>CM028129.1:142482500-143732500 GCA_016271365.2 Neoceratodus forsteri | reverse complement strand
AGCACATGTTTAATGTTGGGGCAGGGATTCAAGGAGAGACAGGCCCTCCAGCAGTGTCTGGCTTTTCCCCTGCCTCAGTTTGGGACCCTCAAGTAGCATCTCCAGCTTCAGTTGTACTGAGGAGCAGACCCTCCTGTAGCATCTGCTCTCTTGATAAAAGCCCAAGGGATCCTGCCCTGGGCAATCTGGCAGAAAACTTTGGCAAATCCTGGCAGAAGGGGGAGTAACTGCTAAAGCCCTGACTCTGCTACTGAACTTACTACACAGAGCTCTCCAGTCAAGAGCTACTAAGGGGCAGGGGAATATATTGAAAAAGACAAGCTCCACTGCCAAAAAAGCACCTGCTATAGCCTTGGCAGGCAGGCAGAGTTTTCTTCGGCTTCCTGCCAGGCTGGCATTGTTCCCGATGCTCTCCATCTTCACAACACTACTCAGCCAGCAATTCAGGGGCAGCGGCCGATCATTCCTTTTGTTCTTTTGTGCGCCATGCTTGCCATTCAGCACAAGTGGCAACAACTCCTCCACACATTCTGGAGCACTTCTTCCATGTTGCCCGAAAGTCTCGGACAGGACAACAAAATAGTGTCTCTCGCAAGACTTCTGGGGGCTCTGGGAGTGCTCGCACTCCCAAGGGACAATAAAATTCAAATTGATCAGTGGGGTGCAGGGGCAGGTAGCCCCACAACAACACAGAGCTGACAGCATTCACTTTTGGAGCAGTATTTTAAAATGGAACCCCCCAAAAATGGACAAGATTTCACAGAATGCATCAGTTTTACGAGACTTGGACCAGAGACCACACAGCTCCCGCGGAATCTTGTGGGACCGGCAGCTACCTTAAAGCAATGCTGGGGGCCACCATCTTAGACACCATACTGGCAAGAGGCCTGATATAGGCAGATAAACATGTTGGTGTTGGTCTGACAGGCACAACTCCTTAAAGGCACAGGCACACATAATTATACTGGGACACTTTCTGCTGTTGTTTGCATTGTCTTTACTGGCAGCGTTCAGGGAAACATGTTCCTGACTCAATTTTTTATCTCTGCCTCCCACAGATCAGCCAGCTTCCTGTATTTTCCTGCCATGCTTGCCTGCCTAGAATGTGGGATAAAGCTACTGGAATCCCAGACGTGGGAGGCTCTCTGTGCAGTGTGCACAGTATCAGAGCTGGGCGGACAGCAGAGTCCCAACATTGATGTGGTGGCTGCTCTAGAAAACACATCCTCCTCCACAGCGCTGCTGACTCTGAATGCTGCACAAGCGGGCCTGCTGTTCCAGTGGTTAGAGAAACTACAAGCCCAGCAGCCAGAGGCCACACAGCAATAACCCCCCAAAATGCATCCGGGGCAGTCTCAGACACTGCAACTGCAGAAAAAGTGACACAGGTAGAAAACTCCACAGAAGCCTTGGAGGAGGAAGAAGAGGGGGAGAAGGAACCAGACCAGACCACAGACAAGCTATGTCCACAGGACAAGGTGGCTGAACTGATTTGACTGATATGGAAGTCCTCCAGGTCCCAGAGGAACCAGAAGAACCCCACATCTCAATGGACCCCCTTTTGTTATTGCATTCAAAGCCAGTGCACCACCATTTCCCAACCTGTACAGCTCCAGACACCATTATGACGAAAGAGCAGGAGGCACCAGACCCTTCCAGGATCCTGGAAAAAGAGCCATGGAAAAAACAGATCTCTGGCCAAATCCTATAGGATGGCCTGGTACAGGGCCCCTAAGGTGGTCATTCCAGTGTTGGCTCTTGTCCAGCACATGGTCATACCAGTCAAGAGTGCTGCAGCCCTAAAGGACCCTATGGAAAAAAGTCAAGGACTCCCTGAAAAAGATTCATGAGGTGATGAGGATGGCTCTCTCTGCAGACACGGCCATATGGTACACCAGTCAGGCCCTGTTGCAGTTGGCAGAGGCCGTAGCTGAAGAACTCCCTGAGGATTCCCCGCTGACAGAGCAGGCGGATTGTGCCATGCAGGCAGCACACTATATTGTGGATGCCGCCATGAATATCATGAAATTCAGCACCAGAGTCACGGTACTGATGAACTGCTGAAGAGCTCCTATGGCTCAAGCTGTAGGAGATGGAAGCAGAGTCCAAGGCAACTTTAATGAAGCTGCCCTGCAAGGGGGGCATCTGTTCAGGGACACCCTAACTCCATTTCTAAGGAACCAGGCAGAGGCAAAGCAGACGGTGAAAAAGAAGGATCTTTATCTGCCAGTGGGGTGGCCCCTACAACCAAGATTCAAGGGCACCAGGGGTCAGGCAAAGTTGAGTTTAAACTCCCAAAGAGGTGGAGCCATAAAATCCCAATTCCAGTCCAGATTCACACAATCCAAGAACAAAGGCATCTTTTGAAAATGAAGGGGCTTCAATGGTAAGAGAAGTAGAGGAGGCTCAGCCGGAAACATCCAAAGAAAGTCGGAAGGACCCTGGCAGACAACCCTCCAGTGGGGAAGCACCTTCTTTTATACGCCGATCAATAGAGCTGGTTTCACAAGGCCACACACTACAGTTCACTCAAAGAACGGTTCCACGTATACTGACAATTTCACCGTCTCAAGGCTCATTCATGCCAGATCCCCGGCCCAAGCCAAAAAGGACATGGAAGCAGTGCTGCAGTCTCTGCAACAACATGGTAGGGTCATAAACTGGGACAAGAGTCACCCAAACCCAACGCAGGAGATCATCCACCTGGGAACCAGGATCAACACGATGGTTGGTCTAATGTTCTCGTATGGAGGAAAAAGTGTTCAACATCATCACACTCCTGGAGTCCACACAGTCACACCCAAACAGACCTGTGCATACATCACTTCAGTTGCTTATCACTTCAGTGATAGCCGTGGCCTGCCTGCACATGTGCCTGCTTCAGCAGTACATGTGATCGATGCAGGGATCAGTCGACTCAGGATTTTGAGTACAAACTCAATCCCGACCCAGCCATACTTCACAGCCTCAACTGATGGAGGGGATCAGCACTATATGAGAAAAGGGGTCCCTCTCTCATTGCCTCCTACAGCGACAGTTACAACAGATGCCTGTCTGTCGGGTTGGGGAGCTATTCTGGATCATCACATGACTCAGGAGAAATGGTCTCACACGAAAGCTTGCCTTCCAATCAATGTTCCTGAGATAAGGGTGGTATTCTGAACCCTAATATTCTTCACCCCTCAGGATATGGGCCAGGCAGTGCTGATCAGAACCGACAAGCAGATCACCATAGTGTATATCAACAAACTGGGCAGAACCAGAAGCAGAGCAATGCTCAGGGAAGCACTGCAGATCTTATGCTGGGCAGAAAACCAGCTGCTAATGATCTCAGCCACATATCTTGTGGGAAAACTTAACTCGCAGGTGGACTGGCTAAGTTGAGTGACTGTCGATCAGACAGAAAGCCGGTTGAACCCTCAGATATTTCAGGTTCTCAACCGGAGATGGAGACCATTCCGGGTGGATCTGATGACATCCAAACACAATGCTTAACTGCCCCATTTTCATTCACACTGCCCAGACAGCCAAGCTGAGGAAACAGACAAAATGACGGTGCCCTGGAAGTTCAACAAAGCTTATATCTTTCTACCTCTCCCAATGATTGCGAAGGTACTATCCAAGATCAGGGCCACAAGGACAACAGTACTAGTAGGGCTCTGGACTGGCTGAGGAGATCATAGTACTCTCTTCTCAGAAGAATTTTGGTCTACGAGCCCTGGCGTCTGCCACAACACCTAGATTTACTAACATGAGGCACAATACTTCACCACAATCCCTGAATCCTCTGCCTGACAGCATGGATGCTGAAAGAACACAATTGTTGAATGACGGCTATCCCTCCAGAGTGGTGAACCAGTTGCTGAAGTCCATGAGAGGCTCAACAAAGACTTACCAGAGACATTGGCAGATTTTCTCTAAATGGTGTACCACAAAGGGTCTGTCACTGTCAGTGGAGGGCCGTTCCCAAATTTTGGATTTTCTCAATGATGGGGCCAAGAAGGGTTTAACAGCCAGCTTCCTGTATTTTCCTGCCATGCTTGCCTGCCTAGAATGTGGGATAAAGCTACTGGAATCCCAGACGTGGGAGGCTCTCTGTGCAGTGTGCACAGTATCAGAGCTGGGCGGACAGCAGAGTCCCAACATTGATGTGGTGGCTGCTCTAGAAAACACATCCTCCTCCACAGCGCTGTTGACTCTGAATGCTGCACAAGCGGGCCTGCTGTTCCAGTGGTTAGAGAAACTACAAGCCCAGCAGCCAGAGCCACACAGCAATAACCCCCAAATGCATCCGGGCAGTCTCAGACACTGCAACTGCAGAAAAAGTGACACAGGTAGAAAACTCCACAGAAGCCTTGGAGGAGGAAGAAGAGGGGAGAAGGAACCAGACCAGACCACAGACAAGCTATGTCCACAGGACAAGGTGGCTGAACTGATTTGACTGATATGGAAGTCCTCCAGGTCCCAGAGGAACCAGAAGAACCCCACATCTCAATGGACCCCCTTTTGTTATTGCATTCAAAGCCAGTGCACCACCATTTCCCAACCTGTACAGCTCTAGACACCATTATGACGAAAGAGCAGGAGGCACCAGACCCTTCCAGGATCCTGGAAAAAAGAGCCATGGAAAAATCGTACCCTCTGGCCAAATCCTATAGGATGGCCTGGTACAGGGCCCCTAAGGTGGTCATTCCAGTGTTGGCTCTTGTCCAGCACATGGTCATACCAGTCAAGAGTGCTGCAGCCCTAAAGGACCCTATGGAAAAAAGTCAAGGACTCCCTGAAAAAGATTCATGAGGTGATGAGGATGGCTCTCTCTGCAGACACGGCCATATGGTACACCAGTCAGGCCCTGTTGCAGTTGGCAGAGGCCGTAGCTGAAGAACTCCCTGAGGATTCCCCGCTGACAGAGCAGGCGGATTGTGCCATGCAGGCAGCACACTATATTGTGGATGCCGCCATGAATATCATGAAATTCAGCACCAGAGTCACGGTACTGATGAACCAAGCCAGAAGAGCCCTATGGCTCAAGCTGTAGGAGATGGAAGCAGAGTCCAAGGCAACTTTAATGAAGCTGCCCTGCAAGGGGGCATCTGTTCAGGGACACCCTAACTCCATTTCTAAGGAACCAGGCAGAGGCAAAGCAGACGGTGAAAAAGAAGGATCTTTATCTGCCAGTGGGGTGGCCCCTACAACCAAGATTCAAGGGCACCAGGGGTCAGGCAAAGTTGAGTTTAAACTCCCAAAGAGGTGGAGCCATAAAATCCCAATTCCAGTCCAGATTCACACAATCCAAGAACAAAGGCATCTTTTGAAAATGAAGGGGCTTCAATGGTAAGAGAAGTAGAGGAGGCTCAGCCGGAAACATCCAAAGAAAGTCGGAAGGACCCTGGCAGACAACCCTCCAGTGGGGAAGCACCTTCTTTTATACGCCGATCAATAGAGCTGGTTTCACAAGGCCACACACTACAGTTCACTCAAAGAACGGTTCCACGTATACTGACAATTTCACCGTCTCAAGACTCTGTTAAGCTGGTTGTGATTCAACAGCCCCTCCACAACCTGACCAGGAACTGAGCCATAGTGCCAGTACCACTGCAAGAGAGGAACAAGAGGGTGTACTCTATGTTCTTTATGGTCCCCAGGAAAACTGGGGGACTCCGATTGATACTCAACCTAAAGTTACTTGCCAAGTTTGTGATTCACAAAAAATTCAAAATGAAAACAATCCAATCCACACTGGCAGCAATTCAACTAGGCAAATTCCTTACCTCCATAGTCCTCAAAGACTCTTACTTGCACATTCCAATCTAGAGCAGTCATCACCATTTCTTGACGTTCCAAATCAATGGCCAACATTTCCAGTTCACCTGTCTCCCAATCAGCCTGTCATTAGCACCTAAGGTCTTCACAAAGACACTAGCAGTGATTGATGCAGCCCTCCGAAAACACGGAATACATGTTATTCGGTACCTGGATGATTGGCTCATTCATGCCAGATCCCCGGCCCAAGCCAAAAAGGACATGGAAGCAGTGCTGCAGTCTCTGCAACAACATGGTAGGGTCATAAACTGGGACAAGAGTCACCCAAACCCAATGCAGGAGATCATCCACCTGGGAACCAGGATCAACACGATGGTTGGTCTAATGTTTCGCATGGAGGAAAAAAGTGTTCAACATCATCACACTCCTGGAGTCCACACAGTCACACCCAAACAGACCTGTGCATACATCACTTCAGTTGCTGGTGCTTATCGCCTCAGTGATAGCCGTGGGCCTGCCTGCACATGTGCCTGCTTCAGCAGTATGTACTGGACGCGTGGGATCAGTCGACTCAGGATTTTGAGTACAAACTCAATCCCGACCCAGCCATACTTCACAGCCTCAACTGATGGAGGGGATCAGCACTATATGAGAAAAGGGGTCCCTCTCTCATTGCCTCCTACAGCGACAGTTACAACAGATGCCTGTCTGTCGGGTTGGGGAGCTATTCTGGATCATCACATGACTCAGGAGAAATGGTCTCACATGAAAGCTTGCCTTCCAATCAATGTTCCTGAGATAAGGGTGGTATTCTGAACCCTAATATTCTTCACCCTCAGGATATGGGGCCAGGCAGTGCTGATCAGAACCGACAAGCAGATCACCATAGTGTATATCAACAAACTGGCAGAACTAGAAGCAGAGCAATGCTCAGGAAGCACTGCAGATCTTATGCTGGGCAGAAAACCAGCTGCTAATGATCTCAGCCACATATCTTGTGGGAAAACTTAACTCGCAGGTGGACTGGCTAAGTTGAGTGACTGTCGATCAGACAGAAAGGCGGTTGAACCCTCAGATATTTCAGGTTCTCAACCGGAGATGGAGACCATTCCGGGTGGATCTGATGACATCCAAACACAATGCTTAACTGCCCCATTTTCATTCACACTGCCCAGACAGCCAAGCTGAGGAAACAGACAAAATGACGGTGCCCTGGAAGTTCAACAAAGCTTATATCTTTCTACCTCTCCCAATGATTGCGAAGGTACTATCCAAGATCAGGGCCACAAGGACAACAGTACTAGTAGGGCTCTGGACTGGCTGAGGAGATCATAGTACTCTCTTCTCAGAAGAATTTTGGTTTACGGTGCCCCAGGCTGCCACAACACCTAGATTTACTAACATGAGGCACAATACTTCACCACAATCCCTGAATCCTCTGCCTGACAGCATGGATGCTGAAAGAACACAATTGTTGAATGACGGCTATCCCTCCAGAGTGGTGAACCAGTTGCTGAAGTCCATGAGAGGCTCAACAAAGACTTACCAGAGACATTGGCAGATTTTCTCTAAATGGTGTACCACAAAGGGTCTGTCACTGTCAGTGGAGGGCCGTTCCCAAATTTTGGATTTTCTCAATGATGGGGCCAAGAAGGGTTTAACCTACTCCAGACTAATGGTTCAGGCATCGGTTATCTCAGCCATAAGGGGATCTCTGCCAAAGGTGGGGAACATAGGTTCACACCCCGATGTGGTCAGGTTACTCAGGGCAGTATGAGTCACCTCTCCATGTGTCAGGCCCATGTGTCCACTCTGGCACCTAAATCTGGTATTGGAGGGAATTTCTAAGCCTCCCTTTGTTCCCCAGTCACCCTATTGGATGACCTTTAGAACAGGTTTACTCATGGCTATGTGTTCTGCCAGGAGGCTATGCAAACTGCAGGCACTCTCCTGTCATGAGCTGTTCCTTACCTTCCATAATGACAGGGTGTCCCTTATGACTGTTCTGTCTTTTACTCCCAAGGTGGATATCTCCTTTCCATTTGGAGCAGACCATTCTGTTGCCGGCCATGCTCAGGGCACATGGGAGTAGGGAGGGGCAACCACATCCATTGGACATGGTTTCTTTGCTTAGGGGCTATCTGGCTATCTCTGAGAGTTTTCTTAAGTCAGATAGATTGTTGGTGTTGTTCTCCAGCTGGCATCTAAAGAAGCTATTGCATGCTGAATCAGAGGGGCAATAGTGGCAGCCTATCAAGGGGCAGGTCAGGATCCCCTGAAGGGCATTAGGGCATACTCCACCAGGGCACTCTTGGCCTCTTGGGCTGAGAGGGGAGGAGTGATCATGCAGGATATATGTGCAGCGGCTTCCTGGTCATTGAGCCACACCTTTGTTTGGCATTACAGGCTGGATGTGGCTTCCACTGATGTGGCCACAATCAGCAAGGATGTACTTCAGGCTGTGACAGGTTTTGGATGATTACGTGTGTTTGTTAGGTCCCACCTAAGTTTTTTCTGGGTATTGCTATGAAGTCCCATATGTGATGATTTTCCTGAGCACTAGTCAGGTTGCAAGAGATAATGGTATTTACTCACCTGGTAAAGGTGACTCTACCTGCAACCTGTATAGTGGTCAGGTCCTTCAACATAGGATGAACCAGACACTGCTGCAGCCTGAATGTCATGGTACTGCCCTAGTTTTTACAGGTGTTGGGTAGCACTACTGCTAGTCTTTTCTGTGGTGTCCCTATCTGATGTACCTTGGTGGGAGAGGCCTTATTATCCTGTGTATTTTATGCCTACTGTTTCTGTATTTACTGCATGAATTGCTACTGTCTGCCTACATTTTCATGGGCAGCAACCTTTTGAGCATGTACTGCTATTGTCTGCCTGCATTTTTGTATGGGCAACTACATTATGACCTATGTTGTATGTGTAACCCTCATTTTATCAGTGTTATTTTTTTTTTCAGTAAATGTTTTTTATTCCATACAAAAGCACTGGTGAGCCTGGTAATATTCTTTCTTTGAGTTTTATGCCTGTCTTTTCTGTGGAGTCTGTATTTTCTTCCAGTTTTTCTGCTAGGGAAGTTTCTTACTGGCTTTTCTGGATGTAACTGGGGGATAGGCCTTGGGCAGTCCAGCAAAAGATTTATGATTGTGCATAGGCCAATAGAATGGATGGAGGATAACCCATATGTGATGATTCTCCTGAACACTAGACAGGTTGCAGGTATAATTGCCTTTACCAGGTGAGTAAATACCATTGCCTTGCTTTGCTTTGCCTTGCTCAGCTACCTTGAGGTCATCATATATGATGCCCTCAGGTCTCTTTCTTGCTTGCAGATTGCAAGCTCCACTCCACCATCATATACACAACCCCTGGCTTCCGCAGCCCCCAGTGCATAACCTTGCACTTTTTGGCATTGAAACCCAGCTGCCATCCACAGATCATTCCTCCAGTTTCCTGAGACCCCTTTCCATTCTCTGCACCCCTTCCTGATTGTAAACCCGTTTGCAGATTTTTGTATCATACACAAAGAGATACACCTTCTCCTCAAGGTCCTCCGCAATGTCGCTTGTGAAGACATTGAAGAGGACCGGTGCCAGCACCGAACCTTGTGGCACCCCACTAGTCACTCTCCCTGTCACCTGAGTGGCTATTGTTTACCACCACCCTTTGCTTCTTATCCCTTAATCAGTTTGATACCCAGCTTGTCGCTTTCTCCCCCACCCCTCGGCTGCTTAGTTTCTTAACTAGCCTCCTGTGTGGCATAGTGCTGAAAGTCTTACTGAAGCCCATATAGGCCACATCCACTGTTCTCCCGTGATCCACCTCCTTGGTAACCCAGTCAATGAAATCTATGAGATTCATTTAACATCTCCCCCCTTCCCTCTCTGAAACCATGCTGCTGGTGGTCCTGCAGCCCTTTTATCTTCAGGTGCTTAATGAGCCCCTCCTTCAGTAGTGTGTCCATTAACTTCCCACCACTGATGTGAGACTGACTGGCCTGTAGTTGGTAGCATCCTCCCTACTGCTGCTTTTCTGCAGATGCACATGAGGCGTTATGTTTGCTTGAGCACATGTGTAAGCAAAGCAAGGCAAGGCAATTTGCCTTAGGACATCCGTCTTTCTGATGAGAGGTTAAACTGAGGTCCCATCTGCCTGTTCTGGTGATAGTTCAGGTGGATGTTAAAGATCCTATGTACTTCTCGATAAGAGTAGGGGAATTTTTATTGAAAAGTTAGACTTCATTACAAGCACATACAAGCACCAAGGTCCAGATATTCAGTGGGTTGAGCAGTGCGGAAAGCGGTAAGGCGCCACCATTAAAACCCACTGATGCCCCTGCGCGATATTTAAAGGGAAAAGGCCAAGACAATCCTGATGCGCCGGGCGATCAGTAATGTATACACGGGGGGTGTGTTATGATAAACCGGCACAGCCCGATATTCAGCCTGGGCCGCAGAGTTATGCAGGCTAAACCCTGCCCGCGCCTGCACAAAGTTAAGCCTAAAAGAACAAGAAGTCATGGCCACCCACAGGTGAGCTGCCGCATTGCAGGGTGCAACACAGAAGCTGCCACCTGTGGTGGCCATCACATGTTCCCGCCAAGACTGGCGGTGCCCCCATGCCCCGATCAGGCATTACTGATTCCCCCAAAGTCCAATATCCCTGGTGGTCCAGTGGACCGCGAGGCCCGACTCGCAGTTACTGATCCCCAAAGTCCAATATCCCTGGTGGTCCAGTGGAAAGGTGGGGTTTAAAACTGTGAGGGGGAAGGGATAAGGGAGGGCTGATTCAGAAGCCCTCCTCCAGATGAGGGGAGTAGCCTTCAAACCAAGGGGAGAGGGGGAAAGAGACTGGGGTGGGGGTTTCAGGAGGAGCAGAGGGAGGATGGAAGTATAAGGAACTGGTTGGGCTTGACAAAGGGATCAGTGATAAGGGTGGGGTTGGTTTTAGTAAATGCCAGGAGCTTGGGAAACAAGTTGCCAGAGTTCCAGGCCATGCTGTTCGGGGTGGATGTGGTGGCGACACGAGACGTGGGCCAACAAAAACCATGACTGAGACCTAAACGTGCGGGAGTACACCATGCTTAGGAAGTATAGAAAGAAGGGCAGAGGGGGTGGAGTGGCTATGTTCATTAGAGATGACATAGAAATTGCTAGGGTAGAAGAGGCAGAAGGAAACGTGGAGGCCTTATGGATCACCTTACGATCCCCAGCAGGAGATAAGGTCAAGCTGGGTGTAGTGTATAGGCCCCCCGGGATGGGTGATGTTCTGGAGGATGGTTTGCTGGACAACATCATTGCCCAGTGTGGCCTAAAAGGGAAGGAGTGGTGTGATGGGGACCTTAATATGCCAGGGTACAAACTGGGGAACCATGTCCTCTAAGGTGGCCAAGGAGCAGAGGCTGCTGGATGGCTTCCAGGATGTGTCTTCTAACACAGCATGTGATGGAGCCCACAAGGGAGGGTATGTCCTTGATGTGGTTCTGGCAGATGGGGATCTGGTAAGGGACATAGTTGTACAGGATTCCCTGACTGGAAGCGACCACAATACTGTCTGGTTTCAAATAAGCATGGGGGAAGGGGGGTGAGATCTATGACACGAACAGTGGACTTCAGGGGGGCAGACTTTGTGGGCATGGGAAATATTCTCAAGGATCACTTGAAGGGGATTACATCAATGACAAATGTGGAAAGGAGATGGGAGGTCATAAACCGGGGACTTCATGAGGCAGTCAGGACCTGCGCTAAGGTGAAACATAAGGGAGCAAGGTCACATAAACCATGCTGGTGGTCCAGTGAGGTTCAGGTAGCGGTCAGAGAAAAGAAAGGCCTACAAAAATATAAAACAACAAGAGGGATAGGATAAGGAAATGTACCATCTTGCATCTAGAAAAGCCACCCAGATGGTGAGGGGGCAAAGTCCAGTAAAAAGAGCAGCTGGCACAGGGATACATGGAGGAAAAGGGTTCTTCCAGTACATTGGAGAGTAGAAAACTAAGGGCCATCTCAAGGAGATTGAGATCAGAAGAAGGGTGGGTGGAAGAGGCAAGGGACCAAGCAGAGGTATTTAACGAGTACTTTGCATCTGTGTTCACTAGGAAGGGGGATGGGATATCTACAAAGCAAGGCATGATGAGGATAGAAGCGGCAGTGAGTGGGAGCAAGGGAGCAACAGAAATGGAGCAAGAGGGAGGGAGAGGTACCCCACGGGTGTCACATCAGGATAAGGATAAAAACGCCAGTAAGGTGGAGGGGACGGATGATGCTATCTCCACCAAAAGGGTGTGGTTAGCCCTCAAGGCCCCAAAGAAAGACAATCTCCCAATGGATGGCATTCATCCGAGAGTACTATGGGAATTGGATGACATACTGGCTGCACCCCTGGTGGAGCTCTTCAACAGGTCACTTGAGACAGGGAGGTACCTAGGGATTGGCGGAGGTACATGTGGTGCCAATCCTACAAGGGGGGTGAGGGAAGTACCAGGTAACTATAGACCCATGAGTTTGACCTCGGTGGTGAGAAAATTAATGGAGAGTATACTAAAGGAACGATTGGGGTGTACTTGGAGGAGGTGGAGGTCTGGATAGTCGGCAACATGGGTTTGTGCCAGGTAGATCATGTCAAACCAATCTTCTGGAGTTCTACAATGGGTAACATCAGAACTGGGCAGGGAACGCCTGTGGATGTATTATTCTTGGACTTCAGCAAGGCGTTGACTCTGTCCCCACAATGGTCTGGTGGAAAACTGATGGGATTGGGGTAGGGCGTCCTTTGATGGTCAGATGAATTGAAACTGGCTAGCTGGATGCACCCAGAGAGTAGTGGTCAGTGGGGAGCTCTCAACCCTAGAGAGAGGTTGGTAGGGGCACCAAGAGGGTTTGATCCTGGGTCCCATCCTGTTTAATGCATACATATCGACATCAGAGAGGGTATAAGGTGTGAAAAGAGTCTCTTCGCTGATGACCCAAGATGGGAGCAGTAGTTGAGGGAGAAGAGGGAGGTTGGCCCTGCAAGGGGACCTGGACACCCTGGAAAGCTGGGCTCACACATGGAAATTAAATTTCAATATCACCAAGTGCAAGGTGTTACATCTTGGGGGAAACCCTAAACACAGGTACACCCTGGGAGGGGAGGCGCTGGAGGCCTCAGTAGGGGAAAAAGACCTAGGGGTCATGGTGGATGCATGTATGAATAACTCTGAGCAGTGCAGGAGAGCGGCTAGCAAGGCAAACAGGATGTTGGGATGCATCCTAAGGGTGATCACCTCTAGGAGCAAGGAAGTGATACTGCCGCTGTACAATGGACTGGTTAGACCACACCATGAGTACTGCGTACAGTACTGGAGACCACACTTGAAGAGGGACATACAGCTCCTGGAGAGGGTACAGAGGAGGGCAACTAAGATGATACGAGGGCTTGGGGATTTGACGTATGAGGACAGACTTGAGGAGCTCTGCCTGTTTTCATTGGAGGAGAGGAGAGGAGAGACGGTGGGGCATGATTGAGGTCTTCAAGTACTTCAAGGGAATAAATAGGGTAAACATGGAGGGGATCTTTAGACTAAAGCAGGGAGCTATCACCAGAGGGTATGGTTTGAAGTTGGAAAGTGGAAGGGTGAGGGGGAGAAAAGAGAAGTTTTTCACTGAGAGGGTGGTGGACTCTTGGAATGCACTGCCTGGTGAGCTGGTTCAGAGATCCACAGTGAGGGCTTCAAGAGAGGGTGGGACAGAGACAGAAAGTGGATATATCAGATGATGGCCTGTCCCAGGGGGGTGGGGATGGAGGATAGGGGTTTCTGGAACACAAGGGGGGGAGGGCCTCGGCACCCAACTAGGGATCCGAGGTTCGAGCAGACTCGATAGACCATAAGGCCTAATCTGCTGGCAAATAGTATGTTAGTATGTTAGTATATTACAGGTATTTGTTTGAAGCCAGTTGGAACACAGGAAAACTGTCAGCCCACACACTACATTACTAGGATCACATTTTACACATGCCCAGAGTAGGTTATTCACATTCTGGTGATGCCCACAGTAGGTTATCCACATTCTGGCAACGCCCACAGTAGGTTATTCACCATCTGGTGATGCCCACAGTAGATTATCCACATTCTGGCAACACTCATGGTAGGTTATCCACAATTCAGACACACAGTAGGTTATCCATTTAGTCTACAGACAAAACCGGGAACAAAGGCACGTTCCTCTTCAACTGTTTTCTGGGAGTCAATATAGTGCAGTGGTTAAGTGCTCTGAGCTGCAAACCTGGAGAACTGGGTTTGAATCCCACAGCCGCTGCTTGTATATTGTGTGACTATGAGCAAATCAATTAAAAACATTTTAAAATCCTGGGCTCAGTATTTCCAGTCATATAATTGTAATAGCATTCAGTTAGCCAGAGTATACTCAGAATAACTGGCTTCAGTGGTTGATTAAACACCTTGGCCTTTGACCTCACATTTAATCATCCATTTCAGCCAGTTATTCCTTCGTATACTCCAGCTAACTGAATGGTACCACTTAATTATATGACAGGTATCTGTTTTAAGCCAAAGAGAACACAGGAAAACTGTCAGCTATAATCCCAGAAACTACTACAGTCGCATTTTAGACATGCTCAAAATAGGTTATCCACCTTCTGGTGATGCCCAAAGTAGACTATTCCACATTCTGGCAACACACACACAGTAGGTTATCCACATTTCAGACATGCCCACAGTAAGTTATCCAGTTAGTCCACAGACAAGAAAGGGGGAATAAAGGCTTGTTCCTCTTTAACTGTTTTCTGGAAGCTAGTATAGCATGCTCAATGGTTAAGAGCTCTGCACTCCAAACCTGAGAACTGCGGTTGAATCCCATAGCCAACACTTGCATACTGTGTGACTATCAGCAAATAACTTAAAAACTACCACAGCACCTTTAAAATCCTGGCTTTAGAATTTCTAGTCACATAATTGTAATAACATTCAGTTAGCCAAAGTATACTCAGAATAACCAGCTTCAGTAGTTGATGAAACACCTTGACCTTCAGCCTTGCCATTCAATCACACTTCAGCCAGTTACTCCTTTGTATACTCCAGCTAACTGAATGTTACCATTTAATTATACTTCAGTGTCATGATACAAAACAGCAACAATAAATGCAACTTCTGGTGTGATTCGAAGAATGTCAGAGATGGTGAGTCTCTCACTTCTCAGGCAAGGGCATTCCAGAGAATCGGGGCAGCAACGCAGAATGCCCTATCCTCCAGGGACATCAAATGAGATCTGAGAATATAAAGGAGACTCGCACCTGCTGATCAGAGGGGATGACCAGGAGTGTAAGGGGTCAGGGGATCTTTCAGGAAGCCTGAATCCACATCGTGCGGGGCCTTGTATGTTAACAAGCTCACCTTGAAGTTGATGCACCTCTGCACCAGCAACCAGTGCAGAACACAGACAGCCAGCATGATGTGCTCAAACCAAGAGGTTTCAGCAACCAGCCGGGCTGCCGCATTCTGGACCAGCTGTAAGTGACACAACAACCTCATGGATAACCTGAGGTAAAGAACGTTGCATAGTCCAAGCTAGACAAAAATCAGGGCATGCACGAGAGTCGCCAGATCTATGGATTCCAGAAAGGATATAATCAGGGAGATGTTTCAGATATGGCAAAAGCCATTGTGGACAACAGCTGACACCAGATATTCTAGAGTCAGTTTGGAGTTCACAACAACCCCCAGATTCCTCACCCTATCCACAGCTTTGAGTAGTACACCTTCCAAGGAAGTAAGGACTGCACCACTACTCGTCACTGCCAAACTGGAGCAACCAGCTCCACTAGTAACACCCCTGTCTTCAATGGGTTCAGTCTGAGCCAGATGGCTGCTATCCAATCCTGAATTTCCCTAATGCACTCTGTCTATTCCAGGAGAGCCGTATTATCGTCAGTTGCCCAAGACACATATAGTTGGGTATCATCAGCATAGTAATGAAAACCCAAACCATAGCATTGTATGATCTCCCCCAATGGCAGCATGTACACTGCAAACAGCAAGGGAGCCAGACTTGACCCCTGGGGCACACCACAGTGCAGTGCAGCACTGCTCAGGATGGAAGAGCCAAGTGCCACCTGCTCCACCCTGCTAGATAAGCAGGATTCGAACCACCACAGCACTGTACCTGCAGCTCCCACATCACGTTTCAGATAGGTCACCAGCACCACTATATCAAACACCAACAACAGGTCAAGCAGCACAAAGGATGTAACAATGTCTGCTATCCCTAGCCAGGAGGAGATCATGGTGCATCTTGAATAAGGACGTCTCTGTACTATGACATGGACGGAAGCCAGACTAAAATTGATCTTTAGATGTCAAATATCTCCAGGGTTTGTTCATCTGCACTGCTACTATCTTCTCAATCAACTTCCCAATAAAGGGAAGGTTTGAGACTGGTCTGTAATTTGTGAGATCATTAGAGTGCATGATGGTTTCTTAAGGAGGCCCTCACCATCACCCTTTTCAAGGTGGCAGAAAAAATCCACTCACTAAGCCAACACCCATCGATCTCCACAAATATCAAACCAAGCTTAAATAGAAACATAGAAACATAGACTTTGACGGCAGATAAGGACTGCTTGGCCCACCTAGTCTGCCCTTTTACCTACATACTGGATAAGCTGCAGATCCTAGTTAACCAACAGCCTATTTCTTCCTATCCCCCAACAGAATTCCCTAATGTCTGTCCCATGCATTCCTGAATTTCCCCACTGTTTTTGACCCCAAGTCCTCCTCAGGAAGGCCGTTCTATGTGTCCACCATCATCTCTGTGAAAAAATACTTCCTCACATTGCCCCTGAGCCATCCCCCCATGATCTTCAAATTGTGTCCCCTTCTTCTTTCGCATCTCTTTTTCTGAAAGGTGCTACCCTCATGGACTTTGTTGATTCCCTTGCGGTACTTGAACGTTTTTATCATGTCCCCACTCTCCCTCCTTTCCTCAAGGGTATACATATTAAGCTCCTTTGGTCTCTCTTCATATGGCTTCTGTTGCAGACCCTGCACCATTTTAGTTGTCTTCCTCTGGACTGCCTCCATCCTGTCTATGTCCTGCGGAGATGGAGTCTCCAGAACCGCATGCAATACTCCAGATGGAGACTCACCAACTGTCTGTGCAGAGAGATAACATCTTCCTGTTTTCTACTGGTGATGTCGCTCCCTGTGCATCCCAGTATTCCCCCAGCTATCTTTATTGCCTTCTCACATTGCTTGCTTACCTTAAGGTCATCTGATATGACTAACCTCAGATCCCTTTCCATTTTTTGTTGTTGTTAATACCTCCCACCAGCTGTGTACTCTTCCCCTGGATTTTTGTTTCCCATGTGCATTACTTTGCACTTCTTTACACTGAATCTAAGCTGCCATACTTTTGACCATTCCTCCAACCTTGCCAAGTCCCTTCTCATCCTTTCCACCCCCTTGTGTATCAACCCTGTTGCAGACCTTTGTGTCGTCTGCAAAGAGGCATACTTTTCCTTTCAGTCCCTCTGCAATGTCACTTATAAAGACATTAAAAAGGACCGGTCCCACTACTGAACCCTGCAGTATCCCACTAGTAACCCCCCTTTCTTAGGAGTGGACTCTGTTTACTATTACCCTCTGTGTCCTGTTGCGCAGCCAATTTTTTACCCAAGCTATCACATCACCCTGGGACCCACTCCCGGCTGACTAATTTGTTTATTACTCTTTTGTGTGGGACTGTGTCAAATGCCTTGCTAAAGTCTAGGTAGGCAATGTCCACAGCCCCTCCCTTGTCTACTACTTTGGTCACCCAGTGAAATAAATCTATTAGATTCATCTGACATGAACTTCCCGCTGTGAATCCATGCTGCCTTGGGTCCTGTGCCCCGCTGGCCTCTAGGTACTCAACAAATTCTTTCTTTCAGAAGTGATTCCATCATTTTCCCTACCACTGAGGTCAAACTAACAGGTCTGTAGTTTCCTGCCTCTGCCTTGCTCCCAGTTTTGTAAAGAGGAATCACATCTGCCCTCCTCTAGTCCTTAGGTACCACCCCATTCTCCCATGATTTGTTAAAAAAGGGTAGTCAGTGGTGCCTCCTCCAGCTACCAGTCTCCAGGGAACATCTGAATTGTTGAACCAGACAGCAGAATTGGCATCCTAGGTATAGTTGTGATGCCGCAAAAACACCTCCACAACAAAATTAAAATAAAACCATGCCTGTCTCATTACACAATCCCTAATTGAGCTAAAAAATAGTAGTCTTTTCCTACTGCATGGCACTATTTGCAGGCAAAAACCAAAAAAAAATGTAGAAAGATGGCTCTTTCAGAGCCAGATTGACAGACCACACAGCATGGTGGTCATCTTGCTATCACGTCAAGCTTAGATCAAAACATATTGGTGCCACTCTGACAGTGTAGGGGCTGGGGAATTGTGTGCTGTAGCAACCAATGCAGCTGAGCCTAAGGGAGATGTTAAAGTCACACCCAGTGCTGACAAGGCTGCTGCTGATTTTGCTTCACTGGATAATGGGTAGAAACTTCTCATATATGAAAGGAAAGCAGGCCCCGTGGCATGGAGGGCTGAGGTACCAAGTCTCACCTGCTGCCACACTGGTGACCTGGACTTGGGAGCTACCTTGGGGCATCAGGGGTTGGCCGGGGAGAGGGGGATCGAGCATCCCAAGGACTGCTCTCCTCCTCCTCTGGGGAGGGGAGGGGATCAGTAGTTGGTGTAAGCCTGGCCCCTAGCGGAGGCTGGGAGCTGGCACACTGACACTGCAGAAGGGGGGTTAAAATGAGACAGACACCTGACGTGCTGCATATGGGAGCATGCACAACACTACTATTGGTGTAATTGCATGCACTTCCTCCATGCTGGGGAGAAAATGGGGGAAAAACATGCCAGTCGCACACAATGACCACCAGCCACCGCAGGCTCTGCACCTTGGCAACTCATGAATCTGGATCCAGTCTGGTGGGTTGAGGGGACTCCCTGCCCCCTGCCATGGAGAGCAAGTCATGGGGGATATCTGGAGAAGGTAAGTCCTGGGAGATGCTGGGGTGACAGGGCTGGTAGGTTTGGTGGGAAAGAGGGGCCAGACGAGATGGACGGGGGAAGAAACAAAGAAACTCAATATATATATATATATATACACACATATATATATATATACACGAAAGGACGCAGCTAAACCAGTTACAGTGTGGCTGCAACCTTTCATATTACCGCCACCAGGTCGAGAAGCAGTGTCCCCCTTCTGCCTGACCCAGTTTTGTTTCACCAGTAGCAAGTGTTCAATCCCACCCCTGGAATCCCCCTCTCTTACACTGCTTGGCTACTCAACAACATTGGCAGTGGGTGCTTAATCCTGTTGCCGGTATCACCCCTCCCATCCGATCCAACTTAGTGGTTGGGTACCCAGTGCTGCTGCCAGAAAATGCTAACACCCCCACCAAATGTCTTGTGGTCAGGTGCCCAACCCCCCCCCCACAAAGTTCAGCAATTGGGTGCCCAATCCCACCACTGGAAAGCACAACACCCCCCAGAGTCCGGTGGTCAGGTGCCCAACCCCGCCGTGGGAAACCACAGCAAACCCCACCCCAAAAGACCAGTAATCAGGTGCCCAACCCAGCCACTGGAAAAACTCTATCAGGCCACCAGACCAGCAACATGCAACACCATGGTGTCCATCCTTGGTGCTGCCGACCACACACCGACACTGGGGTGCCCAATCAACAGTGTCAGTCCCTGCAACAAAGAAAAACATCCCTCATCATCCTTTTGGTTTTTAACCTAACAAAGAAATCTGTCCATCAAGTAACATACTTGTTTGCATTGCTGTTTCGTTGTATGAAGACCAATACCATGCACTTGCCTTTTACCCAGGCATTTTTTGTGTCTTGCTCGTTCGCACTACTGTTGCAATATATGACAATATGTACTTGTTGTGTGTACCTGCCTCCTACCCAGGCAATTTTTGTAACCTGTTCTGACTTGTACGTATGTATTTCTGCTTTGTCTTATTGTAACCTTCTTAATCCTATGTACTGATGTAATTGTTCCTCCTCTTCCCCCCTCCTCTGGGTCGCACCTGGAAATAAGCCTCGGCTCAGCATGCTTCTCCTGGTTACCAACTTTTAAATAAAATAAACATGTGTTCTGTCCCCCCAACCCTCTGGCCCCCCTCTCAGTACCCACACACCCCTGTACCCCTCACTTACCTATGCAGTCCACCGCATGTCCTGCTGCGACCAATGCCAACTGTAAACTGACTGAAAACAGGGTAACTCTCATTAATGGCTTTTTAATACATTTGGAACTTTTATGCATAACTTTGTCATTTTTTACCATTTTTACTCCAAATTTTCAATGTAGCCTTTTATATCCCCACCTCATGAACAAGGCAGGTGTAATTTTTCAAATCCACTCCTAAATATGTTTTAGCAGTTGCTCTGCAAAATCTCCTTTTGGACAGGATTTAGAAAATTCCACCTCTACTGATGATAAGGTGAGGTCGTAAAAAGCCCAAGTTGAAAATTGTGGGGTCAAAATGTCAAAAAATAATGAAGTTATGAAGGAACATTGAATTTTTCCAATGTTTACTCATCACTTTGTTAATTTTGTGGATTTCTGACATTGCCCCTGTGCTATCCCACCTCATGAACATGGCAGGTATCAGTTTTCAGATCCCCTCTGAAACATGTTTTCGCAGTTGCTCCTCAAAGTTACCTTTGAACACAAGTTTAAAAATTCCACCTGTCAAGTTTCAAGTTTATTGATCAACTTTGCTGTTATTAGCAGACAAAGTTATGACAATTAAAACAATCTAAATTGCATAGTTCACAATTTGTAAAAAACATAAATAAACCATTTAGTACACAGTACATATTTTTTTCTTTTTTATTTGTTTTTTGGAAATTACCTTTGAGCGCAAGCTCTTTTACAAAGGTTCCATGTCAAATAGAAAATAACAGTAGACAATTTACAGTACATAATACAAGTGATGATTACAGGTATTCATGGGGATGGTTCAGCAACAGTGGGTGAGATAGAGAGGGTGGTGGAAGAGACAGGGGAGAGCAGCCTCAAAGCAGGGCCTTGTTGAGGTATGCTGTTTAAGGTGTAGATGAATTGGTGCGGGGGGGGGGTGAGGGGTGAGAGAGAGGATGGGCACCAGGAACGTAGAAGTGCTTGACTAAGGAGTAAATCTGGGACGTGGTGTGGTATGGTGCTTAAGCTGGGAAGGACTCGCAAGACAAGATGTGTAAAAGTGGGTGAGCCCTTACCGGAGGAATGGTGGTGTCTGCTACATAGAGTAAACACTAGCAGGATGGTGTGGTGAGGTGCTGCAGAGGTGCTTTATTACAGACCAGGATGAACTGTGGATTCGAGGAGCTAGCCTTCGGAGGCAGTCACACTTTGTGGTTGATATAAGGTGCTGTCTTTGGCCAGATTTGTACTGAGCCAGGCTTTTGGAGATCATAATGGATGCAGGAATTTCATTGAGCCACTGGGGGGCCTGGTAGGCGAAGGCATGTTGCCCAAGTGAGGTACGTCGGAAGGGTGTAGACAAGGCCCCTCTCATTCTACCTCTGGTGATATGCAGGTTGGAGATCGGCTAGAAGATGTTAGCAACACAGGGTAGGGTTTTGTCCAGTAGAGCCTTCTTACCCAGGAGACAGGTTTGGTACTTGATCCTGTTCTTTAATGGCAGCCAATCAGTATGTTCATACAGTGAGCAGGTATGTGTGAGGCGATCCACAGCTAGGGCGAGCCTGCATGCTTTATTGAGTGCAATCTGGACCCTCTTGAGTGCTGTTTCCATTGCTGCCCATAAACCACCAGTCCATAGTTGATTGTTGATAGGACAGAGCTGGAGATTGAGAGGCGGATGGCATCCAATGTGAGATATTTCCTGTGTGTATATAGGATGCCCAATTTGTGGGAATCACATGATGAGGTTGTCTGAGTAGCAGCCTTCTTGTGGAGCTCCTGCCTATTCTGAAACAAACTACCTTCTTGAGCGATTTTAAACCTCATCTTTTCCTAGCTAAAGCTATTGGATAACTATCTAGCCACCAGTGACCCAATTTAGCAAGCCCGTGGAGAGAAAATGGAGGCAGAGATGCGCCTAGCTCTCCCCAAACATATACCACCCTCCACACCAGAGAAGCAAAGCAAAAAATCTAGGCCGCAAGCTCCGGCCTCCGGAAAAGCTCCCAGTGCCCCTCCAGACTCGAATCTCCTAATGGTGGAATGTTTTTAGAAGACTTCTGCCCTTTCAGAGAGGAAGTAAAATCTCTTACCACAGAAATGAGAACCATGGCTACTGCTCTGAAAGATATTTCTCGCCGCACTGGTGACAATGAGATGCGCATTAAGACGCTGGAGAATAAGGCGGGCCGGGTGGATCCTGAACTTGCCACCATCAGACAAAGGGTCGCATAGCTGGAAGCCAAAGTAGAAGACCTGGAGGGACGTAGCCGGTGCAATAATGCCGTACTGATTGGTCTGCCAGAAAAGGAGGAGGGAACTAATACAGTAATGTTTTTGCAAAAGCTGGTGCAGAAACTGGTGGGTCCTTCTCCATTTGACCCTGTGTATTCCATAGAAGAGGCCCACAGATCGTTAAGGCCCCAACCCGATGCACTGGATCACCATCTAATTTTCAAGTTTCTTAATTTCCAGGAATGGCAGCATTTCCTAACAAAGATCAAGGAGCTGCAGGACGTGAAGTGGGCAGAGCATAAGATTCGAGTGGCTCAGGAGTTACCTGCAACAGTATGCTAAAGACGTACAACATTTCACCCAATAGTATCCAAATTAATTCCAGCAGGGTTAAAATTTAGAATGCTTTATCCTGCCAGACTCCAAATCAATCTGCAAGGTCAGTGGAAAAGTTTAGAGGACCCGTCTGTGGCAGAGACTGAGCTTACCGTGGCCCTCCCTGATCTTTTTAAGCTGCGTTGAGCACCTGGAGTGCATGTCTGGATTTCATCTTGTGTTTTCAAGATGACTTTGGGACTTTTGTGCTATAACATTTAACCACAGAGAACAGCATCAGAACTGTGGTTTTCTTGGACCTACTGATAGACTAGCTTCCCTTTATGGAGTTACCTTGCTATGACATTTTTGCTTAGAAGGTTGTTTAAACTTGTTTAGACTTGGTGCCCTATCTTTTCAGTTTACAGCTTGCCACAGGGCATTGTTTTATTTGAGCGCCAGCACTGTATTTATGTTAAAATTAAGTCCTCCCATCAGAACATCTTGGACTATGGTTTCATTCTTCACTTCTCAGGTTGGGAGGCAAAGTAGAAAGGAGACCACCTTTTTTTTTCCCCCTGGAAGTTTTATTTTGAGTACTGTGCATTGCAAGTGCTTTGCAATAACTTAATTAACCGGACAACGGTATTTCTCCCCCGGGCCATTTATCTGATAGTGTCCAAATTTAGTACTGTCTCCACTTCAGTTTAATTACCAGGACACTTTTTAACCACTAGCTTACAACAATAGTGAAGTGTTGCAATTCTGTATTTGGTCACTAGAGGGGAGTATTTTATTTTATCCATCTTCCTCTTGTTACTACTGTTGGTTGCTCCATTAGTTAACATGCCATGTTCACAGTTGTTGGGTTAATCCTCAGATAGTTTGTTTAGGGCAGCCTACAAAGTTTTGGGACCAAATAGCAGGAGCAGGAAGAGCAGTGGCTTGGTCTGCCTGTACATCACGGTCAGTATGATTGTTGTGGGATATTTGGGGGCAGGGGATATTACCTCCTGTTTCCTACTGTTTTCAATTTGTGTTTTTACAGAATATTGCAGGGTACGGGGAGGGAGGGTTAGTTTTTCATAGTTAACTGTTCAGTGTTTGGTTATTTGTGAGTGAGTTTGGTTTGTGGACGTGGGATGGGGGTTGAGATGGGTATTGGGAGTTGGGGGGAAAAATGCATCACCTGGGTTGAGACACTATTGGGATCACAAGGGAGTATTACTGGCTGAGTATGCACACTTTAAAACTGGTATAAGCATAAGGCTGGACAAATAAGATTTATTTTGTGGAATGTGACGGGGGCCAGGAATAAAAAAAAAGTTATCAAATTTAAAGCATCTAGGTCATCTTAAGGCTGTTGTTGCTTGCTTACAGGAAATGCATTTGTTAGATTCTGAGGCTGGTCTCCTACTGATACAAACTTTCTGTCAAGCATTCACATTAGGCTCCTGCACACAGAGTAGGGGCATTGTATTATTATAGCCTGCTGGCTGGCTTTCACCTGTTTACAGATCATTTCTGACCCTAATGGCTGGCTGTTATTTGGTAATCAGAAGTTGTCTTGATCGAGTTGAATTACTAATTAGTAGTCTCTATGTCTCTAAAGCCAACTCACGCCATTTTTTTACCGAGCTCCTCCAAATGTTCTTATCTTCCAGTTTTCTTGGGGGGAGGCTGGAATATTTCCTTCTTGCCGGATGTGGATAAGACATACCGCAGATCTAAAGGGCTGTCACCGGCCCAAAGGGCCATAAGGGACTTAGACCAATTGGGATTGTGTGATCCCCGGAGGACTCTTAACCCTTCTTCTAGGGAATACACTTTCCATTCCCCAGTACATGGCTCCTCATCCAGAATTGATTATTTTTTTCTTAAGAAAGAACTCTTTGCCAGGTGTTAGAGAGTGTGGGATAGAAGCCAGGGTTATTTCTGATCATTCCCCTGTCTGGTGTCTGGTGTCGCTGGCCCCTCATCATCAGAAGGACAATATGTGGAAGCTCAATAATCAACTTCTGAAGGATCCAGAGGTAGTTAAAAGAATAGCCCAGTCCATTGATCATTACACTATAGACAATTTACATATGACCGATAAGCCAGATGTTGAATGGGCTGCGTTGAAATGTTATCTCAGAGGAGAGTTCATTAGTATAGCCTCCCAAAGAAAAAGAAAGAGGGAGGAGCGAACCTCTAATTTGTTGACACAAATTCGACACCTGAAAAGCACGCTTCCCCTATCAGGTAATGAGAGTGCTAAAACCACCTTCTTAAAATTATGGGAAGCATAAAATGAGCTACTAAGAGAAAAGGCAGAATATGCCACTCTCAAGTCCCGTTCACTTTACATAGATCAGGGAGAAAGGTGGGCCACTTACTGGCTATGAGGATAAAACAACAAGAGGCAGCAAGATTAGTTAAGGCCATTAAATTGCATACTGATGGTTCCATTAAAATTACTCCTAGAGAGATATTCTCCGAATTTGAACTTTATTATCGGAACTTGTATGGACCCAGGTCAGCTCCTTCCTCCTTCCCCCAGGATATAGAGGCATATCTTGACTCCCTTCCCCTACCATCTCTGAATGATGTAGGTAGAGGGGTACTATCAGCTCCTGTTACAGAAGAGGAAATTAGGGCAACAATCAGAGAATCCCCCCCCCCCCCGATAAAGCCCCTGGGCCAGACGGGTTCATCCCACATTTCTATAAAATATTCTCCAATAAATTAGTTCTGTGGTTATTCAGATTTTCCTCCTCCATTTTATCAGGAAATCCCTCTGATCCCCACCTATTCGAGGCTCTTATTATAGTGCTTCACAAGTCAGGCAAGCCAGAAGAATGCCTTGTGAGTTATAGGCCCATCTCGCTTATCAATAATGACATCAAGATACTTGCTAAATTGTTAGCAAATAGATTGAGCAGGGTACTTCCTGATTTGATTGAGCCGGAACAGGTGGGCTTCTTGGTAGGCAGAACATCCCAGGATCATTTATGGAAACTGGCCCACATTTTCTCCACATCCAGGGACTCATTACACCCGGCAGTGTTGGTCTGTCTGGACGTGGAGAAAGCGTTTGATAGGGTGGACTGGGAGTTCTTCTTAAAAGCTTTGGCCAAGTTTGGCATCCCAGAACAGTATATCCATTGGGTTAGAACCTTGTATTCCAATCCCAGTGCCAAAGTCTATTGTAATGAGGTGATATCCTCCCCCCTTTCCATTAAACTAGGCTACTTGGCAGGGTTGCCCCCGTCACCCCTTTTATTCAACCTATACCTAGAGCCTTTACTGTCGAAGCTTAAAGGGACAGTAAACACTGCAGGGGTCACTCAAATTATGAAAGGCTATAAAAAGATCTTTCAAACGAGTTATGGGGCTTACCTGTATGTGTCAGGAGTCCTGAGATATGAATACCTAAGTCATCTGTAAATCAAAACAAGGCAGCAGCCATTTCATTGAAGCATGAGATCAACAGTGATGTCACTGAGGGGCAAAGTTGCAATTAACAACATGCAGCTTGCCCCTCAGTGACATCACTTCCTGTTGTAAAATGGCTGCTGCCATGTTTTGATTTACAGATTAATTAGAAAGTCATATCTCAGGACTCCTGACACCTACAAGGAAGTCCAGTGCCTCGTTTGAAATATATTTTCATGGGCTTTCACAATTTGAGTGACCTCTGCAATGTTTATTGTCCCTTTAGACAGAACCCTGATATTCATGGTATAAAGATAGGTTCTTATGTTCTAAAGATATCAGCCTATGCAGATGACATATTGTTGCACCTAACTCAGGCCATTATGGATACCATTTCGAACTATAGTGCCATTTAAAACTACAAAATCAACTTGTACAAGTCCAAAGTCTTTCCCCCTAAACAATAGTACTCATTGTCACAAACTTGCTCAGCCAGTTAGCTCTCTGCTCCCAAAGTGGCAACCTCTGAGTGCATGATTTGTGTACACTGAACAGAACAAGGTAACCCTCTTGTCTGTTTTGTGGGTTCAAGTCATCTTAGTCTCAAGTTCTGGAGGGATTCAAACTGATAACCTCTTGTTAGCGTACCCAATTATCAGGCTTAGATAATTATGTCTTTGGGGGGGGCTAAATATCTTTGCCTATGGGCACCCAACCAGGTCTTTCAAATGAACCCTTAGAACTCTATGCAAGACTTTAGAGAACTCTATCCATGTCCCAGTTTGGTATATCAATAAGCTCATACACAGTGTTAACTGTAACCTTTAAAAGCTCCACTTAAATAAAAAGAAATGTCAAGGCACTCCAGGCAGTTTCCGTTGTAATATATATCTTTACTTTAAAATACTGTATCAAAACAGAACAATAAATACAGAACAAATATCCTAAACACATACAATCTTAAAAACAAAACAGGTTTTTAAAGTACAAACTAAGCTCTCTTATCCACATAATACTCATCTACTACAGTGCTGATGTTGTCCTTCTTCTCTCAGTCAGCAATAAAATCAGATGTGTCTCTCTAAAGCTTGCTCAGTTGGGTAAAAGCAGTCCTGAGTAACTCCGCCTTGAAGTATTAAACGTTATATTTTATAGCATAGGATGTCCCAACAAGATTTAAAAAAAATAAGTAACATACTTAATTTCCTCTCCTCAGGTTAACTGGTCAGAACTGGTTTTTGTTCTGCCACACACACACACACACACACACACACACACATATGCACAAACAGTTTCTGTGATGTCCTTCCAGAGCATCCTGGGAATGTGTATTGGACCTTCCAAATTCGTCTGAATCCTTGTTATCTACACATCAAAGGTCTTTCTGATGTAATTCAAGGGCTCCCTGTGACACCCTTCCCAATACAGGTTCTTCCTGGCAACTATTGCAAGTCAAAGGATCTCCCTGAGGGCATTATAAAGTGGATACTTTGGTTCCTGCCATCAAAGAAAATTTAACAAAGGAATTGCATTTTAAATAGCTGCAGATTTAGCTATGTCCTGTTCTTTTAACTTATCCCTGGGTTTTTTTTTGGATGTGTCAGTTCAGCAAGACTGTGGGTCTTCTGACTGCCTTTCCCTTACATAAATTATATGTAACACACAAAAAAAAATTGATACATGGATCAGAATCAGTGGTCCAAGTGTGACACTCATGGCACATTGTTGCGTCATCTCGGGCTGCAGTGGTCCCAAAATAGTCTCAAGTATCTAAGTATAAATCTGGAGAGAAGTAACACTAAGCTGAGATTACTTAATCTAGACCCCTGATGCGTAAAATACAACAGGATCTATCCCAATGGAAGGATATGCCTTTGTCTCTCTGGGGAGGATAAGTCTGATTAAAATGAATATTTTGCCTTGATTGTTTTAACCTCTGAGTATGCTAAATCTGTGGCTGCCTCTCACCTGGTTTAAGAAGTTACATGGGGTAATATTGGGCTTCCTCTGGCACAGTAAACCTTCTCACCATGCATACCACAAGCTGGCTGCTCTGGAGGAAAAGGGAGGACTTGGAATTCCCCACTTTGGTATGTATTATTGGGCCAATCACTTAAATAAATACCTTAGATGGCTGCGACCGGTGGAGGCCCTATATTCATTTCCATATGTCCCATCCTGGCTCTCCATAGAAAAGGAATTAAACATAGAAACATAGAAGTTGACGGCAGATAAGGACCTCAAGGCCCATCCAGTCTGCCCATTTCTTTTTCTACCTTATAAATGTGCCATCGGCCTTTGCTCTGTCAGTGACCTATCTATTCATAGTCATTTGTATTGCTCCCTTATGCCTATCCATGCCTGTTTGAAGCCCTGCACTGTATTCATAGCCACCACTTCTTGTGGTAAGCCATTCCATGCATCTACCACCCTTTCTGTGAAAAAATTTCCTCACATTCCCTTAATCGGCCTCCTCTAATCTCATGCTGTGTCCTCTTGTCCTGCTATTTTTCTTATATTTAAACATGTTAGACTCTTTCACCTTGTTTATGCCCTTAAGTGTTTAAATGTCTCGATCATATCACCTCTCTCCTCCTTTGCTCAAGGGTATATATATTGAGTCTGCTAATCTGTCCTTATATGTCTTCTGATGCAGTCCCTGCACCATTTTGTTGCCCTTCTCTGGACTGCCTCAATTTGGTTAATGTCCTTGTGAAGGTGTGGCCTCCAATACTGCACGCAGTACTCCAGATGGGGCCTAACCAATGTCTTGTACAGAGGGATTTTACACCTCCCTCTTACGACTTGTGATACCCCTACTAATACACCCTAACACCCCTAGCCTTACCTACTGCTTTAGAGGTCTGCTTGGATGATTTTAGGTCATCAGTGATGATGATGCCCAAGTCTCTTTCTTCCTTTGTGACTGCTAGCAACTCCCTCCCAGCCTATAAGTGGCTTCAGGGTTTTCTTCCCTATGTGCATGATTTTGCACTTCTTTGCATTAAATCCCAGTTGCCACTCTTCTGACCATTCTGCTAGTTTATCCAGATCTCTTTCATTCTGCCCACCCCATCTGGATCATCTACTCTGTTGCAGATCTTGGTGTCATCTGCAAACAGACAAGCTTTACCCTCTAGTCCATCTGCAGGTCACTAATGAAGATGTTGAATAGGACTGGCCCCAGGACTGATCCCTGAGGTACCCCACTTGTGACTTGCATCTCTTCTGACTGTATACCATTTACCACCACTCTCTGTTTTCTGCCAGTCAACCAGTTTGCCACCCAGTT
This sequence comes from Neoceratodus forsteri, assembly GCA_016271365.2. NCBI lineage: Eukaryota > Metazoa > Chordata > Ceratodontiformes > Ceratodontidae > Neoceratodus > Neoceratodus forsteri. The sequence goes on along the minus strand of CM028129.1, from coordinate 143,703,250 downwards.
GACCAACTTCTGACCCACCCCGAGCCTACCTAGCTTATTTATCAATCTTCTATGTGGAACAGTGTCAAAAGCTTTGCTGAAGTCAAGGTAGGCGACATCAACTGCTCCCCCTTGGTCCACCACTCTGGTTACCCAGTCAAAGAAATCTATGAGATTAGTTTGACAGGACCTTCCTTGTAAACCCATGCTGTCTTGGATCCTGTGCCCCTATGGATTCCAGGTGTTGCACTATCCTTTCCTTAAGGGAGTGCCTCCATAATCTTGCCCACTACTGAGGTAAGACTGACTGGTCTGTAGTTCCCGCCTCCTCCCTGCTACCACTCTTGTGGAGTGGGATCACATGAGCCTTTCTCCAGTCTTCTGGGACCTCTCCTGTGCTCAGAGACTCACTAAACAATTCTGCTAATGGCCCTGCTAGTTCCTCCTTTGGCTCCTTAAGTACCCTGGGATGTATGCCATCAGGTCCCATTGCCTTATCCACCCTGAAGCTTAGCAAGCTCTTGTAGGACCCTTTCTTTGTGAAGGGAGTAGTGCTCACCTCCCTCCCCTGTGTCCATGATGCTGAGCTGTGGGCCCTGCCCTACCTTCTCTTCAGTAAATACTGAGCAAAAGTATCTATTTAGGATAGATGCCTTTACAGGGTCCTCCTCCTCACATGCTCCCTTTTCTCCATTAAGCTTAATACCCCTCTGGACTTTCTCCTTTCACTAATGTATCTATAGAAAGTCTTGTCACCTTCTTTACTGTTCGGTCTAGTGTTTCCTCAGTTTGGGACTTTGCCTGCCTTACTGCCTTACCTGCTTCCCTTAGGGCAGTTTGGTATGCCTCCCTATCTTCATCCCGCTGTGTTCCTTATATTTTCTGAAGGCCAGCCTTTTGCTCTGACCTTTTCTGCTACTATATTTGAGAACCAAGTGGTTTCCTTCTTCTTTGCACTTCCTTTCTGTCTAACACAATGGGATGTTGCTTCAAGTATTGTATCCTTAATGCTTGCCCACTTTGCCTGTACTCCTCACCTGTGTTTCTTTTTGCCAGGGCTAGCTTAACTCTGTTGGCCATCTTATCAAAGTCAGCTCCTCTGAAGTCCCATATTTTTGCCTTGGAATGGGATGATTTAGATGTAGTAGCCAAATTGAACCATACCATGTGATGGTCACTGGCCCCAGGTGACCTTCTACCTGGAGATCTGTGATCCCTTCTTTGTTAGTCAGTACTAGATCTAGGATAGCCCTGTCTCTTGTGGGTTGCTGTACCAGTTGTTTGAGGCCCTCCCTGCAGGGAATCCACTATGAGTCTAGTTCTGGCAGATGTTCCTGCTGGTATTGACCAATCTGTATCTGGCATGTTGAAGTCTCCCATTATCAGAACCTCCCTTTAGCTGTCATGTTTTGTATATCTTCTAACAGTAATGTGTCTATGTCCTCCCTCTGGTCTGGGGGCCTGTAGACAACCCCAGTTCTTATGGCTGTCCCATTACCTGTTTCCAGGGTGACCCACAGTTCTTCTGGCTCCTTATGTGTATTCTGAATTCTGTAGCTTTGATATTTTCATTAACATACAGGGCCACCCCCCTTTTGCACCTCGGTCTCTTCTGAACAATACATATCCAGGTACTGAAGTCTCCCAAGTGTGGTTACTGGTAAACCACGTCTCACTAATTGCTACTATGTCCAGTTTAGCCTCTGACATTATTGCCTGCAGGTCTGGGATCTTATTTCCCAGGCTGTGAGCATTTGTGTACATGATTTTCCATTGGCCAGATTTTGGTGTGTTAGTTGTTGGGTGAAGTTTGGCATTACCCTGTGCATCGTATGGGAGACAAACCTTTTTCTTACCTGGTGATGCAAATGAATGGCAAACACGCTGAATTCCTGTTTGACCACTAGCTGAGGGGAGGGTGTTCTTCCCATTCAACGTTATGGGTGCTGCACCTCTCCCATTTGCTAGTTTAAATATTCTGCAAAAGACGCCAAACTTCTGCCCCAATGCACTGACTCCTCTTTAGTCAGATGCAGTCCATCAAATTTAAAGAACTTTGGCTCCCAGAACTGTTGCCAGTTCCCTACAAATCTGTGTCCTTTTCCTGGCACCAGTCCTTGAGCCACGTGTTTAGCTCCCCTATCTCCCCTTCTCTGACCTTCCGTCCATCTGCTCCCTTCTCCCAGACTGGCAGGATCTCAGAGAAGGAGATGCCGGACTGAAATAGATGATAGTTTGTCACCAGCTTAGTCAGGTGTTCCTTGGTCTCCACAACTGACCGGCTGGCGAGATCATTAGTCCCTATGTGTACTAGGACATCAATGTTTTCTCCTGCTTTGTGAACAATTTTAGCAATGCAGTCAGTGTCTCTCCATGCTGATGTACCTGGGAGACATCTGACCATCACCCTGGCTGGAGATGGGTATCAGCTCCCGAATCATGGAGTCTCCTATGATCAGAAGTTTTTGGATTTCCTTTGTGCTTGTTTAGTTTTGGTTCCTGATTTGGGTGAGTATTGTTGTGCTAGCTCCTGTGCAGTGTCCTGCTCTGCAGTGTCTTCTGCCTCTTTATTTGATTTCAGAGATAGAGGCAGATACCTGTTTGTAGTGTTTATATGGTTTTGGAGGTAATGTGTTGGAGAGCAGAGAGTGATGGGGCACCTGATTTGTTCCCTCCTAACCACCTGCCAACCTCCTGACCAACTACCCTCTCGCGGTCGAGGTTTTTCTGTTGGATGCTGGGAAATGGCGGTGGTTCTTATAATGTATTCTCTTCAATATGAAATTTGAGGCGTGCAATCTCTACCCATGCTGCCCGGAGCTGAGACCTAAGATCTCCAAAGGCTCAGCATGTAGGACAGTGTCCTAAATCCTGTAAGACTGTCCTTCTGAAAATTGTTCCACAGTACCTGCAGTTAATGAAATCCATTCCAAATAAGTTGCTGGGTTTGTAACCTAGTCAGAGTAATTAGAAGGAAAAAAATGCAAGTAATGGTTTAATTGTGCTTTGTTTAACTTGTTATAACAAGTTAAATTACTAGTGCCCTGTAAATGAGATCACCTTGTGGAGGCCCCACTGATCCGCCCCTTCCTGTTCTGCCACAGGAAATGTTACAACTGTGGTACCCTATAAAAGGAGTGTAGTGTGGGTGGTTGGGATGGGGTGGGTGGCTGGGCCCTTCCCTGCCAAAAAGAAGAACCACGGACGAAAGAACAAGGAGGTAAGAGCAGAAACAATCAGTCAACAACAAATGCAGTAACCCTGAAAGCTTATCCTAATGTTAGATAAAACTGTAAAACCTGTAAAGCACCACCTGTAATAATTTCAGAGAAGATATACCCTGTAAGAAACACTTTGCTCCAGAGAAAATAAAGCAGTAACAGAAGATATACCTTGCAAAGACAATTTGAATCAGAAGATTACAGCAGTAATCTGTTAGCACACACCTGTAGGCACACCTTGTAATAATGCAGAAGAAGGTATACCAGCAACAACAATTTGAATCAGAGAAAAATAAAGCAATGAAATGTTAGCAACAAACAGTAGCAATCTCTGTGAGTAAAAATAAAAACACCACCACAGTAAATCTGCTTAGCCAAACTAAGTCTTAATCCTTCTCCCTTGCTCTGGTAAGTTTCTCTACTCTGCCTTTCAAGCAGTCTTAGAAGGAAAGAGCTCAGGTGAAGCTAGGTGCCTTGGCCAGCAAACCAAGTCTTCTACCTCCAAGATATCAACTAAACCTGACTTTTAACCCTTCTTTCTGTTGGAAATTACTGACAGTTTAGTCCACCTCCACATACACACCTAATCCTTTGGAAGAGCTGGGAGGAAAAGCAATTAGCTCCTTCAATGTGAGAAGGAGACTGAAACACCTCTGAGACAACAAACCTTTCAACAAACAAGAATAAAATAAAACCAGTGTCAAACAGTAATTTTGCTTAGCCCAATGATAAAAAGTCACAAAATGTAAGCTCCACCTGTAATACAGTAATTTCAGAGAAGATATACCCTGTAAGAAACACTTTGCTCCAGAGAAAAATAAAGCAGTAACAGAAGATATACCTTGCAAAGACAATTTGAATCAGAAGATTACAGCAGTAATCTGTTAGCACACACCTGTAGGCACACCTTGTAATAATGCAGAAGAAGGTATACCAGCAACAACAATTTGAATCAGAGAAAAAATAAAGCAATGAAATGTTAGCAACAAACAGTAGCAATCTCTGTGAGTAAAAAATAAAAACACCACCACACAGTAAATCTGCTTAGCCAAACTAAGTCTTAATCCTTCTCCCTTGCTCTGGTAAGTTTCTCTACTCTGCCTTTCAAGCAGTCTTAGAAGGAAAGAGCTCAGGTGAAGCTAGGTGCCTTGGCCAGCAAACCAAGTCTTCTCAATTAATCGACTCATCCGGCATCTCGAGGGATGCCATCCTACATACCCGGTCTAAAGACCTCCCCAGATCACTGACCAGCTCTCCTATTGCCACCTCTATGAGAGCACATTTTCAGTTATGCATGTTCTTAAAATACAACCCCCTGTAGGACTCAGCACAACCAATTCTACGGAATCCGAATTTTTGTATAGGGGCACCCTTCTGACAGAGGTTTGGTTTTCCTCACTTGTGGGGAAGAACCCTCAAGATTTAGCAAATGGGAATTCCTATCTCTCGGTTAAAGACATGATGTTGAAGCTTCCATTAGGCCCAGGAGACTTTTTCAAACTTTACCAAGTTCGATATCTCCTCCTATCGAAACAGGTACTACCTGGAGTAAATAGAGGGAGGGAAGAATTTATTTTACCCCTAGTTATCCCTGCTCAGCAGCCTCACACAGTCTCTCTCATATATGCTTCTGTATATAATCTGTTTTTTCCTCACATAGATGGGTCTTCCCCCTACTGGTCGGATAAATTCCCCCATAGATTCCTTAACTGGGACAAGATATGGAAGTCTTGCCATTCATACATCATGCAAGATAGATGGCATATTATGCAGTTCTTGATCCTACATAACATTTATATGACGCCAGTGAGACTACACAGAATGGGTAGTCTCCCCATCCCAATCTGTGGATGCTGAAACCAAGCAGAAGGTAATTTGTATTACATTTTCTGGGAATGTCCCCCTATCACTGCACCTTGGGAGACCATCAGAGGGCAGTTCCCCTTTTGGGTTTAGGAAATTTATTTTCTCCTGAAATCTGCTCCCTAGGCGACTTTACCGATGTCAGTATCAATCAACATAGATTTCATATGTCAATGATTGCACTCTCCCTTAAGGCTCTAGTATGCCGCCATTGGAGAGATTCCCAAGTAATCTCTTATACAGAATGGCATCAAGAAATTTTATCTAATTTGTGAATAGAAAAAATGGTTGCAAATCTATGTAACTGCATGAACCATTATACGAATAAGTGGAAGTCCATGAATACTTGATACTGCCTTTGATACCCCATACTCCGTAGAGTGTTGTTAAAGTTGATGCCGGGGGGGGGTATTATGTTTGGATATTTGTATGTCTTGTCTTTTTATTGTAATGTGGGACATTGTTGCTTTGTGTATTGTCTTATTTTGTATGTTTTCATTGGAGGAAACTTAATAAATTTAAATAAAAAAATAGGATACCCAATTTGGTGTTTACTGCCCTTACCACAGAGTCAATATGCTGTGTGAAGGTGTCATCTAGCATGATCCCCTGGTACTTACATGTGCGTACCTGTTCCAGCAGTTCACAGACTTTGTTGGAGATGACAAGGGGGAGCCTTTTTTGTGTGCTGGGGGGTGGATATAAGCATGACCTTAGTCTTTTTATAGTTCAGCAGCAGTCTATGCTTGCTGAACCAGTCCTCAAGTTTGTTGAAGGAGCTTTGTAGCGCAGATTGGAGGGCACCAAAGTTTGTGTTACTGTTAAGGAGAATGGCATTGTCTGTGTATAGGATGATTTTGGTGTCACATGCTGTTGGGAGATTGTTTAGGAAAAGACTGAAGAGTAGGGGGTCCCAATATTGACCCCTGGGGGGACCCCTAAGGATACTTCTCTGGAGCTGGAGACTGTTTATAAAATGTTGACACATTGGCTTCTATGTGTCAGGTAATTCTGGAATCAACACGAGGCATTGGCCACCACACCCAGGTTCTGCATACATAATTTATACAAAATATAAAAGAAAACTAATAAATTAAAAAAGAGGGATGCTATTGCATATTTTTCTTGTATTTCATTTCAGTATAACAGTAACAATAAAAATATTTTCATCTCAGGTAAGTGCATATTACACATCTAAATATGTATGATTACCATAGCAACTGCATTTAATACAACATTACAGCCAATGGAGAAATAAAGTGCATTTAGTGCATGAGATCATTACGGCAAGTGACAGGGAAACTAAGTCATATGTCTCTGTGATCTGTAATAATTTTTCTTCATTTTAGTAACTGAAGAGATCAATTTGGATATCATTATAGCACCTTCCAGGTATCTTGGATGAAGGAGTATAAACACCCTATCATAATTACTATTTGTATATGTTTTCAAAAAATTCAAGAGGAAATTTTTTCTTGGTGTTAAGAACAGTGGACATATATTGATTATATGTGCCAGAGGTGAGCTTTATTACATCTGCATTGTTGTTTTATTATATTTGAAGTTTCATTTGCTGAGACAATATTATTGTATATGTATTTAGAGGTTATTAATTCAAAGCTAGCCCAGATAATTAATTTTCTATCAGTTGGTGGAATTGATAAAGTTAAATAATCCTCCAGACAGTGTCCTATTTTATTGAGCTTAAACCATTCAGAACACTTATGTTCTTTTATTTTGCTCATGCCAGATTTCCTTGCATATTCAAATTATTTTTTTAATACAGTTCTGATTTGCAATTAAATATTTATTTTCCTATTATAATCATTCCATGGCTGGATCATATTTATTTTTGTAAGATATTTTTCCAAGCCCTTCAGCCATTTGGATTTGTATCCTTTTCTAGACCATTTATTTTTTTTTTTCTTTTAAGCAGATGTGGAGAAGGTCAGTAAGTTTGTTATTTATCAGCCTTAGCCAGTAAATTAGTAATCCTAATTCAATTATAATACTTATTGGGATTCTTCCCAGTTCAGATCTAACCATTGCAATAGCAATGGAACTGGGAACACCCAACAATACTTTGTAGTAATAAGATAAGGCTTTTTCAATCTCCTTTGTTATTTTATGTCCCCAGACTTCAGCTCCATATGTTACAATAGGGTTTATTTTAGCTTCCCCTGCCTTTAAATCGGGGATAATAGTTCCCCCGTATTTTAAGTTGAACTTCAACAATGCTCCTGCAATAATTTTTGCCTTTAGATTTTGATTCCTCTGATGGGGTGTCCAGTTAGATGTATTTACAAATTTTACCCGCAAATACTGGTAGTTGTTCACAATTTCTATTATATTTTTCCTAGTAAAAATTTGGGTTATGAAGATCACTTTCATTGAGTGTTAAATATCATAATTTTTGTTTTGTAAAGATTCATGGTTAGTTCCAGGTATTCACACTTTTTTTTGGAAAATGCCTATTTTCATTTGTAGTTCATTTTTTGATAAGGAAAATAAAACTATATCATCAGCATAAGCTAACGTGTGTTAGAATGTGTTATTAATTTTTGGGGAATCTCATTTATTCACTCCATTAAAGTACAGCAATTCCACCTATCATGATGATAAGGTGCAGCCATAAACAGGCTAAGTTGAAAATGTGGGGTCAAAAACAATACTTAGTTGTAACTTTGTAATTTTTGCAGATTTTGGCCTCAAATTTGATACTTATCCCTTTTTTTATCTCACCTTATGAAACTGACAGCTGTCATTTTTCAAATCCCCTTTGAAACATGCTTTTGCAGTCACTTTGCAAAACCACATTTCAGATGGGATTTAAAAAAAAAAATCTACCCATCTTGATCATAAGGTGTGGTCATAAAAAAACTGTGTTGAAAATCTGGGGTAAAAAAACAATGAAGTTATGAAGAACCATTGAATTTTTCCAGCATTTACTCATAACTTTCTTTTTTGTAGATGTTGACCCTAACTTTTCAAACATAAATCTTGTGTTACCTCACCTCATGAACATAAAAGGTGAAAAACAAGCTTTTGCAGTCACTCCGCAAAATTACCTTTCAGATGTGACTTAAAAAAATCCACCTTTCTTGATCATAAGGTGAGGTCATACAAAGACTTTGTAGAAGATTTGGGATCAAAATGTTTAAAACCAACAAAGTTATGAAGAAACAGTCAACTTATAAAGATGTTATTTATTGGTTCACCACTTTTCAGCTCTTAGGTCCCCCTACCCAAATGGTAAGCATGACACTATCCAGGTTAGCTCAACGCTGACTGTGGATAGCGCTGGCCAACGCGGGGCAGGGACCATATTCAAAGGCCCCCAGTGGGCTGACCTGACAGCATGCACAGAATACACTGATGTGCCCATGTAAATGAGGGCTCCCCTTGCATACTGCACAGAGTAGTGTATTCACTGGTTTCAGCAGCCTTAAACAGCCTCTATCACAGCACCGTTTAATGCTGCCAAACCCTGCCCTTATCCTCCTGTACAGTTGCCCCCCCCCAACTACCCATCCTGTAACTGTTTTGCATATTCCTGGTGGTCTAGTGGTCCACCAGCCCTCGGTTGCTCGTCCCCATCATATTTTGTAGTTACCCTCACGTGATGTAGAACTGGCATGTTAATATGGAGCTGTTGCAAGACCATGTTCTGGCCCAGGGTCTCCTGACTGAGTTGTAACTATGAGATCAACTTTAACAGTTTAAGAAAATTAAAATATGAGCCTCACTACTGTATTCAGTGTAATTTATTTGGGTCTCAAAATGGTAGCATTCTTCCCACAATTAAAAGTCAGGATCTGGAAATTACTTGTAAATGTTCACTGTAAGAGATACCACCCTTCAAGTGCAACCTTAAGACAGGGGGTATCCTGGGGCATCACCCATGGACTAACAGGGGTGCCACCTGCCTGTGGGTGCTCTTATCAGTAGAGCCAGGGACCAGTAGGTTCAGGGGAAAGGTTTACATTTCATATAAAAATTTTGCAAAATGCATATTGAAACCATTACATAAATTAATGACCACTGTGCTTTGATAGATATAAAAAGCAAGGGGAAGGGTCTGAGAACAGTTTCCCTAAACCACCCAGACTTGATGGACTGCAAGTCTCGTTCTGCCTGTAAAATTCAGTATTTATGTGCTTTAATGCCTAATCTTAGCAGATGGAAGAACAGGGCTTTGTTTTGATCTAGCAACAATAGGGAGCAAGTTCCAGCTTCTGGGCCCTTTTCCAGAGAGCGAAAATATGGCACTTCAAATTCCCATCGCAAGAAGGCACGCGTACCTATCCTCATTAAGCTGGTTGTAAACCGATCTAAAATATACACTGGTGCTTGTTTGTTTAATGCCCTTGTGCATGAGATTTACTAAATGCAGTTCCCACCATGCTCTTGGGGAAAGCCAGTTTAACTGGCTGAGAAGTGTACAGTGGTGCAAGAGCCAAAGAGTGCTGAGTATAAATCTGGCCATCTTGTTTACAAACACATCTAGTTTATTTAAAAGATGGCCTCCAACGCCACTGACAGTTGAAATGAGGGAATGAAGCTGTAAATACTTTTTGCACCGCTTTGATCGTGGTTTTACATTTGTGAACAATGAGTTTTATTGCTTTACTTTGATACCTGTTTAAGTACCCCCCCCATGCTGTGCCTCTGACCTGAGTCAGAAAATTTTCCAGAATGGAATTCTCCCTCAGACTCTTGTTTCCCAGTAAGCTTGGAATCCCCCTGGGGAGATGGGGTCACAACTGCATGGCAGGTACAGTTTGGGGCAGGTGCACTGTGTTGGGAAGGTGCAGTGTGGGGTAGGTACAGTGAGGGATAGGCAGAGAGTGGGCAGGTACAGCACATACAGAAGTCGTGCCCTACACTTCAATTTCTTGAAAGTTAAATATTTTTATCTTAACAGCATCAGGGGGGCTACACAGCATGATGGGGGTATATTTAAATACTGCAGAGCCACTGTGCTGCCCTGCCCCCATCTCCACTGCTGTCTCAATGATAATTTCTCTACTGTTCCTGTGCCCTTTGATTTCTTTCAGTTAAGCTCCTTTTGGAATGTCCTGTCTTTTTCCCCTGCTCTGTTGCTATTGGAGATGGTGGTCACAAGATACAGGTTTGCAAATTCCTCTAATTCCTGCTATTCAGAGCTGTGGAATGACTGGCAGTGTTCTTACATGGGAGGGAGAAGGGCAATCTGCAAGAGGATCTGGAGGAGAGAGACACAGTAATTACAATGATAAATAAGACTGTGTTTTCCACTTTTTATTCTGAAAGGGACATAGTCAAGCCCTATAGACTTCAAATGGTCCAGTGGCTGCATTTGAACCCGTGCAAGATGTAAACTGAGCTATGAGGTGCATTACTCCCTGCAGTATCTTTTTTTTTTATCAATTCTTTTCTTCTTATCTGACTCACCTGATGGCACCCCCAGCCCTGTCACCGACCTTCTCATGGACTTACCAGTTATTCATCACATCCCTAGGACCATGACAGTGGAGAGTGGCCTGTCACATCAGTTTTGCATGGGCAGTTTTGGTGGGGGAAGGGGGTTGTTGGTGTACCAGCAGGCCAGGGATTCTACCTCCAGCTCCTGGTTTTCTCCCCAAGGGTGCTTGCATGCAATGACACAGACACAGGTGCATGGTGACATCCGGTGGTTTTCCCATCCCTTGCTGTGGTTCTACTATGCTGTCTACTAGCCAGTGCCACTTGGCAGATATAATGCGAAATGCTGTATCCCCCTCTCAAATGAGGAGGACTGTACCTAAGCGCCAACATACTACCTTCTCTGCCCAGTCACCGAGAGATTCGTGTCCGCCCCCCAACCCAGGTGGCCAGCATAGCTAACAGTAGAGCCACTGCTGTGATACTGGGCTGGCTGTGCAGTATCATTTTTAACATTTTATTTACATGTTCTCATGGCAAATCTGTGAAGGGGTTGTGGAATAACAGATGGACCAGACACCAAACTTCTGGTTCAACACACAATCTCTGTGTGATGTTTATTTAAAGCATGGGGAAATAACCTTAAGCAATGGTAGATTTTATTTATTTATTTATTTATTTGAATCTAGGATTACAAGTACCTTTGAGCCAAGGCTCTTTTACAAAGGTTCCATGTCAGTTGAGGTACAATTCAAACAAGACATTGAATAGCAGTATAACAGTGGGTTTCAGGCAGTTACATACAGTTTTATACATTCAATACAGTGGCAAAAATGCCAGAAAAAGGCCTGGTAACAGGTTTGACTCAGTGTGGAGGAGAGACACACACTAGTGGGGTGTGTCCATAGGCATTTGTCAAATATCAATTAAATTGCTACAGAGGGGTAGGGAAGGAAGGTGGGAAAAGAGGAGGATGAATGGGTGTATGGGAGAGGGAGTTGGGGGGGGAGGGTTAAGTGCTAGGTGGAAAGAGCAAAGAGGAGAGGGGAGAACAATTAAGAAGGACAGTCATAGGATGCAGACAGGATGTGACAGAGACTGGATTTGAATGGACCAAGCTTTGGCATTGAGGCGATGTCAATGTTGAGACCATTGAACCAGCTGGGAGCTCTGTGCGCAAATTATCTTTGCCCTTGTGTGGTGCGGAAATGCAGGATATGCAGAAGCTGGGATTCAGAGCCCCTGGTGAATGAGTATTCCACGCTGGGCAGAGGAGAGCTTGGACACCTGGGGGAGCAAGGCCTACTGTTATTTTCTTTGTCACAAGGCAGGTTTTGTACATGATCCAGTTTGAAAGTTGAAGCCACCCAGTCTGTGCGTAGGGATCACACATGTGGGTGAGGCGATGGGCGCTGTTTATGAGATGGCAAGCTTTGTTAAGTGTAATGGATTTGCAGCTGAGGGCAGTGGTAGAGGCAGAGCCGTGGATGATCTGGCCATAGTCGATTATTGAGATTACTGAGCTCTGTACTGCAATCCTTAAGGCATCTGAGATAAGGCATTGCCTGTGCCTGAAGAGTAGGCCAATGCAGGTGTTGGCAGCCTTGGCAATGTTGTCAATGTGCATAGCATATGATAGGCTACAATCGATGGTAATACCTAGATATTTAAAGGATTGAACCTGTTCGAGGGTTGCACCAAGGCAGTTTTTGATCGTGATGGGACTGAGTCTGTGTTTGTTGTGCGGACTGCAGAAGAACATGGACTTGTTTTTTTCTAGTTGAGAACCAATTTATGTGTACTAAACCAAGTTTCAATTGAGGTGAAGGCAAGCTGTCGATTCTTTTGAAGGTGGCCCGGATCCTTCTGAGTGGAGAGGATGACGGCGGTGTCAACATAGAGGAGGATTTGTGATGGACACGATTGTGGAAGATCATTCATAAAGAGGCTAAAAAGAAGTGGCCCAAGAATGAAGCCTTGAGGAACTCCTGAGTGAATAGGACATGCATCTGAGAGAACATCAGCTATTTTTACTCTTTGGAAGCGGTTCTCCAAGTAGCTCTTGAACCGGGTAGTGGACTCAGGTGAGAGCCCAGCAGAACGTAGCTGTGTGATCAATAGATTATGATGTACAGTGTCAAAACCTTCATCAGGTAAATGAAGACTGACCAAAGTTACGAGACTGTTGTCCTACGAGCTGTGGATAGCAACGGTGAATTCAAGGAGGGCCAATGTAGTACTGTGACCTGTATGGAAAACATGTTGTTGGGGGCAGAGGATGTTGCATTTGTCCAGGTTTTCCGTTAGCTGGTCGGATACCATATGTTCAATGGCCTGGGGGGGAATATGGCGATGGGCCGTTAGTTCACATGCAGATCCCTGTCCCCACTTTTGTGGACCAGGGTTACTGTGGCTGATTTCCATGTGTTGGGGAACTGGCTGACAGCATGGAGAAGTTGAAAATTTTTGTTAGTGGAAGTAGCACTTCATCAAGGGTGAGAGACACAAACCTGAGGTTGAGTGAGTCCCCACTAGTTTTGGATTTGGTGATTACATTAGAGACATTTTTACGGACTTCATGCACCCTGACTTCCTTAAAGTAGAATGGTGGACAGTTGGAGGGAGGCGGTTGTGGGCTGGGGGTAGGAGAAGGAGAGTGGTCATCATTGAAGAAGTCCGAAGGAAGAACACCATTGAGGTCAGAGAATGCAGTATTGAAAGTATTTGCAATTGTGGTAGGGTCAAAAGTTATGCCACCATCAATAACCAACATGCTTCCTAGTTACTTCTTTAAGATTGTCCCAGAAGGATTTTCCCTTACTCCAGGTGTGTTCATGAAGGTATCGCTGTAGTATGCATTTTTGTTCTGGCGGATTGATTTAGTGCAGTTGTTTTGCACCCATTTGTAGTTCTGAATATCGGCTTGATTGCCAGTAGCCCATGCCTGAAGCCAGAGGGTGTCCCTTGCTTTCAGATCCTTCTTCAATACATCAGTTTGCAGCAACAGACGATGCATGTCTTTCCTCTGCACTTAGTCAGTATCTACTGACCCACTGATCTAACTTTTTAGTGAAAAAACACTTCTTCCCTGTGTTTGACTTGTTTGCTTGGATGATGGGGGCTCAAAAAAGAAAAACCCAAAAGCAAGTTATAGACAAAGAACCTCAGTGCAGAAGCACTGAAGCAAGAATTACCCCAAAGGGCATTGGCAATAAAGCCAGGTTTCAAAGGAACACAACATCACACATACCCCCATAATGCAAAGCATTATGGGATGTATATGCAAATCACCATGGAATTTCAGACTGGCTCAGTTTACAGCAGGAATGCATGGTACCAAAAGATCCTCTCAAACACTCTGCAATTTACATGCATTTTAACAACACAACTTTTTTTTTCTGATATCTTTATCCCGGTAACTTAATTTTTATCATACAGTCCCCTAGTAACTTTTTACCTTTAGCAAAAACACCTAGTGCCATGGTATTTTCAACATTTACAGGTTTTATACACATGCAGTATATACATTAAAGTATTTTATGACACAGTGCCACTTGTTGCCTAAACACTCTTAGTGTGTAGGGTAAATAATAATAATACTAATAATACAGATTCTTATGTCTTCAGAGTCTGCCAAGAAACATTTGTAAACAAGCAACAGTACCAATAAATGTTTATTAGACTACCTACACCAAGCATGTGACAAAGAAAATCACAAGGGAGATGGGTTTCTCGCCACTGTCCTGAAGAATGTACATAATCTCCAGGATTGTAGGATCTCAGGTTCTCCAAGATCTCGTTTTCTCTCTCTCCGCTCTCCTGGAGCTACAGTAGGTTGCAGAAGGCTATATACTACAGATTTATTTATTTATTTATGTATGTATACATCGGTTTGCAACCTTTGAGCCAGAGGCTCATTTCCAAAGGTACCTCGTCACATTCAGGACAAATACATAACAGACTTTTGGTTACATCAAATGGGTTACATAGTTTGCAGGCACATGTGAGTACAGCATTTAAACAGATAAGCCAGTTAAGTTACAGTGGCACATTCTTGCACGAGGTACGAGCAAGCAGTATTATAATAGCAGTTCAAACAGAGCGGATGAGGAATAATAGAGGTGAGGTGTGTTTGCCGCCCGGTGGGCATTGTCAGGGTACAGAGAGCTATGCCTCAATCATAGACTGGCGCAGCTACGTGTATTAAATAGTTGGCTTCAAAGTGCAGTTTTGAATTTGGAGATCGTGGGGGCATCAGAGATGGGGGCAGGGAGTGAGTTGTACCAGGATGGTGCTCTATAGCAGACGGACCTCTGTCCTTGTGAGGTCCTGGATCTTGGGACCAGGAATGCCAACTTTTAAAAATCTTTGTGGGTGCTTGTTGCCAGTAGGTAGTAATTTTCCTGTGACCAGGTTCCCTAGTAATGTTTTTTTGCAGGATGCCCTCGAAAAATTGAGGGTGCTTATGTCAACTTTGTGGGTGCTTGAGCACCCAAGCACCCATGGAGTCGGCTCCTATGCTTGGGACCAGAAAAGTGGCCTTGCAGGAGGTCCGTATGCAAACCATGGGTTGGGCTTGGTGGGGGGAGGCTGTCAGCCCGGGGGGTGATAGCCCGAGAAGAGATTTTTTTGTTATGCGGCAGGTTTGGTACCGTTGGCATTCGTCTAGATTCAGCAATATCACCCTGTCATAGAGCTGGCATGAATGCATGAGCCTGGGGGCCCCAGTGATAAGCCTGCCTGCCTTATTTAGGATGAGGTGAATTTTATTGAGGGCGGTCGTGTCAGCAGCACCGTATACTGGTAGGCCATAGTCAACAAGGGATAATATAGATGATGTAACCACTAGACGGAGGGCAGCGGGGGGGAGACAGTTTTTATAGTGGTATAAGATACATAGCCGCACATTAGTGGCCGAGGCTAGTGCATCAATGTGGGTGTGGTAGGTGAGGGCTGAGTCAAAGGAGACCCCAAGGTACTTGTAGGAGTGGACTTGCTCTAGTGGTTGTTTGGAGCAGGGGAGGATCTGGAGTGGGAAGTTGCTGGCTTTGTTTTGGGGGTGGGCAAAGAGCATTGTTTTTGTTATTTTGAGATTGATGACCAGTCTGTGCTCTTTAAACCAGGTTTCGGCATCATCATTATAGGATAGTTGTAGGGAGTCCTGGAGGGAGATAGGGTTATGGTGGGTGGCAAAGATGACGGCGTCATCAGCATATAGCAGAATTCTTCCAGTACATGCACTGGGCAGGGTGTTATGGTAGAGTGAGAAGAGTAGGGGTCCCAGGATGGAGCCCTGAGGAACCCCTGACTGGATGGGACAAGTTTTGGAAAGTGTCCCATTAATTATGACACATTGGGAGTGGGCAGATAGGTAGCTGGTGCACTAGGCAAGAGGCCCAGTAAAGAAGCCAGTGTGGCAGAGGGCATCCAGCAGGAGGGGGTGGGAGACAGTGTCGAAAGCCTTTGAGAGGTCGATGAACACTGCCCTGGCTAGGGTGCCAGAGTCCAGGGAGGAGTATAGGAAAGTTGAGAATTCAACTAGTGCAGTGCCGGTACTGTGTCCTTCGTAGAAACCATGCTGTTCAGGGCAGAGGATGTTGTGTTTGGTCAGGTATTCAGTGATTTGCGTGGCAACCAGTTTTTCTAGGGCTTTGGAGAGGGGTGGGACGATGGAGATAGGTCGGTAGTTCCCGGCAGAGGACCTGTCACCACCTTTGTGAATGGGAGTAACTATGGCAGTTTTTCACGCAGTTGGGAATTGCCCCAGGCATAGGGATTTGTTGAGAAGGCTGGTGAGTGGGGCAAGGACCTGATCCAGTACCAGATGGAGAATGCTGGGCTCCAGGGAGTCGTCTCCGGGACTATTGCTCTTTAATGCTCTGACCAGGTAGGGTCTGGCTTCCTGGGTAGTAACCCTACATCAAGAGATAACAGCACAGCAACAGAGATTACCTCACAGTTACAGATATGAGAAACAATGTGTATTGGATAATGACTTAGGAGATAGAATTACTAATGAGTATCATATGAGACAAACAATATGCTTCGGTTTGCATTATAGCTTGGACAAAAGAAATGCTGACAGGTTCAAACTACATGTGGCATTTCTTGCCTGTGTATAAGACATAACAAAGGTTTTCTCTCTCTGTGTCAGCTTGCTTAGACAAAGAGAAATGCTGACTGGCCACAACTACATGTGATTATATGAGAATATATATATATATATATATATATAGGGCAGGATTCGCAAAGAAAGCCAAAAATCCCGCAGCTGAGGGTAAAAGGGCCACAGCACTGCAGAAATGCAGCTGTGTGATATTCAGAAAGATATTTTGAGCAGGTGCGGAATTCTGGAAAATCCCCACCGCTGCAGAAATTCAGAAGCTTCGGAAATTGAGCAAGTGCTGAAAATCCACAACTGCAGATCAGCAGCTACAGGAATAGCTTGGGAGGCACAGCAACAGTAAACCTAATTAGCTGGAGCAGCAGACTTTAACACTGCAGCCATAGCATGAAGCTGAAAGCACCCACAAAAGAGACCAGCAACCAGTCTCTCAACTGGGACCACAGCAGCACCACAGGTACCAGCAATTCCATGGCACCACAGTGGCTGACTGCCACTGCTGGTCCTCCCTCTCTGGGGTGTTCCTGTTGCCTGAAGGGGTAGCATCACTGCAAGCTAGTCAGGCTGTACTGTCTGTGGGGCTCTGTCATGGGCTGCACTGGGTCTGGTGGTTGTTGCTTGTTGCCATATCATGGCAAGGTGTGCTGTTGATGCTGTAACATCAGCCACTGCTATACTCACTGGGATGCTATTACCTGTGCCTCACCTCCACTTTAATTGATTCCAATTGTTGGGGCACTACTGCAGTTTGCTGAGGGAGAGTTACACATCATTCTACTGTGTATAACATTTTTTCCCCAACTGCAAAAAAAAAACTGGTTGTGAATAGCCTTTCATGGGATGTGCCTTACTTATCTCACACATTTTTATCCTCAGGGACTTCTGCAGCTGCACTTTTTTTCCACATTCCATAGTGTTTTTTTTCCATAGCTGTGGAGGGTTTTGTGAATAGCACTCAGTGCAAATTACCCATTGTTTCCATAGCTACAGCAGTTTTGGGGAGTTAGGGAAGGTTTTGCACCTTCAGAAAGCTTTGTGAATCCAGCCCATAGTGTATAAAATAATCACTGATGATCCCTCAGAGTCATCTTATCAGTGATTAGGTAAGCTATATATGGAATATATGTAAAAAACAAACATAATGCATTATAGTGAGGTATAATAGTCATGCATGATCTAATTCTATGAAGGATATACACATTAACACATATTAGCAGCAAATCACATTTCTGGCACTCATATGATGGATGCCTAACACTCTATATTAGTGTAAAATAGCAGTATCACAGTATAATAGACCAGGAATACAGTGTGATGTGTATGTGGGATGATAGGGGACATAACACAGGTGCAACAGTCCCTTCTTTGTTGCCCTAATCGCAAAAGTGGCAACACAACAAAAAGATGATGGTTAGGCATCATTCATCTACAGGCCTGAGGCATGGGCCTGATAGAGGAATTTTAACTGGTCACGGTGGTGTTTCAGGGTTTTCCTTAAACAACAAAATGTAATTATAAGGGAAAATGTTAGTAAACCTTGTATTACTATAAATATTTAGAATAAAACTTCACAATGGGGTTTTCCAATAGCAAAACAATATCAGTAATTACTGATATATGTATCAGGTGTGTATCTTTCCAATTGGAAATAAATTGAAGAGACAAACTTAAGTTGTCTGTATGGATATTAAAAATACATAAAAATTGAGACAGAGCATCAAGGTAGCTATGACTAGACTTAATGGTATCTGGTTCCAGGATAGGGACAGGTGTGATTATCATATAACCTATAACCTGTCTAGGGAGTAAAAATAGAAGTTAGAAAAGTTCACTTTGCATAACTTTTAGTCCATATCAGAAGAGTGTCTAGTTGGTCACCACCCAATGCTCCACATCAGCAGAATATACCACCTTGGAGGATGGAATTTTCAGTTGGTAGGTTGAACAGCACATGAAATGTCAATGTCCACAAGACATAAACAATTAACAGTTCCAGGGATAAAGCCAGGGTTTCTTCAAGTGTTAGATGAAGATTCATAGTTCAAATGTGATGCATTCAGATTTTCCAAAAGTAGATCCAAATGTTCAGGAGGCTGCAATATTTTCAAAGGCCTCAACAGGGGGTGCATTAGATTGCACATTGAGTTTTACAATGGAATAGCAACAGTGTTCAGTTGAAGATGATCACATGGCTGCACAAAGTGTAAATGTTTATAGCAGTACTTAGTTCTCAGTCTGTATGAGGTGCCAGCCAGGCTTGGAAAACAAGCAGTGAAGAAAATGGAATTCTTGATTGAAGATCAAATGAAGAAGAGCCTTCTTTCTGGAGTTAGAGGATTGCCCCTACCCCAGACTTGCTTCATAATATGCATAACAATAAGTTTGATTGTATTGAATCTTAATTGGCTGGACTGAATAGAGTTTATTTGAAAGTTCACAAGTGGAAGCCTAATTTCAGTTAATAGACCAGTATTCACAAGTTGGTAAGACAAGTTGGAAGATGTCACATCTGCATAAAAGGTTGCGATCCTTTCAGGTATGACAATCAAAGTTCAGAGTCAGTCACGATTCCAAGACCTCATGGTAAACAAGCAAAGGAGGTAGTTTCAACCTTTCATGATGAAAGTTCCCATCAAGATGATCAATAGAATGGACGGTTGCCAGATGATCAAAGATGGATGTTGCCAGATGAAAATGCGTCAAGTGACACTGTGAGAGCCACAAACATGGCTTCCTGGATTGTGCAGGAATACGTTTTGACACATGGAGCAATACTGGTGTGTGTGGTGACTTACCCAAGGTTCCTTGCCATTGGCAATGGAATAGTGCTAGAATCAAAGAAACATTTGTTAACACATGCAATAGATGTGCAAAATGTGGCACCGTCACTGACCCATACATCTGCCATGTATGAGATCAAGGATATGTCCTAATTCCAGATCCCGGAAGAGATAACCAAAGGGTTGTAAGAACATAATAGCTGTGGGCAGTGCAAAGGGACTTTCCTAGCTATGTGATGCTTGTCTGCTTCCTTAATGTGAGCAGAAAATAGTTCATTAACATTAACATTTGTCAGGTCAAACCCCTTTGCAATATCCTTAATACTGTAAATGGAAATCACTCTTTATGAGCAAAACCACGTATACCATGCAATAGGGGGTATGATATTATATTTCATACTATCATAAACCTTTAACATATGTGCTTGAATAATGGCTATATCAGCCTTATTTCAAATTGATGTGTCAGAGCCAAATAGGTCTAAGTCTAATCTGTGTTGTTGTTAAAAAAAAATGCCTAGTGCATTCGGGTATGTTTACTGTTATAAGATGTACCACTAGCAGTCAGGATGTGAAAATCCTGTGTGTGTGTGTGGTGTCAGTCCCTGTACAGGGGGGCATTAATGAGTACCTGGTATGCTGCCAGGGTACCCAATCACATCATTATTAAAAAACAAATGTGAGAAATGTTTGCTATGAAACATATAACAAATCATTTCAAGTTTAAAGGGTGAGATCTAAAAATTACTGGGTTGTGCATGAGCTGCACATTATTAACTAGGGTACCTGGTTTGGAAGTGGCTATTAGATCACTGGATGGGCCAGGGTTCTGTTTTGGGCACTCAGTATTAAGTGTCACAAATTATGGGGCATCATAGGGTAAAATCTTAAGGTATAAATGGCTTTTATTTCCATATAAATTTGGATGCAAAATTCCTGATTATTAATAAAATGTAAACAGGCGTGCAGATCAAGTTTAGCTGCTAGGATTCATCCAAAGCAATGATCATAACATTCAGTAGGGCCTCACTACCCGTCTGGACAATGGACATGTCTTTTAGAGCTTTAATGTGAATTTCACAGGATGCAATTAGATCATGTGGGCTTGTGAGGTACTCTGCCTTAATAAGCTTTTTAGGTTTAGGTCACTGGTTCTTATTTGCAATAAGATGTGCAGTTTGGGCTTGTAAGAAGACCCATACTTTAAAAAGAATAATAAGCATAAAAGCAAGCATCTCTTTCTCTCTCTCTCTCTCTCTCTGGAACCTAAAAGGAAAGAGAAAAGAAAAATGTAGTTAGTTTAGTACTATTCCACCCATTGTAGTATGAAGAATAATTTAATATCCTTTAAACAGGTTCATTTATTTGATTGGCATGTAGCCATTTATCAATGACTATTATTGTGAGGCAGTCTAACTTGGTAGACTGCTGGACTGAGTTTGTTTACACTGGGATAGGGCCTGTTGTTGGGCCTTGTCCATACATTGTGCAGCTAACAAGCGTACTTTTTGGATGTCTTGTTTGAGTTATTTAACATATCTATCTACTGATGCTCCATCAGCAGTGGCAGTACACAGGACCAGAAGTAAATGTTCTGGGAGTCCCATGAACCATACGCTGTGTACCTGCAGATGGTGTCCCCCCGTATTGCCGTAAGGAGTAAAGGAATAATGAATCCCAGTCCTTTTGGGGTTTTTCAGAACAAGTTTATTGTAACATAACTTTTATCTGCCTGTTAGCACATTCCACCTGTCCTGATGACTGTGGGTTGTAAGGGATATGACACTTCTGTTTTACCCACAACAAATCCAGAATTTCCTGCATTACTTTGGCTATAAAGTTGGATTCCTGTAATCAGAATTTGCCATTAGGGGTAACTCCCACCTGGTAGATAGTTGGTTTACCAAGACATTTGCAGTCACTTTGGCTTTGTTGCTCCATTAGGTTGGCGATCACTAGTGCAAACTAGTTGTTCTTAGTGGTTGGCATAGGGCCAATGTAGTCAGTCTGGATGTTGTTCCAGGGGCCTGATTGCCTCTGGGGTAACAATGCATTTTTCCTAGCTAGTATAGGATTGTTTTGTACATAGATCAAACAGTTACTAATGTAGTGTTCTACATCATTTCTCATATGTGGCCACAAGACAGAGGATTTCAGTCTGTCTTGTGTTTTGTTGACTCACTGGTGTCTGCCAGTTGGAGTATTATGTACTTGGTACAGCAGATAAAATCTACACTCAGGTGTTCAGGAATTACCTGTAACGTTTCATGAATGTTACAGCAGTGGTGTTCCAAATGAGTAGGCCAGTACTGGATAGGTGAGTGTCATTTTCACTTTCTTATAAGACAATGCACTTGAGGTATAAGGGCTTATTTCTGGAAGTTATTCCTCAGTTCCTTTATTAAGGAACCTATGCACTGCCCTTTTATAATATGATCAAGCCTTATGAATGTAGTTTGTATTTAAACTGGTTAGGTTACGGTTGTGATGTACAAAAACAAGTCTCTGTATTTCACAGGGGTACTCAAATAGATATGGAAGAGTTTTTCTTCCAAAGAAATACAGTCTAGAGAGAAACAGACCCGATTAGAATGTATAATAAAAACATAGTATCTGCAGTCTTTCTGTAATTAGATCAAAGCCATTTCTTAAAACGTGCAGAACTTAACCCTCTCATGAAATGCTGGTATCATTTAACATAAGGAAAATTCTTTTTATTCATCATTATTATCACAGCCTGTTTCACTCAAGGACTTACCAGCTCTCTAAACCATCTACAGACATTTGTTTTAATTAGGAGACTCCTCCCTTCCCTGCTTTTCATTTTATTTGCCAGGCATGTTTTAACATTGCCTGTGAATCGTACATATACGATGATGCACACTCTGTCATCACTAGAATGTAAAATAATTCCAAACCCTGCTATCTGACCCTCAATGGTATGTGTAGCTGAGTCATCAGTCAAAACATAACACACAGTGGTGTCTTTTAACACTTTCTGAGGTTCTGTCAGAAAGGGCCCTGGGACAGGTGGGTCAGGGGGTTGGAGTGAACAATCATGGGTCTCTCCTGTAAATTGTAGGCCATGGGCCAACAAGGAAGGAGTTTTGATAGGAAGGACAGTGATATCATGACCCTATAAAATAAGAGACCAGTGTATAATTCTTGCATTGGATGCAGAGTCATCTTTATTACTCTGTCTGACAACAGAATGTTCATAGGGAAATGACTGGAATGCAGCACAATGGGTGTGTATCCAATGATGTACATAAAGTATCTCACTGCCCAGTATGTAGCCACAATTTCACTAAAGTTGTATTTTAGCTCCACTGGGGCAAGCATCTGGGATGCATAAGATATGGGTCTGATGCGTCCATTGTATTTTTGGGCTAAAACTGCTGAGATTGCTATATCTGATGTAGCAGTTTCAATATACCAGAAAACTGTGTTTGGATTAACCAATGCTGGGACCATGGTTAGTGATCCCAAAAGAAAAGGCAATTATATCAATATTAGGATACCTTGTACATTCTTAACAGAAGTGCCTGCTATTGTGTGTACTGGGAATAACCCAGACTGTTTCTGACTTGTGTCTGCTATTGCATGTGCTGGGAATAACCCAGACTGTTCCTGACTTGTGTCTGCTATTGCATGTGCTGGGAATAACCCAGACTGTTTCTGCAGTTGTCACTGGTGGATGGAGTTCTGCATCATGTGCAGGCTGTGCTGGCACTTCAGGTGCCTGCCATTGCAGTCACAGTATGGGATGATCCCGGTGTCACTGGTGGAGGGAGTTCTGCATCATGTGCTGGCAGTGCTGGCACTATCAGGGGTGCCTGCACAGTGGAGAAAAGTGGTGTGCAAGTTGCACATAGTTCTTCAACTATGGATTGTAGTTCAGTAGCCATGAGATGTGGAGAAAGTAGTGCTGAAACAGTTGTCAGCTCAGTTTCAGAAATCAAACCTGTAACCCCCCCCAACATGGCCTGTGATGCTGAAAATATCACAGCCATGAGGCTTTCAGAATCAAGGTTGTCCCCTCCTCCATCAAATGTAAAGTGGGGTTCCCCACCGGAAGGTTGCTGGATAGTAGCAACATTGTTTTTAATGTTACAGCTTAAAGTATTAATGGGCTGCATATACCCAATGCTGTTAGGGTTAGAAACAACAGCACATTTAGTCTTCTCAGGGAAAGCTGATGTTAACTTGCATAGGGAAGAATCACAACATTTCATATAATTAACTGCAATGTGTTCTTTAACCAAGGATGCTCTAGTATAGTAAACATTGCTAGCAGCAGCTTCTTCTGCATTGTCAGACACTGACTTCATGACTGGTGGTTGCATACTCAAAAGTACATCAACATCATTTTGAGTGAGAATCTTCTGTCCCTCAGAAACACTAGTCTTACTGATAATATTATTAATCATGCCAAAAACCTCCGGTATGTTTTGTTTGGTTATGGCAGCAATCACAGTTCCCTGTGACTTCATGATCCAACCTCTGTGATGTGATGGTCAGCCATTTTGGATTACCTCATGAGCATCTTGCTGGGTTTTATTTAATTCTAAAAATTAATTAGCGTTTCGTTCATAAAAGTGCTAAAACATTGTAAAAATGCATTGCGCTTGCCTGATTGTGTGATAACAAACATAACACTTCTAGAAAACCTATATAAATACTTTCTGTACATTTAGTATTGTCCCGGGGGGAAAAAAACTGCTAATCAATTATTTAAAACCCTGACCTTGGGATACTGTGGTATGACCATAATCACATGACCTTGAGCAGCTATCTTGGGGATGGTATGGGGATGCAACCTGATGACATGTGTGTCCACCATTTTGAGCCTCTAACAATTCTCCATTTTGTGAATCACAGAAAAAAGTGGCTAGCCTTTGTTCTAGTCCACCCCACAGGATACTGTGAATGTTCAAAATCAAACTCTTCAACATCAGAAGAGGCAAGGTCTATGGGCATTAAGGTAGTATGCCCTGCCAATACCTCTGGCTGATGCTGCAAGTTCACCATATCTGACTTTTTACTCCTACATTCTAACTGCTCAGATACAGGAGTTAGCATGCTGTAAAGTGCCTTGTTTTCAGATCACAAGACATTCTCATCTTGTAAAACTTGCCTGTTATCAACAGAAGCTGTGTCATAGTTTAGATTCAAAACATTCATTTCAAGTCTGCTGTAATCAAAATACAATAATTTATGCTGTTCAGTCAAGGTCTGGTGTTGAAATACCAGCATGTTAACTCTTTCAGTAATTACTTCAGACTTATCATCCCTAAGTTCCTTGTTTTCAAAATGTAAGGAATCCGTGTTATTAGCCAGAACACCATTCATTTGAAAAACTTTTTTTCCTAAGTTTTGCCTTTTCAGTGTTATCTCTTAAGGCATGCAGGCCTTTGCTGCTTCTGTCATTAAAGAGAAACTCATTTTCTTGATGGAGAGACTGCAGATGAGACTGTAGTCCATCTATCCTTTCTTTATGGGAAGCCTTTTTCAGACTAATTTCGTGCTTGCAGGCAGCATTCTCTATTTTGCAAGAAACATACTCAGATTCCAAAACAGATAGTTTATTTAGAACAGCATTAAGGCATTTAAACAATGTTGCAATTAACAACCCTTTAGGGTCAACTCTTTTAGTACCATTTTTCAATTCCCTACAATGGGCAGTGATATCCCTGAAAGGGCTACCACTCTGTTTTGCTACCTTAGCAAAATCAGACCAACCACTGTAGGCAGTTTAGTATGTTAAGGCATCCAGCCTCAGCTCAGTACTGGTATTTTTAGACATGTCATTTAAGATAAGATACCCTTAGCTGTCTGTGGATCAAAAACTTTGTTTGCAACCAAAGTTCATGACAGGACACAAACAGCCTTTGGTGAATGTGGACTCCTAGATGAGTATAGACCCATAAGGATTTGAAACTAAAAAAGAAAGCAGTCTATCTGTCTGTTCGGATTCCTTTACAGTTGCGTGTTCCCACAGAGAGAGAATAGGGAAAATACAAACAAAAATAAAACAAATCATTACACAGAGATTGAAAATCTGCCAAGAGATTGTTTTGCCTGCACTGTAGAATGCAAAACAGACCAAAAATTTAAACAGAAGACACTCTCAGCTGCTTGTTACTGAGGATTTCTCACCCAGTGTTTTAATTTACAGAGGAAATTAAAATGTAACCTTGGCAAACACCCAGACTCTGTTCACGGTCACCATTTTGTGTTGCCTAAACACTCTTAGTGTGTAGGGTAAATAATAATAATACTAATAATGCAGATTCTTATGTCTTCAGAGTCTGCCCGGAAACATTTGTAAACAAGCAAGAGTACTAATAAATGTTTATTAGACTACTTATGCCAAGCATGCGACAAAGAAAATCACAAGGGAGATGAGTTTCTCACCACTCTCCTGAAGAATGTACATAATCTCCAGGGTTGTAGGATCTCAGGTTCTCCAATATCTCATTTGATCTCTCTGCTTTCCTAGAGCTACAGTAGGTTGCAGAATGTTATATACTGTAGATAACAGCACAGCAACAGAGATTACCTTATAGTTACAGATATGAGAAACAATATGTATTGGATAATGACTTAGGAGACAGAATTACTAATGAGTATCATATGAGACAAACAATATGCTTCGGTTTGCATTATAGCTTGGACAAAAGAAATGCTGATGGGTTCAAACTACATGTGGTATTTCTTGCCTGTGTATAAGACATAACAAAGATTTTCTCTCTGTGTCAGCTTGCTTAGACAAAGAGAAATGCTGATTGGCCACAACTACATAAGATTATATGAGAATATATGTACACACACACACACACACATATATATATATATATATATATATATATACACAGTATATATGAGAATATAATATAAATATATATATAGGCCCAGATATTCAGAAGGGTTGCGCATGGCACAACAGTGTTGCTGCATGCGCAACCCACTGATCGCCCCTGTGCAATATTCAAATGGGGATTGTGCCTGGCACAAATCCCGATGCACTGGAGTGCATCAGTAATGTATGTGGCACAGGTAGGGGGAGCATGCCCATGCATACTCCGCACATCCCAATATTCAACCCGGGATGTACTGAGTCCATGCATGTGCAACCCCTACTTGCGCTGCACACAGATGAGCCAAAAAAAAAAGAACAACAGCTGGCCACCCACAGGTGAGCTGCCATATTGCAAGGCACAACACAGCAGCTGCCACCTGTGGGTGGCCACCTGAGCTCCGGCTGCCCATGCCCGATCGTGGGCATCTGTTGAAGTAAAGCAGTCCTACATCCCTGGTGGTCCAGTGGACCACTCGCAGCCCGATCACAGGCTTCAGTATGAAACTGATTCGTCCAATATCCCTGGTGGTTCAGTGGATCGCTCACAGCCCAATCGTGGGCTTCAGTGTGAAACTGATTCATCCAATATCCGTGGTGGTCCAGTGGACCGCTTACAGCCTGATCACAGGCATATGTTGAATTAAAGTAGTGTCCTATATCCCTGGTGGTCCAGTGGATCGCACACAGCTTGATCGCGGGCATATGTTGAATTAAAGTAATGTCCTATATCCCTGGTGGTCCAGTAGACCACTCGCAGCCAGATCGCGGGCTTTAGTATGAAACTGATTTGTCCAATATCCCTAGTGGTCCAGTGGACCGCTTGCAGCCCGATCGCAGGCATATGTTGAATTAAAGTAACGTCCTATATCCCTGCTGGTCCAGTGGACTGCACACAGCCTGATCATGGGCATATGTTGAA
The DNA here is from genome assembly GCA_016271365.2 of Neoceratodus forsteri. NCBI lineage: Eukaryota > Metazoa > Chordata > Ceratodontiformes > Ceratodontidae > Neoceratodus > Neoceratodus forsteri. The sequence continues at coordinate 143,676,099 of CM028129.1, read as the reverse complement.
TTAAAGTAATGTCCTATATCCCTGGTGGTCCAGTGGACTGCCCACAGCCTGATCGCGGGCATATGTTGAATTAAAGTAACGTCCTATATCCCTGGTGGTCCAGTGGACTGCTCGCAGCCCGATCGCAGGCTTCAGTATGAAAATAATACGTCCAATATCCCTGGTGACCCAGCAGTACCCCTCTCCCCACCCTCCCACTGAGCCCCACTGCCCCCTCCCCCAATCAGTGGCAGGTAGCAGCACCCCACCCGCCTGCCACCCCACCGCCCACTGACTGACACTGTACGGTAGGGCTGTACGCCCATTGGTCCACAGCGTGAGCCAATGGGCTTGCAGCCCGTACTGTACTACACAGTCCAGATCTGTGAAATCTGGCACTCTCATAGCAAGATGTTCACTTGCATGTGCATGCACAGTGAACATAAAAATGCAGATCATGTCAGTGAATTTTAGTAGAGAAATGGAGAAACCATAATTCTGTATGAACAATGGAAAGTTGCACATAGTGTCTAGTGCAAAACTGTTGGATGTAACTATGTCAGATAATTTGAAATGGGCACTTCATGTGGAAGGCATTTGCAACAAGACTAGCAAAAAATATATTTTCTAGTTCAATCGGTACTGAAATGGTCAAGGCTTATACAACAGGAGCTTCTATTAGTGTATAAAACCTTGATTTGGCCAAGCATGGAATATGCATGCCCTGTGTGGCACTTTGGGCCAACAAAAAAAAAGAGAATGAAACGAAAGAGTCATTACAAAGTAAAGCATTTAGGATAATAGTGAACAAAGATTCTTACACAATGAGGAGCAGGAACTTGGGTCACGAGATGCTTAAAGATAGAAGTGTTATGTAAACAATTTTTCAGATCCTTGTGTAGACCTGATAGTAAGCTACAGAGTTTGTTTCGAACAAATGAAAAATTCAGCTGCGGAACTAGAAACTCTAAAGAAAGGGAAATTAAAGACACAAAAAGAGAAAACAAAAATGTATTTTACCAGCTTTATCCCCTGGGATGTGGATGAATTCGGATGAGATTGCCTCCCCAGTGGGTGAATTGCTATATTGATCATTATCTCTGTCATATGGCAGAAGTATTTCTCCCACTGATGTTATGGTAACTAGCTTTTAATGATATAACTATTTAACATGTATGCTTTAAACTTATGTCATACACTGTTATATATAGATATCTAAATTGTGAATTTGTTGAGGCAGTATAGTGCAGTGGTTTAAGGCTCTGAGCTGTAAATTTGATGATATCCAGCAGACCAGACCTGGGTTTGAATCCCACAGCTTCCACTTGCATGATGTGTGACCCTGAGCAAGTCACTTAACTTCCCTGTGCTCCCAGGTTGCTCCTGTAAAAAAGCTTTCAGCTTAGTGTGCTATTCCTGGTTAAACAACTAAAAAAAAAAGATTTAACTGTGTAAAGCATGTTTTTATATGTATAGAATTTAGATATATAGTGTTAAAGTTTTATTGTGCTTCACTGTGTAGTGCTCCTTTGCTACATTAGTTAAGCAATTCGGCATGGCATGGTGTGCATTATTGTGGGATAACAGCACACATCGGGAAGTGCCATTATCCCTCAATCATGCACACCCTGGAATGCCTTATTGCAATTATAAAATAGCTCCCCTGATTTTTTTTTATTTTAGCACTAAATAATGAGGTTCAAAAAGTTAAGCATTTCTTACTTGCACTGTTGTGCTGAGATAACAGCATGGACATGTGATTAGATTTCACCAGCACAGTATAGTATTTCTCTTACCCATTTTATAATTGACCTTTTCATGCTTTCTGACCCCATGTAAGGACTACCATCCTTTCTGGGGTACCATAAAGGCACAGACATCCTTTTGAAGAGTGTTCCACCCCTGGAGGTGCCACAGGGATGCAGGTCCCTGAGGCTAAATGTATCTTAGAGAGGATGTCAGTAAGGAAGGAGGTGAGCCACGTAAGCTACTGTTATTACTATTATAATTATAGAAGGACCTTTATTATGGAGGAAAGGAAATGGTCCTTGTGGAAGAAACCTCTGGGGATCCAAGACCTTAGGATGCTACCACTCCAGGCTTACAAACAAAGCCACAATGCTTAAAAGAAAGGAAATGATCAGCCTACAGCAGGATTCACAAACAAATGAGTGTTCAAAGGCTGTTTGGAGGCATGAACGCTCATGTAGCTCTCAGTGTGGGGTGGTGATGGCATAAACCTCCTACTGCCCAACCAGTCCTCAGGCTAAAGCCTTGCAAGCTAAACTTGCTATTGTTCTTAAAGCTTGTCATTATAAACACATTTGACACAAACTGATCCTGGATCAGCTCAGTTGATTAGCTCAGCTAAATAGTAGTTTGGCTAGATATTGATCCTAAATTATTATGGCTGGTAACTGATCCTGGATCATTTTGGCTCATAATAAATCCTGGGTCAGACTGACTTATAATTGATCCAGCATCAGTTCAGCTGGAAACTGATCCTAAATCAGTTTGGCTGGTAACTGATCCTAAATCAGTTCAGTTGGTAACTGATCCCAAATCTGTTTAGTTTAAAACTGATCGTGGATAAGTTAACTGGTAACTGATCTTGGATCCGTCCAACTCATAAAAGATTATAAATCAGTTCAGGCAGCAACTAATCCTAAATCATTTCAGTTGGTAACTGATCTCAGAACAGTTCAGCTGATAAATGATCCTGAATCAGTTCAGTTCGTAACTGATGCTGGATCAGTTTGATTATTAATCCTGAATCAGTTAATCTGGTAATTGATCCTGAATCATTACAGTTGGTAACTGATCCTGAGTAACTGATCCTGAATCAATTTAGCTGGTAATTGATCCTGAAATAGTTTAACTAGCAGCTGATCTGGGATTGATCTTGCTAGCAATTGATCAAGAATCCATTCAGCTGTTATCTGATCCTGAATCCATTTTCTTGGTAACTGACCTTGTATTAGTTTGGCTGATAACTGATCTTGAATTACTTCAGCTGGTAACTGATTCTGGATCAGTTTGCCTTGTAATTGATCCTGAATCAATCAATCAATCAAATCTTTTTTTATCCAGGTGAACATCATTGAGCAAGCTCATTTGCAAGATGGATCTGGTTATTACCGGATCAAAATACATTACAATTACATTACAAAGAATTATTTACAATCACTGTTACATTATCATCATCATAACAACAAATAATAGAAAGAAGGTGCATAATACAGTATCTGATATAATACAGAGATAAGCATATAACAGCACAGAGGATACTGTGTCATATATGTGAGATTTGGTAGGCCTCGATGGCTTCGGGGAAAATAACAATGGTTCAGTCAGATAACAGATCGGCGAATAATGTAGTCAGTACAGTACTTAGTCCTGGCCTGGGATGCACAGCTAGGTTGAGGGGATGTATGGAGTTCCCAACAAACAGAAGCATATGAACAGGGAGGGGGAGGCACAGTGGGGGATGGGGGAGTGGGAAGATGTAGGGAAGAACAAGGTAGGGAGAAGGAGAGCAATGGCCCGAGCAGCATGCATCGAAAAATGGTGCAGAGGCAGTCTGTGGAAGAGGGGAAGCGATTATAGAACTCCCATACAGTTTAATGATATACGGCATTGTGATGAGATTAGAGTAGAGAGGGCACATGAAGCCAGCATTATACAATAATATAGTCTACAAGGAGCTGCAGCCTGTAATACAGGGTAGATTAGTGATGAGGTAAGCAATTACAGGATTCCCTCACCATCCGAGCATAAAGGGTCTTGAACGAATCCAAACTGATAAGAGTGTTCAATTTCAACAATTTTTGCAGTTTATTCCACAAGGATGGTAACACAAAGCTAATTGCTGCTCTACCATGGCGGGAAAAAACCTTGGGGATACACAGTGTGATAAGGGAGGCACTTCTTAAGACATATTTTCCCACTGTGCTTAGCGGGAGACAGTCAATGATATATTGGGGAAGCTTATTTGTGACCACTCTGAATGTCCAAGTCACCACGTTTCTATTCTGCCTAAATATAAGAGAGTTCCACCCTACAGCTGCATACAATGCACAGTGGTGGGTGGAGAGGGGAAGGCCAATTATAAACCTAACAGCTCTGTGAGAAAGCGTGTCCAATTTGTCAAGCAAGGCTTTAGGGCACTGACTATATAAGAAGTCTGCATAGTCAACTAGAGAGAGAATGGTTGTCTGGACCAGTTGCTTTTTTGCCTCACTAGTAAGAAACTGGTTAATCCTAAAGAAAAGACCAAGTCTTTGTCTTACTTTCTTTAGCAAGTCCTCAATATGTTCTATGAAAGAGAGATTCTGATCCAGCCACACTCCCAAATATTTAAACTTTGGAAAAAACTCCAAGTCTATCCGAGGATTGTGGTGATCAGAGGTAACATTCTCTTAGTGGCCGAGTTCAACACATGGCTGTGGGGCGAGAAAAGCATTGCTTTAGGTTTTTTTGCATTTAGGAGGAGCTTTTTAAAAATAAGCTGTTTCTGCAGCCGGTTAAATTCCTCCTGGAGATCTGCACTGGTGGCTTCAGGGGCCGGACGACTAAGATAAAGAACAGTGTCATCTGCAAACAGATGTATACTGGCCTTATGTATGCTATCATCAATATTATTAATATAGACAGCAAACTGTAATGGTCCAAGTATTGACCCTTGAGGCACTCCCCTTTGAAGTGGTTTGAGAGAGGACAGCTCACCCTCAGCCTTGATCTTCTGAAGCCGTCTTAAGAGATAATCAGTGAACCAACTCATTGGAACTGAGTCAAGACCTATATTCCTCAAGGAAGAGAGGAGCAGGCTATGATCCACGGTGTCAAAAGCCTTACTTAGGCCTAAGAATACAGCGCAGACAAAATTTTTACTGTCCAGGTCTTTGGTTACTTTGGCAAGTGCTGAAGTAGTACTGTGTCTAGATCTAAAGCCAGATTGCATAGGGTTTAATAGTTTTTTTGACTCAATGTAGATCCTGCACTGGTTATTCACTATTTTTTCCAGGAGTTTTGATAAGATAGGTAGGAGAGATATCGGTCTGTAATTTTTTCAGATCACAAGGGTCCCCTGATTTAAACAGGGGAATGACATGTGCAGTTTTCCATATCGGTGGAATACCCCCTTGAGACAGTGATAGGTTGAAGAGATGAGTGATTGGCATTGCTAGTACACGGTAGGCAATCTTAAGGAAATAGGGATCTAGTGAATCAGCACCAGCACTTTTCTTAGAGTTCAACTGAATCAAAAGCTCTTCAACCTCTTTCAGGGAAGCAGGCTGGAATGCGAAGCCAGGGGCAGGGGCAGGAGATCTTGCACTTCAAGTTGCAAGCGTGCCAAGCATGCAGGGGAGTTGTCAAATGCAAGACCAGCAGTGGCAAAATGGTTATTAAAGGAGTCTAGAATTCCCCTTTTATCACAGATAGTAGCATCCCCTGAGTTAATCTTTACTGGCAGAGAGTTGCACGGGGCATGCCCCCGACATTTCCTTAAATTAGTTTTACTAGTAACTTATGCTGAATCAGGCTGACTGATAACGGATCCTGAATCAGTTTGATTGGCAAATGATCCTGAACTGGTTTGCCTGGTAACAGGTTCTGATCATTTGAGCTGGTGAATGATTCAGAATATGTTCAGTTGGTAGTTGATCCTTAATTAGTTTGGCTAGTAACTGATTCTAGGTCAGTTTGACTTGCAACTGATCCTAGATTAGTTCAGCTGGTAACTGATCGAGAATTAGTACAGTTGGTAGTTGATCCTGGCTCAGTTCGACTGGCAAACTGATTCTGAATCAGCTTTGCTGGTAACTAATCCTATTTCAGTCTGGCTGATTTCACTGATCCTGGGTCACTTTGACTGTTAAACTAATCCTAGTTGCACATCACTCTGCCACCTTCTGCACAGTTTGAGGAGTTTGGCGTTATCTCCGACTTTAAGATTAATTTTGACAAAACTAAAGCTTTATTGGTAAGTGGTTCATTAATCCCTCAAAACGAAGATCCTTTTCCCTTTCAGTGGATGCAAGATGGGTTTTGGCACCTTGAGCTGAATATTACCATTATTCTGCAACAGTGGTATAATAAGAACCATAAAGTTATACTAGCTGATGTTAAAAAGGATTTTTTTTTAAATTCAATATGCTTTATTCATTTTTAAGTTGTACATGTGGGTTGTTAGGCACATGAAATATCGTACATAAACAAAAACATAACATTTTAGCCTTATGGTTACATCGGCTCAATAATAACTATCACTACTACATCTACAATTGTATCTCTCCCCATTAATACCCCTCCACCCTCCTCCCGCCCCTTGTCCACCCCATCTATTTCCTACCTCCTCTCATCCCCCCTATCAAATGTGTATATAATTAGCTTCAATATAATGGAAGAATTGAACTACCACTAAGAGAACAATCAAATACCACAGACCCTTATGGTTTCCATGCAGTAAGTAAAGCATCCAGGGAGCCCCATCTAGACTGGTATAAATGAGAACGGTTACTCATGTATAAAATATGTTTGTCTAACTGGAGAGCTATAAGCACTTCTCTATACCATTCCAAAACCGACAACCCTGCTTTGTCTTTCCAGTGCCTCATAATGATAAGTTTGGCTATGGCGGAAATCAAAGCTAGGTGTGCCTTCCTGACCCCTGGGATACCCTTCGGGAAAAGGTATAGTAAGCAAATTTCTGGAGTGAACAGGGAGTCAAGTCCAAGTAACGGATCCAGTAATTGCTTAATAGATTGCCACAGGGCCTGAACCACCAAACATTCCCATAACATGTGATATAAGGAACCTTGAGTTTGATCACATCGAATACAGTTAGATGAGGAAAGATGACCCAATTTGTATAATTTAACTGGCGTATAATATAAATTGTTCATGATGTTAAACTGTATCAATCGCAGTCTGTCCTGCTTAACAAATTTATAGACATTCTTCCAAGTATTTTTCCAAATCCCCACTTCTGTTGTGAGGGATAATTCTTGGGTCCAATAATAGCAGGTCCCCCGGGGTAAGTTGGTATCAATAGATTGCATCTCCTTATAGACCCTAGACACTGCATGGGTTTCTTTAGCTGAGTGTAGAAGCTTGTTCAATATCTCCGTGTGTGACTGGCTTATACCCTCCCATCCCAGATGAGTTTTTATTGCCTCTTTAACCTGTTTATATTTAAAAAAGGCTGTGACAGGCACCTCAAAACATGAATGGAAATCAGTGAAGGAAATCAGTTTACCATTCTCAGATAAGTCATAAACTTTCTTATCAATCAAAAGAGGCCAGAATGTGGGTAAGATGGGTTTATGATTAATTTTAAAATGGGGATTACCAACTATCGGTTGCTGCAGGATGTATTCCAGTTGCATGAAAGGTGGGTTTGTAATTGATGGGGGGCTCTAACCGACCATCTGATGGGAGTGTTCTTCAACATTTTAGGGAGCCTCTTAGGACTGACGTAAATCAGAGAGGAAAGAGTACCTTGCTGCTGGGATATTAAGAATCTTTCTATATCCAGCCATGGGGTACATAAGCCTGGTGCTCTATCTCCCACTCTGCCTTTAACCAATAAACCGTTTTACTAAGGTGGTGGGCACAATAATAGGTAAAGAAAGAGGGCAGTGCTAACCCGCCCTGCAACTTGGGCCCCGTAAGCTTATTATAAGATCATCTAACACTTTTGCCTTTCCACAAGAAGGTATTTAACATGGCTTGCAACTGGGTAAACCACTTTTTGGGAAGAAAACACCCAAGCATCCCTAAAGGGTATAGTACCCTGGGTAGAGCATTCATTTTTACAATATTTATTCTTCCCCATAATGTAAGAGGGAGACCTCCCCATCTATCTAGATCTGACTTAATAGTTTTAGTCAAATCCGTGACATTAAGCTTAATCATAGTGGGAATATCTCTAGCAACCTGTACTCAAGATAAGTAAGGGTATGAGGTTCCCACTCCAAGTTGGTGTTATTTATCACCATCCGGGAGGTCTTGTTATTCAAGGGAAAGACCTTGGTTTTAGATATGTTAAGCTTATAGTGGAAAACAGCTGAGAAGGATTCAATCTCCTCCAAAAGTGCTGGGATTCCTAATACAGGATCCTCTAGGAGTATCAGCAGGTCATCCGCATAAGCCAACAGGGTATAATATCGTTCTCCGACTTTAATGCCTTGGATTCATGGGAAGGAAATTAGCTTTTGAATCAGGGGTTCCAAATAAAGATTAAACAAAAGTGAGGATAAAGGGCAACTCTGCCTGATCCCTTTCTGGAGTCAAAAGGGATCAGACAAGATTCCATTACACCAGACCTGCGCCGAGGGGTAAGCATATAGTAACCTGACCCGTTTAACAAACTCTGCAGGGAGGCCATACTGTGCTAAAACTACAAACAGGAAATCCCAGGAAACCATATCGAAAGCTTTCTCGGCATCCAAGGACACCAACAATGCGGCTGAGTCAGAGTCCCTGGATACCGAGAGAATATACATAACTTTTCGCAAATGATCAATGGATGACCTACCTGCCATGAAGCCAATTTGCTCATGACCAATAAAGGTAGCTAACACGGGACTTAACCTATTGGCCAGAATTTTGGCTAAAATCTTTACTTCCTTGTTGATCAGAGAGATGGGCCGATAACTTCCAGGGTTGAGGGGGTCCTTACCTTGCTTGGGTATAAGAGTAATCAACGCTTTCAGGAAACTATCCTCTGACATACCATCCAGATACCAAAAATTGAATACCTCTGTTAAAAAAGGGGCAATTTCTGATATACACGCTTTATATGGGTTATTAGAAAGACCACCTGGTCCAGGAGATCTATCTGATGTTAGTTGCTCAATTGTCCATTTCACTTCTTGTATAATGACTGGACTACTGAGTGGCGTGGTACTCTGGGGAGACACTTTAGGGAGCACTACAGAGGTAAGGTAATTAGAAATAGCTTAGGTTGTGGGGCAATCAATCTGGTCAACTGAATACAGCCTCAGATAGTATGTCCGCAGCTCCCTTACAATCTCTCTAGGTGTTGTAATAATTTGGTTACCCGCCTTGATACTAGAAATGAAGCGGGAGGCCTCGGCCTGCCTAAGCCGAACCGCTAGCAGTTTCCCTGCCTTTTTCCCACATCCAGATATTTGATTTTAGTACGCTTCAAAGATAACTCCACCCTCTGGTATATCAGGGCTGAATATTGGGCCTGTAGCCTATGCAGGGCTGCACAGAAATCAGTATCCGGGGATCTACTATTAAGGGTAGTCTCTACCCTGCGACTGGCAGAAAGCAGAGTGTCCTGTTGGGCTTTAAACTGTTGGGATTTAGTGGCAGCCAGCCACAGGCATTCTCCTCTTAAGGCGCACTTTGTAGCTGCCCAGACCACATCGATTCTTGTAACAGAGCCCCTATTGATAGATATAAAATTAGATAGGAAGTCCTTTATCTGTTGCAAGGTATCAGGCTTCTGGAGTAGCTGATTATTCAACCTCCAGACAAAATCTCTTCTAATTTCCTGCCCCAGAAAAAATGAAAGTGAGACAGGTGAATGGTCTGAGTTGACCCTCTCATGAATGACTGAGCTTATGACACTTGGGAGCAAAAGGGAACTTAGCTAAATAAAATCTATTCGAGAAAGAGATTTATGTGGAGGTGAGTAAAATGTGTATTGACGCTCCGTAGGGTGTAACACCCTCCATGCATCCAAAATGTCCGCACTGCTCATCAAATCATGTAACGCTCTTTGTGAGGGAGAGAACCCCTGTCTCCGAGAGTCAGATCTATCTATATGTGTGTATGGAACCACATTCCAGTCTCCTCCTAATATAGTTAAGACCAGTGGGTTAGTAACCACTATTCTCAGTAGCTGTGTGAAAAACGCAGGGGATTCACAATTTGGGCCATATATAGCACCAAGTATAATTGGCTGAGCTTCAATACTTCCATGTAAGAGAATGTATCTCCCATTGGGGTCATATATTTCTTTCCCCATCTTAAAGAGAACTTTCTTATTTATTAAAATTGCCACTCCCCCACTATTATTAGATCTCCCAGCACCAAAAGCCTGTCCGACCCATGCCTTGGTGAATAGATGGATGTCTTCCCACTTCAGGTGGATCTCCTGGAGACATGCTATCCCTGTCTGCAAATGCTGTAGGTGTCTAAGGACCACCTGTCTTTTACCCTTGTCCTGGGCACCTTTAATATTCCAACATGTTAGTTTATACGGGCCACTCATTATACTCAGTGACATATAACCCTGTGGGTAAATCTATGCCATCCTGTCTATAAGGTCCCTGCTTGATCCCAGAACCATGTCCTGAACAAGACTCAGTAGTAGTAAGTAGATTGCACACACTTTATACCTTCCCCCCACCCCTCATAACACAACTATGACTACGTACCCCATTTATTTCTACCACAATGTCCCCAAGATAAAACAAAAACAAAGCTCCCTTTTCCCCTCACCCCCAGTTCCAACGAACTGCAACACCTAATTAAGTAAGGTGCGTGATGTCTTTTTTACAGAGTGATGCACACCAAAATCCCCCCTCCCCACCTCCCACACCTTCCCCACTTAAACAAGCAGCAAGCCAAACCTGCACATATTTAAAGCTGTTTAAAACCTCCTAGAAAACAATGCAATAATGAAAGGAATACAGCAGTCTTAGATGAGCATTTCCAGATATGATTACTTCATCGTAATCCAAACTTACTGACCCTTCCTGCAGTTGTACAAGTAAGCCATGAAGGGTTATTAGAAAGACCACCTGGTCCAGGAGATCTAGAAAGAAAAGGGGAAAAAAAAAAAAAAGGAAGAAGAAAAAAAAACTTTCATTCAGTCCCTGAATAACAGGAAGTGCTGACAGCAGTCCCATAATGCTATAAAGTAAACATTCGCAGTCTTCTCCGTCTTTATCCGACGTGCCTTACAGAAGGATGAAGAACGATTTTTGAACTATCAACCTCAGACTGTACAAACTGGGACCCTGACAACCAATCAAGGATGCATGCCATAATGCCTAGACAGTCCAAGTTCTAACACAGAAAACAGCTTCTTCTGTCAGACGCCAGATAGGCATTAGAAGTGGTCTCTTCGCAGTGACACACCACATTTAAGAAGCCCCTCAATTATATTCTTCTTGAAGAAGACCCAACCGAATGCATTATTAACGATTTCTCTGTCCAAGGCTACAATTTACTGTGTTACAATAATCCCATGTTGACTGCAGCACTGTAACGCTCATATCAATCATCTCACTTGAACAGGTCGGGGAACAACTCCTTAAGCTCTTTCAGTGCTTGCTCCTTGGTTTCCAGGGGTATCCAGCGATCCTCGTATTTAACATGAAGTACTGCGGGGTATCACATCCTAAAGGGCTTTCCCGCTGCAGTCAGTTTTGATACAATCAGGTGCATCTCCTGCCGCTTCGCTCTCACCAATTGTGGCAAATCCTGCGATATCCTCAATCGTTGCCCTTCCCACAAAACCTCATGCAGATTCTTGACTTTGGCCAAAATATACTGCTTATCTAGGAAATTCAACAAACGACATATCAAGAGTCGAGGCGGAGAATTAGGAGGTGGGGGCGGATAAAGAGCCCGGTGTGCCCACCCAGTTACATAGGTGGATCCATTCGGGGAAGGACCTGCTATTTTTTCAAACAGCTTCTGCATGAAGAGTATTGGGTTCAAGCCTTCCTCTTTCTCAGGTACACCAATAATGAGGAGATTGTTCCTCCTGCTTCTCCCCTCTAGATCTTCCAACTTTTCATCCAACTTCTTGAGTCTTCTCCCAAACTGTGTGATCATAAGCTCATTTTTATCTTGTTTTTTTCCCAACGATATGAGTTTGGCCTCTGAGTCTCCGACTCTTGTTGCAAGAGCTTGAATGGAGGACTTAATCTGCTGCATATCATCTGCAGTCTCTGCTATTCTTTCCTGCAACGTCCGCATTATTTCTAAAAATCTCTCTTCTGAGAGAGTGACTGCAGGAGAGGGAGTTGTGCTCGCACTCGCCGGCTGGTGTTTAGGCCACTTTGTGGCCTTTTCTTTTTCCGGTGTTGACGGAGGCGAGTGCCTTGGCAGCGGTTTCTTCATGTAAACCTCCATTCTGAAATACTTCACCACTTCCTAGGAGTCCCCAGCAGATGGCTAGCACAGGTAGAGCACACTGTTTGTGAGGATTTTAAGTAAAAAACAACTGTATTAGCGAGCGAAGGTGTGGAGCTGTGGAGAGTTGCTGATGCCTTTCACCCTGTCATCACGTGACCTTTGTTAAAAAGGATTTAAAGAGATGGAATTATCTCCCCCTCTCTCTGGGGCCAGAATGGAGTCTGTTCAAATGAATATATTATCCAGATTTTTATATGTATTTCTCATGCTCCCAATCAGACCCCAGCAAATTTTCTGGAAACAGATAGACAGGATGATCTCCAGATATTTATTTAATTATTTATTTATTTAAGAGTTTTACCAGGAAGGCATGCTGAGCAGAGTGCTGCTCGATTCCAGATGCGTCCTGGGGTCAGAACAACAAAATAAAGAGTACAACAATAATAATACAGCAGTGGTGAAAACTTGGTAACAATAATAATACAGTACAGCAGTGTAAATTAGGACAATAGCAGGATTATACAAGCAGATAGTGCAGCCATTACAATGATGCACATAAACAGAGAGAAGGTGAGACATCAGACAAGTGCTTGACATCATAAGATTGGTATAGATAGTGGCACAGAGCAAACGCCGGAAGGGGTAATTAGCCTAGGAGCTGAGGATGTGTCACACGCATGAGCAGGTGGAGGAGAAATGCACTGAGAGAAGACCGTTGAGGTGCTGGGAGGAAGATGTGTGCCAAATGTCTGGTGGGAGGGAGCTCCATAGCTTGGGCATTCAGTAGCTGAAAGCTGCCTGGCCTTTCGAGGTGGACCTGTGTGGAATATGTAGGTGTCGAGTGTTATTTTGCCTGAGCTCATAGGCTGGGGAGGAGTGGGCAGACAGGACCGAAGAGCAGTAAGGGGGCAAGGACTGGTACCAGAACTTGGCAGCGAGGCGTATGCAGTGTGGTGATCTGTGGTCCTGTAGGGAGGGTAGGCCTAGGGACTGATAAAGGGTACAGTGATGGGTGGAGTAGGGACAGTCAGGTGTGAAACGACAGAAGGAATGGAAGAGGGAGTCCATTCTGATCAGGGCGGACTTGGGGGTGGCACTGTAGACCATATCTCCGTAGTCAAAAATTGGCAGAATCATTTTCTGTACAATTGCATGGCGGACCAGCAATGGGATGCAACCATGATTACGGTAAAGTGCACCCAGGCTGGGGTGGAGTTTTTTGTGGATGTCATCGATGTGTACAGAAAATTCACGGTGCTGGTCAAACCAGACCCCGAGGTATCTGAAGGAGGGGCAGGCCTCCAGTGAAGTCCCATCCAGGGTGTGGCAGGTCGGGGAGGAGGGGAGCCGCAAAAGTCTCTACCTTGTGCCAAAGGTCATGGAGACTGTCTTGTTGGTGTTGAGATGAAGCTGTTTGGAGTGAAACCAGAGTTGAACACTGTTGAAGTCCTGCTGCAGTGTGGTTGCCATATCAGTAGCAGAGGGGCTAGATGAATGCAGCACCATGTCATCTGAATACATGTGAATGGAGGTGTGTGGGCAGGCAGATGGCAGGTCATTTAGGAAGACAGAGAACAGGAGTGGCCCCATGACAGAGCCCTGCAGCTCCCCCAATGAGACAGGGAGGCGATCAGAGGTGGACTTACCAGTCCTGACAGATTGTGTCCAGCCAACCAGGTAGGATTGGAACCAGTCAGTGGCCATACTAGAGATCCCTACGCTGGCAAACGTGGCCAGGAGGAGGGTGTGGGATACTGTGTCGAACACCTTTGCTAGGTCAACAAAGATGGCTGAGGTGATGTGCCCTTTATTCTAGCAGACAGAATGGAGTCGGTGAGCCTCAGCAGGGAGGTGGTGCTGGAATGGGACTTTCTGAAACTGGACTGGTAAGCGGTATAGAAGGGTGAGGAGTCAAGGAAGGAGGAGAGTTGAGAGAGGACTAGTTTTTCTTGGATTTTAGCCAGTATGGGAAGGAGGAAAATAGGGTGGTAGTTTCCTGGGGCAGATGGATCGCCTCCTTTGGGGAGTGAGATGACAGTGACGTGCTTCCAGTACTGAGGATAGAGAGAGAGAGAAGGATAAGTTGAAAAATGCTGCCAGTGGGGTAGCAATGGCAGGGGCCAATAGGTACAACATTTTGGAGTCAAGGGTGGAGGGGCATTTGCCCTTGGTCAGATTGAGAACAAGTGGGAATTGTATACCTCTAGTGGTGTAACTGGATGGAAGGAGAAGGAGTAGGTGGGTGGTGGGGCTTGGTCAGGCACGATGGGAGGGGAGGGAGAGGTTGGGTGGAAGGGAGAGAGGATAGTAGTGCAGCAGTGCAGTTAATAAAGTAGAAGTTGAAAGCTGTGACTACTACTGGAGGATCGGTAACCATGGATGTGCCTATGTTTTGGGTAGGCATTGGTGGCTGGAGGGGGGGCAAAAAGTGGTTTGAGGACCTTCCAGAATTTAGCAGGATGGTTTATGTTTGTGTGAAAGGCAATACTGAAGTACTTAGCCTTTGCCTGGTGGATTAGCCTAGTGAATGCGTTGCGTAGAGCACAGTACTTTAGATGAGCTTGGGATAAGCTGGATTCCTTAAAAGCTTTTCAGGTCAGGTCTCTTGCTTTGAGGTTGGCAATTATGTCAGCTGTGATCCAGGGGAGGTGGGCACCATGTACCCTGGACCGTCTAAGTGGGGCATAGAGGTTTCAGACAGCAAAGAACCTAGTTTTGAAACCCTCCAGAGTCGCTTCAGTGGAGGAAGCTTGGTGGATGAAGGACCAGTCTGTAGTGACCAGGTCATGTAGAAGGGAGGCGAGGTCCAGAGATTTGTAGGACCTGGTCAGGAGGATGATTATATGGAGCAGAAATACCCACAAATCAAAAGAACCATCCTGCTGCGGGGAAAACCTGCCAGCAGCTTGGCCATCCCCAATTTAAAAAACTACTATCTGGTGGCTCAGGCCTTTCCAGTACTGACCATTCTGAAATGTAAGTCTAATACCAGGTGACTTGATGGAGAGGAACAGCAGCTCCCGTGTATCCCCTTGGGGGTGGCCCCCATGTTACCCTTGCCTCAACTCAGACTACTTAAATCGGCAAACCCATGGACGATGCAATCTTTGCATGAATGGGGTAGACTCCGCAATATGGTAGGAAATGCAGAATGCTTGGGCCATCTCACTCCAACACATAGTAATGGGGAATTTGAACCAAGGATTATGGACCCAGGCTTTTGTTTGTGGACCCTTCAAGACATTCAAACAGTGGGCGACCTGCTAGATCAAGACTCTCTGATGAGCTTTGAACAGCTCAGACTTAAGTATTATCTGTCCAGTACAGAACACTTTCGCTTTCTGCAAGTGAGATAGGTAGAAAACCTATTACGTTGAAATGGTCCCTCTCTCAGGAAAGGAGGGTGGGTGAGCAATCCAGGGCAGTCTCCCATTTATATGCTTTTATGCAAAACAATACGCAGGAGGAACCCCATCCAGTGTGGAAGAAATGGGAAACAGCCATCTCAGCAGAAACAGACCCTCAGATAAAGGCTAAAACTTGGGTGGTGATACATTAAGACAACTTGTTCGCATCAGTGGAGGGAGTTCTAGTGGAAGGTAATAGTCAACTTTTTCAAAAGCCCCACTATAACCCGGCACTATATCACTAGGAGCTCCTAGAGATGTTGGAGACACTGTGAGTCTAAAGGAACCATTTTCATATAGTTTGGTCCTGCCCCAAAATACATCAGTTTTGGAGGGATATTTCTAGTACCATATCAGAAATCCTAGAGGTTACTCTCCCTCACACCTTTGGAATTTTCTTTTTGGGAGTGCTCACTAAAGAAGCAAGCTCCCCCCAGAATAATTATTTACAATGCATATTTGTAGTGGCTGCAATGAAAGACATCACTAGGAGACGGCTGGTTCCAACTGTTTCTATGGTTAGCAAGTGGATTAATCTAGTGAAAGAAATTCACACTATGGAAGAAATGTATATGAAATTACATTTCAGACGTGAAGATGACAACATCCTGATGCAGTGGGCTAAATGGGAAGTGTACCTTATGAACTCTACAGTCGAGATTCCTTTTGAGATGCTGCGAGAGAGACAGTATAGATTTTTGTTGCCCTTTACTTGATACAGCTGCTTTCAGTTCTATGGTGGCTATTATACTATTGAACAAGTATTGTAATATCTCTCATGGGTATCAATTTTTATTTTCTACTCCCTGCAATGCAGTGTGTGTTTTATTAGATTTTAACACTATGCCTTCCCTTGTTAAAAGGTGCTGTATTTCTTACCCGGTGAATATCACCGGGATTACAGCACTGGAAAATCCGAACTGAAAAAACAGCATGTGACAGTATAGCTACAGGGATAGCATAGCACAAGTCAGTAACAATATTCTTGTAGCTATCATCACTCAGGAGGAAGAGAACAATAGGAGAACTACATGGCAGTTTGCTGAGCTGCTCCTGTGGTACATGGGCAAGGGCTAGAAGCAGCTATGGTGGTAGAAGGTGTGGATAACCAGAGTTCGATTCCCAGTCCCGTGACTCTTTTGTGTTCTTTCCCCTGCTGACTTTTATTTTTTATTTGTCTACCCCCACCCTGCAGTTTGGCCCCTGTGCACTCCTAACAGAAAGACAATCCTGCCTGAGGTTCCTCCCTATCCCCAAGTTCCCCCCCCAAGGTTCCTCTCCGTCCCCAGTTGCCTCCTCCCCGAGCACACCGCAAACACACAATGTAGCTTTGTGTTTTGTTATTTTAGTATGTAGCGTTCTGTGTTTTCCTGAGTGCTACTGTTCCTTTTGTCATTTTTCATGCATGGTTTTTGCCGCGCTGTAATTCTTTTTGATTTTTTCACCTAGTGCCTTGTATTTTATGTGCAATTCAATATACTGTGTGTATCAACTATTGCAAAATCTCAGTAAAATATGCATTAAAAAACTGATCCTGGATTAGTTTAGCTGGTTAACTGATCCTGGATCAGTCTGGCTGGTAAACTGATCCTGGATCAGTTTGGTTTTTAAAGTATATTGTTTGTGAATGTAGAGAAAGAAAGAAGGAAAGAAAGAAAGGAGGGAAGGAGGAAAGGAGGAAGGAAGAAAGGAAGAACAGAAGAATGAAAGAAATGGAGTAAGTTGATCCTGGATAAAATCTACTGGTAAACTAATCCTGAAGCAGTTGCTGTGGATACAATCTACCTGCATCTATTAAGTATACAGTGTGTTGATGATATGATTATTGCTGACCTGAGCCAGGCAGAACCTTTTTTTTTAAGAATCTATTACAGCCTTACTAGTTCTTTAAGACCATAAGGAACTGCCCTTTGAAAACAGTTCCAGTGGTCTGAATAGCAAGTTAGTGATTTCTATGGAACTAGCATATGATTGACATACAAATGTATGTACATGGCTAGGTTAAAACAACATTTCCAGAACAAGAACCTTTTAGAACATTGTGGATTTTAAAAAGTCCTGAAGAAGCGCGTTTGCTAAACTGGTTGGACCATTTTGCGAGTGGTGTCTGTTAAAACCTATGTGGCACTGTGGATTTCTACTGTATGGAATTGTAATATACTGTCATATGAGTAAATAAATCCATTTTTTGTATATTCCTGGTGGACGATGCCATGCTTTCATTTGTATTTATGGATTCTAAAAAGAACCAGAAAGTTAATCTATCCCCATAACTCTTTACCGTATTAACCCCCACTCTATACCTTGTTTAATAAATCATACCCCTTGGCTAATTTGGCCTATGAAATATGCATGAGAAACCTGTACTGTGATTGGTGGAATCTATTTACATGACCAGGCAGTATTTAACCATTAAAGTGTGCAACCAATGATTGGATCACTATCAAGTAAATGGATTTAGTAGCTAAGTTTGAACAATCAGACCCACACAACAAACTTAATTATATGTACAGTATATCTGTATTCAGAATTTTCCATTTATTCAATTTTTCTCAGAGTATGGAGTGACAGCAGATCATAATAAATAGTCAACATTTCATTGCAGATAGCGTCACCAAGATTATATGATCTGCTTATCACTTTCATTTTAACACGTCATAGTGATCTTTCCCTCAGATTTCAGGGCAAACACAAACCTTGCAGTATTACTTGGTCCACGCATCTTCCAGGTTGTGAATTCGGGATTGGAATATTCCCTCTAATGAGATTCCATTTGCATTTTGTCTTGAAACCACAAAAACTTTCATTCTGGTTCAGTAACTCCTGGGTAGTACATTCTCTTTAATAACTCTTTTTGTACTCACTCCTGTAAGGCAGTGTTTTTCAGAAGTATTCAAATATATTTTTGACAGAGTCGTTCAGAAGTGAAGTGCCCTTTTTCAGCTCCTTTTATCCAAGTAAATGGTGAGCATCAGCTCTTCCAGTTTGTTCTGAGGTTCCCCCAGAACAAACTGGTCAACATCAGAAAAAATATTGGCATCAAAGTGACAAGCAAATCATATAGCCCTGCTAAAGCTATCTACAGCAAAATATTAACAATCCATTATGATCTGCTGTCAATTCCACATTCTGAGAAAACTTTAATAAATGGAAAATTCCAAATAGAGTGAAAGAAAAAATTACTCACCTTAGTAATTATGTTTCTTCTAATGGAGTCTTGCTGTATTCTGACTATTGCAGTTAGCCCCAGCACTCAAACTGCCCCAGAGAGTATAGGGTTAATTTCTATGCAGAGCATAGAACATTGAGCTTGAGCTGGGTTCAGACCTCTGTCTGCTGCACTTTGAAGTGCAACCTCAGATTCTTATGAGCTGATGCTAACTACTATGTGGAATTTTAAAATTTTTACTAGCCAGCTGGCCACCAAATATTTTGGATCCCCTAAAGACTCAAAGTCAAGAAATCAAAAATCAAAAACCAGGTAGTGAATAACTTAAGACTGTTAAATTAATAATATAACCCTATCCCCCTCTCTAAAGGAGGGAGTGCCCAAATGCACCCCTGGGTTGCAACACTGCACCTGCCAGCCCACTTCCCAAAAATAGGTTCTGAGTATTGCAGACTACCAAGCAGTACATCCATGGATGAGGGAATCAAACCTCTGTGGAAATAGGCTCTGCAGTACTGCTGTACCAAACCGAGCATTACTCCTAGCCTGGATATCCAGGGAATAATGCTTAGTAAATGTATGGACTGTTTTCCAGGTGGCTGCTTTGCATATCTCTAGCAAAGGAATATCCCTGGCTGCAGCCAGGGAAGCAGCTGTACCTCTAGTTGAATGAGCCCTTAGGCCTGAGGGAGGAAGTTTGCCTAGCTTCTCATAGCATAATTGAATACAAGAGACAATCCACCTGGCAATAGTTCTCTTAGCAGCAGGTTTGCCCTTCCCCACTTCCCTATAAGTGAGAAATAACTGGAGGGAGTCAAACCTGTGAGCCTTAGTATGCTCAATGTAGTAACTAAGGTAAACTTCTTTCTCCTGAAGAAGAATGATCAGTGAAGAACACAGGGAGAGACATAGATTGGTTCAGATGAAAATCTGAAACCACTTTAGGTAAAAACCTCCTATTAGTTCTAAGGACCACCTTATCTCTATGGAATGAGATAAAATCAACTTCTACTGACAGGGCTTGCAATTCACTGTTACACGTGGCAGAGGTAATAGCTACCAGGAACACAGTTTTACAAGTCAGGTACTTAAGCTCTGCTGAAGACAAAGGCTCAAAAGGGAGTTGCATAAGCTGAACAATGCAAACATTAAGATCTCAAGCAGGGGTAGGATCCCTAAAGGGGGATTGGTATGAAGCAATCCCTTGAAAAATTTACAGAATACAGGATGAGATGACAGTGAGGAAGACTTTCCCACTGACAGAAAAGCAGAAACAGCTGACAAATGTACTGTGGGAGTAGCTGGTCTGAGGCCTATGCCATTAGGAAGAACCATATAATCCAGAACTGTAGACAATTCAGCAGTGTCTGGGGATATATGCTTCTTGGAACACCAAATGCTAATCTTTTCCATTTGGAGTTATAAGTTTTTCTGGTGGCAGGCTTTCGAGAGGCTTTGAGAATATCCAGAACCCCTTGGGACAGATGCAAATCTGCATACTCTAACTCTTCAAGAGCCATGCCTTGAGATTGAGAGACCGTAGATTGGGGTACCAAATCCTCCCCTGAGAGGAGGTTAACAGGTTGTAATTCCTGGGAAGAGACAGGGGAAGATGGACTGCTAGGGACAGCAACAGGGGGTACCAAGACTGCCAAGCCCAGTCTGGAGCAATCAGAATCACTTTGCAGGGTTGTGACCTTATCTTGACCAGAACCTTGAACAGCAGAGGAAAGGGAGGGAAGGCATATAGAAATTTCCCTTCCCAGTTCAAAATCAGAGCATCCAGAGGGACTGAGCCCAAGACTGGGGGTCTGCAACAAAACAGAGGAAGTTGGTAATTGTCTGGGGCTGCAAAGAGATCTATCTCTAGAGTGCCCCACCTTGAAAAACCCCTTTAAATGCCAGAGGGTCCAAGGACCATTAATGATGTCCCTGGAAGATCCTGTTCAGTTCATCTGCTAGCACATTGTCCTTCCCTGGAAGGAGGACTGCTATCAGAGAGGTCTGCAGAGAATAAGCTAGGGACCACAATTTCATGGCTTCTGTGCACAAGGCCGTGGACCAAATGCCTCCCTGCTTGTTGATGTACCACATGGTGGTGGTGGTGGTGTTGTCTGTCCTGACCTGAACCACCTTGTTCTGCACTGACTGAGAGAAAGCTTGCAAGGCCAGAAAGACTGCCCTGAGTTCCAAGAGATTGATATGAAGAAGGGATTCCTGAGGGGACCACAGTCCCTGGGCTGTGAGAGCC
The DNA here is from genome assembly GCA_016271365.2 of Neoceratodus forsteri. Classification (NCBI taxonomy): domain Eukaryota; kingdom Metazoa; phylum Chordata; order Ceratodontiformes; family Ceratodontidae; genus Neoceratodus; species Neoceratodus forsteri. The sequence goes on along the minus strand of CM028129.1, from coordinate 143,655,167 downwards.
CCCAGATGGGCTCCCCACCCCAATAGAGGAGCATCCGTGGTTAGGACTCCTTGCCTGAAGTTGCCCTGATCCTGCCACCATTGGAGAGCCTGGATCAGAGTCTGAGTCACTGGAACTAGTTTGGTTAGAGAATCTTTCTTCTGAGACCAAAAGGCCCTCAGGTGAAACTGAATGTCCCTTATCTGAAATCTGGCCCCTTGGACCACTGCTGTAGAAGCTGCCATGTGGCCCAGGAACTGAAGGAAGTGCCTTGCTGGCTGAGAGACCAGAAGGTGGAATGAAGAAGCCAGCTCTACTATAGCCCTTTCCCTTTCCAGGGGAAGAAAAGCTATTGCTTTGACTATATCCAGCTCTGCCCCTATGAAGGTGAGGAACTGTACAGGCTCGAGAACTGACTTGGGAAGATTGAGAAGGAATCTTAGGGAAGTGAGCACTTGCTGAGTCACTTGCAGGTCTAACTTGACTTGGTCTGGGGACTGACCCACAATGAGCCAGTCGTCCAGGTATGGAAATATGGAAATATTTTTCCTTCTTAATAAAGCCACTACTACTGCTAGGCATTTTGTGAATACCCTTGGAGCTGATGTCAGGCCAAAGGGCATAGCTTTGAAATGATAATGGCCTGAAGGCAATTCGAACCTGAGGTACTTTCTGTGGGAGCACCTGATGGGAATGTGAAAGTAGGCATCTTTTAAGTCCAGGGAGGCTAGCCAGACCTCTGGCCTTAGAGAGGGAAGGATTATTCCCAGAGTCACCATTTTGAAATTTGGTTTTAAAAGATGTTTGTTCAGGTATCTTAAGTCTAGGATGGGTTGCCACTCCCCTGTCTTTTGAGGGGTAAGAAAGCACCTGGAGTACAGACCTTTGCCCCTGTGCAATGTAGGAACTTTCTCTACAGTCTTTAGAGCCAGTAGAGATGAAACCTCTGCCTCTAGGGCAATGGTTTCGGAGATGCTTGCAGGTGGAAAAGACATGGCCCTCAGCTTTGAAAATTTCTTGAAGCTGAGAACCAGCCCCTGGCTTACCACCTCCAGGATCCACTTGTGTGAGGTAACAGACATCCTGCCCTGAACGAAGTAAACCAGCCTGCCTCCCACAGGAACGGGGGAGTCGACCAGGGCTGACACATCAGGGTGTCTGCTTGGCAGGAGCCTTAGGTTGAGGGGTGGATGCAGCCCTGCTCATCCCCCTTCTGCCTCTCCCTCTGAAGAACCCCCTCTGAGGAAAGGGAGAAGAGGCCTGTGCTTGGTAGAAAGGCCTAAGAAAAGGCCAGCCCCTGCTCCTAGCTTGCTGCCTTTGAGGAGTTGCCTGCCTTTTCTTGGCCTAAGCACGCCTATAGGTGGACCTATACTCATCCATCTTTTTCATGTAATTCTCTGTCTGCTCCCCAAACAGAGAATTACCCACCACAGGGAAATCCATGGCCTTAGCCTGGGTGTCCTGTGAGAGGCTAGTACATCTGAGCCAAGCAATTCTCCGAAGAGCCACAAATGTAGCCATGACTCTAGATGACACATCATTGGAGTCCACAGCAGCATGGAACTGTACCTTAGATGCCTTAATCCTATCAGAAGCCACCTCCTCCAGCTCTGAGGCTAGCTGGGGGCAGTCCTGCTTAGCCAGTGCCAGTACAGTGTCCCACCTGGACTTCTGGTACCTGGCTGCATAGGCCATATAATTAGCCTGCCTGAGTCCCAAGGCGGATGCCATGTACTGTTTCTTTGCCATAGCATCCAGCTTCCTAGAGTCTTTATCTGGGGTGTGTGAAGCCAAGGGTATATTAGCATTATCACAGGCTGCAGCCTGCACAACTCCAACATGGCTGCATTGTTGACACAAGTACTCTGTACCTGAACCTGATAAGGTGTACCTTTTGTCCATCCTTCTGTCGACAGGAGGTACAGAATTTGGAGTTTTTAAAATCTTTTGTGTCTGTTTCCCAAAAGACTTATGAAGGGGAATAGACAGTCTCGTGGACTCTGGGATGTCCATCATCTCCACATAATCAGGTTCCTCTTGTTCCTTTACAGCTTCTTCCACAGGGAGCTGGAGGGTTTCTGCCACTTTCCTGTAAAACATGTAGTGGGAAGAGGACTCAGAAAGCCTAGGATGGGAAGCACCAGAAGGCCTGTCTGGGGAGATGTCCGGTTCAATGGGCTCATCCAGATCTTCCACACCATTGTCATCATCATCATAATCTTCATCCCCCTCCAAATCTGGTTCATAGAAATCTTAGGGGCATAATCTTGAACCGGAGGAACCAACCGAACCGAGCACCTGCCAGAAGGCACCAGATCAGACGAAACTGGGTGAAGCGATTCTACAATCCTTATCGCTTTGGCAATCTCTTCGGCGGTCAGAAAATGGGTCTCTGGATCTGAACCAGATGATTTTTCTTTTCTTTTTCTTTTTGTAGGAACCAATCCCTCAGGATTGGCTTTCCTCTTGCCCGAAGAAGTATCGCCCTGGTCAGAGGGCACTCCCTCAGGTTCGGTCAGAACCGAACCGCCTGGCCATCCTGGTCAGCAGACTTCTCAGCCTCCTTATACCTAAACTTACCTAATCTTTTTTCCAGGGTAGACTTAGGGAAATTTTTACAGATTTGGCAGTCTGAATTGAGGTGGTCAAACCCCAGACAATAAACACAGGTGGTGTGAGGATTAGCCTTAGCAAAGACCTCCCCACACACACTGCAGTGTTGAAACCCAGTGGGACCGGTTGGGTTTCTTAGATGTAGCCATCCTAACCACAAACTTACCCTTTTTATGGCAAACAACCAGGCAAGACACCCTTATCGGTTTCTAACCATGTCACGGGTATTGGAAAAAAAACACAAGAAAATGCATTGTTTTTTTTAAACCAATAAGGACCGGTAACCACACTCTAAGTTTAGAAACAAACACAGAATATATAATTCACTAAACAGTCAGTTCAGCCAAACTGGTCGAAAAATCTATTTTTACAATTTTCACAAGTTTACTATGTCTAGTTTACTACCTAGTACTTACTGTACCACAGACAGAGATCTGAACTGAAACTTGCGAAAAATAATCAGTAAAACCGAGGACTTTAACCGACTTTCGAGCCGTGAGCAAAGGAGAAATCTCCGGAGCAACCGTTCGGTTAGGCGGAGTAAAGAATCTGACGGTTGCACTTCAAAGTGCAGCAGACAGAGGTTTGAACAGAGCTCGAGCTCAACGTTCTATGCTCTGCATAGAAATTAACCCTCTACTCTCCGGGGCAGTTTGAGTGCTGGGGCTAACTGCAACAGTCAGAATACAGCAAGACTTCATGTTGTTTGAATAAAGTGGGCATATGGTGGTTTAAAATCTAAATGGCTAAATGTATTACAAGTTATACTGAAAAAAAACAAATTAATAAAAAAGAAATTGTTTAATTTAGCACAAAAAACTGACCTACAAATAATCAGGGAACAAAAATGTTCCTTATGGTATAAGAAAAATAAAATGGCTCACTCTAGTGAAGAATATTTAATCATTACCCTTCAGCCCAAACAAAGGAAATTATCACTTGGATGAGATTTGAACTTATAACATTTAAATACATGTAATTTAATAAATCAGTGGTGCAATCTAACAACCACTGCCTATGTAATAAAGGCTTTTTAGAAACAATCACACGTGATTACAAATCATCCATTATATACTAAGCCAAGAAATTTATATTTATCAAAACTCCTAACAATTTATGTAGATGCCAGTTATGATCCTCTTTTCATCCTCCTCCATCCAAGATTCAGACACAGAAACAATTGTAAAATTTCTGACTTCACTGATAAGAATAAAAAAGAAAAGAAGCAAACTTGGGAAGAATTCCCACTAAAGACAAACAAATTACCTTTTCCTAATAATAGTTTAAGATGGTGCTTCCTTTATCTATTTGTATATATATATATTTGTCTCTAACTCTGGAGGTTTTTATTTTTGTAACATTATTGTCTAAAAGTTTTCAACTGTGTTGTGGTAGCCATGATGTTTGTTTATTATGGTTGATCAATAAACTTCATTCATTCATTCATTCAAATAGAGTAGGTCTGTTTTCCTTAAAAAGGCAGTATAGCATTGTGGTTTATGGTACTGAACTGCAAACCTAGAGACCTGGGTTTGAATCCCACAGCCTCCACTTGCACTGTTTGACCCTAAACAAGCTTTGGCTTAGTGTGCCTTTCATGGCTAAACAATCCCCCTCTTTAATTGTTCAAACTTAGCTACTGACTATTTTCTATTGTTTGAACTAGACTCCTCCCAGTTTCTTTTTATTCATAGGGAATACAGGGCTAGACTGGCACATCTTGCTTTTGGAACCTAAAAGGATTTTTTCAGTATCCAGAAAAACTTGTCAAAATGTAAAATTTAGACACAGTACTGCTTACATTTCATTAAGTTTCTTTACTTAACTTCCTGATTCTTTATTACTGGGGATATTTGCATAAAAACAGGATCTTAGTCCCCCAGACTTCATCTCATTCTCCTGCGTTTCCCTTATAATGCTCTGTTTGTGACATCATAATAATTTCCACAACAACAGAGTGTGATGTCACAAATGGAACTGTAAGAGAGAATAGGAGTATGAGATGAACTCTGGGGGACAAAGAACCTGTTTTCATGGAAATGTCCTCAGTAATGAAGAATAATGGGGATAAATTCAGAACAATAATGAAACCTATTATGTGCTGTGTCTATTATATTTTGAAATTTATCTTGGATATTGGAATCACTTTAAGATCAGTGTACGCTCCAAGGATTAACAAAGGTAACACAGCCCCTGGAATGCCTTGATGCTATTATACAACTAAAAGATTTTCCTTTTACAATTATTGTTTTTAATTGTTTTACTGTGCAAGAGGATTTTCAGCAGTTAACCTAGTGTTTCAGAATGTGTGTTGGCCAATCAGAATGTTTTGTTTCCTGATGTTGTTTTAAAATGCAGTAGGACCACAGGGGAAACTGGCCCGTAGTTGCAGTGGTAGCACTACCACTTGTGATGCTGCTGATCCTGATTTGGGGACAAGCCAGGGTCATAGGGAGCCAGCCAGGGGTGTGGGGGGGGGATAGAACATCCCAGAGGACACTGTTCTCCACTGGGAAGGGAGAGTATCCAGCTCTGCTGCTATACTGCCACCTGGGTGAGCACAGGTGGCTGTGCAACCAGAACGGTTTGGGGAGCTGCAACGCAGGCTGGTGCTGCTGAACCCACGCTTACATGCATGTCCCATGTGCACCTGGATCACATACATCTCAGGTGTCAGTATAAGCAACAGGATGGAAATGCCCTAGCCACAGGCAGGGTGACTATCCAGCATCCCGCAGGCAATGGACATTGATGTTACCCTCCTCCATCTTCATCCGGGTCTAGCAGCGAGATGCCTTACCCTGCCACCTGTGCTATGGAAAGAATAATCGTGGGGGGTGGAGTCAGAAGGTAAGTCCATAGGATGCTGGGTGATGGGGCTGGAGAGGTTGGCATGAAGAGGGCCTAGCCAGAGAAAATGGAAAAAAAAATGTATGACCACATGTGTTAGTTCAAATGTCTTTCTTTTAAGCTTTTAGGGCTTACTTTTAAACCCCTCCAACTATTTTTTTTTTCTAAAGGGGAATTTAGTTGTGGTTCTAAACTTCAGACCAGGATATAGGACTTACCACAGGCTTCCAAATGGAGGAAAAAACCTGAGGTTGCCATTTTATTTTTTTCAGAGCCCAATCATTATACAATTCAAGTAATTTACGTATAACGTCTGTCAAATGAGAGCATCACAGTTAGTACTAATTAGAATATAACAAACTAAGAAGATCAAGAAAGACAGAAGAGGAAATCATACATCTGATAATAGCAAAATGACAATATCTCATGAGAACAAGAGTTAAGTGCTAAAATGCAGTGAGAATACTGTAGATTGTGTTTCTGGATGAGATTTGAAAAGTTGAAGAGTATCAGGTAGTTGATGAGAAGCAGCAAAGTTGTTCAAATAGTCGATGCAGCAGAGGAAAATGATCCCACATCATGGTACCAAGTACTGTGGTGAGAGAAGGGACTTTGGTTCCATCTTTCCCACCTATTCTGCCACACAGTAGTGACTCTACTGACTTTAACTATGAGCACACCTCCAAAATGCATCCATAGGATTGCATCCCCTTCTCATTCTGTGTAACCTTCAGTGTCATTCTACCTATGGAATCTGTTCTTCTTTGAAAGTCTGAACAGTGCTAGCTAGCTTACTCAACCATACTGAGACCTACTCAAACCTGATCAATGCACACCCAAGGACAGGAAGGCCCCTAACTAGGCACTCCGGCCAGAAGCGGACACACTCGCCTGGATGCGGCATTTGCTGCAGCCACCATCTGATCAACTCCTGCCAGCAGACCCAAGGACAAGCAGGAGGCCCCTTACCAGGTACTTCCATCAGAAGCAGATCCACTCGCCTGGATGTGACATTTGCTGCAGCTGCCATGTGATCAGCTCCTGTCTGCAGACCCATGGACAAGCGGGAGGCCCCTGACTGGGCACTCCTGCCAGAAGCAACACACTTGCCCAGATGTGGCATTTGCTGCAGCCGCCATCCAATCAACTGTAGGCAGTATAGCGCAGTGGTCTAAGGCTCTGAGCTGCAAATTTGGTGACATCCAGCAGACCAGACCTGGGTTTGAATCCCACAGCTTCCACTTGCATACTGTGTGACCCTGAGCAAGTCACTTAACCTCCTTGTGCTCCCAGGTCGCTCCTGTTAAAAAGCTTTCAGCTTAGTGTGCTATACCTGGTTAAAAAAACAACTAAAAAAAAAAAAACTCCTACCCTCAGACCCAAGGACAAGGAAGACCCTGCTCAGGCGCTCCCACCAGATGCAGACCCACTGTTAAGGATGTGGCATTTGCTACAGCCGCCATCCAACTAATACCTGCCTGCAGAACCAAGGACAAGCAGAGGGCCACTGACCAGGCACTCCCACCAGAAGAGGACCCACTCACCTGGACACATCATTTGCTGCAGTGGCTGCCTGATTAACTTCTGCCCACAGACCCAAGGACAAGTAGGAGGTCCCTGACCAGGGACTCCCATCAGAATGGGCCCAATCATCCAGACGATGCATTTGCTGCAGCTGCTGTCAGATCAACTCCTGTCTGCAGACCCAAGGACAAGCAGGATGCCCCTGACTAGGCGCTCCCACCAGAAGTTGACTCACTTGCCTGGACACGCCATTTGCTGCAGCCACCATCCGATCAACTCCTGCCCACAGACCCAAGGACAAGGTATGCTCTCTGGAGCTGTATCCACTCTGATTCTGAACTTTAGTGTCAGCTTCAGCCCTGATTGGCCCGCTCTCCAGAGGCTGAGCTTCTCGACTGGATAACTCTCCTGGGGCTGAGCTCCCCATTGGCTGCTCTAGGGAACCATAGCTTTGACTCTTGCTAAAACACATTCTGTCCTTTCCAGGCTTCTCAAGCTTGGTTTTTCTTCATTTTATCCTTGTACAAATTTGCAGCTGTTGTGCAGAATGTCTAAGTTGTTCAAATGATTACAGTCTTTTAGGCAATTTTAGGATAGCTTGAACTAAGTTAAATCCTTAACTCTGTCTGCTTTCTGTCTCTTCTCCATCTGTTCCTCTCCTCCCTGCCTCACATACTCAGGGCCCTCCCACCCATTTTAACTTATCTCTCAGTCTAAACCCCCTGCTGTTCCACTGTCTCCTGTCAAGTCTGGTACTGCCCACTGATTTCCCCTTTATTTAATTCATCCTCTCCATCCTTTCTCTCTTTCCAGCAGGAGAATCCTGACCAGGCGCTCCTGCCAGAAGCAGACCCACCAACCCCGATGCAGCATTTGCTGCAGCTGCCATCTGATCAACTCCTGCCCACAGACCCAAGGACAAGATATGTCCTCTGGAGCTGTATTGGTTCTGGTTTTAAACTCCAGTGCTGGCTTCAACCCTGATTGGCCCACTCTTCAGGGGCTGAGCCTCCTGATTGAACCGCTGTCCTGGGGTTGAGTTCCTCATTGGCTGCTCTAGGGAACTGCAGCTTTGACTCTTGCTAGGACACTCTCTATCCTTTCCAGGCTTCTCAAGCCTGATTTTTTCTCCTGCCCAGCCACCCCTGCCTCTGGCACTCTTTAAATATGCTTAAACTCCAACCATGTCCTTCTTCCCCTCTCCCATTGGTGACAGCTTAGACAGCCTACCACTCTTAAAGGTTCTGTCCTCACTAAAGATCATCTCAGGATCAGCTCTGCCAGTCCTTTTTTTCCCACCGTTACTTTATCCTCATTGCACTCTTCTCCTCAACTTACTGACCCTACGCGTACACACTCGGCCACAGTTCGCCCTTCCATGGCCAACAAAAACTACCTACGTTTCAGTGCACACACTATCCCAGATTGGGTGCCTCACCCCAAACACATAGGTGCTTTTCCACAGTAGCCACCACCAGCTTACTTGGTACAACCGCACAAGCCTGAGATAACTCCCTCCTCAGACCACTTTCATTCTACCTTCCTAACTCTGCCCTCTCCTCTTTCACTGCACCAGCCCCCCTGTTTGATTTATACTCCTTTCCACCTCCCCCCACAATGGCTCTTGCAAAACAGTGCAGGTCTAGGACTGCAACCATCCTTGGAACTCCTATCAACCTGGAGACTAAAGCTTATAGTAACCCTTTTTTCTGACTAACATCATGAGCCAATTAATCACCTTTATCATCTTAAGCATATGGTTGGCACTTACCTCCATACAACAGAACTATGAAAATGCAGTAAGACGCAGCATACTACATTCCCAGCAAAGTCCCAAAACTACATCTGCCCCTGCCACTCCAATTTTCAGCAATATACTGCTATCACACAGGCTGACGTCTGTTATGCACCTAAACAATTGCCCCCCCCAATCATTAGCATGATAATAACCTGTTCCAAAAGTAGTTGTAAAATATCTAAATTTCAAAACCACTCACAAGCACTAATCATTCTGAAATGGCAGGCTATTAGACTGGCTTGGCTACTCCTTCTGCTCTCAGGGAATATCCATCCTAATCCTGGCCCGGTGCCACATACAGTACACAGGAGCCACAAAGACATTGCAGTGGTTTAAAATTTGCCTCCATTAATAAATGTAGCTTCATGGCTAAACTAGACTCACTACAAGTGTGGGTTATCCAAAATCAACCAGATATACTCTCAGTTGTTGAAACTTGGCTCCCGCCAAGGGTGTCTGACACAGCTATCCAGAATGAAGGTTACACATCATTTAAGCTAGACAGATCAGGAAAGCAAGGAGGTGGATGTGTCTGCATTAAAGACCACATCCATGGACATGTCTTCCCCACATAACAATGTGTAGTAACATCCAAATATTGGCGGTAAAAATATTACTTGGCACTAAGGGTAAAGGTCTAACATTTTTATCTGTCTATATCCCTCCTAAGGAACAATCCAGTGGGTTCAAGGTGGTCCTAGACAACCTTGCAGACCTCCACCATAATTCCAAGCTACTAATAGTCAGGGATTTCAACATTAGCTGGATATCCCCAGAGGCAGCTCCATACAGGGATGCCTTATCCTCCTTAAACAGGACCCATTTAGTGGACTTCCCCACTCATATAAATTATCAAACAGGGACTAGTACAGTCACAGACTGGTTGACAACAAACAGTCCTGAGAGAATTATCTGCACATTTGTCCTCCCAGATTCAATCAGTGACTATTCCCGAATCCTCTTTACTTGGTCAAACAAATCCCCTAAGACTCCAGCAAAAACTATTATGACTAGAATTCTAAGAAAAGGAAATCTGGGTGAACTGAAGGCACACCTAAGCTGCCAAGACTGGAGAGCTATAGACACTGCATCAGACATGGACTTAGTGCTTGAAAGCTTTATCTGCAAATTCAGTGAGGCATGCAATATATATGCCCCCCATGGTAAGTTCAAAATCTGGGGCTCAAGTAAATCCTGGATCTCACCCCAACTCATCAAGCAGATGAAGCACAGGGATAACCTGTGGTACAAAGCATGAAGCACAAGATCTCAAGTTGACCTACAGAACTACAAAACAGCCCAGAACAAGTGTACCTGGGAAATTCAAAAGGCCAAAAACCAGTACTTCAAAGGTGAATTGGCAATACAAGATACTTTCACAGACTGGGTACTGGGCTTCCCAACCATGGTGCACTTTCCCCCATCCAAACGGAAGCTAGCCCTGGCCCTTATTGCTGCAGCCTTGAAATGTCTAACTGCACATTGGCTACGCCGGGAATCTCCAGGTATGGGGGAATGGGTCTCCAGAGTTAACAATATTCTGGATATGGAATCCATTACAGCCAGATTACACCTGAAAGAAGAAGGATACTGGTCTGGGGCTCATGGATTGCCTGGGAGGCAGCTCGCCCCGAGCTTCCATAGATTCCTAGCATATATGTATATTGGGAGAATGTCTCCTCCTTGACTGATTAACCAATAAATTAAAGAGCAAATCAGATAGACAAGATCTATGTATTTATATTAAAGTATGTTGTCATTTGATTTGTCTTCCCTCTTCTTTCCTCTACCCCTTTTCTTCCCTCTCCTTTTTTCCCTCCATAATGTAATGTTTAAATATATTGACTATGGTGGACTTTTACACTGCATGGTGCTTGTATGTTCTCCCCCCTGCTACTGTTGTTTTATCTTTTTTTCCTGTAAATAGTTTGACATCATAAAATTGAATTGTAATGTCTAATTTTTTAAAGGATTTTTGTAGACACATATAAGTCACTCTGTCTGATGTATTAACAGTCATATTGTTTTCGATGCCATAATGGTGACTGTATACTGTTCTAAGTTGATGATGGTTGAATAAACTTGAGTTACAAAAAAAAAAGTGAACTGGCAAACTCCTGGGTGGACAGGCATAGGTTTTGGGAAAATATTAAGACACTATCTGGTAAACCCAATACGTCACCACCCACCATGCTAAATGTTGAGGGAATACCAACCCAGGACCCTAGAATCATCATCAACACTTTCAATAAGTCCTTCACTGACCTTAGTGGTCTACTGCCACCAGATTTCTCTGAACCGCCGAATTATAGTAATCTTGCACATATGACAGATACCCAGCCTTGTCCCCCCACTCCCTTCTACCTCAAAATCATCACCCAAGCTGATACCAAAAATATCTCTCACAGGTTCTTGGAAAGTCCAGAGCTAGCAGTGACGCTCTAGACCTCAAGCTCATGGCTCTCACTCTTGCTGTGATTTTCCCACCCCTCACAAGAATTCTAAACCTATCACTTATATCCAGTAAGTTCCCCCAGATCTGGAAAGCCCCGGTGGTAACACCTGTCTACAAAAGCGGGGACAGGACTAGTCATACACACTACCATCCTATCTCAGTAACCCCCCCCCCCATCTCAAAGGCGCTGGAACGCATTGTGTATGATCAAATTGTTGACTACCTTGATAAATATCAGCTGCGACGCCCACAGCAGCATGGGTTCTGAGAACAACATCGCACCACAACTGCCCTAGTTGAATTCACAGGGTATATTCACAATGCACTTGATCGGAGGCTCTTGGTGGAGGCAATCTACATTGACCTCACCAAGGCTTTCCACACAGTTAACCACATGCTACTTCTGAACCAGCTATCCTATACATGGCTATCCCCTGAGTCAGTGGCTTGGCAGGAGCTACCTTACTGGGAGAGTATAAAAGGTAAAAATCCTAGATGTTTTCTCTGAAAACTGAAGTGTGAATACTGGGGTCTCCCAAGGCTTCATCTTGGGCTCCCTGCTCTTTAGCCTGTTTCTAAATCAACTCCCTTAAGCTTCTCAAGATAAAGTACTACTTTATAAAGATGGTGCAGTACTATACTCCAGCCACTCTGACCCAGCAGAACTAGAAAAACAGATGCAGGCTAACTTCACGACTATCGAAGCATGGTTCCAAAAATCAAAACTACTGCTAAATTATAAAAAGACAAAAACAATGTTATTTACCTCCTCTCACAACAAACATAGGTTCCACCACCTAAAAATGCTAAACAGCCAAAATATACCCCTAGAAATGGTTAAATATGTTAAGTACTTAGGTGTAACACTAGATTGTTCCCTCTCATTTACACAGCACATAGATTGTGTAGCAAAATCTGCAAATGCTAAATTAGGCTTGCTGTACAGGAACAAACAGTGCCTTATGCATGAGGCATTAAAACTAGCTGTGAATAGGGTTACCACCTTTTAAGAAGCCCAAAGTGGGACATTTCTTACTGAAACATGATTGTTTTTTGCAGAACAGTACATAACCTCAGCCAACAGAACAGACTTGTTTTCGCTATATAATCAGAATTAAGGCTAAGTATTGTAGTTTCCTAGTTGCTTCTATTGTTTCTTATCATTTTAAGGTATTTTAGTTATGTTATTATAGTTTTCTACAACATTTAATGGAAAGTTAGAAAATACTTTTTCTACTATTAAGTCAGGACAGGTAGTATTTTTCATGTTTTTTGCAGAACACAGCTGCCCAATTCAGGACTGTCCTGATTTTCACAGGACAGTACTAATTTGGGCAGCTGTGTCCTGCAAAAAACATGAAGGTGATGACCCTAGTTATGAATAGCTCAGGGCTGTCAGTAATAGACTACGTACTAGTGGTCTACAGTGCTGCAACTGACACAGCCCTCAAGTGGATAAAAACAACTCTCAACAAGGCCTCCAGGTTGGTTCTCGGAGCCCACCGTCTTACTCACATGTGTGAGCTTTATGTACAGTCTGGTTGGCTAAACCTGGACTGTCTAATACAATACCATGTATGCCTACTCGCAAAGAAATCCACCCTAAACTTAACACCCCCAGGAGTGAGGAATTTCATCAGCATGTCCAACAAAACCAGGCATACCAGGAGAACAAACAGCCAGCTCCTAAAAGTCCCATTCCATCGGACCATTTAAAGCCAACGATCTTATGAGTACCAAGTGCCCTATTGGCTAAATCCACTCAGTGATGACTTACTGTCGGAAACAAAACTAGGCCTGCTTAAATCAAAGTTTTCTGCCCATCTTGTATCATGCAGTAGCTGTGACTGCAGTGTCTAACTAAACCAACCTGTCTCTGAAATTCCTGCTCTACCATTGGCATTTACTAATTCACCCAATTACCTACCCACTCCTCCCTACTACCTGGATATTCCCACCACCCCACCTTCAATGGACCTTACAGCACAAGTTCCAACCTCTTCCATTTTAACTTCATACCTAAGCCAATTTAATGGCTTAAACCAGCCTCCCTTCCCCCATCCTTCCACATGTTTCTCTGTCTAATCTCTATGTTCCTACTTGGTCACCACTGGTAACACATCTTACTTCCCTAACTTAAAGGAGATAGGGTACAGTTTTTATACCTCTAGATACCCTCCAGTTGTTCTTTTAGTGACTACCTAGTATTCTGATATGTTTTTGACCTTTTTTGTTAAATTAATAATCTAATTTTGTTGCCTTTGTAACTACCCTGATTCTGTCTCTCTCCTCAGCAGTTGCTGCTCTCTCTTTTCAAACTGCTTGACCATTCAGTATCATCAGAAACTCCCATTCCAGGTCATTTAGATAAATAGCATGGAATGAGAGTTTCTGATGTCATAGAATGTCTTAGAAGTATGAAAATCAAGAGCAGTTGCTAATGAGGACAGTGGAACTCTATGTAGCTCTAAGAGCACCCCAGATCTAGATTATTTATTTATCAAAAAATCATCAAAGCATAGCAGAATACATAACCGGCATGGAAAGGAATATGGAAGGGCAGTTAATATGTAAAAATCATTTCCTATCTTCTTTAATCGGGAATTATTCCTTCTCCTCAGGAATTTGAAATTAATACAACTAAATCCATGTCATGCACTTAATGACAAGAACTGCTAATGTTTGCTGTATTTCTTCTAAAATGTCCTTAATTCTGTGTTTAAGATAAGCAGTAGCTTTGTAAACGTTTTTGCTGTTATGACACATCTGACGTAGAACCTCTGTAAACGAGCTTCTAGCTCAAAGGTACTGTAATCCAAGATCTAATAAAATTAAAAAAAAAATTATGGGTAGAATATTAATTACATAAGTATTTCATTTTTATTTATTAACCCAGAAACAATTTCACTGAACCAAGACTTATTTACCATGAAGCACTAGTGCAGAGAGTCAGTGGTTACATCACTGGTGCACAACCAAAACAGCATGCAGTTTGATACAGATCATTTAGCCAGCACAGAGTATGCAAAATGCACATTCTACAGAGAAATGTACACAAATGTGCAATAATTTGTGGTATGCAATATACTTTTGAGAAAGGACCTTGTCTGAAATGCTTCAAGCATGCAGGTATGTGTTTTTTGGAATAACAATCTAATTTTTTGGAACTATTTTGGAGCCAGTGTAATGCCTACAAAGGTTTGTGAGTGACCATGTTCTTTTTGTGTGAAATTCTGACTGCACTGGGGCACTGGAGCACCACCTCACCTAGTGCAGCCTTTTCTGTTTCTACTAATATACTCATAGCCAATCTCTGTGTAAAGTATTATTATATTTTCTGCTGTTTCCCCTTATCCTGCCTCATCCCCACCCTTGTTTAGTCACCACACTGAATTTTTAGTAGCATTTGCCACCCTAATGATAATGCAGAGCCCTGAGGCTAGGTTCCATGGTATTCGGTTTGTTTATAAAACTGGCTTTGCTCAGCTATCACCAGAACCTTATTGGGATCAGTACTGGAAGACTAATTCCTGAAGTCAGTGCTCTGCCCCCCTCAAATGAACCAGCCAGTTTTGTTCTTTGTGATCCATGTTTTACAGCATTCCTTCTCATTTTTTAGGACGAGGATAAGTGCTTCTTCTGTGACTCCCGATGGCCAAACTACAAGTTCAGCCACCGCATCGAGAATGTCATCTCCCTGTCTGGCCCGGATGAAGAGTGGACCTGGTGGCAGGCAGCAAATGGTGAGGAGTGCTAATGCTAGCAGCTGCAATTGAACAGAGTAGTTAGATTGGTCCCCTGACCTCTGACCAGGGCACTGCACTGATCCAAAGTCAGTGCTTCTGTGCAAGATGTGTGTTAGACATTTTCCCACAACCATGCAAAGCAGAAGCTGAGGAAGCCTAGTGATTAGAGCACAGGACTATGAACCTATAGATCTGGGTCTGAACCTTGATTTCCTCACATGAAAATATATGGTAACCCATCATATGGGTGACTGAGACTGAGCAAATCATGTATGAGCGACTCAGTCTCAGCACCTGTAATGTGAGCTATCCTGAAAGGGTAGCGAGGGAAGAAGAGTGAACATTCAGGTTAATGAGAGAAGGATGACTAGAAGTTAAGATGGCTAGTGGAAGGGGAAGGATGAGGAACGGAGTATGTGGGAGGTAGTGCAGCGCAGTGTTGCCGAACTGCCCCCATGATGTGGTGGTGAGGGTGGCCTGCTATAGGGAGCTAGGTGCAGAGTTGAGAACTGGGAAGGGGAAAGCTTTTTATTCCAGCAGGGATTCTTTTTTTTTTTTTGACTGCCTCCACCTCCCCGGCATGCAGCCCCCCTGGAGTTGACAATCTTTAGTTAGGAGGGTGCGGGGGGTGAAGCCCCTCATGAGGGGCGGTGCGGGGCTACGGTTTTCTCCCGGTCCTCACTGAAAATGTACATCATTGTTTTTCTTTTCAATGATGTACAATCACTCTAACAGTGATCACGGTTTAGCAATCGCCATTATGACATGGAACCAAAATATATATTAAAATTATGTCTTGCCTTCAGATTTCACCAGTGACAACCTGTGGTAATGTGTAGTTGAAATACTGTAGTATATAATTTTCATTATAGAATGTACTACTGCACAAATCCTAATTCTGGCACCCTCTTTGACCTTCTCTCCCCCCCCCCCCTTGTTTCCTCAGGGGAATTCCTAATTTGGGGACATTTCATTATCAACTTGGCTTGCCCCTCCTTTAAAAGACTTGTTCAGGATATTTAAGGACTTCCCCTCCCTTAACACATTTTTGAATCTATTAGCCCTAACTTAACCACCAGCAACCATGCACTTACCATTTAGGTTCTCTCCTCTCACCCCCATTTGGAAGCAGCTATCACTTGGTCTTGGTGCAAAATTCAATGGCTTAAATGATGCCCCCCCAGGTCATTTTCTGGCATTCCATCCAATCCTTAAACCTAACCTCCCAGTTGGGTGACATGAATAATACTAATGAGCCCCACATCTTAGCATCCTTGAATGTTGATATTGTACTCGACCACTTCCACTACAAATTCTTGTCAGCCTAGGACATACATGCCCCTCTCGAGAGAGTTAGAGTCAGAGGCTCCCTACTTCCCTGAGTATTGACCAAACTGATAAAATAATCTCAAAGCTTGTGATACTGTCTGGTACCTGCAAAAGTCCTTAGGTCCACATGGGGAACTTCTCAGTTACATACAACTTCAAAATACCTGCACCAAGGCCATTACATTGGCCAGTTGGTTGAATTATTTGCTTCCACCTTCCAGAACACCCTAAATTGACCATCCTCTGTAAAGTCAAGATTTTTTTTGTTGCTTGTTTTACCCTCCCTTCCAGTCAACCTACTCCACCAGTGCTCAGTATTCTTAATCACTAATCCCACCACAACCACCAATTTGATAACCCTACAATACCCCTTTCAGCATGGTACCTGCCTCTGTAGATAAACAGAGGGCATCAGTCTCAGTGCTGTCAGTGCTTTGTCTTCCACCAGCATTAAATATTTTGTATTATAAGGGCACCCTCACTGCCTCTGCTCACATTGTATCTGGCCAGTTAAAAAAATATGTCTTCAGTCTTCAGTGCTGTCAGCCCCTCCCTTTCCATCAGCACTAAATCCTTCACATTATAGAAAAGCTAGAACTGTACCTGACCACATTGTACCTGGCCCTTTGGCTAAGCATATGGCTTCAGTCTCCAACACTGTCATTCCCTACCTTTCACCGGCACTAAATGTATCTGGGTGTGGGGAAAAAAAACTGTAATGTCCCTGCCCCTAGTGAGGATATGGCATGTGTTTTGTCTGACCACAATTTTTTAAGTGATGTGCAAGTTACAAATTGTATTAAAGAGCAACTCTCTGGTAAAAAAAAGTAAAAAGCTTATAAACACTAGATTTACACAAGGTATATAGCACAATACTGTATTGTGTATGGCCCATTGACAGTGATCTCATCAATGGGCTGTACCCTATACACTACTGTGGGTCATTGGGAGCTCAGTCGGTGGCCAACCATGGTGATGAGTGGTGGGCTGTGCTGGTCACCAGCTGTGAGTTGGGTTTGGCAGTGTGGTTGGATTGTTACTGGGTGGGGGGGGCACTAGACTACCAGGGTAGTCCTCTGTTGCATGGGGCTTCAGGATTGGGTAACAGGGTGTGAGGGTGGGACCACTACACTATGGATATTGTGTATTTCATGGGGGATCTGTGATCAGAGGGATACTACACTATGGAAACATTTGGTTTTATTATCGGGTGGGTGATCAGGGACTGAGGAGGGCACTACACTATGAAAACAGGAATATGTGCATACTTTCTGTCATTGGGGATCGGGGCTGGGGAGGGCCATTACACTGTGGAAACAGGGAATATGTGTATACTTTATATCATTAGGGATTGGGGCTGGGGAGGGCCACTACACTATGGAAAAGGGGAACATGTGTGAACTTTATGTCATCAGGGATCGAGGCCAGGGGGCCACTACATTATGGAAAAGGGGACTTTGTTATTTTTTTGCTGCTTCGGGGTTCAGGGCTGGGAGGGGAGTCCACTGCACAATGGAAACAGGGACTTTGTTATTCATTTGCTACATCTGGGATCGAGGCTGAGATGGGGGGAATCATGTGATTGGCCCTGGCCATTGTGCGGGGCACCATCCTGCCCGGAACAAGTTTAGGGCTGAGTTTTGGAATCCTAACTTTGTGCCGGCACATCCAGTGGTGTCTTCGCCAGGGTGACTGTGAATATTGTGATGCATGGCATATTCATGAGGGACCCCTCATGTGCATTTCCACATCACAATATTCTGTGAGGCAGCACAGTTGGGTATTCGGGGCACATCAGGGGCTTCTGAATATTGGCACACCCCTGATGGCCCTTGCAAGTCAGGGATGAGCTGGCACATCTCAGGATGCACCCTGCATCTCTTTTGAAAATGGGGGACTTGCTTATTAAGTACAGTACACTGCGGAACTGAAGATGATTTTTTAATTTCAGTGATGTCCTTAATAAGAAAGTTATTTCATATTATTACAGTTTTAGTATGTGTATTATTAATAATATTCTGCAAAATGGGGTTTCTTGGGCAGAACTCCTGGCAGTGTTACTGCTCCATAGTTACTGTTCTGTACTGTCACATTTTCCTGTTGTTCAGTGTACTTGTCAACAATTTAATGGCTGTTAAGAGTGTTACTTGTGTTTTTCTTTATGCAGTGCAATAAAGTGTGTGTACCTGTATCATGGCTTGTATTATCACTAGTATAGTGGTGAGCAGTTTGACCCTGTTTCAGATGTTGAGGGTCAGCACAGAAATGCTCAGGGTCAAAAATGTCTTTGTACTATGACATCCAACATTTTTTGTGCTAATGATATAGGTGCAAACCTTTAAATATACAGGGTCAGTGCTGAAACACTGTTTTTATTTTTGTGCTTCAAAATCCTCAAAAATCAAAAAATGACTGAAACATAAGTTTGCGATACAAGTGTTAAAACACATTTTGGGTAATATTTGAGAAATGCTAGCTGTCACATTTATGAGATATTGTGAAAAAATGGCTATGTTGAAAAAATGAGGTCAAAATATAAAAATTTACCATAATTATGAGCGTGCATGCAAAAATTGCAATGTATGCTTATAACTTTGTTTTCTCATATTTTTACCCAACATTTTCAACATAGCCTTCTTATAACCCCACATGGTCTTCATATGAGCCCACCTTATCAACAAGGGTGGGGAACATTTTCAAATCCTGCCCAAAAGGTGATTTTACACCACAAGTGCGAAAACAAATTTTTTGGCTAGGATTTGAAAAATGACAACTGTCACATTCATGAGGTGCTGTGAAGAAATGGCTATGTTGCAAATTTTGGGTCAAAATATTGAAAATTGGACAGCCCAGTGGCATAGAGGGTTGAGGCAATGGACGCTATACCTCTCATCATGCCAGCAACCCATGTTTGGAAACGAGCATGGGCCACCGGCGTTCGGCACAGGGGGAGGGTGCGGTTCAGGATTGAGCTGTCGTAGGCAGCTTTCCTCTCCAGGGAGGGATTTGAGCTTCCTTTGGCTCTTGGCTGCCTCATGGTGGAGGAAAGGGGGCAGTGCAAGCCAAGGCAGCCAAGACGCTAGGCCAATAGGGTGAGATGATGGGGCCATCAATGGAGCAAGACAGCACATGTGCACCTCCATGCACATGCACATCTCTGTCTGGGTCCCCGTGTAATTGTGTAATTGGGGAGAAAATCAGGAAAAAGGTCAGGGGCCACAGCAGGATGAAGCCTCCAAACTGGCTCTGGGGGGACCACCAGGATACGCATGGCATTGCAAGTTCCCGAACACCCCTGGAGTCTGGTAGGGTGGCTGATGAAGCTGTGGTTCGCTAAAGGAGAACAAATACCTCTATAGAAAAAAATATTTAAAATTACCGAAGTTATGAGCCTGCATTCATAAATTTCAACATAGGCTCATAACTTAGTTGTTTTGAAATATTTGTACCCCAAATTTTCAACATAGCATTCTTATGACCCCACCTCATGGACAAGGGCAGAGAAAATGTTCATCTACTGCCTGAAAGGTGATTTCATGCAGTAACCATGAAATCACTTTTTGGGATGCGAAAATACATTTTGGCCAGGCTTTGAAAATGTCAGCTGACACATTCATGCAGAGCTGTGAAGAAATGGCTACGTTGAAAATTTGCAGCCAAAATATTGAAAATTACCAAAGTTATGAGCCTGCATTCATAAATTTCAATGTGGGTTCATACCTTTGTTGTTTTTTTTAATATTTTTACCTCAAATTTTCAACATATCCTTCTTATAACCCCACCTCATGAACAAGGGCAGAGAAAATGTTCGACTCTTGCCCGAAATGTGATTTTGTGCAGTGACCGCAAAATCACCTTTAGGGACAGATTTACCTAATTGCACTGTGATTGTTCATTACCTGGGGTCCCAAAAAAGGCAAGTTTAAAATTTGGAGCAAAAATATTCAAAAATGACCAAGTTAAGCTACTAAGTTCAAAACCCCACTGAAATACATTGAACTGCATACCTGATTTCCTCAGTGTGTGGTCCGACGTTGAAGAATGAAGATGTGTCTGCATTTCAGAGAGGATTACGGTGTTGGACCCCCGGTGGGTAAGTAAGGGCTTGGGGGGCTCAGTGGGGAATGCTGAGTTGGAGGGTCAGGTGAGGGGACAGAAACAGCAGCAACAGACATCAATGGACAGTTTTCTTTTTTACAGGATTTAAAAAAAACTATGCGGGATGGTTTTCTTTGTCTCAGGTGGCTACACTGGGGGATTGGGCACCCACAGTGTCACTGTTATTTTTGGCAGCACCAGGGAAGGCTCCCGGGTGCTACGTAAGTAAAATGGGCAGGGTGGGTTTAGCAGAGCACAGAGGGGATTGGGCCCCCATGCCAGAATATTAATGTGGGTTGAGCTTGGATGGGTGGCAGTTGTGGTGGCTGCTGCAACTGACATCAGTGGATGGTTTTCTCTTTTGCAGACTGTATTTAAACAAAAATAAAAATGAGGGATGGTTTTCTTTATTTCAGGTGGCGATACTGGGGAATTGGGCACCCCCAGTGTCCATGTTATGTTTGTGGTGGGTTGTGGGGTGGTGGGTGATGAGTGGGAGGGTTGGGTGATGGGACAGTAAAGGTAGGGTAGCTACAGACATCAATGGATGGTTTTCTTTGATACTGGGTGTAATTCAACCTCAGCTGGCCGATTATGACAGATCAGCCGTGCTTGCTGGGTGGTGTAGATCAAAGGAAAAAGCTGACCTATGATTGGGTTGGTTCTCTCCTTTGAACTACATGAAGTTTCTGCCCAGCAAGCCAGAACAGTGTCATGGTCAGTCTGGCTGATGATTGGTGTGACACTGATAAGCCCCTTGTAGACCACTCCTCTTTGGACTGACAGTGTCACACCCCTCAAAAGCCACTCTCCTAACAAAATGTTCACTGTGCATGCGTGCATGGTAAACATAAAAATAAGTAAATAAATAATTTGTAGGCTAGAGCCAGAGGGAAATATATCGAGAGAATTTGCTTGTGTCAGAGGAAGTACCTAGAGACACACTGTTCTTGCCGTAGCTCGTTCTCTCTTATTGATGGTGTTTTTTTTTTTTTTTTTTTACTTGGTGTGCAGTAGTGAGAATGAGTAGATGCATCCTCCAGTGCTCCATGAAGGAGCAAAGACTAGGTGTAGATCAATCACACACACAAAAAAATCCCTTAACAAATTACTACAAAGTAAAAGCAAACTAAAACAAACTCTGGTCAGAGCTAACACAGCTGCTATTCTGCTTTAAAAGCGGTGGAAGGGAGTTTAACGGCGTTCACAAACAAATGGAGCCCAACTAATTGCCTAGCTTGTGTAGGTCCTGAACAGTGGGATTATGAAAGGAATCATAGGCTACTCTGAGCAGTACAGTGGATAAAGAATCACTGTAAATTAGGAAGTTTGAACAGCATATGTTACTCATCACTGTGTGTGAAGCAGGGGTGGACATGAAGTATCTAGAGTCCCATCGGACCTTAAATTGTTGTGTTACACTGCCTCTCACAGGTAGGCATGCCAGATCTAGAATCACTTCTGACCTTAAATTGCTATGTTACTCACACTGCCTCTTTTACAACAGAGATGTCAAGTTGCCTGTGTCTTCCCCTGGTCCTCACAATGCACTGGGAAGGTTAAAAGCAGAGGAAAGAGGACTGTCAGTTTTAGTGTATTGCATCTCAAGCAACCATCCGTCCCTGTCAGTTATTTGTACCAAATAGTCAGACAGCGAGCAAAAAAAAAAAAACACCACCCAGCTTGTCTTGGCTAACTACCAAACTACACCAGCAAGGAGAGATCCCGGAGGTGACAATGCCACAGATATCGGTATTTAAATGTAGTAATAACAATAATACCACAATTCTACCAGATGTTGCACCTCTGTCATAAACAACAAAGTTTCTGTTAGCAAGTTTCAACACTGAACTCTACGTGATATTTACCTTGATGTGTTTATCCATTTACAGACGCCTACAGCTTCCACGTGTTAACATTAATTATTGCATGATGACATGTTCCTTTTCCTGTCCTCCTTCTCCCTCCATTCCCTTCATTCCTCTGACACTCATACTTTACTGGTTCCTCACAGATCCACACTGATTGGACAATCTGGTTTCTCCTATTGTTTCCCGAAACTCTGGAACTCCCTCCCACCCAAATTCGTCACTCCTTTTCCCCCTACTCCCTCACCTCTGCCTTACATAACTTCCTCTCATGTAGCTGCTCCTCTTTTAATCCTCCTTAACTTATTTCCTGTGAGCCTGCACTGCTGTCCCCTCACAGGGCTCCCCACATCCTTGAGGGACCTAGTCTAGGCAAGCCTCATCTTTCACTTCCCCCATGCCTCTCTTCCATCTGTCTTCACTTAGCTTTTGCTCTCTTGCTGGGTTCTCAGCATCCAGGAGGGGGCCTGCTCTAGGCAAAGTTTCTTCCTTCACTCCTCACTACTTCCACCCATCTTCCCCCATCCCTTCCTTCCAACTTTCTTCCCTTAGATTGCTCTGTCGCTGGGTTCTCAGCATCCAGGAAGGGGCTAGCTATAGGCAACTTCTTCCTCCCCTCCCTGCTACTATCACTCTTTCCTCCACTTCTCTTACTTAACCCTCCCCTCTCTCTCTTCCCCCTCCCTATAGCCACCACTTCTTTGCTGGGGCTACTCTAGTTATGCCTTGTCTTTCCCTTACTTCTTCTCCCTCCCTCTCCCCCCGCCCCTCCCACTATCCTCCCCACACTTACAGCTACCCCTAGATCTTATTTGCACTGAACTAATGTATTGCACTGTTGCTCTGTCTGCGCTGGCTCTCCAGCTCACATCTAGTCTGGTTTATTCTGTTCCCATGATACTAGTTCCAGTTATTGTTTCTTCTGGCATAGCCCCTGCTTCCCCACTCCCCACTGTCCTACTTACTTCCCCCTCCACAGCAGGCCCTCCTGCCTTTCCTGCTTCTCCCTCCACAACTGGCTCCCCCTCACCATCTTGCTTGACCTTCCACTGCAACCCTATTAATTCAGTGCAACTGTATTAGTAAATGTGATTGTCTACATCAGTCCATCAGGGCATTGGTGAAAGTGTTGTTTTTATTACTGTATCCTACTCGTCAATGTATGCTAAATGTTACTGTATGTTTATTTTACTGATTTTTTCCACCTAATTGTACCCCCCCCAGGTCGTACCAGGAGACAGGCACTTTGTTGCTCAGTGTGCCTTCCTGGTGAAACATTAAAATAACTAACTAAATAAATAAATAAAATGAATATGGTTATAGATTTTAATGGGATAAGGTGTAATAGGGAGGAGGGGGAGGAAGGCAGGGCAGAGGCCATATGGGTGCAACTATACAACCCAAGGGGTAGCAAGGTTAGACTGGGGATAGTTTATAGGCCTCTGACACAGACTGAGGAAATTGAGAAGGAACTGGGGGAGCAGCTAAAGAGGCTTAGCAGCAAAGGGAGCACTGTGGTGGTGGGGCTTTAATCTACCAGGGCGGGATTGGAGCATCCCGGCTACCTCATGTGCCAAGGAGCAGATCCTCCTGGAAGCCTTCCTGGACAGCTTCCTGACACAGAGGGTAGTAGAACTAACTAGGAAGGGGAACATCCTGAACCTGGTGCTGGAGAATGGGGAACAATTCTGGGATGTTGGAGTAGAGGAACCCCGGGCGGGAAACGACCACCGTACAGTGTGGTTCTCAATCAATCTAGGTAAGGAGGTTGCTGCTACAAGGATTAAGATCCTGGATTTCAAAAGGGCAGACTTTGGCAGAATTGGTAGTATACTGGAAGGGCACATAGCCAGCATCCACCCGAACATGGGCACCAAACAAAAATGAGCAGTCATCAAGAGGGGCCTGGCTGAGGCCACTAGCACATGTATCAAGAGCCAGAGCAAGAAATCCAGGACCAGGAAGCCAAGCTGGATGAACAAGGAGGTAGTGGAGAAGGTGAAGGAAAAGAGAGCTGCATTTAGAACCTACAAAAGATCCAACATGGAAGAGGACAGGGAGGAATATGTGAGGAAATCAAGGAAAGTGAGTAGAACAGTAAGGGCAGCCAAGGCATCAAGATAACTGAGGATGGCCCGGGGGATCAAAGAAGGTGAAAATGATTTCTTCAGGTATATAATGGAGAAGAGAAATAGTAAGGATCAGATCCTAAGGATCAAGAATGGTAGTGGTTGGGTAGAAAGGGGGGCATAGCAGGCAGAAGTACTCAATGAGTACTTCCGTTCGGTATTCAGCAAGAAGAGGGATTGGCCCGTACCTAAGGGGAAGGGTGGGGTGTAGGTGGGGGGAAGGAGATCACGGATGGGGAAATCACAGAGGGAAGAGTGTTGGAGGGCCTTAACTCATTCACACCACAAGAGCTCTTTGAGACTTCCACCACTTGTGCCCTGTATACTCTTAGCACTGCATCCTGGGCCTTTCTAAGCAACGTCAAGCCATAATAAGCATGCCACAAACAAATGCGAATACCTCTTGAATTGTAAGTGCTACACACAAAGTACAAGTGGCAAAGTTGTTCAGCACAATATTACCTTTCCAGTGATGCTATGCAATCAATTGTAATCAGTTTGGTTTTAATTTTATACTAGCTGAAATACCAAACTGTGTTTTTTTTTCAGATTTTTTCAGGGTGCTTAGGTGAGATTTGAGAGACAGATCTCAGCCATGCACACCATACCTGAAACAAATGCAAATAACTCTTAAAGTATACGTGATAGACACAAAGTATCAGTAGCAAAATTGTTCAGCACAAAATGATCTTTCTAACGGTGCTATGCAATCACTTCTAAGCAATTTGGTTTGTTAAATATTTAGGTACAAACGACTGACTTCCTCAGACATTTCCAGGCCTGAGTATGTCTACAGACGTTATTGGCCTGAGTGGCTATGTATTCAGACGCCACCTACATGAGTATCTTGGCCTGAATGAGTTAAGTCTCTGAGGATTGAAAAGGCACCTGAGCCAGATGGAATTCATCCTAGAGCACTGAGAGAGTTGGCAGAAGTCATGGCAGGGCCGTTGGTGGACCTGTTCAACACCTCTCTGGAAATGGAATGTGTATGAGGGATTGGAGGGTGGTGCATGTGGTGCCCCTCCATTAAGAGTGGGCCCAAGGAGAAACCAGGGAACTATAGACTAGTCAGCCTAACCTCAGTTGTGGGAAAGCTAATGGAGACTATCCTCAAGGAAAGGCTGGTAAAACTTCTGGAGGATAATGCTATCCAGGACAGCAGACAGCATGGGTTTGTCTCTAGCAGATCCTGCCAGATGAACCCAGTGGACTTTTTCGATTGAGTGTTATGGGCACTGAACAAGGGTCATGTGGCGGATGTCCTATACTTGGACTTTAACAAAGCCTTTGATTCAGTGCTGCATGGTAGGCTGACCAACAAACTGAGCAACCTGGGAGCAGGGAGAGAACTGGTTAGATGGGTCAGGAGCTGGTTGCAGGATACAGAGCAGAAGGTAGTAGTCTAGGGTGAGGCATGTGATCCCAGGGTGGTAACAAGTGGGGTCCCACAAGGCTCAGTACTGGGACCAGTGCTGTTTAACGTTTTCATTGCCGACATTGCAGAAGGGATAAAGAGTGAGATCAGTCTCTTCGCTGATGACACCAAGACCTGTGCGGAGACTGATGGAGGGGAAGGTGGTACAGTACTCCAGGAGGATTTGGCAAAACTGGAGGAATGGTCCAACATGTGCAATTTGGGTTCAATGCCAAGAAGTACAAAGTCATGCACTTGGCAGCCAGGAACTCTGGAAATAATTACTGGTTGAGGGTGAGTGCAATTATCCGAGTCAAAGGAGGAGAAGGATCTAGGAGTACTAGTGACCGGGGAAATGAACCACTCAGCCCAGTGCAGGAAGGCAGCAGCAAAGGCAAACAGAATGCTGGGGTGCATCACAAGGGGAATTACCTCTAGGAGAGGGGAAGTCATCCTGCCCCTGTACAGGTCTCTAATAAAGCTGCACTTGGAGTACTGCATACAGTACTGGCACCTCCACTTGAAAAAGGACATCAAGCTATTGGATGGGGTACAGCCCCAGGCAACGAAAATGATCCTGGGCTTGAAAGATAAACCTTATGAGGAGAGACTGAGAGAGTTCAATATGTATTCTCTGGAGGATAGAAGGGAAGAGGGGATATGATTGAGACCTTCAAGAACCTGAAAGGTATGAACAGAGTAAGCACCAGAAGTATTTTCAAATGAAAAGATGGAAGGAAACAAGGGGCACAGTCTGAAGTTGGAAGGAGGCAGATTCAGGGGGAAATGAGGAGGCACTATTTCACCAAAAGGGTGGTGGCATGGTGGAACATGCTTCTGGAGGAGGTGGTATCACTGCAAATAGTGGGCAGCTTCAAAAGGAGGTGAGACAGGTTCAGAGGGAGAGTTCAAACCATGGGGGAGTGGGGGGAGTGAAAGATACATGGGCAAAATCAGTGGGGGGGAGGCAAGGGTAGGGAGGGCAGCTCCAGTCTGAAAGACTGAAGCGCTGCACACTCGAGCAGACTAGATAGACTGATAGGACTGTATCTGCTAGCAATTTCATACATTTGTATGTTCATAAGCAAAAATCTTCATTTTCTCATAAAACTCCAATGCTTAAAAAGTACAAATAATTTCGAAGACATAATTCATGTTACTTGAAAGAGTGTATAAATTAACTGTACCATTTAATGTAATGTATGTAGTCATGAAACTCACCAGGCCATAACTAAAATGGAAGGTAAACGCTTCCAAACAGGGCAGCAGCGATCATAATGTTGGTCTGAACACTGGACCTAAACATTAACGTGCAGACCAGATACAAAGATTGACACTCATACCAGATGCAAAGGTTTAAATACTGGAGAAAATAGGTCAGTACACAACTGGACACAAAGTTCAAAATGTGGGTTGGGACGTGAGCCTTTGAAGGGAAAAACACCTAAACATGCTTACTAATTAAGTGGATTTGGTGAAAAAGATTTATAACAATCTCTGCTGACCCATTTGGAAACGCTACTTCCCATTTCTACCCTAGTGTGTTTCACAACTGCATTCTATGAAATGGTACAGTTCATTTTTATCAGTTCAATGTATTTCTGAGTAATAGATCAGTTTACAACAGTAAAATAGATTAATCCGGTGGAGATGAATGGTGAGCGCCTCTGCCCTACCAGCGCCCACTAGCATTCTCATAGAAGCTCCACCAGCCAGTTGCTCAGTGTCTGTCTCCGAACTTGTGAATTAGCTGCCTTTTCAACTCCCTGTTCACACGCCAAGCAAGAGCCCAAGTTCTCTGCAGTCACGTTGTGGTTAACTGCTGTTGGCCCCTCCTCGTGATCAAGTGGCAAACTGGAAAATAACCACAGCTGTGGCCTTGCCACTGGCTCTTCCACAAACCAACAAAGTAGATTACAGTTATCTACAGAGAGAAACGTAAGTCTGCATGTGTTTTAATGTGTTCATATAAAAGCAGAGCTGTGTTGTGGAGTTTCAAGCAGGCAGCGAGGTTGGCAGCAAGAAAATAGTGTAGCGGTGGGGGGGACAGTACTGCATGGAGACAACAGAGTGCTTTAAGTAGCGGAGTGATTGCGCTTCAACTTCAAAATGTTGTGCTTCATTCAGAATCCAGTGACATGCCTCTGGAGCTCCCTTCTCTCTTTGTGTAATAGCAAGACATCATGCATAGCTCCACTGTGCAGCCATAAAAATAGTGTGATCACAATAAACCTGTACAATAGTAGCTAACAGCTATGCCCAGCCCAAAAAATGCAATAACAAAATGTTGGGTGGGGTTTGAAAGAGTTTCTATTAATATTTCACTGCCTTATCTACAATATGTAGATAAAGTTTTTATTTTCGATAGAGCCCCAATTGTAAAAGTTTGTTGTGCTGCTGCTTCAATTGATTAGCAAATGCTGGGACATGCATCCACTGTTTCAAATGCCCTGTCGAATTGGCCCAGCTGTATACCAGGACATTTCCAGGAGCTTCTCCCCCCCATTAGGTTCTTCCCCACATTTCAATTGTTAAAACGAATTTTGTATATTAACTATTTTCTAATTAAATTGTTTATTTTTACTCACTACACTCAAATGTTAAATGGAACCAGTGTATAATGCAGAAGTGTAGTGCTAATGAGTGTTTCACCCTGGGCCTCCCCTCCCTCATTTTCAGTGTGGGCTCATGTACCAACTTTCCAGTTGGGCCTCCTACACACCCCAGTCCGAGCCTGTCCAAGTGGTTGAGTTTTAACCATGCTTTCCTAATAAGGCTAACTCCTCTCTCACTGTTTTTGCTGTGGAACATAGCTCATTAAAATAGTGTCCTGAATGAGCCGGAGAGATCAGCTGCCTTGCTGCTGTAGTTTGCCTGTCTCCTGGGCGCAGTATATAATGAGGTTAGGAGTGCTGTTCACTTGGAGTCTGTGGTTAGATTGATCGTTGACATAGAAACGTAGAAACATAGAATCTGACGGCAGATAAGGACCGCTTGGCCCACCCAGTCTGCCCATTTCCCTACCTAATGGATAAGCTGCAGATCCTAGTTAACCAGCAGCCTACTTCTTTCTACTCCCCCCTAGAATTGCCTTATGACTGTCCCATGCATGCTTGAATTCAACCACTGTTTTTGACTCCACAACCTCCTCCGGAAGGCCGTTCCATGCATCCACAACCCTCTAGTGAAAAAATACTTACTTACATTACCTCTGAGCTGCCCCCTCCCATCTTCAAATTGTGCCCCCTTGTTCTTGCACACCTCTTTTTTTGAAAGATGCTACCCTCTTGGACTTTGTTGATTCCCTTGAGGTACTTGAAAGTTTCTATCATGTCCCCCCTCCCTCCTTTCCTCGAGGCTATACATATTAAGCTCCTTTAGTCTCTCTTCATATGTCTTCTGGTGCAGACCCTGCACCATTTTAGTTGCCCTTTTCTGGACAGCTTCCATCTTGTCTATGTCCTTGCAGAGATTGGGTCTCCAGAACTGCACACAGTACTCCAGTCCTGGAGTCTGTGAGCTGAGACTGTCTTGAGGCTGTGCGAGGGTGCGTCCAAGCGGGAGTCCAAGCACACGGTGAGATGTGCACTGACCCCACCCCCAAACACCAAATAACATCCCCACCCTCACTGAACCCAGCACTGTCTCACACCAATATGTGCATTACACAGCCAATACATGGGACAGAGGGAACAAGAAGGGACACCAATCATCAAGCAAAGCAGCAGCTGCAGCACTAAAGTATGATTTGGAAATACTAATGTGCACTTTTCAGCTCCCAAATAAAGTGCAATACAGAGCATGGAGAATACACATCCAAAGTGAACTTTAAATATTTTCAAATCCAGCCAGCCTGGAGAATCCTGGCATCGCCAACACTGCTCATGTTTTGGCTGCAGGCACTGTGCCATTAGAATTAGTATTATCTGGACAATGACTGTTGAATGAAGGTGAGCATGAGCTGGGGCGGCAGAGCCCACGGTCTTTTGCTGCTGCCCATTCTCGCCCTCTCCCTGTTTGCATGTGGCTCTCCCTGTGACTCACCACCGGTGCCCCCACCCCTGGATGTGCGCTACCTGAATCTGTTGGTGTAGGAGGGGTTACTTGCAGGCATGCTGGTGGGTGACCTGGCCGATGGAACCCTTGAAGCTCCCTTTTTTGTGTTGGTAAGCAGTGACTCACTGGTGCTGGTGGACCTGAACATTGACACTGACACAGACCTCATTTGCACAGTGACCATACTTGATCAGGAGCAGTGCACTGCCTATGAATTTGCAGCGGCCACCATGCATGGGCATGTGGTGCAGGTTCGCATCCAGATGTGCGATGTGAACTACAACCCACTGCACTTCTCCTCACACCCGCCTGCAGCTCAGCATAGCCAAACAGAGCCCACCAGGCACACAGCTGCAGCTGGACAGGGCTCTGGACATGGATGAGGGCACCTTCAGCACTCAGGGTTACAAGATCTCCACTGAGTACCTGCAGGGACTCCTCAAGCTGTGCTACAGCAGGGGGGGAGACTAGCGGGACACCCTCAGCCTGAAACTCATATTCACTGACCAGTTTGACCAGGAGACCACTGACTCCTACTCACTCACCATCGAGGTGCTGGGGTGCAGGTATGGGAGAATGTGGCCCTGGGCTCAGCTGTAGTGCAAATTGATGCAAGTGACCAGGACCTGGGCAACAATGGTACCATCACATATGAGATCAACCGCCAGTGACCCCAACACTTACTTCACCATCAACCCAACCTCAGGGCTTATCAGTCTGAACTGGGGTCTGGGTCACTAGCAGCAGCCCTTGCGTGAGCTCATCATGCAAGCCCAGGACAAGAGCTCCCCACGCAAGGTGGGCAGCATATTTGTCCAGCTGCAGGTGCTAGATGTCATTGACAGCAGCCCCACCATTGGAGTCCTTTTCCTCACCGAAAACAGGGAGCCTGCCATCTCAGACTGGGCCAGTCTGGCAACTACATTGCCTGAATCACTGCCTCGGACCCCGATCTTGGATGGGAGAGGCATTCCTGGGTGCTCACCTCCGAGCAGGGGGCCGGCGATGCATTCACCATATGCGCCACCATCACCACTGCCGACAACCTGCAGTACTTTCTGTGTGTATCCTGGCCTCTGGACCACAAGAGCAAGACTTGCATGAGCTGACAGTGAGTGCCTAGGACTTGGCCCTCCTCCTCCACTAAGCACTATATATATATATATATATATATATATATATATGCAACACCAGTGATGTCACATGTGATCAGCTGTCTGATCGTAAAGGTTTTGTCTGAGTGCAGACTGCTAAATTCTTTGCCTGGCGAAATAGAGTTACAGTATACACATCAGTGGCATTTGAAACATCCCACAGAATTAGTGGTTAGCCGTGTTTTTACTCTAGGGAAAGTCTGTCTGCTGTGGACCAGTGAATCCCACATGTCGTACAAGGGGGGCACCCACCCCATGGTTCCCTGACCCATGACATCAAAGTCGTAAAGGCAGGGATGATTTTATTTATTTATTCTATTAAGTTTTTGTCGACCGGGTAAGTGCACTAAACCTATCCTGCCTATTTTTAGGCACGACCCGAGGCAGGGGGATACAGATAAATACCAACTGACCTTGAACCAGATTAAGCTGTTGGTGGTATTGTTAGTATTTCACTAGGGCTAGACATGAAAAATTAAATTAAATTTATTTGTTTAGAGATTAGTGGATGGAAAAGGAACATGGAATTGATACTTCTTTCCATGTGGGACAGAGGATTGGACCACGGAGCATTAATACCGACACTTGCAAATCAGTGCAGGCTACAATACAGTGCAAGAATAGTGCAAACAAACATAAAGTGGTGTAGGACTTATACAGTACAAAACTAAGAAAACAATATATACAGTAGGATGCAATATGATTTTTTTTTATTTAAAATTTTGTTAGCTGGGTGGGGAAGCACGTGTGGGGAAGCCCAGGGCCACATGGTCTGGTGCTTCCCCACCACACATCGGACTTATTTTTCTTTGGTCCTCACCATCTTTGATTTGTGGGAATGGTATGGGTTTGTGTGGTAAAATGGTTAGATGTGCTACTGTCTCATGGAAGTTACAGTTAAAATCCTAACTTTCTGAACTCAACTGAGTTGCAGAATTAAAGGATGCTGGGCTTCTGTTCTGAGGCACATGCTGTGAGAATAGTTTCTTGGTATGTGACCTAGAGTAAGAACAAACTCATGACAAAAAATCATGTCACTGACATTTTGATCACTCTATACCCACAACCATTGTATATAAATCTTGGAGGGGGCAGTTGCTGAAAGGGTTAAGAGCACATTACTTTTCCCAGTACGTGCCTATGCTGCTAGTGACCCTGTAAGTAAAAGTCAATTACTTCTGCATCATGATCATAAACCAGAAATCCGAAGGGAACCATGGCCTTTGAACAGCTTTAATTAGTTATTCACTCTTATCCTGGCACTATATGTGAAACATGCTTTACAGATGTAACAGAATGCAGAATGTCATCATACAGTGCTGTCTTTCCTTTGATTCATTCAGGGAGTAGGGAGAGAAGCCAAGAAATGAACCACATAGGAAACCTCAGTGCAGTAATAGATGGGCTATTACATAATATTTCTGTTACGTATCCAAACAAGAAGTGAAATTGCTACTAATTTGGTGACTGCTACCACTTTTTAATGGTGGCAAGGCAAATTATGCTAATTCAGATGGATTGTGATTTTGACTTTGACTTCCTGGTTTGCTCCGAGTTTGCAGGCACTAAACATGACAATAAACAGATAACACCATACCACATTTAAAGCTGTACTTAAACATCTTATGACATATCCTGCAAACTTGTAAAGCACGCTTGTAACTGTTTTTGTGTGTACAAGAATATTGAAACTGTTGTCTGTAAACTCATGTTATTTATTTATTTTTCCTTTGTTGACTATTTATTTCATCATTAAAATAATCTTAACAGTAAGCTCAAAATAATTTTATACCAGTCTAGCACATGCAGTCCATGCACAGTATATTGGTGCATACAAACTGCATGTAACCTTTGCGGACAAAATAGGAAATATGTGTAGCTGACAGATTAAAAGACTTGCAAGAAATGTAAAGCCTCTTTTTAAGTTCACCATGTGCACACACACGCAGTGAACTTCTTAAAATAAATTGCTGTTGAGTGGGTGTGACACTGTCTGTCCAGTGCAGAGTGTTCTGCAAGGGGCTTAACCATATCACACCAATCATCAGCCAGGCTGATTGTGACAGTATTTTGCCAGACCTGGTCTATACTTGAAAAGAAAATGCTGCACCAATCATGTGGCAGCTTTTTCTTTAAATCTGCAGGACACCACCCAGCAAACAGTTGTTCGGTGTCCCAATCAGCCTGGTTGACATAACCTTCCCCCATCACCACCACCACCCCATTGGAGCTGCTGAGTGGCATACCTCTCAAGAGAGCAGGCTTTCCAAGTTAGCCTGAACCGCTGGCCCACATTCTATAGCGGCTTTCCTGCCACCTGCCATCGCACTCTCTGTCCCCGCTGCTTGCTCCTCCACCCCCTTCTTCCCCATCTGAGCCACATGCGTACAAAAAAATCAGACTGTCATCAAAAATTTCAGTAATCAAGCTATCTTTAAAAAAACAGGAATCAATTACTGATTATCATCCATCTGAGTCCTCGGCCTGGCTAGTGCTTTAGAGTAATGGTCTGGGGGTTCTCTCCCTCCAGACAGAATAAGCAAGCAACTCAGTCATTACCAGTCCCTGACTACACTAGCAAGGCATCTGCAATAAACAGATTAGGCAGTTACTGTTCACATGTTTCCCAGCACCACCAACCAGTTCCTCCAGTTTTCCTGTTACCAGTCATGCTCACGTGTTACCAGTCTTTTCTTCCTAAACAGGTATGTGAGTGAATGGTAGTGAGGTGAGGAGGTGGTGTGAGCTGTTGGTCAATGAGAGCCGTCCATGTTGGGGACTGAAGGAGGATTCATTCAGGGCTGCTGTCATGTGCTATTGCTTATGAGCCACCAAGTGTTAGCAGGACAAGAAAGACATTGACAAGAGCAGCTTAAAAAATCATCTGCACTGAGGATAGGTATCTCAGTTTTTTTTTAAATGGTCACGAGTGGCTAATTTAGCTAGGGCTTTCACTTGGAGGAGCTGGAGGACATTTTATAATATTGTAAGTGTCTGTACTGCGGCCCAGCCCCAGCGGGTGTAAATATTGTATTTCTTCTGTCTTTCTGTTGTGCAGTGCTGCTTTAGCTTAAATGCTGCCATCCTTGTGCTGTGCTTGTGCTGCTAGGGAAGTCAGATTAAAACTAAGCACCTTTTAGCTTAATCTGACTTCATCGGTTTCAGTGAGCTGTGGTCGAGATGAGGAGTGGAAGGATAGATGCCAGTTCGGTCACGGTGCTGCTGTGCTGCTGCTGCTAATGGATGTGAAAGCCACCACCCCAAACCAGTAGTGTGACTAAGGTCTAGATATGGAGACTAGATCAGCTGGCTAGCTTAATCAAGCATTGAACAGACAGTGAGCTGTACCAACCAAGTACAGCAGGGTCAGTATTCCCTGAAGTCAGGGTGTCATTTGCATTTTTATTGTACTGAAGCAAGCAGCCAGTTTCATTACCAGGTAACTGCTGGTGCAGCACAGAAGGATGTAGATGCACCAAGCTTATGAATTGAATGTGCTGGGAGGAGGGCCAGGGATTCTAGGGAGGGAAGCTGTGGTACAACTTGTTGGGCTCAGAGTGGGCCAGGGACCTTGCACTGGAGCAGGAGACTGGGCTGTGGGGAGTCTGGTTTGGGCAACATACTGTACTATGGGGACTTTTGGGAGGAGGCTTAAGCCCAGCTTACTGGGCATGAGGAATAGGTAGCAGGATAGCAAATTATGTTTCAAATGACCCCCAAAATGCACCAGAATGCCCCCAGACTCCCAGCGTACAGTTTTAATTTTCGAGCCCTGTGCGTACACATTTGTAAAGGCTGGTTACTCCCCTGCAACTGCATAGGGCAAGGAATTCCAGGGTGGGGGCCATCAGCTCAGCTATATTATAGTTTACATGAATCTGATGCTTGTGAGTACAACATGATCTTTTTCTTTTTTTGATTTTGAATGGCAGACTCATTAAGAACAAGGTCAGAGATGTCATTCGGGGGGGGTCAACATACATATGAGTTAGTCCATCGGGTGTACTCGCCATCTGCACAGTAAAAGGAGGCAGTATAGCGCAGTCGTCTAAGGCTCTGAGCTGCAAATTTGGTGACATCCAGCAGACCAGACCTGGGTCTGAATCCCACAGCTTCCACTTGCATACTGTGTGACTCTGAGCAAGTCACTTAACCTCCTTGTGCTCCCAGGTCGCTCCTGTAAAAAAGCTTTCAGCTTAGTGTGCTATACCTGGTTAAACAACTAAATAAAAAAAAAAAAGTGCTGTCTGTCAGGTCACGTGCATTGGTGAGCTTGAAATAGACAGGAGCAGCACCTCTGTTTTTGGTGCCTTTTGCCACCTGTCTTGTGAGGGCAAGTTAGGGGGGAGGACAACAGGGAGTGGCCAGATATGTCATTTTGTTTGGGGAGCTTCATGGTCCAGACAGTAAAGTGGAAATCTGATTGACCTATGGGATTTCAAAAGGCCATAGCCCCAAAACAGAAATAGCTAAGCTTTTGTTCCGGAATGCTCCATGAACATAGCTCTATAAATATCGCAGTATCCGTTGAACTCGGAGGCCCATTGCTGCTATGCTCAGCGTAAAACTGCCTGTTGCTGACTTGCTTGGCATTGAACTCCCTGATGCCAGTACTCACTCAGCCTTCACCCAGTCACACAGAACAACCCTCGACCAGTGCATGAACCCAGTAAGTTCAGTTTTCACTTTTCAGACTATTGTGAACAGCTTGCTTCTGACCAGCTCCAACTCCTCAGCATTTACTGGATCCAGTAGTCACAGTGCCAGTACATGCAGAGTAAGGGTTGGTGTTGTTGTGATACACACAGAGTAGGGGAAGGTGTTGTGATATATGCAGAGTAAGGGCGGGTGGTGTTGTGATACATGCAGAGTAATGGTTGGTGTTGTGATACACGCAGAGTAAGGGTGGGTGTTGTGATACATGCAGAGTAAGGGCGGGTGTTGTGATACATGCAGAGTAAGGGCAGGTGTTGTGATACATGCAGAGTAAGGATTGGTGTTGTGATACATGCAGAGTAAGGGCGGGTGGTGTTATGATACATGCAGAGTAAGGGTGGGTGTTGTGATACATGCAGAGTAAGGGCGGGTGGTGTTGTGATACATGCAGAGCAAGGGTTGGTGTTGTGATACACACAGAGTAAGGGCGGGTGTTGTGATATATGCAGAGTAAGGGCGGGTGTTGTGATACATGCAGAATAAGGGTTGGTGTTGTTGTGATACATGCAGAGTAAGGGCGGGTGTTGTGATACATGCAGAGTAAGGGCGGGTGTTGTGATACATGCGGAGTAAGGATTGGTGTTGTGCTACATGCAGAGTAAGGGCGAGTGGTCTGATAAATGCAGAGTAAGGGTGGTTGTTGTGATACATGCAGAGTAAGGGCGGGTGTAGTGATATATGCAGAGTAAGGGCAGGTGTTGTGATACATGCAGAGTAAGGGTGGGTGTTGTGATACATGCAGAGTAAGGGCAGGTGGTGTTGTGATACATGCAGAGTAAGGGTGGGTGTTGTGATAAATGCAGAGTAAGGGCGGGTATTGTGATGTATGCAGAGTAAGGGCGGGTATTGTGATATATGCAGAGTAAGGGCGGGTGTTGTTGTGATACATGCAGAGTAAGGGTGGGTGTTGTGATACATGTAGAGAAAGGG
The DNA here is from genome assembly GCA_016271365.2 of Neoceratodus forsteri. Lineage (NCBI taxonomy): Eukaryota > Metazoa > Chordata > Ceratodontiformes > Ceratodontidae > Neoceratodus > Neoceratodus forsteri. The sequence goes on along the minus strand of CM028129.1, from coordinate 143,618,505 downwards.
CGGGTGTTGTTGTGATACATGCAGGCAGTACGTTTTGGCTGTTGGTATGGGGCTACTTCAGTTTCTGTGTGTTTGGTGGCCAAGGCATTTAATGGACTGAGTCAACGGACTGCAAAAGTTTCAGTGAACACACAGTAAAGGAGGAGGTTGCGATAGCATCATGTAGAGCAATACTTTTTGGTTGCTGGTACTGGACTATTCCGTTTCTGCCTGTTGACTGCACTCACTTGACCTAGTCAACCCTCCTCACTCTCAAACGAGTGCTTTGGGGATAGAGTCTGAAAATCTGCCAGGTCTCTTTTGTAGTGGAGCAAATTCATTCTAGGGTAACACAGTGCCTCCAGCTTGATATGGCATTTTCCCTGTAACTGGAGGGCAATTTTCCTGTCTTTTCCTGTGGATTACATTGTTTCCTACAGAATCAGTATTGTTCTGTTTTCCCATATAACAAGTGCAAGTCTATTGGGAACAATATCCCTGTAAATTGCTTAATTTTCCTGTAAAATATAGGAATCCCTGTAGATCTGGGAGCCTTGGAACATGGTCCTGAACACAAGTGTGTGTGTGTTTTTTTATTGGGTGGGGACTGCTGTAGCATCGCTCCTGGCAGTTTGTTTACTTCTGTTGGGAGAGGTGTGTCATGGGCATGGCCTTGGTGGTGTTGGGGGAGCAGGCCATGATTGAGGGGGTGTGAAGTCAGACATGAATTAAGGTCCAGTGTTATGAAGGTACTGGTGTGGAACTGGCTGTGTGTTCAGGGGGAAGCTTTTATTGCTTTTCGAGATTGATCAACTGCATTTTATTACATTAATAAGTCTCAGACTGTCTGTGTTGGTGCTGGGTGTGGGGAGCAGGCCATGTAATGTTGGTGTGGTGTGGGAGCTGGCCTTGTCTGCTTGGGTGTGGTGAGGGACTGGCCATGGTAGTGAAGGGGAGGATCCAGCTGTGCCTGCTGGGGTGGAGTAGGGGGGCTGGCTGTGTTTGCATAGGAGTCCAGGAGAGCAGGCAGTGCTCATTTGGGGGATGACTGGCAGTGCTGGTACAGGGGCTATCTGTTGGAGGTAGAGGTGGCCAAAAGTTGTGAACTCCGCTTTCGCAGAACTTTCATGAAAATTCAGAAATTTTGTGGAATTTTCCAAACTTCCACCATTTGCAAGATTGGAATCTTCCGAATATGTTTGGTGGATTTTTGCTGCGAAATAAGAGCTCTGAGGAATTTTCTTTCTGCAGTTTAATGAATAATTCCTCTGTACATGTAATTTTTCCACAGTTCAGTGATCAGTTCTGAGCACTTTTTTCTCTGCAGTTTAATATAATAATTCACGGTTTATACATTTATTCCATGATTTTAAGTTGGAATTTCCTCAAAAGTTGCTAATTAGATTTCTGCAGTTTCATGAAAATGAAAATCCGACTTTCACTGAAATTCTGCTGGTGGACGTTTTTTTTTGCACACTTCTAGTTGGGGTTGATACAGCCACCTGTGTTCTTTGGGTAGAGGACTGGCCATATTATTGGGGTGGTTTGACTGTCCAGGTTGGTGAGTGGGGGGTGGCTGTGTTTGCTTGGGTGGAGTGGGAGACTTGCTGTGTTACAGGGGCTGTCCAGTGGTGGAGGAGCTGAATGTTGGTGCAGAATAAGCCCGTGTTGGTGTGGGAGGTGAGGGAACCGACAGTGTTCATGGGGAAGAGGTACTGGCCATGTTGTTGAATGGGGGAACTGGCTGTTTTTGCTTGGGTGTGGTGGGGTGTAGGTGCAGGGATGTCTGTGTTGGTGCCGGGGGGCTGGCTGTGTTTGTCTTTGGGGAGGGGACTGGCTGTGCTAGTGCAGGTGCTGCCAGTGTTGACATGGCAGGGGAGCAGGTGCTAGAGATTGGCAGTGCCACTAAATAGTGTAATAAATGGTGGTATTGTTAATCTCCCTTATTTATTTATTGCAATTGTTTCACCAGGAAAGGCACACAGAGCAACAAGATGCTCGTCTCCTGGTGCAACCTGGGGGGGTACACATGGATATGATAACATGCAGGTTATCAAGTGAACAGTTAACAGAAGCAAATAAAAAGCAGCGTAAGGATACACGATTGCATGAATATAAAAGCAGCGCACATTGAATGCTTAGGATATTATAGTATCAAATAATAATTTTTGTGATAAGAAGCAGCAGACAAGGTAAATTAGCACAGTAGTAACAGCTGTAAACAACAGAGAACATATTTCACAGTTATACAGTTATACACAGCACATAGGGCAAAACAGGTCCAGGACGTAAGTGCAAGGTTGGGGATATATGCCAGCTTCTGTAGCAAGGCTAAGGCCGCTGGTTAGGCATTGGGGAGGGGATAGTGGGGCGTGGCAGGTTCAGGGACAGGAGCAATTTGTAGTAAGGAAGTTTGCTAGGGTGGAAGACACAGAGTAGGAAGAGGAGGAGTGCCAAATTTGCGGTGGGAGGGTGTTCCAGAGCTTGGGTAGCCGGTGTGAGAAGGCAGCTTGACCGGCAGAGGTCTTCCACCTAGGGACTGAAAGTTGGCGGGAGTCACTGGATCTAAGATGATGGGAGGGGGCGGGGCATCTGTGAGCATGGTGGCAAGGTAGGAGGGGATGGAACCGAACCATAGATTGGAGACAAATTTAGCACAGTGACAGATGCAGCAGTTTTCGAGGGATGGTAGTGACAAGGCTCGGTAGAGGTTGTAGTGGTGGGTGAGGGGAGAGGCATCGAGAGCAAAGCAGCAGAAAGCATTATAAAGTGTGTCCAGTTTAGATAGGCTGGACTTAGGGGCTGCGTTGTATACAATGTCGCAGTAGTCGATGGAGGGGAGTATCATCTTCAGGACAAGTTCACGTCGGACTCGGGAAGGGAGGCTGCTGCGGTTCCTATGTAGTGCACTGAGCATGGGGTGTAGGTTTTTTGAGATAGCATCGATGTGGTCAGAGAAGGAGAGATGGCTGTCAAGCCAGACTCCCAAGTAATGAAACAAGGAGACATCTTCAAGTTTTTGGCCATCCAGGGTGGCAAAGTAGGGAAGGGAGGGGATTCTGGCCAGGCCTTGTCATGCGCTGAAGGTCATAGTGACAGTTTCTTTTGCATTTAGGGAGAGCTGTTATGAGCTAAACCATTGCTGTACCTTGTTGAAGTCAGCTTGGAGGTTTGATTGTACCACATCAGGGGCAGAGCCTGAGTAGTAGAGTACAGTATCATCTGCATACATGTGGATTAAGGAAGTAGAGCAGATGAGTGGTAGGTCATTTAGGAATATAGAGAACAGAATGGGACCAAGAACCGACCCCTATGGGACACCGGTGGTTAAGGGAAGGGGGGTGGAGATCGCATTTGAGACTCTAATGGACTGAGTTCTATCAGAGAGGTATGATCTGGACCTGTTTGTGGCTGCGACAGAGAGGCCTGATTTAGCCAGACCCGAGAGCAATATGGGGTGGGAGACAGTGTCGAAGGCTTTTGCAAGGTCGACAAAAACAGCTGAGGTGATCAGTCCACTGTCCATGCCTGTCAGGATAGTGCCTGTAAGCCTTATCAGGGAGGAGGTGGTGGAGTGTCCCTTCCTGAAGCCACACTGGAATGGTGTGAAAAATTTGGAGTCAGTGAGGAAGGAGGTAAGTTGGGTGAGCACAAGGTGCTCTTGTAGTTTTGCTAGGGCCGGGAGGAGGGAGATAGGGCGGTAGTTAGAGATGGGGAGTAGGGGCACCTCCTTTTGGCAGAGGGATTACAATGGCGTGCTTCCATGCATGGGAGAGAGCAGCAGCAGCAAAGGATTGGTTTAGGAGTTTGGCAAGTGGAGTTGCTATATCGGGGGTGTAGAGGTATAGAAGTTTGGGGTCTAATCCATCCGGGGATTTGCCTTTTGAAGGGTTGAGAGAAAGTAATGCATCTAGGGCCTCAGTTGCAGAGATGTCTGAAGAAAAAGGAGCGAGGCTTAGTCTGGGTCTTTATGTCTATAGGCAGTGCAAGAGGTGTAGTGTTGGGCAGGGAAGAAAGGAGGGTGGCAGCACAATTGGAGAAGTACACATTGAACTTAGTGGTGACTGCTGTGGGCTCTGATAGGTGAGAGCTATTAACTTTTAGCATTGGAGTGGGATTGGCAGCTGGTGGGGTGAAAAGGGAGTGAATGACCTTCCAGAATTTTGAGGGTTTATTTAGGTCTGACTGGAGGGAGCTGCTGAAGTACTCTGCTTTTGCAAGACGAGTGGCACTGGTGCACTTGTTTCTCTTCCACGCTAACTTTAAACTATGGTGCCACCTGTAATTGGTTCCTTGAAAACAGACTCCTGGTAAACTCAAACAAAACAAGACCATGCTTCTAGGGTCTAAACCTAAGATCTCCAAACTGCCTAATACTTCATCCACCCTTAGCGTGCTATCCCCTGGTGCCCCCAACCCCTTGAAAATGTATCCTTCTTCAAATACCTGGGCATCACCCTTGATCCTACCTTGACCTTCTCTGTACACATCAGTAACACTTTGCAGCATATCAGTCAGAAAACTGCAGTGTGTTTCCGGCTAAAACACTACCTGACCACGGAGACCTGGCTTGCCATAGCACAGGGCAAACTCCTTCCCCTTATGGATTATTGTGCCCCATCTATACACAAGCCTCCTCCCAACTTTTCACAAGGCTTACTACCACTTACAGTAACATCTGTAGATTCACATTGATTGCCCCCTACTCCACCCACCATTGTTCCTTATACCAGTCCCTGGGCTGGCTCCCTTCCCCCCAGACTAGCCACAACTATTTCCTTGGCTGCACCATAGATAATGCCATTACAGGCAGGGACCTATCCCCCTTTTTCTCCCTGCTCAAACAAAAAACATCCCCCACAACCTTGAAAACTCAAGCACCTTGCCATTGAAGGTTCCTCAGGGATCCACCTGCCTGGACAGCAAAGCCTTCACCTCAGTCGCCCCTAAATTGTGGAACAATCTGCCTGCCTCTCTTCACTCTCTAGACTCTCACCTCAAATTTAAACCCACTATAAAGCTGCTTTAATGGCTCTCACCTTGCATACCTGCCCCCCCTTGTTAACCCCCCATCGGACATCCTTGTAACCTGAGGTTTCTTGATTTTTGTGGGTATCTCAGTCTAGCCACCATGACTGTGTCCATGTTTACTGCACCTGTGATGAAATGTACTGTACAATTATTCTTCTGTGTTTTACACTTTACTGTATTTATGTCTGTTTCACTCCTGATGTACTTTACTAAACAATTATTTAAAGATCAAATGCATGCATATTTCTTAAAAAAGCTTGAATTCACTTGAATTCACATCCCTGTGTCATGACTAGTGTTTCCTGAAAATATCATGCTGTTTGGTTTTGCGGTTTTCTTTAAAACAGCATCTGTTAATGTGCTGTGCAGTAATTGAAAACAGTGAAGAAACGGTGAAGATGTTTTTGTCCCTGTCTGCGAGCAATGACGTCATACCTGTCCTGCCTGCTGCTCCTGCAATTAAGTCCCAGACTGCTAAATAAGCTGTTGCAGTCCCTAGTTAGAAAAGTCTGTAGAGCTAATTGTTTTTAATCAGAGTTTGTTACTAACCCATGTAGTTTGTGTTTAGAGAGATATGCTTTAAATCTTTCTTTTCTCATAAAAAGTTGATTATTAGGGGGTTCAGTGCTGAACTGAATTGGTATGATGAATCTGTGAGAAAACATTTTCTCTATCACAGCTCTCAGTTCTTTGTCATCACGATTCTGCATTCTATTCTGGCTATATAACATACGGTTGTTTAATGGATATAAAATAAACTACATAGAAGCAGCATGTATTTAATGTAGCCTCAATAAATAAGTTCATGTGATAGAAAGTTTGTTTCTATGTCAGATTGACAAACCTGTGTCTGCCACACTCTGCTATTTCAGGAACATGTATGATCTCATAAAACTTCAGCTGTGTGGAAATACATCATATATATGTATAACTATAAATACTATATGGCATACTGATGCCGCCGTCTTCTGCCTCTCAGTTGAGGTTGCTGCACCCTGCTTTCCTCTGTCCCGCACAGTCAGGGCTAACGCACTCTGTTGCCCCTTTTTTCTGCCTCCACAGACAGGGCTGATATGCTCTGCTAAGCCCTAGAGTCCCAGGGCCTCTGCCTCCACGGTTTGGGCTGCTGCACCATGCTGCTTCAGTCCACCAAAGGTGAGGCTTTTTGCTACACCAATATCCACTTCTATTGCCCCAAATGGGCAGGGCCACTGCACCATGTGCACCTCAGCACACAGTCAGGACTGCTGTACCCTGATGCCCCACGGTGTCCTGCACCACAGTCAAGGCTTCTGCATCATGCTGTCCTCTGTCCCCTGATGCCATTGTGCAGTGCTGCACCATAGAACTTCTTGCCTCCACAGTTAGAGTTCTTGCACCGTGCTGCTCCCTGCCACTAGAGTCAGATCCTTTGGCACACTGACAAAACTACTTGAAAGAAAAACCAAAAAGATACTTTCATCTTGTGTTATAGGGTGGAGGAAAGAAGGCAGCAGGGTGCAGAAGCCTCAGCTGTTTGTGCAGGGTGCAGCAGCCCTGACTGTGTGGAGAAGACAGTAAGTGGCAGGTTGCGGCATCCTCAAATGGGGAGCAGAGAGCTGCTGCCTAAACTGTTGGGCAGAAGACAGGGGCATCAGGATGCCATATAGTATTTCTAGTTATACACATACATGATATATTTTCACACAGAAACCCTCTAAGAACTGAATTTTATGAGTTCATACAGTACATGTTCCTGAAATAGCAGAGTGTGGCAGGCACACATTTGTCAATCTGACATTAAAACTAAATTATCACATGAACGTATTTATTGAGGCTACATTAAATGCATGCTGCTTCTATAAATTAATGGAATGTAGTTTATTTAATATCCATTATACAGCCAGAACAGAATGCAGAGTTTTGATGACAGGGAACTGAGAGCAGTGATACAGAAACTGTTATTTCTCACAGCACTGAACCCCAAGTGATCAACTTTTTATGAGACCAGAAAGATAGATTTTAAGCATATCTCTCTAAACACAAACCAGATGGGTTAGTAACAAACTGAGTTAAAACACTTAGCTCTACAGACTGTTGTAACTAGGGACTGCAACAGTGTATTTAGTCAATCAGGGACTTAATGCAGAAGCAGCAGGCAGGACAGGTATGATGTCATTGCTCACTGACAGGGACAGAAACATCTTCCCTGTTTCTTCACTGTTTTCAGTTACTGCAGAGCACGTAAACAGATGCTGATTTAAAGAAAACCTCAAAACCAAACTGCATTATATTTTCAGGAAACACTAATCATGACACAGAGATGTGTATTCAAGAAGATTCAGGCTTTTTATGGAATATGTGCATTTGATCTTTAATGTGGTTTACACTTTACTGTATTTACAACTCTGCTGCATTTTTTTCTCATAATACTGTATTTTGTACTTGCACTTGTAGTTCTCCAGTACTGTATTTTGTACCTTTGTACCCGTATATTTGTATTTCTAACTGTATATACCTATGTGTCATCTTCATGGTCCGGGTCACACCTGAAAACGGTCCATTGAATCAGTGTGCCTACCTGGTAAACAAATAAATAAATAGCATTTCCTGATTTGTGACTGTGAATCATTCTTCTGAGTTTTTATCTATTCATCTAGTAGTTCTATTCAGTATTATTTTCCAGCTTAAAAGCAGCCGCAGCACAATCTTTGAGGGCAGGGTGATGCAGGGGTGTGTAGCCCATGTTGGGCAGGGGGATGCAGGACAGGTGGTATATGGGGTGGGGGATGTGGGACAGGGGGCCCATGATCACTGTTGTGCATAGGGCCCATGATAAGGTGAACCCAGCCCAACATTTGCTGCTCCTGCCGCCCGATGCCATGCTCTCTATCCCCAGTTGGGCTGGCCTGGCCAAATACCTGGAAATCTCTGGGTTGGCCCCCTTCTCCTGTATACAGTTGTACATTCTGCAATCACCAAGGAGGGGGAAAAAACAAGTCTGATAGCGGGCTGACACAATAAACTTATATCAGAGTTGCACTTTCTCACTGTCTCGGGGCTCACAAGTCGCACTGCTCTGACTCTACCACCTGCTGAGTTGTGTCTTGCTCTCTCTGCTCTTGCACACGTACGGCATACCAGATGATCACCAGCAGTTCAGGCTGGCAGACACAGACAGTAAATAGGTTGAGGTTCCTCCCTCGGGACTAGGATGGCTACCAGATATTAAATTAAATGTTAGTTTATTCAGCTGTCATACCAATAGTCCCTGCCTGTCTGTCTCTCATAGCAAAGCAGCAGCACACTGTGAAGCCAGTGTTTGGAACGGTGTGGGGCAGGGCGGTTCACTTACTACAGATGGGAAGAGTAGTTTCTATTATGCGGCAGCCTGCAGCTGGAATGAAAAGATTAGGAAGGCTACACTTACATGGAGAAGTGCCATATCATTGCCATGGAGATGGAACCAACCTGGGCTGCAGCATCAGGGAGGTGGGCTGGGCAGCAGTGGTGAAGGGGGAGGGCTTAGGACAGGAGTGATAGAGGTATGCAATGGAATGCCATTGTTTGGCAGTGGTGTACGTGTGAGGTAGCAGGGTGCAGGCACTTCAAAAACTGGCCCAACTTGAGAATTGGTCTTCTCTGTAGACTGTGTTTTTTCTATCCCGGATGGATGTCAGAGGCTGAAGAGATGGTTATCAGTCAAGAAACAAATCTTCTAACCCCTGCAGCCGATCACTTCATTCAGAGTTCACTTCAGACTGAGAGAGTGTAAGCAGATTCCCATCCCAGGAAGAGTTCCCCAAAACTCTGAGACGGCGGGTGCTGCCAGCTGGGGTAGTGAGTTAATACAGTACATCAAATCCCCCATCTGATGATTCTGGAGTTAGCTAGCTAGCTAGCAAATAATGTTTTTTTTTTAACAACAGTCATAAATGGAAAATGAAATGATCAGTCTGAGCTTGGGAGAGATGAGAGGGTTGGGTTTTTGGTTTTCACAGACTGGACCCAGTGCGGCGTGGATCACGTGGGTGGCTTCTAAGTCGGCCTCTGTTAGCAGTCTCTGGTGATCAGCGCTCCACCTCATTGTCGCCAGCTTGTATGTTGTTTTGGTGTTGCTGCTTGCCCCTAGGTAAGACTCTAGCCCTTATTACCATATTAATATTTTAAAATTAGAGTTGGGACAGACAGGGGCTGGGGTGGGCTGGACCCCTACCCGGTGGTGGTGTGGTGGTGTCACGTGGCTTGTGAGTCAGCGTCGGTCTGCTGGTGGTCCTACTCACTCTGTGGCGACCAGAGGCACTTATCACTCGCATGTTGTGTTTGTGTTTGCTGATGCTGCATGCCCAGCCTAGTCCTTATTATTACCCTAGCTATGTGAAAATTAGAGTCGGGACAGATGACGGGAGGGGCCAGCAGGTGAAGAGCTTTCATTTCTTGGTCTGGACCCTGATCCTGTGGTGGTATGCGCCTCGTGGCATGCCAGTCAGCATCTGTGCTCTTTGGGCTTGCGAGTCATGACCAGGTCAGCATGATAAGATGAGCTGCTTTGTATGCCATTGCCCTCTTTTTTGTTGTACCCTACTTTATTGTTTATGCTAGCTCTAGCAGCATCACTGCAGCCCATTCTTTTCATCAGAATGATGTAGTAGGGGGGCAGGGTGACATAACTACCATTGGGATCTCTACCACCAAATCTTCAGTGACTATTTAAGTGTTCTTTTTAATAATAATTCACAGTCTTTGATGCAAAGGGTGCATGCAAGCCCTTACCCTGAAAGAGATTTAGTACTGTATGTATTTGAAAGTGAGTCTGTTCCCATTGAAAACAATTGATACCATTTTGGTTTGCATAATTTATAAATTTCATCATTTTAATTCTGCTTCTTGCCCAAACAGGCTTTAGTATCCCATCATATTTTATTTATTTATTTAACAAGTCTAGGATTACAAATATCTTTGTTCCAAGGCTCTTTTACAAAGATTCCACGTCAGAGAAATACAAATTATGGGGAACATCAAGACAGACATTACAACAATGTGGACATTGCAAACAGATTACAGATTAATACAATTCAAGGGTAACATTGTAAGCAAGGCAGCCAGCAGCATTTGTCAGAGAAAACAGATGTAACCCCTAGGTGGTGCTATCCCAAGGGCTACTACCCCAGCCTGTTTGACTACGGGCAGGTTGAGGGGCCTAGGTCCTATGGCGGGTGCCTCCACCCAGAGGTCAGGGTATGTAGTGGTTAGACTAGCTTGGTCACAGCCCTCTGGGACACTGAGACCCCCTTTTATTCCCTCTAATGGCTCACACAGTACACCGGAGTTACAGCACCAATACCCCACGTATACACACTGTTCACTCATATAGATGCCACTTACCCTCGAGACCGATTCTGCAGGACGTCTCTGAGGACCCCCTGTAAAATAAGGTTAAACAACATACACAGCAAAACACAATACTGTTTCCATAAGTACAAACACCACAGACAGTATATAGTATAACAACAACAAATCTGATTTATTTAGGGGCAGTAACACAGGAGGAAATCAGGTTAATTGGTGGCATTAAATCACAGTACTGTGCACACATACAGGGGCTGAAAAGTCACACTCTGGGTACCCAGGTTGGGGGAGGGCTTGCCAGGTCCATTGCCAGGGTTGGCCGGCAGGTGCAGATGGATAGGGCCCTGTAGAAGAAAATATGCACAATAACCAATTGTAATCCAGAGCCGGATGGCTCAGTCCATGAAGCAGTGAAACAACAAGAATTAGATGACACACTTGTGATTGAAACCAGGCTGAAGGGAAATACCTGATTTGTACTCACAATACCCAAGCTGAGGACCGGATGATGGCTGTTCTTCTGGATTGCCAGAACAACAGGGCATGGAGACAAGGTCCTTGTGACTGGACCCCACTGCAGTTGATAGCAACCAGATTTAGTCCGAGACAAGCTGGGGTTTGCTTCCCGCTTCAACACACAGCACACAGCACGGGGGATTGGAAATAGCGATTCCCCACAAGCACTACGCACATTCATATATGAAAGGAAAGTCCTATAGCAGGCAGGCTGCTTCTCGATCCCGAACGCAATTACTGCAAAATACCCGGGAGTACACACAGCAGCTTCAGTTCCTGACAGACCGAGCATGATTCAGCAATTTAGCCAGTCTTCTACAGGATGAGCCTGGTTTCCACTCTTCAGACTTCCTTCTTTCTCCTCACAAATCGGATTCTGTCCAAACTGGCACTTACAAATATACACCGTAGAAGCACAGAGCTCTTTCTCTTTTCACTGTCATAACTGATCTGACTTTCCAGTAACAGAGCAGGGCATTTCCTTTGAGTTCCTCACCATTCTGTTAGCTGGTTCAGCTGTCACTCACAATAACACTCCCTCTGTTGGTGAAAAAAGGCGCCAAGGTCAAAACTACATATCCCAGAGTCACTGCCCATACAATCCCCCTGTGGCTGGTTCAAAACTGAGAGTCCAAGTTCCGATTCGTCCACAGGCTCCATTTTAGAGTCTCTCTATCATCCTGATTGGTCCAAGTCAGCTATTCAGAACCAAAATGAAAAAGCTACACTGAAACAGTTCATGCTGAAATGAAGACAGGTTAGACAAACTACATTTTCTCAGTAACTCTAAATGATTTCTGACAAACAGTTATATCTTTCAACAAGGCTTTCTCTGCACATGTAGCGACGGCAGAGATAAAGCGAATTGACAGCAGCTCAGGCGGGATTCGAGCATTAAAGACACAGTCCCCCCATGCAAACTAATTAAGTCTGCAAGCAGACAGCTCTTAAAGAGACAGTACGTGGAGGCTCAAATAGCACTCACTTGGAACCACATTTAAACAGCTCAGACGCCAAACACCGCCCAGACATGGAGCATTCGGGCAAGCTCCTGGAAGACTTTTGGGAACCCCCATTTGCAGGGGGGTTACACAGACAAGAGATAAGAAGTGCCAGAGTCATAGGGAGAGGGAAGAGGGGAGGAGGAAGGGGGGAAAAGGGAATGTAGGTAGGGTAGGGAGAGGGTGAAAAGTGCAGCATTGGGTATACCAAGATGTGAGGGCAGAATCCAATGAGATGGGGAGGGAAGGGGGGACCACTAGCGCAGGCAGGGAAGTGGAGAAACAAGGTTAAGTTGGGCAGTCACAGGAGCTGTTGGTAGTGACATAGTCCCGGAGCCTAGTTTTAAACATACCAATTGTCGGGGCAGAAGAGATGGTGGGGCTGAGTACAGAAGAGGGGATCCACTTTTGTGAGTCTCTTATAATAGCATGGCATTTAAAATATATTTTAAGATCTGAAGGTCAGCTAAGGTGGCAAAGCAATCCAACATCATCTTCTCAGTCAGCCAGAGCCTCAAATGTTCACCTGATTCCAGGTAAATACATCTAGAACCTCATGAATAAGTATCCAAGGTTAAAGATCAAGTTGTAAACAGACCCCATACCTCTCAACCTTTTGTCACAGAAATGAGGGGCACAGGTACTCAAAATTCAGTCAGGGAAGTGGAGAAACAAGGTTAAATTGGGCAGTTACAGGAGCTGTTGGTAGTGACATAGTCCCGGAGCCTAGTTTTAAACATACCAATTGTCGTGGCAGTGGAGATGGTGGGGCTGAGCACAGAATAGGGGATCCACTCTTGTGAGTCTCTTATAATAGCATGGCATTTAAAAGATCTTTTAAGATCTGAATGTCAGCTAAGGTGGCAAAGCAATCCAACATCATCTTCTCAGTCAGCCAGAGCCGCAAATGTTCACCTGATTCCAGGTAAATACGTCTAGAAACTCATGAATAAGTATCCAAGGTTAAAGATCAGGTTATAAACTGACCCTATACCTCTCAACCTTTTGTCACAGAAATGAGGGGCACAGGTACTCAATATTCAGGACAGTGAGGGGCACTTGCCTTTATAATGTGGGACCCATTGTCGAGCATGGACATACAAGCTCAGAACAGTGTGGAAACCATTGTGTTTATTAGACAATGTTTATTTCTTAAGTACCTTAGAATATTTTGAATTTCTCCTTTATGGTCTGAATTTATAGCACAACAGAAGCAAGCACGGCAGATGGTGATAAATATGATCCAATCTGGGGGGAGAGGAGTCACCAGCGAGGTACCTCAGGGATCAGTCCTGGGACCAGTGCTGTTCACTGTCTTCATTAGTGACATTGTGGAAGGCCTGCAAGGAAAGCTCTGCCTGCAGATGACACCAAGATCTGTAACAGTGGATACTCGGGTGATTCTGAGCATTGCTGCAGCACTCCTTCTCTACATCTTTGTGCTGAGATCAGTGCTGGAACAAAAGGTAGTGTTCTTGCTTCGAGGCTCCTACTGTTGAACATACCTCTCAGCCTCCTGCCTTGCAAAGCGGGCAGTCTCAGGGCTACAAAAAAAACAGGGAAAAATAAGTTCACCACTGAAGCTGCTATGAATTTGGCATAGCGCTATGATTTTTACACCGAAAGCTACCCTAGCTCACCAAATGTTAACGTTACAGCTGTTATTGGACCCACAACCTATTAACTTGCTGAACTTACTTCATAGAAACATTCCTTAACACTAAATATATGGGCTCACTATTTGTAGACATTATTCTGTAACATAAGAAAGTGCTACACATTCTGGCTCATACTTCTCAACTGACCCTGATTTTGCCTCAGATTTTCCTCTGTCCCTCATAAAATTGTTTTTGTGTTGGGAAGCATGTACAACTACAATACCAATGGTGAACTTTTGGCATTGACAAATGCTTGTTTTGATCACTGACAGGTTAATAAATGTTCTATTACAGCATCAATAAGCAACACTGGCACAATATTCCATTGTCTTTAAGTACGCTGAAGAAGTCAAAGGATTTTTGCAAGTCAGTACAGCATTATTTTGTGTTTTGAGACCTTCAGCCTTAGCATCGCAAGCAATGGCATGACTTTGGGGTATTAAAGCTATATAGGTAACAACAACACATTTTTAACTTCCCGACAACCACACCATTAAATGGACATCAGTTAAAAAAACTGCAGAGGTGTACTTCCAGCTGAGTTAAGCATCGCTAGGCAGTTCAATTGAATTATCACTTGTTGGTATGTCTAGAGGGTCGGGATAGGATAGTTGAGACCGAGAACTGCTGTTTGTGTAATTAGTTCTTCAAAATTTAAATTGTGAAACCCGGGACTGAATCTAGAGTATACATTATTATATCTAAAAGGGATATAATCAACATTTGTGAATGAATTTCAGCATATGACACCGAAATGTCAAAACCCATTGAACAGTACTTGAATGAGAACAAGCCGTGAAATAATCTACTTAAAGTCTCAAATAAAAAGACTTGCAAAAAATGCAAAGCTTCTTTGTTCAATCACTGACAGATTAAATAAATGTTCTATAACAGCATCAGTAAACAGTGCCGGCACAATATTCCATTGCTTTTCAGCAGGCTGAAAAACTCAAAGGATTTTCGCAAGTCAGGACAGCATTATTTTGTGTTTTAAAAAGCTTCAGCCTTAGTTACTCAAAAATCAATGCCAAATATTTATTGGTACGTATTAGATAAAACAAAGGAAACCTGTCCAGATGAATGAAAATGAGTTGAAAGAAACACCTGTGTCTTTTCTTTGTGTCTGTTTGAGCATGCAGTTATATTTCTCAGTGAAGCTCAGCATGTCTGCTACCTGTCCAGTACACAGAACTGGATCCAGCACAAGTCAGGCTGGTCATGACGTGTTTGTGGCAGCACTTCTTTTCCCCCCTTTATTTAAACACTAAACCACAGACAGACAGTAATCGTGTGCCTGTAAGCATTTGACATGCTGTCAACAAAGCAGTTTGAAGCACGTTGTATTGAAAAGGCTTCTCAAGCTCTCTGACTGAAGTAGCAGTGTTGCAAATGAACACCAAAGCGGTTCAAGATATTCTGAATGAGAGTCACACTCTTTTCATTCACATCGGTAAACCACAGCAGTCATTTAGTCTGTTCCTTTGTAGTTTTATTTTTTCTAATGTTTTCTATGTGGCCAAGAGATGGGGAGTTTCAAGAGGGCATGGGACAGATCAAGAAGAGGGACTGTGTAAAAGACGGTGAACAGTTTCAGGAGGAGAATGGAGGGCTGGGGGAAGGGCAGCTGCAATATAAGGGTGCTAGTTGTGCATATAAGCAGACTTGATAGACTGTGAGGCCTGTTTCTGCTGGCAAGTTTTCATGTGTTCGTATGCTGACTAGCTCAACAGTAATATTGGGCCCTGTGCACTAACGGGTGGGTTATATGCACCTAAGGCTTGTACCCTACCCACGTCCCTATGCAGCCCCAGACAGGCACAGTATGCACAGCATGCATGACCACATGCACCCATGAGGCGCCTATCCATAGCCACACACCCTCAGCATGCAGTGTCACACAGTCAGTCAGGGGCGGAGCCATGGAACTGGGCAGGTATCCAACTGGATGCCCATACTGGGTCCCTCAGTAGATCCCTTGCACCCATGTGTCAGGGGCACAGTCAAGGAGAATTCCATGTACTGCAACAAAATCAGCCCACCCACCGGGCACTCATCCGTGGCGCTGCCTCAGCCCACCCCTTCAGCCTAGTGGAATGGGGTGGCACAGTACCACCAAGCCCGGTGGATGAGAAACATGGTGCACATACCAGGTTATGCTAGGTCCTAGCAGGTGTAGCCAGCAACCCATGTGCCTCACACTATACAGCTTATTGAATGCCGCATAGTGCAGGCACGCCCCCAACATGGCCCCAGCGCAGTGTTCTCCAACCAGCCTGGTGGCGGGCATGCAAGTGCCTTGCAGGCCCTTGGTGAACACCGCCGGGGGTTCTCAGGACCCCTGCTGCATGGCATTCTCATTCTAAGCACCTTGGATACACAGGGTGTGGGCAACTTAGTTGTTCATGTATAGGGCCAAATATGAGTGAAATGACTTCCAGAATATCATTATCTGGTATTTATTCTTATTTGTTGTAAGGTTTATACTGTAAGTATATACTCATAATGTTTTACACAACCACTAATGCACCCCCATCCCAAACAAGGCACACAGTTCTCATCTCACTGTCAAAAATTGCCTCATTCAGAAAGTACGTCTGAAAATCATTTCAAACAGAAACAAGAGTTGCTGCAGCCCCACCTCAAACTGAGGAGAGGCAATCTTGGCACAGCAGCATGTCGTTAAGTCAGGCTCACATTCAACCCCTTCCCCCACAACATCTTGCTGGACAAACATGCTAAAAATATGCAAGTTAAATATGAATTGAGTTATTGTAATAACAGGGATCAAACCTCTATCTCTGCAGTTTGTATATCTGTTTTAAAATATACAAACTTGTGTGTAAAATTACAAATGAAAATCATATTTAACAATCATGGTGCTCCTGCTAATTTCACTGTGCTATAAATGCAGACTAGAGGAGCATGTATATAGTTCAAATAGTCGGTGGTGGTGTCAAGTAAAGGGAAGAACCCTGTACTTTCGTGATGCAGAGGCTTATCCTTGGTCAGAGGAACCAGCAAATTTTCTGGAGTTGATTGCATGCATCATGGCATAATTACATGCTATGTTGCTGCACACAGAATCCTGAGCCCTCTTAGACCCTACCCCCTACCTCAACAGCCTGCTATGATCTGGGATCTACATCTGTACCAGCTTGGATCATCCACATCCGCCTGAACCTTGATCTAGAGTGAAAGATCATAACTGCAACTCAGTATCGGTCTCAATGCATCTTCACCCCAGCGAAATTATCTGGAGCACCATCATTGTTAATCAAAATTTTTGTTTGTAATTTTACGAGCTCCTTTAAACTGATAGATAAGATGGGGAGAGATAGGTAGTAGAAATGAGAAACACATAATTTAACCGTATCATCCACCACCAACATGAAAGTTTGTATATTTTAAAACATACAAAATGCAAAGCAACAGGTTCAGTCCCTGTTGTTACAGTAACTCAGTTCATATTTGACTTGCATATTTTCAGCAAGTTTGTCCAGCATGATATGATGTTGGGGGATGGGGAGGTTGAATGGGAGCTTGTCTCAGTAATATGCTGCTGCACAAGACTGCCTGTCCTCAGTTTGTGGTGGGGTTGCAGAAGCTCATTTCTATTTGAAATTACTTTCAGATATACTTTCTGAATAAGGCATTGCTTTTGACAGCGAGAGGTGACTGTAGTAGGCTGTGGGATGGAGGCAGACACCAGGATCCAATGAAAATAAAATAGCTTTTATTCAGCAAAATAAATTAAAGAAGGCAGGCAAATTAATTCTTTAACAGTGAACTGTTTGACCAAATAATAAAAGAGGGAAAATAAATCATACAAAATAAATCAGTCTCCAACTAATAATAACTAATGACCACTAGAAAAGGCTAGGTAGGGTCTGGACTGCTCAGAGTCCTCCACTCTACTGACTCTTGGCAAGGCATTTCTTTATATAACAGGTAAGGGATCTTGTGATAAAGATAGGCTCCACCCCCAATACCTGTTACTAAAATAACTTTAGAAATAATAATCATTTTTAATATCTGTATCAGGCTAATATCTAGAATTTTGATAAACAATCATTTAGTGATACTAAACCATAATTGTATTGCTTTAATAAAGAAATAATTCTGGAGTGGGACGGTCATGCTACTCAAGCCACTCCTGCACGTCCTCTACCTATTTAATTCATTCACCCATTCACTAAATACCACCAACAGCTTAATCTGGTTCAAGGTCAATATCTGTATCCCCCTCCCCCGGGTCGTGCCTGAAAATAGGCAGGATTTGTCTAGTGCACTTACCCAGTCAACAAAAGCTAAAATAAAAAATAAAAATAAAAAAAATACAGAGACAATAGGCCGGCCGGCACTATAAAAGGCTGAGCAGCAAGGACACACCCCAGACCATTCCTGCAGGTAAAACATTCTGACTTAATGTTGCATTTTTCTCTACTTTTTAAATCTAAACCATACTCATATCATGTAAGTGACCAACACAGTTAACAACACCGTGGAAAAAAAAGGCATATTAGCATAATTCATACGGCATTTTTATATTATCCCATAACTATAATTACAAGACAGTATAACAGTATTGAGAATGCCTTGTGTGCAGTTACAACTCACAGCCCTTGTCTCCAGTAGGCATAATAAGAAGGAGGATGCGAGTACTACAAACAATAGAACAAATGCTCTTGCATCGCTAGAGTAAAGCAGAAAGAATTAACTTCTATGCAAGCTCCTGAAAATTAAATTAAAAAATCAGCTCTGCATTTACTTTTTCAAATGTGCTGCACTCGGTGCATTGCAATAGAGCACTTCCAAAGCTGCAGCTAGTGGCTAACTAGTTATCATTCAAACTGCTACAGGAGAGCACTATTGCAATACCAAAACACAATGGACAGCCTCTGAACACAGTGAGGTCCATTGTTTTGGGTTTTATTTTCTTTTACTCAACTACACTCGCACACACCACCTCGCACGTTCGCGAGGAATATATTCGCACATTCGTGCTGCCGACTGTGCACACGATCGTGTAGGCATTTCTTATTCTGAGGAACATACGATCAGTCAGGGGCACCCAGAGACCAGGAAACAAAGTGTAAAGAATGAGAACATACTACTGGTTGCCTGCCTGTGGACGGGGAAAGAAAGAAGAGAGCTAGAATAGTCATTAGTGTTCTGTTGTAACAAAATGTTTCTTGTTCATGCGCAAGCAAACATAAAAATCACAATTATCTGACACTTCCTAGCTCAGATATGCAATATCATAGATCAGATGTTTTCTGGTTCTGTTTTTCTCCAAGGGCTAAGCACCGTCCTCTGTGACTGTACTTAACCCCAGGAGGACAGCAGGACCAGCAAACAAAAGATCAGAGCTTATATAGACTCCTAAGTAGTAAGTAAAACTAAATGTTTTTGCTTACAATGTGCACATTGGGACCAGCTCCATTCTTGAGTCTGTAGGCCCTTGGTGTTGACTGTTCCTCTTTAAGGATACAATAGACTGAGGTATTGGTACAAATGTTTTCTCTTTACTTGAAGTTAGTTAAAGGACAACACTGCATAACATAGACTGCCTAACAAGTAAGCCTGATTAAGAGGCAGAATAATTTTACAGTACATGACACAGAACTGCCTGATCGCAAGTTAATAATTAAAAGACAATCAGCAATTCCATGTTCATCTAATCCTGCATGACCTACAGACTGAGTTAGAGAACATGATCCAAACGTTCACCTGCAAGAACTGTGTCAAACCCATGGCATGTTCATGATTTGAAAGGGCTGATCATTAGACAGAATAGGGTGATAGATAGGGTAGGGTATATCCTTCCACTTTGCTCTGTCCAGCCATTACACCCTGTGAGTCAGTCAGTGCAGGAACTGCTCCATTCATTAGGTTTGGACACTGCAAGCAGTTTTGGGGGTGATTCTTTTCACAGGTTGTTTAGTGCTTCAGATTTCTTTTCCTGCTGTCCAGACTAAAGTCCCCGAGGTTCTTCAATGTTGTACAGCATTCATTGCATTTCTTTTCCTGTGGTCCAGTATAAAGGCCCAGGGGTTCTTCAAGGTGCACTCTTCAGATTTCTTTTCTGCAGTCCAGAGTAATTATCCAGAAGTATTTCACAGTTCTACATTATTCCTCAAATTTGTTTTCCTGTGGCCTGAGTAAAGGCCCAGAGGTTCTTCAAGATTCTACAGTGTTCTTCAAATGTCTTTACCTGCAGTCCAGAGTAAATATGTAGAGGTTAGTTAAGGTTCTACAGCGTTCTTCAGATTTCTCTTCCTGCAGTCCAGAGTAAATACCCAAAGGTTCTTCAAAGTTCTACCATTTCTTATTATTTTCTGGAGATCCACAGTAAAGGCTTACAATTCAAGGTTCTTCAAATTCTTTCATGTCACTTACTGGTCGGCCTCCCATATGTTCCCTGGTCTCGTGTGAAATCTTTGAAGACCAGTCTTTTGGGGTGGCAGCACCCTTGATTTGAAATGTCATGTCACCTCTAGAGCCCCCCTTGTTGGATAATTTTTAATCTGTTTAAAAACTCACTTTTTAATATGTTATCAGTAGGGTTAGTTTAATTGTTCTAGCTTGAGCTCTCTGTCATACTTCCTCTAATACACTTACTGTATTACTGTGGATAGCGCCCAGAGCCCTTAGGATTGGGAGCCCTTGAAATAAAATTTGTACTGCTTTGTGGGAGCTATACTTTATTCTGTATCATCTTTAGGGGTTTTTTCATATGCCCAGAGGATCAGGTTCTATCTTTTTGAGCTGTTCCCCAGTCAACTAAATCCAGACAACAAAAGCTTGTGATCACATTCCAGTTGTTTTTTTACATCTTGCTGAAACACTTTATGGTGCCCACCTTGTGTACTGACATTTGGTCATGCTCAAAAACTCTTAACAAACATGCAGTACAGCAGTTACAGTCATTATTTAGAGTTTTGCATAAGGAATCCTTATAGAGTTTCACGTAAGATTTAGAGTTTATCATTTGCAATCATTATTCAGGGCAATGCACCAGTAAGATTCTATAAAGTCATTATTTATATTTAGAGTCATGTTTACTTGTTACTGGCCAGTTCCTGGGGTTACTAGAATCCCATCAGTTTTAGATCAGGCAGATCGCTTGGGCAGTGTTAGAGGGCTTAACTGCCCAAGATCATAACTGCAACTCAGTATCAGTCTCAATGAATCTTCACCCCAGCAAAATTATCAGGAGCACCGTCATTGTTAATCATAATTGTTATTTGTAATTTTATGAGCTCCTTTAAACTGATAGATAAGAAGGGGATAGATAGGTAGTAGAAACAAGAAGCACATTAATTTAACCATATCATCCACCACCAACATGACATCACCATTCACTCAGTTCTGCTGGGCAGGGGGATGATGCAATGCTGCTTGGAACTCTCACAGCAGCATAAGCCACACTTGGTAAGTAGTTGTTGATTGAGCTGTCAGTAGTCTGAGGTCAGTGTTCCATGAGAGTTCTGAGGGCAAGAGCTGCCTGCTGGCACTCTTGTCAAAAGGGAAGTACCCTCATTTATTGTTTTCTGCTCTAGTTCGGTAATCAACGGCTCATTTCCTGGGAAGTGGTGGCCACCAGATCCTATGAAGCCCCGGGGTGAAGATTTTTCACAGAAAGAGGAATGAGACTGAAGGTTCAGTGAGTACTTTGAGGCAACCCCCAAAAGACTGCAAGAGCATTCAGCACTGCTCAAATTGTAGAGACTGTGTGTGTACAATTTCAAGGTATTGATTTGTGTGAGATCTGAGGATTTCAAATTCTTTTTGAGTGTTCTGAGGGGAACAAAGTTTGTGAAAGCAAAATGTTGAAGTATGGTTGGCTGGTGCCTTGTCAGATACAGGCACTCAGGACCCTGGCACAAAGTTTGTGCAGTAGGTTGTCTCTTACAGGCCCTGTGTGGCAGAGAATCCTGTATCCTAAAGTAATGGCAGAGAGTCTAGCTTGTGACCAGAGTGAGCTATCCCCTCATTCCAGATTCAAGTAGATCTAATTGGTTACCAAGAGGAATGTTTTTAGGTGTTAACTACAGCCACCTAGCGATGCTTTAAATAGTCATGGTACCCTGCACAGGGCCGGCAGCTGTTAAGTCCATGACTTCTGAAATAGGGCTGGACATGTGTGGAAAATGTGTTTTCATAAGTCCATGGCTCCTGAAATAGGGCTGGACATTTGTGGAAATTATTTGTGAAAGAAGTCAGTTTGCCTGCAAGAGGCTGAAAATGTTTTGGCTGCTACAAAAAGTGTCACCTGTAATTTACAGTTACAAGCCCTAGGGGCACCATCATTCTTGTTAACACTGTGTCAGTAATAAAAAATATACAGTAACATCCGAAATTCCTAGTTGCAGACAATCCATCTTTGAGTGACTTATGTGACGTTTTTGGGGCCTCACAGGAGACACAGCATAGCCCTGGCACCTTTCTCCCTGACCTGGGTAAAATAGAAATGTTGTTTTGTGCTCTAACCCCCAACCTCTGAGATGCCCAAGCCAGGCATTTGCCCTCATACCAGGGGTGATGCCAATTTACTGCCAACTTTAGGTTTGTTGCCTTGTCTGAGTAACAAGTAGGGGCGGGGGGTTAGCGTTACATACTCTTAGAGCATTAGTCAGGTGTGTGATTGCCAGCTCCCCATCAGTCCTCTCTCTGGTAGCACTGCTCCAAAATATATCTTGCCTTCTCCTTGAGTTTGTCACTTGCCTCTCCTTACTCAGTGCAGCCACAAAATCAACAAGAACCAAACAATACGTGCTTCCTACACTGTCTTTCCAACTCTTTTCCAATCTTTTTCATCTTCACCTCTGTGCAGGAAGGCAATGGGTTTGATTCATCAGAGCAGGAACTTGTGTTTATACGCTGCATTATAATATGGCTATAAAAAATCCAGTAATCTGATTGACTGAGGAGCTCAGATCCCAGTGCTGATAACCCTTGACGACGGCGCTGGAAGAAGGTCCAGTAGCCTCTTCACCAACAAGCATGTGTCAATGCTGAATGTTTGCTTGCTGGGATTGGCATTGGTAGTGCAGGAATTAGAGAGGTGCATAATAGGAATGGCAGTGAAGTATTGAACTGGCGCCAACCCAACCCCCACCATGCAGAGACTGACAAGCTTTGGTGGTGTGCCTTTCGGTCATCGGCCATAACACTCACACCATTCCACCTTACCACACCCTGCAGACACTGATGGGTGTCACAGTGTGCCTTGAGGTCTTTGACCCTTACACTCACCCCATTCAATAGGGAAATAAGCTGAGATGGGTGCAGTATAGGAGAATGTGGTGAATGCTAGGGTGAAGACCTAAGGCACCTCGATGCTGTCAGTGGCTGCAGGAGTGAGATGAGAACAAGTGGAATAAATTGAGCATTACAGCTGGCGACCCCAAGTCACGCACCCTGACACCTGTCAGTCTGTACAGGGTGGGCATTACGGTTGGAAACCCTAACGCCTCAGGCATCCGTTTGTATTTTTGCTCCAAATTTTCAACATGGGCTTTTTGAGACCCCACCTCATGAACAGTGGCACTATCATTTCATTACTCAATCCCAAAAGGTGATTTCGCACAAAGAGTGTGCCATTTGGGCACCACAGGTGCAAAAACACATTTCGGGCAAGATGTAAAAAATGACAGCTGTACTGTTCATGAGGAGGTGTGAAGAAATGGTAATATTGAAAATCTGGAATGAAAATATGAAAAAGTGGGGAAGTTAAGAGTGTGCATAGATACTGTGCAACGCAGTCATTTTTATGTTTGCATGCGCGCAACGCAAGAAACATATTGCAGCAGCTTGGTGCCGAAGCAGGTTCTGGAGGTGCAGCACTGTTGTGGCCAATACCGGCACGGCATTTTGGGGCATGTGTGATGTCCACCAACAATGGGGAACACAGCCGGTGTCAGTAGTTTCGAACGTTGCCACCAACTTAAAAGAAAATAGCCGCCCAGTTGCGCTCCCCCCCACACACACACGAACGCATGCACGCATATTGCATGCTAATGCAGTTCCTCCCACACACACTGTATGGCTTACGGGGGTGCCCAATCCCGCGTCAGCTCCAATGTTCCCTCCCCCAACACAGAAGCGGGTGCCACACTGGGAGCCCACCCCAGCATGGCAACAGTCCATATGGCCAATGGGGGTGCTCAATCCCTCATCGGCTCCACTGCCCCCCCACCCCAAACAGCCTTCCTGCTGCCATACTGGGAGCCCACCCCAGTGTGGCAAAAGTCCTGAGCCGTCCAAGAAAACAAAAAGAAACCTGAAAGAGAAAACCTTCCCTCGCTGACTGTCCTGACCCCCGCTCCCCCCACCTGCACCCACCCTCTGCGCACCCTGCCTCCCTACACACCCTCACCCAATACTTACCTCTGGAGTTCGGCGCAATGATCTTCAGTGGACCAGAAACACGTCTGCACTCTTCAAAGCCAACCGCAAACTGAGGAAATGCCGGTAAGCTGTATAATGTAATAAACAGTTTTTTTTCAACTTTGCTGCATATCTCGGGCATATTTTGGAATTTTTCACCAAATTTTCAACATGGAGTTTTTGGGACTGCACCTCTTGAATTCTGTCACTGTCATTTTGTTAATCGGCCCCAAAAGGTGATTTTGCAGTCACTGCATGGAACCAGCTTTCAGTGCTGATTTACAAAATGACAGTGTCACAGTTCATGAGGTAGGCCCCCAAAAACCCTATGTTGAAAATTTGGTGAAATAATTCCCTAAAATGACTGTTTTACGAGCATGCGTTGCGCTGTTCTTACGCACGCTCGTAAGTTCATGAATTTTCAATATTTTCGCTCCAGAGTTTCAACATTGCCATTTTGCCACACCTCCTTATGATCGGTACAGGTGTCATTTTTCACATTTCACCCAAAATGTGTTTCCACGCATGTAGCACACAATGGTGCAGTCGGTGTGCGAAATCAATGTTCAGGACAGATTAAGAAAATCACAGTGACACTGTTCATGAGCAGAAGTGTTAAAATGGCTATGTTAAAAATTTGGTGAAAAAATTCCCCAAAATGACTGTTTTACGAGCATCGTTACGCTGTTCTCATGCGCGTAAGTTCGTGAATTTTTATTATTTTCACTCCAGATTTTCCACATTGCCATCTTAAACACCTCCTTATGAGCAGTATAGCTGTCATTTTTCACATCTCGCCCAAACATGTTTCCACGTATGTAGCACACAATGGCGCAGTCGGTGTGTGAAATCAATGTTTGGGACAGATTAAGAAAATTACAGTGACACTGTTCACGAGCAGAGGTGTTACAATGGCTATGTTAAAAATTTGGTGAAAAAGTCCATAACAATGCTTGACATGTATGACAAGCTTTGCTCAGATTGCAGCGGACCTTTTCTTAGATGTGCTCGCTACATTACGTATGCATGGTGTGGCACCGGTATGCAGGCTGATTGGGGAATGAGGGATGCAACTACCGGTGCGTGTCCTGCATTCGCCCAACAGCGACCCCGCCTCCAAAGCTGCACTGTCCCACGATGTTGGCTGCTCAAGCGCGCCAACATAATAACAAAAAGAAAAGGTGGGAAAATTAAATAGGCAGAGACAGACCCAAAGTGCCCAAATACATTGCTAATGTTAATAAAAGCACATACATTTGCATCTTATATAGGAGTTTTCAGGTGAAATCTACTCTCCTTGCCCACCAAAAAAAGGGAACCTGGCAGGTTTAAAGTTTTTTTCTTACTAACCTTTCACCGCAATCCTATAGCAGTTTTCCTTTTATGTACTAGGCTACAGCACATAAGTAAAAAGCAAAAATAAAGAGAAGGTTGCGTTGCCTTCAATGAGCGCATATAACCACAGTGTAATGAAAATTAAGTTTTAAACACTGCTTATGGTCTTACAAATTTACAAATGTTACGGTGCATTTATATGATGAAATTTACATGCGATAAAGTATTTTATTTTCAACCAACTCTACTACCAAATACTTTTACTGCAATACTGTACTAGTTAACATATTGCTGACATACCCTATTTTATGCATTAATAGGAACTACTTTTTTCAGTTTTTAGAAGTTTTAGAGGTAATGTATTGTACACTCTTTTGAAAATAGTAAATAAGTTTTAATTCCTATCAGAGTACATCAAACTAATTCTTTTATGATGGTGGCCCATTTTATAAGTGTGATAAGCCACTCCAGGGTGTGCATTAAAGGATTTTAATGCACTTCCAAGGGGCGTAAGGACACTCAGCTTTCAGCCTCATGCCTTAGCACACCCCTGGGGTGTGCATTAAAATCCTTTAATGCACACCCTGTCGTGGCTTATTACTTACTTAAGGCACTCCAAGGTGTGCGTCTTCACTGAATAATATTACACCTTGGGTGGCAGAAGCACTCAGCCTGCGACCTCATGCTTTGACCCACCCTAGGTGTGACGTTATTCAGTGACCATGCACACCCTGTCATGCCTTATTGCTTAACTGTCACTGACATGATCGACAATACTGTGACTGACTTGTGGCTCTGTGCCATGTAGTCAGGCTTCTGTTTGGGCCTCGGGCAGTGTATAGACCCCTATGACTTACTCTATGCAAATTGCTTCCCTCTCTCTGTGTTGGGCAGATCTATGATGCATATTCATGTTATGTATTGTCTGTCAGTATGAAAAGTAAGAAAATATGTTACGATGGGACATTTTGTGACAGAACAAATAAATCAAAGCCTGCTGTTAGATAGCAACATTGGAATTCTGTTTCCTTTTTTTATGTATTGCCAGGAGTGGAGGAGGTCAGTGTTCAGCTGAACCTGGAGGCAGAGTTTCATTTCACCCATCTGATCCTCAAGTTCAAGGTAAGCAGTTAGGGTGAGTGAATAACAATGGGGAGAATACTGCAGGGTTTCTTGGTGTTCTCATTGCCCCCACCACACACACACACACACACACACACACACACACACACACACACACACACACACACACACACACACACACACACACACATATACACACACACACACACTACACACACACACACACACACACACACACACACACACACACACACACACACACACACACACACACACACACACACACACACACACACACGCACACACACACACACACACACACATACACACACACACACACACACACACACACACACACACACACACACACACACACACACACACACGCACGCACACGCACACACACACACACGCACACGCGCACACGCACACGCACACACACACACACACACACACACCTTTGGATGTCACACTGAATGATCAAAGCCTCAGATGTAAATGAAAGCTGTTGTAGCCTAGTGTTTAGAGCAGTAGCTTAGGAAATGAAAGATCACAGGTTTGAACCCTGTGAGAATCAAATACTCTCTAGGTGCTTTTACACTACCACTTCCGTAACGGAATAACCATTGCAGAAGCAGTTTACTGTTACCTCCACTGGTGTGTAAACTGCGTGTGTTCCGATTCCACAGTGAATGCTCGCCTGAACCACGTTTCCTGGTTGGCATGGTTCATGGCGATGTGTTCGGTTTCACTCCGTTGTGTGCAATGACCAGTCATTACCTAGAATGGAATTCAGAGGAAGCAGAATGAAATGTTAGAAAACGGAAGATGAGTTTTCCGACAGAGTGCTGTGTGTAAAGTCAGCACGAAATGGAACAGACTACAATGGCGCCACAGAAGTACTGAATATTTCGGTTAAGAAACCTGTGCGTGTAAAAGCGTCTACTGTGTGACTTCCAGCAAGTCACTTCACCTCTTAGTGCTCCCATCCACATAGCTGCAAAAACAGGTAGAAGTAAGACCTTACTGGAAAAGAGATGTTACAGCTTAGCTGGGATATTCTGTGCTAATAAATTGTAAAACAAATAAATAAAAAGTTTAAACATTTATGTTTTGAAGATGCAGTAATATTACAAGCTTGTAGTGTTTTCTCTTACAATGAACGATGTTAACTATACTAAATAAGAATTCGTAACTTGGAAATAATTGGTTTGTTTCTAAATCTTAGATCCCTCCACCAACCAGGGGACTTGTACTCAAAATCTGAAGTTTGAATTTTAATTTGAACTAATAATACTAAGTAATTTGATGTAATGGGGTGTTTAGAATTATATTTATATATATATATACATATATATATATATATATTTTCAATTAAAAAACTACAAAAATAATGGTTTAAAAAATAATGAAATGTGCACCAAATGGGTAGTACGGCAGTCCCATGACAGACAGTATCTTCTTTTAGTGGGGGTCTCTTAGTACAGCAGGGTACAAAATGTACTTTGTGTACAGCACATTACTTTAGTGCGTTAAAGTAGTTCCAAAAGTATGCACAAAATACAGGCTATTTATATGGTAGGCTTGCTCGAAATCTGCTGATTCCAATATAATTTGACTGTTTAGGACTCTAGGAAGTTCTGATTCCTAATCTGATTCCAATTTAGACCTTAAAAGGACCTCAAAACTGGATGCGGATTCAGATTTGGAATCGTAAACCCAGAATTCCTGTGCAAAAATAGTTTCAGGATTCAAGTTCAAGGTAAGCAATTGGGGTGTGATTGAATAACAAAGGGAGTATATTGCAAGGTTTGTTGGTATTCTCAACCTGCCCCGAAGCCACATGGAATGATGTAAGCCTCAGATAAGGAGACCCACAAGTGCAAAACACGGGACTTTAGTTTGTCATGCTCAATCTAAAGTAGACCGGTCAGGTTTTAGGATGTTCTTTTTAGAACCAGTTCTGCCAGTTGCTACTAACATCAGCACAGTGATTGCACAGTGAATTAACTAATCTACCCAAACTTGGCCTGTTTAAGTACACGAGCCGTCAGCATCTCATATCCGAAAGCTCTTGTGCTTGTACCACCTGATTAAAGTTATGCCTGTCCTCGTCCCTAACACCCCATTTGAGTGCATCCCTGGTCACCCCTCCTCACCCTGATTATACCATTCAGGTAATCTGAAAAGGCCTTTGGCTGCTACCCCTTTCACTTGGTCTTATAACCCTTCTCCCCCTCTTCCTCCCTTGCCTTCCCTACTTTCTGCTTTCTTCTTTAAGCAACACTGACAAAGCCCCTGGCTGCTACCTCCTTTTTTCTTTCCATTTATTTACTCCCTTTCTCCCATTTTGAATAGTGCCAATTATTTATGATGTATTACACACTGTTACTGTATGCTAGAAACTCAATTGTTAGTTCTTCTTTGTCTATTTGTAACCCTCTCCACTAACGTGGAACCTTTGTAAATGAGCTGTATTCTGCTCAAAGGTACTTTGTAATCCGAGACTGTATAAATAAAATAAAGCACAGGTAAGAATTGCTGACTGTCCTCTTCCTGACCTTGGAATTCTGTGAATATGGTCACATACCATGTTGATAAGCCAGGTTCCAGTCTCAGACCTGGCTGTCACGTATCGGACAACAGAGGCAGCACTGAATGTAACTCCCACGTACCTCCTGGGTCAATGGGTAGCTCCTGCCATTACACAGTGGCCACTTGGTGGTCTGGGGGAACAGTCATGTGAGCACAACTATGCATTGCCAGATAGGGTGGTGAAATCCTGATGATGGCATAACTCAGGGCACTTAAGCATGACGAGGTGGCTTCATATGGCCAGTCCTTCTGCCAGCAAGTGTCAGTTGGAGTGTATTGATTGAACCTGGTTCCACTTAATGGGTTGGGGTGGGGTATGGAAGAATTAAAATGATCACAAACAATGATGGCACACAGGGGGATGGTGTCCCACTGTGCTTTACCCACCCATTTCTATAACCAGGACCACTGCTTCCCCCAGAGGGGTAGATCTAGGATAGTATGGGGACAGGAGGTGGCTATCTGAGGGCCAATGGCAACTGTTTCAATAGGTGCGGGATCAAGGGCTTGTTGAATGGGCTCTAGAGAATGTCTCACTGGGATAGAAGGGAAAATAGAAAGCTTAAATAATATTCTGTGATTCTTTGAAAAAAAATTAGGATTTATTGTTTGCTGGATCCTGTTGTTCTTACTGCAGGCAAATGCATTTTTTTTTTTCGAAAGTGTTACCAGAAAAGGCATACTGAGCTAGGAACAACTTGTTTCTAGGTGGGTCCTGGGGAAAATGGGAACAGTGCAAGACAGTAATACAATTAATTAGTAATAAGGTAACAAAGGTAACAAGAGAGCAGTAGTGCAATTTAATCTATACAATCAATACAATAGTGTTTACAAAGTGAGTGCAAAAAATAAATGACGATGATGGGCTGAAAATTCTTTCATACAGGTATAGAGCAAGATGGTGTATAAATACAATTAATATATAGAAAATGCACTGTGCAGGGTAGACAGCAGTTGCCTATGAGGAGAGCGCAGAAATTTAAATTATTCAAAACAGTTGCAAACATGGGTTGTGTGGTCACGGAGAAGGACTTTTAGGGTGAAAGGGAAGGAGTAGAATGGAAGGAGCAGGGTGGATAGGATGGAGATGGCTAGTCCAGCTTTGGGAACACCGGAAAACAAAAGCAGATTGACCTACAGACATTTTCATTAGGAACATACCTGTAGAAACATAGACTTTGACAGCAGATAAGGACCGCTTGGCCCACCCAGTCTGCCCATTTTCTTACCTATTGGATAAGCTGCAGATTCTAGTTTTAGATAAAGACAGAAAGAGAAAGAAAAAGAGAAAAAGAAAGAGTGAATACCCAAGTTATGAAATGAATGTGTGGAGGAAAGTGGAGAGGTGAGTAAGGAACTGAGATAGGTAGGATGCATTCCAAACCAGAACTTAGAGAAAAATAAGGTGTAGCGGGCAACCTATCTGGCCTCAGGAGATGGGGAGAGAGAGTGAAGTGTAAAGAGAACAGTGGTGAGTTGGGGGGGGGGGAACAGTTAAGGGCAAAGCAACAAAAATGCGTCCAGTCTAGTGAGGATGGACTTTGATACAGCACTACACACTTTATCCCCATTCATAATCACAGCACATGTGGATCATCTTATCAGTGACCTCACGCTAGGTGGGAAGTGGGTACAGACTTGAAGAAGTTGACCACTGGTGCATCTTCAGGGGTTGTAAAAACAGCTGTGGACAGGGACTGGACTAGATACCACTTGGTGACAAAGGTAATTGAGACCATTTTTTGACATTGAGGGTAAGCTGATTGGAGTGTAAACAGAGTTGGATATTGGTAAAATCCCTCTGTAGGCAAACAGCCTGGTCAGAAGCAGATGGAGCTAAGGCTAAAAGCACCATGTAAATGGTATACATGTGTATAAGAAGACACCTGCTTTGGTGAGGCCGTTTAAAAAAATTGAGAACAGGATAGGGCCATGGACAGAGCTTTGTGAGACACTGGATCTGATGTGGTGTGGCAGGGAGAGGGATTCTTCTACAGTGACTACTTGTGATCTGCCCTCCAGGTATGAGCCAATTAACAGCTAGTTAAGATAGTCACACTGGGCTGGATATTCAAACTGCGCTATTCTGTGGCGTACGCCCTTGGCTGCACAAAATAGTTGCGCAGGGGTGTGGCCGGGGCGATATTCAACGGAGTTGCGCTATTGAGCAACTCCTTTGAATATCACCCCCGCCACAGCCACTGTGCATGGCGCAGTGGAACTTGCGCCACCGCAAGTGGTCAGAGTGGAGCATTCAAGATGCGGTGGCGCAAGTACCATTGCGCCATGCACAAATTTCCGATATTCAAAAGGTGACATGCAAATGGGGCCATAATTCATGCTAGGAGCAGGGGGACCATTTGCATCTATTTATAGCCCCATTTGCATGCCATTAGCATGCAGGTGCGCCATTCCGAGGACTTGTGCCTGGCGCCCTGCCAGGCAGCAGCTGTCGACGACGCCTCGCAGCCCCGATCACAAGCATAAGTGAAAAACTCTCCACCCCGACTGGCCCGATCAAGGCATAAGTTCAGAAACCCCCTGACTGGCCCGATCACGGGCATAAGTGAATAACCCCCTTCCTGACTGGCCCGGATCAAGGGCAGAAAAGAGTTCAACCCCCAAGAACATATCCCTGGTGGTCCAGTGGACCATGAAGCCCGATCACGGGCAGAAAAGAGTTCAAACCCCCAAGAACATATCCCTGGTGGTCCAGTGGACCTCGAAGCCCGATCACGGGCAGAAAAGAGTTCAAACCCTCCCCAAGGACCACCTACCCTGGTGATCTAGTGGCCCCACTCCACCCACCCACCCACGGAGCCCACCACCTGCTCCCCAGTCTCAGCCAGCGGTGGCAGCATCCCACCCTGCCGCCTCGGGCCGGCCACACTGACTGCCCGGGTAGGGCTGCATGCCCATTGGTTCAGAGCAACAGCCAATGGCCGGCAGCCCATATCAGACAAGGCAGTCCAGATATGGACTGCAGGGGGCACAGGGAAGAAGTGAGG
The DNA here is from genome assembly GCA_016271365.2 of Neoceratodus forsteri. NCBI lineage: Eukaryota > Metazoa > Chordata > Ceratodontiformes > Ceratodontidae > Neoceratodus > Neoceratodus forsteri. Next base: position 143,586,579 of record CM028129.1, on the reverse strand, counting down.
GCTACCTCCAGAGGTGGCAGCTGCTGTGTTGCACCCTGCAATCGGCAGCTCACCTGGTGGCCCTCGACCTACTCATTTTTTTGCTCAAAGTTGTGCAGGTGCAGGTTGGAGTTGTGCCTGCACAACTCTGCACAGCCCGCTGAATATCGGGCTGTGCAGTTTATGCATGGTTCTTCCCCCTCTGGTTCAGCATGCCTTCATTAGCATTGCGCTGTTGCTCAGCTTGACTTGGGGGGCGCAACTGTCTCCTGCTGAATATGGCAGAATGGCACAATTTCGGACTTGCGCAGGCTCAACCCTATTGCGCATGGCACAACCCTTTTGAATATCCAGCCCACTGTGCATAGATAAATTTCTTCAGGAGAATGAAGTGGGCAGCAGTGTCTAAGGTTGGTCCGCTCTACAAAGATGGCAGATGGTTATAACGTTACACAATATAGTAAAGCAAAATATAAATTACTCAGAAAAAAAATAAGGTATTAAATGCTATAAACACATTATTTTTGGTAGGTACAGTGCATAATGAAATAATTATAAAACTTTGATTTAAAAAGGGGTGGGGATGGGGCATCCCTTATATTTTCATGAAGGGCATTCCAGTTGGAAGGTGCACAGTACAGGATTGCCCTTTTTCCTATAGATTGCTTGATTCTTGAATTAATAAGAATATACTCCCACCCGGGATCACAGCTTATGTAAATCATTGGCATTTCTGTACCACAAAATTGGATCATGGACATCTTTTCTGTCTAATTAATACTGCGGAGTGCAATCAAGACTTTCACCCCAATCGCCTAACCACTGTGTCAGTGGGGAACTTTTTTATGGTAGAACACAGTGCAAGAAAGCAGCATCAAGGGAAAACAAGATGCTGGGATGCATAGCCAGAGGGATCAGCAGTAGAAGAGAGGAGGTTATACTACCCTTGGACAGGTCACTGGTGAGGCCACATCTGGAGTATGGAGTACAGTACTGCTGCCCACACCTTAAAAAGGGCATTAATCTGCTGGAGATGGTCCAAAGGAGGGCAATGAAGATGATCGCAGGTCAACAAGGTAAAACATATGAAGGGAAGTTGGGGGCCCTGAACATGTACTCCCTGAAAGAGAGGAGGGAAAGAGGAGACATGGTTGAGAATGAGATCTTCAAGTACTTGAAAGTGATAAATTGAGTGGAGAAAGAGAGTCTCTTTAAGCTAAGTGGCAGCTGAAACATGAAGGGGCACAGTCTCAAGCTGGAGGGTGGAGGTTTAGGAGGAGGTTAGGAAGCACTTCTTCATAGAAAGGGTGGTGGCTAGCTGGAATGCGCCGCCAGAAGACAGGGTCTTGAAGACAGTGGGCAGCTTCAGGAGAGGCTGGGATAGACATAGAGGGAAAGTAAGAGCCATGGGAGGGTCAGATTGAAAGGATGGAAGGACTGAAGGGGGGCAGGGTTAGTAGCTCTAGTTGAGGACCCTGCAATACAAGCAGACTAGATAGACCTAATGGTCTTATTCTGCTGGCTTTGTCATGCATATAGCACCTGGCATTAATACAAAGAATTTATCAGAGCACTGGCTATGGATGAGCTCACCTAAGATACTGCAGTTCCAGCCCACCCCAACAGAAGGCATTGTGGGTAATGGTATAGGGGAACTGGGGGGTGCCTGTTTCCAGAAAGCTGTTAAATAAGGCCAATAGTGGGACAACTAACACCTCCCTGAGTTGTTTAAGTACCCTTGGGTGTATCCCATCACGTCCCTTAGCCTTGTCCACTTTCAGAACTGCAAGAGCCTTCAGGACTCTTTCCTCTGAAAATGGACTTGTATCCTCCACCCCCTCCTTTGTTCCTGCTGCTTCCTGGTGATCCGTTCACCTCCTCCACTGTGAAGACAGCATAAGCACCTTTTCAGGATGTCTGCTTTTTCTTGGTCCTCTTCTGCACAGTTCCCACCACCCCCACTCTTTTTATCCTCACTATCCATCCCCCTGCCGTCCTCTTCTCACTTACATACCTGAAGAAAGTTGCATACTCTTTAGTTACCACCTTAGCTGTCCTTTCCTCTGTCTATACCTTTGCTCCACTCACTACCTTCACTGCTTCCCTCTGTTTTACTTTATACACTTCCCTGTCTTCCTCCCTCTGCATTTCCTTATACCTCCTGAATGCCACCATTTTTTCCTTCACCACCTTGGCTACCTCCATAGAGAACCATAAGGGTTTCTTTTTCCTTCTGCTTTTACTCACTTCCTTCACATGTAGGCTGGTTGTTTTAATTATACCCTCCATTATTTTTCCCCACTGTACCTAGTCCCCTTCCTGGCAATCCCCCCAGGCAGTTTCTGAGGAAGTCCCCATTTTCTTTAAAGTCCACCCTCCTAAGGTCCAGGAACCTTGTCCTTGTATGGTTTGTCTCTGTTCCTATCTTAATGTTAAATCACACTGTAGGGTGATTGGTGGGACCTAAAAGACTGTCCACTGTGACATATGCAGTGTCATCCATTTGTAAGCACCAGGTCCAGATCTTCCCCATCCCTAGTGGGTTCATTTGACTAGTTGCCTTAGAAAAAACCCTTATAGGGAGTCAAGAATGGCCCTGCTCTTTGCTAAAGCTGCAGTTGGAAGGCTCCAATCCACATCTGTCAGATTGAAGTCACCAGCTAGCAGCATCTCCCCATTATTTGCCATCCTGATGATAACTTCCCCAGTTGCCATATCCAATTCCTCTCCCTATGCTGGAGATCTGTATACCACCCCTGTATGGATAGCGGCCACAGCGCCTGTTTCCAGCATGGTCCACAGTACCACCAGCTGTTCCTATTCCTCCAGGTGCCCCTACACTTCCATGGCTCTCATTCCCTCCTGTACATACAGTATAGTACACCACCACCATCTCCTTCCCCCTGTCTCTCCTGAACAGAAAGTAGCCTGGAATGGCCATGTCCCAGTTGTGGCTGTCAGTGTTCCGTGACACTGTTATAATCACAAAATCCAGGATAGCCTATGCCACAATGACCTCCAGGTCCAGAATTTTATTAACCAGACTCCTTGCATTGGTGTACATGGCTCTCTGTACATTACTCCCTCCCTTCCTGCTTCTTCCCTTGTATGTGCTGTTCCCTGATGCTTCCTCTGACCCACCTGTTCCCTTGCTACCTTCTCTGTTACATATCTCCATTGCTCCTTCCTTCTTGCTTCCCTGATTTATAACCCCCTTGTCCTCTGCATTGTCCCCACTCCTGTCTTCTTGTACCCCTGTCCCAGGGAAGTTTACTCCCCACGGGCCCTCCCTCCTTGCTGATTCAGGCTGTTGTTGTCTCATTTAGTTGTACAGCCTCCCCCCCCAATTTAAATGCTCTTCCAAGTATCATATAAACCTCCCACTAAGGACTGTGATCCCCTCCCTGGAATGATGTAGGCCATCTTCCCCCACAGAGGTCCATATCTTCCAAGGTTGGCCCCCAGTCTTCAGTGTAGCTGAAGTCCTCCTTCATGCACCGTGTTTTCAACCAACTATTAAAGGCCCTAGTGTGGAGTGTCCTTTTCTCTCCCTAGATACATACAGATAACACCTTGGCAAAAGCCACCTTGCATACTACCTGCTTGAGGCCCTTCTCCATCTCCCTGAAATTTTCCTGTGCTACCCCTACTCTGTCCCTTGCAAGGTCATTTGTCCACAGGTCGACAATGACTTTAAGCTCCTTCCCATCTCCTGCTGCCCTAGCGACTCTCTGGATCTGCTCTCCATCTCTCCAAGCCAAAGCACCTCTCAGGCACTTCACCTCCCTCTTCCTTCCTCTCCCCACTCCCAAGTCTGTCCCTTTAACAATAAAGTCCCCCAACAGCAGCTTTCCTACTCACCCAGTCCCTCCCCCCCCCCTTGGAGCCTCCCTTTCTAAGGACACCCATTTCCTCCCTTCTCACTGCTACAGGTGTCTTATCCTGGCTACCCCATCCTGCCCATATGGCAAAGGAATTTTACAGTGGTACAGGCTGAGGAATGTGTACTCATCCTGCCATCCCACGCTCCCGGAGCCCACCAAGGTCCAACTTCTCTGCTTCTGTCTAGGCATCCTCTGGGGGTTTGGTGGCAGAATTGGTGGACCCTGGATGGGGCTCAAGGTTCTCTGTAGACAGTGGTAGGAGGGCACCAACTGTGGGAGGGGATCACAGCCACTCCTGCCCCAGCCACTCCCAGCATGAGTCACTATAGGAAATGGAATAGATGTTTGGCTGTAGGGGAGTGCATTTCATTCCCAGCCACTCCTAGAAGGAATCACTGTATATATTCCTAATGGCATGGGAGTACTGACAGTGGGAGCTCTCCCAGCAGGAATCACTGTCGGCAGGAGTGTTGGTTGTGGAAGGGCTACCCCAATCTTGGCCTCTCCCACCATGAATTATTGTTGGCAGTTGTAGAGTGTTAATGTTAGACGGTCAGAACTACTGTACTCCAGCCCCCTTGGTCCCACTAGGAGTCACTGCTGGTAATAAGGTAGGGGCACAGGTTGTGGAGGAAGCTTACACACCAGTCTCCCCTCTGCCCTAGCAGGGTTTGTTGTTGGTAATGATATCAGAAAGCTTACTGTCATATTCCCTGTTATAACAAAGAATTAAAAAACAAATCCAGCAATGCACACATACTTTCATCATACAGACACACACACACACACACACAGACACACACACACTTACTGTGACATACTGAGGTGGCCTGGCAGCATACCAGTAACTAAACTGCAAAGCTATTCTTTAGAGAGGCATTTATTGCTCTGAGATAAGCTCTAAAGTAGTGCTAAGCTTTGCCTAATAAGAAATAACATCTCCTAATGATGTAGGCATTGATCATAAAGTGAACCTGCTTATACAACTTCCACTTGGTGGCAGTAAAGAAGATCACAACACAGTTAAAAATAAAATTACACATACACTGTTTCTCTTATGTTCACATGCACATCCCCGAATATCAAAATGGCAGCCATCTCTCAAGACTTTCTGTTGCTCCTTTCAACCAGACCCTCTATAGTTGATTCAGGTGATGATCTGTTTTTCTGTGTCCCCTTCAGACATTCCGTCCAGCCGCCATGCTTATAGAGAGATCTGCAGACTTTGGTCGGTCCTGGAAGGTGTACCGTTACTTCTCCTATAACTGTTCCAAGATGTTCCCTGGCATACCGAAACAGCCTCTCCAGAGGATCAGTGATGTCATCTGTGAGCACCGATATTCTGACATTGAGCCATCCAGCTGGGGAGAGGTAGGTGCACAATGCAGTGAGGGATGATGAGTATAAATTATGAGAACAGAAGGCAGCTCAAGGTTGCAGCCCTGATTACAGAACTAGCACCAATGACATGAGACAGAATATACTGTTATCTCAGGCATCATGAAAAGGTACTAATATCTTTTTATGATGCATTACGTCATCCTGATAGCTTTGCTTGTTGCACTGTGTCATAGTGCATTCTTAAATAGAAGTAGTAGTAGATCTCAGAACTAGTCAATCCCAAACAAGCACAAATAGAACACTGCAACTTGCTAGCTTCTGAATTCTACTCCCCTGTTCCAAGTCCAGCAGTAACTGCAAAAGAAGCGGAAAGTTAGTCACAGATTCAAACTCACAAGAATTTTTACATATTCCCAATCATGTTTATCCCAAAACATATGTCTGTATAAACAGAACATGACACGGCTTGGTGCACACGATATTGTGTTTATCTTCATTCAAGGCCAATGGTATTAAGATTTATACAATATGCATTGATCCAAATCCAGTGTCATAAAAATGTTATCTCTACATAGCATGATAAATTTTAGAAGCCAGAATTTATCATGGATATGTTTCATAAACACTACCTGTCAACCATCCCCCTTCAAAAAAACACTAACCTATTGTATAAACAGGACATGCAATGGGGACTTGTGTGATACATTATTTATCTACACTCAAGTAGTTTGACTTCAGGCACATCACTCATAGTGGCTTATGCCACTCATGAGGTTACCTGAGGTCAAACTGCTCTTGTGTAGTTAAATAATGTAGCACACAGGTCCCCAATGCATATCCCCTGTATCTCACATGTGGCTTCACTACTCGTGAAATATCATATTATTGGTCTCTCATAAGATAAATATGATATCTTCAGTCAGGCCATGTCCTACTCCCTTTATCTCAGGAAATCCAGATTCATTTCAGTTGGGTTTCTAAGATATTTCCCAATATATCCCGATATATAGTGTATCTTGTCATTGGCTACCACTGCTTTTCATCAGTGACACAGGGAGAGACGCTAAGGAGTATTTTTTATTTTTGTCCTCTCTTTGGATGATGCACTTCTAGCACTTGCTGGGCACCAGACCCATGACCATGAGTACCAAATGCAGCAACTCAAACCATTCAGTTATACAGAAATTCTCATTACTCTACTGTTATTATCCACAAGCACTGTAGAACTCTGAGACCATTATTCACTGGCAGAGAACACCAAGTCACCAAAACCATTGGCATCTGACATAAAACACTGACTCCCTGAGAATACTGGTAACTGACATAGAATGCTGAGTCTCTGAGAGCATTGACAATGGACAGAAAACTGAGCCTCTGAGAACACTGGCAACTGGCATAGAAACTTGAGTAGCTGAGAACTTTGGTAACTGACACAGAACACTGAGTCACTTTGAACATTTGTTACTGCTAAGGAACACTGAGTCCATGAGAACACTGGTTATTAACATAGAACTTTTAGAGGTGGGCAAGCCAAAGCAGACTCAAGCCTGGCTCGAGCCTAGTCCCTGGCTCGGCTTGACCTCCATAAGCACTTGAAAGCCATCGTCAAGTCAAGTCATTTGTGGCCAAAGTAAACATTCTTGTCAGCCCAAGCAGTTATTGCAGTATTTGAAACATTCAATTCCTATGCACATAGCAGCCTGCAGTAGCCAGGGCTCGGCCAATGATTTGGCTCAGCTCTGGCCTGGCTTTAGGTGAAAAATTCCTGGCTTGCCCACCTTTAAGAATTCTGAGTCCCAGAGAACACTGGTTACCGATATAGAATGCAAGAGTCCCTGAGAACATAGGTTACTGACATAAAATATTGAGTTTCCAAGAATTTTGGTAACTTGCATACAGCAGAGTCCCCAAGAACATTGGTTGCTGACAAAGAAACATTAGCTATTGACCCAGAACACTGAGTCACCTAAAACTCTGGTAACTAACATAGAATACCAGGTCCATCAAAACATTAGTTACTGACATGGAATACTGAGTCCCTGAAAACATTGGTTACTGACATATAGTGGAACACTGGGGGCTAGAGTCACAAAACAGCTGAAGTCCCACAGCTGTGGGGAAAACACAGCGCAAGTGGGTTGCCACTTGTGGATCTGCAGGTTGCTGCAGTTTTCCCGCAGCTGCAGATATTCACAAAGGTGGAACCGGATTACGACCCTCTCCACAATTTATGGCAGTTTGTGTGTGGTGTTGCCCAAGAAATCCCCACAGCTGCAAAAAACTGTTACAGCCTGTTGTAAAGCTACCAACAGTCCCTATTTTCTCAGGACAGTCCCTATTTTAGGCAGCATATCCCAGTGTCCCCACAAGTTTTGCAAAATGTCACTTTTATCACTTTTTTTTGCTTACTTGTCCCAGTTTTGTCCCTTTGTTTCTTTTGCTGACTGCTAATCCGTGAGTGACAGTTATTTAGCAACACTGTGGTGCTGCTCAGGCTGGACAGTAGTTTGCAACTTCAACCCCTGTGCCTGTGTTGCACCGCAAGCATGTCGGTGGGAGCACAGTAAAGCATGTTTCTTCCTGTTAGATTAGACTGGGTAGTAGTGCAAACAAGCACATGTGGATATCTGTCTGCCAGCAGCTTAGAGGGACTCCAGACAGAGAAGAGACCTGCAGCAGGAAACTAAGGTACCCAAACCTGATCGGCTGTAGGGAAGTGTGTGAAAGCAATCTGGTGTGGTGGTGGGAGTCACTGAAGTGAAGTTTGCTCAGCAAATGAGGTAAGTGTGAGTGGAATGGATGGGACTGTCAGGAGGAACAATACATGCAACTTGAATGTCTGATCACAATTTAACGCAGGTTTGCTTCTAATGAACTTTCTGTACATCATGATTTGGAACTTGCTGCAACAGAATGATGTATTATTTTAATCTGAATGTTTGCTACTGGTGTCACTGTGGGGCAGCATGGCCTGAGTAAGCAGTAAAATGTAACTGACTGTGCGCAGCGTTGTCTGCGGCGGTGCCCATGGGAGTGATACAGTGGTGGGGGGTCATAGTCAGGATGGACTGTCCCAGTTTTGGGCGTTGGAAAGTTGGTAGCTTTAGCCAGTGGGACCAGCCATAACATCTTCTGCAGCTACTGCAGTTGTAAATATCAATCACTGCACCCTCGGTGATTTTGGTCCTCAAATGGGGTTGCAGTGTTGGACTTAGTCCCAAACCATTTAGTGAATCTAGCCCTGAATCCCCAAGAATATTGGCAACTTATGTAGAACGTTTAATCCACAAGAACACTGGTAACAGTCATTGAAAAAGAAACCCCAAGAAAATTTATAACTGACATACAGCCCTAAACCTCTAGAAATGTTGGCAATGGAAGCAGACCACTGAGTGCTCCAAGGGCATTGGTAGGTGACATAGAACACTGACAGTCTGACAACATGGCTAACTGATAACAAACATTGGGTTGCCAAGATTATTGATGACTGGCATATTAGACACTGAGTTCCCAAGAATGTTGATAACTGACATTAGTCACCAAGAATGCTGGTAAGTGACATGGAACACTCAATCCACCTAGACCATTGGTAACTGAAATATATATATATATATATATATATACATATATATATTTGCATTATCTGTTTATCCACCCCTTCTGCATCTGACTGGCTTCTTCTTCAGGCCACCAGGGACTGACTCACCTCCCTGAGGAACCCCCCATCGCCATCCCCACCTCATATTGCAGCAGATCCAGGGTAACCCGATGTATTCCTTTATCAGATGGGTTCTCTCCTTCCGGGAGAAAATGCCTTACAGCTTTACCTTTCTTGGCCCTGAGTGCTGCTGAGGTTGGTCATGGCTGTCCAGGGGCTCTGTGGAGGCAGGGGCCAGGTGGCCGTCATCCAGTCAATCAGGATGCCATTTTCTCTGGTTTTCTTGGCTCCCAACTGTTGCGCAGCTCCTGTAGTGCTCCCAGTCTCCACCAGGGGGCCAATACAGAGCAAAGCAATCCCAACTGTTGCGCCACTCCTGTAGTGCTCCCAGTTTCCACCACGGGCCACTTCAGAATGAAGCAGTCCCCCTAGCCCATCCCAGAAGAGGAGAGCAGTCCTCTGGACACTCAATCCTTTCCTCCCCTTGCTGACCCCTGGCATCCCTAGTACATGGCATGAGGTGTGGCATCCAGCGCCACAACCCTTAGCGCCACCGGGCTGGCCTGAGAATTTGTTTTTAAACTGAAACCTAGTTTGTGAGCCGCAATGTAGGGAAGCTCATTTTTACTGTGTCCGCCCTGTGAGCTGCAATGGGTGGCAGTTACAGCGAACTCTGTCCGTCTCCCTTGGCAAAGAAATTTTAAAAAAAACTAAAGCCTCTCAGACTGTCTCTCTCTAAATAATAAAACATAGAGGATAATGGATGGTCTTTGGGTAATAACCACACTATAATCAGTTTGCGAGGTTGTCATGACATTGTAAACCTTAAGGCAAAGCTCGAGAGGTTTACTGTTGTCATGGCAACCTCGAGAAGTGACTTCAGCGTGGTTGTTACCGGAAGATTATCCATTAGCTTTTATAATGTATGGGCACCAGTTTGTGCTGAATTCACAGTACAGAATATTACTCAGAGTGAATGTTCCATTTTGTTATACCATTGTTATGACATAGTGAAGAGGGTATAACAACAATCTGATGTCATGTCAGTGGTATAACAACATTGTAAAGTGTGTGAATTTAGTTAATAATAAGCCTCTCCCATACTTTATAAAAAAATAAACAGCACTACCTACACAAGGAGAAGTAAACATCTCAAAAAGACATGGGGGAAGCTTATTTATATTCAGGGCCCCTGGTGTTCTGCGGCAGAATTTTCTGATTTCTGTGGCAGGGCTCCTTGGCTTCTGCGGCAGCATTTTCTGATTTCTGCGGCATGATTTATTCATTTCTCTGGCAGAATGCAGTCCTGTCATTGGCTAAATATGATGTGATGTCATCGATGACATCGTATGCTAAGCATAGAACAGGGGCTTCAGGATAAACGAGGTGGGAAAGAAAGCCTGACACTATGGAAAAACAGTATATTTATATGAAAATTCACAAAAAACAATGAATTCTGCGGCACTATATATATTCTGTGGCACGATGCAAATTCTGCTGCAAATTCCGCAACCGCAGAACTGCAGAATTCCAGGGGCCTTGTTGATATTGTACCCAGCAACGAGGGACTACTTAATGTAGTGTGGGAGAATACTTCTAAAAAATAGTTAAAAAATAAAAATATAATTTTTTTACAAATTGTTTCTCTATTTTAATAATTGGTACATTGTATAATTGCCATAAACCACTACAGGGTGTGGGCCTGCGGCCTTGTGGCCAAACCACGCCAGCCGTGGGTAAGTCCCAGCATAACCCACACCCTGTCGTGGTTTATTGCTTAACTGACATAAAACACTTAGTTCCAAAGTACACTGGTAACTGACACAGATCACCGAGTTCTTATGGAACATTAGTAACTGACATACAACACTTAGTCCCCAAAGGGTATGCCAACTGTATATCGAAACCATTACAGCAAACACGTCGATGCCGACAACATCGAAAGTTCACTGTAATTGTCCACCCAAGACCCCGGCACTCTGTCTCCCAGTCCAGCACCCCTTCCCCGAACCAACTCCAACTTGGAGTTGGAATCCTTTAGTTCAGGGGTGCAGGGGGCAGAGCCCCCAGCATGGGGTGTTTGAGGGAGCGAAGCCCCACGATAGGAATAAAATGGGGTCTCCTGCTGCATTTATGTCAACTACAACTTGCGGTCGACATAAATTTGTCGCTGTGATGTCGGTCGACAAAATAGTTGTCGAACCACCATCATAGAGCCGTCCCAAAATACATTGGTAATTGACATAGGTCACTGAGTTCCGCAGGACATTGGTAAGTGACATGCTGTAGAACACCAAGTCCCTGAGAACACTGGCAACCTGGGATGATCTTCATCATCTATGGCATTATTGGGTTTTCAGATTTTTCTGTATAATTTGGGTGCCTCTGTGCGTGTGTGTTGGGGGGGATATGCAAACTATACTATTTTTACCTTTGTGGGGAAAAACAATCTGCAAATCACATTGTGATATATAGTCACATACAGTAAAGGGCTACAGGAAGCAGGTGATGAAATGGCCAGCCAACTAGTCTAGTTAGTAGGGGACTCTGTTAGAGTCAGCCAGGTCTGCTACAGTGTGCTTTGATATTTCCTTTGCGTGCAGTATACTGTATATCTGTGCATGCAAGTGCTTGCTCAATGTCGATTATATGTTAATATGGCCTCTGAGGCTACTGTACTCACATGCATTCTTAGGTCAGGAGGGCCTCGAACCAAAGTGAGCAGCTCTGTTACTCTAAGAATATAAGTGAGACCATGCTCACAACTGTAAACATGGCCATAATAATGCAATATGTTATTGAGTAAGGTCGACCGATAATATATTACAATTTTTTTAAAGTCTCCATACTGTGGCTGTTTCTAGTTCACCTCCACATGAGACCAATATTACAAAATAAGTATGTCTCATATGTAGGAGTAAGGGTCACTCTGATTGGACAGGATATAAAAAAGCATAATAGTGTATGCAGTTTGTCAGACTGTACAAGAGTATATGCCTTCTATGCATATATATTTTAAAGAATGAAGACTTGGGGCGTGTAGATGCCTTGATAATAATTTTCTTTCTTTCTTTCTTTCTTTCTTTCTTTCTTTCTTTCTTTCTTTTCTTTCTTTCTTTCTTTCTTTCCCCTTACCATTTTCATAATTTTATTTTTATTTTGCCAACTACAAGTAAATCAAAATCAAATGGAATCCTTGTATTATGAAGTCAGAACATGAACACTGGCAATACTGGCTAGTATTGCAATGGGAAACTCCAAATCGGTTTGCAGATTTTTATGCAGAATTAAAGCCTTCCACTAAAACAGTATACATTTAATAGAAATATGGGATTTTTGATTGTCTGTGAGATTTAGAAGGTGATATTTTCTTTCTAACCAAATTTTACTCAGGAAAAAGAAAACAGCAGTCAATGACTGCTCTTTTATTTCTGCAGTTTACATTTTATGCCCTAGCATTCTCTGGTCCAGTGTAGTACCCCCTGAGTTGGGGCCCTACAGAGAAACAAGTCCGACACCCTGGGGAGTTTAAAGGGAAAATACAGTAGGTGCTTTGGGAACAGTGTGTGTCAGGGGCCCCAGGATGTAGTGTGATGAACAAAAAGGCATGAGTCGGCGGCAGCATCACTGGGCAGGTGCTGATTGCCAGAACAATATCTATTTAAAATATGTAGATTGAACTGGATGGTGAGGTAGGCTAATGGCTGAGACCGTGAGGGGGCAGACAAGGGCCCGGGCTACAGAACTCCCCAAGAGTCACCAAAAGGCAGGGTGAAAGACAAGAAGCCAACTGCCAAACCTGTATGGTGCCCTATTTATCAAATAGAACTGTCAAACCTGTGTGGTACCCTAACTGCAAAATGAACTGCCAAACCTGTGTTCTGCTCTATCTGCAAATGAACTATCTAAACCTAGAGACACCTTGTTCAATCTAAAGCAATTGTTTGGAGTGTGTAGTGCCTCATCGGACTGCCTATCAGTGTGGTACCTTCCAACCACTTTAATTTCAGTACCTAACACCTTCTGGACTACAATTTGGAGCGGATAACCCAGCTAGAGTTAGGGGCCAGTCAAGACAGGCCCCTCCAGCTACTTTAAATTGTTGCATTCCCTACCCCATTGAAAAAGTTAAGGAAATCTAGGAGCCACCCCAACTCAATAGTTAAGGACTTTGATGCCCAGTGGGGTGGGATTTTTCTTGTTGCAGGAATGATGAAAGTGAACAGTCAGGAGTGTTGAAAATGGTCAAATCCCAGAGCAACAAAATTGAAGATACCCAAATTACAAATCCTTGTGTGTTCATTGCGACCCTGTTTGATGGTCTGTGACAACCTCCCTATCAATGCCCATGAGGTCTAGTGGAAGAATCCAGTTGCCCTGCATTGATCTGTAGTCTGCCACAACCTATCTTCCGATACAGAGTGCCTTCATTTTGGTGGTCTGACATGACATTTCCCAAGCGGTTAAATGCTTTAGTCCAGGGGTTGAGGAGCATCCTCTGGTGGTCCCATCATTCAGAAGTAAAGTTCTTGTGTCCTTCATGGAGATGTCTTTCTTCACTTCACTCCAATACATTTTCCCCCCGAAATCCCCTTCTTGTGTGCACCTCATTGCTTGTAGAGTCCTCCTGTAGCTCATCATTCACAGCTGCATCAAAGGTGGCCAGTGTCATAGAGCTTTAGAATCTTTACGGTGTCACAGAGTTTTTGAATCTTTACAGTGTCATAGAGTTTTAGAATCATTACAGTGTCATAGAGCTTTAGAATCTTTGCAGTGTCATAGAGCTTTAGAATCTTTGCAATTGTCACAGAACTTTAGAATCTTTGCAGTCATAGAGCTTTAGAATCTTAACAGTGTCCTACAGCATTAGAATCTTTGTAATTGTCATAGAGCTTTAGAATTGTTGCAGTGCCATAGAGCTTTAGAATCTTTGTAGTGTCATAGAGCTTTAGAATCTTTACAGTGTCAGAGCTTTAGAATTTTTGCAATTGTCACAGAACTTTAGGATCTTTGCAGTGTCATAGAGCTTTAGAATCTTTGCAGTTGTCACAGAACTTTATTTTTTTTATTTTATTTTATTTTATTGAAATCTAGGATTTCAAATACCTTTGAGCAGTAACTGCTCATTTACAAAGGTTCCACGTCGAAGGAATGGGGAGTATACATACATACAAAGGTCAACATAATAATACATAGTTACACAATAACAAGAAGTAAGAGACTGAGGCTTAGGAAATTCCAGTAATTCAAAATGTGCCAAATGTTAGGTAGCATGACATACCAGCCAAGGGCAATCTTGGAAATAAGCACTGCAGATGACAGGGAAGGGGGTATGTAGGCAGGAAGGCCATTGTCGGAGGGTAGAGGGTGAGGGTAAGAGCTCTAAAGGGAAGGGAGAGGAGGGATAAAAGTCAGGAAATGCTTCTGGGGAGGAAAGGGAGAGGGGGCAAGAGGGTAGGCAGGTAGAAGGAGGCAAGGCGGGGAGAGATAGCTGTTAAGACTGAAGTGGAGGGCAGTGAACGGTGGGCCCCTGATTAGAATCTTTGCAGTGTCATAGAGCTTTAGAATCTTTACAGTGTCATAGAGCTTTAGAATCTTTGTAATTGTCATGGAGCTTTAGAATATTTGCAGTGTTGTAGAGCTTTAGAATCTTTACAGTGTCATAGAACTTTAGAATCTATGCAATTTCAATAGGGTTTTCGAATTTCTGAGTCTGAAATCCTTGTAACTGTTTAACGTATAGTAATTTTTTAGAAGTCCAGAATCCTTGCAATTGCTTTTAAGTACAGTCTCTTAATAACAGTCTTTCCAGAAGCTCAGTTCATTTGTGTTTTGACATGACACTTGCATTCCTCCTTGCAATAAAATCTGATTGCATCTGATGTTGTGCCTACCTCTCCCTGCAAGTCAGATGAACATCAGGTCTGAGTGAATGAAAATGAACCTGTAGTCCCTTTGATGGTGGCATAAGGTGTGTGCTCACAGCAGCTGGGTGAAACTTAGCATAGTTGGCAGATTTGTTGAAAGTCAATGAGCCCAAAGCAGTACTCACTTCTATCATGATGCCTTTTGGTCTAGAAAGTGCAAGGGCTTCCACTGGAAGGCCAGGAGAAGGAGATGCTAGTACTCGGATGTTAACTGTCATGATGCCTTATTATGTTGGTGCTCCATGGTTACCTTGGTACACTGGCGAACTGACAAATCCCACTGCCAGCAATTTGTGAGAGTTCAGAGAAAAGATGAAGGCCATGTTCAGGCTATACAAAATACCAGAACACCAGAAGGCTGAAACTGTTATCAGACAGCTGGGAAGAGCAGCAGTCAGGGAAGTGGTCTCATGGCCTCAAGTAGAGGAGACCACACCTGAGCAAATCCTTATGACACTGGGATGTATCTTTGACACCTGGATGTTATCAAATTAAAAATGTGTTTCTTTGCCAGAACCCAAGGACCAAGAGAGAGCTTGCTGGAGTATGCTATGAGTCTGCAGGAGACTGTGAGTGCTATTGAACACCTGGACCATAGAGATGTTGGGGATCCCAACAAGGTGCTGTCCAATAAGTTTATTGAAGGAGTTTGCAGTGATACACTAAAAAGAGAACTTAGGTTGCTCCACCTGCAAGCTGCAGACAAAACTTTTGGGATTTTAAAAAGAAGGCAATAAAAGTCTTTGAAACCGGACAACCGGATGGTGAAGCAGCTCTTTGTCAGCAGTATGTAGGGACACCACCCCTGATGTGGCCTGGCAGTTCCCATGTCCAAAGATGTCCAACATCAGAATCACAGTGAAGGATTTGAAGTTGGACCTCTTGGTTTTCCTCGGGTCCATGAATGCTACAACCTGGGCAGGAACACACCAGAGACAAGTAGGCTATCCACAATATGACCAAATGCCAGAAAGATCCATAGAGAGAGAGACAAATCCTCTACCCCAAGTGCAACTCGAGTGGTGCAAGAATAGCTAGATGAGCTGATTAAAAAGATGATGGACATATGCTGAGAGGAGAGAACTCTGAAGGATGGTTGGAAGAGAGAACCAGATCCTGGACCCAACAGGCAAGGGAGAATCGACAGCATGCTACATTGGAGAGGCAGGACTGTGGAAAGTGGCCCAGAAACCATTTTGACACCCAGGGAAATCCCATATACAGGTGACATGGAGTCAGTAGTCATGTTGAGTGGAGAAATAACCAGAGGCTGACTACATTAAGTTTAAATAGGGAGTCCCCAAGACAGAGGATCAATCAATCAATCAATCATTGGGTCGGAGATTAGAACGTTACTGGTGGAGGACTCAGTCAGTGGAAGATAGACTGGCTTTGATGAATCACTATGCTGATCATCAAAGGGCAATCAACCATAAGAAGGTAGAGTTCTTGTCTTGGAAGATTGACGCAGGGAAGAATAGACCAGCTCAGCTGTTTCTGACTGTGGACAGACTACTTCACCTAGTCTTTCTACAGTCAAAAAGAACCTTTTCAGTAGCACTTTGCAAAGAGTCTGCTCTGTTCTTCTCTGACAAGGTATCCTCTATTTGGGCCAGAATCTTGCCAGTGGGTCTAGATCAGTCCTGCAGGGTGGGGTCTGGGTGGAGCAGATGCACTCTAATTGTCTAGGAAGAGTTTCGGACAGTGGAGGTGGCCGAGGTCTCCAAGGTGATTTTAAAGCTGCGGCCCACTTGTTGTGAACTGGACCCTGGCCCAACCAGTCTCTTAGTGGGCTGCATCAAGGTTATTGGTCCTGTATTTGCCAGGATAGCTGGGTGTTCACTTTCGGAGCGGGGGGTTCTCTTGAAGCCTTGAAAGAGGGAACTGGTGAAGCCCCTTCTGAAAAAAACATCTCACAACCTGAGGTCCTGGTGAATTACAGACCGATCTCCAACCTCCCATTTTTAGGGAAGGTTGTTGAGAAGATAGTGGCTCTGCAGATCGAGCAACACCTGGAGACCATTGACATCTATGAGCCATTCCAGTCCAGATTTAGGGCATTGCACAGTACAGAGATGGCACTAGTCTGGGTGCATAGTGACCTGCTCAGGGCTAGAGATAGAGGGGAATAATCAATTCTCAGTCTCCTTGATCTGTCATTTGCATTTGACCCCATGGAGCACATTGTGTTGTTGGATCACCTTAGAGAGTATTGTGGACTTGCTGGTACTGTCATCAATTGGTTTGACTCCTTTCTCTCAGGCAGGAGGCAGAGGGTGGTGATGGGAAATTTCTCCTCCTCCCCAATGTCCCTGATCTATAGAGTTCTTCAGAGTTCGATCCTATCACCAATGTTGTTTGCAGTGTACATGCTGCCTCTGGGCAGGCTCATTAGACAGTACAGCTTGAGTTTTCACTGTTATGCAGATGATGCTTAGCTATACATATCTTTTGCACCATGGACAATTGGTGCCGTTGATGTGCTGAATAAATGTGTTGCCGAGATCCAAGATTGGATGAACTCTAATTAGCTAAAACTTAACCCAGACAAGACGGAGGTACTGGTGATTGAGCCGGGATGCGGGTGTGATGGGGATGCATATGGGATGGCAACAGGCTTGGTCCTGGGGTTCATCCCATTGATTGTGTCCTCCAGAGTGAGAAATCTGAGCTTTGTCCTTGATGATAAGCTGACATTTGAAGCTCAGGTGTCAGCTGTCATCAAATGTGGGGTTTATTATTTGAAGAATATTGCTCAGATTAAACCCCCTATTTCCTCCCAAAGATCTGCCATCATTGTGCATGCCTTTGTAACATCCAGACTCGACTACTGTAATGCTCTTTACCTTGGGGTCAGTGGAGGGAACCTCTGCCAGCTGCAGCTGGTGCAGAATGCAGCAACCAGGCTGCTGACTGGACTGTCAAGGTCCTGTCATGTGACCTCAGTCCTGCGGGGGCTGCACTGGCAGCCAGTCAGGTGGAAAGTTCTTGTCAAAGTGAGCTTGCTCATCTACAAGGCATTATATGGATTGGGCCCTGGCTAAGTGTCAGACCTCTTTACCCCTGCCATCTTGGCCCACTCCCTTCGTTCCTCCACTGAGAGTCTCCTGGTGGTTCTGAGGGCCAGGCAGAAAACCTCAGGTGATCACTCATTCAGGATGGCCAGCCCAGCCCTCTGGAACTCACTGCCAAGACATTTGAGTGAGGCCCCTACAGTGGAGGCATTTAGGAGGGGGTCTAAAGACACATCTTTTTAGTCTAGCATTCCCTGCCAATGTTTTTTTAACTTGCACATATGTTATGGTAATTGTTTATGAAACTGATTGTTTTAAATTGCTCTGTCAAACTTCCTTTTTACCGTGCAGTGCCCATAGCCTCCGGGATCGTGTGCTTTACAAATAATAAAGTGATTGACTGATACATCCAGAATCTATATACGTTCAAACATATTCAGTTCTCAAAGAGTTAATTTCAGTACCCAATATATTTTGGACTACAGTTTGAGGCAGATAACCCAGTTAAAGTTAGGAGTCGGTCAGGACAGGCCTCTTCAGCCACTGAACATTGTTGCATCCCTACCCCATTAAGGGGATTACAGAAGTATAGGAGCCACTCCGGCTCAGTACTTAAAGGTGACCTGCAAATTAACTACAGGAGCCTGCTCCCACCCCACATACCTTTGTAAGCTGTGGCAGAAGTTTGAAGCTGCTATCAGTAAAATATTTGAAATAATCTGTACATTTTACCAAAATGCCAAAACCTTTCAGAGAATACAGAAGTGCTACCGGGGTCCTAATCAAGCGGGTGCAAGTTTACATGGGTATTCTACCCATTTAGTGATGTTGCAAACACCACTGCTTTCAATGGAGCAGCAGTGGAGGGGGGCTTATTATTCTTATTGTATTTCTTTCACGGGGTCTTGATGGCTAAATTAATACTTACAGCAATGACCTGTTCACGGTTCATGGAATCGCTTTATGCCGACCACAATTGTGGTCAACATAAAGTCATCACTGTAATGTCATTTGACAACAAATTTGTCAAACTGGTGTCATGGATGCCTTTTTAGCTGGTACCAGTACTAAAACTATAATTTCAAGTATGGAAAAGCAACCTATGATTCTGGGTGCCCAGGAATTATACTAAGTCACGGTGCAGGCCAGGTGGCTACATTGCCCAGGTTCTTTCGTGGTGCACTTATTAAAACAATTAGCAAGCTTGCATTTCAAACCCCCCAAAAGGACATGGTGGGCTAGCACAATTAAAGAGAACTTGAGGCCCTGAATGGGAATCACTTGAAAACCAACTTTATAACCCCAACGAGGTAACTTTAATTCAAATGAGAAAAGTACAAAGACAACATCCAGCAATGCCAGTACTCACATGACCCACGGCTGCAGCAGCTCAGTCCAGGCAGGATCCAGCACACAGCTGCAGGTTGAGCAGCATTCTGGATTAGATCCCAGCAGTCCGGAGATGAAGCACTTCAGGCTCACTCACAGATGTTTTGCAGCAGCACAGCCCTTCTGATGCAACTCTCACATCACATCCCTTCTGGTTCAATTCTCATAGCAGTCATAGGAGCACTACACAGCAGCTTCATGGTTTCCAAGGAGCCCAGACCCCAGGAGTGACCCCCATGGTTCAACTCCCCTCCAGATCAAGAGTACCTACATACTCCATTCTTCTGTCCTGTTGTGCACTTTAATTGGCTCTTTAAGTCCTCCAGTACCAATGGGGAGGATCCTTAATTTCATTCTGTCCCACAGTACATTTCTGCTACTGCTAGGGCTTTCTAGCCCTCTGATTGGCTGACTTCAGGGTCACAGGTTGCCAACATGGTCACGGCCATGTACATGTGGGAGCCTTATGTCTTTTATTTAAATTATTTATTCCCCCCCCCCACAGTGTGCTGGCCCAGGACTTTGTTGCCGCCCCCTTGGGCTGTTATTGGATTAGTCTGATGGTGGCTAGCAGGGTCGGGAGCATGGGTTGGGGCCACCAGTAGGCTAAGAAGAGCAGGAAGTGCTTAGGAGGATCCCCATCAGCCTGCTTTCTTGCTCTATAGAGATGGCATCTAGTTTGGCTGCATGTATATTAAGGTGCCAAAACAGGAGAGGCTTGTTTTTTGCCCCTATTCCCCTCAGCCTGAAACAGGGACCGGATCTGAAGAACGTGGCCATAACCACTAAAGAAAAGGGTGCAGGATGCACCAAGGAGTTCCCAGCACGATGGCTATCTTACCTTGCTACACACATGGTTGAGAAAAGGCCGTGTTACACCCTGAGGCAGCAGTTTAGAAGCCTTCAGGAGGGCGGCAGCACAGCAGTCCAGATAAGCCCTTCCAAGGGGGGGGGAGGTTACACTTACATATAACAAGCATTTGTCAGTGCCGAATGTTTGCTTGCTGGCATTGGCAGTGGTAGTGTAGAAGTTACAGAGCTGCATAATAGGAATGGCAGTGAAGTATTGAACTGAAACCAACCCCACCACCACCCTGCAGAGAGTGACAGGCATTGGGGTGTGCATTTGGGTCGTCAGGCATAACGGCCATGCCATTTCACCACACCCCACCCTGCAGACACTGACAAGTGTCACGGTGTTCCTTGGGGTCTTTGGCCCTTATGCGCACCCCATTTCATTAGGAAATATGGTGAGATGGGTGCGATATAGGAGAATGGGGTGAACTTTGGGTACGAAGAGTCCAAGGCATACCTGGATGCCTCTCACTGACTGCAGGGTGTGGAATGGTATGAGCATCACAGGCAAGAATCCCAAGTCACACCCCTGATGCCTGTCATTCTCTACAGGGTTGGGCGTTATGGTTGGAAACCCTAATACCTCGGGCATTCGTTGGTATTTTCACTCCAAATTTTCAACATGTTTTTTTTGTGACCCCACCTCATGAACAGGGGGAATATCAGTTTGTTAGCCGAAAGCTGCTTATGCACAGTGACTATGGCATTTCGCACCACAGGTGCAAAACATTCCGAACAGGATGTAAAAAATGACAGCTGTACTGTTCACGGGGAGGTGTAAAAAATGGCAATGTTGCAAATCTGTAGTAAAAATATTTAAAAAAATGGTGAAGTCACAGGCGTACATAGAAACTGTGCAACGCACACACGTAATATAATTAGGTTGGGATTTTTACAGCAGATTGTCAACTCAGGCATTTTGGTGCCTCCGATCATGAACAGTGTCACTGTGATTTTCTTTATCTGTGCTGAACAATGATTTCCCACAGCGACCACGCATCTCTGCGCTGAAAGTGTGAAACACACTTCAGCCATGTTGTGAAAATGACAGCTGTACTGTTCATATGGAAGTGTGGAAAAATGCCACTGGTGAAAATCTGGACTGAAAATATTACAAAGTCATGAACTTACGAGGGTGCGTGAAAACTGCGCAATGCTCACTTGTAACACAGTCATTTTATGGACTTTTGTCACCAAATTTTCAACATAGCCATTTTAAGACCTCTGCTCATCAACAGTGTAACTGTGATTTTCTTAATCTGTCCCAAACATTGCTTTCACACCAACAGCACCACTGTGCGCTACATGTGCGAAAACACATTTTGGGTGACATATGAAAAATTGCAGCTGTACTGTTCATAAGGAAGTGTAATAAAATGGCAATGTTGAAAATCTGGAGTGAAAATATTAAATACGCAAACTTACGAGCATGCATAGGAACTGCGCAACGCACACTCGTAAAACAGTCATTTTTAGGAATTTTTTCACCAAATTTTCAACATAGCCATTTTAAGACCTCTGCTCATGAACAGCGTCACTGTGATTTTCTTAATGTGTCCCATACATTGATTTTGCACATCGACTGCACCATTGTGCGCTACATGGTCGGAAACACATTTTGGGCAAGATGTGAAAAATGACAGCTGTACTGCTCATAAGGAGGTGTGGTAAAATGGCAATGTTGAAAATCTGGAGTGAAAATATTGAAAATTTCGTGAATCTACGAGCATGCGTAGGAACTGCGCAACGCACGCTCGTAAAACAGTCATTTTAGTTCTTTCAGGAATTTTCAACATAGCCATTTTAAGACCTCTGCTCATGAACAGTGTCACTGTGATTTTCTTAATTTGTCCTGTGTACATTGATTTGACTATCGACTCGCCCTATTGTGCGCTACATGAAGCGAGCACATTTTGGGTTGATGTGAAAATGACAGCTGTACTACTCATAAGAAGATGTGGTAAAATGGCAATATTGAAAATCTGGAGTGAAAATATTGAAAATTAGTGAACTTACGAGCCTGTGTAGGAACCGCGAACACATGTCATTAAAACGAATTTTTTGAATTTTGCACTACATTTTCAACTGGGTTTTGGACCCTCTCATGAGTGATGTCATGTCATGGCATTATTCAGGCTCAAGGGTGATTTCGACAGTGACTGCGCAGTGACTGCAAAATCACCCTTTGGGCCAGAATAACGCCATGACAGTGACATCATTCATGAGAAGGGGTCCCAAAAACCCCATGTTGAAAATCTGGTGCAAAAATTCCAAAAAATGCCTGAGATATGCAATAAAGTTGAAAACCCCCTATCTAGCCCATTATACAGCTTACCGGCATTTCCTCAGTTCGCGGTCGGTTGAAGAGTGCAGACGAGTTCCTGGTCCACCAAGATCATTGCGCCGAGGTCCAGAGGTAAGTATGGGGTGAGGGGGTGTGGGAGGCGGGGTGCACAGTGGGTGGGTGCGGGTTGTGGAGCTGGGGCCAGGGAGACTACGTGGGACCTTTTTTTTTAACAGGTTTTTTTTTTTTTATGACTATGGGGACGTTGCCACGCTAGGGTGGGCTCCCAGCGTGGCACAAGGACGGTTAGCGCTCAGCCGACGGGATTGGGCACCCCTGGTCGGCCAAAGCATCGCTGCCATGCTGGGGTGGGCCTCAACGGGCACCTTGTACTGGGAGGAAGCCGACGGAGGATTGGGCACCCTCACGGTGATAGCATGGTGGGAGGGAGACAGTGAAGCTGACAGGGATTGGGCACCCGTCGGCTATATTATTTGTAGCTGCCACGCTGGGGTGAGCACCCAGCGTGGCATTTGGGAGGCTTTTTGGGAGGGAGACAGCCGACGGGGATTGGGCACCCTCCGGCTATAGAGTGCATGCGAGGGAGGCAGCACGAGTACAGCGTGTGTGTGTGGTGTGTAGGTGAGCGCGCATGGGCAGGCGATATCTTATCGCTGCTCACTGAAGCGTAGCTCCCCCTTTCAGCTGTATGCCACTGCATTTTGGAGCTTGTCATAGACAGCTCCAGCATGCATTGGCTTACAGGGGCCGCGCCTGCCAACACACTGACTGAATTGGAGGAGGTGATACACCTCCGAAATCTCGGATGATGGCACTATGTTTCTTGCACATGCGTGCAAGCAAACACAAAAAGTAAAAATGTATTGCTGAACGATGTATCTCTGTTGAAAAAGACAAAAGATGAAATGCATTTGAAGTTTATCTTTACAATATTAGGATCCTAAGTAGCTGGGATTTTCTGGCATCAGAGTACTGTACCAGAATTCTAGTGAAATCTTTTTATTAGCAGTTGAAAAGTAAAGGTGAAAACCCACTTGTTTCACTATACAAGCAAACATTTTATTATGAAAGTACAGAATAATTACCAGTTCATTATAACACAATAAATAAAATATTCAGTTTTCTGTTTATTAGAAGTGAACACTTGTTGTTTAAGCTGTAAGACCAGATGGGGTGGGCTACTGTGTAACAATCGCACCCCACATATCTAAACAAGCGAGCTGAGAGTTGAGTGTGGTTCACTGTGAGGATGGAATTACATATTGGTAGCCCCCAGAGTCACCTTATCTCTACAGTATCTGGTAATGCAGAAGGCATTGTTACATTTTAAAATAAAACAGAAATTTCTGCTGACTCCTGAGTGTGCACCACTGTATCAGGAAATGGCACAGTGTGCGTGACCCATGTTGATTCTATACTCATCCAGCTCTGCGGTCTCATTGCTATATATTAGCCTAAGTGCCTGACTCAGTCTTTGAACTCCTGAGTCACTGGCACTGGCACTGGTCAACACTGCCCATGGATGGATACAAATGTAGGGTGGGTGGTGTGAAAGAGTGTGTGTGTGTGTTTTGTTTGTATGTTTGCAACTCCCCCACCCAAAATTGTGGGGCTTACCTTAGGCTCTGCAGGGCCCAGACCAAACTGCTGCCACCTACATAGTTGCTCTCTGATCCCCCGGGACTGGCAGTGGAGACTGAGAGTGAAGTGGAAGGGCCTGTATTCTTCAGCACTGTCCACACATTTCACTGACTTTGTGTATCTGGAGACACTTCAAAGGTGGCTGCACTGCCACTGATGGAGTATGACCGGCACGCTTGATAAAACTGGGGACATACCCCAACTACTTCCCAAGTTGCCAGAACACTAGCACAATGTGTTTAACAAGACTGTGGGCCCAATAATTATTTTTCAGGCAGGAGCCTTTTACAAAATAGGGTCTTGGGGCCAGAGCCCATGGACTACAAAAGTGGCAGCCATCTTGTTTGCCCTCTGATCACAGCCATGGGGTAAGAGAATACTTAGGCAACCAATCAGGTTGCTGAAGCATACCAGGGAGCCACAAAGGGCACTAGGGACTTTGGAGGACTTCATCATTCACCAAGAAGCGAGGCAGTCAATCAGCTATTGAGTGACAGCCAGACAGACCCTTTCAGGGGACTGATAGACAGACTTAGCCAGTCTGAATGCTGGACTGAGGAATTTTCCAGCACATCCTCAGTCTGCCAGAGGCTGTGAAAAAGTGCAGACCTTTCATCTGCAAGAGTCAGAGACTGCATCATTGATCTGCCATGAAGCATAGAAAAAAGCAAACCTCTCAGCTGCACAAGTGAGAAAGGAGCTGCACAAAGATTTTAAAGGGAGAAGTGTGCTTATATAGTCATTAAGGAGGAGACTGCTGCTCATAGCACACAGAAAAATAGAAGATGCAATGGGAAGGCTTCATCCTGCAAGGGTAAGCTGCCCTGCAACGGAATGTCAGTGTACAGTATGAGAGATGATCTTCGTACCAGACCAGTGGGGTCTAATGGGAGACCGAACCAGCAAAACCTAAGGTCACCATGCTGATTACTCCAGTCCAGTGAGCTGCACAGGAGTGGGATCCTCAAGTCACCCCAAGTGATTGATGGAGTGAAAGCTCAGATGAACCTACATGAGGTGCCAGAGAAAGTGACCAGCAGAGGTGAGCAGAGGTAGCCACTGGAGGTACAACATCAGGTACAAGCATGTGCTCATTCACTGAACTGAGTTAGGTGGGCTGCTGACCGTCGAGGTGAGTAAAGGGATGTGCTGGTGGCCTGCTCTGGTCGGGGTTGGGGGAAACGGGTGGTGGAGTACTACATGACAGGGTTGGGGGTGGGGTGCCACTAGACACCAGGAAAGTAAATTTGTTTTTACACAGATCCAACTCGGAGTTGGGGGGAGGGGTGGGGTACTACCTGCCGGGGGTAGAGGGCCATTAGACACCAGGGAAAATATTATATATTTTATATGGATCTGACTCTGGGTTGGGAGAGTGGGGTGAGGGTACTACTTGATGCAGGGTGGGGGGTCACTGAATCCAGGGATAGATCAGGGGTGGTGTTGGGGCAGATTCTCCATATGTGATCTCCACTTGCTTTGGAGTTTTTAAGTGCAATTTGCACTTAAAAACCCCCAAAGCAAGGTGAAGTCACAAATGGTGAATTACGGGTTATTTGGGAAAATTACGTGAAGTGCTTCACAGCAGTTTCACCCGCATAGTAAGTAAGTAAGTAAATTTATTTTTTAAGCGCTTTTCAAAGCCAAAGCGCTGTACAAATAAAACAATTAAATACATACATATAGCATAAAACAACAATAACAACATAATCACAATAAAATGACTCTCCATATGCCTGTTTAAATAAATAAGTTTTTAATTCTAACTTAAAACTCTCAACGTAAAACTTCACTGCATCTCTACTTGTGCTGTGTGCATATTATTAGTTGATTGCTAACAATTAAGCAATATACCACAATATGGTGTGGGTGATGGCAGGATTTACCCACAAGTGGTGTGGTTTGCCCATGAGGCGCAGCCAAGTAAGCAACCCACACCAGAAGTGGGTAACTCTTGCCATTACCCACAACATATCATGGCATATTGTTATTATACAATTTAGGAATAAATGTGAGGGAAGTTTTCAATTTTTATTTTTATTTTTTCGGGTTCCTGGTTAGCGAGAAAAAACAATATGGCGGCCAACGGCTTTGAAGTCTGGTACCCTGATTGACTGCCACTTCTACTGCGGGGTGATGGCATGATTTACACATTGTAAATTGTGCCAGCCAGCCAATCTGGAACCAGCATTTTCTTGCCCATTGTATAATTATATTTTGCCAACTGTTGATTGCATTATGCATGAGTTTGGTGGGCTGAGTCAGTGGGGACCACAGTGGGTTAATATAGCTTCCCAGGGGGTAGTATGTGCATATTGCCTATCCCATTTCATCTTTCCCTGGGTGGAAGCACCGCACAATTTATATCTGAACTTTAGCTCAACATCTTTGATAATGAATCCCCACAGGAGTTACTGACCAAAAGCCCTCAACCTTATTTGAGTCAATAAGGCATGGATAATGTGCCATCATCTACAGTGGCTCGGTATATGTATAGTATAAAAATAGATGTGTGTATGCTGGGGAAGAATGTGATTCTAATGAAATGTACACCTGCCATAACAGAACATTTCTCGGCTTATCCCCAGTGCCACAGAGCCCTGGTCACTGCAGGATTACAGCCACTGCTGGCACAGGCTAGGCCAGAGCTGCCCCACTGACTTGACAGTGCTCCTGTTTGTTCTTACAGGTTATTTACAAGGTTCTAGACCCAGCTATCCCAGTGGAAGACCCTTACAGCCTGGAGATTCAAGGTAAGACTTGGGGAAGGATAAAGAGAGAGAGAGAGAGAGAGAGAGAGAGAGAGAGAGAAATTAAAGAGTGCTGAATATAAATCAAGAAATAAGAGAGAAACAAAGAATACAAACATGAGAGCTGAGGACGTTCTTCAGTGTAACACTATCTCTTTTGTGATGCCCCTCTGGTGAACTGTCTGATATAAAGCTTACTAATACATTACAACTTGTTTCATTTTTACACCACTTTCTAAAACACACAGCTCTCTAAATCTTCAGTCATAGACCAAGCCTGTTTCCTGGTTCAGTGAACCTTGTCAGCCTGCCTTGCACACGGAGTTGCATATCCATGATGTCCTTGCTCTAGAACTGAGGATTTAGAGCACATGCCTGGTTTGGCGAGATGCACAAAAAACAACCAATCTGAATATTTATTTTCTCCTAGTGTCCCTTTATGTATTCTATGCACTACTCTTACTGCAAAATGCTTCTTCAGTGTGCTAACTCTGAGTTCACTAAATGCTGACTCTCTAGTATTTAAGCAATATAGCACGATATGGTGTGGGTGATGGCAGGATTCACCCACAGATGGTGTGGCTTGCTCACGAGGCACAGCCGACTGAGGAAACCACACCAGAAGTGGGTAAATCTTGCCATTACCAACTCCATATAGCGGCACATTGCTATTATACAGTGTAGGAATAAACGCAAGGGAAGTTTTCATTTTTAATTTTGATTTTCGCGGGTTACCGGTTAGTGAGAAAAAACAATATGGCAGCCGACGGCTTTGAAGTCCGGTACCCTGATTGACTGGCACTTCTACCATAGGGTGATGGCACAATTTACACATTGTAAATTGTGCCAGCCAGTCAATCAGGAACCAGCATGTTCTTGCCCGTTGTATAATTAACTTTAGGAGATGAGGTCCACAGGTTTAAAACTTTCTCTAATATAAGGTTCTCTGGTATAGCACATGCTGAAAGATGGCCTGTGGCAAAAAATTGCACACAATTACATACCTTGTGCCTTATGTTATGCATCATGGTTAATATATGCAACCATCATAAAATACATGATGGTTGCATATATTACCCATGAGGTTGCATTTCGAGGGATATATGAAATCGTGCACTTCTTTAAATTGTGTCTGTGCTGCCTATATGTTTTTAATGTAACCCTTGCCCCAGTGCCTTGAACTGAGGTTCTTGTCTTTTAAATTACTTACTGTATAAACTACTTTTTGGTCTCAACGGGTCCCAAAGTATTGTCAACATATGGCCGGCTGACCTCCTGTTCATGGTTGAGAAAATGGATAGTTCAAAATTATGAGTCCAGAACAGGGCCAAATGTGTCTGTGAACTGCTGGCTTTGAGCCTTTGTAATTTGTTTGTGAGGTCGAGGGCATCTTATATTCCTGCTTAAAGAAAAACTGCACAAAATCAAAATCGGGGCAGCACCACATTGTTTGACCTCCATTCGCATTTTTATGTACTTACTCCATATTCTTCTTGCTTTATTCATTTGCATTTTATCTTTTATATGGTCCCGAGCCTCAGACTGCCGAGCCTTGCCCGTGTCATGTTTTTGCACAATGTAGAATGAGTGCACAGTCGAGCACTGAACGGCTGTGCATCCTGCTTGCCACAGACTTACTCCAATGTGTTCATGGAGCACATTTCAGAGAAGTATGTTCAGAGCTGATTTCTAACATTTAGGCAGCGCCACATAAGGTTGTAAAGTAAGAAGGCTACAGTACTCTGTCTCCATGCCTGAGTCTACACTGTGTTTACTTTTAATTTAAGATGCATAGAGGAACTTGCAGCCTGAGCGCAGTGTGGCGCTACACAGCTTGAGCCCGATGTAGCTCTCAAAATATCTGGAGCAGTGTAGCCACTCAAGATGGTGCAATACTAAGGGTACCAAAAAACACAAATATTTAAATAAATGGCTAGTTATGGGAGATGACATACAAACACACGACAGCAACACAGGGAGTGGTAATTGGAACCCAAACTAAAAATGTAAAATGTAGAAAAATGACAATCAATTAAAAAAACACAGTTAAGCTACACAGCAGCTCGGGAATCTACTGCATTCAAAGCTTAGTGTGAACTAGTGAGTTACTTTACTCTCTACCTCTTCCTATCTACGCTATGTGAAGCCCCCAAGGGTGGTGCTGGATGAACCTGGAGATCAGGTTTGAATCCCGCTACCAAAATTTCCTTGGGGTGCCTTTTGATGGGACCCAGTGACCAGGACTGTGTGGAAACCATGACTGTGTGGCCATTGCCGGTCTTGCAGTTTGGGGCAGGGGGTTGTTATCATTAGACTCAGGAAAAACAAATTACTACAACCGGATCAAATATATTAAAATTCAGAACATTAAATTTAAACTTGTAGGAATAAAATCAATGCTAATTTACTAGGAAGGCCATCTGGAAAAGATGTTCCATCAGTCTGCTCTTGAATTTTTCAATGGAGCACCTTTAGTGCAAAAAATAAATGCAGGCTGTTTCATGCCACAGGAACCACTACTACAAAGAGCCTGTCCCCCTTAGATTTCAGATGGGGCCTGTGCACCAAGAGGAAATTGACTTCCGCCAAGCCTGAGGGCAGGGACTGAGGCATATGGAGCACTATGGTCTCGAAAGCACAACAGGCTCTGTCCACCCAGGGCCTTATAACTTAGTAAACACACCTTGAAGGTGATGGCCCAGCTAAAGTACAGTGAGAAAATAAGGCACAGATAGGTGGGGACTGGCTACTTCTTGGCTGGGGTATGGCACCTTAGAGGTGCCAGACTGCCCAACAGGAGGTCACTGGGGTCACAAGGCTAATGACCCCATGCACCCCTCTCCAGATTTGGTTAACAGTATTCCTCCCTCCTTCCTCTTAAGAAACCCAGCCCCCATGCTAACCTCCCAGTGTCCCTGCCCCTTACTAGAAAATCTGATGAAACATAGAAACATAGAATTTGATGGCAGATAAGGACCTAGTCTGCCTCTACCAGCTGTAACACCGCAGACCCTACTTGATCTCCGACTTTACCACCCCCTGACCATAAAATCCCAGCAGTGTGTGCCCATCCTCTGTCTCTCCCTTTTTCTGTTCCTAACAGGGGAGGGCACCAGCCTATGGTTTCAAATTGCTAGTTCCAGAGGGCATGTACAAAGAAAAATGCTGGCCCAGTCTCCAGGGGGTACAGCAGTGATATGTTCTCCATCCTCCATCACCCTCCCTTATCCTTTGCTCCTCCTCTTATACGCCCTTTACATTTAGGGAGAAGCATATCCAGAGTGTGGCTGAGTGGGCACTGCTGATGATGTGGTTTGTGGATGCTCTGTATAACACTGTCACTGATATAAGGTTGCCTGGCATAACACCATCATTTATTTTAATTTTTTTTAACACAGTTGCTGTTTCTATGCCTCCCCCGACAGCCCCCTTCTTCCCGACCTCCCAGCTCCGTCCCCCGGAATTACCAGTGCTTACCTTATGCCCGGCCGGGGAGCAGTGCCGGCAAGGAGTTGGCCGTCATCCTGCCACCAGGGATTTTTCTCCTTTTTCACCCCTTTTGCACCAATGCACTGTGCAATGAGTGCAGCAGCTGTCTCCACCTTTATGGAGGCAACCAAGCACCCTGGGTGTGGGCGAGCCCCCCCTAGCTGTGCCATTCACAGCACAGAGCTTCCCACCCCGAGGAGGAACAGCTGTGATTCTCAATCCTTGCCTCCCCCACTGGCCCCTGAGTGACCTGAGTCCATTCCGGAACCTGGGTCATCAGCGTGGCACGAGGTGTGGTGTCCAGCACCTCAACCCTCAGTGCCACTGGGCTGTAACACCATAATTTATATAAGGCTGTCTGGTATAACACTGTCTTTGATATAAGTTATATATATCTATATAAAAATAATATTCAGTCCTACAAGATCACTGTCTTTCTGGCTGCTCTGACCAACTATTGGCACCTTTGCAATGCCTGTACCAAAGCCATCAGACTTGCGAAGCCAGAGTATTTTGCATCCACTCTCCAGAACATAAATCAGCCCTCCAAGTTCTGTAAGGATATCTATTCCCTTGTCTCTCCTCTGACACAGTCTCCTTCCCCTGTCCTCAAGGTTGGTGACTCACTCATCTCTGACCCTTGTTCTGTTGCCTCTTCCTTTAACACCTACTTCACCATTTGTGCTTTCTCTCTCATCCCTTCCTCACCCTCCCTTCCCCTCCCTCTCACTACCTTTTGCTTTCCCATTTCACTCATTCTCCTTCTCTCCTACCTCTCCCTCTGTTTCCCTCAAGACCCTGCTTACCCTTAATCCCTTGCAAGGGAGGTAGCCCTGATGGTCTCAATCCTACGCTTCTGCTTCTCTTGATTCCTGCCATCACAATGCCTCTTACCCAACTTGTTAATCACTCATTTTCCTCTGCTACTGTCTGTGAAGCCTAGAAGCAGGCTACTGTCATCTCTCTCCTTAAAGGTGATGATCCTTCTTCTCCTGGTAATTTATGTCCAATCTGTTTCCTTCCCACTATGGCTAAATTGCAGGAACACCTTGTTCTCTCTCAGCTCTCTTCCTTTTTTGACTCCTCCTCCTCTTCACCCCTTTCCAATCTGGATGTAGGAAATCCACCTCCACTTCCACCTCCCTCCTCCAGTTTACAGACTATCTGTTCAGGTATGAACCAGGGTCTGATCACCTCCACTGTCTTTGTCTATCTGGCTAAAGCTTTTGACACTGTCACACACCACCCCCTTCTTCTAGACAAGCTTTAAATAGGGGGCCTCTCTGTCTCTTCAGTTAGTTGGTTCTGTTCCTACCTTGAGGGCAGATCTCAAACTGGGAAGCTCCTTATCCCCCAACTCCCCATCTGTTTAGACACCCTCAAGGGCCTGTCCTGGGCCCCATTCTCTTTTCCATATTCTTGAAGGACCTCTTCTTTGCCTTTTCTTCTGCATCCATTCATGTGTATGCTGATGATACAGGGTTCTTTGTATCTGCCTCCTCTTTTCATGACTGTACTTCCCTGCTACAGCAGGATTTTGATAATATTCAGTGCTGGGTCTGGTTGCACCAACTGTCCTTCAAAAAAAACAAGTTTACATGACGTTTGGCACCAGGCAGAGGCTTATCAAACTCACTTCCCTCCCATTATTCCATACTATGGATGATGCTGTGATTGAAGATGTGTCTCCTTTAAGTAGTTTGGGGTCTTGCTGGACAGTCTTCTTGAGTTCTCGGTGCACATTGATTCCATAAACCATAAGTTCCGCCCCAAGCTTGGTGCACTGTAGAGGAACAAAGCAAGCATCCTTCTTCCTGCCCCACTGTAAGACTGTTTTAAAGATAATTCTCCCTATTTTTGACTGTGGTGACATAGTTTACAGTGGAGCTCCTAAATCCTCCCTTGCCATACTCGACCCTGATTCACTCTTTTTGTCATTTTGCCTAGACTGTCCACCTCATACCCATAACTGATCACTCGTTCTACTCTGCCCTCTCCCTTCCCTCTCTTGACACCAGGTGAATTACTAGGGTTGCTCAGAATCTGCAAAGTGGAATCGGATTTGTCAGATTCCAATCCATTTTGAGGATTTGGGATTTTCTGTTTTTTTATGTTAAATTTTTTATTGAGAAGGTTTTCAGAAGTACAACCCTAAAACACGCACATAGTAGTCCAGTGCATGACAGAGCTAATGAAAGGATTTGAATACAGTACATAGTGTGCTGCAGAATAGACTGAACATTGTTCCCGTACTGTATTCCAACAAGGCATTATTACATACTCTAAGAAATAACAAAGAATACCGCACATGGCGAAATTAAAAATATGCAAGATCCAAAAATCCTAAATCTTAAACTGAATCCTAAAATATATTTTACATAGACATTTAGGATCTCAGTTTTTTTAGATCCTTATAGAATTTAAAATGCAATTGGATTGGAATTCAGAAGTTCCTAAAATCGGATCAGAATCAAGCAATTTCATGCATCCCTATGCCTTTCCGATTGTGCCTCCTTTATATCAAATTCTGGATTGATTCCTTTCCCTCCTACCTCACCTTCCTCCTGTCCTGTCTTCCTCCTTCCTAGTCTCTGTGCAGCAATGTTTCTCGTTCCCTTTATGTTCCATCTAGGAAATCTACTGTTGGTCAAGCTGCCTTCTCATATCACTTTCCTAAACTGTGGTCCACTCTGCCTCTTCTCTCTTCTCCTTTAAGCCTTTTCTTTGTGACTTTTCTACTCCCACAGCAGCTGTCCATGACCCCTACCTCTTTGTTCTCCTTTCCCCCCTACTCATATTGTGATGGCCATTTTTTTCATCTTCCCTTCCCTCGCTATGTCTGTTGGGGAAATTTCCTCTTATCTATCCAAACTCAGTTTTTATATAGTGCACATACTGTTCTGCCTTGCAATGTTTATGTTATTGCCTTTTTTGATGTACTGTATTGCTGTATATGATTATAATTTTTGTAATGCTGTTAATTATTGTTTATTTTTTTCTCTTCTTGTACTATTATCTATACCCTTCCCCCCCTCAGGATGCGTCTGGAAATGAGCTGTTATCAGTTCAGCATGTCTTCCCTGGTAAAACTTTTGAAATAAATAAGGCTTTCTAGTATAGCATTGTCTGATGTGAGGCTCTGTAGTATAACACTGTCACTGATATAAACTTCTCTGTTGTGACACTGTCTCTGATATAAAGTTCTCTGGTATAACACTGTCTCTGATATAAGGCTGTCTGGTATAACCCTCTCTGATATAAAGTTCTCTGGTATAACACTGTCTCTGATATAACGCTCTCTTGTATAACACTGTCTCTGATATAAAGTTATCTGGTATAACACTCTCTGATATAAAGTTCTCTAGTATAACACTGTCTCCGATATAAAGTTCTCTGGTATAACACTCACTGTTGTAAGGCTGTCTGGCACAATTTTATTTGATACAAGGTTCTGGTATAACATTGTATCTGCTATAAGGCTCTCTGGAATAATATTGTCTTTGATATAAGGTTCTCTGGTATGACATTGTTTGCTAAAAGGCTTTCAGGACTAATATTGTCTCTAGTATTAGGCTGTATGGTATGATATTATCTCATATGATATAAGGTTATCTGACATAACAATGTCTTATACAAGGCTCTTTGGTATCATACTGTCTGATATAAGTCACATAAGGGATCTGGTATAATTTCTCATATAGTGCTCTTTGGTATAACTGTCTGATATAGGGCTTTCTGAAATAACACTGATATAAAGCACTCTGGTATAAATGCTGATATAAGGTTATCTGGTGTAATTATATAATTCTGGTATAGATTGTGAAGATGGCTGCCATATTCATTTGCTATCAACATCTACTCCTCTGCTAATTTAACTTTCAGTAGAAATATTTATTGTTTCTGTGTTAAAAACTTTTGAACTGATTATTGTTATTGTTTATTATATACTGACATTGTTTATGATTTTGTTGCTGAAAAGTATCTATTTGCTGCTGTCTATTTTCATTGCTTTCTGACCAGCTGGAGGCTGAAATCTTGTGGTCTGTTTGGAACCATCTGATTGCTGATTTTCCTGCGTGGAGTGTGACTGGAGGCCGGCAGTAACTCTGTATCTCTGTGGTGTTCCTGCAGGGTTATGTTTGCTCTTTCAAGGACCTGGCTATTGGAGCTACCCATCCAAAGTGTTTACTAAGTTTTGTTGGTATTTTTGGTCTTTGTTTTGCTGATTATTGTCTGGTACTTGCTGAAGCTTGGGTTCTTCTCCACTGCTGTCATCTAACTGAAGATCTTAACTTTTTGTAAATCAATTTTTGTTTGATTTCTGCATTGTATTTGTTCCCGTTTTAAAAACAAAAATGTTTTCTGTGTCGCAAAGCAACATCCTATGCATCATATTTGGAATCTTATGACATCAGTCCATACCAGATGTTCACAATAAAACAAGAAAAGTCGGACAGAATTTGGGATCTTCTGAGAAGCTAACTTCTACCTTTCCTTCCATTATTTATTTTTCTAAATTGTATTTGTGCAATTATTATAAAGCATTTCCTTTTTCTTTGTCATAGGAAACAGTGTAAGAGGCTGTAGTGCGTGATGACCTCTTTGCTTAGTATCCCATATTAAGTAACTTAACCTTAGGCAAATAGCACAGCTGTAGGGATTGCAGGGCACACATCTCTAAAGTTGTGCTTTGCAGAAGGGGACACGCTGCCCTATTTGCAGGACCTTTAGGGAGCTCCATGCTCAGCTGGCAACGGCTAGGGAGGAAATATTCCAGCTGCGATTCCAACTAAGCTTGTGTCCACCTCTCATATTCCCCCTTCCTCAAAGGCCCAATGGCCTAGGGTGGGTGGAGGCTTGTGGGAAGGGGGAGGAGCTCAGGTGGTCGGGATGGCCATGCAACAATCAACTCTTCCCATGAGGAGGTACCAATGGCAAACTGCTTTGCACCCTTGAAAGAGGCACAGGTGCCTGACTCAGGTAGGGGTGACTATGGCTCAGTTTGTGCTGACAGGAAGGGAGACATGGTAACACCCAGTTTAAGGGGGGCAGAAGTTAGTAAGGAGGATTCTAGTGATAAGATTGATCTATTGTTAGAGAGGTTGAGAGGGTGATAGGTAAGGGGGGGTAAGGAAAGGGTGTTGGTAAAGTGCCTGCCTGGATCATTAGCCATCCATGATAGGAAAAGGATAGGGAGGATAACAGAGGAGAGGGGAGCAAGGAGTGCTGGTACATCTTGGTACCAGTAATGTGACAAACTGGCCTCTGGAAATGGTGAAAGAGGACTTCCAAAGGCTGGGGAAATAGACTGAAGAAGCATGTGGCTTCCTCAGCCTTTTCTGAGATCCCTCCTGTCTGCGGTTGGGAAAATGGGAAGGATGTAGTAAGGAAGGTAGAGATTGAGAAGTTTGATGGGTGGTTAAAGGGGTGGTGTCAGGAACAGGTGCACCACTTTATAGGGGACTGGGGGGAGGGAGTTCTGGGCCAGAAAGCTCTTTAAAGATGATGGCCTTCACCTGACAAGTGAATTGCATTAGGGCAGAAGTTTGATGTCTACATTGGCATAGAAACATACATAGAAACATAGAATGTGACGGCAGATAAGGACCGTTTGGCCCACCTAGTCTGCCTATTTCTCTACCTACTGGATAAGCTGCAGATCCTAGTTAACCAGCAGCCTACTTCTTCCTACCCCAACCCCCTAGAATTGCCTTATGACTGTCCCATGCATGCTTGAATTCCACCACTGATTTTGACTCCACAACCTCCTCCGGAAGGCCGTTCCATGCATCCACAACTCTCTCTGTGAAAAATACTTCCTTAAATTACCTCTGAGCTGCTCCCCATCTTCAAATTGTGCCCTCTGTTCTTGCATACTTTTTTGAAAGACGCCACCCTTTGGACTTTGTTGATTCCCTTGAGGTACTTGAATGTTTCTATCATGCCCCTCCTCCTCCTTTCCTCGAGGCTATACATATTAAGCTCCTTTCATCTCTCTTCATATCTTCCGGTGCAGACCCTGCACCATTTTAGTTGCCCTCCTCTGGACAGCTTCCATCCTGTCTATGTCTTTGCGGAGATTGGGTCTCCAGAACTGCACACAGTACTCCAGATGGGGTCTCACCAGCTGTCTGTACAGAGGGATAATAGCTTCCTGTTTTCTACTGGTGATGCCTCTCCCTATGCATCCCAGTATCCCCCCAGCCCTCCTTGCTGCCCTCTCACATTGCTTGCCCACCTTTAGGTCATCTGATATGACTACCCCCAGGTCCCTTTCCATTTTTGTTGTTGTTAGTATCTCACCCCACATTGTGTACTCTTCCCCTGGGTTTTTGTTTCCCAGGTGCATTACCTTGCACTTCTTAGCATTGAATCTAAGCTGCCATACATTTGACCATTCCTCTAACCTTGCCTTGTCAAATATGCAGTTATTTCAGATCTTCTGAAGATACTGACAAGATAAGCAGTTTTGAAAACCCCCTTCCTGAATTAAAAACTAAAATAATTAAACACAAAGCAATACCACTGTAAAAGTAAGGAAAACTTCTCTCAGATGTAAGCCAGAGAGAGAGAGAGAGAGAGAGAGAGAGAGATTAGTTACAGATATCTAGTCCAATGTAGTATATCCCATGCAGCTTCTCAGTTGTTTCAAAGCACACCCAGTACACTACTTAGAAGAAGATGGACTTCTGTCTGAAACAAGATCATACCAGTAGTTTATAGCAATAGTTCTGAGACTTTGTCACAGTGAGCCTCCCCTAATCCATGGAAAAGATTTTGAGCCTCCCCCAAAGACTGAAATAATATTGGGCCTCCCCAAAGAAAAATAACATACTGTACTTTGCTCGGTACACCATGAATAAACTGAAACCCCTTTGAGTACTCTGCTCACATTCAATTCTTTGTCTTATACTGATGTGGAACCTTTGAAAAAGAGCTCCTGTGCTCAAAGGTGTTATCTGAATAAAAAATAAATAAAATAAACAAATATTATTGTTCAGCTTATTGTAACTGCCCCCCCCCCCAAACAGGCTAACCTACTTAACTCTTGCTATTTTCATTCTTGAACCATTGTTACCCCTTGTTGCAGTACCTTCATGGGTCAGACTACTTTCGCTGTTTCCTCTCTATATGAAATAACGTTCCTACATATTTTGCCTTTCCCATCCTTCCCTGCTCCTAAGCAACTTCTTGGGGATTACTCTTTGTCTCTTCCTGCTATTTTTAGCACTTTCTATGCTCAACCCTTGTATTTGGGTTGTTCTGCCATGAGTTAACAAATTGATTATTTACCACCATTCATTATTAGCTTATTGTTCATATTTGTTAACACTATTGTTCGTTGTGTATTTCTTGATTGTTCTGCAGTTACCTGTATTCACTCCCTACCCTTCCCCAGGTACACCTGAAATGAGCCTTGGCTCATTCACCTTCCCTTGTCACCTATTAGTAAATAAATACATAACATTCACCTACTATTATCCTGTTTCAGTTTACTTAATCTCTTCACACAAAATACATAAAACTCAAAATTTAAAAACAGTACTTATTCAGACTTGCTTGAGCCTCCCCTGAAACAGGTTGGGGCCTCCCAAGGGAGGCTGGCCTCACCATTTGAGAACCCCTGGTTTATAGTGATTGATCAATGCTGAAATGGTCAAGCTAGACAATTGGCTGTGATGCAGGCCTCTGACTTGTGAAGACAATTTCCCCCACCTCAGGCTATGTCTGGCATCCAATTACAAACTGCAGCCTTTGCTATTTTAAATCACACAACCCCACCAAATATTGCAAAATATATTGATGCAGATTGTCACAGAATTCTAGTAATTAGTCCAGTTAACCACAAAGGAAAATCAAATATACAGTTATTTCAGCCCTTCTGAAGATGCTGACAAGATAAGCAGTTTTGAAACCCCCCTTCCTGAATTAAAAACTAAAATAATTAAACACAAAGCAATACCACTGTAAAAGTAAGGAAAACTTCTCAGTCAGTTAAACTAGCTGTGGGGGAGACTGGGTCTGGGGATTCCACTGTTCAGGGAGGAATAAGTGTGAAATTAAGGCAGGACTCCCCTGGGGATGGGTGTAAGGTGTTCAGGGAATACAGAGGGGAGGAATGAGTCCAGGGAACAGGGCAGGGTAGCCACAATAGACATGAAAGGAAGGGGAAACACAAGACACCAAGGTTATTAGAGTAAGGGTGGGGCAAGTGAGAACCAATAGAACTGCGGGCACATGTTGGAGAGTGGCATGCCTCAACGCCAGGAATCTTGCTAATAAGATTAGTGAGCTCAGGCTTTGGTGGTAGACTCTGGACTGGATCTAGTGGCCATTACAGAAACAAAGGCCAGTGTGAACAACAACTGGGACACAGCAATCCCAGGCTATACCTTATAAAGGCAAAACACAGAAAAAAATGGCACTTCATCAGCAGCTCTAAATACAAGGACGTCAAGGCTTGAAAGTTTCTGAATGCTTTAATGCAAACAAAATGTAACTCATAACATCATAAAACACATGTTCGCCTGATGCATTTCAGATAAAATATCCAATAAATAAAATATCCTTTATCAAAAGCTTTTAATAAATTATATTTTATCTGAAATGCGTCAAGCATAAAGCTGATGAAGTGCCGTTTTTTTCTGTGTTTTGTACTGGACTACCTGATCTGAGCACCATCATCCTTGTGCGCACTCTCTTTGTCTAAAACCTTATATAGGCATGCAAGAGGGACAGGTAGAGGTGGAGGGGTGACCATCTACATCCAAGAAGGTATACAGGTAGTAGAGGATGCTACCATTGGGGAAAGGGGAGGGAAAATCACTGTGATTTCTGCTCACAGAGTCAGCAGGCAGGAAGAATCCTGTGGGGTGGTTACAGGCTACCAGGGCAGGGAGAAGAGAGATAAGGAACTGGATGCTGAAGAGGGAGGGGGTGGCAAAGGGGGAGGCTGTAATAGTGAGGGATCTCAACCTGCCTGACATTGACCAGGACATCCCAGTGGCCAGGAGCAGCCGAAGCCAGGCCTGCTTGATATCTTGTAGGACTGCATGTTGGTATAACAGGTCTGGGATCCCATTAGACAGTCAGTAGGGTTACCACCTGTCCTGATTTTCGCAGGACAGTCCTGATTTGTGCAGCTGTGTCCTGCAAAAAAACATGAAAAATACTAAGGCCCAGATATTCAAAAGGGTTGCGCGCCGGCATTAGCGGTGTTACACCATGCACAACCCACTGATGCGCCCGGTGCGATATTTAAAAGGGAAAAGTGGCCAAGATAAATCCCGATGCGTCAACAAGATTCATTGCATGCAGGCACAGGTGGAGGGGCGTGCCCACGCATAACCTGCACAGCCCGATATTCAGCCCGGGCCTTGCAGAGTTATGCAGGTGCAACCCCTACCTGCGCCTGCACAAAGTTATGCCTAAAAAAACCATGAACAAGTCGAGGGCCACCCACAGGTGAGCTGCTGAATTGCAGGGTGCAACACAGCAGCTGCCACCTGTGGGTGGCCATCAGCTGTTCCCGCCGCACCTGGCTGCACCCCCCCATG
Organism: Neoceratodus forsteri; assembly: GCA_016271365.2. Lineage (NCBI taxonomy): Eukaryota > Metazoa > Chordata > Ceratodontiformes > Ceratodontidae > Neoceratodus > Neoceratodus forsteri. Next base: position 143,546,790 of record CM028129.1, on the reverse strand, counting down.
CCCCGATCGTGGGCATCAGTCATCCCAAAGTCCAATATCCCTGGTGGTCCAGTGGACCGCGATGAACCCGATTGAGGGCATCAGACATCCCCAAAGTCCAATATCCCTGGTGGTCCAGTGGACCGCACAGAGCCCGACCGCGAGCGGCATTCTCACCCCCCAAGTCCAATATCCCTGGTGATCTAGTGGACCCCACCCCACTCCGCCCACTGAGCCCCACCACCCCGCCTCGTCAGCCGGTGGGGCGGCAGCACCACCCGCCTGCCGCCCCGCCGCCTGCCGACTGACAGTTCAGTAGGGCTGCACGCCCATTGGTTCAGAGCATGAGCCAATGGGCATGCAGCCCATACCATACTAGTCAGTCCAGATATGTGAATGAATTCATTACCAGGGATATCGGACTTGGGGCGGTGAGGCATGCCACCCGTGATTGGGCTCCGTGCAGTCCACTGGACCACCAGGGATATTGGACTTTGGGGGGGATGTCTGATGCCCACGATCGGGCTCATCGTGGTCCATTGGACCACCAGCGATAAGAGACGTTCTTTGTCCCTTATGGGACGTCCCGCGATCGGGCTGCAGGGGGTGTCGGTCCCCAATGGCTGCTGCCTGGCAGGGCGCCTGGCGCAAGTCATCGGGGATCGGCGCACCTGCATGCTAATGGCATGCAAATGGGGCCATAATCAGATGCAAATGGACCCCTGTGCACCTTGCATAAATTATGGCCCCATTTGCATGTCACCCTTTGAATATCACAGGTGCTGTGCATGGCGCAATGGCATTTTCACCACCGCATCTCAATGCTCCACTCTGACCACTTGCGCTGGCACAGTGCTGGGGGTGGCCAGGGTGCGATATTCAAAGCAGCTGCACCATAGCGCAACTCCATTGAATATCGCCCTGGCCACACCCCTGCGCAACAAATTTGAGCTGCGCACAGGCTTGCGCCACAGCCTGGTGCAGTTTGAATATCTGGGCCTAAATGTCCTGATTTTATAGTATACAAAATGTTTTCTAACTTTCTACTAAATGATGCAGAAAACTACAATGCCTTAAGTAAAACACCTTAAAATGATAAGAAACAATAGAAGCAACTAAGAAACTACTACACTTAGCCTTAATTCTGATTATATAGAGAAAGCAAGTTTGTTGCATTGGTCGAGGTTACATACTGTCCTGTGAAAAATCATGTTTTAGTAAGAAATGTCCCACTTTGGGCTTCTTAAAAGGTGGTAACCCTAACAGTCAGCTATTCTAGACATGGTACTGTACTCACCAACTTGGAAAGAGTAGGCAGGGTACGAGTCGGGGAACCACTGGGGTCCAGCGAACACAGTACTATATGGTTCGAGATGACTTTGAGCACCTGAAAGCCTTCATCTAGGGCTGACGTGCTAGACTTCAGGAGGGTGGATTTCAGCCATATAAGGAAAATATTGCTGGACTGGTTAGCTAAGGTAGACATCATATGAGTAGTGAAGGAAAGATGGGAGATTATAAAAGGGGACATTCCAGAGGCAACAAAAACATGCATGAGAACAGTTATCAAGAGAAACAAGTGTAAGAGATCAGTTTGGTCCCCTGAAAGGATCAGAGAATTAGTCCAGCCTGAATTTCTGTAATGTGCTCTACTTTGAGGTCTCTGGGGTGCTCTGTGCTAGCTGCAGCTGGTGCAGAATGCTGCCGCTAGGCTGTTGACTGGACAGTCTATGTACAGCCATATCACCCCAGTTTGACATGAACTGCACTAACTGCCAGTCAGGTGGAGGGTTCTCTTCAAGGTGGACTTGCTCACCTTTAAGGCCCTACATGGACTTGGTTCTAGTTACTTGACTAACCTTCTAACACCTGCCACACCTGTCCACTCCCTTTGCTCTTCCTCCTCTAGGGGCCTCCTTGCGATTCCCAGGATGAGGTTAAAAATAGCTGGCAACAGAGCTTTTAGTGTTGCCGGCCCTGTCCTGTGGAATTCACTTCCTCCAGCTGTTAGGGAGACCCCTTCAGTTGAGGCATTCAAAGCCCACTTTAAGACCCACTTATTTAATCAAGCATTCCTTGACCTAGCTATTTAATAACAGTCCTAGTTTTGGCTATCAGTTTTGTTGGCATTTACCTTTCCTGTTTTAAGCCTGCTGTTGTGATTAATTTTTTTGCTATTTTTTTATTTATTATGTTTTTATACATGCAACCCCTAGGTGGCACTCTTCCTAAGGTTACTACCCCTGCCTGTATTTCTGACCACAGGTTGAGGGGCTGGATTCGGTACTGAGGTGCCTCCACCCTAAGTAACAATAGTGGGGATATCTATCTAACCTGTTATAGCCCTCTGGGAAGCTAGAACCACCCACCAACCCTCCTAGTGGCTTTGTGCCTTTAACAGCAGTTAACTCACAGTCAGCAAGTAACAATAATATGCATACACCTTTTATACTTACTGTACCACCAGGGTCTGTCCATCAGCAAATTCCCTGGGACCCCATGTCAAAAGCAGGTTAGCAAAGCAAGTGCACACTTTCAATTCTGTGACCCAGCTAATAATATGCTTGAAAGACAGGTTAAACGTGAAACAATAATCTGATTTATTAAGGGGTTATAAACAAGGAAGGGGCGTGAATTTTAGTTAAATAATTACTATACTGATTGAATTCAGGTTATTTGGCATGCACTTTTAGTCCCAAATAATCAGTCCCACAACACTGGGTACCCAAGATGGTATACTAGCTAGCCAGAGGCGTAGCCAAGGGGTGGCTGGCATTGCAGCTGTTGTTGGGGCCCTTGATGGAAAGAAAAATACAGTTAGCATGCACAACAGAGCTTTGATTATCTGTAATCCTGGCCAGTTGGCCCAGTCTCTTGTAATCCAGAAAATGACTGTAACAATCTGATGGTACTACAGATAATTAAAGGATGTGTTGCAGGGAGCTACCCTGGATTTACTCACGCTACTAGTGGGCTGTGATGGATCAAGTGATATGAAGACCTCATGGAGTTCACTGATAAGCATGGGGAAGCAGGGTTGACATGACACACCTCAACTTCATGGCCTTTCCCTCCAGGTTGCCTCAACTTGCGAGTTGTCTCTGCACAGGGGTTGGATCCCCAAAGCCAGACTCTCACCAAGGAAGTCTCTGGTGCAGGAATAGATGGCTTAGGCCAAGAGTGGCTTAGTCCCAGGGCTGAATAGGCAATTTTGGAAAAGTTCAGTTGGTTTGCTGGTAAAGGCCTCCAGCTGGCAACACAGTTCAGCCACTGACAAAACAGACCACAGTCCACGATAAACATTCAGCACATTTAACAAGAACAGCATCATCTTCTCCAAATCTCAATTCAGTATTCAGGCCAGTTGCTATTGCGGCAGATTCACTGAGCAAACCTCTTGATCATTAAGTTAGTCTCTCACAACCTCTGCGTCAATCGCTTCACAGGAGCTTCTTCTAGGTCCAAATCTCAGGCTGTACCTTTTAATATCATTGGAGCTTTCTGTCACAGTTCGGAATATTCTGATTTCTGTAATCTGGCAGTCCAAAACAGGAAAACAGTAGCAGAGAGGCAAGTCAGGCCCTTCCCTGCCAATTCTCCTGGGCTCCTTCCTGGAGCAGCTCCTCAAAAGCTCAAAGTTGCTCACCCTTCAAGTTCTAACTCCAACTGACACACACTGTCTCTTACCAGTTCTGGACTTTTCCAGGGTTTCCTCAGTTCTGGTTGACTGAGGGGGCTGTCAGTCATAGTTTGGATGCTCCCTTCAGTTCAGTTTAGGGGCCAACCTAAAATCTCGTTTTTCCTTCCCACGAGGCACTTGGCCAAGAACCCTTTGAGGTTCCCTGAGTCCTATTGGTCCACTTACTGGAAGTCCCGGACCAAATATGGTGACCCCCATTCATAAGGGCAAAGCTGAAAGGAAAGCAGGTTAACCAAACTGTCTAACTTAAATATAATAGCAAAAGTTAGAAGTAAATATTTACAGTACTGGCTAAAGCTCCCTCTGCTCTACCATCAACAGCAGAGTGGAGCAAAACAAAGCGGTGCCTGGCCGGTTGTGAGCTTTGAAGCACTCAAACCCAGTCCAGAACATTCACTGTACACACACTGGATAATATCTTAAAGGGACAGGCATGGAGCCACATCATGGCACTCTCACTCAAATCAACAGAATCAAACAGAACGACTCTGGATTTACTATCTATGCAGGATGGCTGCCTGGCAGTCTGCATTACTGGAGCCCAGGAAGACACTTAAGGTAAGCTCCCAAATTGGGAGTGGGGCTACTTACATGTTTTATTGTTTTGGTATTTTGCATCTGTACAGCGTCCAAAGCCTCTGGGATTGGACGCCTAAAAAATTAAATTTGACTTGCCTAAAAAGAGAGCCTTTATAAGGTTCAAAGAAAAGCATGAAGAATGGGACATGTACCAGGAGAAAACTAGGGAGGCCAAGAGCCAGAGGACAGTGAGGATTGCAAAGGCAAACACGAGCTGTGTATTGTAGAGGTGATTAAGGGAGGCAAAAAGCAGTTCTTTAGATATATAAGCGAAAAAAGAAAGATGGGGTGGAATTTTCAGGCTAATGGAGTAGGGCAGGGTAACAGAGGAGGAGGGGCAGAAAGCAATTGTGCTTCAGCTAAACAACTACTTCTGCTCAGTATTCACTAGGAAGAATAAGGGGCCCTTGCTGAAGAGTGGCTTAAAGAGGTTCTTCAGTCATCTGTAGATGACTTTCACAGATTCTGGAGTCATATTAAGAGCTTTATGGATAAAGATACTAAATATACAGTGCCTGACATGTTATTACATTGCATAAATTGTAACAACTCTGTGACAATCACAAATGTTTTAAATTCTCACTTTTCTGACCCAACCAAATATACTGGTAAGTCTTACTGTACCTTTGACCAGTACTCCCGTCCCCAGATCAGCAACCAGCTTACCTGCCCCCCCCCCCCCCACATCACCATTCTACCTCAGGGCTGTCACACACAGAGACGTTCTGCATCTTTTGAGGACTGTACCTCATTGCAGTAGTGTTGGCCACAATGGTCTTGAACCGAGGCTTCTCAGGTTTGCTACACCCCAGCTAGCCTCACCAATAACTCGACTGTTTAACTTAACGCTCACCTCGGGTGTGGTGCCCAAACTCTGCGAGGTTGCCAGAGTGGTGCAAGTCTTCAAAAAAGATGATCTCAAATGCATGGAGAAGCTAGTGGCCTCTCAGGTTACAGAGCACCTTCAAAAATGCAACATGTTATCCACTGCACAGCATGGCTTCAGGCAGGCCCACAGTACATCAGCTGCCCTCATCCACATTATTAATGATGTTAAAGTGGCTATTGATAGGGGTATATACACAGGAGCTGTCTTTATAGACCTAACAAAGGTTTTCAACCTTGTGGGCCATACACTATCTAAAACTAAATAATCATCCCTTGGATTTTCGCCTGCTGTTATTACCTGGTTCTCTAGTTTCTTCAGTGATTGACAGCAGCTTATGAACTTTAACCAGTCTAAATCTGACCTCATCACCATTAACATATGAATGCCTCAGAGCTCCATACTAGGTCTGCTGCTCGTTTTCCTGTTCATTAATAACCTGCCCAGGTCCACGGCTTCTTGCTCCATCCTGCTTTATGCCAATAGTGCTATATACCAGCTCCAAGAACACTGCTGACATGAGCTTTTGGCTTAATGCTGACTTTGGTAGTGTTCAGTCCTGGCTAACCAAAAACAGGCTTCTCTTGAACTCTAACAAAACTCACTCCATGCTCTTTGGGTTGGCACCTAACCTGAGGGCTTGTCCACCTGACTTAGATATTTTTCTGCTCTGATAGCTTTCCCCTTACTATTGTTTATTCCTTCAGATACCTGGGCCTAACCTTGGATCCTGCCCTTGAATTTACTCTGCACATACATAATGCCTGCAAGTCTGTAAATTCAGAACCAGGAATTGCTTATAGGGTTAGGCATGCCCAGACACCTGCTGCTAGACTAGCTATTGCACAGGGTGTTTTGTTGCCTAACCTTTCCGATGGACTTCTACCTTATTCTCAAGCAATTAACTGTAACTTAAATAAATGAAACACAACATATAAAAACATTTGCTGCTGTGCCCAGGCTGACTCACCACTGCCCCCTCTGGTAGCCTGTGACTTTGGCAACTATGACTGGGTGCCATCCGAAACGGCGACTCAATCGTGGCGCTTTAGACCACAATGATGAGGAAGGGGGGGTGACAATATTGGGGAGGGGTGCTCGGATATAGCAGCATCCTGTCACTACATGTATACACGCGCAGGTGGGGAGCAAGCACACTGTGCGTGGGGTGGGACGGGAGGGAGGAATTGTGTGGAGTGGTGCCACAGTGAGCTGTTGAGTCACTCCCGTGGTATGGTGGATAGGTTCAGGTCTGGGCGCAGGTGCCTTTTGTTGTGCCCAGCCCGACATTTTGGGGGATTTGCACTCCGACATACACCCCTTGGAGTTGAGAATCCTTAAGTGGGGGTAAGGGGCAGCCAACCACCCGCATTTAACAGTAAATCTAAGTCCCTGGCGCCTTTGTGCTGTGCGCCAGGGACTGCATCGCCAAAATATTTTTTCGGCGATGTTCTTATCACCGTTATCACATAAATCCCACCCTCTACTTGAACCTAGGGTGGTTATCCCAAACTTCACAATGGCTATGTACCCTAGGCTGTACCTTAAACAAGGTTATTAGATCTGCAAAACCTGCTTCCCTTGTCGTCTTGTTCACTAAACCTGATCAGGCTTATGCACTGAGATCTTGACCTCTCACTGGTATCCAGTGAGGATAGCGACTGAATATGGGTGACTGTCAAAATGGCGACTCATACTCAGCGCTTTCCCCATGGGCTACCCTGCAAGGGTAGCGACCCTATGTGAAAGCGAGCATAGGGAAGGGTGACCAGAAGGGGGGGATAGCAAGGGAAGGGGAGGGACAGGGAAGGGGTTTTAGGGGACTGGTGTGCCTGCTGCCATCGAGCTAGCCATGTGGTGTGGTGGTGTGGGTGGCTAGCTCTGGTGCAGCAGGTACTGGGTTTAGGGCTGGGAGTGGGAATGAGGAAATTGGACATACATTTTTTGCTGAATCCAGTTTTGGCCCCCTCCACAAGATGCTTCCCCTTGGAGTTCAGAATCTAAATTCAGGAGGGTGCGGGGGGCACAGCCTCCCCCCCACAAAAACACTTTTTAGTGTTCCGGATGTTGGGTCACCTGGAAGTGTATAGTGCCGATTTGCTTTTCGGTGATATACACTCGCCATAATAGTGATCACTGTTTTGCAATTGCTATTATGACATGGAAACCCTGTCACTTGACTTATGCCGGTGCCCAAGGGCTCTAAAAGTATGAGTGAACAGGCCATTTCATGCTTTGCCACTAAGCTCTGTAACTCACTTCCACCCAAGTTTAGCATCTCTCCATCACATCCAGTTTGCAAGGGCGAACTTCACGAGTTCCTACTGTCCTCTGATAAATGCCCATGTACCTGATGCACTGTATTTGCTGCTATAATATACCTTTCTGTTGCTCTTTCAGCTGCACACATTGCATTTGCTCTTACATTTTTGCACTTCGGAACTGTTTTACTTCTTCTGTTTCTATATGTACAACTGTGCTTCTCTACCCTTGTAACACTGTGATACTGTTGTTTGATGTTGTACATCTCATGGGTCATACCTGAAAATAGTCATTGTATTGTTTAGTGCACCTAACTGGTAAAAAAAAAAAAACTAACTAAATAAAGCCAACTGATAGAGGGGTCCCAAAAATGCAACTGCAGAAATTCACTGGTGAAAGCTGGAAAGAGTCTAGCACCCCTAATGGTAAACAAGGCCCTGGGGCTGGATAGGATGCATCTGAGGGTGCTAATGAACTGGCATTGGTGTTTGCCACACCTCTGGCAGGGCTATTCAGTAGCTGTATGCATCATGGGTTGGTTCCCAGGGACTGGGGGATCGCACATGTGGTTCCACTGCACAAGGGCGGAGACAGCAGGGAACCTTTAGACCCGCCAGTCTTACTTCTGTGGTAGGGAAACTGATGGAGACACTAGTCAAAAAAGATCTCATGGGATACCTGGAGAAAAACAGACTTCAAGATTGTAATCAGCAGAGATTCATGACAGGGAGGTCTTGTCAGACAAACCTGATAGTATTCTTTGACTGGGTAACTGAGATAGTTGATAAGGGCACTGCTGTGGATTTACTCTACTTCAACTCAGCAAGGCATTCAGCTGGGTGCAGCATTGAAGGCTGCTGAAGAAAATGGGGGATCTGACAACAGCTAAGGAAATAGTAAGGTGAGTAGGGAGTTGGTTGGAGGGGAGGCAGAAGAATTGTGGTGAATGGGGTCAGATCAGAGGAAAAAGAAGCACAAGTAAAGTACCACAGGGATCTGTTCTGCACCAAGTCTCCTTTAATATTTTCATCAGTGACATGGGAATGTCATTTTGCAGATTACAGTAAACTCTGTGGTAGGGTTGACAACATGGAGGGGATAAGGGTTTGTCGTCAGTTAATACTGCTCCCAGAGGGTAGACACAGCCACGTGTGAGTACACCTCAATTCCATCAGCTGCCTCCTTTACAAAACTCATTTCTCCCAGTTGGCAGATACCATGCTGCACACAGCAGACAGGGGGCTTGGGGGTGGGCCAGTGGCTGTGTGACAGGATGAGAGGGCAGGATCCAGTCTCTTCAAAAGCTTCTTCAAAAGCTTGTGCTGCCCGCTGAGCATGAGTGGCACAAGAGTGCCATTGGAAAAGAAATCCTACAAGAACTGTTTGTTTGCCACCCTCATATTATTATTAGTACACTACAACTATCCTTGGATGAACTTTTAATTATGTTACTGTCTGTCTGCCAGCAAAAGCTTCTGCTGTCGGACTGAGTGCAACCCTAACCTTCACCAGAGGGCTGGACTTTGAGAAAGACTTTAGCTGGTTCTCACTAAGCTGGGAGGAGAGTTTCTGGGTTGCTTAATAAACTTTTGTACATTTTTTTTTGTATTGTACTGTATCTCTCAGAAAGATCTATTTTAAACAAATGGTAATAGTATTTTGCATGGAAAGGCGGAATTTAAATATTTGAAGCGGTTAGGATATACAAGATTACAGTATTGACCTTCATTGTATTTGTAAAGTTACTAATACAATATAACTTTTAGTCTTTTAGAATCTAAAAATATATTATGCTTTTAAATGGATGAATCCTAGTTGAAACTTGATCATTGCTGACCTTTGTACCCACGGCTTTAACTAGAGTTGATGCTGATAATAGATCACTAGTTATACTTAGGCCCCCATATTCAGAGCCAGCCGGCTACACTCCCAAAATGGTGCACCACACAGAAAAAATGGGCCAGCCAGCTCTGGTGCTATATTCCAACAAATTGTGGGATCTAAACAGACCATTCAATCTGTTTGAATATTGGACCCTAGATGCGCGGTGCACAGCAAGGGGTCACCATGTTCTGTGCAGTGTAACCAGGATGCAGAGCTAAGGAATGCCCAGAGGGGTACTGCGTGGTACATACTGGTGTGCACTGTCACAAACTTGCTCAGCCAGTCAGCCCTCTACTCCCAAAGTGCCAACCTCTGAGCGTATGATTTGTGTACAGTGAACAGAACAAGGTAGCCCTCTTGTCTGTTTTGTGGGTTCAAGTCACCTTAGTCTCCAGTTCTGGAAGGATTCAAATTGATAACCTCTTGTTAGCGTACCCAATTATCAGACTCAGATAATTCTGTCTTCGGGGGGTCAGATATCTTTGCCTACGGGCACCCAACCAGGTCTTTCAAATGAACCCTTAGAACTCTATGCAAGACTTTAAAGAACTCTATCCATTTCCCAGTTTGGTACACAATAAGCCCATACACAGTGTACTTATAACCTTTAAAAGCTCCACTTAGAATATAAATAAATGTCAAGGCACTCCAATAGTTTCGTTTGTGAAAAAAATATCTTTACTTTAAAAATATCAAAACAGAACAATAATTACAGAACAAATATATATCCCAACACATACAGCCTTAAAACAAACAGGTAAAAAAGTACAGTTCCTACAATTTATAACTTCAGACTAATCTAAGCTAATGCTTACTTCCTTCAGTGCTTTTAGGGTCTCTCTTCTCTCAGTCAGAAATATTTTCTTGTGTCTATCTGTCATGTTCTCTCAGCAGTTAAACACACTTCTGAGCCGGCCTTCTCATGAGGTCACTAACTCCGTCTTAGTGTATCAAAATCTATATTTTACAATACAGGATCTCCAACTAAAATATTTAAAAAAACATGTGAGGACCTCACTGACTTTCCTCTCCACAGGTTAACTGGTCAGAACTGGTTTTTGCTCTGCTACACATACATCTCAAAAGTTTCTTTGATCTAAGTCACTGTATTCAAAACAAAAGTGTATTTGCCTCTTTAATCCCGTCTGGACCTTGGAATCTACACCTCAGGTCTCTCTGCTGAAATTCAAAGGTTCCCCAGGAAATGTATATTGGACCTTCCAAATCTGTCTGGGTCCTCCCTGGCTCAGACATCAAACCTCTTCAATGTCCATTCTGGTAACTATGCAAGTCAAAGAATCTCTCTGAGGGCATTATGAATGGCTAATCTAATTTCCTGGGATGAAAGCATATTTACAAGGTAATTGCACCCCAGATCTCTGCAGTTTAAAATACCTCCTGTCCTTTGAACTTATCCTTGGGGGGTCTTGATGTGTCAGTTCCAGTAAGACAGCCTTTTTCTTGAACTGATCTTCCCATCACATATTTTATATGTAATAAAAAAAAATTAATACAGCACTCAAGCACTCAGAGCTGGCTATCTACGTCACATGCCCTGTGGCCCCCATGGGTTATATTCAGCCCAAATATGCAGATGAGCCCATTGGGCATATACGGCACAATGGGGCTATTTTCATGCCCATTATGGGCTCATCTGCATGCATGCACCACTGTGGAGTGTGACGGGCCAGTTCTCTCCAGCTCCAATCCTTGTTACAGTACACACCACAATCCCAGTGTCCCTGGTAGTCTGTTGGTCCCCCCTCCCCAACACAGGTCCATGTTACATTATTAAAATCCCCCTGATACCTGTTTCCCTGGTAGTCCAGTGGATCCCCCAGCCCTGATCCATGTTGTGTGAAATAAATACTCCCCGATCCCGTTTCCCTGGTAGGTTAGTATGTCTCCCCAAGCCTTGATCAATGTCTGAATAATGTCAAATCCCCATATCCCTGGTAGTCTAGTGGTTCCCCCTCCCCAGCCCTGATCTATAGAATAATATAACAGTCCCTGGTAGTCAAGGGCCCCTCCCCACCCTGTTAAGCAGTGATCCACCACCCTGTCCCCCCCAACTTGACTGGAGCCAGCAGCTGGCATAGCCCACCTCACACCGCATCGGCCACCACTGACTGAACAGTACAGGAGCGCATACATTGTATAGTACACGCCCACTGGTTCAATCAATGGGCATGTACTGTATAATGTATGCACTCCTGTACTGTTCAGTTGATGGCTGACCAGTGGGGTGTGAGGTGGGCTGTACAGTCACTGGCTCCAGTCGGGTTGCGTGGGAGCGGGGTGGGGGGTCACTGCCTAATGGGGGGCCAATTGACTACCAGGGACTGGGGACTGTTATATTATTCTATGGATCAGGGCTGGGGAGGGGGGACCACTAGACTGCCAGGGATATGGGGATCGGGAGGGAGCTTTATATCATACAGACAGTGATCAGGGCTATGAGGGGACCGTTGTTCCACCAGGGTTCCCTGCTCTAAACAGTGGGCAGTCATTTCTGAGCATTAGTTAGGCAGGATTTCAGGGGCATCATTTTGCATCACTGCTGGGGGCCGATTTGTGCTTCTGAAATGTTTCAATATTGTTCTGTGCTGCATATGCATAGGGGAACCCTCATTTGCATAGGTGCATCATAATATTGTGCGTACTGGTGCTGTCAGGGGTGCAACATGCATCTATGCCCTTTGAATATGGGCAACCCTCCTGACAGCCGACATATTTCCAGGTTTGGGCGGTGTATCCCGGGATGTGACACCCAGACCTTTTGAAAATTTGGCCTTTTGAGATTTAAATTTGTATGTTATGAAAATTAACTGGGATTTTTGACTCTAGGGCCTGGTTTTCAGTTGCTTATTCTCAGTTATTTATTGTTTATTAATGTTCCCAGGGATTACAAGAATCCCGTTTAGAGTTAGTGGTAGGCGGGGAAGGCAGCTAGTGATTTGCCAGTAAATGGATTTCACTCTGTCCCCCTCTGCTTCTGGTCTCAGCTGGGAGCTAGAGAAGTGATGTCGCCTTAGAACTCTCACAGCAGCATAAGCCTCATAGCCAGTTGCTGTGAGTGAGGAATTTAGAATCCTGTAGTCAGTTGGTGGCTGGCATCTGCAGAGTGTAGTTGCAGTTCCAGCAGCAGCTCTGTTATAGAGCTGCAATGTTCCTGTTTGTTTTTCTTTCTCACTCTAGTGGAATACAGTAATTTTTCCAGCTTTGTTAAAGTAGTGGAAACTGTCTCCAGGGATTTTCCAGTGTTTCATCCCAGGAGGGATGGAGCAGGCTGCCAGGATGTTAGGGGCAATCCCCTGATCCTACCAGGACATTGTGAAACTGCCTTGTGTGACAACTTCTGCGAGTACTTTTGTTTGTTTGAAACTGCCCCGGTGTACCTGCATTTCCTTGGGTGAATTCTCTGACAAAGGGACCCTGTCACCTAAAACATTTTAAAAGTTGGCTGCTCCACAATGGAGTCCTGTTTGAGACTGCCATGTGAGCGGGACTTTTGTTCTTGACACCTTTGTGGTGTCCTGTGAGGATGTTAAATGTGAAATACATTTCTAGAAAGCATCATCAGTACATTTTGGATAATGTGAGGTGTATTTACCAGAGGGATGGCCGAGTATGAACTTGGAAGCAAAAGGTGGGAGCCCCTCCATCTGGAGTGACCAGTTTACCACTCCGAGTTCTGAAGGGCACCTATTTTTTCTGTCAGCGCATGTGGCCAATGTCTGAAAAAACTTTTACCCCAGTGAGTGGATTTTGTCCAGTTTTACCCCAGTGAGTGGGTTTTCTCCAGTTTTGCCCCAGTGAGTGGGGTTTCTCCAGTTTTGCCCCAGTGAGTAGGTTTTCTCCAGTTTACCCCTTGTATGCGGGTCCTCCAGTGTTGAGCCTCTAGTGCTCTGACGTGGTCTGTGTGCCACAATTTATCCTATGCAATATGGGAAGAGACCAAGTACTGGCCATATGTGCCATTTCCAGGAGAAATTGTGTGTTCTACAGGTGGCTAGTCCACAAGTTCTACAGTCATCCTATGCTAAAAGGCAATTCTTGGAGTTTTGTACCTCAAATGTCTGCAATTACCGTTTGTGTAACCCTTGGGGGTCCATCTTCACTTTGTGTTGTTCCTACTGTGTAAAGGGAATAAAGCCAAACTCTAGAATCACAACCTGGTATGGTCATTTATGTTATTGCTTCCCGTGTGTGGAGTTACTTGGGTACCCCTGTCCAGAAGTACAAACCTAGCATAGCCCTGAGCAAATGTTTTCTCCCTGGGACCTGGGTTGTGGCCATGTATTTGTCCCACCAGGTGTGTATCAGGTAGTAGCCGCACTTGGTTTGTGTTTTATAATGTCTATTCCATCTGCATATCCTACCTTGTCTATGGTGACAATCAATGTAACCCCAACCCTCTCTTTTCCCTTAGACTATGGGAGGTGTGCCTGCTAGTTAAATAAGGAGCCAGTGGGGGGGCTTACAAAATTGGGGGCTCATCTGACGATGTTGTTTAATTTGGGGAGAAAACAGTGAATAGTTTGCTTGGGGTATGGCTAGTGTTTTGTCTGTCTGGCAGTGTGGTAGCCCAAAACTGGAAGGGAAGCTTTGTGCAAAAGGATCTGCCTAGGATAGTGCCATCCATATGTTCCGCTGTGTGCCTGCTGTTACAGTGCTGCTGTGTGTTTGTGCCATCTTTACCAGGGGACTGTAAAGCCAGAATGTGTATGCCCTTGTTCTGCATCAGGAAAGTTAACAGATCTTGTAAATTTCAAGTTTTTATTGCCAAAAGTAATGTGGACTTTGGGAAATAGAGAGATAAATGTGCCCTGAAAGGTTCATGTTCTTTGAGTGTAATTTGGGGGAGTCGCTAAAGAAGTAATCAAGTTCTGAATAAAAAAGTGGTCAAAAACGGTGCTCCTGCCATGAAATTGCAGCAGAGGAAAAAAAATTAAGTTCACAGTTTAAATTTTGCCCTGCTCGACGATCACCGTAGAGGAAGCGCGCGAGGAGGGAGAGAGAGAGAGAGGCTCATTTGCATGGCGTCGAGTGATTGGTGCGACTGCAATCAGTCCCGCCCCCTAGCCTGCTTCAGAGTGCAGCCCAGTGTTTGAGAAGGAGAGAGCGAATGGCGTGCAAGCTGGTGAGCCAGGAGAAACCATCGAGGGGATTGTGAACATTCTAAATCCGTAAATACAGACATTTTCTGTTTAAATTCGGGCCCAACCCATTATCCGACCAACTGGGAAGAAAGTGTGGTGTTTGTGGAAACAATCAGTGGGATCGCCAGTCCGTTTCAATCCAGAGGCCTTCCAGGATTGGCTTTAGGCTGAGAAATTTCCATCGGAGAAAGCTAGCTACTGATTCAGTGAGTACCATTCAAAATATCTGTGCCTCAAACTGTGTGTGATATTAAAAGCCAGCTGGATCTGTGTGTGAGCAGTGAGATTGTTTGCAAAGAAGGACTGTGAGTTGGCGTGCCAAACACAGCAAACAAAAATTCTGAGCATAGACTGTAAGCAGTATAATGGATTCAGCAGCAGTATAATGTTCTAAGTAAGTAAGAGATTGTGAGCTGTACTTTAATCAGCAACAAGAACAGGCAATTCTGTAAAGAAATACTGTGGCTTTCGATGACTTTAAGCATGTGTAAATAGTTGATTTGTGTACGAATCGTAAAGTCCAAGAAATCATATGAATGTGCTGAGAAGTATCAAAGTAGTGTAATCGTTACACTTTGAGCAGAAATCAGTAGCGGAGAGGTCGGATGCGCAGTTTATTTGAGTCAGAGACAGATCTGATGCCAGAGGAAGTGCTGCTGCCGCCATTACAGGGTGGGGCAGTAAATATAAACACAGCAGCAGGGAGCCATTTTAACAGACTGTTCAGAGTATCATGAACCAGCAGTAACAACAGACTTTGTGTGTTTATTTGTAGACATGGCTTCGGGGACATCACGCTACCCAGATCATGCCTGAGCTATGATAGCAGAGGAGGTGGCCAAACTAAAGGAAATAGAGCAAGTTTTCTATGGTGAAGGGTTGCCTCCACATGTTGCAATACCCAACTACCCTGTGTAGAGTATGCTTAATGTGCCTCAAGGCTGGAAGTGACACGTTTTTAATATTTCTTTGTTCGGGTTGCCTAGTGAAGTATGGTCTGTCCAAGGCACCACAAATTTGTTTGGCTCCCACCTGGACCAAAATAGGAAATCCTGCATGTAGCAGCACACAGCACCAGGTTGAACCTGTTGAGGGAGGCCCCATAGAGTGTGGCACAAAGGAAGAGAGTGTAGATTTACTGCAAGGGCAGACAGCTTGTGATATTTCCTTGCCCGTGTCTCGTATGAGCAGTGTGGAAGAAGGATCCGTGGACCCATGGAGAGAGGGTCCTAGTCCTAGCCTAGTAGGGGAGAATGAAGTTGGAGAAACTTTGGATTGGGAGGTGTCTACCTCCATGCCCAGTGAGGAGTGGACTGTCTCGGGAGTGAGGACGATTGCTCACTCATGTGCCCAGGTTCTAAGTGAGGAAGAGGAGGATGTGTATCTTCATGTTGAGGGTCCCAGTGAGTATTCTCAAGCTCTTGCCTCAGAGGAGCCAGAGAAAGAACATGTTGGCTCCACTGCCCAGCCTGCAGAGATGGTCGGAGACAAGTTCTTCCATTCGTTAAGTATGTAGCACTGGATGAACCAGGACTGGCCACCTCAAGCTGTGCCACTGGCCGTGTACTTATGAAGAGTAGTAAGGAGGACAGACTGGTTCGTAGGAGGGTCAATGCCATATATGGGAGGTCCTTTCCTACCTTTCCTCATAGATTCTGGGAAGAAATTGAGCAGAACAGGCTATCCTGGTTATTGGAAGTGCAAGCAAGAATCTGCATCCAGCTGCAACACCCTGTGTTAGAGACAGAGTCATCAGTGATAGACTGAAATTTTTGAAATTGGGCAGGACATTGTTTATGGACAGTGTGCGATTTGTGAACAAAGCAAGGAATGAGACATTCCAAAACATCAATTACGAATGCCCAGATGGGGTCATAGTTCTTGCACCTCACCCAGAGTGGTACTACCCTTAATGATGCCACTCCCTGTGAATATGCCCATGCCTACCCCAAAGGAAACCAAGCAGTGACAGCAGAGTGTCTGCCATCCAGCAGTAACCGTATCCGAATGATGCCACCGGACTGGTGTTCCAGGATCCAAGGTGCATCCAAGATTCATCAGCCCAGGAGTGTGCCTTTCCAGTTTCATTGCATGGCCTTCCAAGATGACGTCATACCAGCTGTTTTCCTGATTCATCGCCTGGTATGCCAGATGACATCATCCAGCTGTTTTTCCTGTTCCATGGTTCAATTTCCGAGATGACATCAACCCAGCTGTTTTCCTGTTTCATCAATTGTTTTCCAGAGGACATCAATCCAGCTGTATCTGAATGATGCCACCAGAGGGGGAGAGTCTTTGGCTGGAGAAGAAGGTGATTTCGTTGTTCAGTCTTCAAGGGACTGGTAAGTCCAAACTTTTCTATGATCTAACTGACTTTACAGTACACATCCCACACCTGGTAGACTTCCAAACTGTTTGAACTGTCCACAAAGACTCTCCCTTTTGGACTACAGTGCTCAAGTATTGTGTTTCAGCAGGCTCCAGTCCAGGAGAGACTCCTTCATGGACTTTGCCTTCGAGCAACAAAATTCTGTTAGTAGACAGGACTTTTAGGGCATTCCATCCCCCAAAAAGTGTATTGTGTATAATGCCAGTGTTTTCTACTGTTTTCTACTTTTATACTTTTCTATATAATATTTTTTGGGATTCTTTAGTGTTTGATGGAGGGGTTGTAGCACTGTGGTATGCAGATTTGGGGTGTTTTGTTTGTGTTTTCTTTTTCAGGTTTTCCTGATGAAGAAAGAAGAGAAGACCAGAAGAGGATTTGGGGAAACTCATCGGAGTTCCTCTGTGTTTTAGAGTATTCAGAATATTGTGTAGTTGTTAACATGTGTTAACCATTGTTGTTTTCTTCTACAGGTGTATGTGTGAGGGTTTGGGAGTTTAATGCTGTGTATAGTATTGTGCTCTGGTGTGTTTTTGGTTTTGCAGGTATCCTGGGTTGGGGGGGAGGTTCTACTGTCGGTAGTTTGGATAGATAGATTTTCTCTAGAGGGCCAGGGGGATAGACAGGTTGTGGTCCTGGCTGGCCATAGGGGCCACAGTTCTGGTCTATTAGGGCATGCTTTTGGCAGTTCTCCCAGAGCCACTGATTCTCCATAGTAAGATCGCAGAGTAGGGGCTGATGCATCAGCCAATGGCCTCTGGGCCCTTAGTGTTGTCTGCCTATGCCTGGCACACGGTAGGAGAGAAGGTAGCACTACCTCCCTTTAGGCAACGCATAGGGTAGGATGGCCTGGTGCCAGGTAAGGAAGTGACTGAGGAAGTCATTTACCTGGCTAAGGGTGAGTGTAACCCCCTTGTTCTCAGGGGTTAGAAGAATCCCATTTAGAGTTAGTGGTAGTCAGGGAAGGCAGCTAGTGATTTGCCAGTAAATGGATTTCACTCTGTCCCCCTCTGCTTCTGGTCTCAGCTGGGAGCTGGAGGGGTGGTGTCACCTTAGAACTCTCGCAGCAGTATAAGCCACACAGCCAGTTGCTGTGAGTGGGGAATTTAGAATCCTGTAGTTGGTTGGGCCCTGGAGTCTGCAGAGTGTAATTGCAGTTCCAGCAGCAGCTCTGTTATAGAGCCGCAGTGTTCCTGTTTGTTTTTCTTTCTCACCCTGGTGGAGTACAGCAATTTTCCAGCTTTGTTTAAGTGGTGGAAACCGTTTCCAGGGATTTTCCTGTGTTTCATCCCAGGAGGGATGGAGCAGGCTGCCAAGATGTTAGGGGCAATCCTTTGATCCTACCAGGACATTGTGAAGCTGCCTTGTGTGACAACTGCTGTGAATACTTTTGTTTATTTGTTTGAAACCGTCCAGGTGTACCAGCATTTCCTTGGGTGAATTCTCTGACAAAGGGACCCTGTCACCTAAAACATTTTAAAAGTTGGCTGCTCCACAATGGAGTCCTGTCTGAGACTGCCATGTGAGTGGGACTTTTGCTCTTGACACCTTTGTGGTGTCCTGTGAGGATGTTAAATGTGAAATACATTTCTAGAGAGCAACATCAGTACATTTTGGATAATGTGAGGTGTATTTATCAGAGGGATGGCCGAGTATGAACATGGAAGCAAAAGGTGGGAGCCCCCCCCCCCAATCTGGAGTGACCAGTTTACCACTCTGGGTTCTGAAGGGCACCTGTTTTTTTCTGTCAGCGCATGTGGCCAATGCCTGAAGAAACTTTTACCTCAGTGAGTGGGTTTTGTCCAGTTTTGCCCCAGTGAGTGGGTTTTCTTCAGTTTACCCCTTGTATGTGGGTCCTGCATTGTTGATCCTCTAGTGCTCTGACATGGTCTGTGTGTCACAATTTATCCTATGCAATATGAGAAGAGACCAAGTACTGGCCATATGTGCCATTTCCAAGAGAAAGTGTGTGTTCTACAGGTGGCTAGTCCACAAGTTCTACAGTCATCCTATGCTAAATGGGAATCCTTGGAGTTTTGTACCTCAAATGTCTGCAGTTACTATTTGTGTAACCCTTGGGGGTCCATCTTCACTTTGTGTTGTTCCTACTGTGTAAAGAGAATAAAGCCACATTCTGGAATCCCAGCCTGATATGGACATTTATGTTATTGCTTCCCGTGTGCAGAGTTGCTTGGGTACCCCTATCCAAAAGTGCAAACTTAGTATAGCCCTGAGCAAATGTTTTCTCCCCGATACCTGGGTTGTGGTCATGTATTAGTCTCACCAGGTATGTGTCAGGTAGTAGCCGCACTTGGTTTGTGTTTTATAATGTCTACTCCATCTACATATCCCAGCTTGTCTATGGTGGCAATCAATGTAACTCCCCACCCCTCTCTTTTCTCCCTAGACTATAGGAGGTGTGCCTGCTAGTTAAATAAGGAGCTGGTGGGGGGCTTACATTAAAATCCATTATTACTGAACCGGCCCAATGGCATGGAGGGCTGAGGCAGTGATGCCTTACCTCCTCCCATGCCGGCGACCCATGTTTGCAGTGTGAGCGGGGCGCCAGAGGTCAGCTGGGGTGGGAGAGGATTGAGCATCTGGAGGACAACTCTTCTCTCCTGGGGGAGGGTGGGGACATGGACCAGTACTTGCCTGACCCCTAGCAGTGGCTGGGGCCAACAAGCCAGGTCCCATAACATGTGGGTGGAGGTGGAGCAGTCGCCTGACACGTGGCATGTGGATGTGCACATAGTGCGTTGCTGGTGGCCTGCATGCTCCATGCCACAAAAAGAAAATCAGAAAATAGTCCCACCGTGCAGAATGACGATGGTCTCCCCTGCGAGCTACCCTGAGAGGACACCTCCCAAGCTGGATCCAAGTTGGTGGGTTGAGTCACTCCCAACCCCCTGCCATGAAGGGAAAGTCATGGGGGCATTGGGGAGGGGATCCTGATCCTCACGGGATGGCGAAAGGGGGGAATGTCAGAGGTGGCCGGTGGGACCCGAGGAGAAAAAGTCTAGCTAAAAAAAAATTCTGTTATTATTAAATTTTACTTGTTTTATAGCAATTATGAGATCCCTAACTGTACTAGTGTTAATGTTCCTTGCCATATGTTCCCTAAGAGGGGGGAGGGAATGGGGTAAGGTGAAGGATTTTAAATTGAAGGATATTGACATAGCTATGCCTAGTTGTGGCACAATGCCATTTCCAGATGTAAAGCAGCATAGTGTACTTTTTATGAGGATCCCAAAGTTGAGGGACAACAGCTTTCCCCCAAGTTTAACAGACATGGCCCAAAGCTGTGTTACTGTTACAGGGACAAGTAAATTCTGCAGCAGGGAGGTACAAAAGAGAAGTCCCTCCCTTCACAAGGTGAGCTTTATGGGAGTCAGGCTTCTGTTTAGGGCCTATATTATGTTAAACTTATTGCAATGTGGGAATATTAGCCCAAATCCCTACACAGGAGCTAGCAATTTGAAAAAATATGAATGGTACTTTGTTCATTCATTCAAACATCAGAAGTATCCTTCCTAAAATTGATTTAATTAGGGACTTTGCACTAGGCTGGAAACCTGAATTTATGATTTTTACTGAAAGCTGGTTAAGCAACAGATATGAGGATGCTGCCTTGGCTATCCAGGTGTATAATCTGATCAGGGCAGATCAGAACAAAATAGGGGGTGGGGTCTTAATGTATCATCAAGATAGGTTAACGTCCAATCAGCTTTAATTAAAAGTTGATTCCTATTGTTGTGAATATTTGGCCCTAGGAATCAAACTCCCATTTGGGAAACCACTCTTATTGTTTGGATGCTACAGGCCACCAAACCTTTCAATGCAGAACATGCTAGGATTAGTGGGCACTTTACTCCCCTTCTCTTCTTCTTATGAATTACTGATGGTTAGGGAATATAATGCAAACTGGTTAAAGAAAGGGAAATCTGAATATGTTAGAACAGTCTCTCTAAACTGGGGTTTGGATCAATTGATCTTGGACCCCAGTCGTATAAATGTTAAAAATCCTGAGGACTCTTTGTTTTTTGACTTGATCTTAACAAACTCGCCACATAACTACAAAAAGTAGGGTGAGTTAGCCGACTTATTTCGCAATCATAATGTGGTGTATTGTCTTAGAGGTAGAAATAGGGTTAAGGGTCCACCTAAATTTGTTAACTTTAGATCTTTTAAAAGACTTTATTTTTATTTATTTAGTTTTTGTTTACTGGGTAAGGTGTTGTAGCCACAAAATATGACTATTTTCAGACACGACCCGGGAGGTTGCAATACAAAATTAGTTGACAAAATAAATAACAGGTATAGTTCAGAGGTAATCAACCATACAAGGAAAAAGCTACACAATGTTTAGTGATGTAAACACTATTGTTAATATGATCTTGACTATCTGACCTTTGTGTCAGACATGCAAAAACTAAATTGGGAGAGACAAAAGTTAAATTAACAAAGATTGGTCATATTTTGTCTCGGAACTAAGGTTAATTTACAACAAATATTTTTCACCAAAGACCAAAAGAATTAAAAACAAATCCGCCCTGTGGTAGTCATCTTATTTACTGAAACTAAAAAGGGACAAAAACAAAACAAGGCAGAAGGCTCGGGTCTCAAGGACAATGCAGGACTGGGAGTCTTACAGGAAATATGTAGCTGGGGAAAGAAATGCTAAAAAGGACTTCTACATGGAGAAAACTAAGGAGGCTGCAGGAGAGCTTAAAAAATTCTCTTCCATCATAATGGATCTAAATGGCCACATGAAATTCAATACATGTATTCAAATTTCAACTGAGGAAGATTTTGAAATGGGGGCTCCTCTTTCTGACAGATTCAACAAATAATTTGTTGAATCTAGGAATTTCTTTAGAAAGCCAGCACACAATTTATAAAATCCCTGGGCCCCCATATTCAAAGGAGGGAAAGGGAATATTGTTTAACCAGGAGTAGCACACTAAGCTGAAGCTTGTTTCCAGATGTGACCTGGGAACACAAGGAAGGTAAGTGACTTGCTCAGGATTACACAGTATGCACCTAGGTGGCTGTGGGATTCAAACCCAGGTCTCCAGATCTGCAGCTCAGAGCCTTAACCCACTGCACTAATCTGCCTCCAAGGAGATGTGCGGCGTAACCCAATGGCACAGGGTGATGTGGTGTGCAACCCCAACAAAGCGCAGTAGCATGATATACAGAAGGGTGGGATGTGCTGGCTGCAAGGGAATGGGCCAGGGGGGCAGCAGTAATGTATGCCACGCGAGTGGAGGGGGCGTTCCCATGAATACGCTGTACAGCGGCATATTCAGAGGGAATGCACCCCTCACTGCTCAGAGATGTGCAGCACAAAAATATGCCATGAAAAGCTGGCCTAAATTGGCCAGTCACCCACCCACAGGTGGGCAATGGCAGTGCAAGCAGGTGCAGAGCAGCTTGCCCAGCCCAGCAGTCAAGTGGCAACTCCCCTCCCATCCCCAAACCCTGTCGGTAGAAACTATGACATCCTGAAAATCCCTGGTAATCTAGACAGACCCCTTCCCATCCCTGATTGTAAGATAACATACCATCCCCATAGTTCCCTGTTAGGCTAGTGTTCCTCCTCCCAGCCCCGATCGTAACAGAAGATGAACTCCCAACATATCCCTAGTAGTCCAGTGAACCTCCCACACACCAATGGGCTTACAGTGTATACTGTAAGTTTTCATTATCAAAGTTGTGAATGAAAGCTTACAGTACACACTGCAAGTCCATTGGTCAACAGTGTCAACCAATGATATTGTAGTACATACTGTAAGCTGTCATTCTGTGACAGCTCAGTTGGCGGGCAGCCGTAGAGGTGTGTGGGTGGGTTTTGCTGCCCACTTGCTTCATTGGCCATGCTGGGATGGGGGGAGCGGGATGGGGTGTGGGTGCCTCAGAGTGTCTGGGGGTGGGGGTTCCACTGGACTACCAGGGATATGTTGGGAGTTCATCTTCTGTTATGATTGGGGCTGGGAGGGCGGCTACTAGCCTACCAGGGAACTATGGGGTTTATATGTTATCTTACAATCGGGGATGGGGGGGTCCACTAGACTACTGGGGAAGTTTGAGATGTCATAGTTTCTATGGATGGGGTTCGGGGGTGGAAGTAGGGTACCACTTGGCCAGCAAGGAAGTGTGTAGTGACAGTTATGTTGTACGATCGGACTTCAGGGTTGGGGGGCACTAGACTCCCAGGGTGATGTGGGGTGTTCATTATGTCACATGGCGATTACAGGGCGCTAGGTGCATTCAGCCGGGTGCAGCCATGCTAATGGGCTTGTAATGAGCATGCATGGTGCCCCTTTGTGCCATGCATGTCCAATGAGCTGATTAGCATTTCCCGACTGAAAATCACGCTTGGGGTCATGGTGCATCCAGATGTGCACCACGTATATCCCACTGGCGATATACAGCATGGTCCCTGGTTGTGTTGCACAGGACTCGGCAGCCAGCTATGGGCTGTGCATCCAGGGTTGGGGGCCACTAGACTACCAGGGTGATGTGGGGTGTTCATTATGTCACACAGCCATTGCAGGGCACCAGGCACATTCAGCCGGGTGCAGCCATGCTAATGGGCTTGTAACGAGCATGCATGGTGCCCCTTTGTGCCATGCATGCCCAATGAGCTCATTAGCATTTCCCAGCTGAACATGCTAGGGGTCATGGTGCATCCAGGTATGCTCCATGCATATCCCACTGGTGACATGCAGCACCGTCCCTGGTTGCGCTGCGTAGAACTCAGCGGTACCTCGTTATGGGCTGCACATTCAGGGCAGATATTCAGGCAGTGTCTTGTGATCAGTACTGATTACACATACTGTTTGAATATACCCTTAGAACTGGCCAGCGCATCTCTTTTGTGTGGCACATCTTTGCGCCCATGCAACTGGCTGGTTCTGAATATGTCTCCCCCTGGACAGTGGTGCTCCGGGAAGAATTCCTATCTTATTTTTTAATAATATGGAAATATTTTAGTTCAGTTTCAGCTTATTTATTATACTGGAAAAGCATGTGAGCAAAATTGCCTATTTTCACAAGTGTCCAGTTACATAAAATAACAATGAAATACATGGGTCTCTGCTTGGGTCCGAGGGTAGCGGGAATCACTGGAGAGAGCAACATCCGCGGCAGGTAAAGTGCCCAGGCAATCAGCGCTGAGCCAGGCCACATCAGCAGCAGAGAAGCATGGGGAGGAGGGCTCCAAGCTACGGGAGCCAATCAGAAGCAGTGGCAAGAATTTCAGGTAGCAGCTGGGCTTAACAGCCAGGGCCCAGCTGCAAACTACAGTGGAGCATCTCTGCTCAGGACCATGGGCAGCTTGAACTGCTGGAGAGAGCCACATCAGTGGCAGGAAAAGTGCCCAGGCAATTGGTGCTGAGGCAGGCTACATCAACAGCAGAGAAGCACCAGGGAGGAGGGCTCCAAGCTATGGGAGCCAATCAGAAGCAGCAGTGGGAATTTCGAGCAGTGGCTGGGCTTAAAAGCCAGGGCCCAGCTACAAACTGCAGTAGAGTGTCTCTGCTTGGGTCCATGGGTGGTGGGAACCATTGGAGAGAGCCACATCAGCAGCAGGAATCGGTGCTGAGGCAGGCCGAATCGTCAGCAGAGAAGCATAGTTTAATTTGGCCTCCACCCATCCCCCCCCACACTCTTTTAAATGCTCAGAGGCAGGATAGTCCAGGAAGAAGGTGGAACCTCAAGAGTACAACAGGTCAAAAAGCAGCACAAGAGCCGAGACTGAGCACTGGAGGAGGAGCAGACAGAACGAATGGAGGACATCATCATCATGAAAGAGCTGGTCACTGCAAGGAGGGAGGGAGGGAGCACAAAGGGCAATAGAAGGACCTTTTCATACAGGGACTGATCACTTCAGAGTGGTAGGAGCACCCTTCAGACAAGTGACCACCAGAGGGGCAAATCTGAACTGGTAGCCCATTTGTGACGTTATATAAACTTGATTCTGAAGGAGCAATATATTGACTTAATTCTGAGGGGGGCACCCTACAGGCAAATTACCACTGGAGGGACAAATCTGAATTGGTCGCCTATTTGTGACATTATATTTATTTAATTCTAAGGGGAGCATTATATTAACTTAGTTCTGAGGGGGCAGTCACTGAATAAGGGGCAAATCTGAACTCGTAGCCCAGTAGTAACATTGTATTGACATAATTCAGAGGGGGCAGGGGTAGACACAGAAATAGTAGCTAACATTGTGGCTTCCACTGCAAGAAATAAGGAGCACTGGGGCATTTAAACTGTGTGATATAGAAAAGAAATGGCAAGTCAAATGTATTGAAGGAGGTATACTTATGCTGGTCTAGGATTACGCTGGTCTCGGGTCTCACACAAGTTTAATTTTAAAGGGGACTTTATTGTCTCGGGTCTCACACAAGCATAAGTTTAAAGGGGACTATAATGAAGGAGGTATACTTACGCTGGTCTAGGATTATGTTGGTCTCAGGTCTCACACAAGCATAAATTTAAAGGACACTGTATTGATGAAAGGTATACAAGTAGAAACAATTGCAGAACAAGTACATTTAAGGATTACAGCCCCTGATCCAAATTAAAACAGGAGCAAGGAAAAATGTGGGGTCATGTGAGCGAAAAGAGGGCAATGGCTGGAAGGAGGAGGAGGGAAATGGCTAGGTAAGCGGGGTGGAAGGGGAAGGATAGTAGGATGTAATACATGTGGAACGGCAGTGTTCATGGACACATTATGGAAAATGGGGTAGTGTCCGGTGTGCAAAAAGTATAACACTCTGAAGAATTAAAAATTGAGTGGCTGTATGGGATCTTACAAGGGATGCTTGGTACAAATGCACACAATCAACTTAGATTCGAGGAGTGGGAAGTCAGGGGATGACAAAATAACACATTGAGGCCCAGGAGAGGACAGCAGGAAGTTGCACAGGAGCAAAGCATGGGCCAGCAGGACATTATTGTAAATAATTATAACAGCTTCAGAGGGGAGCGGCAAATGGCAGGGTGGAGGTGAAAAGAAAAGCAGACTCAAAGTACAGAGGGGGAAAGAAATGGCTCAAAATTCCAGTTACCTACATCAATTAGGTACGAGGTGCTGGAATCAGGGGGGCAAGGGGCAGGGGGAATAAATGAGATAGTGGAGAAGAGAGGGTGGGTAGGGGAAAATGGTGGTCAGATGGCACATAGGGGCAACTGGAAGGATGAAACCTCACTGGAAGGGGCAAGAAGAGGGGTGTGTGCAAGGATGACTAGGGAGTACCTCAGGGCTCATTACTGGGTCCATTCCTCTTTAACGTCTTTATAGGTGACATTGCGGAGGGTCTGGAAGGAAAGGTATGCCTCTTTGCGGATGACACAAAGATCTGTAACAGAGTTGATACACGGGGCAGTAGAAAGGATGAGAAGGGACTTGGCAAGGTTGGAGGAATGGTCAGACATATGGCAACTTAGATTCAATGCAAAGAAGTGCAAAGTAATGCACCTGGGAAATAAAAACCCAGGAGAAGAGTACACAATAGCAGGGGAGGTACTAATGACAACAATAATAGAAAGGGATCTGGGTGTAGTCATATCAGATGACCTAAAGGTGGATAAGCAATGTGAGAAGTCAGTAAGGAGAGCCAGGGGGATACTGGGATGCATAGGAAGGGGCATCACAAGTAGAAAAAGGGAAGTGGTTATCCCTCTATACAGACAGTTGGTGAGACCCCATCTGGAGTACTGTGTGCAGTTTTGGAGACCTCATCTATGCAAGGACATAGACAGGATGGAAGCAGTCCAGAGGAGGGCAACTAAAATGGTGCAGGGTCTATATCAGAAACCATATGAAGAGAGACTGAGAGAGCTTAATATGTATACCCTTGATGAAAGGAGGGACGGGGGGACATGATAGAAACTTTTAAGTACCTCAAGGGAATCAACAAAGTCCAGGAGGGTAGCATCTTTCGGAAAAAGAGATGTGTAAGAACAAGGGGGCACAATTTAAAGTTAGAGGGGGGACGGCTCAGGGATAATGTGAGGAAATTCTTTTTCATGGAGAGAGTGGTGGATGCATGGAACCGCCTTTCTGGAGAGGTTGTGGGGTCTAAAACAGTGGGGGAATTCAAACATTCATGAGACAGACATAAGGCAATTATAGTGGGGGGTTGCAGGAAGTAGGCTGTTGGTTAACTAGAATCTGCAGCTTATCCAATAGGTAGGGAAATGGGCAGACTGGGTGGGCCAAGTGGTCCTTATCTGCTGTCAAAGTCAAAGTCTGTGTTTCTAGGGGAGGGAGTGACCAGGAGGCAGTAACAGAACGCAAAGGTCATCATACTAGCGAGGGGATGGTGGGTATAATTGGAGTCAGGGACTCAATGGGGAGGAGAGGACAAGGGGGAATGGTAGCAATCATGGCACATGTCATGGGGGCTACTGATGAGGTAGGGTGACTGGATGGGGTGGGTTTGTGCATGTAGCAACAGGATGTCGCTACAAGTATGTGCACGCATGGGAGTGGGAATGACCACGCTCAGAGAGGGGCAGGAGGGGTTTTTAGGGGTGGTACCTCAGTGGGCTGCTGAGCTGGCCCTGTGGTTTGGTGGGTGGGTTTGTGGCTTGGGTGGACAGGGTGGTGGGTTCGGTTCCGGGTGCAGGTACGTTTTTGTTGCACCCAGCCTGAATTTCTTTTAACGTTTGCACCCCGACATGCACCCCCTGGAGTTGAAATCCTTAAGTAAAGAGGATATGAGAACACAGCCGCGCCATCGTTAATAATGTAAGTCCCTGGTGCCATTTTGCTGTGCGCCAGGGAGTCATAGCGCCAAAATTGATTTTCAGCGCTGTGACTTTGCTGTAATGGCGATTGCCTTTCTGCGGTCACTGTTATGACATAGAACCCAACAGGGGTATTGGAGCAGAGAGGAGCACAAGTAATAGATAATAACATGGAGGACCCGATTGTGACAAGAGGGCAAACTAGGGACTCAAAAATAGTGATCTTCGAAGACTCAATAATCAAAGGTATAACATAGGGATGTAAGGAGGACCCACATAACAGAACGTCTTGAGATGGAAGCAGGGAAAGCACTACTCAGCATCCAGGAGCTGATAAAAAAGGTAGGGAGGAGACCAGACCTAGTACTGCACATTGGTACCAGGGATTTACTGCTCAAAATTTACTGTGGCTCGTTTCACCTGTACCATTAGCTGCCTTCAAAAATCTTATCCATCAATTATTCATGGAGTCCTGCAACTGCTTCCAGCACTGAATCTCTGACTCTCCCTCCTACCTGTCTGTCACCTCCCCCTACTACAGGCAGGAGGGGCACAGCTTTATAAGGAATGGGGGAGATGCATGGTCCAACAAAGAACTATATAGCCAGGACAGGCTGCATCTTAACTGGTCAGGAAAAAGAATGCTAAAGAACATGATGGGGGTGCACATGACAGAGGTACTTGATTTAAGGGGGGGAGACAGAAAAGGGGGGCCAAAATGCCTCCTCCCCATGTAAGTAGGAAAAAAGGGACAGGGAAGGATGCAAGTAACAGAGTGAACAAGGGAGGTGGGGCAGACAGGGTCAAACCGGGAAAGTAATTAAAGGCGGGGACAGAAGGGACAAGATGGTCGGTGGTGTCGCTCAATGCATGCAGCATAGGGAACAAGATGGAAGTACTACAGGCCTTGAGTGCGGCACGAATATTGCAACCATTAGGAAACCTGGGCCACGGTATACCATGACTGGGACCTCTCGATCCCAGGGTACAAGCTTTACAGATGCGACAGGTAGAAAGGAAAAGGAATGGGGATTGCAGCTTACATCTGGGAAGGGATAGTGTGCGTGAGGGAAGACGAGGTGGAAAGGGGGGGCAGTGAGGCATTGTGGCTATAACTGCAAACCAACAAGGGCAGAAAAATTAAGTTTGGGGTGGTTTATAGACTTCCTAACCAGAGGGAGGAAATAGACAGGGTGTGCAACTGAGAGACATAACAGAGAGGGCGGAGGTGATAGTAACAGGGGACTTTAACCTGCCTAAAATAGACTGGGTAACTCCTGCCATGACCGGCACCAGAAGCCAGGTGATCCTCGATGCAATACAGGATGGCTTCATGACCCAGCTGGTGGCAGGACCAACCAGGAGGAAGCAATCCTGGACTTTGTGCTTACAAATGGGGAGTACATCCAGGAAATTGATATCAGGGAACCCCTCGTTGGGAATGACCGTAGTTCAGTATGGTTCAAGATAGATATGGGCAAAGAGGATATCCAGACAAGGACTAGGGTGCTGGACTTCAGGACAGCCAACTTTACTAGGATGAAGGAAATGATCAGGGAGAAACTAGGAATATTAGAGGAGGGGATGGGGGTAGAAACACTATGGGGACATATCAAGAGAGCCATTCAAATGACCATGGACAGTTGCATAAAGATGAAAGGGAAGAAGGCAAAGGCAAGATGGCCCAGCTGGTTCAGCAAGGAAGTAGCTAGATCAACAAGCATTTGTCAATGCTGAATGTTGTCTCGCTGGCATTGGCATTGGTAGTGCCAGAGTTAGAGGTGCATAATAGGAATAGCAGTGAAGTATTGAAGTGACGTCAACCCCACCCCCACCCTGCAGAGACCAACAGGGATTGCGGTGTGCCTTTGGGTGGTCAGCTGTAACACTCATGCCATTTTACCTCACCCTACCCTGTAGACACTAACAAGTGTCATGGTGTGCTTTGGGGTCTTTGGGCATTATACTTACCCCATTTCATAAGGAAATACGCTGAGGTGGGTGCAGTATAGGAGAATGGGATGAACTTTGTGGATGAACACTGCAAGGCACACCACAATGTGTGTCACTGGCTGCAGGGTGGGGGTAGGGGTGGGGGTGGGGATGGAACAGGGAGCATTACAGCCGATGATCCCAAGTCACACCCCTGACGCCTGTCAGTCTACACAGGGTGGGGTGTTACAGTTGGAAACCCTAACACCATAGGTGTGTGTTGGTATTTTCACTCCAAATTTTCAACATGGGCTTTTCGTGACCCCACATCATGAAGAGCGGCACTTTCAGTTTGTTAACTGAAAGGTGGTTTTGCACAGCGTCTATGCTATTTGGTGACACAGGTCCGAAAACACATTTTGGGCAGTATGTAAAAAATGAGAACTGTATTGTTCATGAGGAGGTGTAAAAAAATGGCAACATCGAAAATCTGGAGTGAAAATACGAAAAATTGGCGAAGTCATAAGCATGCATAGAAATTGTGCAACACACGTCCATAACCCAATTATTTTGGGAATTTTTTTAACCACATTTTCAAAATAGGCATTTTGGGACCTCCCCTCATGAACAGTGGCACTGTGATTTTGTTAATTTGTCCCAAAAGTTGATTTCTCACAGCAACCATGCCATTGTGCGCCACAGGTGCGAAAACTAATTTTGGGCAGGATGTGAAAAATGACAGATGTACTGTTCATAAGGAGGTGTGAAAAAATGCCAGTGTTGAAAATGTGGCATGAAAATATTGCAAATTTGCGGAGTTACAAGGGTGCATGGGAACTGGCGCATCTAATCACAGGGGTCAGTAATTTTATAGACTTTCTTCACCAAATTTTCAACATAGGCATTTTAGGACATCTGCTCATGAACAGTGTCACCGTCATTTCCTCAAACTGTCCCAAAAACTGATTTCGTGCAACGACTGTTCTGTTCTGTGCCACAAGTGCGAAAACACATTTTGGCCAAGATATGTAAAATGACAGATGTACTGTTCATAAGGAGGTGTGGAAAAATGCCAATTTTGAAAATCTGGAGAGAAAATATTACAAATTCACAAAGTTATGAGCGTGCATGGAAACTGCACAATGCACGCTCGTAAGGCAGCCATTGTTTGGATTTTTTCCACCAAATTTGCAACAAAGGCTTTTTGAGAGCCCCCCTCATGAACAGTGGCACTGTTGTTTCATTAATCTGTCCCAAAAGGTGATTCCATGCAGTGACTGTGAAATCACCTTTCGGGACCGAATAATGCCATGACAGTGACTGAATTCATGAGGAGGGGTCTCAATAACCCTATGTTGAAACTTTAGTGTCAAAATTTTCAAAAATGTCTGATATATGCACCAAAGTTGAAGAAAAAACCTATTTATGCCATTATACAGCTTACCGGCATTTCTTCAGTTTGCGGTCGGCTTTGAAGAGTGCAGACATGTTCCTGGTCCACCAAAGATCGTCACGCCAAACTCTGGAGGTAAGTATGGGGTGAGGGGGTGATGGGAGGCAGGGTGCATGAGAGGTGGGCGCGGGTTGGGGAGGGAGAGAGGGCCGCGATGGACGTTTTCTGTTTTACAGGTGAAAAAAAAAGGGAACATCCAGGGACTTTTTTTTAGGGACATTTGGCACGCTGGGGTGGGCTACCAGTGTGCCACATGATTGTTTTGGGGAGGGGGGCTGTAGCCGAGCAGGATTGTGCACCTCCTCGGCACACAACAGATGGGGGGAGACATTATGCTGATGGGGAGTGGGCTCCCCTGTCGACAAAATAAACAGGGAAGGGGGACTATAGCCAATGGGGACTGGGCCCCACATCTGCAAAGAAAGACTGTTGGGGGGGTGCATGATGCTGAGGGGGATTGGGCACCCCCTTGGCACTCACTTGGGGGGTCATTATGCCAGTGAGGAGTGGACTCCCCCATTGGCAAATGAAGTGGGTCAGGGCATGCGACAGGGGGATTGGGCACCCCTGAAGTCGGGCTGCGGCAGTCGATGCCACCATGTTTACATCGGGAGGCATGTTATTGTGCCGCTGCAATGAGAAGCTTGCTTCTCATTGCAGTGGACCTTTTCTTAGATCTGGTGGCCACATTCTGAATTGCTGGTATGGCCCCTGCATGCTGGCTGATTGGGGAATGAGGGCTGCACATACTGATGGGTCCCCTGTATTCGCCTACAGTGACCGCACCTCCAAATCTGCTACTACTGCAATACATTGACTCATGCGCAAGCGTGAGACAACATAATAAGGTAAAAGAGAGCAGCTTATAAGAAGAGCAAGCGAACTGCTAGATTCGAAGATGAAGAGGAATTCTGCAGATGGCTATAATAGCCAAAAAGGAGGTCCAGAAGGCCAAGACACAGAAAGAGCACTAGCACAGGGGATAAAAAGAGGGGGAAAAGGCCTTCTTTAACTATATAAGAGAGAAAAGGGACAAAAAAGACGGCATCGTCAGACTCAAACAGGGGACAGAATGGGTAACGGAGGACAGAGCAAAAGCAAAGATTTTCAATGAATATTTCTGCTCAGTCTTTACAAAAGAAAAAGGCAGGCCAATGCCACAGGCAGGGATCAGGAAGGAGGGAACAGGGGTAGACCCAGGGGTTATTGAGATAGATAGGGTGAGAGTGGGGCTGAGGGCACTAAAAGTGGATAAATCCCCAGGGCCATATGGGACACACCCCAGAGTACTCAGGGAATTGGCTGATGAACTGGTAGGTCTGATGGCAGTTTCATTCAATAGTTCCCTGAACTCGGTGGTAGTGCAGGTGGAATGGAGAACAGCTAATGCAGTACCACTCAACAAAAGCAGTCCGAGAGGATCCAGGCAACTACAGGCCAGTAAGCCTGACCTCTATAGTGTGCAAACTTATGGAGTCCATACTAAAGGAGGGACTGGTG
Organism: Neoceratodus forsteri; assembly: GCA_016271365.2. Lineage (NCBI taxonomy): Eukaryota > Metazoa > Chordata > Ceratodontiformes > Ceratodontidae > Neoceratodus > Neoceratodus forsteri. Next base: position 143,514,300 of record CM028129.1, on the reverse strand, counting down.
AACTACTTGGAGGAGAATGGTCTGCATGACAGTAAGCAACATAGGGTTTGTAGCTGGAAGAGCGTGTCAAACAAACTTAATCAAGTTCTTTGACTATGTCATGAAGGCGGTAGACAAGGGTCAGACAACAGACATCATATACTTGGACTTCAGCAAAGCTTTCGGCTCAGTGCCACACAGAAGGCTGATAACAAAACTGAAACCACTAGGGGTGGGGGAAAGATTGGTCAGATGGGTGGAGAACTGGTTGGGGGGCAGGACGCAGAGGGTCATAGCCCGGGGGTAGCCTCCAGTACAACAGAGGCCACTAGTGGGGTACCGCAAGGATCAGTCTTGGGCCCAGTATTGTTTAATGTGTTTATAAATGACATTGGGGAGGGTATTCAAGGCAAGATGTGCCTCTTCACTGACGACACCAAAATCTGTGAGAAGGTGGACATTCAGGAGAGGATACAGGAACTAAGGGAAGACATAGCCAGACTGGAGAAGTGGTCATGGATTTGGCAGCTGGGCTTCAATGCCAAGAAGAGCAAGGTGATGCACATAGGGGTCAAAAATCCTAAGAACTGATTACTATATAGGAAAAGTACTGGTAACAGAGACTGAGGAAGAAAAGAACCTAGGAGTAGCAATCACTAGTGACATGAAGCCATCCACACAATGCAAAAAAGTGGTAGGTAAGGCCAACAAAATGATGGGATGCATCGTGCGGGGATTCAGTAGCAGAAACAGTGAGATTATTCTGCCACTGTATAGGCCACTGGTGAGGCCTCATTTGGAGTATGGAGTAAGGTATTGGCACCTGTACCTAAAAAAAACATTAAACTGCTGGAAGGGGTACAGAGGAGGGCAACTAAGATGATCTGGGGGCAGCAGGACAAGTCGTACAAAGAGAGGCTGGAGTCCCTTGTGAATGTACTCACTGGAGGAGAGGAGGCAGAGGGGGGATATGACAGAGACCTTCAAGTACCTAAGGGGTATAAACAAGGTAGCATGGGAGGGTCTCTTCAACGTAAGAAAAAAATACCTCCACCAGAGGACACAGCCTAAAGCTAGTAGGAGGAAAATGTAGGAGGGATATGAGGAAACATTTCTTTACAGAAAGGGTGGTGATGCCCTGGAACGTAATGCCCAAGTTAGTTGTGGCATCTAAGATAGTGGGCTCTTTCAAAAGGTCATGGGACAAACACAGTGGGAGGATGTGGGGACAAGGAAAAGAAAAAGAAAGGGGGATAGGTGGAGAGGGGTCACAAACATTGGTGATGGATAAAATACAAGATCCCAACACAAATCGGGCAGACAAGATAGGCCTGGAAGTCTCCTTCTGCTGGCTACTACTTATATTCTTATAGGTAGAATAACAATGAATTACATGGGAAACATACTAACATACTAACATACTATTTGCCAGCAGATTAGGCCTTATGGTCTATCGAGTCTGCTCGAACCTAGATCCTTAGTTGGGTGCCGAGACCCTCCCATCCCTTGTGCTCCAGAAACCCCTATCATCCATCCCCACCCCCCCAGGACAGGCCATCATCTGATACATCCACTTTCTGTGTCTGTCCCACCCTCTCTTAAAGCCCTCCACTGTGGATCTCTGAACCAGCTCACCAGGCAGAGCATTCCAAGGGTCCACCACCCTCTCAGTGAAAAACCTCCTCCTCTTTTCCCCCCTCACCCTTCCACCTTCCAACTTCAAACCAGACCCTCTGGTGATGCCTCCCTGCTTTAGTCTAAAGATCCCCTCCATGTTTACCCTATTTATTCCCTTGAGGTACTTGAAGACCTCAATCATGTCCCCCCTGTCTCTCCTCTCCTCCAATGAAAACAGGCAGAGCTCCTCAAGTCTGTCCTCGTAAGTCAAATCCCCTAGCCCTAGTATCATCTTTGTTGCCCTCCTCTGTACCCTCTCCAGGAGCTGTATGTCCCTCTTCAAGTGTGGTCTCCAGTACTGTACACAGTACTCAAGGTGTGGTCTAACCAGTCCATTGTACAGCGGCAGAATCACTTCCTTGCTCCTAGAGGTGATCCCCCTTACGATGCATCCCAACATCCTGTTTGCCTTGCTAGCTGCTCTCCTGCACTGCTCAGAGTTATTCATACATGTATCCACCATGACCCCTAGGTCTTTTTCCCCTATTGAGGCTTCCACGCCTCCTCCCAGGGTGTACCTGTGTTTAGGGTTTCCCAGACAAGATGCAACACCTTGCACTTGGTGATATTGAAATTTAATTTCCATGTGTGAGCCCAGCTTTCCAGGGTGTCCAGGTCCCCTTGCAGGGCCAACCTCCCCTCTTCTCCCTCAACTACTACTCCCATCTTGGAGTCATCCTCGAAGAGACTCATTTCACACCCTATACCATCCCTGATGTTCGATATGTATGCATTAAACAGGATTGAACCCAGGACCGAGCCCTGTGGTACCCCACATCCAACCTCTGTAGGGTTGAGAGCTCCCCACAGACCACTACTCTCTGAGTGCATCCAGCTATCCAGTTTTCAATCCATCTGACCATCAAAGGGCCTACTCCTAACCCCATCAGTTTCTCCACCAGACCATTGTGGGGACAGAGTCAAACGCCTTGCTGAAGTCCAAGAATAATACATCCACAGGCTTACCCCTGTCCAGTTCTGATGTTACCCATTCATAGAACTCCACAAGGTTGGTTTGACATGATCTACCTGGCACAAACCCATGCTGCCGACTATCAGACCTCCCACCTCCTCCAAGTAAACCCCAATCGTTCCTTTAGTATACTCCATTAATTTTCCCACCACCGAGGTTAAACTGATGGGTCTATAGTTACCTGGTACTTCCCTCGACCCCCTTTGTAGTTGGTACCACATGTGCCTCTCGCCAATCCCTAAGTACCGTCCCTGTCTCAAGTGACCTGCTGAAAAGCTCCGCCAGGGGTGCAGTATGTCCGCCAATTCCCATAGTACTCTGGATGAATGCCATCTGGCCCAGGAGATTTGTCTTTCTTTAGGGCCTTGAGGGCAAACCACACCTTTAGGCGGGATGGCATCATCCGTCCCTCCACCTACTGGTCTTTTATCCTTATCCAGATGTGACACCCTGGGGTACCTTTCCCTCCCTTTTGCTCCATTTCTGTTGCTCCCTGATCCCACTCCCTGCCTTCTATCCCTTTGTGCCTTGCTTTGTAGATATCCCATTGCCCTCCTAGTGAACACAGAGGCAAGTACTCATTAAATACCTCTGCCTGGTCCCTCGTCTCTTCCACCCACCTCCTTCTGATCTCAATCTGCTGAGATGGCCCTTAGTTTCTCCGCTCCCCAATGTGAGGAAGAACCCTTTCCCCTCCATGTATCCCCTGTGCCAGCCGTTGCTCTTTTACTGGACTTTGCTCCCTCACCATAATGGTGACTTTTCTAGATGCAAGCTGGTACATTTCCTTATCCCTATCCCTCTTGTTGTTTTATATTTTTGTAAGCCGCTTCCTTTTCTCTGACTGCTACCTGGACCTCACTGGACCACCAGCATGGTTTATGTGACCTTGCTCCCTTACGTTTCAACTTAGCGCAGATCCTGACTGCCTCATGAAGTCCTCGTTTTGCGGCCTCCCATCTCCTTTTCCACACTTGTCGTTGAGGTAATCCCTTCAAGTGATCCTTGAGAATATTTCCCATGCCCATAAAGTCTGCCCCCCTGAAGTCCACTGCCAGTGTCCTAGATCTCACCCCCCTCCCCCAATGCTTATTTGAAACCAGACAGTATTGTGGTAACTCCCAGTCAGGGGGTCCTGTACAACCATGTCCCTTACCAGATCCCCATCTGCCAGAACCACATCCAGGACATGCCCCTCCCTTGTGGGCTCCATCACATGCTGTGTTAAGAACACATCCTGGAAGCCATCCAGCAGCCTCTGCTCCTTGGCCACCTTAGAGGACATGGTTCCCCAGTTTGTACCTGGCATATTAAGGTCCCCCATCAACACCACTCCTTCCCCTTTTGGTCCACACTGGGCAATGATGTTGTCCAGCAACCCATCCTCTAGAACATCACTCATCCCGGGGCCTATATGCTACTCCCAGCTTGACCTTATCTCCTGCTGGGATCGAGAGTGACCCATAAGGCCTCCACGTTTCCTCTGCCTCTTCTACCATAGCAATTTCTATGTCATCTCTAATGAACATAGCCACTCCACCCCTCTGCCCTCCTTTCTATCCTTCCTAAGCATAGTGTGCCCTTGCATTTGGGTCCCAGTCATGGTTTTGTTGACACGTTTCGTGACTGCGCCACATCCACCCCGAACACCATGGCCTGGAACTCTGGCAACTTGTTTCCCAAGCTCCTGGCATTTACTAACACTAACCCCCACCCCTTATCCCTGATCCTCCTTGTCGAACCCCACCCAGATTCCTTATACTTCCATCCTCCCCCTGAAACCTCCACCTCCAGTCTGTTTCCCCCTTCCCCCCCTTGGGCTTGAAGGCTGCTCCCCTCATCTGGAGGGGAGGGCTTCTGGTCAGCCCCTCCTTTATCCCTTCCCCCCCTTACAAGTTTATTAAACAAATAAGGGATGTCGTACATACAGCATTAGGTATACAAAAGAGCATATGTGAGAACAACACAACAAGTAAAACAACTAGTAAAAATAAGGAGAGTTAAGTGCTAAGGTTAGGGTAATGCACAAAGCTAAGGATGGATGGGGAGAGTGGTAAGGAGGGATGGTCAAGGTTGGAGGCACTTACTCGTGGAGGCCATGGACTGGTGCCTCTTCAGGTTAAATTTGAAAGAATGGGTAGAAGTATACTGGATGAGAGCAGGGGGAAGATTGTTGAAGAGTTTGGTACCCAGTGCTGGGTAAGTTACTTTTTCTATTACTTTCTATTACATTTGGAAACTTGTTCCAGGAAGCTCTGTGCAGTCACTAGCAAGGATGGAGAAGTACTAGAAAAAGTAATACACCTTACAATTATAGTTACTTATTTCTTTTTATACAAAATCCATACAAAAATAATAAATAACTATAACAGATTACATTTTTTGAGAGTAATAGGTTAGTTACTAGTCACTTTCAAATAAATGTAATCAGTTACAGTTACATATTTCTTTTGTATAAAAAGACATAAGTAATTGTAACTGTAAGGTGTATTACATTTTCCAGTACTTCTCCATCCGTGCTAGTGACTGCATAGAGCTTTCTGGAACAAGTTTTCAAAAGTAATAGAAAGTAATAGAAAAAGTAGCTTACGCAACACTGTTGGTACCTTTGTAAAAGAGGGTTTTTGGCCTTGAGTAGAGCGGCAGAAAGGGATGAGAAAGGAGGAGATGGAGGACCATCTAGTGGCTCTGGAGGGAGCTACCAATGGGAAAAGAGATCTAATGCTTTCATGTAAGAGTCCCAGAGAGAGAGAGAGACAGAGAGAGAGAGAGAGAAAGTGTGAATTTTTCAATTGAGGCAGTCCTCAAGAGAGGGCATTTAGGAGAGTGTGTAAAGGTTGCAGTGGTGAGTAAGTCTAGGGAGGTTGGAGACCAAACGAAGAATGCAGTGGTAGGTACTTCGAAGTCTGTTGAAGATTTTTTGGCAAAGTGGAGGGAAATAAACAAGAGATCCATAGTCTATCAGTGACAGCAAGAAACTACATGCTAGAAGGGTTCTGGATTCATTGGTAAGGAAAGGTTTAACCCTGTAGAGCTTGCAGAGCCTTTGGTGGATTTTCGTAATGGTTAGGTTAATGTGAGATTCGAAGTTAAAGTGACTGTCGACGAGTAGGCCAAGGTATTTGGATTCTTGTACGCTCTCTCAGTTAGGTTACTGTTGTCATGTAAGGGGAAATCAAAGGCTAGGTGCTTACAGGGGCTGGAAAAACATAGCCTTTGTTTTTAGAGTTTAGTACGAGTCCCTTTGCCGAATCAAGGGTGGTTTACAACCTCAAACTGAAGCTATTAACCCCCCACTGGCCCCCCCCTTGTTTAACCAGCAGGGCTGCTTCTCTCACCACAAAGCATCTAGGGAGTAAAAGAGATGGGTGGGGGTTTACATAAGTTAAACAGTTACATTTTTCTTTGGAAAATAGAGAAGGTGGCCACCATTAAGACTCAGTGGACCAGACTGTTATTTAAAGGAACAGTCAGCCAAGTGTGGCTACTACCTGGCACACACCTGGTGGGTTCATTTACCATGGCCAGCAACCCAGGTCCCTGGGAGAAAACATTTGCTCAAAGTCATGCTAGGTTTACTCTTCTGGACAGGGGCACCCAAGTAAATCCACACACATGGAGGCAATAACAATGCTGTCGAAACCAGGTTGGGAGTCTAGAGTGTAACTTTTATTCTTGTAACAGAGTAAGAATAATCACAAAGCGAAGATGGACTCCCACAGGGTTACACATACCGGTATTGCAGATTCTCCAGAGTATAGAAATTCCTTACATTCCCATTTAGCATATGGTGAAGACACAAAACAGCGAACTCTGGTTCTGAAACTGAAGGCTGGCACAGCTGCCTGAACTAGTAATGTCCCCATTTCCCACAGGGAATGGAAGTGGTACTTATGACCACAATGAGCACATCTAGGCTCAAAATCTTCCAGCACCCACTATACTGGGGTAAACTGACGAACAGAGAATCCAAACCCACATCTCAGGGCAATTATTTCCATTAGGCACTGGCTACATGCACTGAATGAAAATGTGCCCAAACTGAACCCGGAAAGGCAAGCTGGTTACTCCTGATGGGGGGTCTACCACCTTTTGCTTCCAAATTTATACTCGGCCATTCATCTGATTAATAACACCCCCACAGAAGAAACTTGTAGATGTTATCTTGAAATGTTTTTCAGACTTAACATACTACTGACACACCTCTGGGTGTCCAACTAAAAGGTTCTGTACTTGGACAGTCACATCCTTGGACTCCAATGAAGGCAGAAACTTTTAAATTAAAACTGGGTGACTACTCCCAGGCTCAGAGAAATTCACCCTACTGGGTTTGCAGATGCCTCTGGGCTTTCACAAAACAAAAGGTTGTATTCACAACCAAATGAAGATGTCCATGGCAGTTTCACCAAAGAAAATGGATTAAGGGGGATTTCCCCTGAATCCTGGAGTTCGCCCCCCATCCCTCCTGGGATGGGGCACTGGGAAAACCAAAAACAAGGTCTCCACCACTTCAGCTACTATCTTCTTTTGTTCTTCTATGGTGAGAACAAACAACCACCAAAGAAAAGGGGATAGCTCTTTACCAGAGCTAGGTGAGGAGCTGCCCAGCAGCTGTAGCCTCCTCCTGGAACTCCTACTGAAGACTGACTCCTAACACTCACTGAACATTCTTATTCACTTACTAAGCCAGCTGGACAAATGTGGCTTATGCTGCTGTGAGAGTTCCAAAGTGACATCACCACTCCAGCTCAGCTGAGACTGAAAAACAGAGTGTGATAGTGTGAAACCCATTTATCTGGCATTTCACAAGCTGTCTTCCCTGCCTGCCACTGATCTAACTGGAATTATAGTAACCCCAGGGAACAAGGGGGTTACATTATTGAGGAAGGAGAAGGGGTTTTTATCGCTACAAAAGAGGGCAGCATTGTCAGCATAAGGTATAAACTCAGTGGAGGAGCATATTTGGGGGAGGGAGTTAACCACAAGGGAGAAGAGAAGGGGGCCAAGAATGGACCCTTGAGGAACTCCACACTTTATAGGGCAAGGGTTAGAAAGGGCACCATTGATGATTGTCTGATGTGACGTAGGGTGAAGGTAGCTTTTAAACCAGCTTAAAACATCAGATGAGAAGTGGAGACCAGCTAAGGATTCAAGAAGGACATTGTGGTTGATGAGATCAAAGGCTTTGGTGAGATCCATGAAAACCGTACCAGTGTAAAGACCTTTGTTGCAGGCTTTGTGGATGAAGTCTGTGAATTTTATAAGGGCAGTTTCATTGTTATGGCCTGCCCTGAAACCATGTTGGACATCTATTAGAAGGTTGTGTTTGGAAAAGAAGTCAGTGATTTGCTTATGGATGACTTTTTCAATTATTTTGGAGAGGGGAGTGAGGAGGGAGATGGGTCAGTAGTTAGCGACTTCGTGAAGAGGTCCTGATTTATGGAGAGGACTGATAATGGTGCATTTCCATTTAAGAGGAATGGAGCCAGTGTAGAGAGAGTGGTTAAAGATTTTGGTGTGGGGGACCGCTAGGGGTTCAATAACCTGTTTAAGGACCCTATAGTCATTGTCACACCCCAAGAACAGCCTAGAGTCATTGTTTTTTTATGAGTTTGGTCACATTGGAGGGGGAGAGATATCTAAAGTAGAAGGATGGGTGGGATTGGTGGGGAAATAGGGACAAGGGGTTTGTTGGTCTTGTACTTGTCAAGATCACTAAAAAAGTGGTTAAAAATGGAAGAAATCTCGAGGGGTCGGTGATGATCCTTCATTCAGTGGAGAGACAGATTTGGTTGTCTTTCTTCCCTCTGCCAATTAGGTTGTTAAGGATATTCCAGGTGTACTTAGGGTTTCCTAGAGAGCTACATTGTTTTTCAGCAAAGAAAGAAAATTTTGAAGCCCAGACTGCAGATTTGCATCTGTTCCTAAGGGTTTTGTAATGAAGAAGGAAGTGAGGAAGTTTCAGTTTCCTGTATGTGGTCCAAGCCTGATTTCTTTCCCTCATTAGTTTCAGGAGATATGGGGTGATCCATTCTTGCCAGTTGCCTTTCACCCTGATTTTTTTATAGGGATAAGAGAGTTACAGATGGCTAGGAATTTTGTCCTGAACATTTCAAGAGCAGAATCAATGTCATGAATGGAATCCATGAAGGACTGGTCCGCAGCCCTGACTGCATTGATGAACTCTAGTGGATTGAGTTTTCTGGATGAACTCTAGTGGATTGAGTTTTCTGATTTGTCTCATATGGATAAATTTATGCTCCTTGCAGGGGCTTTAGTGGACCAACAACAGAAAATTGTACAGTGGTCACTATTAGAATCGAGGAGAGTGCCCGAGTTGGAAATAATGTGTGGGGTTTGGAAACCATGATCCAGTCAATGAGGGATTGGTAACCGGTCTTGTAGTTGGTCCTGTTGGGGGAGGTGATAATCTGGTGGAGGCTGAGCCCGAGGATAGATTCCTTAACATTAACAGAGAGAGGGGTTAGCCAATTAAGGTGGAAGTCACAGAGGATGACCCATTCCCTACCTGGAGGAATAGAGTTCCTGAGAGAGAGTAAAGCTTCTAGTTCATTAGGAGGAGTTCCATGGGGGAGATAAGCAACACTTATAGTTAAGGTCTTGTTGTTACTGAGAAGGAGATCGATGGAGAGGGATTCAGGAAGGGAGGTAGCGGGAGGAGACTCTGAAGCAGTGGCTGGAAGATGGTTTGCTACCCAAAAAAGGCAGCCACCCCCTCTTTTACTGAGCCTGTCCTTCCTGAATAGTGTGTACCCCTAAAGAGTTGTTTCATTAAGTGGGATTCTCTTGGTGAGTCACATCTCAGTAAGGGCTATTATGTCAAAAGTGTTGGATGATAACCAGGCTACAAGCTCTGTTTTCTTTGCCATAAAACTTTGGACACTGAGGTGCATAATTTCTAGCTGTCTGGAGTGCTTGGGGGAGGAAAGAGGTTTGATGCGGATGACTGAGAGGGGCCCTGGTTATGGTGGATGGACCCATAGATTAGTAAGAGGAGAAGGATGACCCTTCTGAACCTGTGGCAGGTAAACAAAGAGAGCTTACAGGATGAGGGTCTAATGCAGTGTTTTAAAATAGCAGGGATGTAGTTGTAGAGGAGGAGGAAATCATGAGTTTGAGAAGGAGGAGTCTCCATGTAGTGGCAGAGGTGGTGGGCACTTAGAGAAAGGGGTTGCTGAGAAGGGAAAATTAGTTGGGGGAATTGATGTTAAAGTCGATTGCGGTGGAGGGGGAAGGATTGTTAGGGATTGGTAGAGAGGAGTTGGGGGCAGATGAGGCATAGGGTGTTGTGTGTGGAAGGGGGGAGGTGGGGGCAAAGGTGTGTAGAGGTACTGGAGGAAATGTTTTTGAGTACTCCAGATGGAGAAAAGAGAAAGGAAAGATACAGTTAGTAGTGAAAGAAAGAGGGGTTTCATGGCTGCAGGAGCTAGGAAAAAGGCAGGATAAAGTATAGAAGCTAGTAGAATATAAAGGAGGGTAGGAGAAAGGCAGAAGAATCAGTGTGTACTGCTATTCGGGCCCTTTAAGAAAGGCTAGAGACAGAATAACTTAAGGAGAGGGGGCATGGAATGTCTGGAGGGGAGGAGCCTTCAGGGAGAAAGTGTATTTAAAGAGTGTGGGAGGCGGGGAAGGGAGGGCAGGAGAAAATTCTTCCAAATTAATTGAGCGAGACCAAGGCTCAAAAAATACCAAGCTAGGAGTTGGCAGAGGGTGAGTAGGTGTAACCGATGGCAGGCTTCAGGCAGAAAGCGGGTAACCAATAGTGGAGCAGTAGTGTGGGCGCCTCGAGTAATGTACCTTCAGCAATGAGTCATTAAAAATAATTGACCAGTGGCCGGAGCAGGGGAGCTGAATTGCCACAGGTCTTGGGTCACTGGAGCAGGTGGCAGTGGAGGGAGTGCCCAGTAGCAGGCCTCTAGCTAAAGCGAGAGAAGGAAGAAGGAGAAAAGAGGATTAAAAAATAGGAAGGGAACTGTGGGTGGGGAGCAGACAGGGTAGGGGAGACAGGGAAACAGCAGAGGCTGAAAGCCCAGGGGATTAGCTTAATCGGTGGAAGGGCACAAAGATCGGGATGGGAGAGGGAGAAGAGGAGAGAAACTAAAAGAAAATGAGGGTGGGGGGCTAGCAGGTTAGCTCTTGCAGACAAAGGAAGAGTAGACCCTGAGAGTCTTGTGAAGAGGACGAGTGATGTGGTGAGGTAGAGAGATGAATTAACAGGCTTAAAATGTTGAAAACAAGTGGGAAAGTGGAGAGCAAGAAAGGAGGATTAGAGCAGGGGAAAATCAAGAGATGAGTAGGGTAGTAATCAGGCACAGAAGAAACCAGTAGAAAATTAGGCAAAAAAAACGGTTCAATTAGCAGTGCAGTTCAATGCAGTTAAACTTGGGCAATAAAAGTAGCTTGATTAGCAGCAGTAAAAAAATGCAGTAAAATAGAATCAAGTACAATGAAATGTTTAAAAGCTAGGAATATGAGCACAGGAGTCTAAACAGGATCTAGCAGCCAGTCAAGTTTTAAATCTACCAAATTAATTAAATTCTTCCAAATGAACTGAGCGAGAGCAAGGCTTGAAAAATGCCAAGCTAGGAGCTGGCAGAGGGTGAATAGGTGTAGCTAATGGCAGGCTTCAGGCAGGAGACAGGTGACCAACAGTGAAGCAGCAGTGCAGGCGCCTCGAGTAGCATACCTTCAGGAAGGAGCTGGTAAATTAGCAGCCAGTGGCTAGAGAAGAGGACCCAAATGGCCACAGATCTTGGGTTGCTGGAGTGGGTGGCAGTGGAGGGAGCACCCGGTAGCGGGTGTCCAGCTTCAGGGAGGAGCCGGTAAATTAGCGGCCAGCGGCTGAAGCAGGGGAGCCAAATCACTGCAGGTCTTGGGTTGCTGGAGCGGGAGGCAATGGAGGGAGAGCCCTGGTAATGGGCCTCCAACTTCAGGCAGGAGCCGGTGGATTAGCGACTACCGGCCGGAGCAGGGGAGCTGACTTGCCGCAGGTCTTGGGTTGCTGGAGCGTGAGGCAGTGGAGGGAGTGCCCAGTAGTCCTCCAGAAATATATGAAGTGCTTGAACTTCATTAGACCTAAAAAGAAACAGCTGTGGCCCGGATGGACTGACTGCTCTTATGTTGAAATACTCAGCCCCCCCCCCCCGGCCATATAGCTGAACCCCTTACTTCTTTATTTAACTGATCTCTTTCTTCCAGTACTACTCCCCAAGCATGGAAGCTGGCCAGGGTTGTACCAGTTTTCAAAGGAGGCAGCCCTAGCCAGCTAACAAATAATCACCTCATTTCACTGCTTTCCCCAGTTTCTAAGTTACTGGAAAGTGCTGTCTAAGCGAGTAGTAGCGCACTTCAGTGACCATGGCCTGTTTGATTGGTTCAAGTCAGGTTTTCATAGGAATCATGGTATGGTGGTCTCCATGTTGAGAGTCTTGGATGATGTCAGCAAAGCAATGGACTCCTAGCAAATGACCGAGGCTTTGTTTGTTGACTTCTCCAAGGCCTTTGACACAATTGACCACCAAATCCTGCTGGACAGGTTAGCTGAGGTGGGTTTAAATAGGGAGGAGCTAAAATGGTTATTCTCTTATTTGAGCCAGAGAAGTCAAACTGCTGTGGTAAATGGATTTGAGTCTTCCCCACTAGCCATTTTGAGAGGAGTTCCACAGAGATCGGTACTGGGTCCACTTGTTTTTTTTTTATTTATCTGAGAGACCTGAGTGGTTTGAAGACTAGTGTGGTACACTCACTTTACCACTTTTATGCAGATGGCAGAGTAGTTTATGCCTCAAGCCCTTCGGTCTAGGAGGTTCAAGACAAGTTGTAGTACAGTTTTGATAGGTTATAGGCCTATTTTAATACCTCAAAACTGAAGCTGAATTCCTTTAAGATTAAGCTTATGCTTTTAGTGCAATTCGAAAAATTAGGCCTGTAAAAGTGTTTCAATAAATGATAAGAATGGTATCCCATTGGAATTGGTAGATATTTATAAATATTTGAGCATCTGGTTAGACCCTTCAGGATGAATTGGTTGCACAAGTGAGTAAGCTGATGTCTAGCCTGTTCCTAAACTGCCTCCCTCTAGCATGACAGGATAAGGTCCTACTGTACGCTGATGATGCAGTACTCTACACCAGCCACACAGACCTAGAAGCACTGGAAAAGCAAATGCAGGTTAAATTCTCTATTGTTGAGGCCTGGACCTGGTTTCTTGATTCAAAGCTCTTGCTCAATTATAAGAAGACCAAAACAATGCTGTTTGCTTCTCACAACCGGCAGAGATCCCATCTATTAAAAATAGTACAACCAAAATGCCTCACTAAAAATGGTCCAAAGTTTTAAATATCTTGGGGGTCACTCTAGACTGTTCCCTCACATTTTCACAGCACATTGACCTTGTAGCCAAGGCTGCAAATGTCAAAACTGGCCAACTATTTAGGCATAAACACTGCCTAACCGATGAGGCATTAAAACTCGCAGCTCGATCTTATCCGTGATTGACTACGGGGTCGTAGTCTACAGTGCAGCAACTGACACAGCTCTCAAGAGAATAAAGCTGGCCCTAAACAAAGCCTGTAGACTATTTCTAGATGTGCCATGCCTTAAACATACTTGTGATCTCTATTCCCAGTCAGGGTGGTTAAATCTGCACTGTAGAACTCAATACCAGGTCTGCCTGCTGGCTAAAAAGTCCACCCTAGGTCTAACACCACTTGGCATTCAGAGTCCCCTCTGCCCCACCAACAAGGCTAGAATTACCAGAGGAACTAACAGCCAGCCACTGAAAGTCCCTTTCTGTCGCACATCCCAGGGTCACCGGTCTTTTGAGTACTGGGCACCCGCTTTGCTGAACTCATTACATGATGACCTGCTGGCAGAATCTAAACTTGGCCCCTTCAAATCTAAACTTCATAACCATCTAACAACACTTAATGGGTGTGAGTGTAACTTCTAATTTGCACAAGCTAACTCCTGTCTTCTTTCTGTTCATTATAGCACTTACAATCTCTCCTATCCAACGCTTTGTTATTTACTCCTCTCCTCTACTGTCCCACTTTGCCTTCATCCTCCATTCCATTCCTCATCCATTTTTCAACCTCCCCCCCTCACCTAATCTGCTTCCCCTCTCCCCTCACCATATCCTCCCACTCCAAAACCTCATGGAAGTTTCCCCTTCTAGCAAACCAATGACAAGGACCTATGGCTGCTCCTGTTTTCTCCACCTATTCTCCCTTATACCTTCTTCGCCTTCTCGGCACTCTCTCAGCACCCAGCCTCTGTTGCTACCAGTTTCTGTCTCCATAGCAAGCTACCTTTCCATTTTGTTCACACCTCGCAACATACTTATTGCTTAATGTGATCGAACTTTTGTACTTTTAGTTACAAAAGAGTTGAACATCATTTTTGTATCCAATGCAATTTTGTAACCACTGTTTGTATTGTTTTGCCATATATGTGTTGTTTGCTGTTGACATGGAAGCTTTGTAAATGAGCTTACAGCTCAAAGGTATTAATCCAAGAACTGAATAAATAAATAAATAAATAAAATAAAATATGGTTAGGCTAATGTACAGGAAAGAAAAATTATTTGGACACTGAAACAATTAAAAAGATAATTCAGGTACATGTTTTCCCATTATCTGATTGTGCAGATATCCTGTATGGTCATGCTTCAAACAATGGACTACAAAAACCTGAGGTCCTGTAGAACCACCGCACCAGACTGATCCTTAAAGATCAAATGCAAATATATTTAAAAAATCAGCTCTTTTTCATGATACAAGGACAACCAGTCCTTATATATTACAAATCCACTGCAGATTTTGCAATTTCTTGTATATAAACGCTATTGTATTGCCTCTCTTATTTGATGGCTTCACTGAAAGGCCCTCAGAATTTTTCAGACTGGCAGACAGAATCTTGGATGGGTGGTGATGTCATTTAAGCAAGGATGGCATCATTTTCCTCAAGGTCCTGGCAGCTTAGTGTACACACAGTATATCATTGTTAAAATACTATTTAAATATCTAGTAACATTTATAGGCTATTCAGTGAAACTTTGGGGGACAATATTAAACAAGAACGGGGTGCCCAAATGTCATCAGGTCATGTCATTTTTTCCCATTTTACTGGCTGACTAATTTAATTGTAGTTCTGTTTGAGTCACCCCATTTGCTGTTGTTCTACCAGACCCAATACTTATGCATTTTCTCTGTAATGGATCTCCTCCCAAAATTTGTACCACTGCCCTTGTAACTCTTCCAAAATATTTACCCGTGTCCTGCACCTCTTTGTAATTCTGTCCTGTCCTCTGCTAATGACAGACCTTTATTCATCTTTCCCAAAATGTGCTCCTTTTACTGCACCCCTATTCTCTGAAGATTTTCACTTTTATACCACACCCATCTAAATATGAACCCCATCTTCTGCACCCCTCTCTCAAAATTGGTACTTTACCCCACACCACCATATATGTGTGCATTTTCTCTGCACTCATCTCCAAATTTGTGCTCACCCCCCCAACATTTGCACTTATATCCCTGCACCACCCCTGAAATTTGAACTTGCACCACCCAAATTTGCAATTATACCCCTGTACCCCTCCCAAAATTTCTACTTTAACCCCTGAACCCCTCCCCAAATTTGTACTTATACCTCTGCACCCCTCCCAGAATTTGTACTTGAACCCCTATACCCCTCCCAAAATTTGTACCTGTACCTCCAGCGTCCCTCCCAAAATTGGTACTTGTACCCCTGCAGCCCTCCAAAAATTTGTACTTGGACACCTGCTCCCCTCCCAAAATTTGTGCTTGGACACCTGTATCCCTCCCAAAATTTGTACTTGTACCCCTATACCCCTTCTAAGATTTGTACGTGTCTCTGCAGAGGTGTACATTTTAGGAGGGGTGTAGTGGCAAGTATACATTTCCGGAGGTGTGTGGAAGAAGAGGTGCTGGTTATAACAGTGGGCAAGATAGAATTATAAACTTGGGAGAGATATTTGGGCATGTTTTGGGATAATTTCAAGGGGGAGCAGGGTAGAGGTGTACATTTGTGGGATTGCACATTTTAGGAGAGGTACTAGGGCATTAGTACACATTTTGTGAGTGCTGTGGTACCTCAGCAAAGGGAGTGACTCTGACAAGAATAAATAAGGAGGGGGTTGTGGTGCATTCAGGGCTGGAAAGGGAACACATGAAACCAAAATTTACATTTTAAGAATATGGAGTTTTTTAAAAAAGGGGGGAGGTGGAGGGCTTGTTACGGTGTTCCAAAGGTCCATTAATAAAAGCCCCATCAGAAATTTGGAAGCAAAGATTCATGTTTGCCTTTTCACAATTTGATGTACTGTGTGTACTAAGCTGGTGGGACCTGGAGGAAAATGACTAGTCTTCCCTGGAACTACTCAGTGACTGACTAGAGATGTTCGAGTTTTCCAAGCTCGCATCCCCCTCCAAAAAAATGCAAACATGTCTCTTCATCAGACACCAGCTAGCTCTTTCCCTGCCTCTGGCTAAGTGACTCTACAGCTCGCACCTTCCCTTCCTCTCGCTAATCGACTCCGCCATTATGTTTTAAATATTTCAAGAGCTCATACAGCTCCACCAATCACAGCAACTGCGCTCCACATAATGTAAGATTCTGACATCGGGCCATAGTAACTACCATAGCAACGGACGACACATGAACACATGGGGCACAAAATAGACCAAGACAAATTAAAAAAAGGTTATTTTCAAAAGCAGCACTATACAATTTACAAATACACACAAGGTCAGACCCTATTGCATAAATGAAATATGCGATGGGGAGCTTGTGTGAGACATCATTTATCAACACTCGGGCAGTTTGCCCTTGGGCACATCACTTGTGGTTTACACCACTCGTGAGGTCACCTGAGGTCAGACTGCCCTTGTGCAGATAAATGAAGCATCACACAGCTCCCCATCGCATATCCCCTATTTATACATGAGAAATTGCAATTTCTGAACTTTGTTTGCAAAAATTAAGCCTAGTTGTCTTCAAGGTGGGCAAATAGTACATTTTTTAAAGCTTTGCATTTGATCTTTAAGTGCCCCGGGGATACCTATCACTGCAACCTTTATAAAAGGTTAGGGTTGATTTCATAGAAGGGGGCTAAATAAGTTAATGTTAGCTTATAAGAGTGTGTTGGGTCAAGTGCCCGAGTATCTAGGAAATAAGCTGTCAGGTGAGTTAATTCCTCTCTGAGGAATTCTGATCTCTGGGAAATGGTTATTCCAAGAACAAAAGCCCACAAGTATATGTATTTTTACAGCCAGTACATACCTATTCTGTGAAATCAACTTCCAACCAAATTTCACATAGTGGACCTGAAACTTGCATCAGTTAAAGTTTTGAAACACTGGTTTTTAGATTCAGTTTCAGTGCAAGGAAGTTGTCACTGTAGTGCTCCTCTGCTTTTTTTATGACTGTTAAGAGGGACTGTGTTATTGTTATGTGTAATTATTTACGGTAACTGTGTGTTTGTTTTATGCTTTCAATGGGTCACCACTGTAAATGAGCTGTGCTCAATGGTTATAACCCTAATAAAAATGAAAATGAAAATGAAATGAGTTGCAGAGAGACCTGCAAAGGCTGAAAATTTGCTCCAGAGTTCTGCAGCTGAAATTTATTGCCAAAAAGTACAAAGCTATTTACTTAAGGAACAAAAAAACCCAGAACAAAGTAGTGGATGGGGGTTAAGCTGGACACATCAGAGGAATGGGACCTAGGAGTCATCATTAGTGACTTCCTTAAACAAACCAACTGATGAAACAAGGCCTTCAGCAAGGCTAACAGGATGCTGGGGTGCACCGGCAGAGTGCTCAACAACAGAAGGCAAGAGATACTGCTATCACTGTATAGGTCACGTGTGAGGCCATACCTGGAACTATGCCCATTTCTGGAGTCCCAACTAAAAAGGGATAGGGACAAACTAGAAAATGCACAATGTAGGATAACCAAGATGATTCGGGGCCAGGAGGGCAGATACTAAGAAGATCAGCTAAAGGAACTGAACATGTAGTCACTCAGAACCAGAAGAGAATGAGGGGAATATGATAGAGACCTTCTGGTTCCTGACAGGAATTAACAAGGTGGACTATGAGGGGCTATTTACCAGGAACAGAGAAGATAGGACAAAGGGTCATGAGTGGAGGTTAACTGGGGAAGGTTTAAAAAGGAAGTATTATTTTACAGAAAGAGTGGTTGAGAATAGAATGTTCTGGGTAGTGGCTGCAAAAACCTTAAATGGCTTCAGACATAGCTGGGATACCCAGCAGAAAAGAAAATTATTTTATAATGATGTATCATGAATATGCATGATTAATTATGTTTAAAGATCATGTTCAAGCTTAAAAGACCATCATTTTGAACATAATTAACAATAATTAAACATGAATGTCAAATGGCTGCCAATCCAAAATCATAATGTTATGGAAATGATGAGTGTGATTAATGATGCTGTCATATCAGTCTTGATTTTCCATGCTTGCCCATTGTCTAGATTACTGGAATAAATTAAAAAAAAAAATCTTTTTTCTATACTTTGAGAATTGTTTTTGTCTTTTAAGTAGACATCTTTATTAGAATTTTCAGTTATGATACATCTTTTATACAAACACACCATTTCAAGTGTTTTAAAGGCTCAATTTGGTTCATATAGCTCCATTTAGTGGTTCTTTTTATGGTTGTGGCGAGTTCCTGTAAGTTCCTGGTTTGTGCTCCAAATCTTTCCTTACTGTCTGCAAACTAATACTGTTAAGACAAAACTATATTACAAATAGAAATTACCATTGTTTTGGTCCATAAACTGTTCAGTTAAAATATGCAAATTAGTTATGCAAATATGTATATCATACCTAACATTGCATGTACTCTTCCTAAAAGGATTAAAACTTGACTTCACAGGATTTACATTATAATTAATTTGCTAACATTTGACATATTTTCATAACAGTAACGCCATAAAACTTTATTACTTATGTGACTTACAGTTTTATAGTACAGAACTAATATAATCATCAGTGATCATCACTCGATCATCCACAGGTCATCAAAAACCATCATGCTGACTTAAGCTTACAAAAAATAATCAATAATCATCAGTTGGTGATTTGAAAGTTCATGTTGGATGATTAAATCATGATCTAGAGTATCTTAGATCATGATCTTCATTGATGATAATATGGTAACATTTAATGATTAATGATGATGAGTCAGAATTGATCTTCAAGAAACATGATTAATGATTTACTGCCTCACCTGGATGGTCAAGTGGATATTAATTACTCAGCAGCAAGTGGGGGGCAAACACAGATAACAAAAGGAGGAATAAGTTAAGTGAAGACCCCACAGAAACAATAGATCCTGGGCTATAATAAGGTAATATGGGCAGGTTGAATGGACCATCAGACTTTTTCTGCTGTCATCATCTATGTTTCTGTAATACTCTCTTTTATAAGTAAAGCTATCTGGTATAAAATACGCTGAAATAAAAATGTTATCCATTGTGCAGAACCCTAAGTAGCCAGATAAATGTGTTATCTTCGCACAAGGGAACATCATGCCCATAGTATAATTACAAAGACTGATATATTGACATCCATGATCTATGAACGTGACCCTTGTATACTAGGATTAAGTGAGACTTGGTTAGCAAAAAAACATAGTGACAACGAACTTAGTATAAACAAATATTAGTTATACAGATCAGATAGAAACACAAGGGGTGGAAGTGTAATGATATATATGAAAAATAATCTTGGTCATTCAGAGATTTTATTGGCATGGCAATGATAGTAGTATAGAATACTTGGCCATTACTATGGCACACCTATATTTGATCGTAGTTATTTTCTGCCCCCCCCCCAAAGACCTACCTAAAGAATATAGAAGGAGTTATAAATAAAATAGTTGAAGGTGTGGGTAGTAAACAAATGATCTTAATGGGAGACTTATATTGTAATTGGCCAAATACAAGGGACAGACTTTTGAAAGAAATAGTGACGCCATTAGGACTAAAAGAATACATAAAATCCTCAATACAGTATACTGGTAATTCTACTCTTGGGTCAGTTCTTGATCTAATTTTTGTGTCTACTGAAATCTGGGTAAAAGCCTCAGGGGTTTTACCACCTTATTTAGGAGATCATGACCCCGTATGGATTACTTTGCCGCAACCCCAGTTTCCTTTTGGAACCTTTTTACCATGCCAGTATTGGACTAGAGATTTACGTAAGTTCTCTGAAACAGTATTCTTAAACAGTATTTCCACGGAAAACTGGGACCATTGTCAACTAATCCCAGATATTGATATGACCGTTGACTATTTTGTAAATACCTTTGGTATAATTTGTGCTCAACATGCCCAAATGGTTAAACAAAGAAATAAACAGTCAAGAGTACCGTGGATAAATGAAAAACTATTAAAGCAAATCCAGATTAAAAATAGAATCTGGAAGAAAGCAATAAAAACAAAAACCAAGACTGACTGGGTTTTATTTAAAATCAAGAGGAATGCATGTAAAAAATTGATAGAAACAGCTAAAATTAGGTATTATAAAATTAAAATAGATAGTAACATAGATTCCAAAATGTTTTGGAGCATAATAAATCAACTAACCAATCCAGGGGGGAAATCATCTCAGCCAAACCATCAATTAAGAAATGGCACTACCTTAACAGATAATCCAGAGGTACTCTCCAATCTGTTGAATGGTTTTTTTTATAGACTTGCCCCAATATGACACCTCTATCATTTCTAGCAATAAGGATGACCCTGTTGTCCCTCAGACTGTTCCCACAAAACCTCCACCTTTTAGGTTTAAATATTTAACTATATTGGAAATGAAGAAGATATTACATAAAATAAACATTCATAAATCTGTTGGACTAGATGGCCTGGAAGGTAGATTTTTAAAATTAGCAGCCACTTATATCGCCCCTGCTGTGGTGACCTATGTATTTAATTGGAGCCTGCAGTTGGGACACTTCCCTTCAATTTGGAAAGTGAGCAAGATCAGACCCATTTTTAAGGAAGTAGACCCAGCCGAGGTCAACAATTACAGATCCATAGCATTACTTTCAATATTATCGAAATGTTTGGAGAAATTGGTTCATGCCCAAATGTCTGACTATTTGAATAAATATAATCTCTTGAACCCCCATCAGTCTGGTTTTCAGAAGGGTTATTCTACTTCCACAGCCCTGCTGGACTTCAGTGACTTACTAAATGAGTCACTGAACTCCTGCATGGAGACAGCCATGGTTTTTGTAGCTCTTTCTAAGGCCTTTGACCTGGTGGACCACCCCCTTTTGGCTTTAAGACTGCAGAACATGGGATTTACAGAAGGCCCATTAGATTGGCTGAAATCCTACTTGGGAGGTTGCTCCCAAAGAGTTGATATTCATGGTGTAACCTCAAAGACACGCGGCATTCCCCAGGGGTCCATACTCGGACCCCTACTATTTCTTATTTTTAATAATGATTTACCCAATGTGGGCAATGCGTACAGCCATGGCTGTATGCTGATGACACTGCTATAGTTGCCTCAGGTCAAAATATTAATGAACTACAGTTTAATCTGCAGTCTGACTTTGCAAATATCGAGGGGTGGTTCACCGGGTTGAGGTTGCTTATGAACACAAAAGAAAACAGACTGATGTATTTTTCTACTAAAAAAGGTGAAAGGGGTGTTAAACTCTTGATTCAAACTCAGAATTCCACCATTCTGGAAATGGTGGACAGTTATAGTTATTTATGGGTGATTTTTGACACAGAATTGTCTTTTACAAAGCATATAACTAGTACTATAGGGAAAGTGAATAAAAAACTAGGGGTCTTGAAAAGGACAGCAGGGTGTTTGAAACAGACTGATAAGAGGAGGATTGAGGAACAATTTATTTTACCAACCCTAAACTATGGCCAATTGATCTATAGAACAGCTAATAAATATCTTCTGGAACGTCTAGACAAAACACATTATAGAATAGCCAGATATATATTGAAATGTAGTTTCTATACTCATCATTGCCTATTACTGAGTAGGTTGTATTCGCAACCACTAGAAATAGGCTATGTGAGAATGTGGTTGTTATTAATACATAAATTGAGGTTCTCTTTCCCTGGACATTCAATTTCAAGTCATATTTTTCCAGAAGAGGGGACTAATAGGAGGGTATTGAATAGATCAGTCCACTTAAATAAAATCCAATTTGGTAAATGAAGGAATAGATTTGGAGACAGTACCTTAACTACTAGGGCCGCTGCAGTTTGGAATTTACTCCCTCCCACTGTTTGGAAAATTACAGAATTCCCAGTATTTTCTCAGGTTATTAGGAATACATTGTTTTTCACATGTATCTGTTACATTTAACATTATATGACTTGCTGTATTTGTGCTTCTATTGCTCTCTGGGTCTGTTTTGTGCGTAAAAATATTTGTACTGATTTGTATATCTTAAACTTTTTATGCCTTGTTATGTAACTTTTTCTTGTACACAGGACTGTCTTGCAAACTGGACTGTAAAGTCCAGAAGACATGTATTCCTGTTTAAAAATAAAAATGTTTACTTTTTACTATCGTGCCATTCATCTAGATACCAGGGTATGTCATACACAACACCTAATTCTAGCAGCTGTGACTCACGTTAAGTACAGCCATGCACTCCTGCTACCACAAGGATCTGTCTATATCCGTGACCATGTGGCAGCTATTTTCACAAACCACAAATTAAAAAACACTGAACTATATTATACGAACTGTGCATGTGGTGTGCATTCATGAGACATGGAATTTATCTTCTTTCATGGTCAGTGACCTCTTTTGCATTCACTCATGGCTTCGCCACATGTGAGAGTCAAGTGGTAACTGACCACTCATAAAGATAAATACCATGTCTCAAAAATGCACAAAACATATCCCCTATTTATGACATAAGGTTTTCTGATATATCACTGTCTGATATATGGCCACCTGGAATAACTGTTTCTCATATAACACTATTTATTATATAAATCCCTTGTATAAGACCTTCTGTTATACAGCTCTGTGTTATAATACTGTCTGATGTAAGGCCATTTGGTATAACACTGTCTCTGATATGAAACTATTTGAGATGTAAGACTGCCGCTGTCTGACAAAAGACAGTCTGTTATAAAATAAGACACTGTGATAATGCTATTTATGATATAGTTCCCCTCTAGTTTGACACTATTTTTTGTTTTTCATTTCAATTTCCAGAACTACTGAGGATCACAAACTTACGGATAAATTTCACTAAGCTGCACACCCTGGGAGACAACCTGCTGGACCAGCGTAGCGAGGTTCTAAAGAAGTATTACTACGCCTTGTATGAGCTTGTGGTGCGCGGCAGTTGCTTCTGTTATGGTCATGCCTCAGAGTGCTCCCCAGTCGAGGGCGTGCAGAGAGATGCTGAAGGAATGGTAGGAATAGGATGCCTAATGGGGCATTTTCCACTCTCCTTATACTGAACACGAGTAAGCTAGGGGGACTGACCCAGAATATATTGCATTCAAGTTAATATATCTGCAGAGACTCCTCACAGGGTTGTTCAGGTGATCCCATGCTCACTGTTAGGATGAGAAAGATTTTGATGCCCTAAGACTGTGAGACCACTCTTACGACTGTAAGGGTGATCTCCATAGATGTATTAAAATATTGCTGATTGAGATCAACAGTATAATAAACATTTATTAGTACAGGTTTGTGACTGAGAGGTCTTGTTAGACCAACCTGATAGTATTCTTTGAGTGGGTAACTAGGGCAGTAAACAAGGGTTATGTATTGCATCTATTGTACTTTGACTTCAGTAAGGTATTTGACTTGATGCCATGCAGAAGGTTACTGAAGAAGCTAGCAGATCTAGATGCAGCAAAGGACATAGCTAAATGGGTGGGAAGTTGGTTGTAGTGGAGACAGCTGAAAGTAGTGGTAAATGGAGTCAAATCCAGGGAGAGAGAGGTCACTAGTTGGGTGCCACAGGGATCAAACCTGGGTCCATTCCTTTTCAGTATGTTCATTAGCGACATAGGAAAAGGAATTCAGGGCAAGATGTGTTTCTTTGCAGATGACACTAATCTCTGTGGTAGGGCAGACAGTGAGGAGAGGGTAAATGAGTTGCAAAGGGACCTGCAAAGAATAAAGATGTGGTCTGCGGTTTGCCAGTTGGAATGCAATGCCAAAAAGTGCAAGATGAATCACATAGGGAAAAAGAACCCCAGGATGGAGCGCCGGATGGGAGGGGTTAAGCTGGGCACTACATATGAGTAAAAGGACCTTGGAGTCATCATAAGAGACTCACTTAAACAGTCTAGCCCAGGGGAGGCCTCAACCTGTTTTGGGGAGGTGCAAGCAAGTCTGAAAAAGTACTGTATTTAAATTTTGAGTTTTAGATATTTCGTGCGAATGGATGAGTCAAACTGAAAGAGGATAGTAGTAGGTGAATTTATGTATTTATTTACAAATCATTGACCAGGAAAGGCACGCTGAGCCAAAGCTCATTTCAGGTGTACTCAGGGAAGGGTAGGAAGTGAATACAATTCAAAAGCTAACTGCAAAACAGTGAAGCAATACAAAGTGAACAATAGTTCAAATTGGAACAATGAACAAATAATGAGAGTTAACAACTGACCAATTAGACTGGTGGCAGAACAGTGCTTAATGACATGATAAGAGAGGGAGAGGGAGAGGGAGAGGTGGGTAGAAAGGTTATTCCAGATAGAGGGGAAACAGACAGAGAACACAGTCTGACCCATGAAGGTATTGCAACAAAGGGTAACAATGGTTCAAGAGTCAAAATAGCGGAGCATATAGGCTGGCCAGGGAAGGGTTATAACTGGGGTGGGAGTACAATAAGTTGAATAAAATGAGAGCCAACTACTCAAAGGCATTTCACTTTATTCCTGATGTACTGTGCAAAATACACTGTTTTTCTATGGAGAGGCCCAAGATTATTTCAATATTTAGGGAAAGCTCGAGATCTTTTCCATGGCTTGGGGAGGGGCTCATTATGACAAAATCAGAGAACTAGTGATCTAGCCAATGCAACAAGGCCTACAGTAACCAGGATGTTGAGGTTTATAGGGAGGGGTTTTGATAACAGGAGGAAAGAGTTAATAATGTGTAGTACAGCATTGTTTGGTATAGAAGTCCACCTCTTTCAAAATACTGTTGTGCCACAGTTCAAAGGTCATGGAATGTGATTGTACCCTTTTGTGTTACAGTGACATTCTGAAACCTCTAGAAGCTGCACAAGTCAGTTTCTTTCTGGAAGTGAAAGAACCACTGCATGCACATTTCACATAATACTATACACTATAAAAAAAATACTGTACACTATAAAAAATACAGGATGAGCAACTTCATCCACAACCAGTGTGTTGTGCCACCTCGGGATTCTGATTCCCATGGGTCTCTCGAGCTTGGCTTCCGAGAGCAGAGGGAATCAGAACCCTTCTGTGGCAGCACACAGTGGTTGTGCATAGTTGCCCATCCAGCATTCTCTGATTATTACCTCTCTATAGACTACTGGTGAGGCCACATCTGGAGTGCTATGCTCAATACTGGAGTCACCACCTAAGGAAAGACAAAGACAGGCTAGAGAAAATGCTGCATAAGGTAGCCAAGTGTTTCAGGGTCAGCAGGGCAGATCCTATGAAGATCAGCTTAAGGCACTGAACATGTAGTCACTGGAGGCCAGACGAGAGCGGGGTGAGATAATTGAGAACTTCAAGTTCCTGAAAGGAATTAACAAGGTGAACAGCAAGCAACTAGTCAACATTAATAGAAAATATGGAACACGTGGACATCAATGAAAGATGGCGGGAGTGGGGGATTCAGGGGGAACAGGAGGACGTTTTATTTTACAGAGTGGTTGAGCCATGGAACAGTCTGCTGGCTGAGGTGGTGGGCACCAAAACCATTAACGGTTTCAAGCATGGCCAGGACAGAGTGAAGAGCAAGTAGTCCACCCAGAATTTGCAAAAACATATGTTATGCAGAGTGCTTTGATTTGTATGTAAAGTTCTAGTGTGTCCTTCCGTCTGTCTGCTATTAGGAGTTTTTCCTAAATTAGTCTTCTAGCTTTATAGTAGTTTTACGACACCTGGGGATCCCATCACAAATAGGTGTATTGCCTTTCTTGCTCCTACAATGCACCCTGTCTCATGTGACAGTGATGTAGCTGAGCCCATAGAGTTGGCACATGCACTGCTTTAAAATCAGTTCACAACAGCAGAACTGTGTAACTGTTCTTATCCAATGAGCACAGATGGCAACTGTTACAGTTTAGCAGATATCTGAGAGCTAGCTAACTGGGGTTTCTGTAAGAAAACAGCTACTATATAACTCTAATTCACTATTTTTGTTTTCAATGTGTATCAGGTCATGACCCTTGTTAGTCGAGTGGGGTCCTTCATTAATCTGTAAGTGGCCATTCTTGATCTTAAAAATGAATGAGAAATCCATCTCCATTCATTTCAATGGGGCATGCGTCATTACGTGCTTGAGCGCGGGGGCATGTCACCATTGCCAGGGCTTTCAGAATCGGTAAGGCTGCATAGCAATATGGAAAATAACGAGTGAAAAAACTAAGGTATGGAGAAAAATTTATTCATTAAACCAGGCTGGAATAACTATCACTGAGGGCAGCTACCACAATATGTGAGTGGTAACTGCTCTCAAGTTAGTTGGAAAATCACTTTAAATTTAGGGCATGTGTATTTCACTCTAGGCTGTTTCTTTGTAGCATCAAACTGAGTTACACAGAATCCAAAGGTCCCTCTGCTCTGATCAACAGGCAGATACTAGCTGATAATGATTTTTTTGTATTATTTATTTATTTAGCTTTTGTTTACCAGGTAAGTGCACTAGACAAAAAATGCTTATTTTCAGGCACGACCCGGGAGAATTAAAATAGCAAGGTAGCAGCAAACAAAATGAGCTAAGTAAATCAGCAGAATGTACAGAAGGTACAGAGTTTCTAAACAGTTGCCAAAATGAAAAAGCAGTAGTAAGGTACAAATAACTGATACAGACAATAAGGCAATGGCCACGAACAGGCAATAGCAAAAATAGCCAACCAATTAGTGGTCCTAAAAATAAATAAGTGGATTCAGGACACAGTAACAGAACATTGAAATAGCAGTCAGCAAGGGTAGTGCATCACGTATGTACTAGTAACGACCTCCAAAGTAAATAAAACCAATGCAGGCAAAGAGCCAGAAGAACAGAGCAAACTGAGAAGAAAATATGCAACATTAGAGGATATAGGCAGGAAAACAGGTGAAAACGTAGAGATTAGGAGATGTCAGGAGCAGGACCATGCCTCAGAGGAGCTGAGATAATTCTTTTTTGAATGTGAGGTGAGACTGGCAGACCCTAAGGTGAGAGGGTAGGGAGTCCCAAACTGTAGGGGCAAAGTGAACAAATGCCTGCTCACCCATTTTAGAGAAGCACTTGGGAACAGCCAGGAGGGCCTGATCTTGGGAGTGCAGGGGGTAGACAGAGTCAGCAGGAGTGAACACAGAGGCCAGTGAGGCAGGTTTACAGGACCTAAGGATGTTATCAATCGAGCAGCAAAGAATATAGAAGCACCCTATAAAGAGAATACTTCTGGAAGTTTTTCTTTTTAAGAAAGAAAATAACATTTCTGGGGATGGCCTGCGAGAGCTATCTCATACAGGTCCTCCTTGACCATGTTTCAGCTTTAGATGGCAGACAGACATGCACCATAAAAACAAATCTAGATCTTTAGAGTCGATGATTGACTGCTGCAATCTTGTGGCTTGCACATAACTCAGTTATCTGTACCTCTAATCAATGTACAGATGGTGCATCATTCTGCCAAAGTACTGAAGTGACACCAAAACCTCAAGATCCCCTCATTGCAGTCCACTTTTGCTTTGGCTCACCTCTACCCCCACTTCACATTGTCGCACCCTTCCTCTGGTCTGGACATTATGTGACTGACTGCTCTCACAGTTGATGCAGACGCCTTTACTTGATCAGCCAGTAGGCAGTGTACAGATGCCAAAAGGCCCTTACCTAATCAGAGTACTGATGAGCATCCAAGCTGAACTGCCATACTGCGACCTCCACTCGTGCTGCGTAACCCACAGTGCCATTCTCAGGGCTCCCAGATCTACAAGGATCCTTGTATTTCACAGGGAAACAGATTCATCCACAGGGAACTTGTTCCCATAGACTTGCATTGGATTTATGGGAAAACAGCAATTCAGCTTCCATAGGAAGTAATGTAATCTCCGGGATAACCCAGAACAATTTCCCTAGAGTTACAGGAGAAATGACAGACAGATCTGGGAATCCTGCATTCTCCATTGGGAGTCTATCTAGTCCTACTTTGATAGCCAGAACAGTGTTAGTTTGCACTAGCAGAAACTAGTAAACATTTAATGAAGATAAGTAACCTAGTAAGGGTAGTCAACAGTGAGGTGGAGTGTGTACAATTGCAGCAGGACCTGGATAAGCAAAGATGTTGGTTAGACAGATGGCAGAGGCAGTTCAGTGTGAGTACTTGGTTCCATTAAATAGGGGATCAACTTGGTGGCCTGGGATTGTATCCTGAACACAAGACAGCAGGAGTAGAGTTCAGAAAGGGAGAAATGACAGTGAGAGAGAGAGAAAGAGGACTCATTGTAATGTTATGTGACTTGCCCAAGGTCACAGATTGGAGAGATGCATAAAAGCCAAATATTAAGCAAATGAATGTGGCAGAATTCAAATCTCAGTCTCTAGGATCACAGCTCTGTGCTCTAACCACTAGGCTACCCTACCTTTCAACATGGTTTGGTCCCCCATGTTTCAAAACCCAGTGGACTATCATGACTACAGAAAACCATCTAGTGTCAGAAGAATTGGGTAGCTGGGTGGGTGGGGAAAGACTCCCTAGAACGTTGACATCTTAGTTCATTTCCATGTTCTTCCATCACCACCCCATCAAAATACTAATAAAATCTCAGCAAATCCAACGGTGGACAAATATTCTATTCCTGTTCATCAGTGTTTGTTTCTCTATCCATTTTTTTTAGATTCACGGGAGATGTGTTTGCAAACACAACACCCAGGGTCTGAATTGTGAGGTTTGTAAAGATTTCCACCATGACCTTCCATGGAGACCTGCTGAGGCAGACAACCCGCACACCTGTAAACGAAGGTAGTAATTCATTCTTTTGCTGTTTATTCCCTGTCTTTGGCATGATCCACTTTCTTCAGGTGGGATTCCCTTCTATTTGTCATTGCTTTGACTCCAGTGCCACAAACTAGTGTCAGGTACATAGGACTGTGGTCACAACAGTGAAGAGGGGCAAGTCATCAGTATCCTCCCTGGCACACTATCTCCTTTAATCTTGAACTCATGTAGAGTGTGATGCACAAGGACTCCACAGGCTGGGCAAATGTTGTGATGTTTTAGATGTATAGAACTGTGACAGACTCTACCTTCCAGGCTGTAACAGCCTTCAGAGAGCTGTCTGCATCTTCTTTCTTCTTGCTGCCACCGCCTGGTTCCCCAAGACATTGGATCTTCCCTGCCTAAGGCTGGGATGTCAACACAGTTCAGATCATTTATGGTGCTCTTTAGCTGATGGATGCCAGACAGAGTTCCCTCTTTGCTAGTGAAAATAACGCAGTTACATTTGCAAATAAGCTGCAATCACTGATTATATATAAATAGATTCTTTACTGCAAAACTCAGGTTTTATAATACTAGGATACTATATATACAGTGCAAAACAGAAAATACATATTTACAGGAAAGCAAATAAATGTTTTTGAACAACAGATGTAAGAAAGGAAAATGCTAAAGTCTAATCTTCCCTAAGACAATATCTTACCTCCCAATTAAATGCAGAGAGAGAACTTGATACCTAACTATCTCTTAACTCCCACACATAGCTAGCTGGAATGCAGGTTCTGTTCTTACCACGAAAGTTTCAGAAGGCAAAACGCAAGTGTTGTAATTAAACCCTTGAATTTATAGCCTAAGGCTGAGACCTTCTGATTAGCCTATGTTCAAACCCACCAAACCGTGTGGGGCAGGTACAATACTGTCCTCCAGGATCAAGTATTCTGTGATAAAAAATGTCACAGTTTCCTGCACGACAAATTAGCGTATGAGCCCTTGGATGACAGTCTGTTCATGCAAGCTCCTGCAAGATATCACTGGCAGAAACTGACGAGAGTTCTCCATCCTGGCAGGTAGCACTGTACTCTGCAAGCTACCCCACTTTGTAGTGTAGGTATTTAGTGTTGATGAAAGGTGAGGGACTGACAGCACTAGAGGCAGAAGCCATCTCTTATCTCCAGGTCAGATAAAGTGTGGGTAGGGGCAGTTTAGGCTTTTTCTATGCTGTAATATGTGTTTACTGCTTGGGAAAGGCAAGGAACTAACAGCACTAGAGAGACTTGAGCCCTCTGTTTATTCACAGGGTTAGTAACACCCCCTACAGTGTAAGTGCTTGCAAAATGTAAGGGATTGACAGTAGTGGAGACTGAAGTGATCTGTTTATCCATATGACCAAGTACGCTATGGGCTAGTACAGCAGAGGCATTTCCACACTGTAATGGATTTAGTGCTGTTGAATGCTGAGAGACTGACAGCACTGGAGACAGAAGCACTCTGTTTATCAACAAGGATAGGTACAAAATGAGGAGGTATAGTATGATGAGCTGCAGCAAGGAAGGTCAAAGTGCAGACCTCCCCACACTGCTGTGCTGGTGTCCCTCCTTGTATTGCAAGGGAGCTTTTGGCTTTAAGATATGTGCTCCCTGAACAGTATGTGAGCAAGGAGTTCACCAGCTGTTTTTATAAGTATGCTCAAAGAGTGTGAGATGCTGCACAGTGCAATCTGGGGTCTATAAGCAGAGCAGAGACCCATCACACACATGTTCTACTTATGAGCTCAGCGGTAAATTGATACAAGAGCCTTTGCAGTGAAAAGGCACTGTATACACTGCAGCTCTGCAACCCCCACCACATAATATGTTTCAAATTCAAAACACTGACATGCACGATTTGTGTAATTTCAGGGTGTAACTGCAACAACCATGCAACGAGTTGCCACTTCGACATGGCGGTGTACCTGGCGACAGGCAATGTGAGCGGAGGAGTCTGCGATGACTGTATGCACAACACCATGGGTCGTAACTGCGAGTTCTGCAAACCTTTCTATTACCACAACCCCTTGGTCGACATCCGAGCTGAAGGGGCCTGCATACGTAAGTTCCTTGGCACCCACAGAGTTCTATACATTGATGTTTATACCAACATTTGACCTTGTGCCATTTGACATTTCTCTTCTTAAAGGGGATGAGAAGCACTGCAGCATTCCTAGTTCAGATTTGCTTAACCCCTACTCTCGTCTTGTCTCTCTCTCTCTCTCTCTGTCTCCTTCTTTGCTTCCTGCTTCCCTAGTCTTTAACACAAGTTCTGTCTGAAGTCCTTCTATTAGACCATTATAAGTGCTCTAACCGGTGACAGCACTGATTGTGATCAGTCAGCAACCTAGATGATGCAAATCAATCTGAGTTATCCCACTTCAGAGGGTTGGGGAGGGGTCAGGAGTCTGATTCTCAGTCAGGCCACATGTTGTGGTACAGGCAATTCCTCAAGGCCCAGATCTGATTCATATGCAAAAAAGGTTGAATCCAAACTGGACTGCCCATTCTTCATCAGGAATAAGATGTGCTCAGCACTTGCCATCATCACATGGGGGAGGGTTCAGATAAACCGCCACCCCAGTGTTAGGTGATAGCTACCTATTCCTGGCTCACCACTGGCTCTGCTTCCACTATGCAGTCCCTCCTCCACTGATGTTGTGCCACCAAAAGCAAGCAGGCATATGCAAATCACAGGGTGCTAATAGAAGGGCAGGTTTGAGCCAGACAAGGCTTGACAATCTCGATTTCTTACCTTTGTAAGTCATCATTCATGGAACCTGCAGGTCTGCTTACTCATTTGTTGCATTGTGTTTCTGAGCAAACTTCTGTTGGCAAGAAGTTAATTTATTAGTATGCCTTAGGATGATATTGTCGAGACAGAAATGTTTTCTTTTAACACCTCCATCTATATCTCTTTTGCCCCCCAATCACTACCTCAATAATCAGCAGTTGCCATGACTACAACCTTCCTTTGCCTGTAAGAGGTGTACAAGCAGCTCAAACTAAATAACAAGCTAGCCACTCATGCATCCCAATGAGGGGCCACACACCAGGAATCAGTGCAGTATCCTTTATTTCAGTGATGAAATACAGTGAGCAAGTACAGCAGCAAGCACTCAGTCTTGAAAACGCCTCGAAAAAGTGCTCACATTTGGTGCAGAATATTGGTGAATGGGGACCTGAGTGTTTGCTGACGTACTGCTGCTGCCCTGGACACTGTTGGCACTAGGGGAGAGTGAATACCTTATTTTGAATATTCAGCTAAATATTGGTATTTGGGTCCCCAAAAAGTCAGAATTCAGTATTCATATTCCTTATTCACGTTCTTGTGGGGGAAAATAGTTAAAAACAGCCCACCATCTTCTTCTGCCCAACTGTTTAAACATACACAGCCCCCTGTCCACCCACCCAGCACCCACAATTTAATGTTAAAAAAACGATCCCGTGATAGGTGACAATTACAATCCGCCCCACCTCCACGATCGGTCGCTGTCTCTTGTAGGTTAATGTTTGTTTTTTTAATTAGGTCCTCTTTCAAAGAAATAAAAAATCCTGCCACCCCACCACTCTGGTAGCAGCACCCAACTTCCAGCCTCATCCCCTCAGCACCCACGTTTCCTTATTGAAGCCCCCCAGGCACAAGACAACTGAAACAATGTGTCCTCCACCACGGCCAGTCACTTTCTTGTGAATAAAAGTGCTCCTACTCTTACTTGCACAGTAAAACAGCACTGTTTTACTATGGAAGCAATCACTGGAGCACTTTCATTCACAAGAATGCAGCCAGTCATGGTGGAGGACAGGTTGTGCTGGTCACCTTTCCACATCTGAGAGGGCTTTATTAAGGAAATATGGGTGCTTAGGGGAGGAGACTGGGAGTTGGGTGCTGCTGCCGGGTAGTGGAGTGGGGGGATTATTTAGTTCTTTGAAAGAGGACCTTACTAAAAATTAAACATTAGCACTACAAGAGATGGTGGCCGGTCGTGGAGGGGGGCAGGTTGTGCCGGTTTCCCATCTTAAGATTGTTTTTTAACATTAAACTGTGGCTGCTGGATGGGTTAGAAGGTGGGTGGGAAATGGGGGTTGTGTATCTTTAAACAGTTGGTCTGCGGAAGAGGGTGGGTGGCTGTTTTTTACTTTTTTAAAATGATTTCTCAAATACAAATAATAGTGCCAGTATTCGTTATTCATATCCGAATAACAAATGACGCATCATTTGTAGTATTCAGGAAATACTATTTGTCCCTTGCACACCCTTAGTTGGCACCACACGTGTGATCTGGAGCAGCCTTCTTGTCTCCAGTGGACAAACAGTTACCTTTACAGCCAATGTCAGTGACACTTCTGTAGCTTACATGGGGTGCACAAATGCCGGGCTTCCCAGGAGCTGACCACCTCACCTCCTTGACACAGGGCAACAATTCTTAGTAATATTTTATTGTATTTATGCCCTGTGCGAAAGAACACATGGCTCACTGGTTATGTCGAGTATGATGGGGTAGGGGGCTGACCCTTCCTATAGCTGACTGCTATATAACTTTGTTTGTGTGCAGCCTGTGACTGTGATCCTGTGGGGTCAGTGGACGGAGGTGTATGTGACAGCCACACCAACCTGAACCTGGGAATGATTACCGGGCAGTGTCGCTGCAAGGATAATGTGAAGGGACAGCGCTGTGACAGCTGCAAAGAAGGCTTTTATGGGCTAAGCAAGAATGATCCACTGGGTTGTCAGCGTAAGTATTATCATTCAAACAGAACAGAATGCTGAGAGGGTGCAATATTACGATATTCTGAATTCTAAAGGGGTAGACAGGGTGGAATATACACAGATGTATACGTTGGTGAGGACGTGCTCAAACTGAAGGGGGCTGGATAAAAGGAAATATAAGCAAGTATTACTTCTCACAGAGGGTGGTTAACATGTAGAATAGCCTACTGAATCAGATTGTGGAAACTAGCCCTGTTCAGACTTTCAGATCAAGACTAGACCATGGTGTCCAAATGCTTATATGTGCTAATCATATTTATGTGCAATGTGTAAGAGTTTACCCCATTGCTTTTGTATCTTATTTTACCCCCTTATGAATCAGTGTTCAAAGTGGTCCAAATGTCCTATCCGTATTCTAGGGATGGGAGAACCACAAAAGTTCTGAGGTTCTGAAAGGTTCTGATTAGCCATAAAAGGTTCTCATAGTTATCGAAGCCATGACAGAATTTTTAGAACCTTTTAAAGTGTGAAAACCTGCTCCTTAAACTATATCTGTAAACTTACAGTTGCATGCACTCTGCCTCTAAATAAAGCTGAGTTTAAAACAAGCATTTGTCAATGCCGAATGTTGATTGCGTTGGTCTGTTGAGCTCGCTCACTGCCCCTCTGTCACTCACTCAGTCTGTTTCTCCCGGTGCTGTAGGCTGCTCTTTTGTACTGGGCTCCTGCCTGCATTGGCACCTTGTGCTGCCCACTAAGAAATCCGCACCTGTCCCGACAGAGCTCCGTTGAGGTGGCTCACTCCCCCTCTCTCACTCGCTCATTCTGTTTCTCCTGGCACTGCAGGCTGCCCTTTTGTACTGGGCTCCTGCCTCTGTTGGTGGCTTTTTCTGCCCACAAAGAAATCTACAGCAGTCTTGACACAGGTCTGTTGAGCCTGCTCACTCCCCCTCTCTCACTCACTCATTCCGTTTCTGCCAGCGCTGCAGGCTGGCCTTTTGTACTGGGCTCCTACCTGCATTGCCGCCTTTTTCTGCCAACAAAGAAATCCACAGCAGTCATGATAGAGCTCCGTTGAGCTCGCTCACTCCTCCTCTCTCACTCACTCATTGTGTTTCTCCTGGCCCTGCAGGCTGCCCTTTTGTACTGGGCTCCTGCCTGCGTTGGCACCTTTTTCTACCCACAAAGAAATCCACAGCTGTCCCAACAGAACTCCGTTGAGGTTGCTCACTCTCCCCTTTCTCACTCACTCATTCTGTTTCTCCTGGCGCTGCAGGCTGCCCTTTTGTACTGGGCTCCTGCCTCTGTTGGCACCTTTTTCTTCCCACAAACAAATCTACAGCAGTCCCAACAGAGCTCTGTTGAGCTCACTCCCCCCTCCCTCACTCGCTCGTTTTGTGTCTCCCGCCACTAAAGGCTTCCCTTTTGTACTGGGCTCCTCCCTGCATTGGCAGCTTTTTCTGGCCAGAAAGAAATCTGAAGCAGTCCCGACACAGCTCCATTGAGCTCGCTCACTCCCCCTCTCTCACTCACTCATTCCGTTTCTGCCAGCACTGCAAGCTGGCCTTTTGTACTGGGCTCCTGCCTGCATTGCTACATTTTCTGCCCACAAAGAAATCCACAGCAGTCACAATAGAGCTCCATTGAGCTCGCTCACTACTGCTCCGTCACTCGCTCGTTCTGTTTCTCTTGGCACTTCTGGCTGCGTTGACACCTTTGTCTGTCCACAAAGAAATCCGCCGCTGTCCTGACAGAGCTCTGTTGAGGTCGCTCAGTCTCCCTCTCTCACACGTTCATTTGCTGCAAGCTGCCCTTTTGTACGGGGCTCCTGCCTGCATTGGCGCCTTTTTCTGCCCACAAAGAAATCCGCAGCAGTGGTGATAGAGCTCCGTTGAGCTCACTCAGTCCCCCTGTCTCACTCACTCGTACTGTTTCTCCCGGTGCTGCAGGCTGACCTTTTGTACTGGGCCCCTGCCCGCATTGATGCCTTTTTCTGCCCACAAAGAAATCTGCAGCAGTCCTAACAACGTTCCAGTGAGTTTGCTCACTCCCCTCCCCCCCACTCGCTCTCTCATTCTGTTTCTCCCAGTGCTGCAGGCTGCCCTTTTGTACTGGGCTCTTGCATTTGGGGCCATTTTCTGCCCACAGACAAATCTGCAGCAGTCCCGACAGAGCTCAGTTGAGCTCGGTCACTCCCCCCTCTCTCTCGGTTGATCTTAATCTGTCCCAAACACTGATTTCCCATAGCGACCGTACTATTATTATTCAAGCGGAGTGCAAAACATATTTTAGCCAGGATGTGAAAATGACAGCTGTACTGTTCATAAGGAGTGTGAAAAAATGCCACTGTTGAAAATGTGGTATGAAAATATTACAAATTTGCGAAGCTACAAGGGTGCATGGAAACAGTTCAACGCATGCTTGTAACACAGTTGTGTTATGGAGTTTCGTCACCAAATTTTCAACATAGGGATTTTAGGACCTCTGCTCATGAACAGTGCCACTGTTATTTTCTTAATCTGTCCTGCACACTGATTTCCCACAGCGACCGCTCTATTCTGTGCCGGAACTGTAAAAACAATTTCGGTCAGGATGTGAAAAGTGACAGCTGTACTGCTCATAAGGAGGTGTGAAAAAATGCCACTGTTGAAAATCTGGAGTGACAATATTACAAATCTGCAAAGTTATAAGGGAGCTTGGACAGTGCACAACGCACACTTGTAACACAGTCATTTGATGAGCTATCATCGCCAAATTTTCAACATAGGCATTTTGGGACCTCTGCTCATGAACAGTATCACTGTCATTTTCTTAATCTGTCCCAAACAGTGATTTCCCACAGCTGCGCAATGCACGCTCGTAAAACAGTCATTTTTTGGACTTTTTCCACCAAAAACTTACAACATAGGTTTTTTGAGAGCCCACCACATGAACACTGGTGATTTCGTTAATCAGCCCCGAAAGGTGATTCTGCGCAGTGACTGCGAAATCACCTTTCTGGGCTGATTAACGCAATGGCAGCTCCAGAATTCATGAGGAGGGGTCCCAAAAACCCCATGTTGAAAATCCGGTGCTAAAATTCCAAAAAATGACTGAGATATGTTTTAAAGTTGGAACCCCCCCATTTATTCCATTATACAGCTTACCGGCATTTCCTCAGTTCGTGGTCGGCTTTGAAGAGTGCAGGACGTGTTCCCAGTCCACGAAGATCGTCACGCCAAGCTCAGATGTAAGTATGGGTGAGGGTGTGTGGGAAGCAGGGTGTGCAGTGGGTGGGCAAGGGTTCGGGGTGGCGGGCAGGGAGACCGCCTTGAGGACAGTTCCTTTTTACAGGTTAAAAAAAAGATGTCGTGGGACCATTTTTATTTACAGGGCATGTGTACGCTGGGGTGGTCTCCCAGCATGCCACCAGAGTGTTTCTTTTGAGGGGGGCAGCTGTAGCTGATGGGAGATTGGGCACCCCCGTCGGCTCACAACAAAAGGGGGGATATTACATTATGCCGATGGGGATTGACCACCCCGTCAGCAGACAATAAAAGTGGGAGGGGTTACATAATGTAGACGGGGAGTGGGCTCCCCATCAGCAAAATAAACATTGGGGCACTGAAGCTGACAGGGATTGGGGCCCCTGTCAGCAAATAAACATGGTGGGGGGGTGATATTGTTTATGAACACAGCAGCAAGCCGCCACCATATTCAGAAACAATATCAGTGTTTCTAGATCCCACCCTGCAATGACGAGTCGCTCCCTCATTGCAGCGGATGGCTGATGCTGCAATGACGAGGTGGCCTCTGATTGCAGCGGCTAAATTTTCACAAGTTGGTGGCACACTGGCTCAGCTAGTGTCAGCAGCAGCATGCCATGCCATTGAGGGAAGCAGGACAAGCCTTTACAGGCTGTGGGGGCATTGGCCAAAACACTGCCGCACCTCCACAACCTGCTTGTGGAGAAACCTGCCGCAACATGTTTCTTGTGCATGCGTACAATCAACATAAAAAGTACAAAAAATGCTTTAAACATCACTGTCATAGATTCATAGACAATTACATCAGAAAAAGACCCATGGGTACAGCCAGTCTGCCCACCCTACCTAATTACCCCGCACTGGCCCTAGTGGCCATCCTGCCCCTTTATTTTTGTGACCCCTTTTCTAACTAATCCCATATACCTGTCCCACCCTGCTTGAAGCTGCTCACTTATTTGGCCTATACCTCTGCCTCCAGCAGCTTGTTCTATTTCTCCATCATTCTATTAGTAAAAAAGTGCTTGTGGGTGTCCCTCTTGAATCCCACCCACCCCCCAAGAGTTTAAGTGAGTTCTCTTTCGTTTCTATAATTGAGCTTAAGGAGAAATGTTCCTTGGTGTCCACCCTAATTATCCTATGCAGGTACTTGTATGCTTCAATCATGCAACCCCTTTTCCTCCTTTTCTCAAGGGGGTACATGTGAGTCCTGCAGTCTCTCATCATATGTCTTGTCCCTTGGTCCATGAACTATCTTGGTTGCCCTGCACAATGCTGCCCCCACTTTGTCACATTTTCTCCTCAGGTGTGGACTTCAGTACCTTGCATAGTATTTCAGGTGTGATCACACCAGTGACCTGTGCGATAGGAGGATCACCTAGAATCATACTTAGAATGTATAGGAGCATGAAGGCGTTAGCCCATGTATTCCCGTACTGTATATCCCCTCAACTGATGTACTGTATATGTCAATTTTGTTCTTAAATTCCAATCTGGTGTTCCTATTAATGATTTCCATGGGTGAGTTGTTCCATGGATTTACAATTCTTTGAGTATGAAAGCATTTTCTCTTTTGAATATTGAATCTTTGCCCAACTGTCTGCAGGTGGTATCCTCTTGTATTTTTGTTGCCTGTTTGAAACACGAATGCATCTCACTTATTAGATATGCGTCTGCCATAATATCACACCCACACTGCTCCAGTGCCATTAAATATTCCTTAATTCTCTCTGTATAGGGCATATCCTTTAGTTTAGCTATGATTTTTGTTGATTTTCTTTTAACTTTTTCAATGTCTTATATTTCAGTTTTTTTGTATGGACTCTAAAATTGGGATGTATAATCAAGCTGGGGTCAAATATATGCTCTGTGTAAGGGAAATGGTACCTTGTTAGGTCTAGACTTGAATTTTTTTTGTAGTCCAGAATATCCTATTTGCTTTGTCCATTAACTTGTTAGTTTGTTTTTTATTCTCAAAATCTTTCAATATTATGACCCCTGAGTCCCTTTCTGATTCAGTGCCCAGTAATGTATTTCCACAAAGTCTTTGCTGATGAGTAATACTATTTCTGCCTAAATGCATAACTTTACATTTGTCAATGCTAAATTGTTGGTTAAATCAGAAATAAAAATATGAAATATTACTGGTCCTAGAACTGATCTCTGAGGGACTTCACTTGTGATCCTGACTATTTCAGATGAATGCCCATTGATTATAACTCTCTGGGTGCAATTGGTTAATCAGTCTGCTATTCATTGTTTTATTGGGTTATTAATTTTCAATTTCTCCATCTTCTCTATGATTACACAGTGAGGGACTAAATCAAAAGCCTTTTTTTTAATCCAAGAATATTATGTCACTTGGGATGTTTTTATCCAGTGTTTTGCTGATGTTCTCATGAAGAAGCTAGTGATGTTTGTGATGCAAGATCTTCCTCTAGTGAATCCATGTTGTTGGGATCTAAATTTTCTGTTTGTGTTGTGATCTTCTGTTTAATAATACTTTCAAAGAGTTTATCTGGAACTGAGGTTATACTGATAGGTCTATAGTTATTCGTGTCCAATTGTGTGTGTATATATATATATATATATATATATATATATATATATATATACTGTATATATTGGTTTTACTTCAGCCATTGTCTAGTCTTCTGGTAAATCAGATTCATTTAGTGACTTTTCAAAGATATATTTTAATGGTAGAGCAATCTCATTACACATAATTCTAAACACCCTACTGGTTACTTAATCAGGTCCTGGCAATGAATCTGGTTTGATCTTATCAATTTGATATATAATTTCTTCCACTGTTACTTCAATTTTTTCTGTTGATCACTTGTTTTTTATTATGTGTTGTTTCTTTTTTGCTGCAAATACAGACCAAAATAGCTATTTAGTATAGTTACTATGTCCATTGGGTCTAAAATGGTGGTGTTGTTTATTGAGAGTGGTCCAATAGTACTTATTTTTTTATTTTAAACAAACTAATGTAGCTGAAGAATGATTTGTTATTTGTCTTGTTTGCTGTCCTTGCTATTTTTAATTCCCTTTCACATTTTGTTTGTTTTATTGCACATTTGCATTTCTTTAAGCTATATTTGTATTTCTGCCAGAATCTTACTTCTTTGTTTTTTTGGATATGTTCTATAATATCTCTTCTTTTATCAGTTGTTAACCCTTTTATTTAATCAGTTTAGTCTGATGCCATTTGCCACATACTTTTTGAACATTGGAATGTATTTTGAACAAAGATTTTCTATTATGTTTTTTAATGCTTGCTGCATTTCTTCTACTGCCTCATTTTGTAACATGCTTTCCCAGTTAATTTCTTGTAGTCCCAACCGTATTGCATTTATAGTTGCATTTTTGTATAGCTCTAGTTCTGTTATGCCCTTTATGAGTTGATATTCAGTGTTAAATGTGAAGGAAACAGAGTTGTGATCACTTCCTAAGAGAGGTGGCATGCACTTGTCCATTTATGTTGACAGTCTCTGGTGCTATAACTACATCTAATATATTTTCTCCTCTTCTTGCTTCTGTGACATGTTGATTTAATCTTAACTGTTATATGATGTTAAGGAGATTTTTACCTGTAGTGGAGATAGCCAATTTATGTATCCAATCAATATCACCAATACTTATATCTCCCAGGAATACAGTATCACCCACATTGCAAGCATTTTCAATTTTGGTTAAGATAACTGAGGCTATTTCTATTACTGAATCTGGAGTTCTGTAACAGATACCAGTTGTCAATGGATTATTTTTGTAATTTGTCATTCAAGCCCCAGGAAATCTTACTGTATTCTGACCAATGCAGTATGGACTCACCATAGGACTTCCCCAGAGCCGAAATGGTTACTAGAACCTATGCTAATAGTGGAATGTTAAGCTCAAGCTCAGTTTTCAAACCACTGTCCCTGGTTGCACTTCCTGCAACTGTCAGATTCTTTACTCCGCTTGCCTCAGTAAGACGTCTCCTGAGAGCTCTCCTTCACTTTCTTGAAGAATTTTATTTTGTCTCGGTTTATCAAAGTCCATTTAGTTATTTTGATTTTTGAGGTACTGGCCTT
Source organism: Neoceratodus forsteri (assembly GCA_016271365.2). Lineage (NCBI taxonomy): Eukaryota > Metazoa > Chordata > Ceratodontiformes > Ceratodontidae > Neoceratodus > Neoceratodus forsteri. Next base: position 143,473,405 of record CM028129.1, on the reverse strand, counting down.
GGTTCACAGGTAGACTTAGTCTAGATTAGAGTGAATTCTGGTGAGTTTTCTCAGTTCCTTATCAGTTCTTCTAACCGGGAAGGAACCGATACTGTTTATTTTAGTTTCTGAGATTTAATTTAGTTCTTTCTACCATCCAGTATGGTGGTATATATTTATTTACTAACTATTTAAACATTTTACCACGTTAATTCTCAGTTCATCGGTTTTAACCGACCGATAAATGTCACAGACCAAGAAGCGAATGGGCCCCACAGGTTTCCAGCATTGTACAGAGTGTGGGAAACTGCTAAAGCAGATCCTCATTTAATTTGTATATTTTGTTTGGGGTTTGACCACCTCAAGGAGGACTGTGAAATTTGCAAGAACTTCCCTCAGTTGACGCTTGAGAGACGACTTAAATGACTGCAGGAGAAGTTGTCTGAGAAGGCTGCTGACCTGGCTACACATAAACCTTAGGAATACTATTGGAAAGTGGTGACTAACCCTGAGCTTAGGAAATTATTAACCCGAGCAAGATTTGAGAGTATAACAACTAACTGGAAATTAAATATATATAGCAAAGAGAAAACAGTTGGGGAAATACTATGCAAATGTGGAATAGATAGAGATACTCTTAGACATTTAATAATATTATGCCCTCTATATGAAAAAGATAGAAGAAGAATCGTGGGGGAGATTTTGAGTAAAATTGAGCTAGAACCAGAAATTATGCTAAATTTTTTGTTAAAATCTCATAACCTGGAAATATTACATGCTGTGGCCTCCTTTCTAAAAATAATTGAGCAGAAAAAACTGCATGTGAGGACTGCTCATCTTAAGGGCCGGGTTAAGTTATTTGTGTACAATCCAATAAACTGGTATTGAAATATTTAATGATGTGGACACTATATAGGTGAATGTAAAATTGAAGTTTAATGTATAAATGTTGCATGATGGATGTTTAATATGGTAATTTTTAAAGATATGTACTTCAACTGATTTTAACATATGTTTTTTTAATTGTAATGACTTAAATAAGTCGATCAATTAAATATTACTACTACTACACACAAACCGGCTATTAGCCAAAAAGAACCTGAGGAACAGTCCTCTGACAAGGGCGACGGTTCCTCTTCTAAAAAACATCCTGCCGATACTGCAGCTAACCCAGCAATCACAGAAAAGAGAAAAAGGAAGGAAAAGCATACAGCGGTCAAACCGCAACCAAAGAAAGCATCAGTTCTGACCACTGAAGAGATAGCAAATGCTGTCAGAACAATTCAGGCACTCCAACCGTGTATCCCAGTTCCAGTTGAGAAGCGGCCGTGTTTACCTACCTCTGGCACTACTTCGGTTCCCGGTTCCTTGGAACATGAAGAGGTGCCTTTTGGTGAGGATGAGGATGAGGACAAGGATGCTGATGATGAGGAGGATGAGGATTACGGGGAACCAATTGAACTGGATATTTCTCCGGGACCTCACCATCCTGATTCCCCTGACAAAGGGACTGAGGATTATACCTCCCATTTTGCTTTTATTAGATAAGTAGCTCAATCACTGGACCTTCCTTCTCAAGAGTCAACCAACGATGAGGAGGAGAAACAGGACTACATGGAAATGATGCATGTCCAAGTCTCTAAAAGACTGTTTTACCCATCCATAAATCCTTGAAAAAGCAGGTTAACAATGTCCTGCAGACCCCCCGCTTCTGTGCCACCAGTTGACAGAAAAGTGGATAAGAAGTACTGGGTGGCATGGGGTGGAGCAGAGGTCCTGTTTGGACACCCAAGCCATGAGGGTGTGGTGCAGGCTGCAGCTTGTGATAAGGCAGGCCTCCCATTGGCATCTCACCCTCCAGACAAGGATTCCAGGAAGATGGATTCCACTGCAAAAGATGTACTTGGACTCTTCTCTGATCATCAGGCAGGCTTCATACACATCCTATGTTGCCAGATATCAGAGAACACTGAGGAATACTGTGATGGAAATCACAAAATCTGTTCCAGACCCTATGGCAGCTGATTTGGAGGAGGCTGCAAAAAGGGGTACAGAGGCTTGGAAAGCCCAGTTTAGAATGGCTGTAGACAACAGTGACATTGCAGCTTCTTCTGTGTCACTCAGGAGATTTGCTTGGCTCAGGATTACTAACCTGACCCAGGACACTCAGTTCAAGGCCTTGGACTTCCCATGTGAGCCTACCTCTCTGTTTGGGGAACAGACAGAGGCTTACCTGTGGAAGATGGATGAGTACAAGACAGCATATAAGAGTGCTGCTGCTAAAGAGAAGGCATCTACTCCCCAAAAGCAGCAAGTCAGGGGAGGTAGAGGCAGGGGATACTGTAGGCCATTCTTTCAGCCCCAAGCTTATCCCCAATATCAACAGCAGAGAGGTTACTTCAGAGGCAGGTGCAGAAGAGGTGGCAACCAAACTAGCCCCAGCACTCAGACAGCATCCCAACCCAAGCATACACCCTGAGGTGTCTGCTCGGGTCACCTCCCCAACCCCGGTAGGGGACATGCTGGCACACTACCTCCAGGAATGGCAAACCATCACTACGGACAGGTGGGTCCTGGAGGTAGTGGGCCAAGGGCTCTCTCTCAGCTTCAAGCTCATGCCAATGCTGAAAGCAATGGTCTTCAGACCTTCCTCCCCATCAGAAACAGTTTTACTGGAAGGAAAAGTATTAAATCTCCTATTCCTAGGAGCAATAGAACCAATTTCTCTGGCACAGAGATGGAAAGGACTCTATTCGATGTACTTCCTCACAATAAAGAAAATAGGGGAGTGGTGACCCATACTGGATCTCTGGCACCTGAACAGGCATCTAGTAATGCCAAAGTTCAAGATGGTGACTCTGACAACAATCCTTCTGACCTTAAGACAAGGGGACTGGTTGTCATCTCTAGACTTAAAGGATGTGTATTTCCACATCCCCGTAAGGCAGTCCCACAGAAAATTTCTCAGATTCAGATTGCCATCAGGCCATTACCAGTTCAAGGCAATGCCTTTCAGACTTACTTCTGCTCCAAGGGTGTTCACAAAATGCTTGGCTGTGGTTGTGGCACACCTCAAGAGACAAGGAGTGGTAGTCTTTCCTTACCTGAATGACTGGCTAGTCATAGGGCAATCCCTTCAACAGGTAAGGGAATCTCTGGCACTTACACAGGAGCTACTACAGTCACTGGGGTTCCTAGTCAACCTGAAAAAAGTCAGTGCTACAGCCAGTGCAGCTCTTTGAATTCATAGGAGCCGAGCTGGATTCAGTGAGAGGAAAGGCTTTTCGGCCCCAGACAGTCTGGTACAACTAGCAAGTACCTTCACGCTTCAAAGCCTAAGGCCAGCAAGGCACTTCCTACAGTTGTTGGGCCATATGGCAGCCTCAACAGCAACAGTGTCAGGGGCAAGGTTCCAAATGAGAGATATCCAGTATATCTCAAACTATACTAGCATCAGAAAAAAGGTTCACCATCAAAGCTGGTGCCAGTCACACAAACACTCCTACAAGTGCTTCGGTGGTGGCTGGACATGGACAACCTCAGGCAAGGGGTTCCATTCCTAAAGGAAAACGCTTCCTTGGTGCCGACCACAGATGCTTCCCTACTGGGGTGGGGGGCACACCTGGAGGAGCACACTGCTCATGGCACATAGCTCAAACAAGAGCCATTGCTTTACATCAACCTGCTGGAGCTCAGAGAAGTCTTCCTGGCACTTCAGGCAATCACAAGCATGCTGCAGGGGAAGATGGTGCAGGTCAGGACAGACAACACAACCACAATGCACTACATCAACAAACAGGGAGGCACAAGGTCAACCCCCCTTTGCACAGAAGCCATGAAAATATGGAGTCTGGCGTACTATCTAGGAGTTGCCTTGTCAGCAGTCCACTAGTCAAGGGAGGACAATGTACTGGCAGATGCTCTGGGCAGTATCAATCAGAACCACCACAAGTGGTCCCTGAACAGGCAGGTGTTACAGATTATGTTCAAAAGGTGGGGCACTCCAGAGATATACCTCTTTGCAGCTCCAGACAACTACCAGAATCCTCAGTTTTGCTGCTAGGCCCCCAGTGAGGGGTTCGGTCCCACTGGATGCACTGATACTAGATTGGACAGGGAAGGTTCTGTGCCTTCCCCCCATTCCTGTTGTTGCTGTGAGTCCTGAACCAGCTCAGATCCCAGCTGGCTACAATGATCCTCATTGCTCCTGACCCAGCCAGGCAGCCATGGTACCCCCTGGTTCTGGCACTATCAGTTGCCAAACCAATCAGCCTCCCCAGGAAGCACAACTTGCTGACTTCATCCCAGGGCAGGATCCTATACCTCAACCTTCAGTCTCTCAGGCTCACAGCCTAGCTCTTGAGGACCTAGAGTATGCCAACCTGCAACTCTTGGAAGGGGTCATGGAGGTCTTTAGGGTTTCTAGAAAGACCATCACCAGGAAGACCTACACATCCAAGTGGAAAAGATTCTCTATCTGGTGCCGCAACAAGAATCTGGACCACACTCAGGCAGGTTTGCCAGTTGTCCTGGACTACTTAACCCACCTTCATTCTTTGGTTTAAGACCATCCACCCTGAAAGTGCATTTGGCAGCTGTCTCAGCTTGCCTGTCAGCAGGCAAGGCATCATCTCTGGCTTCAAATCCAGTGTTCAGAAAATTGTTTAAGGGGTTGGGCACCCCCCACATAGGACTCCCACTCCAGTGTGGGACCTAAACATATGTATTGTACAGCTCATGCAACCACCTTTTGAGCCTATGTCATCAGCTGATCTCAAGTATGTAACTTGAAAAACTGTGTTTCTAGTTGCAATTACTTCAGCCAGGAGGATTAGTGAGCTCCAGGCTTTGTCCATGGAGACTAACTATATCACATTCCACAGGGTCAAGGTGGTCCTTAGGACCAATAATAAGTTTCTCCCTAAAGTGGTGTCAGACTTCCATGTCAATCAGTCTATTACACTACCAGTCTTTTTGACTGACCACTCCTCTTCAGGGGAACATAGACTGCATAGCCTGGATGTAAAAAGAGCTATCAGCTACTACCTGGAGCATGCAAAATGCCACAGAGGGGACAGGACCCAACTCTTCTTGACCTATGAGGAAGTAGGAAATGGTAAACCAGCCACGAAAAGGTCCATAGCAAGGTGGATCGTGGCATGTATCCAATTCTGTTATACCAAAGTGGGCAAGCAGGCCCCACAGGGGCTCAGGGCCCACTTCACCAGAGGAACAGCTGGCATCAATAGCAGCTTCAAGGGATATCCCTTTGCTGGAAATCTGCAAAGCAGCTACCTGGAAAACAGTCCACACATTTACCAAACATTACTGCCTCGATACCCAGGCTAGGAGTGATGCCAGGTTTGGCACAGCAGTCCTGCAGAGCCTGTTTCCTAAATAGGTCCTCTGCCCACTTCCAAAGGCACTGCTTAGGTAGTCTGCATTTGTCAGAATACAGTAAGATTTCCTGGGGCTTGATGAAAACATTACTTACCATAGTAACTTGTTTCTTCCAAGGGAATCTTCTGAGCTCCCACCCTTCCTCCCCTGCTAGAACCTACAGGGCACTGCATACTGTCTGTATAACTGATGTTGGAAACCAGTGGCTACCTATTAGTTTCTTGGGCATCTGTTGATTTGAGTCTTAGGAGATGTCCTCTGTTATTTAAGAGGTGTTTGCCCCTAAAAGGGGAGTTGGTTTGTTTTTGTTAGAATAGATTAGCTAGCTAGTTTGTTTAGCTTCTGCATGCTTCATAAGAATCTGACAGCTGCAGGTAGTGCAACCAGGCACAATGGTTTGAAAATCGAGCTTGAGCCTAACATGCCACTATTAGCAGAGGTTCTATTAACCATTTCGGCTCCGGGGCAGTCCAATGGCAAGGCCATACTAAGATTCCCTTGGAAGAAACAAGATTACTATGTTAAGTAACATTTCCTTTTAATCCATAAGGATTCTGTGAGTTGTTGTGATTTTGTCAATTATATTTATTTTTATACCTTCTTTTACATATATTGGTATACCACCACATCTTTTTGACTGTCTGTCTCTGTAGTATAGATAGTATCCTTCCATGTTCCTTCCCCATGTGTTTATAATCTTCTACCATGTTTCTGTTATGGTGATGAAACTAATTATTTTTGTGTATGAGTGCCTGTAGAGCCTCCATTTTGTTGAATAAACTACAAACAATGAGCAACAAGCATGTAAGCAAGAAGTGTAACCAGTTTGGCCTTGTGGCATTAAAAAAATATTTTTAAATATGTTTTAAAATAGCACTCTGGTGTTGCTTTCTCCTTTAAATGAGGTGGAGAGTGCCTGGCTACATCTACGTTTTTCATCGAGCAATAAGCATTTGATATTTAATTTAATAGTTTTCAATCTGTACTTTTGGGATCAGAAGTATTATTGAGATTGCAATCCTTTTTTACCCCTCCTTGAATTTTTTTTATTTAGATCTAATAGCTCGTAGCAGATGTCTTTTTCATGATGTCTCCTAAGTCATTTATCTCAAGGTGGAGGATGGCAGTTGAGATTTTTTCAGTGGGTGTCGGAATTTTATTGGTGCAGCTGCTTGCATTGCATATTCTAAGAAGCTCAGGAAAACAGGAAAATTGATTTTGCTATTTTTGTCTTTGTAAATAAAAGTGTCCATATAATATACAATTGAATCACTGATTATTATATTATTTTCAGCTGTAGATTGTACATTTTCTGCTACTAGTTTGTTTTCTGATTCAGCTTGTTGTGTATTGAAATGGTATACCGTGAATATAGCAGCTGCTTTTGAGTGAGGAAATATGAGCGATGGAAAAACAGAGAAGTAGAAATGGGCAATGTGCTGTTAATAGCTATGTGCTATTAATCACACATTGTAACATCAGCACTGACTTTCTGTATGTATTGTAGAGGGTATCTAAAGGTTTGTTGGTCAAGCCAGTTTTGAGCTGGCCATTTGGTGTGCCGGTTACAGTCATCGCCTTGGACATGGGATGACCTGGGTTCAGAACTGCCAGTGGGGACACATTTTTTTTCCTTGATTGTGACCTCCAATTCCCCCACCCTCCTGACTTTATTCCCCCTGCCTGTAGGTTTCTACTCAATGTCCTACCCCTTCCGACTTCTGTCCTCCAATGTAGCCCTCTTCCCAAGTTTTCCCCTCTCCCCCAGTGTCATGCCCACCCCCTCAGAGTTGATTATATTAAGTTTAGGGGGTGTGGGAGACAAAGCCCCCAAAAGGGGGGTGTGGTGGGCGTAACCTCCCACATAAAAAGTAGATTCGCATCATGCCTTATAGCGAATGCAAGCCCTGGTAGCTGCGTGCAAAGGGCGCCATAGTACACATTGCCATTTTGCTTTGTGGCGATATACAGTTGCTGTTTTTGTCAGCTCTGTTATGCTGGCGCTATTATGACATAGAATCTATTGAAACTATTGGACAACAGTATGGGCACCCGCTGTTGTCGTGATTGCTCTTCTCTCCTTTTTCAGGTCATTCCACGCGAGACTGATTGTTATCACTCTCATCATCTTCCCTACCTCTTTTAGAATTTTCTTCTGTTAAGCTTGTGTTATTTGTTTTTGTTATGCTTGTGTTATTTGTTTCCTCACATATTGTATGTCTCTGTTTCTTGTTTCTCTCTCTCTCTCTCTCTCTCTCTGTCTCTCTTAGTGTGTGGTATTTAATGGATTTTCTGCAGTGATAACATTCACAAATGTTTCAATTTGTATTTATTTATTGCATTTTTTGGAGTTCCCTTTTTAGTAATTTTATTTTATTTATTTATTTAATAACATTCGTAATTACAACCCTTTGAGTCATAGACTCCTTTACAAAGGCTCCATATCAGCGAACAGTTAGAGAGGAATGTGCCAGGCATTTACCACAGGTAAAGTTTTTGCTTATTTCATTGGAGGGTTTTAGCATGTGCATTAGACATTTGTCACATTTCACTGTTAACCCTTCTGTGCAGAGTAGTTTCTTAATATCTCCTATGGGGTCCATTGTGCTATACAAAGTTGTTAGAGTGTTAGACAGTGCTTACCCCCAGGTGTTACATGAACTAGAAACCTAGTTATCAGGGGGGTGGTCTGTCTTCCTCTGCCGATGTTCGCTAGGCATGGGACTTTAGTAGGGGCATACTGGAAGTGACATCATCAAATAGGACCTCTGGTTTCACGAGTGTGATTAAATGTATTTTTTTTTTTTGGCTTTTTGCCCTATTTCCCTGCTGTCTCACAACAATTTTTCAGTCTAGATTTCACTTTGCCAGGTCAGTAACCCTGTCTGGCTCCTGATCTGGTGGTGTTTGGTTCATACTGGCAAAAGAGGGTGTTAGACCTTTACCTTCCCAGCATGCACTATGCTGCTAAAGATACAATGATAAAGAGAAAAATGATTCCACACGTCCTCCTCTTTTTTTATATTTTTTCAAATATTCTATCACAAGCACTTAAAGTTACTAAAAGCAACTGCACATATAGGCCAAATGGGAGCTCAGAATATTGCCATACACACACCAACTTTATATAACAGACATTTGCTAGGTATAGGACTTAAGTAGGGGTGGACTGAAAGTGCCTCCTGGGTTCTACTTCTTAACTCACTCCCTATGCATCCCAGCATCCTGTTTACCTTAACCACAGCCCTATTACGCTATGCTGTTGCTTTAAGTTCTCCAGTACCATGACCTCTAGCACACACATCCCCCCCCCCAATTTCATACTGAAATTTTGGATTCCTTGTCCCAATGTGCATCACCTTACATTTTTTTAGCATTGAAGCCCAGCTGCCGGATCATTGACCAGCTCTTGAACCTGCCCAGATTCTCCCTGAGTTCCCTTATCCCAGCTTGTGTGTCTACCATTGCACAGATCATTGTGTAATCTGCAAAGAGGCCAATCTTGCTCTTGATACCTTTCCCTATTTTGCAAATGAACACATTGTAAAGGACTGGGCCTGTCACTGACCACTGCGGTGCTCTGCTTGTTACTTTCCTTATTTCTGAAAACTTTCAATTAAACACTACCCCATGTGTTCTTCCCCATATCCAGTTTTCCACCCAGGTCACCAATGTTTCCTCCACCCCTAGGTCCCTTAACGTCTTGATGAGCTTTCTGTGGGGGACAAAGTCTAAGGTCTTGCTGAAATCCAGGTATACTATACCAAGTGCCTGTCCCCTACTGGGCACCGTTGTCACTCAGTTGAAATCAGATTAATCTAGCAAGACCTTCCCCTTATGAACCTATGTTGTCTGGGGTCTTTTAGCTCATTTCCCTCCAGGAAGTCCATTAGTTCCTTCTTTATAGACTTCATAATCTTTCCCACTATGAAAGTCAAGCTAACTGGTCTGTAATTCCCTGACGCATCCATTCTTCCACTCTTACGCTACTGTCAGTAAAGAGAAAGGAATAACAACATGGAGTGGTACTACACTACCTCCAGCCTCCTTTTAGGTCTTTCTACTACCACCACCACCCCCTCCACCACCAGCTTTCTTTCTAGATATATACTTATGGGGAGTATATTAAGCTCCAAAATCAATTTTATAAAAATTATCAGAACCCGAAAACAGGTTCTGATGAGGTTCTTTTACAGAAAATGGCATAGGTTCTGGGTGATTCTAAACTTATCAAAACAGGTTCTCATATCCCTACCATATTCTACTCAAAGCATTGTACCACGTGTTTTAGATTTCTGTACTACCCTTCTGGTACCCTTTTGGGCCAAGACCATGCCTGCAAAAGGTCCACTGGACCAGCACACCTACCTGGTCAGAAAATAGTTTTTTTAATCTAAATGAATAGCTTCCTGAGAGAGAATGGTATTAAGAGTTACGTGGCATGAGCAGGGTTAGTATTCTGGCTGATACATTTGTGGATGTTTAAATTGGCATATAGTTACTGCTGTGCAGTAAGAAGGGGAGGCAAACTGGACCCTAAATTCCTTCATCACCATAATATTCTGTTACTATGGAAGTGTAATCTGGACCTTTAGAGGAAACTCCTCAAAATTATGAAGGTGGCCAGCCCAAATTTCTTTTACAGATGCCTTCGAAAGACATACAAGATGAAGAACTTAACTGTTGGGGGAATCTCTGGTGAAAAAATTACCCTTGACTAATCCCTACTCTTCATTGTCCTGCAGGAATATAAAGTGCATCAATTAACCCACTTATCTCTTTTCCGGCTACCTTCGGCACAGTTCCTGTCTGCAACAAACACTGTCCAGACATAGCTGCAGAGCAAGCAATCTTGTGCCACCAAGGATGTCACTCAGGTTCCACATGGAAATGGAGGGGCACTTGCTCTTAATATTTGGTGTGCCCTGAAGAGGACACATAAACACAGTTCTGTTACCAAAAGTTGAAGTCCCAGTATTTCAGTCCATGTCCCAATGGTGCTTGCAACTCATTCCATGAATACCTATTCCATCCGCACTCACATCTAATCCTGACTCCAACATCCATATTCAAGTAACATGACATCGAATGACCAAACAGTAATCCAGTCCCCTTGCTGAGAGTATGGTGTTCCTTGAGTTGCATAAGGGGACCAAGATTTCGAACACTCAATTCCTCCCCTGCCAGCATTCCCAGGAGAGAAGCATGAATACCCTGCCAGCTGTTTATCAGCACTGTCCTGAGGTACTATCCTGTTTCCTGAACCCATTCAGAGTTCTGTCACCCAAGGAAGAAGTCTTCATGTCACAGTTACTTTTTTGTATCCTATTCCCCAATAATCAGCTGTACCTGATTGTAAGTCCTGTCTCCCATCTCTGAAAGAAAACTCTGAAACAGCTCAATGCCTTTGGCAGCCTTCTGAGGCCTAGTACCTTGGATCCATTCCCCTTCTCCCCTTCAGTAGGGTTCCATACCACTTTCTTAGCTTCTTGGCCCTTGACAAGCCTGTAGCCCCTAGAGAAACTCTGTCGCAGCCAAGGGAGCCCCCTCCTTACATGGGCCACCAGTCCACATCATGGACCCTCTCTATATCTATTCAGAGCTCTGGCTCTGTCTTTTTCTGTGGTGCCCCCCCCCCCTTTGCTTTCTACCCTGACAGGAACATCCACTTGCTTTCTGCCACTCCCCCACCTGGGTGAGACCTGGGCCTGCCCAAACTTGTAGATCAGATTGTGGACCTGGGCTAAATAAGCACAGCACATGAATCAGTAAACATGGGTGCTGTTATCGGCTTCCTAATGGTTTCACCAAAGTTGAGGACGTGGGCCTTGTCACTATCTCACTGCAGTCAGTGAGAGACATTGACCCAGACAGCAAGTGCACATGTTGATCATAGTTGCCTCAGTAGTTAAAAGAAAGGCATATTTTTTATTTCATATCTTGCACCATCCAGAGAACTTGGGATGCTTTACATGTGAAGTCACGTATACCACAACAGTAACACAAAAGATCAGTCCTTCAGCACTATAGAAATGGGCTTTGAAAACAACCCAGTATTGAAACATTAAAACAACTGACATCTTAAAGCAGCAGTATATGTTGCTCAGCAAAAGAATATATAGTTGTTTAGTGCTAATGTATTTCTCGTATCAGTAGATTCATCAGTAGTAGTACTATGCAGAATTGAGAAATTCCACTTCCACAGGAATCCCAAGAATGTCGCAATATTGAGAATAGGCCTTTCCCATTGCAAAAAATTGTGGAAAATGTGTAATTTGCCAATTGATGCAAAATTCCATGAAAGACAGGCACAATTTTATAGTTTCCACAGTTTTTCTAATGAACATGTTTCCATGATGTAAAAAGCAGCTCCGATTAAAATCTTGCAGTTTATGTCAAAAATTGTAGTTCACTTGGCAGAGTTCTGCAGAATTGACCCGAAATTGTGACACAAATAGAGGAAGGGGATTTACCTCCATATTCTGCACAACAGGATTTAGAAGTGTATTTTTAATTCCCTCAGATATTTTTAGACCCACGCTTACTCGTTTTGTAATTGATGGCTCAAGACAATAACTTTGACAGCAACGAGCAGCTTTAAAAAATCTCTTCCACTGAGGCTACTTTTTGACTGCGCATACTGGACTCATACTAAAGATGAATTAGGATGATGCTGGCACATGTTTTTTGATGGCAAGCAGCACACCGCAGTAAAATGACATGCTTCTCTCGAGCATCTGCACTTGAGTAATGCTCCACGTGCTTATGTTTAATCTAAAACTGCACGTCTAACCTATTATTGTATAATTACTTGTTTTCTGCCTGTAATTCTGTTGTTGCCATAGTTATTTGTAAGACTTGATTTGTTGTCTACTTGATTGGTTGCCATAGTTACAGTATTTGCACTACTTGACTGGTTGCCATAGCTATTTGCACTACTCGATTGCTTTCCATTGTTATTTGCACTACTTGATTGGTTATTGCTTGCTGCTGCCTGTTCCTTGTACCTTGTATAACTGTTTTTATCTTGTACTGTTTTAAAACCGCAATACCTAATGCTGTTTTGTGATCTTCTCTATGTGCTTGCTTGTAGCAGTTCATTGCTGTCTGTTTGAACTGTTACATCACTGTGTATTGCTTTGTAACTCTTCAATGTTGCATCACTGTGTATTGCTATGTCACTCTTCCAGGTCATGCCTCAAAATCTGTTTGCCTAGTGCACTTAGCTAATGAGGTGGATGGGAGATGGAGTGGGGGGAATGACGAACTGGGTAATGAAGGCAGAGGATAAGAGCCATGTTGTGATATACTCTACTTTGATTTCAACAAGGCGTTCAACTCGATGCCTCAGAAAGTTGCTGAAGAAGCTAAAGGATCTGGGTACAGTGAAGCACATAGATGGGCGAGAAAATGGTTGGAAGGGAGACAGCAAAGGGTTGTGGTTACTAGAGTCAAATCAGAAGACAGTGAGGTCACTAGTGGAGTGCCACAAGGATTAGTCCAGGGTCCAGTCCTTTTTAATATGTTTATCAGTGACATGGGAGAAGGAATTCAGGGCAAGATGAATCTCTTTGCACATGACACTAAGCTCTGTGGCAGTGTAGACAGCAATGAGGGGGTAAGGGAGATGCAGAGAGACTTGCAAAGCCAAGAGATGTAGTCAAAAGTTTGGCAGCTGAAAGTGAATGGTAAAAAGTGCAAGGTGATGCACATATGGAACAGGAACCAAAGGACAGAGTACTTAATGGAGGGGGGATACACCTGGTCACAACCTCTGAGGAAACAGACCTAGGGGTCATCATCAGTGACTCCCTGACCCAATCAAACTAGTGTAATAACAACGCCTACAGTAAGGCAAACAGGATTTTTTTTTAAATGTGTTTCATAGCTCAGAAATAACCTTTGAGCAAGGTGTTCATTTTCAAATACTCCGTGTCAGTATTAAATAACATAATACATACATGCATACATTATAAGAATTTCAGTTCACAAAAAAAATAGAAGGGAGTACATTTTACAAAGGTAAGGGAATAATTCAGGCAACACCATGCACAGTCACTAATGACTTGACGTGTAGCAAGTAAGGGATAATTTAGCCATGGCAATGTGCAGACAATGAATTAGTTGGCTTATAGGAGATGCCCAAGTTCAGAGTACCCCTGACACAATGAGCAAAGTTAACAGATGTTCAATTAATTGTTTAACTGATGTAGTAAAACACATCATTCAGTTTCGTAAAACAAGTGCAAGACAGCCTGGTGGGTAGGCTCCTTTGAGGGGGGTGGCAGCCTAGAGGGAACTGTAGGCTTTGTCCAGGAGGTGAAGGGCTTAGACAAGAAGGAAGAGGAGGAGGAGACTAGAGGGAGACTAGTGGGAAAGATCAAATTTAGGCAAGAGAGAGTGGAGGGTAGTGGGTGGAGGATAGAACAGTAATGTAAGTGGGGGGCTTTGCATTAAAAGGGAGGAAAGGTAGAATGAGAAGGAGGAAGGGCAGATATGGAAAGGGTAATGGTGGGAAGACTGGTAGTAGCAAGAGCTCAGAGCATAGGAGGAGAGGAGAAATTTATTAAGTGCATCAAGACACTGAGAAGGGCTAGGCATCAGGTCAGTGGAGTCAGCTTATACTGGGCATATGATTCAGGCTAGGGGAAGGAGGGGGTAAGTCGCGGCCTAGAATGCCCAGAATTGACAGGCGAAATCCTGCACTCACAAGATCCAGTTTCAGCGAGGAAGTGTTTGAGGTCAGTTTTGAAACAGCAAAGACTATCTATGTTTAGTACAGATGTGGGGACTTCATTTAACCAAAGTAGGGTCCTATATGCAAAGGACCATTTTCCAAATGAGGTTTTCATGAAGAGAACAGAGAGGGGACTAAAGGCCATTCCCCTGGTCTGATAACTAGAGAGGTTAACATGCAGTAAGTCCCCTATGCAGGGAGGAACTTTGCCAAGCAAAGCATTCTTACCAAAGAGGCACGTCAGATACTTTATACTATTCCTGAGGTTCAGCCAATTTGTCTGCTCATAGAGCAAGCAGGTGGGTGCTAGGTTATCCACACCTAGGGTGAGTCTTCATGCTTTGTTAAGGGTAGTCTGTACATGTTTAAGAGTAGTGTCAGTAGCTGCACCATAAACTACCAAGCCATAATCAATCAGTGTCAGAATAGAGCTAGATACTGCCAGGCAGAGGGCAAATGGTGTAAGGAATTTTTTGTATCTATGAAGGATTCCCAGCTTAATGTTGACAGCTTTTACAACCTGGTCAATATGTTGAGTGAAGCAGAGAGTGTCATCAACAGTTACCCCTAGGTATTTGAAAGTGTGTACCTGTTTAAGGGGGTCAGCCTTGTTATTAAGGATGGTCAACGCAGGATGCGTTTTCTTGAGCTCGTGACTGGAGATCAGCATAGTTTTAGTCTTCTTATAATTGAGCAGTTTCTGAGCACTGAACCACTCTTCTAGATGGTAGAAGGTAGACTGTAGTTCCCTGTGGAGTTGATCGGGCTGGTTGTTACTACCAAAGATGACTGCATCATCAGCTTATAAAATTATTTTACTCCTGCAGGCATCTGGAAGGTTATTTAGGAACAAGCTAAATAGTAGAGTCCCCAATATGGAGCCTTGAGGGACCCCAAGAGAGACATTCCTTGCAGTTAAGATGGTGGAGCCAATTTTAACACTCAGGGACCTGCACAATAGGTAGTTCTTGAACTACACGACTGCTTCTGGGGTCACCCCCAAGGACAGCAGTTTCTGAAGCAGGATAGGATGGTTGACAGTGTCAAAGGCTTTAGTGAGATCTATGAAAATAGATCACTCTAACTTGCTACCATCCATAGCTGTGTCACATAGTCAGAGAATTCTACTAAAGCAGTGGCCATGCTGTGGCACTTCCGAAAGTCGTGCTGCTGGGGACATTTCAGACCATACTTCTAGAGGTACCCAGTAAGCTGATCAGCAATCATTCTCTCTAACACTTTTGAGAGAGGGGAGAGAATAGAAACAGGTCTGTAGTTTGTACTGCATAAGCAATCCCTGCTTTTATGAACTGGGGTCACTAGGGCCTGTTTCCATACAGATGGAAATTCAGCCAAGGCAAGTGATTTATTGAAGATTTTGGTTATAGGAATTATTATTTCATTAAGAGTCATAGCCACCAGCTTCATGTCACTATTGTCCCTACCAAGCCTGGTTTTGCCCAGTATAGTCTGAATATATTTTCTGGCCTCATTGGAGGTGACAAATTTGAAGTAGAAGTTGGGGTGGCGAGGACTGCCATATGACATTAACAGAGTTTGTTTAGTGGAATTAATGTAGTCAGGTGGGAGTACAGAGCTCAGATCAGTGAATGCAATATTGAAAGCTTCAGCTGTGGTGACAGGATCCAAAGTTAGTGTGTCATTCAAGTTGAGCATCATAGGGTGCCTCCTATCATCTTTATCAAGAAGGTCCTTTATATTCTCCCAAAATCTTTTTCCATTACCCCAGTTCCTGTCCATCTGTTCTTTATATTATTTAGCTTTAGTGAGTCTTGCTAGATTTGTACACTTATTGCACACTTCCCTGTACTTCTGAAAGGCTACCAGATTACCAGAACTTTTTGCCCTACTCCACAGGTTATCCCTGGCCGGCATTTTGTCTAGAAGATCCCTAGTGATCCACCCATTTAAGGTTCCCCTGACCTTTCTTTTCCACAGTGGTGCATTGATGTCACAGATTGCAATGAACCTAGTTGAGAAGTAATTAAGGGCACTGTCTATATCCTTAGCCTCATCAATGAGAGACCAATTAACTAAAGACAAAGCTTCTTTATACATGCCTAATTTCCCCCTGTTTAATACCCTGCTCAGGATGGTAAGTGGGGGGACCTTTTCCTTCCGATTCATCCAAGTACATATAACCGGAGAATGATTGCTGAGACAGTCGGAGAGCACTTCAACGTCCTTGATTCAAGTAGGGCAACTTGACAGGATCCAATCTAGTAGGGTGCCCTTGATGGAATTGTAGTTCATTCTTGTATGCTTGGAGATCATTTGTGTGAGGTTCACACTGGGGTGTATAGGAAGTAGGGCTGTGCAAATACCTTTTTTCAAATATTCGGCTGAATATTCAGTATTCAGGAAATTATTCGGCCCTTACAAAAAAAGAAACAGCCCCTTCCATCCTCTCTCAGCCCAACCAAGTAAAATGGAACCCCCATCCCCCCACCTTCTAACAAAAGCACAGTCCCCCCACCCCCCGCACACACAAGTTGTTATTTTTTTTTAAATACTTTTAATAAAACTAGACTACTAGGGAGCAGGGTTGGATGCTGTGTGGGGAGATTGGGACATCATTTATACTTATTTTAAGTGCAATAGTGCCTTACATCAAGATGGTGGCCAGCCGTGGAGGCGGGTGGGTTGATCCATTCAGCCATTGGGGGGTCTAGTTTTATTAAACATATCTAAAAAATAAACCAACAATGTGGGTGTTGGGTGGTGGAGGGTGGAATTGTGCTTTTGCTAGAGGGTTGAGGGATCGGGGTTGCAATTTACCTGGTTGGGCTGGGAGAGGAGGGAGGGGACTTTTTATTTATTTTTTCACAGGTGGCCGAATAATATCCCAAATATGAATAATCCCCCATTTGGGAAGGGCTCACAAATATTGGGGACCCCTACTATTCATGGTAAATAATATTTGGCCCCTGCACAGCCCTAATTGGAAGGGGTATTCACAGCAGAAGAAAAGAGATATTACTACCTCTCTACAGATTACTGGTGAGGCCCCACCTGGAGTACTGTGCTCAGTTCTAGAGTCCTCACATAAGGAAGTATAAGGACCTGTTGGAGACAGTGCAAAATGAGCCAGAGCTAGCAGGGCAGATCTTATGAGGACTGGCTAAAGGCACTGAACATGTACTCGATGTAGGCCACACGAGTGAGGGGAGATATGATAGAGACCTTCAAGTTCCTGAAAGGAATAAACAAGGTAAACTGTGAGGAACTATTTAGCATAAATAGTGGATCAAAATCACAGTGGCATAAATGGAAACTGATAGGGGGACATTCAAGAGAGAAGTGAGAACGTTTTATTTTACAGTAAGTGTGATGGGGCCATGGAACACTCTACCAACTGATATGGTGGGTGTCAAAAATATCAATGGCTTCAAACACGGCTGAGAAAGAGTAAAGGGCTTAGTGGTTGCTCAGGGTGGCAGCGGTAGGGTGGGGGCATCGAGTTGGATAGTGTAGGTTAGAACCCTGCATGGACAATATATGCTAGGTTTATTACAGTTTATGGGCAGACTGAGTGGACCAATGTTCTTTTCTGCCATCCTTATTTATGTTTCTTTGTTTCCATGAACTTACTATGAACTTTCAGCCTATAAATCGTAAGTCAATTACAGGTAAAATTATGGAACAATTTGTAAAGGAAGTAATTGAAAAGCATTTGGTAAAGGAGGGTTTGGTCGATAGTACCCATCATGGGTTTAGGTCTAAAAGATCATGTCTGACCAATCAATGTATTCCAATTTTTTTTAACCTACAAGCAAAGCCTTGGACACAGGGCTTCTGGTAGATGTACTGTTTTTGTACTTTTCTAAGGCCTTTGATTTGGAGCCTTATCAGATTTTAATAGAGAGACTCATTGGTTTTTGATGCTAATATTACTATCTGGGTAAAATCGTGGCTGGAGGATAGCAGGCAAAGAGTATGCATAACAGATTTTTTTCTCTGATTGGGGTGATGTGACCAGCAGAGTACCACAGGGATCGGTTTTGAGGCCTACCTTTTTTTTCTCTTACTTTTTCTCCTGTGGCCCCGGTCAGCTCCTACTGCTCTCCTCCTTCGGCCACCGGCCCCGGTCTCCTCACAGGCCACCACCTTGTACTCCCCTATGGCTTACCCCTGTGGCAGTGAGGCAAGGGAGCCCCAACTCCCCCACCAGGCAAGGATCTGGATCAGGTGGTGCCTGTGGAGACAGCGTGTGCTGGCGGACGGCCATCAAGCCTCATGACCTAGTTGTCACTATTTCTGGTTTTCTCCCTTTGCAGGAGCACGGCGTGCAATGATGACTGCAATGGGGCTCACACACGCTGCTGTGCATGCCCATGTCAAGTGTCTGCAGTGCTCCCATCCCACGTTCTTGCGACTCCATGCCATCGAGCCCCAGCCTCCATTAGGGGTCAGGCGTGCACCAGCCATTGGTCTCCCCCTCCCCGGAGATGGAGAGCAGTCCATCAGATGCTGGATCCGTCTCCTCCCTGCTGACCCATGATAGCCCGTACCAGTTCCCAAACACAGGTCACCGGCGCAGTGCAAGGTGTCGCATCCAGCGCCTCAGTCCTCAGTGCCACCGGGCCGGCCTGAGGCCTACCCTTTTCAAAATCTATATTTTAACAATGCTGACTTCCTAAAATGGTTGGATCTGCAAATTTGCAGATGATGCTAAAATAGGGGCAATTGTTGGTAATGACAATACTATAAAACAATTTCAAAGTGAAATCCATAATCTTGAGATCTGGGCAAAGAAATGCAAGCTATTTTTTAACTTTGAAAAATGCAAGATAATGCACTTCGGTGGCAGAAACAAAATGGAAACATATTTCCTAGATGGTTAAAAACTACAGAATACAGACAGGGAAAAGGATATTGGCATTGTCATTACTAATAAGGTGTTCAACAAACACTGCAGGGAAGTAGCAAAAAGGGGGAATAAGATCTTAGGATGTATTCTTCGTAACATCTGGGGTAGACACAAGAAGGTTATAATTTCCCTGAACAGAACATTGGTGCAGCCCCACTTGGAGTATCGCATCCAGTTTTTGGGCTCCACATAGTAAAATTAGTATTTGTTTACTTGAACAAGTTCAGAGGAGGGTAACAAGAAGGGTCAAGACAGTATCAAACAGGGCTTAGAAAGACAGATTAACAGAGCTGAATTTATATTCGCTCGAATATAGAAGGCTTAGGGGAAATTTATGTCTAGTATATAAAGCCTTACATGAGGATGATTTATGGAAATGTGTGGGGTTGGAGAGAAAAATAATTAAAAAAGCGACCAGATCACATAACTATCAGCTAAAAGGTGACATATAAAACAGGCAGGAGGAGTGCTTGGTTTAACCAAAGGATGGTGAACCATTGGAATAGCTTTGCCGAGGAAGTGGTCCAAAGTACTTCTATGGAGTCCTTTAAAACAGTACTAGATAAATTTATGGGGATAAATCTGCTGTGCTTCTCTATTGAGAACTGGTGAGTCATTTAGGTTTCAGGCTAACTGACTTGTATCCTTCCTATGATCCTATAATATGAATGAATGGCTAATGATGAATTTACTATATGTATAAATGTAGGAGTCTGCATTTATCCATGTAGTTGCTCTGATCAGATTTATCAGCAGCGTTTTGTGTGCATGGCTACTGCATAAATAGGACATTCCTTAGAGCACCTAGAAATCTCATTTTATTCAATCTGGGGTGTTGCCAACATTGCAGCCTCAAACTTGTGGCTTTGCTTAACTCTGCTGCTCATTGCTAGGCAACGTTGTTGACAGCATTCCAGATTTAAAAAAAAAACTTATTCTAGCAAGGCAGATACAGTTCACTAGCCACACTCTGGCAGTTCACTGGAGACAGCTGAGTCAACGTAAGTCTTCAAGCTAAGCTCCTCCCTCTACCTTGGTGGTATAACCTCTGGCTTTGTCCCATGCCATCAGATCTTTCTTTCCACTGGAAGGGACAGGTTTCCTCTTTCACAGCTCTGCAGCATTGTAGGGTTTCCAGTTTTCAAAGCACTTTTCAGGCAGATCTTCTACTGTTTCAGTCCACATTCAGCATGAAGATTGCTCCTGAGTCTTGCAGCTCCACTTTGCGATCATGTTCAATGATGGACGCCAAGAAACAGGGGTGTAAATTCTGTACCTGGTCCAGATAAAAAAATATCAGCCACATATCTGCATTTATTTATTTATTTATTGTAACATCGTAATTACAACCCTTTGAGTCAGGAACTCATTTCCAAAGGCTCCACGTCAGGTTACAAAGATTACAAGTTATAGCTACAGACAGATACAGTACAATCAGCTAATATATAAGACAGTAGGGTGCGACCAGATATTATAAACAGGGCAACTGCAATTATATACAGGTGAAGCTGTGAGCCTATGCAGTGAGGTAGCTAAAGTAAATAATCAAATTAAACAAGCTGTGCCCTAATAAGACTAGGTAAAAACAGTCTAGATAGACCTTGTGTCTGGAGTGGGCCAAATACAGATGGTAGAGGTAGGGGGTGGCCCTGCGGGGCCTGTGCCTCACCACTGGGGACATGTACCAGAGTGGGTGGAGAAAATGTGATTCCTGAGGGCTTCTTTAAACTGGCCAATCTTTGGTAAACTGGTAACCATGGAGGAGAGGGAGTTGAACCAGGATGGGGACCTATAGAAGAATGTTCTTTGGGCTAGGGAGGTCCTGACCCACAGGACCATGCATGAGGACTTGGATGCACTGTGAGTGGAGACAGAGGGGGTGGCAGGGTGAAAAGACAAAGCAACTCCTGGGAGGGGTAAGACCGAGGAGTATTTTTTTTTTTTTTACCATGAGGCAGGATTGATATTCGAGTCTCTCTTCAAAATTAAACACGTTTGCAAGGGAATAAAGTGCACAGGTATGTGTGCGCCGATCCGCACCAGTCAGGAGCTTGCAGGCCTAATTAATGGACATTATAATTTTGCTGAGAGCAGTGCTGTCAGCGGGTGCATAGACCAGTAGGCCGTAGTCAACTAAGGAGAGGACCAACGAGGTGATGGCCAGTCTGAGCACTTTGGGCAGCAGACAGTCTTTGTGGCAGTAAAGAAGGCCGATACGTGCGTTGGTGGCAGATGAGAGGGCACTGATGTGGAAGTGGAAGGTGAGGGCTGAGTCAAAGATGATGCCCAGGTATTTGTAGGAGGATACTTGTTCAAGAGGATGGAGAGAGCTGGAGAATACCTGCAGGGGGGAGTCTTTAAGTTTGCTTTGGTGATGAGCAAAGAGCATTGTCATAGTTTTTTTCAGGTTAACGACCAGTCTTCAGTCCATGAACCAGCACTCAGTTTGGTTGAAAGACTGCTGGAGGGTAGTCTGGAGAGTGGTGGGGTTTGGGTGAGAGGCAAAAAGGACCATGTCATCAGCGTAGACGAGAACCTTACCAGGGCAGGAAATGGGTAGAGAATTGAGATATAGAAGAAGAGAAGAGGTCCAAGGATGGAGCCCTGTGGAACTCCTGAGCGGACAGGGCGGCTGCTGGAGAGGGTGCAGTTTATTTTGAAGCATTGGGTCCGGGAAGATAGGTTGCTGGTGTACCAGGCAAGGGGTCCTTTGGATAAGTCAGATTGTAGGAGAGAGTCCAGCAGGATGGAGTGGCTGATCGTATCAAAAGCCTAGGAGAGGTTGATGAAGACAGTGCCCACTAGGTGACCTTTGTCAAGGGTGGAGTGGAGGAAGTTAGAGAACTCAAGGAGAGTAGTAGTAGTAGTGCTATGGCCCAACTGGAAGTCATACTGCTCCCTGCAGAGCAGGTCATGGGTGGCAAGATAGTCAGTAAGCTGGTCTGCCACTATTTTTTCCAGGGCTTTGGAGAGAGGGGGGAGAATGGAAATCAGTCAATAATTACTAGGGGAGGAACTGTCACCACTTTTAAGTATGGGTGTAATGACTGCCATTTTCCATGCTAGGGGAAACTGGCCAAGGCATAGAGAGCAATTGAGCAGGTCTGTGAGTGGAAGAAGCACTACATCTAGGACCAGGCGAAGGAGCCTTATGTCAAGTGGGTCATTACTGGGGCTGGAGCCACTCAGAGCTTTGTGCAGGTATGGCCAGGCTTCCTGAGGAGTAATGATATAAAAGTAAAAAGGAGGGTGATGGAGGGTGGGTAGCTGGGAAGCAGCTATCAGGTCAAAGAAGTTGCTGGGGAGTACTTTGCTAAGGTTGGTGAAAGCAGCATTGAGGTAGTCAGCGATGAATTGGGAGTCTGTGGAGATGGTGCCATCGACCTTAAATTGTGGTGGGAGGGTACATGACTTCCTGTTTAGTTCTTTTATGTTATCCCAGAACTTCTGGGCAGACCCCCAGGAGGAGGCAAGAGTTGATCTATACTATTCTGCTTTGGTCTTACAAATGGCCCAAGTATATTTGTTGCGCTTGGCACTGTAGGCCTGTCCATCCACCAGTTGACCTGAGTAGATGGCTCTGTGCCACAGATTGTTTCTGTGTCTCAACTGTTGGAGGAGAGATGGAGTGATCCAAGGAGCATTGTGTTTTGTGGTGTGGGTCTTGGAGAGGGGGCAAAGATGTCACAGGCCATGATAAAGGAGGAAGAAAAGAAGTCAAGCACAGCATTGATACTGTGGGCGAGGTTTATAGGGGACCAGTCCCAGAGGGCAAGATGCTGCCTGAGTTTGGTGAGGTTGCCAGGGTGGACGCGCTGATGGAATACCACCTTAGGCGCAGGTTTTGGGATCTGACAGGACCACAAGAAGATAACTGGGCAGTGGTCGCTTAGGGATTTAGGGAGGACAGTGATGTCCACAGTTTTATGGGGGCAGTTGGAGAGGACAATGTCCAACAGGCTATGAGTTCCATTAGAGGGATTGTATCTGGTTGCATGACACATGTTTGTACTGCATGGATAATCAACATGACATCACAGGATGCAGCCTTTTCTGGGTCATGTAGCCAGTGTCCATCGCAGATCAGAAGGCCAGGCTGGCCCTAGAATGGACCAGGGACTGCAAAAAGACCTTAGCAGCTGCCAGATCAGCTGCTTAGCTTGCATTCAAGGAGGAAGAGGTGGAAGCTGCTGTGAACTTCTTGTCAATCTCCATGCTGTTCCTGGCTGGGGCCAGCATCAAAGGGTCACATTCCCAGGTGATTTCAGAAAGATGTGCATGGCTCTCCAAACCTTTGAGGAGAGCCTTTGTCACCACAGCAGAAGTGTAAAAAGAAGCACAGACACAAGCTGTGGGACTGGGAAAGATCAAGCTGTTCCCACTGCTTCATCTCCCTCAACTGGTCAGCCTTGGTCAAGCAGAGAAGCATTATCACAAGATGTGTCAAAACTATGAGGAGCTGTTCTGGCAACAGTGGTCCATGGCTGGGAGGGATAGGGCTCTGCCCACTGGGCCATTGGTCCCTTGGTCTTCTTCGGTCATTCCCATGCTGGTCCATGCCAGTCAGCGGTCCTCTGTGTCTGCTTTTCCTCCACTTTGAGTGCAATCAACTCCACCACAGCATCTGTTCGAGGCCTTGACCAAAGAGTCTTGAGCTACTGCCATCTTGTCTAGCTGGCTGTAGGTGGAGATCACCCAGGATGAGGATATAGTGGCAAACAGTAAAGGCTGTTTTTGAATATTCCTCTGATTTGGAAGGTGAGTCATCGATGGCTTTGGCAAGGACTCATATCTTCCACTGGAATTGGCCAAAGAGCTGACTACCACCCATGGGTCTGTTGGAGTCATAGTCCAACTAATGTTGAAAACCATGACAGTTCCCTTAGAACCAGTCAAGGAATGGGTTAAATACCCATTTACTAACATACTGGATGGGGTGATTTCACAGGGGTTGCCTTTCCCTCAGTTGTAGCCATCTTGGAACTGGTCCTGGAGCGTTGGCAGCATGTAGTATCCTGCCCAGCACCCTCTACCTGTATGGTTTACAATTATATGGTCCCAATGGGTGCCCTTTCTGGGTTCTCTGATTACCCTTCTGGGAAGCATTTGGTTGTTGATTCTGACTTCCATAAATCAGGAGGTCAAAGAGATGTAGACAAACCTCCAGACAAGGAGTCCAAGAAGATTGACAACATGGCTAAAAAAAAGTGTACGTTGCCACATCACTGGGTATCTGTCAGGCCAGTTATTCCATCTTGATGGAAAAATTTGACCATTCCCTCTTCGGAGTATTAGGGGAACCCTTCTGCCTACTTTCATCTGATAAGCAGCTTCCAGTGAAAATCTTTAGGGACCACAGTTAATCACTGTTTACATGGGATCCAAATGAAAGGGTATCATCAATTGTGACACCTAGGTATTTAAAGGTAATAACCTTTTCTAAGGTGGCACCATCCTCATCTAAGATGGTTAGAGGATGTGCCTTTTTCCTCATTAGTGGCCCAGCAAATAATATTGCTTTTATCTTCTTGTAATTCAAGACTAATTTATTCTGTTTGAAATAGTCCTCAAGAAACCAGAAACTATGCTGTAGGTCACCAGTGAGGATGTCCTGGCATTGGCTGCTGGAAAAGATAGATCATCGTCTGTATACAGCAAGACCCTTGATGTGGGGCAGGCTTTAGGGAGGCTGTTAATGAATCTGAAGAGAAGTGGACCCAATATAGAACCCTGTGGTACCCCTATGGTATCATTTTTGGTGTCTGATAGCACCCCATTGATTTTAACTCACTGGGCTCTTCCAGTGAGATAGCTGCTGAACCAGGACACAGTTTCACGTGAGAAGTCAAGAGAGCACAGTTTGGTAATCAAGAGGGAGGGGGGTTGACCAGATCAAAGACTTTAGTTAGGGCAATATAAATGAATCCGACAAGGTGGCCAGTGTCAAGGGCTTCATGTAGGTAGTTGGTGTATTCTATTAGTGCAGTGTTTGCGCTGTGTAACTTACGAAACCCATGCTGCTGTTGGCATTGGATATTGTACTTACTAAGGTATGCGACTAGTTGATCTGACAATAATTTTTCCAACGCCTTAGACAGAGGCAAGAGGATAAAGATGGGCCTAAAGTTGACAACAACAGTAGGTCCCCATTTTTAAGAACAGATGTCACATTTTCCAGGTGTTAGGGAATGGGGGAATATTGCAAGGAAAGGTTGAAAATTTTGGTCAGGGGCAGAGCAATCTCATCAAGGTACAGAGCAATTAGTTTCATGGCCAAGACATCACTACCCATTCTGGTTTTACCCAGAACTCGCTTAACATATCTGACCGTGTCAGCCACTGATATGGCTTTAAAGTAGAAATTGGGGTAGCTAGAATCACTGGTGAGGTTCAAAGACCAGTCAAGGATAGAAGGGTTGGGCTCTAGGTCTGAGCGGAGAACTACACTTAGATCTGTGAAGCCATCATTAAAAATGTTTGCCATCTCTTCAGGGGCTATGATGACAGAACCATTGATACTGAGCATAGTAGGAGGCATTTTGCCCTCACTCCCTAAGAGTTCTTTTAGTATATCTCAGAAGTTCTTCCCATTCCCCCAAGTGTGAGTCTGCTGTCCCTTGTAGTATGTAGCCTTTGCCTGTCTAATATCTCTAGTGCATTTGCTGCATGCAGCCCTATAGTTTTGGAGGTCAACAGGAGAACTTGAGGCCTTAGCTCATAGCCATAAGTTATCCTTGGGCCATATCCGAGCTAGGAGTGTAGGAATAACCCACTCTGCCATTTATCCTCTTAACCTTCACTTTTTGTAAGGGGCATATTTGTCACAAGCTGTATTGAATGCTGTGATGAAGTATTCCAGCACAGAGTCGATATCTGGATTGAGATTAAGGTAGCTGCAGTCCAGCTTGGTGAGATATTCTTTGAAGGCCCCTAGTAGCCCTTTCCAAAGTATCTGGATGTTAATAAGTTTGGGTGGGGAACCTGATAATTTTTGTGAACCAGGAGCATAGTACTGGGGAATGGTCACTTATAGCATCATGCAACACCTTGATCTCTGTTATCTAATAAGGGTGTGTGGCCAGTGTGAGGCTTGGCCAGCTGGTTATGATTGTTGTATGATATTTGTAATATAAAAATATAGTAGGTGATTGTCTCACATAAGACAGCCTGTGCTTATGGGTGCCCCCCCCCCAAGGTTTCAGTGAAGTGACAAGTGACCTGAAACCAGGAGGTAATTAAAAGACCAGAGAGACTGAATTAAGGGTCACCTGTTTTTCTGTCTTAATTAGAACTGACCCAGCTGCCAGGATATAGGGCTCGTAAAGTTTTATGATTCCTATAGGAAGCACATTTTATACCAACATGGTGCTAAAAGTTGTAAAAACCTTTGATATGCCTTGGGAATAGGAACTGCTCAATATCAAAGAGAACATGTTTAATTAAGGAGTCATATTTAGGAATTTTTGCTGATGTCTCCTTATTTAATATACCTTGTGGTAGGACATCATATTTGTATTTTTTTCTATTCTAAAAGGGAAGAGCTAGATGACTCACCAAGGGGGTGGGAAGATGGAGTTGAAATGTAGTCTTCTAGCTGGGGAATATGATATATTATTTTGGGACTCAAGAAAGACAGATCTCTGATCTAACTATAAGCACTACTGAGGTAATACATTAGATAGAAAAAGTCTAATTGTATTGTGATAGGAGTTTTTGTTTTGTAATCTTCCCTTGTTCTTGTATGTGATTGTGAGCTCTTTGACATATTGCTCTGTATTTACATTTTTCATATTTTTATCATCTTTTAGTAAAATCTTTATTTGAAAGATACTGCGTGGGTGTGTCTGTCAGTTCTTTTTGCATGTGACGTATAGAGGGTTAAGACTGACAAAAACTGTTCAAAATCTTGATGGTGTTACCAAACTGGAAAAAGGTTAGAATATACCTAAGGTCTTTTATAGAGTTTTAGGGGTTCATTTTGGAAGCCTGGCTTGGTGGCCCTGGTGAAAGATTGTACCGCAATCCCCCGAAGAGGGTATGTATCTGAGCCTGTACATTGGGTACGCTAGCATAAGGTTTACAGTTTGAATCCCCCCACAACTTGAGACTAAAGGTGATTTGGACCCAAAAGCAGACAGGAGGGTTACCCTGTCTGCTCCTGTTCATACTATTGCGCTCGGAGGTTGGCACTGTGGGAGCAGAGGGCCTAACCTGATGAGTGCGTTTGTGACAGCCAGTACTCAGTCAATATGTGTGCTAGTTTCAGTTTTATAATTGGTTCTGGTGCACTCCTTTACTACCTGGGTGAAGTAGAGACTAGCCAGCTGGTCTTTAACTGCCTGGCTTGAACTGGCGACCCAGTGTATGTTGAAATCGCCAGTAACTATTGTCTCCCAGTTTTGGTTAGCATGCCTAGAGTATTTGGCAAAAGTGTCAGTGCCTGTTTGCTGCTTGTCAGGGGGTATGTAGACTGACATAATGATAATTGCAAAGTCATGCACTTAGATCACAATAACATTAAAGCTGAATACAGAATTAATAATAACATCATATCAGCTACAGAGAGTGAACGGGATCTGGGTGTTATAATCACCAATACTCTTAAATTTGACAATCAGGCTAAGGACGTAGCTAAGAAAGCCAATATGACAGTTCGTAATATACTGAGAAATATAAAACATAGAAAATATGAAGTTATTATCCCTCTTTAGTCATCATTGGTTAGGCCAGTACTTGAATATGGAGCCCCGTTCTGTCCCCCCCCCCACAAATATTGGTAATATTATACTTGAAAAAGTTCAGAGAAGAATAACTCAAAAGGTATATAATTTAAAAAATATGGACTTTGAAGACTGAATGAAAGAGCTGCAGTTATATGCTCTGGCTTATAGAAGGTTTAGAGGTGATCTACGCTTTGTCTATAAAGCTTTTCATAATGAAATTATTTGGGACATTTCTGATTTAGTAAAAAAGGAAAATGACAAAACATTGAGATTTCATAATTTTCAGTTAAAAGGTGAATTTTATAAAACAACAAAAAGGGGCCAATGGTTTAACCAACGAGTTGTAGATGCCTGGAATACTTTACCATTATGGGTGGTATCATGCACTAACACAGAATCTTTAAAAAAAGCATTAGAAAAACATATGGGACAGGAAAATCAAACCATTTACCACCATTAGGTGGCAAGTCCTAATAGTGGCCTTTTTGGCTACGTGACTCATATTTACAGTACACCTACGAACCTCTAAGATTTTTACTGTCCTTCTCTAGTAGTAGTTTCACTGCCAGGCACACAATCATCTGACAGAGGGTCTAAGGTAATTTTATAGCCCAGGAGGTTGTCCCAAAGCCATATGTACGGGAAGCACCCACCTCCTCATTTGTTTGTCCTGTCATGACTAAAGAGGTTATACCCTCTCAGGGATATTAATGTGTCATGGATTATATATATATAACCTCAGCACGCAAACACTGAGACAATGGTTACCCCTAAGGGTACTGGCCGGGAAGTCAAGTTTTAAAGAATACAAAATCACATATACCCCCATAATGCAAAGCACCACAGTCTGTATATGCAAATCACCACAGTATATTAGGTTGGTTCAACTATATATATATATATATATATATATATATATATATATATGTATATATATATTTATATAACATATATATATATATATATATATATATATATATATATATATATATATATATATATATATATATTCATGGCAAAAATATCTGTTTAATGCATCAGTTAGGGTTGTTCCACAGTGACAAAAACAAGGAAATTCGGTGTTAGGGTTGAAAACCCTAACTGCGCATTCCCCTACCACCACCACCACACACACACACATACATGCAAGTAGGGGAAGGACCAAGGCAACACAACCAATCACACACATCCAGCAGGAGGTGTATACCTGTGTTACTGCAGGAAGTGGAGAAATCCAACTTAAGATATCATAGATTATTTACAAAGTTGTTCTTTCAGATTAGTTCACATAAAGTTGAACCAAGCTGGCAGTAGCGAAAATGGTGTACATCGTTTTGTTTTCAACATATGGGTGGAAAAAGGTGTCATGGGCACTGCAATGTTAGTCAATGGCAAACTGCTCCACTTCGGAACAGTGTAACTGTGTAATCCTTAAGTATATTAGCACAATAGCTGGAACAAGCACATATGTGGGACCATGTCTTGCCTTCCTGCAAATTTGAGGCAAAAGGACCCAACCGTTTGCTTGCAGGATGATGGCAAAGATGTGCAGTCATTATGAGCATACTTTCATAAAATACTTTCGGAAACATGAAAGTGTCATAGCACAACACTTTCACATTTGTGAAAATGATTTTCGAAAGTATTTCAGGGATTGTGCAAAATCTTGTTTTGGATCTTGCGAATGCCAAAATACCATGGCCCAGATATTCAAACTGCGCCCAAAAAGTGCGCAATAGCAGGAGCAAGCGCAAGTCTATTGCGCCCATGCGCAACAGACGTGATATTCAAAAAAGGAGCAGGCCAAATTGCACCTACAGCCAACGTCTGAATATCGCACAACCTGCACCATAGTACAACTAGGAAGGGAAAGCTGAGCAGATATGATGCACTATAGCGCAACAAGGGATGTTCAGCTGAGCAGTCCAGAGGCACCATAGCGCAAGCAGAGAGCCCCCCAGCTGCAGAGCAATGTAACTGCACAATCAGGGAGGTAGGGGCCCACCACCCATGCCACAGATGGGCACAGGAACACACAGCAGAACAGACATTGCCCCCCCCCCACACCCCAAGCACAGCACAACCAGTGGAGGGCTGGAATAACCACTGGTCCATGGAGACAAGCAACCAACCCACAGCCTGGCCATGGTGCCCTATCACACCTACTGACAAGCTGTGACTGGCACACAAGGAAGGCGGACCACTCTGTGCCACACCATCCCCCAGTGCACAGCACACCCTGCACCGTGACCCCCAGACACCCCCCCATGAGCAGTGACCACCACTGCAGGAATCCCCATGCATGCCACCACCCCCACAGTGTCAATGCAACCCTGTGCACCACAGAACCATGCAAGCCAGCCCCACCATGAGCACCCATCAGCAGGTTGCAGCACACGGCAATGCAACAATGGCAGACAAAGTGCCACCACACACAGTCCCCGAGGTACTGCTGAGAGACCAACCATGCGGCCAGCACAAGAGTGACCCATATTGGACGGTCATGTAGTTGACACATCCACCAGTGGTACAGCGCTCTGCACAGTATTCCAGTAACACACCCCGGCCCACCACTGGCCACAACAGCCAGTACAGACACCCACAGTGGTGCGTGGAAGCATGCACCACACCAGATGCCACACAGGGTCTGGACGGACACCCACTCATACCCAAGGGCACAACAACACAGGGACGCAGTGGTGGGGCAACCAAGCCCCCACTGTGGGCCCATGTAAGCCGTGTTCACACAATCTGCAGTCCACCATGGCACTGGAGTGTCAACCACCCTGCGCAGGCACCATGGACCAATACCCCACCATTAGTCACCCGGAGCACAAGCCACAGACAGAGGGGCACATCCCCTGCAACACACACAAGCCACAGCATGGAAGTGGGACAATGACCGTGTTGCCCACAGTGCCACCTGAGCCAGGCATGCACTACACCAGTGACATGGGCAACCCAGCAAAGTGCCGGGTACAGTGTCCACCCTGCAGGGAATGCCACCACTGACATGCCAGCAGATCATGCAGGTCACAGACAGGCATGTGTGTCGGCTGCACAGGCCATGGACGGGCCGATGGGTGCACCATGGACACAGAGCACGTGCCATGGACCACTGCACACAGTCATCCAGCGCACGGAGAACAACACACACAACACAGACACTGACTGATATCTACCCCCACACCATAGACACCTCCACACGGACACACACACATACCCATAACTGCACCACCCCTGATGCCATGCACACCATTGCAGCTGAGCACCTATAGCCCGCTGCAAATCAGAGACCACCACGGTATTCATAGAAAAGTCATATGTATTATAAAATTAAAGAAATCAACTATTTACATAAACAACAACTATATACAGGTTTTTTGGGGGGACACAAAAAAGGTGGGGGTGGGCAGGGGGAAGAGGTGGACAAATGGGATGGGATAGAAGGGGTGTGAATGTGGGTCCAGGGGGATGGGAGGTCAGGGATCAAGGGACTATTGTCTCCCATGCTGGTCCAGGCTCTGGCTCCCCTTGCTCTGTAGCCTCCGGCACCCCGACTCATCTATCGTTCGAAGGATTGTGACTGTCTCTCGTGCCAGGGTGAGGAGCTCCTGCAGGGTGTCCCTGATTTCCCTCAGATGGCTCGCACCTAGAACAAGGGAGCACAGTCAACAGGTGTGAATGCACAACCCCATACAGCCCGCCCACTGTGCATGGCATACGGCCATGGGACATACCACTGTAATGGTGTGTGACCAGCCGCAGTGATCACGTCCACAGGACCTGCCCATCCAGGCGCATACAGCCATGCGGAACGCTGCACACACCCACCAGCCAAGTCACGCACAGCACAACCGTGGCCGTCTAGTGACATGGCTATGTGGTGCAAAGGCAGTGGCACAGCCATGCACCTGGTGTACACATGCACCACCAGTGATGCACACCCAGACATGCATTGCCACTGGACAGTGTTAACTGTAACAGGTGGTGTGCATGGCAGTGATGTCAATGAATGGTGGCCATGCCCTGCTGCCCACCTTGTCGCACAGCATGCAATATTAATCATGGTCGTCTTTCACTCACCCTCATTGGGCCAGTCAGGTGGCCGTTGTTGATCCTCAACCCGCCTGGCTGTGGCTTCCACCACCCTCCGCTCCGCATGCACTCAGTACAGTTCGTCCGGGCCTTTGGGGACAAAAAGGAGAGAAGAACATCAGTACATTCTCGAAGCAAAATCCCCCTGCCCCAAGAAGTGTGCCCCCCACCCAACCACAGACCCACCCACCCCACACCCTGTGAACACCGCCACAGCCAACCCCTTACAGTCCCTCCCCATGTGCTGGACACATACAACAATATGACTCATATGGACGATAACAGTGTGTTGATGGAACTCCTACCTGGACGTGGTACTGTGCCCCTCCTGGCACGTGACCTCAGTCTGGCCAGTAGCTCCTGCTCCCTTCTCTGCAGGTCACCATATTGGTGCCTGCACTGCTCAGCTGTTCTTCCCCTGCCTGTCACCTCCTTGAGGGCTGTGGCCACCTCTTGCCATACCTGGGACCTTGCCCTATCCAGGGGAGCCTCCCCAAAGAGAGGCCCATGGTGTGGCTCAACTGTGGCCACCAGATTAGCCAGTTTGATGGCCGTTCAGGGAGCAGCCCTTCTCCGTGCCATTGAGTTAGCTATAGTAGGCAATATGGCGCTCTGCAGTGCAGTACCCCACATGCAGATGCTGCGTGGTACAGCGCTGCCATTCCCTATCACGCTGTTACCGAACAGCACGATAGAGGTGCACCTATGCCTGATGCATGTCGCCAATGGGGCAAAGGTTGGGCACAGGGTCAAGGATCCGTGGCGCAAGGCCACGCACAGCACCATCGGATGACAATGCATGTAGCGCGATTAGCTGCCTGTGTGCCAGCGCCACAGCGGACTATCGGGCAGTTGGGCCATTGTGCCTATGAAGGCCCATTGTCACAGTGCCATGTAGTGACCTTTGCTATAGCGCCACTGGCACAATGGTGGCCATGTCCTGCATTGCCTACCACGCACAGCAGTCATCAGCGCGGCAGACACCTACATCAGCAACCTGGGCATGCGCAGTGAGGTGTACTATGCATGCCACAGAACTGCGACATTGGCTCAGCACGTTCAACACAATTGCGCAAAGCGCAACAGTGCGATATTCAGCCGTCATATGCAAATAATCCGATCAGCCATTCAATGGCGCAGCACTGCAATTTGCATCTAATTAAAGTTGCTCCTCACCTCATTTGCATGGATTGCGCTATAAAGGTGTGACAATGTGCTGCAGTGGCCATAGTCGGTTACTGCAGTTTATTGGTGAGTTGCATGCTGTGTGGGAGTGTGGACTGTGGATTCAGGGACATGCATGGGACTGCACAGTCACAGGTAACAACTGCCATTCTTACAGGCTACATAATGACTGAGCACGTTCTTGGAGAGGAGCACAACAGTGGTGGGAGGAGAAGGAGGCCGAATTTCACTAAGGCGGAAACCGAGGCCCTTTTCGAGGCCTACCTGGCTCAGGAGCCACTGCTCAGTGGACGGCGGGGCACCACTCAGGCCCGTGCTGCTGCATGGGAGGAGGTGGCATGTGCTGTGAACCTGCACGGCAGCCACCAGTGCTCCATGCAGGAGTGTAAGAAGAAGATGGGTACAGACAGGAGGAGGGTAAAGGAGAAGGTGGCTGCCATCAGGGCAGCATGTGCTGCAACAGGTGGGGGACAGCTGGAGGTGGTACAGCTCACCCCAGCGGAGGACAGGCTTGCTGCAAGCATGCACCGAAGTGCCATAGAGGGAGTTCCGGGTGGTGGATTCCAGACAGGTGGTGGCCCATCTCTGCATGGTAAGTCATGGTCTTTCTGGGGGCCGGGTAGGTCACACGCAGTAATGCGACTTTTCTTTCCCTTACAGATCCTGAGCATCTGCATGGGTCAGTGGTGGAGGGCCTGTCCACTGAGGACAGTTGGACAGAGTCTGAGGTGGGACCATCCACCTCCACAGGTATGTGTGGATCTGTACAACAGTGGGGCCACCTGGCTGTCCACACTGATGTCATTGAGACAGTTGTAGGGGAAGCCCTGCCTGTGTCCCAGCATGCTGGTGTCCATGGATGCCAGCACGCTGTGGCTGTGGCCGGGGCAGAGTCCGGCACCAGTGATGATGACACAACCGTCATGGGCAGTGACACGTGTGTGCCACAGGATGGACACACAGCAGGGCGATTCGTGCCCCTGGCTGTGGCTGGTGCCGCCATGGGGGCCTGCGTGTCAGCACAGTCCCAGGCTGTGCCTGTCAGCACCAGTGGGGCAGCACTGGTGTCTGTTCAGGACAGTGGGACTGTTGCGGCCACTGCGGCAGCACCACTGAGCTCTGGGGTGCGGCAGCTGGAGGGGCAGCGTCAGCAGTCGCCCACCAGGCCTGGGGGTACAGGGTTCAGTGGCAGCATCTGTGCACCGCCTGTGGACGTGCCCAGACCTGGTCCTGGTGTGCAGCACCCACCCTCAAGGGGTGCTGAACATCAGGCCCTTGCACACCCTGCCGAGGAGGCTGATGACCTCTTGGATGAGCACACCCGCCTACTGCGAGCATCGGTCCAGCAGCAGATGCGGCTTGCGACGTCCGTGGAAGCACTGTGTGTGGCTCTGAAGCGGGCAGAGGAGCATCGCAGCAGGGACACTGAACGGATCTTGGCACGGATGGACCATTTGTGGGAGGATGTGACCGCTGCCATTGACAGGCATGCACAGGCGTTCATTGCTGTCATGGCCACAATGGGCACACAGTCAGGTGTCCATGCATCACGGACACCACGCAGTGCAGTCTCCACCCCCTGTTCCCAGCATCATGCGACTCCCACCCTGTCGATGCCGGGTTCAGCTGTGGGCATCCCGAGCACTCCTGGTGCAGGCATGTTCGGTGTGCTGCAGACCTCTGCGTGGGCACGGTCGCGTTCACGGAGTGGAACCCTTGGGGGACCATCGGTGCCACCCTATGAGGCCAGTGGTCAGCCTGCCAGTGCTGGTGGGTCTCGGTGGGGCTGCCCATGCATCCGTGGCAGCCGTGGCACTGTGTCGCGAGACTAACCTGTCTCCCAGCACGGCTACTGTCTGGTGCTGCTCTGTGTGCATTGTGTGTTTCAGTGGGCAGTGCACAGGTGGGTACCCGGCCCTGCACGCAGACACACAGTCCACCTGCACACCCTCCCGGCTGCTGTCCACAGTTATGTGTGCATGATGATGCCTGCATTGCGCTGTACACCAAAGTGCAATGGTGCCCAGCATCTGACACATGCACATGGACAGGCAGTGGGCGTGGTGGTCTGTGGACATGTGTGTTGCTAGGGTGTGCGTTCTGGGTCAGTGTGCCTTCTGGCCTCTGTGCACGTTTGTTGCGTTTTGTGTGTGTGTGTGTGTGTGTGTGTCCTTCGGGATGGCATGTTAATCCTCACCCATCCCTGGCTGTGTGTGTGCCTCTGTGCCCTGCCACTTCCCTCGATGGCATGCACCCCCAGTGTGGGTTCCTGCGTGTTTGTGGGTTGTGCCTTGGCCACTGGTGGTGGCGCATGGCCCCATGACTTACCCGGGTTGGCTGAAGTGCTCCTCCGTGATGGTGTCCCGGTGCAGCTGTGCCAGCCGGAGCAGTCAGGGGTCCCGTTGGCCAAGGGGGGGCTGCCCGTCACCATCATCACCGGCGTCCCCATCGTCCCCATCGCTGTCCCCCTCTTCGACCTGTATGGCTATCCCACATTCGTTGGCCATGTTGTGCAGGATGCAACAGGCCAGGAATATCCCACGGGCCTTTGAGGGGCTGTACTGTAGGGCACCGCCAGAAGGTCCAGGCAACAGAAACGTGCCTTCAGCATCCCGAACACCCACTCAATGACATTGCATGTGGTGGCATGTGCCTCATTATAGCGTTGCTGCGATCGGGTCGTGGGCCACCAGTAGGGTGTGAGCCACCAGAGATGGAGGGGGTATCCACTGTCACCTGTGTGTAGAGGGTGGAGGTTAGTTTAGTGATCAGCATCACCCTGCCCCAAGCCATGTAGGCCACTACCCATGGCACCTCTGGCCATGCCCCCCCCAGGCCCTATATTTGTCCATTTGGTTTGCATACTCACCCACTAAGTGTCCAGTGGGGATGTTCCCACTCTCAAATCTGTGGCACAGTGCCAAATAGTGCCAGATGAATGAATTGTGTGCTCCCCCAGGGTGTGTGGCACAGACATTGAAGATGCACCCCTGGCATCACACACCACCTGGCAGTTGATGCTGGCATAGCCCTTGCAATTCATGTATGCGGCCCCCTCATGGCCAGGTGGTGTGCGTCTGGCCACGTTGGTGCAGTCTATTGCCCCTAGCACACCAGGCATACGTGCTACCCTGTGGAACTCCTGTATGTTTGCTGTGCGCTACGCCGCTGTGCTGGGGAAATGGATGTGATCCTCAGCATGTGGCAGCAGTGCGCTGAGGAATTGGGTGAGGTGGCGTGATGTGGCCGACTGGGTTATGCCTGTGGCGTCCCCAGTTGGTCTCTGGAAGGTACCCATGGTGAGCAAGCACATGCAGGCTGTTACCTTGGTCTCCACTGACAGGGCATGGCTCCGTCATGTGGGTGCCTGCATCACATCACTGCACAGCTCACAGAGCCGCCTCAGTATTGCCCTGTTCAGGCAGTACCGGCCCACAATCTCAGTATCTGTGTACAGCTCAAAGCTGGTGTGGGCTCGGTACTGCATGTTGGGGGCATACCGCCGACGGGCCCTTCCACGGCCAAGTCCCCCTGCCGCCCGCCTTCTCACCCCCCTCATTATGGCCTCCATGTGGAAGGTGGCACTGGCCATGTCCCTGGCTTGCGTTCACCCCGCCGGCAGCTGTTACTTTATTCCCCCCGCTGTCCTGGCTGCTACCTCCCCTGCACTGGGTACACCTGCCTGTGCTGGCCTCTGAGCTGTGTGGCTCCCCACACTTTCCCTGTGCCTGTCTGTTGCTGTGGCCTTTCCCTGGCCTGCCCTGTTCATGCCTCTTGCCCTGTCTGTGTGCCTCTGCCTCTGACACATGTGGCTTCCCTGTAGCGTTCTTGCGCCTCTTCCTTGCTCCTTTTTATTTTGGCTCATTTCTGCTGAGGTGCAACTTCCGCTTGCTACACTGTTGCGCATTGTGCAAGTCTTTGAATATCACACTGCGCCATTTATGCATGGTTCCTCCCCCTTCGGTTGTGCATGCCTTCATTATCATTGCGCTGTTGCTTAGCATGATTTCGGGGGCGCAACCGCCTCCTGCTGAATATCGCAGAATGGCGCAAATTCGGACTTGCGCAGGCGCAACCCTAGTGCGCATGGCTCAACTCTTTTGAATATCTGGGCCCATATGTGTAGTCTGTGTTATATGTTGGTGGCAGCGTGTGGCCCAAGATGTGCAATTGTCTGTAGTGATATGTGTTTAGCGGTGCGTGGAATGTCCGGGATGAGAGTTAGCAGTGATGACCCCATGCGACAGCCCGATGGGAGCATGGGTGTGTGGTTTTGTGGTTTACATAGTTGTATGTTATTCCTGTTACCTGCTGGTGGTTGTATGTGATTGGTTGTGTTGCCTCGGTCCTTCCCCTACTTGCATGTATATGTGTGTGTGGTGGGGGGGGGGATGCGCAGTTAGGGTTTTCAACCCTAACACCGAATTTTCTCACTTTTGTCACTGTGGAACAACCCTAACTGATGCATTAAACAGAGTCTTTTGCCATGAATTTCCCTTCTTTTTGAGAATGTGCACTATAAATAGTGAATGGAATGTGGTGGTGGGAGCGTGGGGTCCACCATGTGATTTTTTGTCACTTCGCTGCGCAAAAACCGTATGACCAAGTGAAATGAAAATTGGGTACACAAACAGAAATGCAAACAGTAATGGGAGCGGCAACACAGAAGGAAACAGCAACAGAATCAACAATGGAAACAATACCGAAAACGTAAACGGTAAGGCTAACAGAAACGCAAATGGTGACGAGCACGCAAACAGTAACGGTAATGCAATTGGAATCAGTTATGGCAACACCAATGATGACGCCAAAGGGAACAGTAACACAAACATAAGCACAAATGCAAGTGCATACGCAAATGCAAATCGTAACATGCACGGGTCCTTATCTGCCGTCAAAGTCTATGTTTCTATGTTTCTATGTTGGAAACGCAAATGGTTATGGTAACACCAACGATGATGCCAAAGGAAACAGAAACACAAACGGAAATGCAAATGGAAGTGTATATGCAAACACAAATGGTAATGCACACAGTGATGCAAAAGGAAATGAAAAAAAAAAAGTAATCGAAATGCAAATGGTAACAGTAATGTAAATGCAAGTGCAAACACAAATGGTAACGCACACGGTGATGTAAACGGGAACACTAATGCAAACTCTTATGGAAACGCAAGTGGAAATGTTAACTGTAACAGTAACAGAAATGCACACCCCTTTTTCCCTAAAAGCTGCATTCAGAATCACAGTGAATACAAAGAATGTATGCATAATAATGGGTCTCGGAGCAGAAAATGAACACTTGGAATACTGAAATGCTTATATCTCAGGAACCGTACGACATAGAAAAAAAATTAAAATATCATATTATTTATGACTTTCCTGGCCAGTTTTGCACTTAGCCCCTTGGGAGGGGGAGCTAAGCATTTTTCTGATGAAAAATCCGTATCTCAAAGCATTTTCAAGATACGGGCCCCGAAAGGCGCAGTGGATGCTGTAATGTTAGCCTATGGGAAAAATTGTCAACTTCGGAGTGCCATAACTTTGCAATCTTCTAATATGTTGTCACCAAGCTACCAAAATGCAAATCTGTGGCTTCTTGGCTTTCTTCCCTCCAAATTTCAGCCCAAAAGACCAAACCGTTCTTTTCCAGCAGGGTGCAAAGATTTCCTATTCTTTTGGGCATGGTGTCGCAAAGTAGTGTTGTGATTTGAGACACTTTCTCAAAAAAATCACAAAAGTGTTGAATGTGTGATACTACTTTGTGACACTACTATTTACAAAAATTTCAAAAAACATATTTCTGGGGTGTTTAACCTGCAAAAAAAGACATGGCTAGCATCCTTAGGACTCGACTAGGTGAACGTAGTAAGAATTGTGTCCCTAGAGGGTCCCAGATTTAAATGCCAAGCATTTCTGTGGCCACCAACTGAAAACAACATGGTGGATCTGCGACACTACAGGGGTCATTTGCGACACTAAAAACTGTATTTGCGACACTGTCGAACTTTTTGTTAACTTTGCCCATTGACTATAATGGGAAACTTGTTTTGTGAATAACTTTTGAACCGTTTAATATGTTTTCACGAAATCTTCAAAAGGTACATTGGAGACCCTGGCTTCATGTACCCTGAAGGTTTCGGACTGGTCGCGCAGACCGTTGACCTGTAGGCGCGAGCAAAGAATGCACACAGATGCATAATTACCACATTCTACGGCGCTATGTAGCTCCGCAACCGTATATCGACCATTACAAAACTTGGCAGATCCAGAGATCTATGGTACCTCTCTATGCATGCCAAATTTCAGGCAAATCTGTCATACGGTGGCAGAGTTATTAAGCTGCCAAATTTCAGAGTTTAACCTTAAATGGGGTACTCAACCCTAACTATAGTGGCACTACCATGCCACTATAATATATATATATATATATATATATATATATATATATATATATATACTGTATATGACATGCAATTACACATGAACAAGGTGTGCATTCATTTGGAGATATAGACACTCCTCCAATATGTACCGAGACACTCTGTGGTGCGTTATTATACTTATAAGGTTAAATATTGTATGCACCCATTGTGCTTGATTGCGTAGATCCGTTGCATAAGAAGACAGGCTACTGGGAATGGGCAGGTGGTTAGAATAAAGCAGTAGGAGAAAATGGGGAGCTGTGATATAGGACACGAGTGAGTCAAGGTATATTACTTGATGGTTTACGATATGGCAGGGTCAATATCAATGGCACAGCTTCTAAGCTGGAAGAACATTTTAGTTAGGTAGTTTTATATATATATATATATATATATATATATATATGTATGTATGTATTTATTTTATTTTATCTATCTGTCTATCTATCTATCTATCTATCTATCTATCTATCTATATCTATCTGTTTATCTGTTCACTGGGTGGGTGAACTGGTCCCAGAGAATGTTTTCAGGTACCACCCAGGCCATAAAGATAGCAAAACATACAGTACCAGTAGAATATCATACAAAGCATGATTAGACATAAGTAAGCAGGGTACACTTTACAATTGCCTGGGGTGGCAGCAACAAAGGCTTCTTCACCTACAGCTTGCAAATCTGCATACTACTTAACACCATAGTCCAGGACTGTGAGGTTAGCTGCCCTATATATTTTGTTCACGTACTCCACTTGGCAGGAGAAATTGTCTAGTAACAGCTTCATGGTGTTGAGATCCACAAAGCTGCTGTGGTGGAATAGCAGGCTGAGCTTGTAATGAAAGATTTCAATAATTCCGGTGATGTGTCCATTGTATGAGACTTTAGAGTCTAGACAGAGATGAAGATACTTGAAAGCTTGTCTAGGAAGGGGCCATTCTGAGGTGAGATTGGCAAAGAATCAGAAGGGTACACTTTTACAGAAAATAACACAACTTTTTGTCTTAGAATTGTTCAGCAGGAGACCATTTGCTACCATCTAATTCTGCACCTTATTAAGGGAGGTCTGTAGTGATATGGAGTGTTTGCTGCTAGTATTGCCCTTTGCATAAATGATAGTATCATCTGCATAAAGGTACACCCTAGTGCTTGACTCAGAACAGATGGAGACGAAGTAATTCATAAATTGATTAAAAAGTAGAGGACCCAGGATGAATCCTTAGAGTATTCCAGAGTATGGAAGCCCCGGAGAGGAGATAATCCTCTTGGTTTTGACTACATGTGACCCATTGGAGAGGTAGTCCTCAAACCAAAGCAGTGCTGCCTGGGAAAGGCTTAGATGGTGAAACTTGCAAATTAGGATGGTATGTTTGATGGTGTCAAAAGCCTTGATCAAGTGGAGAAAAATGCCTCCCATTACATTACCTTGTCAAGGGCAATTTCTTTATCATTGGTTATTTTCAGGAGAGCTGCGCTTGTTAAACAGTTGGTTCTGAAACCTAATCGGCAGTCAGTTAATTAGTTATTAAGGCTATGAGCCAAGACCAGGGAATGCACACATTTCTTAACAAGCTTGCTGAGGAGGGAAAACTCGGGAAGCCACTTAGGTGGCCCTGGAGCTGAGGAGGTGCTGCTATACAGCAGCGCTCCTAGCCTGGGGAGAGATGGCATCAGGTCCCACAACACTAGTAACCCCAGAGGTGGGTCAGGGCACTCGCCTATTCTGCAGGGGCATGCTAGCGCATGGGAGAGCTGACAGGGCAAGGCCCAAAGTCAGGGAGATGGGTGGAGTTAAGGCTGAAGGGAACACAGCCCACTGGCAGAATGATGCTTCCCTGCCTGAAACAGGCCCCATACCAACCACTGGGCCCTGACTCCCATCTGGACTGACACCATGGGAGAGGATGGCCCAACCACCATTCCACCCCCCCAGGCCCAACCACAGGGAGAATCTGGGGGAATTCTTGGAGCGAGGTAATAACCAGGGATGGTGGGTGACAGGGCTGAATGAGAAGGGGACTGGCAGTGAGAAAGGAACATAAACATAATATGGGGGAAAAAAGCTTCCTGGAGGGGAAGGGAAGAAAACAGATTATTATTGTTAGGGTTAGAAGTATTTGTTGATTTGTGCAGAGCTGTCGCAATGGAATTTGTGCGGAGCTGTCACAATGGAATTTGTGCGGAGCTGTCACAATGGAATTTGTGCAGAGGTGTCACAATGGAATTGGTGCAGAGGTGTCACAATGGAATTTGTGCAGAGGTGCCACAATGGATTTCCTCCAGATTATGGGAACCTGGCCTGAATATATCAAGATATTAAAGAGATCATAAATCACTTACGTGATGTCAGCCAATCAGCACACGGAGCCACTATACCTCTTATCCTGTGTACAGTGATCTCCCATACAAGACCGTTAGGAGTGGAGTGTTCCACTTCACAGGCAGGGGAGGGCCAGCTTATTTGGGCTTTTGAAATTAAAAATATAAATATATTTAAAAACCTATCATTAGTCACTCTAGCTAGCTTGAGTGATTTATAACAATTTAACAGGGCCTCTACATGGTATCTCTTATGGCAGAAGACACTCTTCTTATGAGGTTTGGGCATCCAGAGCCACAAAGTGAACCTCACCTAAATATCATGCTCAGAATCTCTTATACCATAAGAGATACACTGTGGAGGCCCTTTTAACCTATAGTTGCATCTGGGTCCACCAGATGGTTGAACGGTTGAATGCAGTTTCAGGATCTTAGGTTCAATGTTATCAGATC
This sequence comes from Neoceratodus forsteri, assembly GCA_016271365.2. Classification (NCBI taxonomy): domain Eukaryota; kingdom Metazoa; phylum Chordata; order Ceratodontiformes; family Ceratodontidae; genus Neoceratodus; species Neoceratodus forsteri. The sequence goes on along the minus strand of CM028129.1, from coordinate 143,431,201 downwards.
TCACACATTTGATGGTGTCAAGGACCTGGAATAAATTCAGGACTTCTTCTTTGCAGATGTCTTTGAAGTGGAAGGTGGGGATGAGCTGCACTGGATGGGGTGGAGCATCGGATGGGAGAGTTATGATTGAGGTCATCATTGGAGCTGGTGGTTGCAGTAGTGTAGATAGGGTGGTAGGAAGATTTAGAAAGTATGTTTAAAATTGAGTTATGGTTAAGGTGATCATTGGAGTTGGTGGTTGCAGTAATGTAGATAGGGTGGTAGGAAGATTTAGAAAGTATATTTGGATTTATACAACAGGTACCTACTGTATGCCAATCAGTATAGAGGAACTCTGCCATTTAATACCCCCACAAACTACTGCAGCCACTCCCTTTTATTTTTATTTATTGAAGTGTTGGATTAATACCTTTGAGCAGAAGCTCTTTACATAGGTTCCACTTCAGAAGATAACATAGTCAGGAAACATTACAAATATCAGGCTACATTGCAAGTGTCTCCAGGCATACACCATTTAAAGTGTTACAGAAGCAGGTAAGTGGTTCAAAGACGTAATCACAGATATACATGATGCTATTATAGACAAAAACTTTCACAGATAACATAGCATAAACATAGACATGTTAAATAGGCATTGTACAAAATATGCCAGTTTCAGTTGATTACTAAGTTACTACAGACATTAGGGAAAGTAGGAAGCCTAGGGAAGAAGGGAGTGATCATCCCATAGGCCTAGTTGGGGGGAGAGAGAGAGAGAGGGTGAGGAGGGGAGAAGCAGGCTAGAAATAGAAGTAGTAAGAACCAAGGTAAGGAACAGTCCATGAGACCTGGGCAGGGGGAAAAGAGAGAGGGTATGAACGGAAGGGTGGAGGAAAAGGAGGAGGTGAGTACAGAGGACAGCGTGAAGGGGTGAGAAGCAGAGGGGGGCTAGAGATGAGGGGAGCAGGAGTGGGAAGAGAAGGCAGAGCAATGATGAAAAGTGCGAATAAGTGCTAATAATAGGCAGGTAGAGCCATGCAGGAGACAAGGTGGCTGGCTTAAAGATCAATTAGAGATCAGAGCGGAGGGACCTAAAGAAAGCAATCACAGGTGGCCACGGCAACTAGATGTTGCCAAAGCTTACATTTAAAAGAGCTCAGTGTATCTGTACTGGATATGTCAGTTTGCAGAGACTCCCTTAGTCGATTATCCACATGACAGACACACCCATAATAGTTTATTCACATTTAAGATACAGATAATTTATTTACATCTGGTCCACAGCAAAAAGAGAAGAGAGGCATCTCTGACTCTGTCCACTTTAACTAGCCAGAGTATATTCGCCAGCTAACTGAATGTTATCACGTAAATAACAGACAGAATGGTAGGTTTGTGAACTACACTTCATCTAAAGTAGTATTAACTGAAATCATTCATGTCTTTAAGTTAAAGCTAGATGTATTTCTAACTAGTAAAGGGATAACTGGTTATACTGCACACAAACAGAGTGTGGGAGAAGAACTCAATAGGTCAAAGGTCTTCATTCTGTCCTATTTTCAATAGCCATAAAAAGTCAATCCAAACAATGTGCTCATAGGTGTCTTGTGTCTCTTAGCCTGCAGGTGCGACCCACGGGGAATCATTCTAGGCAGCAAGCCCTGTGACCATATCAGTGGAGACTGCTACTGCAAGAGATATGTCACCAGCCGCTACTGCAGCCAGTGTCTGGTGAGTTGCAAATTCACATGTATTTCAGAGCTGTCCCCAGTGCATCTGTCACTTCACAGTATGGTTAGTGTGCTCTATCCCTGTACTGTACATTCACTACCATTGTGTCTGCTATTGCTTGCTGCATCCTTTCTGATATAATACTCTCGGTGAAGGTAGTGGAGTCTGCCAGCTAGAGCACTAAACTGCGAATCAGGAGACCCCATGTTTGAAACCCACAGCGTCTGCATACTCACTGTGTGACCCTGAGCAAGTCACTTGACCTCCCTGTGCATCTGTTTATGCAAGCTGTAAAACCAGGGTAGACACAAGATCAGGGCCCTTTGAGAGGGTAAAGGAGCAAGGGATAATTCCCAGGGCCCAGCACCAAAGAGGGGCCCTGGCCACCCAGCATGTTACTGTACATAGCTGCATAGGGGCCTCAGAGTCTGAACTTTTCCCAGGGCCCAGAATTCATCTCACAGGGCATGCACAGGATACACACACACACACACACATTCGCGCACACTCACACACACAGAAACTAAAATGCATCTTCCGTGGGCTGTCACAGGGAAATAAGTTGTAAAATTATAAATACAAGTCATCCCAGTGGTGCAGGAGTGCACTGTGCTGCTCCCTGAGAACCAGGATCAGTGCGTGAGCCCTGGACATGCACTTTGAGGCTCACTGGGGGGTTGGGCATGTTGCAGAGATGAGGTGCTTTGCTCCCAGGGCAGGAGGGTGTGGTCTGCCCAGTATTTACATTCACACCTCTAGCCCACCGAAGAGCTACATTGGTGTAGACTGTAAAAACAACTCCTTATCTGCCATGCCAGCTGGAGGAAGGGTGCAGTCACTGTGGCTCTGACTGTTGGGTTGAGGAACAGGTGGTAAAATGGGAAAAATGGGCAAAAAGAAAGAACATTTAAAAGAACTGTAAACACAATACAGCAATAGAAAAAAATGTGTTGTGCCTTTCTGTTATGTTATCAGGTATATATGATGAGAATGAAACTGCTTGTGTCCCTGTCAGTTGTTGATCCAGGTTCAGGTGGGTGTGGGAATGAGGGTAACATGTGCTGCTGTACCACAAAGGAGTTGATCGATGAGTGATGCGTGGTTGCAGCAACAGAGGACATGCTGTTGGACTGAGTGTACCTAAGGATGCGCCTCTCTTTTTGGAAAGGAGGGTTGCCGGTACCACGGTGCTACCAAAATGTGGGTGGCCATACAGATATCCACCCAGCAAGATAATGCCCAGCCACTCTCAAACTCCACATCATTTCCTGTAACAGTCTGAGCCAAGGTGTGTTCGGGAGCAGGTGGTGACCCAAAGGCCCCCCTCAAAGGGGTAAGCCAGGGAAACAAATGGACTTTTACATAGGCAGTGTTGGGGCTAAGAACTTGGCTGTTGGGGCTGATGAGGACAGGCTGACAAGAGATGCATACAGATTAAATATGTTTAAAATAATCAGAGTCCTTAAGATTTTTGACAACTACAGTAGATTTCTGTCATGCTCTGGATAACATCCTTAAGTAGTCAACTGACCTACTCAGCTACTGAGACACACTGAGATACGTGGTTTGGAACAGGTCTGTAAAATGATTTCAGATATTTTTTATGGTCAGCAGGGGTCAACGACAAAATTACTAGAGGCCAATTGGCCCACGGTCAGCTGTTTGTGTATTGGTGCATGAAAAGGGAACACAGATGTGCAAGGTCTCTCAAAGTCTAAAATACCAATAAAATCTTTTTTTAAAAAAGTAGGGGCTTAACTTTACTTGCCTGCTGTCTGATGATATCCATGTCTAATGCTGCTTAATGTTGTTTCAGGGCATAGTTATTCCATGGAGCCTTCAGACAGAAAATGAATATTCGGTTGGAGAACAGTAGGTTCATAAATAGTGTCTCTAATGGGAAAATACACAATGAGGCCTTTTATATGAGGTGGTAGGCTTATCTGGAGGCATCAGCAGACCAGCACTGTCCGTTATAAACTTTATTGCAAGGCAAAAGCCATTTCATGGAATTTTGTGACAGCATGTGATGGCATAGTTTAGGAAACTGTATACCGTCACTTGCTGTCTAACGATTTCATTATATGGTTGATGCATTGAATTTGTATAGGGCAGCTGCTGCCACATGTAGGCCAACTTTCTTGTTCAAAACCAACTTTCATGTCCTTTCAGAATATCAGGGACACTGCTCATGAGTCTTCTGCTTTAATAAAACACCACTTCCCCAGCTGTGAAAACATTTTCTGTCTCAAGATTCCATGAAATGACTACTGCCTTTATTTGATATAAGGATGCCATAGAAGTGCATATTGCCTGACTTAATTAAATTTGCAGATGACACAAAGGTAACGAGGGTGGTAGACTCCACAAATGATGATGACAGTCTATGGGAGTGAGCTGCAAAAGCACTTAAATGTATTGGGGGAGTGGGCTACAATTGCACGTAAATGTTCTGGGGAATGGGTTGCAAAGGGACTTAAATGCACTGGGGGAGTGGGTTACTAAGGGACTAAAATGCATTTGGGGAGTGGGCTGCAAAGAGATTCAAATATACATGGAGAGTGAGCTGCAAAGGGACCTAAATATACAGGAGGAGTGAGTTCAAAGAGCTTAAATGTAGGGGGAGTGGCTGCAAAAAGATTTAATGTATTGGGGAAGTGGGTTGCAAAGTGACTTAAATGTATGGGTATGGGGGAGTGGACAGTAAAGGGACTTAAATATATAGTGGGAGTGGGCTGCAAAAAGATTAAATGTCTGGGGGAGTGAGTGCAAAGGGACTTATGTGTATTGGGGGAGCGGGCTGCAAATGGACTTAAATGTACAAGGAATGGGCTGCAAAGGACTTAAATGTGTTGGGGAGTGGGCTGCAAAGGGACTTAAATGTACTGGGGAGTGGATTACAAAGTGACTTAAATGTACTGGGGAGTGGGCTGCATAGAGACATACTGTAACTATACAGGATAGTGCGCTGGAAAGAGATTAAATGTATGGGAGGAGTGGGCTCCAAAGGGACCTAAATGTATTGGGGGTGTAGGCTTGTAAAGGGACTTAAGTGTATTGGGGAGTGGGCTGCAAAAATCTTAATGTATAGGAGGAATGGGCTTCAAAGGGACTTAAATGTATTGGGGTGTGGGCTTGCAAACGGGCTTAATGTATTGTAGGATGGGCTGCAAAGGGACTGACATGTACGGGGGAGTAGGCTGCAATGGGACTTAAATGTACAGGGGAGTGGTCTGCAAAAACATTAAATGTATTGGGGGAGACTTGGGCTACAAAAGGACTTAAATAGATGGTGAGAGTTGGCTGCATAGGGCAGCAAAGGGACTTAATTCATTGCACTGGGGGAGTGGGCTGCAAAATAATTTAAATGTATTGAGGAAGTGGGCCAACAAGAAGCAAATGAAATTCAATGAGGATAAGTGTAAAATCCTTTTGTTAGGCCCAAAGAATTTAAATGAGGGGTACTTTTTAAATAGCAAACAACAGGCAGCGGCAGACCATGAAAAAGACCCGTGGATCATCACTGATGGGAAGCGGGAGATGTATCGTCGGTGTGCCGTGGCAGTGGGTCAGGGTAACCAAACTCTGGACTACATTAGAAAAAGGGCCTAACATATTGTGAGAGTGACATAATTCTGCCCCTTTATAGGGTAAAAGGCAAGGCCACACTTGGAGAAACGTGTGCAATTCTGATCACCGCCGTATGAAAAGGATATTACAGCAGTTGAGAGGCCTGTCATGTTGGATAAAGCAAACTAGCTTTCCGAAATGCATCAGGCATTTTGTTACTGCTTCCTGGGTTATTTTAATTTCTGTACACCTCTGCACAGAATAAAGCTTTTTGTACAACCCACATGGTGGGGGTGCTGTTTCTCAGAGGTGGTGAGTGCACAATCTTTTGTTTTCACATTGCCTAGCTGCCTGATTTTTCACACCCAGCTCCCTGTGCTTACTTTTTTGTTTTCCTCAGTGATGTGAGAGTGCTGTTGCACCACAGTAGTGATGTGAGAATGATGCTGCACCACAGTAGTGATGTGAGAATGATGCTGCATCACAGTAGTGATGTGAGAGTGCTGTTGTACCACAGTAGTGATGTGAGAATGCTGTTGCACCACAGTAGTGCTGTGAGAATGCTGTTGCACCACAGTAGTGATATGAAAATGGTTTTGTACCACAGTAGTGATGTGAGAATGCTGTTGCATCACAGTAGTGATGTGAGAATTCTGTTGCACCACAGTAGTGATGTGAGAATGATGTTGCACCACAGTAGTGATATGATAATGGTGTTGCATCACAGTAGTGATGTGGGAATGCTGTTGCACCACAGTAGTGATGTGAGAATGATGCTGCACCACAGTAGTGATGTGAGAATTAGGGCTGGGAGAACCCCATGAAGTTCTGACCCTTATTAAATAAGAACAGAACATGGTGAAGTTCTGATTTGTTCTGATTAGTTCTGATTTATTGACAAATATTTGAAAAAATGCAAAACAAAATGCATAAAAATGGCCAAAGTCAGTCACATTTGACACAGAGGCCCAAAAAAAATAATTTAATGGATGCTTTGTATAACAATTAATATAAAACTGATAAAAAACCAATCACTCACTACTAGCCACTTCATGGCTGGCCTGTAATGGTGGTATATCCTGCTCGGATCCGTGACATGAGTGTGCTGGGAGAGACAGAGAGAGAGACAGATGCAAATACCTATATCATTAGTATTCTAACTTGTGAAAAACTAAGCTTCCTCTAACTAATGTGATGTCCTTCTGATGGCTCCCACCCACCCACAGGCCAGGGACAAATTTACTGTCGTAACTCGTGACTGTACACAGCACAGCTGTCCACCACCACTTCCTTCCAAGATTACCTGACTCCTACAGTACAGTTACTGTTAAGTGACCAAATTCAGCAACTGTTAAGTGTGCCTCAGAATTTGAACTGGAGATGCAGACACATCTGGTGCATAGTCTCATGCAGCACAGTCCCACACTGGGGTTGGTTAATGCTTATACGTAATGTAACATGATATACTATAAAACTAATGATAATAAGGAAAAATAATGGGAAATGAGTGATGATGATGATGACACTTGTGTGTGCAGTAGTTGTACTTTACTTGTGTTGTAGTGTAAACAGCCTGCTACGAGTCACAAAGTCAGATTTTAATTCCCTGGGCCACCCACAGCCAGCAGCACAGGCGCGTCAACTTGTATGTTGTTTGTCTGAACAGTAATTTTTTCTAATACATGAAATTGTGAATAAACGTTAACAAGTGATCATGATTGGTTGCCACTAGTCAAAGATTTATTTTGCCAGACTGCTGCCCTTGCCCTGTACACACAGCCATACTGAAGCCAGGAAAAGAAATTGTTTGGATTTTCTGGAACTGTTACATTTCTCGTGGGCCCCTTGCAGTTTCCCTCTCTCCCCTCTGGACAGCACAAGTCAAAGATTTATTTTGCCAGTCTGCTGCCCGTGCCCTGTAAACACAGCTAAACTGAAGCCGGGAAATAAAAATTATTTGAGATTTTCTGTAATTTAAAAATTTCTCTTGGGCCCCCAGTAGTCTCTCCCTGCTCTGGATCTGGAATGACACTAGTCAAAGATTTTGCCAGCCTGCCCTTGCTTATGTACACAGCTACACTGTCTGAGGTCAAGAAAAGAAAAAAAAATTCATTTGGGATTTTCTGTAACTAAAATTTCTCTTGGGCCCCCAGTTGTCTCTCCCTCTCTCCTCGGGATCTGGAATGGCACAAGTCAAAGATTTTGCCAGCCTGCCCTTGCTCATGTACCCTCAACTACACTGTCTGGGACCAAGAAAAGAAAACAACTTTCATTTGGAATATTCTGTAACTGTAAAATGTGTCTTGGGCCCTGAGTAGTCTCTCCCTCTCTCCTCAGGACATGAGGTTTTGTTGAAAGAAGTAGAGATTATAGTTTTGCTGTCGATGTGGGGAAGAGAATACAGTATGTTATCCTGTCCCATGTGACCACATTTCAACTATTCAGGAGCTAGCATTTGCCAGACCTGATGTAATAAACCATTTTACAAACAGCAGGTTCTAGTAAAACTTCATCATCTCTATACAGTGAATAATTTTCTCGTCTCTTTCTCAGCCAGAGTACTGGGGTCTCAGTAATGACATCAACGGCTGCAGACCTTGTGACTGTGATTTTGGAGGTGCCTACAATAACAGGTATTTCAACAGGGCCTGGGTTTTGACAGCAGAGAAGGGCAGACCTATTTAAATTCAAAAGTTTTGCTGTTCTGCTAGATGACACAGTCAGCATGAAATATGAAATGAGAGGCTCGTGTGTAGATAAGGCAGGACCCCTGATCATTGAGAAGGTGGGGTAGCTGTTGATTGAGGCAGGGAGAACAGTAGAGGGGTGGAATAACTACTGTCAGTATTCAGCCAGGAAGTTGGGGGGGCATGGCCTGTTGGGGGTAGAAGTCATGGGAGAGGTGCAGGCTGAATAGGAGGCAGTACGGATCACGTGAGAATTACTAGGTAACTAGCTGGAGGATGTGAATTTGAGAACACCTGGATCCAGATGGTATTAATCTGAGTTTAATAGTGACGCTAAAAGGGGTTTTGGCTGGGTCTGTCATTGATTTAGGACTCCTAACAAACAGAACTAGTGCCAGAGGACACAGCCAGTGTAATCCACCTACATAGGAGGATGCTAGGTCAGACCCAGTTAACTACAGGCCTGAGTGAGCCTTATCTCGGTGCTTGGCAAAGTGTTTAAATAAATTATAAAATATGTGGTGGTCCAGCACATGGAAGAGAACGGACTGTTCTCCAGCACAAAACATACACTGGTTTAGGTAGATGCTGCTAAACTAACCTGATTGCCTTCTTCATGATTGTAATTAGGGAAGTGGATAGAGGTTGGATGGTGGATATAGTCTATCTGGACTTCAGCAAGGCCTTGGGCACTGTACCACATAGAAGACCCTTTTCGAAAGTAGCATAATATGGAGCCCACAAAGTGTACAGGAGGTGGATAGCAAATTGGCTGACAGGAAGCAGAGAGTGGTGGTGGATGGTCACCATTCAGAGTGGAGGGATGCGCTGAGTCAAACACCCCAGAGACCGGCACAGGGTCCAAGGCACTTTAACATATTATTTAATGAGGTGGAAGAGGGGTTCAGAAGCAGATTGTTGAATTTTGCAGACAACACTAATCTGGTAAGAAGAGTGGACACAAGGGAAGGGGAGGATGCATTACAGGGGGACCTGCACACAAGGGTGAGAGCCAAGAAATGGGAGCTTAGACTTAATGTGAGGAAGTGTGTGTTACTACACCAAGGAGCAAGAAATGTGGGTCACACATATACCCTGTGTGGTGCAACAGTGGACAATACAACCAAGGAAAAGGATCTTCAGGTACTTGTCGACTGCAAGCTGAAGCCGGGCTTGCAATGTGCTACCCGACTCAAGAAAGAAAGTGCAATGTTGGGATGCACTGGTGGGGAGCAAATCAAAGGATGTAATTGTTTTCTTGTAAAATACCTTAGAACACACCTGGAGTACTGCATGCTGACATATATTACATACAGGATAACAGTAGAGTTAGAAGAGTATATACAAGCACAGCCAGCAAGGAGCTATGAATGAGCATGGTAAATCCAGAAGACCAAGTTTTGATTCCCACAACTTCCACTTGTATACTGTGCGACTGTGAGCAAGTCGTATAATCTCCCTGTGCTCCTGGGCTGCTCCTGTTAATGGGCCTTGGGCCCTGTGGGCCTTACCTCGTTACTAAAGAACAAAACAAAGAATAAAAATAAATTAAAAAATACAATACAACTCAGAAATCTCTACTTATACTGTATTGTCTTTATATTCATACTTCAGGTGCTCCATGGAGAATGGACAGTGTGACTGCCGCCCCCACATTATTGGACGCCAGTGTGACGATGTCCAGCCCGGATTCTTCTGTATGCCTCTGGATTACTACACGTACGAGGCGGAGAATGCAGAGCCGCACTCCCCCACTGACCCTGGCTTACCTGTGAGTAATCTCTGTAGAATGAAACACATCATGTCATTTTATTTGCATTTCTTAGGTTTAGACATAATTAAACAAAGTGGGCAGAGCCCTGGATAATGACACGATGAAAGGTACAAAACCAGTAGTCCATATACTGTAAATCTGCAATCTTAGGCTAGGAGGTAAAGGAAGGGAAGGGAGGATGAGTGTTTTTAATTCTCTTTTTATTAGATTTTCAATATATTCATGGTAGAAAAGGTTACAGATATTTAACAACATACAGATATAAAATCCATTTACAGTATGTATAAATTACATGACTTGCCTGCACCATATTACAGCAGATTAGTAGTACAGTACCAGTGAGGTACCAAGATCAAGATTAACACAAATAATCTGAATTTAAAGCAACTGTGCTTGTTAATGGTAGATGTTTTAACCTATTCTTTTTAGATTGACCCTTTTCACCATTTTGAGTCTGTTTTACCACTTTTTTAATTTGACATCTTAAGAAGTGCAATCTTTTTAATATAGCGTTCTCTGGGTTTTCATTAGTATTTTCATGTTTTGAACATACATTGTTTATGACTTCACTTGTGACTAAAATGAACTAGCATGTAACACTGCTCTCTGTTGTCTTTTGACAGTGGGTATTCAAAAACAGCTGAGAATAATGATGAAAATGTAGAGATAGTCATATGAAAAGGAGTGCTCTTTTTATATCAAATGTAACAAGTATTTGTCAATGCCGAATGGTGGCTTGCTGGCATTGGCATTGGTAGTGCAGGAGTTACAGAGATGCATAATAGGAATGGCAGGGAAGTATTGAACTGACACCAACCCCACCCCCACCCTGCAGAGTCTGACAGGCGTTGGAAGTGTGCCTTTGGGTCATCAGCCATAACACTCACGCCATTTCACTCACCCTACCCTGCAGACACTGACAGGTGTTGCAGTGTGCCTTGGGTCTCGTCTTATACTCACCCCATTCCATAAGGAAATATGCTGAGATGGGTGTGGTATAGGAGAATGGGGTGAACACTGGCGCCAAAGACCCCAAGGCACATCTCGATGCTTGTCACTGGCTGCAGGGTGGGGGTGGAATGGCGTGAGCATTACGGCTGACAATTCCAAGTCACACATCCGATGTCTGTCAGTCTTTGCAGAGTAGGGCGTTATGGTTGGAAACCCTAACACCCCAGCCGTTTGTTGGTATTTTCGCTCCAAATTTTCACAATGGGATTTTTGTGACCCCACCTCATGAACAGTGGCACTATAATTTCGTTACTGAATCCCAAAAGGTGGTTTTGCACAGTGACTGCGCTACTTGGTGCCACAGGTGTGAAAACACATTTTTGGCAGGATGTGAAAAATGACAGCTGTATTGTTCATGAGGAGGTGTGATAAAATGGCAATGTTGAAAATCTGGAGTAAAAATATGAAAAATTGGTGAAGTTACGAACGTGCATAGAAACTGCACAATGCAATAATTGTTCAGAATTTTTTCACCAGGTTTTCAACATGAGCATTTTGGTACCTCTCCTCATGAACAGTGGCACTGTGATTTTGTTAATCTGTCCCGAAAGTTGATTTCCCACAGCGCCCGTGCCATTCTGCGCCAAAGGTGTGAAAACACATTTCAGGAAGGATGTGAAAAATGACAACTATACTGTTCATAAGGAGGTATGAGAAAATGGCAATGCTGAAAATCTGGAGAGAAAATATTAAAAATTGGTGAAGTTATGAGCGTGCATAGAAACTGCAAACGCACGCTTGTATCGCAGTCATTTTTTGGAATTTGTTCACTAAATTTGCAGCATGGGCTTTTTGGGACCTGCTCTCAAGAACAGTGGCACTGTTATTTCATTAATCAGTCCCAAAAATCAGAAGAAAGTGACCATACTAGGAGAAGTAGTATTAATAGTAATTTGCATGAGGTGGTTAGAGATGTGTTGGTTGTGGGGGACTCAATGCCAAATTATATACAGATAGTATTATCTGTAAACATCGGAATTCAACAACTACTGTTAGTGCACTTCCAGGGGCAAATATTAAAGATATAAAAAATCTTCTTCCTGGGCTTAGAGAAAACACCCATAAACCACTTGTCTTAATCCACGCCGGAGTGAATGATGTTGGTAGAAGATGGACCCCAGAAATCCAAAGGGATTTTGAAGAAATAGGGATGACACTTAAGGAAGCAGACTGTGACATCATTATATCTGACATACTTCTGGCCCCTAGGGCCTCCCAAAAAATGAACTCTGAAATTTTAGAATTTAATGGATGGCTCAAAAGATAGTGTATGAGGGAGGGACATATTCTTTTAGAACAGAATATGAAATTCAGAAATCCCATGTTGTATGCACAGGATGGACTACATTTAAATAGAAGGGGTTATTGTATCTTTGCACACCACCTCCGACAGGCTATTGATGAAAGTTTAAATTAATTGGGAGGGGTCTGTTAGTCATACCTTTAAGGGCTATATTAGAGAAGAGAATGTACAAAATGTTCTTCCACATAATGCTAAAAGTCTGAATAAAAAGATGAGGGAATTGAAATTGACTCTTAAAAGTTTTAATATTGGTATTTGCGCTATTATGGAAACATGGTGGAGTCAAAATGATCAATGGGATAAACCAAGACATAGTTATGACTTGTTTCATAAGGATAGGAATGATAAACGTGGTGGGGGGTGGCATTATATATCTTAAATAAAATAAATTCTGAGATTATAGATACATCCATTTGGGATAAGATTGAGGTTGTTTGGGTAAAAATCCTCCCTTCCCAGTCAGACAGCATTAACATTGCTGTGATATATGAGCCACCATCTGCACTGATAGAGCAGGATGAACAAGTATTAGATTTCCTAAAGACTACTGGGGATACTGAAAAGAATGTGGTATTAGGGGATTTAAACCTACCAGGTATAAACTGGGAAACACTCCAGACTAATTCTGTACTAGAATCACACTTTTTGGAAAATTGTTTATTAGCTGGAATGGAACAGTTTGTTACCACTAACACTAGATGCAACCACATTCTTGACCTTGTGTTAAGCAACTTATCGGATATCATAAAAGTTTGCATGGTCCTCCCACCTCTTGGGTCAAGTGACCATTCCATGGTTACATTTTCCCTGGACTTTTCAGTACAGACTACTAGAAGTAGGACAGCTAAATACAATTACAGCAAGGTGGATTTTGACGGCATGAAACTGAATTTGAGTTCATGGAACTGGGAAAGGGAGTTCCTGGATAAATCATTAGATTCAGTATGGGACATTTTGACAAATCAAATAACTTTCTTAAAGGAGAATTTCGTTTCCCAGATTAAGAGTTCAGAAGGAAACTTTAAAGTTGTACCCAAATGGATGACAAACTCTGTATGGCATTTGATCAAGAAGAAAAATCGAGCTTATCAGAGGGCTAAGAGATCTGGCATTGTTTTATGTTGGGATATGTATAAAGATCTATTGGAACAGTTTAAGAAAAGTATTTATGAGGCAAAAAAAAAAATACGAGCTGAGCTTGGCAAAAAAGGTCCAGGATAATCATAAATTATTTTATGCTTATATTAATGATAAAAAGGGGACTTGCCAGGCTATTGGTCCACTTGTTGCATCAGATGGAAATATTGTCTCTGATCAATTTCAACTTACCCAAATGTATAATACTTTTTTGTTATCAGTATTTAATAACAAAACTTCCCCAGGACTACCCCACTTAGTGTCTGATCTTGACACTAATTATTTATGTAACAAAGTAGAGATTCTTAGAAGATTACAGGAGATAAATCCAAACAAATCTCAGGGCCCGGATGGAATACACCCTAGAACAGTAAAAGAAATGGCTCATACTCTGGCGGGTCCAGTAACGGAAATTCTTCAAAGGTCACTCAATTTAGGATACATTATGAAGGAATGGAGACAAGCCATGGTGGTGCCTATTTATAAAAAAAGGTAGTAGGCAAGAGGTATCAAACTATAGGCTGGTCAGTTTGACATCTGTCTTGGGTAAAATCTTGGAGGGTATCCTTAAGGATTACATTATTGTGTACCTAAAAATTTCTGATAAAATGGATCCATCACAGCATGGATTCACTGGTGGAAGGTCCTGTCAGATCAATTTATTAGAGTTTTACGGACGGGGGTGAGTAAGGCCTTGGATGAGGGGCAGAATGTGGACGTGGTGTATTTGGACTTCTCAAAGGCATTTGATAAGGTCCCCCATGGAGAATTAATAAATGCACTAATAATGCATGGCCTCGATGGAAAAATAACTAGATGGATAGAGGCATGGCTGGAAGACAGGATACAATCAGTCACAGTTAAAGGCACAAATTTAGCATGGGCAGATGTGTCTAGTGGAGTGCCTCAGGGTTCCGTATTGGGGCCTTGTCTTTTTAATATATACATCGCATCAATGCAGGTTAAGGATGATATTTGGTTATCTAAATTTACTGATGATACTAGGGTGGGGTATATAGTGAATAACCAGGCTGATGCTTTTCCAACTTCAGGAAACATTAAATGATTTGGATACATGGGCATCAGATAAGAAACTAACTTATAATATTGATAAAATGCTGCGTCATGCACTTCGGGCGGCTGAATAAAAACTAGACCTATACATTTGGTGGGCAAACTTTGAATATAGTGGAGCAACAGAGTGATCTGGGCATTATGATCACAAAGGACTTATCTTTTAAAACACACTGTAATGCGGTCATAAAGAAATCGAGTTATATTTGGCATTGTATAAACAAACATGTAGCTTGTAAAAATAAAGAGGTAGTGCTGCCACTGTATACATCATTGTTTAGACCACATTTGGATTATTGTGCACAATCTTGGGCACCAGGTGGCAGGTCAGAGATAACAGCATTGGAGAGGGTCCAACGGAGGTCAACCCTTAGTATGGTGGAAGCAAAAGGATATGATTACCCAACAAGGTTAAGAATCCTAGACTTGCATCCCTTAGAACTTAAGCGATTGAGAGGGGACATGTGTATGATCTATAAATCATTTATGGATCCAGGATTGTGGAAGCTTCTGGGACTGGATTTAAGAGACTCACCCTACAATACTAGGGCCCATCCATTACAACTGACAGTTGAATGTCCCAGAACGAAGAAAAGGAAAGCTTGGCTTACCCTAAGAGTGACTGAAATTTGGAATAGATTGCTCTTGGAGATTGTAACCTGTTCAAATATGAACAGTTTTAAGAAGGAGCTGGATAATTATTTTCTCAAACATGGGATTAAGGGGTATTAAATAATGGTGAGCAAAAAGACTTTGTCTACAAAAGCTCTGTTTGACCTATGATACCTATGATAAGGTGATTCTACGCAGCAACCGTGAAATCACCTTTTGGGACAGAGAAACTAAATGACAGTGACATGTTTACAAGGTTTGGTCCCAAGAACCCCATATTGAAAATTTGGGGCCAAAATTCCAAAAAATGGCTGAGATATCAACCTAAGTTGCCCCCCCTTGCCTCCCATTATAAAGCTTACCGTCATTTCTTCAGTTCGCAGTTCGGCTTTGAAGAGTGTCCGGTTCAGAGAAGATCACAGCTCTCGACCTCCAGAGGTAAGTATGGGTGAGGGTATAGGGAGATGGGTGCGAGGGAGGGTGGGGATGGGGGAGGGGACAAGGAGACAACAGTGGAACATTTTCTTGCTTGCAAGGAAAAAAAAAAAGACCGTGAGGGAAGTTTTTCATTTACAAGTTACACACACACAAAAAAAAATAGGCACACTGGGGTGGGCGCCCAGTGTGCCACAATTCTGGGGGAGGGGAGGATGCCAACACAGGGATTGGGCACCCTGATGTTGGCAAGATGTATAGACAGGGAGGGGCGCACATCTGACACCAGGAGTGGGCATCCCAGTGTCGGAAAGGAAAGGGGGAAACTGGTTAACCAGGAAAGATACACTAAGAGGAAAGACACACTAAGGGAGGGGATGCCGACATGGGGATTGGGCGCCCTGGTGTCGGCTTTTTGGGAGTGTGTGGCTGGTAGCAGGAGCTGCCATGTTACGGTGTGCCACATAGAGTGTGTGTGTGTGTGGGGGGGGGAACATACCAACACAGGGATTGGGCACCCCAATGTCAGCTTTCTGGGGATTGTGTGGTGGACAGCAGGGGCCACCACATTTATTGAAATGTTTCACCAGGAAAGGCATGTAATGGAGGCGTGTCATCTGCTGCTGTAATAATGAGCCTGTCTCTGATTGCAGCGGCAGATTCGTTTCAACTCCGTGGCTCTCTCTGAAACTGCTGTCATTGGCAGCATGCTCACTGGTTGGCGGCTTAGGGACACACCCACTAAAGCATCCTCTGCATTCACAACACTGACACACCTCTGAAATGTACTACTACCACAAGATGTTGCTTGTGCATGCATGCAAGCCAACATAAAAAAGAGCTAAAGCAGACTCAAAATGGGGAATAAAGGGCATCTTACAAGACAGGATATTAAGGGTAATCTAAAATGACATTTAAAAAAGTACTGGGTAGAATTGTCACACTAACATTCACTGCTGCTTTAACAAACAGTTAACACTGAAACTCAAACCCTCTACCAAAGAAAAACCTCAATGCAGGTGCATAGGAGTTTTAAATTAGCCATCATCATTTGGTAAAAGAAAAATGTTTGAAAGAGATGAGTTTTGTGATGAGATTTGAAAAAGTGAAGGAAGTTGGTGAGGTGGAGTCAGAGGGACAGAAAAAGAGAGAGAGAGGAAGAGCAAAAGAGGAAGAGGGAGAACAAGACAGAGAGAGGAAACATATGACATCATAAAAGAAATGTACTCATACATAAAATGTTTAACCACACTGTATAGTGATCACTGGTACCTAGGAGACTACCCACTGTGATGTCTGCAATGCAGTCCGTGCAATGCAGTCCCCGTTTACAAGCACCAGGTCCAGCACTGCACTGTCCCTAGTGGGTTCATTGACTAGTTACCTGAGAAATGCCCCTTGTAGGGAGTCAAGGATGGCTCTGCACCTTGCCAAAGCTGCAGATGAAGGCTTCAATGCACATCTGGCAGATTGAAGTCACAAGTTAGCACAATCTCCCCCTTATTTGCCATCCTAATGATGGCTTCCTCAAGTGTCTTATCCAACTCCTCGCCATGCACTGGACGTCTTTATGCCACCCCTATACAGGGAGTGGCCCCAGCACCTGTCTACAGGAGAACCCACAGCATCTCTAGCCCTTTAATTTCTTCTGGGTGCCCCTGCGCTTCCATGGCCTTGATTCTCTCCATAATATATAGTACAACCCCTCCTCCACTCCTCACTTCCATCTCTCTCTCTTTCTCTCTCTCTCTCTCTCCTGAACAAAGAGTAGCCCAGTATGGCTACATCCGAGTTATGGCTGTCAGTGCACCACGACTCCATTATGGCCACCAAGTCCAGGCTAGCCTCTGCCATGATGGCCTCCAGGTCCGTAATTTTAGTTCCCAGACTTCTTGCATTGACGCACATGGCTCTCCTTACCTTACTGACTCGCTCTAAAAACAAAAACAGATCCATGCTCTCTGACTGCCACTTTAAGGTGCAACCACTGCTCAGTTTAAAACTGTAGATTGCAACGTAAAGTAAGTTGTGCACACACTGTTGCTGAAGCTGCAAATAAAATGTATTCAGACAATAAAAGGCCATCTCCCGGGTGTGTTGGCTGTGAGTTTGTTGTTTAATAAATTGTACTTGCACTATCAGCATTGGTGTGTATGCCACTTACTTCTTTATTTTACTCCCTCCCTGCCTGCTTCCTGTGCTGTTTCCTGAAACTCCTTCAAACCCACCTCTTCCCTTGTTATCTTCTCTGTTAACTCTCTCCTTTACTCTTTCCTTGTTGCTTCCTGGAGCTATGCAAGCAATAATACCCAACAGGGTGGGCGGTATTGGGCTATACCCACCCAACCAGGGGCATAATGAGGCCCGATGCTACAGGTGGAGGGCCTTATAGACCATGGAAGGGCGTGTATAGCCCATACCACCCACACTGCAGGGTATTATTGCGCTTAGAAAATGGGTTGCTTTTCCTATTTTTTTATTTGAAATATTTGATAGATAAAAAAACAACTATAAAATAAATAGAATTTAGTATAAAACTATGTTTATTGTAAAGTAGTCCATCAGTTTGTACAATTGCCATTAGAGGGCAGTGGTGTTAGAGCCAATCACTTTTCTGTCATGTCCCTTCTCATCTCAGCAATTCAGCTAGTGTTTCATCTAGTTGCAAACCCCCCATCAGCATCCTGGATTACACTGTTTAGAGGTTACCAAGCAGATGGGCTTGTGCCATTTAAATTTACCCCCATTTTCCCACAGAAGCATTATAGTTGAGTGACAGTGGGGGAACAACATACCGACTACATTTGGGCACAGAGAGACAGAGTGTGGACAGTAAACGCTGAGTGATCGATTGCACTCTGAAATCAGAGTGTCTAATCTTTGTTTTTGTCTTTTTAATGGAGTTACAAACTGTGTGTGGGAGTGCAGAGTAAGTGAGAGATTGCAAACCATGCCGACGATCAGCTGGCAGTTTGGACTCTACGGCGGATGCGGTTACCCGCTATTCAGGTACAAACACCATTTCGCCATGTTGTTTAAGAAAAAAGTTAGGGTTTTTTTTCCTTTAAATTACACAAACTGGGTAACTCGCTGACAGAGAGTTGTATGGGGGAAGGCCGCTGACTGAGTAGCTTCCTCGCTATAGGAGAAAAAAATGGCGGTTTTGTGTTTTTAATTTAGAATGTGGCACAGTGATTTCGGTAGGTGATGGGGCACTTGCCATAGGGACTTGTTTTAGGTGGGCATTGTTGTCTCAGTCATAAATGCCCACCTAAACAAGTCTCTCAGCCAATCAGAATTCTGCATGTTTTACCCATTTTCTAAACTGCAGTTATCCTCTGCCTTGCCCTCAACCATGTCTTCTTGTGCCACTGCCCTGGAGGACTTTACTCCTCTCAGACCCTCCCTCCCTGATGCTCATCATCTTAGGGGGCGGCAATTGTTGCCTCCCTTAGTTTTACAGCCACCCACACTAGCTAGTTAAAATGCTCAACTAGGTAGCATTTAAACCTCCCACTAAGGACTGTGGCCCCCTTCCTGGCAGGATGCAGGCCATCTCTCCTATAGAGGCTCATATCTTCCCAAGTTGGCCCCCACTCCCCATTGTAGTCAGTGCCCTCCTCCAATGCACCATGCCTTCAACCAATTGCTAAAAGCCCTGGTGCAGAGCGCTCTTTCCTCTCCCCAGCCATATATAGGTAAAACTTTGGCAAAAGCCACCATGTGCGCCACCTGCTTGAGGCCCCTCTCCAGCTCATTGAAATTTCCCTGCAATACCCCTACCCTTTCCCTTGCCAATTCATTTCTCCCTAGGTGGATAGTGACATCTAACTCCCTCCCATCTCCTGCTGCTCTAGCAATCCTCTGGATCTGCTCTCCATTCCTCCAAGCCAAAATGCCTCTCAGGCCTTTTACCTCTCTCTCTCTCTCCATTCCTCCCCTGCTTCTAAGTCAGTCTTCCTAACAATAGAATCGCCCATCAGCAGTTGCTTCCTCCTTAACTGGGGGCTTCTTCCTCCCTCTTTGGGGCCTCCCATTCTGAGAACCCTCATTTCCTTCCTTCCCAATGCTATGGGTGCCTCTGTCCACATACTTCATTCCACCAGAAGGGCTAAGAATTCTGCAGTATTACAGACTGAGGAGTTTGTACTCTTCCCCTCACCCCACCCTCCCATACCCCACCATAGCCCAACCTCTCTGCCTCTGCCTAGGCATCCTCCTGGGGAGCATCTGCAGAGTTGGTTGCCCCTGCATGGGACAAACGGTTCACTGTACCCTTTCCAGTTCAGGCCGGAGTCCAGCAGCCTTTGCCCTGAACCCAGAGAGGTGAGTAGAAAAGGGACAGCACTTTAGTCTCCAGAAGGTGTCCCAAAGACTGTGACTCTACACCATTGCACTGCAGCAGCCAATGAAGCTGAGCCTGCAGGAGGTGTGCGATTCAACACCACATGCTGACAAGGCTGCTGCTTATGCTACTTCGCTGACTGATTGGAGGGAACTTCACACATATGAATGGATGCAGCCACACCTATCACAGTGTGGCTGCATTCTTACATATTGCCACCATTAGGCAGCAAAGCGATATCCGTCCCACCCAACCCAGCTTTATAGCACCTGGGGCAGTATTCCCCCTCCCACCTGACCCAGTTACTTAGTAAGTGCACACAATCCCATTACCAGCATGTCCCTCCCTTCTGACCCAACTAGTTAATAAGTCACGCAGTGTAGTGCCCAACGCTGCTGTTGGAAAATGCCAAAACACCCCCTCAGAGTCTGGTGGTTCGGTAAAAAATCCTGCCATCAGACACCACACATCCCCAAAGTCCAGAAGTGGGGTATCCAATCTAGCTTCCAGAAGCCACAGCAACCCTCCACTAAATCCGGTGGACAGGTGCCCAACCCCACCACTGAAAAATGCTAACCCCTACCCCCAACAGCATGCAACACCAGGGTGCCCATGACAGTGCCAGCATATAACACACCAACAATGGAGTGCCCAACCCCCAGTGTCAGTACCGACAATAAAGAAAAACGCCTCTTATCATTTCCTTTTTTTTAACCTGAAACAAAGAAAACCATCCATCAATGTGCTCTGCTTCCCCTGACCCTCTGACATTGTATACAACCCTCTCTCAGCAGCCACCACCCCACCCCACCCACAACCCTCACTTACTTATGTGGTCCACCACTGAACTCCTCTAATGACCGGCACATCCTCCTGCTAGCAATGCTGACCACAAACTGACTGAAAATAAAAGTCCAGTTATTGACTTTTTAATGCATTTTGAACTTCTACCCATAACTGTCATTTTTTAACATTTTTACAGCAAATGTTCAACATAGCCTTTCTATTCCATCTCCTGAACAAGGCAGATGTCATTTTTCAACTCCACCTTGAAACACGTTTTTGCAGTCGCTCCATGAAATCACCTTTTGGATGGGATTTTAAAAATTCACCTGTCTTGATCATGATGTGGGGTCATAAAAAGACTATGTTGAAAATCTGGAGTCAAAATGTGAAAAAACAATTACGTTATTGAAGAAATGGTGAACCTTTAAAGATGTATTTTATTCTGAGCAACATTTTTTCAGCTCTAGACTCCAGTATTCAAACATTAATGCAGTACTAACCATGTAAAGTGTCAGCCAACAGGGCAGGGGCCATATTTAAAGGCCCCAGTACTCTGTGCTGACTTGATAGCATGACCACACAGAATAAATTGCTGTATCCATGCAAATGAGTGATCCCCATGTATACTGGGAGCAGCAGTATATTCAGTGGTTTCAGCAGTGCTAAACAGCCTCCACGGTAGTACTGGCTAACACTGCTGAAATGCCCCCGATCGCTCGTCCCATAGCTGTCTTGTATATTCCTGGTGGTCTAGAGGTCCTCCCGCCCCACAATTACTTGTCCTGTAGCAGTCTTGAATATTCCTGGTGGTCTAGTGGTTCACACACCCCACGGCTGTCCATCCTGTCTGGGCGATTGGGTGATGGGGAGACCATTAGACCACCAAGTATATTCAAGACAGCTACAGGACAGGTGTTCGGGGGGGGGGGGCACACACGCATGCTAATAAGCCAATATGAGCATGCAAATGGCGTATAGCATCTTGCATCCCCAATGGATTCATTAGCATGTTAGGCCATAATATATGGCCCACAGCAGCCCTGGTGCTATCCCGTTTGAGCCGTGCTATCTCCATTTGGTTCCTGTGGGACATATTAAGTTTGGGGCTGTGTCAGCACAGTGCATAGTCACCATGCACTGTACCAACATGGCCCCATATATTCAGACAGCACTCTCCATTTGGAGTGTGCTAATTGTCAGAATATTACCCCTGATCCAGTCATACGCTAATTGCAGTGCAATGCACATGGCTGGCTCTGAATTTGAGGGCCTATGTCCCTAAGCTCAGTGGAACCCAAAGTACACAAGACATTGTTAAAACTCTGCCCTTTTCCCCACACATGGCTCTCTTGATTGCGCGTCCTGTAGTTGTCTTGTATATTCCTAATGGCTAGTGCTCTTCCAACCCCACAGTCATAGTCCTGTAGCTGTCTTGAATATTTCTGGTGGTCTAGTGGCCTCACCCCCCCTCCCCCAATTGCCCGTCCTGGTGATCAGGCAATGGGAGGATCACCACATCATCAGAAATATTCAAGATGGCTACAGAACAAGGTGCTCAGGGAGGTAAGCCCACATGCTAATGAGCCCATAATGTGCATGCAAATGGTCGATAGTGCCTTGTATTCCCAATGGGCTTATTAACATGTAAGGGCAGAATATGGCCCACAGGAGCCCTGGTGCCATTTGGGCCGTGTTACGTCCATTAGCTCCTGTGGGTCATATTCAGTCTGGGGCTGTGTCAGCGCACCACATGGTCACTATGCATTGCACTGTCACAGCCCCATATTCAACAGCATGCTTCAGTCATAGTGTGATAATTGTCTGAATATTGTGCCAAAACCGGCCATGTACTACTTGCAGCATTTCTTCTATCAGTGCAGCGTATATGGCCAGCTGTGAATATGGGGACCTCCACCCATAGCTCGGTGGAACCCAAAGTTACAAGACAATAGCTACTAGGGGTAAGAAAGGTCTGCCTGTAGCCTCAAGACACTGCTGTTCTAACTTACAACAGCATGCAAGCAAACTGTTTGTTTTCTCTAGTCTCCTAAAGGCACTGAATTAGAGGCCTTACTGAAATCCAGGTACAGGATGTCAACTGCTTGGCCTGTATCACCCACTTGTGTCACGGAATGGAAAAAAAAAAAATCCATCGAGTTATTTTTACACAGTCTGTCTGTCATGAACTCAGATTGGTTCTGGTCCATAAGCCCATCTTCTTGTAAGAATTTAATTATCCATTTCTTTACAACTGTCCCTAGCAGCTTGCCTACTCTAGATGTCAGGCTCACTGGCCTGTAATTCCCCAAATTCTCCTTATCCCCACTCATGTACAGGGGTGACCACTGTTGCCACTCTCTAGTCCCTCAGCACCACACCATTTGCTAGTGATTCATTAAATAAACTGCCAAGAGTGCTGCTAGGGCCTACCGTATCTCCCTCAACACACTTGGGTGCATCCCGTCAGACCCCAGAGACATGCTTACCTATAAGCACTCCAGACCCTTTAGCAGTCTCTCATTAGATATGCGTCCCATCTCTAACTTGTGACTAACAGCACCCACAGATTTTACACAATACCAGTAGTGATAAATTTTCCCTGATAAATAAGGGATATGCAATGGAAGCAAGTGTAGTAAATGATTTATCTGCACAAGAGCAGTTTGACTTCGGGTAACCTCACGAGTGGCATAAGCCACGGGTGTGGTGTCCAAGGTCAAACTGCTCGAGTGCAGATAAATCATTTATTACACGAGTTTTCCATTGCATAGTCCATTTATGCAATTCTTTTGTTTTTGCTTTTGTAGGGGGCATTTGTTAGTCAAAAAAGTGAATACAAATTTAATTTTCTGCCATTTTTTGCTGATTATAGAAAATCTAAAAGGAATCTAGAAACAAAACACATCTCATTTTGCAGATATTTTTATGCTGAACAACTTTTGTGCTCAAAGTACCATACTGTATTTTTTTGTTTTTATGTTATTTGTATTTGTTTGATGAAACAGTGCACAAAAATAGAATTTCTTGCGTTTTTTCGCGAATTCTGAAAAAACTAAAAAGTATCTATAAATGAAACACCACTCATTTTGTAGATATTTCTGTGCCGAATAAACTTTGTGCTCACAGTACCATGCTATCATTTTTCATTTTAAAATTATTTACATTTGTTTGCGGACAAAAGATGGCGGCCACGCTGGGCTAGCCGTCGGACTGCTGCTGTGCTACGCATTTTGTTGCATTCGTTTATTCCTTTTATTTTGTTATTTTTGTTTCATTTATATTTGTTAATGTTATTAAGTTTGTTTTTCATCGGCACGTTCATTTTAAATAGACTCAAAAAGGTTTTCGATTTTGGACTTGGCGACTTTTGAACTCCAGTTCCAGATTACTATCCGGTTCGTTGAAGTCTGGTCAGCGGAAAGTCAGTGGAAAGCTATCGATTATTGGGGCTTTTTGTGGAGCATTCTGTGGAGCATTTGACGTGTATGACTGATCGAAATTTGGGATCGGGTAAAGTTGCGGAGTGTTGGGGTTTATTCTTGTTTTGGCCCCTTCTTTTTTCTGCCTGCTGTGACTTCTATTGACGCCAGACCTGTTTGTGGTTGTTACTTCCTGGCTCAGATTTTGATACTGCAAGTTACTGTGCGGCTTTTGCCGACGTTTAAACTGGGTACCTAGCTGCATCTCGCTAGAGTGGTGGATCTCCTACACTCGTTTTCCCATAGTGTGATCTTTCTGGGATTACTCAAGGTTTTTCTTCGATTTGTAAGAATTGGGAGCCATTATGAGCAAGTTGGGAGCTAGTTCTAAGCATCTGGGAGCAAGTTTTATTTCTGTGGAGTTCGCACGTTTGGAAATATTGTGCTAAGAAGCTGTTTTTCTTCGTTCCTGCTTACCTGATGTTCCGACTCATTTATCCGGGCCCTCTGGCTCTATTGAGGCGTTAGTTGGTTGGTGACTTACGCAGGGGTTGGGATTGGGGCCTGCTGGAGAGTCGGCCCTTTGTCCTATTCCCCTAGACCCCAAGTGGAATCGGTCAAAGGACTGATCTGGCCCGGAGTCGTAGTGGTGGGTCACCACTATAGCCCGGTATTGCCCCTGGGACAATTGGCTGAACTACGTGGTTGGAATATGCTTTTCCCCTTGAAATCTGACTGAATTGGAATCCTTACACTGGGAACTTTGTCTGGATATCCTGGTTGTGGGAATGTATTAAGGATGTGGGACCAGTATTGTCCGACTTTTTGAAGTGTAAAGAAGTGTAAAGATGTGGCTAGAAGAAGATTACACAAGATAAGTGACTGTGGATAGAGCTACTATTTTCTTGAGCCTTTTGTTATTAATTTTTGGTGGTCTATTGGGCTCTGGCGGTCCTGGGCTAGGGTCTCACACAGTGGGGGGGGAGTGGGATTGGCTAGAAGGCCGGTCCTTTCTGCTCTCCTCTATATTCCTGGGGTGGTTGGCATAAGGGTCTTCCCCCCCTGGAGTAGTAGCAGTGGGTCTCTAATCCTTTCGGACTGGCTGGTTCCTGTGATCTGTTGATTGTTTTAATTTTGTTTTCATTTAAGTGCTGATGAATATTGATTTATTGTACTGCTTGTATTTTATTTTTAGGATTTGTGATGTTTAGTTATTTTGAGGGAAAAATTTAAGCAGTGAGAGTACTTGTTTTCTTCTTGTTTTCCACCCTTTCGGTCCAGTGAGAGAGTTCCGGTAGGTGGTTTTTACATTTTTTTCCCCTGAAAATATTTATTGTATTTTATTTTAGTTGTCACAGTTGTATTATTATTTTCTGTCTCTTGGCCGTGAGAGGGCTGTGGGACATAAAGTAATTCTTTTGATTGTTTAATTGTTATATTATAATATTGTTTTATTTAGTTTTATGGTGGATGGTAGTGTTCTTTATTTGTTGTTCATTTGTTTTATTTGGTTTTAATTTTGATGAGCAGCCTGATGTGCTTGCCAGTTCCACCAGTTGTCCGTTACTCGGCCTCCGCTCTCCGCACCCTCTGCCCCTTTTTCTCTCCCCCCTTACCAACTCAGGTTTATCATCATTGCCGGGCTTTGGGTGTTGGAGGTTGTGGACAGCGGAGTGAGCGTTGCTCTCCCATTTGGGTGGTTAGGCCTCGAAGACGCCTTGGGGCAAAATGGGTTCTGGAGCGTGGTAACCCCATTCTGGTTCCCATACCCAAGGGCACCTCTTCTTTTAGAGGGCAAGTGGTTGGGACAATTCGTCACCCTCGTCCAACTTGAGCGCTGTTGTGCAATGCAAGATCTGTCTGCAATAAGACTGCTCTTATTGTGGACTTTGTTGCTAGGGCAGATCTGGCTTGCATTACTGAGACCTGGTTGGATGGGAATACGGCCCCAGTTTTAGAGGCCGCTGTTCCCACCGGGTTCTCGGTTATACATCGCCCAAGATTGGATCGCGGTGGGGGTGGCGGTCTGTTTTAAGACCCAATTGGGCCTAACTGAAGTTCCAGTTGAGGAGGCCAGATCATTTGAGTGTACTGTGGTAGCTGGGGTGGGGTGCAGGATTGCTCTCATCTACCGTCCACCCGGGGATGAGAAGCTTTTCCTGCAGGAAATAGCAGATTTCGCCGCCGACATGGCCTTGGAATCACCCAGATTGATGGTGCTGGGCGATTTCATTGCTTGGGTCGACGACGAATCTTCGCTTTTTGGTCAACATTTCCTCCAGGTGATGACATCTCTTGGCTTCACTCAGGTTGTTTCCACAGCTACTCACAAGGGAGGTCACTTTCTCGATCTGGTCTTCCTCCTGGGGATCGAGGCATCCGACTTAGTGGTGGAACCGGTCGGTTGGTCTGACCATTACTCAGTTGGATTCAATTTTGTGGCCCCCCTGGGTAGGTCAGCCCCTGTGGAGTTGGTCAAGTACCGCCCATTGCGGGATGTTGTCCCTGAAGACCTGATGGCGGTTATTGACCTCTCGTCGTGTGACAAATTGTGCTCTGATCCTGAGCGGCTGGTGGTGGCCTATAATGGGGCCATCTCGGCTGCTCAGTGATCACCAACCGTCGCCCCCTTCTGTGCCGTCCCATTACCCCTTGGTTTAATGGGGCGTTGAGAGGGTTGCGGAGGTTGGGGCATAGGTTGGAGCGTCGCTGGAGGAAGACTGCCTCGGACGACGACCATCTTATTTTGCTAGAGCATTATAAGCTCTATCAAACAGAAATTTCCCGTAAGAAGGCAGAATTCCTGTCCAGGGAAATTTCTGTCACTCGGAATCGACTGGCTCAGCTCTTCAGAACTGTTGACAGACTGTGCAACCCAGCCTGTTGGCAGGTCCGTCGAGTTTTTACTCAGATTGACTGCGAGGAGATCGCTCGATTCTTTGCGAATAAGGTGGAAGACATTCGGAGGCAGTGTCCCCAACCTCACTCCAAGGTTGTTGCAGTTGATCAGTGTGCTGTCACAGAGCCCAGAGTTTCCTGGAGTTCCTTTAATCTTCCGGACCTTGTGGACACTATGAGGATTGTCTCTGAGATGCGCCCAACTTGTTGTAGTTTGGATCCGGGTCCCACTTCCTTGATTATAGGATGTAGTGAACTTATTGGCCCGGTCCTTGCTCAGATTACTCGGTGTTCTTTGGAGATGGGAGTTTTCCCTAGCTCTTTGAAAGAAGGGGTGGTGACTCCCCTTCTGAAGAAAGCTTCCTTAGACCCGAATGACCTAGCCAACTACCGTCCGATCTCTAACCTCCCTTTTGTGGGGAAGGTTATTGAAAAAGTTGTGGCGGCTCAACGTGATAACCATTTGATCATCCATAGTTTATACGAGCCTCTCCAGTCAGGTTTTCGTAAGAGGCATAGCACCGAGACTGCTCTGGTTTGGGTGCTCAATGATCTCCTGATGGCGAGAGATCGGAGACACCGCTCTATTCTGGTTCTCCTTGATCTATCATCAGCTTTTGATACTGAGGATCATGGGGTCCTGCTCGAGCGTCTGAGGTCCATCTGCGGGCTTTCAGGTGTTGTCCTCAGATGGTTTTCATCTTACCTCCTGGGGAGAACTCAGAGAGTGGTTTCCGGTTTACATTCATCCGGGGCTTTCTCTCTATCTTGTGGGGTACCTCAGGGTTCGGTGCTTTCCCCCATGTTATTCACAGTATATATGCTACCCCTCGGAGACATTGTAAGATGGTATGAGCTGAGGTTTCATTGCTATGCTGATGATACCCAGCTCTACCTGTCTTTTGCACCTGACCAGGTTAGTGCTATCTCGGTGCTGAATAATTGCCTCGTTGATATCCAAGACTGGATGAATACCAGTGGTTTGAAGTTGAACCTGGGAAAGACTGAGGTTATGGTGGTGGACCCCGGTCGCAGGGTTGAGGGTCTAGGGATAGGGTCCTCCTCTGGATTAGTTCTTGGGGTAGACCAGATCCCTACCTCTGAACGGGTGCGTAACCTGGGTGTGGAGCTTGACACTGGCTTGACCCTTCGTTATCAGGTGTCTGCAGTAGTCAAGACTTCATTTTTTCATCTTAGAAACATCTCCAGAATTAGGCACCTGGTTCCACCAGAGCGTTTGCAGGTTTGGTCGCATGCCCTGACATCGGCGTCTTGATTACTGTAACTCCCTGTCTAGGGCTTGCTGGGTTGATATCCACCTTGCAGCTAGTGCAGAATGCTGCAGCACGTTTGTTGACTGGGGTGTCTAGAAGGTCCCATATTATCCCTGTGCGGCGCACTCTGCACTGGCTGCCAATACAGTGGCGAATCACCTTTAAAGTGGGTCTTCTGACCTACAAAGCCCTACATGGGTTAGGTCCCGACTACCTGAAAGAGCTTCTGGTGCCTTACACCCCTCTGAGACAGCTTCGCTCAGCTGACGAGGGGTTGCTGGAGATTCCGAGGGTGAATTTGAAGTCTTCCGGAGCCCGTGCTTTTGGTTTTGCAGCTCCCACCCTCTGGAATTCTCTGCCCCACCAGCTCCGAGAAAGTACAACAGTTTATAGTTTTAAGAAGGCTTTAAAGTCATTTTTATGGAATCAGGCATTTCCTGCTGTATCTTAATTGTTTATTTTAAATATTTTATCGGTAGTATTGTTAGTGTATGCATGGTTATGTTGAATGTTATGATGTTTTGTACAGCGCCTTGAAATATTTAAAAAGGCGCTTAATCAAATAAATTTTATTATTATTATTTATTTATTATAAAATGAAAAAAAAAAGAATTTTCTGCTGTGTTTTTGCTAATTATCAAAATATCTATAAGGCATCTATAAATGAAATACCACTCATTTTGTAGATAATTTTGTGCTGCACAACTTTCATGCTCATAGTACTATGCTATCCTTTGTCGTTTTAAAGTTATTTGCATTTGAATATAGTTAGTTCTGGTACTGAGGCTGAACATTCTAAATGAATTCCGGAGTGATTGTGACATATCTACTATGTGAATAAATCTGCGATGATGCATCTACTATGTGGATAAATGCAAAATTTTGAATTTATCCCATAGTAGCTCAGATTTATCTTATAGGATTTATGTCCACGCCTATTGCATAAATCTGTTTATCTCACTGTCTTATCTTCAGATAAACATTTATCTGGAAGTTAGATGTGTCACAATGACTATTCTTAACCTAAGGACCAATCAGAGAGCAGCTTTCATAATGCTGATGACATCACAATAGGCTTGCCCTGCTCTGAAGCTAGCTGCTGAATTCAAAGAGCAGCAGTTAACTCTACACAAACAGCTGATTTAAATGGTATAACATATAAACTGTTGTTGTATAAACAGAATACACAATGGCCCTACTCAAAATATACAGATTATCTCTATTTGTGAGGGAGCAGGACTGTCATAACTCACTCGTGGCTCTGCCACTCATGAGTTATTGTCCTGCCCCCTCACTCACAAAGATAAATTGCATATTTTAAGTAAGGCCATTGTGTATCCCCTATTTATCCCACTGTCTAGTACTGGCCCAGTAGCTTCCACCATAAACATAGAATCAGTGTGGCCTATACCAAAAGTTTAGAACTTTATCTCCTTAACAGAGAATTCAATACTCAGCATTAAACATTTCTCCAAGAGTCTGAACACAGGAACACCGAAAGGCATAAGTAATAGGTTAACAAGAATGAGCAACAGCAAATCATTACCTAGATCACCACTAAAATGTTATCAAGAGGATCTGACTAAAATCAAAGTGGCTGAACGTTAGTTATCTTACTATGATCCCAAATTACTAAATAAAATTGTTGGATTAGGACTAGCTGTTGAACCTAAAATACATGTGTTTAAAAGAAACAACCATAAAGAACCATCTAAAGACACTGTCAACATGTGATTGCTTTGCTAATAATACCTAAGGAATTCCATACCATGTTCTGCTGCAATAATTGTACTTATGTACATATGTAAATAGTAGGCATTTTTAATTCTTTTATTGCATGATTTTATTTTATGTCACGTAAATTGTAATTTTGTACTGTCATACCTACTGTATACCCCCTTATCTCCAGGTGTGGCTGAAAACGGGTCATTGATCCAAACCACTCTCCTGGTAAATCAAATAAACAAATAAATACAAATCAAAGGACTCCTTCAAAATGTTTGCTCTTCCCTCGTCCTCTTCAACACTCTCTCCATCTTTCTGCATGCTTTCTATGCTGTCTTCCTTCTCTGACGTGCCTGAAGATGGTCTTATCATTTTCCTTCATCCGTTCCACTACCATAAGCTTTATTTGCCTTTCCCCCCTAATGAGATGCTTGGTTTTCTCTAGCTTGTCCTTACATTAGGCTGAAGGTTAGACAGAGGAGGGCTGCAAAGATGATCTAGGGCAACAAGGGAGGTTGTATGAGGAACACTTGGAGGAACATGTAGACTCTGAAGAGATAGGAGGAAATGAGGGGACAAGACTGAGACATTTAAGTTCGTCCATGTAATCAATAGCATAGACACCAGTGATTTGTTCACAGTTAATAGTAATACAGTATGTCTGCCAGCGATAACTCAGTGAAACTGAGGGGGTGTCACAAAATATGTCAGAAAGTACTTTTTTCACCAAATAATAATAATAATAATACATTTTTTTAATATAGTGCCTTTCAAAAATCAAGACGCTGCACAATTAGATAAAATCAGAAAATACAGTAAATGTCAATAAAATCAAAGAAATTCGGGGTAGGCTTTACCCCACAAAAAGGTCTTCAGTGCCTGCTTAAAGCACCCCACTGTCCTGCACTCCCATAGCTGATGGGGCAGAGAATGCCAGAGGGTAGGGGCAACAAACCCAAAGGCACGAGCACCAGATGACTTTAGACTAACCCTCAGAATCTCCAGCAACTCCTCGTCAGCCGAGCGGAGCTGTCACAAGGGGGTGTAGGGAACCAGAAGCTCTTTCAGGTAGTCAGGATGCTGTCCATGTAGGGCTTTGTAAGTTAATAAACCTACCTTTAAGGTGATCCGCCACTGAACAGGCAGCCAGTGCAGATCGCGTAGCACTGGGGTAATGTGAGTTCTCCTAGATACCCCAGTCAGTAAACGTGCAGCAGCATTCTGCACTAGCTGCAAGCGGTGGATATCAACCCAGGAAGCCCTAGGTAAAGGGAGTTACAGTAATCAAGGTGTGATGTCACAAAGGCATGGACCAAAACAGGCAGGTCGCTGGACAGAATGAGGTACTAGTGGCAGAATAGAACAGTGAAAGGTTGAAGAGAGGATGGGACAGGCATATGGGTAAAGTGTGGTTGGGTACAATGATGGGGGGCAGGTGAGAACATGGGAATTCACAGAGGTGTAGTCTGTTAGTCAGGGAAGTACAGGCTGGATGGGTTGCTGGGCTTTTTTCTGCTATCATATTCTATATTTCTATAGCTTCCTTATTTGCTTCTGTAAGCACCCACTCCCCTATGTCTAGGGGTGTGATGGTAATTGTCCAGAAGGAAGGGGGCCACCCAAACATGCAGAGTACTCCCCGGGCCGCAAAGAACAAAAGATGGACAGTACCTGGATAGTTCCTTCATGCTTGCTTAACAGTCACATGGAATCAGGGGGCACACTTCCTGAGGAGACAAGCTCAAGTTAGATGGTACCAGTTAATTAAATTAAGTCCAATGTCCACACGAATAGCTTTTTTAATCAAGAAAAAAGATTTAATGAACTAAATCATTTAAAACAGATACTACTTCATAGAACAGGGGGGCACAGCAGAAAACCAGAGCAGGCATCATTTTCTATCTTCGGTGCCCGGAGTCACTGCACATACTTTAGACCAAGAGGTCACTGTTTGGTCCCACTGGAGCCAAAGAGAGCTCCCGTTGATGGCAGCAACATATAATACTCCTCACGGTCCTCAAACTTACTCTGCTCTACTAGCATAATGGCCTCCAATGATACTGCCTCCATACTCGTGCTTCACGGCCTCCCCTACACCGAGCTGCGAGCATCCACAGGGCAACTAAGGTCCAGGCAATCCTGGAGATACATCGGCCTTGCATTGGCCTAAAAACGAGCCAAGCTTCATGGTCGGTGGAGTGCCACACTGGATAGGAGAGGCAGGCTGCCACCACCGCCTACTCCGCAATGAGGGCTGCCACTACCTTGCCACCCCACCGTTGACCCATCGCACACCCGCAGGACCCTCCATGGTTCACCCCAGTGCCGCAGTGCACAAGGCGGCCTACTCCAAACTCCCAGGCTGCAGCTCCTACTAACTTCCGGGGGGGGGGGTTCCGTACACACCAGATACTGCTCTACTGCCTGCTCCAAATGCAGAGCTCCTGCACAAAGACTCAAGCAACTAACCACGATGCTCACTTAAACCCTGATGGGACCGAAGAAAACAGGCCCCAGTCACTCACTGCTCTCTCAAGACTTCCTGGCAACCTCTCCTTTGGTGTCAAAACCCTGGCCTTACATCTGCTATGGGGGTCTGAAGCCCCACCCATCCTATAGGCAGGCCACAGCCCTCACCAAAAAGGACAAAAGGCAGGAGAACGGCTATATAGTAAGCACCCTAACAAGGGGGTGCTTACACTCTCCCCCCTTTTAAGCCATTCACCTCCTGGTGAATGACCTAATGAGCTGCACTACTGGAAGAGGGATATCCCCACTCTCCGTACCCCATCATGTCCACAGGGCAGTACCAGCTGCACCACAGGTGGTGACCACCCCAAAACCAGCACCTACAAGTGACACCCACCCAAGACATGGCGACCTACCCCCCCATTCCTGAGCATGAACCAAGCTAGGCACTGAGGGATAATAGTGTCCCAAGCCCCTTACAAAACACTTACTACTCCCTGTGTTGCTGCCACCAACCGAGGGACCCAGACACTCCAAAACTGCCACCCTCCAAAACTGCAATTAAAAGAGAACAAATGCAGTTAATATCAGACCCAGCAACTCACTGCAGGACATTGAACATTTGATAACCCTTCCCCATACACATGCTGACACACACACACACACACACACACACACGCACACACACAGAGCAGTCAGGCTAATAAAACTCAGGCCACCTGCACAACTTCACCCCCCACCCCCCCACCAGGCAGCACTGCAGTGCTAGAATGCAGTCTTTTTCTTTATCTTTTCAGTCCCAAAAGCTCCAATTTGCCTACAAGGGCCAGTGCCAGTGCCAGATATGAGTCCAAGAATGTACCAATCTGCTTGAACATTTTAAACAGTAATTTTTAACAACTAGAACAATATAGCATTTAACAAAGAGTGGTTTCACCCCATAGGAAAAGTCCAAGAGTCCTCACAGGGTATGCAATACAGTCCTGCAGACAATCAACAGCAGAAAGAGTCAGGCTCTACTTTGCAGTAGCTTCTCCCTTAGGAAAATAGAAGTGAGGATCAGGCTTGGTGGTCTCCTCTTGAAATGAATCATCCGACACTACATAATATTTCGACAGGTGTAGCAGCATGTGCTGGATCAGGGCAAAATGCTTTAACAGTGTCAGTCCAGTCTAGACCATGGAGTGGCAGAGTGATCTAGCAGTAGTGATGCTGGCAGCTTTAGCAGGCCCTGATTCTCTGTTCCTGGCCTGCACCTTATCCAGTACTCTGAAGAAAACACAGTCTGCCCACTTCTCCTCAATAATGTCCCCGATTTTCTCGGACACATACAGATAAGGCTCAGTGGGATATTCCTTTCTCATCCTCCTTCTAGTCCACCTCTCCACCTGGGACCACTCTGGGATGCCTTGGATACTGGGCCATCCCAGGTGACAACCATATTCCATTTTGATATCTGGCACTAAGAGGGTCATCGGGCTGGAAACCATACATTTTCACTCGCAGCTATACACACATCTGTGGCAGGTGCTGGGTCACATCTGAGAGAGGAAGCTTAAGGAGCTTGAACAGCTGGGGGATGGCACGCTCCACATCTTGGTCTTCAAAAGTTAGATGCGTTGGAAACCTACCAGGTGGCAAAACTGGTGGTTCCCCCCAGACCTCCCCATCCAACCCCGAGCTGTCAGCACACACCTCCTCCACCACCTTATCTGGAGAATCAGCCTTAGGAGGGACAGCTTTACAACTTGAAGATGAGTGGGCCTCTGCAAGCATGGTCATGGGCTTTAATTCCATGGGCCCAGATGAGTCAGCTTTCTTTGATGCCCAACCATGCCCTCTCCCTCTGCCATGGGGAAAAGCGGAGGCCATAGATCAGGGTGAGCTGGGGAGTTGGCTATGCCCACTCCCCACCAGGGGCACTTCTAACACCAGCAGGCTGCTCCACAGTCAAAATGGACATCTTCACCACCTCCAATCCTCCATACTGGCTGCCGTAGTAGAGACACTGCCAGCAATCATAATGGTAGGCCAACCCCAGGGAGCTGCATAAGGTGACACTGCATAGAATGAAGCTGTAGGAATGGATCCTCTAGCACAAACAGAGCAAAGGGGAAGGTGAGTCACCTCTACCCCATTGTAGCCACAGACTGCACATTTCTCTCAAGGGTTACTGCTTTCTCCACAGTGTTCCATAACCAAGCAAGCAGCGAGGCTGGCATGATCACCATCCTTTCACTCTCTTTGGGAGCCTCTGCCATTCTAGCTCTAGCTGACAACCACTCTCCTCTTTTGCACACACCAGAGAACTGCAGAATAATGGCACCTGCCCAGCTACTCCCAGCAGCCCTAGCTCGCTCCATCCCAGCAGATTCCACTGCTCCCAGTCAATCAGCGTGGCACAGCTGCTCATTGACATAACATTACTTATGCATGTGTTGATCCAACATGGCATCGGCAGCAGAAAGGCACGAAGTTCTACAGCCAACATGGTGAAACCCAGGTGCAGGAGAACACAAAAAACAGTCCTCAAAACCTCCTTCTGAACCCAGAGCTCTCTCCAAGAGAATCCAGGTATGAATGTGTACCCCTACACTGCAATCCCAGATGTGCCCCCTCGTATAAGCACCCCCTCCCTAATGTCTAGGGGCATGATGGTAATTGTCCAGAAGGAAGGAGGCCACCCAAACATGCAGAATACTCTCCTGGCTGCAGAGAACAAAAGATGGACAATACCCAGATAGTTTCTTCACGCTTGCTTAACAGTCACATTGAATCAGGAGACACACTTCCTGGGGACCAGAGAGCTGAGGAGGCAAGCTAAAATTAGATGGTACCAGTTAATTAAAATAAGTGTAATGTCCACTCACAGAGCCTATTTTATCACAGAAAAAATATTTAATCAAATAAATAATTAAAAACAGATGCTGCTCCATGGATCATGGGGGCACAGCAGAAAACCAGAGCAGGTATGATTTTCTATCTTCAGTGGCTGGAGCCATGGCACATACTTTAGACTGAGAGGTCACTGTTTGGTCCCACTGGAGCTGAAGAGAACTCGCGTTGGTGGCAGCAACACATAATACTCCACATGGTCCTTGCACTTACTCTGCTCTATTGGCAAAAAGGCCTCCAGCCATACTCCCTCCATACTCGCTCTTCACTGCCTCCCCTACAGCGAGCTCTGGGCATCCCCAGGGCAGCTGAGGTCCAGGCAATCCCAGAGATACATTGGCCTTGCATTGGCCTAAAAAATGATCCAAACTTCTTGGTCGATGGAGTGCCACACCAGAAAGGAGAGGCAGGCTTCCACCACTGCCTGCTTCGTGACACAGGCTGCTTCCACCACCACCCACCACCAACCCATCATGCACCCGCAGGACCCTCCATGGCTCACCCCGGTGCCGCAGTGCATGAGGCAGCCTACTCCAAACTCCCAGGCTGCAGCTCCCACTAACTTCCAGGGGGTCCTACACACACCAGACACCACTCTACTGTGTTGCTCCAAATGCAGAGCTCCCATATGAAGACTCAGGCAACTAACCACGATGCCTGCTCAAACCCTGATGGGGCCGAGCCAAATAGGTCCCAGCCACCCACTGCTCTCCTATTACCTCCCCCTTGGTGCCAAATCCCAGGCCTTAAATCCTCTACGGGGGTCTGAAGCCCCACCCATCTTGCAGGCAGGTCACCGCCCTCACCAAAAAAGAGCAAAGGGGAGGAGAACAGCTATATAGTAAGCACTTTAACAAGGGGGTGCCCACACTTCATTTTGCTCCATTTGTAGATCCTGAAAGCTCTCTTTATCACTAATTGCATCTCATACCTTTCCTTCCATCCGGGGGTCCTATACATTTCTGCCCGACAAATTCATTGCACTTTTGTACCACTTACAGTACTGCCCATTTTATTCCTGCTGTCTTTTTTCTGCCCCTCTATCTCATGAATGTTCTGTAGTTGATTTTTGCTTATTTCTGGAAATTTTTTCAAAGTCAGTATTCCTAAAATTAGGAACCACAGTGTTGGAATTCAGTCACTGGGAGTCCCTGCTGCTCACTATCATGGGTTCTGTTGCAGAGGGGAGGAAAAATGTATGGGAATTCAAGCTCATGCAGACAGGACCGTCATGCCCATAGGGTCTTTGGATGCCCTTCCAAGTACTGCTTTTTGTACTAAGTAAAGGCAGTAGAATTCTAATTCAGTGCCTTCCTTGAATAATTTATTTACTGCATGCCCTGCCACTTGAAATTTATTGGTATGATGGTCCTACAGCAGACCAATGAGCCCTCCCGCGGACGTACCAATACATTTTAACCACTGTAATTCTAATGTGTGTCCCCCCCACACACACATACACACTGTATATTATGTTATCTAATTATCCTTAGATCTCATGTCTACGAACACTGTGGCCTATATTGATAAACATTATCTGCAGCGTTAACACTACTTGGCTTTGCCCTTTACCAATCCATTTCAGCTATCTCCCAAGTTGCTCAATGGCACATTGCTGAATCGGGTTAGTAAAGGGAAAGTTCCATGGTGTTAACGCAGGAGTTAATTACGTTCATTAATTTAGGCCAGTAACATTCGCTGATGATGCCACATCACCATCACAGACGCTCTGGAGATTCCTGAGCATTCAAAGCTAAGAATTTTTTCCTCTGTCTTGCTGTCGGTGGTTGGAATTTGGAACATAAACATACACACACACACATGCACACACACACACATGCACCCCTATAAACACACACACACATGCATGCCAAGAGTGGTGGAGATTTCAGACTCGGAGCCAGTATACTTCTTAATGTTTGCCTCTATCTTCATGAGATAAGGAGAAGCTCAGACCTGCATGATGATGCCCATCTCAGTGCTGATACCGTCTGGAATCTAAAACTAAAACAAAGTTTTGCAAACAAGATAATGCAAGCCTGCTGCCTTGGGCAATAATTGTAATGGGAGATGGGGGGTTAGGGGACATGAAAAAGTAGTTAACTAATGGTGGGATTCAGGGACCTGACCTTAGTTGCAGGTGGACCAGGAATGAGGTTTGCAATGCAAATAAAAGCAGTTATAGGTAGTGGTAAATCACTTCCTGTTTCGACTGCAAATCACTCCTCCTTTGTGTTTCTAACTTCTGTTACTGATCCACCTGCGACTAAGGCCTGTGGCAGAGAGGGCAGCTTAGCACTCTCTGGTTATCTTACAAGAACAATACCTACCAGGTCAATCTTCTGTATGTAAGACAGTGCACGTCAAAACCGCGCAACACAGACAGCACGGGCGAGAATAGCGACAGGGTGCAAAACCGCTAAATGATCTATGCGCAGTTGTGCACCCTTGTCACTGTTCTCTGGCAGAGGATACGTTCTCTGCTGGGAGGAGGGTCCAACAAGCAGCTGCTGTGGCTTGACAGGATGAGCCGCAGGCAGTGCATCTGTGGACTGGGTATTGAATCCCAGTCCCAGATGCATGAAATTTTTCTTTATTTCGCACTTTGTACAATTTAAGTTTACAACCACCCCCCCAAATTGATTATTTAAGTTGGGGGGGTTTGGGGCACAGCCCCCCTGTAACAGGGGGTGCAGGGGCAGTGCCCCCCTCAAAACATAGAGAAATGCCACTTGCAATATATCACACTGTATTGACAACACAGTATATTGCTGCCATATTGTGTTGTATGACATTTTTTTATTTATTTATTAATTTAGGGATTCGTATCATACCTTTGAGCTCAGAGCTCTTTTACAAAGGTTCCACGTCAAACAGTGACAATGACAACAATAACAAACAATTTATATACAATACTCGAATAGTAGGTAGCTAGTATACAATAAGGTTACAATGTCATTCATAGTACCAATGGTGATAGTACAGCATCAAGAGCATTCAACTAGGGTAAAGGACAGTGTTTATATGTAGCAAAGGAGATAAAGAGGTGTGACACCTAGTGTGAGAGTCCTAGGGGGAGTCAAGGCGAAGGGGAGGGGAGACGTGGGGGGAGTGGGCAGCCAAAAGAAGTGGCATTGTCTAGGAGGTTGGAAGGTAGTGGTAGTAGGTTAGTTTTAAGGTTGATCCAGTGGGGGAAAAGGTACAGGGGGAGAGGAAGACAGAGGGATAGGGCAAGGGGAAGAGTGGGGGTAAAAGAAGGAAGGAGAGGTGGTGAGGGCATTATGGGTGTTAGTGTTCTAGTGGCAGTCACAAACTGTCCTAGTAAGAAGATGTTGCCTTAGGCCATTTTTGAATTGCGAGATGCATTTTTTTATTTATTTATTTATTTAGTCTAGGATTACAATTTACCTTTGAGCCCAAGGCTCTTTTACAAAGGTTCCACATCATAGGTTACAAGGATAACACATAGGTTACAAGGATAACACAGGTTGCAAAAAAGAACTTTGGTAGAGATAGGTTGAGGGGGTAGGAGGAGAAAAGAAGGGGGCAGTAGCAGGTGGTCAGAGAAGGAAAAGGGAGGAGAGGATAGGGTGGGGGGCAGGGAAGGGTGCGGGGCAGCCAGGTGGTGTCAGTGGCATAAGTTCGGGAGAGAATGGTGGCCCTGGAAGGGCAAGTGCGGTGGGCAAGGGGCCAGGTATAAGTGAGCACAGGAGGATGGGTGCAGGAATATTAGCCATGGCAATTGCAGGTGCTGGAGGCAACAAGGATGTAACGGAGCCTGTATTTGAAGGCACCAAGACCAGTGGTGGTGATAGTATCATTGGCAAGACCATTAAACCAGGTGGGTGCTCTGTAGGTGAATGAACATTGGCCTTGGGTTGTGCGGCAGCGAGGGATCCGAAACAGTTGTGGCTTTGATCCCCTGGTAATTCTAGGGCTGGCTTTTGTTTGAAGAAGAGTACAGACTCCTGGGGGGCGATCCCCAACTGGATTTTCTTTGCAACCACACAAGTTTGGTACATAATTCTATTTTCAAATTTATTTATTTATTTGTTTTCGGTAACTGGGTGGGTGTACTAGACATAGAGATGCCTAATTTCAGGCACAACCTGGGAGAATACAAGTGAAAAAAAAAAAATACATGAGCTGTACAATGTGACACAGCACAAGGAAGAGATAAACAATGGAATTGAGTGCAATACAAACAATTGACAACTGGATGAAACAGAGTAAGATAATGTCAAAAATAAGTTGCAGCCAGTTTGCTTGTGTGTAGAGGTCACAGGTGTGCGTGAGATGTTTAGCACCAATAATGAGTCAACAGGCCCTGTTTAGGGTGGTGGTTACCCTTCTGAGTGCCGTGGCAGTGGCGGCGACATAGGTGACAAGGCCATAGTCAATCTGGGAGATGATGGAGCTTTGAACAGCAACAGCGAGGGCCTCTTTAATCAGGTGTCGCCATAGGCGATAGAGTAGGCACAGTCTGGAGTTCGCAGTTTTGGCAACATTAGTTATGTGGGTAGCATAGGACAGGTGGGAGTCTATAGGAGTCTATGGGAGTTTAGAATGTGCACTGGGATTTCATTGGGGTGCCCCATAGCTGAAAGCACACTGTCCCTGCACAGTTTGACAGAAAGATGTTGATTGGGCCCCCCTCATCCTGCCTCTGGTGGTATAGCTGGTGGCACTTGGTGTTGGATGCTAGAAATGCATGGGGCGGGTTACCCATTAGTGCCTTTTTTCCAAGGAATCATGTTTGGAATATAATCCTGTTCTTTAGTGGCAGCCAATTGGTCTCCTCAAATAAGGTACAGGTGTGGGTAATGTGAATCCTTTTTAGTGCAGTGTCTGTTGCTGAGCCATAGACCACCAATCCATAGTCGATGGTAGAAAGGATGGAGCTGGAGACTGAGAGATGGAGGGCCTCTGGAGTGAGATACTTTTTATACCTATAGAGTATACCCAGCTTGGTGTTCACTACCTTTACCACTGTGTCAATGTGTTGGGTGAAGGTGAGGGAGTCACCAGTGGTGACCCCCATGTACTTGAAAGAAGTGAACTTGTTCTAGCGGCTCACTGACTTTATTGGAGATGGTGAGTGGAGGGAGCTTCTTTTTGTGCTGTGGGCTGGCTGTGAGCATCACCTTGGTCTTTTTGTAGTTTAATAGAAGTTTATGGCTACAGAACCAGTCTTCCAATTTGTAGAAGGATGCCTGCAGCTCAGAGTGGAGGGCGACTATTGAAGAACTTCTGGTGAGAAGTACAGCATCGTCTGCATAAAGTTTCAGTTTAGTATCACAGGGTTCAGGAAGATTATTTAAGAAGAGGCTGAATAGTAAGGACCCCAGTATTGACCCCTGTGGGACCCCTAAAGATACCTCATTGGAGCTAGATACTGTGTGCCCAATTTTTACACGTTGGCTTCTGTGTGTTAGGTAGTTCTTGAACCAGCAGACAGCAGTGGTTGCAACCCCCAGGTTCTGTAGTTGAGTCAGGAGGAGAGAGAGTGATTGACAGTGTCAAAGGCTTTGGTGAGGTCTATGAAGACTGACCCCACCAGTTTTCCTTCGTCTAGTGCTTTGTGCCCCCGTGCCAGAACAATACATGTTGTGCTTGGTATAAGAAGAATTCTTTACTCTCTAGTTATCGAAAGAGTACTAACTCTCATGCCTCACAGTCATAAGATATTCCTGCATGATTTGTTTTTTGTTTGTTTTACCATTTATTTCCTCAGGATAGCCTAGCTGAGGTGCACTGTAGTATCTCACTTTCAGTTTGGGGGGGGGGTCCTGAGGGCCTGCTTCTACATAGTTTTTCAGCAGGAGATAACTAAATCTCAAGGAGGCCAGTAGACTTTCTCAAAGTCATACAGTGAGCCAGTGACAGTAGCTGGAGTCAAACCCGGGATTTCCTGGCTCCCACTTCTGCACTCCAACCACTAGTCCTAAACTAGAGACTAAAGAAGCTTAATATGTATAGCCTCGAGGAAAGGAGGAAGGGGGGGACATGATAGAAACTTTCAAGTACCTCAAGGGAATCAACAAAGTCCAAGAGGGTAGCATCTTTCAAAAAAAAGTGTGCAAGAACAAGCACAATTTGAAGATAGAGAGGGGCGTGCCCAGAGGTAATTTAAGGAAGTATTTTTTCACAGAGAGGGTTGTGGATGCATGGAACGGCCTTCCGAGGAGGTCGTGGAGTCAAAACAGTGGTGGAATTCAAGCATGCATGGGACAGTCATAAGGCAATTCTAGGGGATGGGGATAGGAAAAAGTAGGCTGCTGGTTAACTAGGATCTGCAGCTTATCCAGTAGGTAGGGAAATGGGCAGACTGGGTGGGCCAAGCGGTCCTTATCTGCCGTCAAATTCTATGTTTCTATGTTTCTATGTCCTTGCCCACTGCATGACTGGAGTAAGCCATGAACAGCCCCCCCATACTGGAATATTCCACATACTTGCATTTAATTAGTACTGTCAACTATGTTTGTACTTGTTTTGAAATGTTATCCTGTATTGTTGTACTGTACCCTCCCGGGTCATGCCTGAAACTAGTCATTGCTATGGCTAGTGCACCTACCCGGTAAACAAAAACTAAATAATTAAATAAAATAAATTACTCTTATGTCATGTCTTAGAACATATTTATTGTACTTTTTCACTGCTCTCAGTGCACAGCTGAGGTAGGAGCCCAAGCTGTCTGCTTATGGCCTGCAGTAATACAGTAGTCTTTCATTACAAGAGAGTGTCAGAGTAGGTGCCAATAATATGATCATGAGGGGCGGGACGACACAATGGCATAAGCAGAGAATTAAAATAAAGACAAGTTTATTTTTTTTATTTGTTGGTATGTGCATTTTTTCCTCCAACCTCGCTAACCATTTGTCTCTCTCCTTTTGGCCCTGCCAACATCCAGACTCCTGGGAATCACCCTGCAGAGAGCCTCCACTCTGGGCTCCCAATCTAGCGATGCTGTCCTGGAGTTCTGAGCTATCCTTTTATTGAGGACTGAGATGCTGCAGCCATTACAACTATCTGCAGTAGACAGAAGTAGCCTTTACTAGCTCCTATGTGTAGGGCATCAAGAGAGGAGATCCCTAAAAGGCACCTCCAA
This sequence comes from Neoceratodus forsteri, assembly GCA_016271365.2. Taxonomy (NCBI): domain Eukaryota; kingdom Metazoa; phylum Chordata; order Ceratodontiformes; family Ceratodontidae; genus Neoceratodus; species Neoceratodus forsteri. Next base: position 143,388,972 of record CM028129.1, on the reverse strand, counting down.
AGGCATGACTAGCCATGGGTGCCTGTCATCAGACATTAGGACCAGCATGGTTTCCTATTTGCTGTGTCTCTAGCTCCACCCCCAACCCTTAGACACTCACAGCCATTCCCCTGATATAGCCACTGAAGACCACCAGGGACCACTAGCAAGTGGCTGATGCCTCTAGGAAAACCTTAAAAATGTAATCTCTATACACAGTTCAGCTTGTTTTTTTCATACATTTTCTATAGATTTCTCCTCTTTCTTAGGTATTATTGAAGGAGTTTGCACAAAAACATAATATTTTCCCCTTGGAGTTCCTCACCCCTAGAGCTTAGTTCCCACTTGAAATCATAACCCTCTCCCGTGTGACATCATATTCTTTACCATCGGAATAGTTGTAATGTTACAAGCAGAGTATTATGACATCAGGTGGGGAACAAACAGTAGGAGCTGATGAACATTCAAGAAAAAAAGATATGACGTCAGTAATAATAATGGGGAGAAGAAATACAAAGCTAATTGACATATAAACTGCATTGTGTCCAAATATTATATTTTTCAAGTTTATTCTGGGAGCACTGGCTGCTCTTTAAGACAGTGAGCCATTTGAACCCTCCTTCCCTCTCCAGAGATGCAGTCAGACAGGTGACACTGATGGCAGCACATTGCACTACTGCCTGGGGGACCTGGGTTTACAGCACAGTGCCTCTGGAGTTGAGAATTTGTTACAGCTGTAGTGAGTTCTGACTCCAGGGGAGTCTGAAGTAGCCCCTGCAACTTTAACACTTCCTATAGCAGCTGGCCCAGTAGCATTATAGGCTCGATTGCAGTGTTTGAGTAAAAAATGTGTGGCAGACAGGCAGTCATAAAGCAAACGGGAATATAGTGGGGAAGGTAATCCCTGTGACGCTTGAACAGCTGGTTCTGATTACACTATGATTTTTGTAATATAAAAATGTGTTATTGAGTGTCTCTCATGAGGCATGCTATTTCAGCTAAAAGATAAAAGCCAGGAGATAATTACAGGCTAGAAGAGACTTAAAATAAGGATCTCCTGTTTATCTAGCTTAATTGTAGCTGCCAGCTGCTAGGCTGGAAAATCATAAACTTTTATGATGTTTAGAGGAAGAATACAGGTTATGTCACTGTGGTGCAAAGTCATAAAAGGTCCTTTGGTGTCCTTGAGAGAGGAAACTGCTCATGGATGAAAGAAGATACTGGAAAAGACACACTAGATTAAAGGGGTCATGAGGAAACGAGTTTTTGCTGATGTCACCTTCTGAATGATAAGACATCCTGTTTGTATAATTTTTAATAAACAAAGGAGGAGCTGGGTGACATCATGGAGAAGGCAGGCTCAAGACAGTTGTTTTAATTATGCTGTGACTGTCCTTTAGACACACGCACCTGTTTGGACTCAAACTACAACTTTCAGCACTGTAAGAATATAAGAATACATTAGCTAGGCAAGTCTAAGTGTATTATTGGTAGGAATTTGCACTTTTAACCTTATTCTTTTAAAAGATTGTATGGTTTTGTGATATATTGTTCTGTATTTACATTTTTATCTATTTTTAAGTAAACATCTCATTTTAGAGACTATTTGGTGGGCCTTTGAAATTCTTTCTTTGACAAGTGAAGCATATATAGTTACAGTGACACTGTGCATAGCTTTATGGTAATACCAAACTGGGAAAAGGTAAGAGTTTATTCTGAGGTCTTTAATAGAGTTCTTAAGGGTTCATTTTGTACACCTGGTTAGGTGCCCATAGGTGAAAGATATCTGGCCCCCCAAAGAGCAGAATCATCTGAGCCTGTACATTGGATATGCTAGCAAGAGGTTCACAGTTTGAATCCCTCCAAGAACTTGAGACCAAAGGTTGATTCAAACCCACAAAACAGACAGGAGCGTTACCCTTTCTGTTAACTGTTCACAATACTGTGCTTGGAGGTTGGCACTGTGGGAGCAGAGGGCCTGACCTGCTGAGTGAGGTTGTGACAATCCCATCCTTGCCTGGTTTATGGGATAGTCCATCCACATCACCCTGGGAATTATAGGATGATGGCCGGAGCATGAGTCACTGAGCTGCCCTAATGGTGTAGCGGTGAGAGCAAGGAGTTGACAGTATATGTGGTGCACCAGCCATGCTGGTGTTGAATCCAGTTGCCTCTGATTGCATTTTGTTTTGTGAATTTTGCTAGGACTGGAGTTGTTTATATAAATTTTGGATGGGTGTGGGGGATGAAGCCCCCTGCATGGGGATATAGGGGGTGAAGCACCCCCCAAAAAAAAACCCAATCATCCAGTGTTAGGATTTTGATTTTGTGCTTGACACTGACGGTATTCCCGTCTGCCATACTACTTCCTGTCTGCTCAAGAACTGCAGTGCTACTGTATTATATTGCCCCCTCACTTGGGACTTTGACTCTCCTCATCTCCCCTCTCCCCTCTCCATCTGCCACTTGGCTTACTCTCCTACTTTCCCCCAGTGCCTGCAGGGCCCGTTTGGTATAGACTGGATGCGAAGGTAAGTAGGGCAGAAAAAGTGAGGCACCGGGGTCAGTGGAGAAAAAAAACAAGTTTTAAAACAAAAATAGGGCCCAAGATTCAAAAATCCATTTGTGCCTGTCACAGAGGTGCAAACTGGTGGTGTACTGCACTGTCACTTGGGAGATTTGGTATAAAGTCCCATTTCTGACTCCTCCATCCTGGGCCGGTATGGTTTTGTGTGCAACGCATAGGCACTGTGCATTGACCTCAGAGGGGTGGTAGTTGAGCAGCCCACTGTACAAGAGCCTCCTATGGCATAAAGTGACAGTGGCATTGACATTGTGGGTGATGATGCAATGTTAGCCAACCACCCTCCTTACACTCATGGGATGGCACTGCAGGGACCCAAAGTAGGATGGCGGATTGGTGGGATGGTTTAAGGGGCAATAATGCCCACCCCCACAAGAATGATGGGGCCCCTTCCCACCTACCTGGATGCTGCAGACAGTGTCCTTCTGCTCTGCCTCCTTTGAATTAGTTGTTCCCTGACAGCCAACTCCATGCGATTCTGTTCAGTGAAGTCACATCATGGGGGCAAGCCACTGAGTAATGAGAGGATAAAGAAGGCCTGACCTGAAGACAATCATGGCCAGTAAGCATGTGCAGGTGGCAGCCGGAGCAGTAGGACATCCGTGGAAACAGAAAGAGTGAAGGCTGGGGGAAAAAGTATAAATGAAAAGTTTAAAAAAACATCAATTTCCTCAGTGGTTAAGTTGGAAATCCCTAGGTGGGGGAACTGTCACCTTTATATTTGTAGGCGGTAGAACTTTCATCTCTCCAGGTGATGGGACGCTTCTGTAGTATTCAGTGGGGAAAGATGACAGAGGGTCCTGAACTCCAATACAATTCTGTAAAAGTTGGGGATATGGTTTCCTATAGGTTCCTACCCAATTTAACCCCTACATTTTCTTTTGATGCTGCTGTATCTGGCTATTTGTGTCCTATTCCATAATGAAAAATTCTGTGCATGCACTGTAATGGGGAGAGTCCATTATTACCTGCACCACCAGGCAAGGGAATTATACACCTCAGCGGTGCACCCAGTTGCTCAGCTAATAACTAGCACTTAGTAAAGAAAAGAGCACTAAATAGTATATACAGTAGTGACATAGTACAGGACAGGTTCCTGGCACAGAAGGTAACAGAGCCAACTAGGGAGGGGAACATTCTGTACCTGGTGCTAGCAGATGGAGAACAAGTCAAAGATGTTGGGGTGGAGGATCCCCTGGCAGGACATGACCACCTCACAGTGTGGTTCACACTCCACCTAGGTAAGGAGGTGGCCACTACAGAGACTAAGGTCCTGGACTTCAAACGGGCAGACTTTGGCAGGAGGGGTAATATACTAGAGGGGCACATAGCTAGCATCCACCCTAACATGGATGCCACGTAAAAATGAGCAGTCATTAAGCTGGGTTTGGTTGAGGCCGCTGGCTCATGTGTGAAGAGCCAGAGTAAGAAATCCAGGACCAAGAAACTGAGCTGGATGAACAGGGAGGTAGGCAGAGAGTGAGGGAAAAGAGGGCTGCCTTAAGAATCTATAAAAGATCCAACAGAGAGGCAGTCAGGGAGGAATACATGAGGAAATCCAGGGAGGTAAGTAGAATAGTAAGGGCAAGTGCAGGGGATCAGAGAAGGTGAAAAAGCTTTCTTCGGGTATATACGGGAGAAGAGAAAGACTAAGAATCATATAGTTAGGGTCAAGAATGGCAGTGAGTGGGCAGAAAAGGGAGCAGAGCAGGTGGAAGTACTCAGCGAGTATTTCTGCTCAGTATTCACCAGGGACAGGAAAAGGTGGGATGGGAGTAGAGGGGGTCATGGATGGAATAATCAGAGAGGAAAGGGTGTTAGAAGGCCTTAAGTCCCTGAGGGTAGATAAGGCACCTGGGCCTGATGGAATTCATCCTTAAGTCCTGAGGGACTTGGCGGAGGTCCTGGCGGGGCCACTGGCGGACCTGTTTAACACCCTTCTGGATACGGGGTGCATGCCCAAGGATTGGAGGGTGGCTCATGTGGTGCCCCTCCATAAGAGTGAGCCCAGGGATGAACCAGGGAACTGTAGACCAGTAAGTCTTACCACAATTGTAGGAAAGCTAATGGAGACTATCCTCAAGGAAAGACTGTTAAAATTCCTGGAGGATAATGGTCTCCAGGATAGCAAACAGCATGGGTTTGTCTCAGGCAGATCCTGCCAGATGGACCTGGTGGACTTTTTTGATTTGGTGACGTGGCCACTGGACAAGGGTCATGCAGTTGACATCCTTTACCTGGACTTCAGCAAGGTCTTTGACTCGGTGCCACGTGGTAGGCTGACCACCAAATTGGGCAACCTGGGAGCAGGTGGTAAACTGGTTAGATGGGTCAAGAACTGGTTACAGGATAGTCAGCAGGAAGTAGTAGTAGGGGGTGAATTATTAGAGCCCAGAGTGGCAATAAATGGAGTCCCACAGGGCACGGTGCTGGGACCAGTACTGTTTAAGGTTTTATAGCCAACGTTCCAGATGGGATAAAAAGTAAGATCATCCTCTTTGCTGATGCCACTAAGATCTGCGCAGAAATGGATGGGGGGGGGGGCAACAAAGTACTCCAAGAGGACTTGTTCAATGCCAAGAAGTGCAAAGTCATGCACTTGGGAGCCAGGAACCCCGGAAATAGTTACTGGTTGGAAGAAATGCAGTTATTCACATCAACAGAGGAGAAGGATCTGGGTGTACTGGTTACAGGGGAAATGAACCACTCGGACCAGTGCAGAAAGTCGGTGACTAAGGCCAACAGAATGCTGGGGTGCATCTCAAGGGGAATTACTTCTAGGAGAGGGGACGTCATCCTGCCCTTGTACAGGACCCTGGTGAGGCCACACTTGGGAGTACTGCATAAAGTACTGGCGTCCCTACTTCAAGAAGGACATCAGGCTACAGGAGGGTGTGCAGAGCAGGGCAACGAAAATGATCCTTAGATTGGGAGATAAACCTTATGAGGAGAGACTGAGAGAGCTCAGTATGTATTCCCTGGAGGCTAGAAGGGAGAAGGGGGGATATGACTGAGACCTTCAAGTACCTGATGGGCATGAACAGATTAAACAACGAGAATAGTTTCAAACTAAAAGGTGGGAGGGAAACCAGGATACACAGTCTGAAATTGGAAGGAGGCAGATTCAGGAGGGAAATGAGGAGGTACTATTTCACCAAAAGGGTGGTTACAGGGTGGAACACGCTGCTGGAGGAGGTAGTATCACTGCAGACAGTGAGCAGCTTCAAGAAGGGGTTGGACAGGATAAGATGGAGGGTTCAAACTGGGAGTGGATGGGGGTTGGGTATGAGCGAAACAGGAGGAAAAACAGTTGGGGGGTGCCAAGGGGAGGGGGGCAGCTGCAGTCTAACTGGCTGAAGTGCTGCACACTTGAGCAGACTAGATAGACTGTAAGGTCTGTATCTGCTGACAATTTCATATGTTTGCATGTTCGTATAGTAATTTGAGGTCAGAAGGGACTCATGGTCCATCAGGTCTGTCCCCCTCTGCTTTGCAAGGAGGGAGAAATAAGTATTCTGTGCAAACACATACCACTTTTTACGTTTGATGTGCCCTGCGCACCAAACGTTCTGTCAGGAGTTACTAGGGATTTGGGGCGTGGCACTCGCGGCTGCATTGCAGCCAATCAACGGGCTTACAGTCTATACCAATGACCACACACTGTGGTCCTGACATCACTCTTTGCCTGGTGGGTTGGAACTTTGTGGACTTCAAAGGACTGAGACGCTTTAATCAGAGATGGCTTCAGTCCTTTGATTTACATGAAGCCCATCAGCAAACAGCTGAGTGGCTTTTCAGGGCAGGAGCCTGTCAGCATGTGAAAAAGGAAACCATCCATCGATGTCTGTTGTAGCTGCTCCTCCCCAGCCCAACCCACATCATTATAATGGCATGGGGGGTGCTGCTACCCCCATGCAGCCCATTTTAGTTAGGCAGCACCAGGGAGCACACTCCCAGTGCTGCCAAATATAACAGTGAAACGGGGGGGGGGGGTCCAATCTCCCACTGTCCATTCCTCATCTTTTTTTTTATTTTTTTAATTTAAAACCTGTAAAAAAGAAAAGCCATCCACTGATGTCTGTTGCAGTCCCCATCATAACTTCCCCCGAGCCCAACCCACATTATTATTTTGGCATGGGGGTGCCCAATCCCCTTTGCCAGCTGCTGCCTCCACCCTGTCCATTTTAGTTAGGCAGCGCCGGGGCGCCCACTCCTAGTGCTGCTACTGGGGTTGCCCAATCCCAGTGTCCATCCCTCTTTGTTTGTTTTTAATTTGAAACCAGTAAAAAAAAAACATCAATCGCTGCAGCCACCACCGTAATCTGTAAAAAAAAGAAAACATCCATGAATGTTTGTTTTGCTGTTATTACCCAACCCGACCCTCCCACTCAGCACCCCCCACCCCTCAAGCCCTTACTTATTCACTAGGGATCCAACACCTAAATCATCTCTGGACCGGACACATCTTCACTCTTCAATGCCCGGCCACAAACTGAGGAAATCAGATATGCACTTCAATGTATTTTGATGGGGTTTTGAACTTAGTAGCATAACTTGGCCATTTTTCAATATTTTTGCCCCAAATTTTCAACATACCTTTTTGGGACACCACCTCATGAACAATGCAAGTCATGTTAGGTAAATCTATCCCAAAAGGTGATTTCCCGGTCGCTGCACGAAATCACCTTTTGTGCAGGAGTTAAACATTTTTTCCACCATTGTTCATGAGGTGGGGTCATAAGAAGGCTATGTGGAAAATTTGGCGTAAAAATATTACAAAACAACAAAGTTATGAGCCTACGTTGAAGTTTGCAAACGCAGGCTCGTAACTTCAGTAACTTTCAATATTTTAACCCCAAATTTTTCAAAATAGCTATTTCTTCACAGCACCTCATGAATGTGACAGTTGTCATTTTCAAATCCTGGCCAAATGTGTTTTCACATCCTGAAAGGTGATTTTACAGTCACTGTGCGAAATCACCTTTTGGACAGGAGTTGAACATTTTCTCCTCTATTATTTATGAGGTGGGGTCATAAGAAGGCAATGTTGAAAATTTGGGGCAAAAATGTTAAAAAACAATAAAGTTATGAACCTATGTTGGAATTTATGAAAGCAGGCTCATACCTTTAGTCATTTTCCATGTTTTGACCACAAACTTTCAACACCACAATTTTTACACATCACCTCATAAACATGACGTGTCATTTTTAAAATCCTGCATGAGATGTGTTTTCGTACCTTTGGTGAGACATGACATTTTGGCCAATATACTATAAATGGTACATGTCATGCCTATAAGACGAACCCTCTCTTCAAAAGTTGAGGTCAAAACTTTAAAAACAAAAAAATTGTTTAACAAGCATCAAACGTTCGGCATTGACAAGTGATTATTAGGGATTTCCTACTAAAGCTACTCATCAAAGGTGGACTTCTCAGAGCTTCCTGTTCTTGGAAAGAAAGGAGGGGCATCCCATTGTTTGAAAAGCCAGAGTTTCTTTCCACTAGCGGAAGTCCTTCATTTCTTTTGAGATCTGCAAGGTGAGACCCAAAAGAAAAATGTTCTTGCGGTGGAGAAAAGTTCTCACCAGAAACCTGCTAGACTGTTTTCATCATCACATTTAAAGCTACAGTATTTGTCAGCTGGCATAACATTTTTTCATATAATATAACAGTACTATGTTTCTGACACAATTAGATTCATCTCTTATATTTTTATGTTTGTTTGCACACATTCTCAAGAAACATGTTGTGACAGCTTGCTGGAGTAGCAGGTTGTGGAGGTGCGGCAGTGTTGTGGCCAATGCCACCACTGTTTTATGGAGCTTGTCTCTGTGGCACCAATGAATGAGCATGATGTCTATGACAGCAGCTCAAAGGCGTGCCACCAGCTTGAAAGAAATTCACCGCTGCAATGAGGGAGCGCCCCCTCATTGCAGAGCGTGCCTTGCCTGGTGTAACATTTCAATAAACATGGCGGCTGTCGCCGTCCACCTCTCACAGTCATGCGAAAGCCTATGTCGGGGGTGCCCAATCCCCCTGTCAGCATGCCCCCTCCCCAGTCACATTCTGCCAATGGGAGTCCAATCCCATCAGCATGATGTCCCTGTAGTTGAATTTGTCTGCCAAGGTGCCCAATCCTCGGCATCATGCCCCCCAAACACAGACCCGTTTTCTTTGCCGATGGGGTTCACAATCCCTGTTTGCTCCATCCCTAAAATACCCAGGTGGCACACTGGAGCCCTCCCCAGCATGCCACATGTACCTGGGAAAAAGAATACCTTCCGCAAAGTTTTTTTTTTTTTACCTGTAAAGAAAACGGTCCCTTGCTGTCTGTTGCATTGCAGCCCTCCCACCTGCACCCACCCTCTGCGCAGCCCACCTCCCCTCACCCCCCCACCCCATGCTTACCTCCAGAAGTCCGGCACCGTGATCTTCGGTGGAGCGGGAACACGTCTGCACTCTTCAAAGCCAACCGCAAACTGAAGAAATGCCAGTAAGGTGTATAATGGCATAAATGGGGGTTGTCAACTTCGGTGGATATCTCAGTCATTTTTGTGACTTTTGGCACCAAATTTTCAACATGGGGTTCTTGGGACCCCACCTCATCAACTCAGTCACTGTCATGTCATTATGCTGTCCTAAAAGGTGATTTTGCAGTCACTGCACAGAATCACCTTCTGGGACCAATTAATGAAACAACAGTGTCACTGTTCAAGAGGTGGGCTCCCAAAAAGCCTACATTGCAAATTTGGTGAATAAATTCCAAAAAATTACTGTAATACAAGCATGCGTTGCGCAGTTCCCACACACACTCGTAACTTCAAGAGTTTTTAATATTTTCACTCCAGATATTCAAAATTGACATTTTTCCACACCACCTTATGAACAGTACAGCTGCCATTTTTCACATCCTGCCCAATATGTGTTTTCATACATCTGGTGCACAATGGCGCGGTCGCTGTGCGAAATCCATGCTTGGGACAGATTTAGAAAATCACAGTGATAGTGTTCATAAGGAAAGGTCCCAAAAAGGCCATGTTGCAAATTTGGCGAACAAATTCCAAAAAATGACTGTGTTACCAGCATGCATTGCACAGTTTCTACGCACGCTCGTAACTTCACCAATTTTATATATTTTTACTCTAAATTTTCAACATTGTCATTTTTGCACAGTGCCTTATGAACAGTACAGCTGTCATTTTTCACATCCTGCTCAAAACATGTTTTTACACCTGTGGCATACAATGGGCGTGGTCGCTGTGCGAAATCAATGTTCAGGACAGAGTAAGAAAATCACAGTTCCACTGTTCATGAGTGGAGGTCCCAAATGCCTATGTTGAAAATGTGGTGTAAACAATCCCCAAAATAATTGCATTATGGGTGTGTGTTGTGCAGTTTCTATGCATGCTCGTGACTTCACCAATTTTTTATATTTTCACTCGGATTTTCAGTATTACCATTTTTTAACACCTCCTCATGAACAGTACAGCTGTCATTTTTCACATCCTGCCTGAAATGTGTTTTCACACCTGTGGTGCCAAATGGCTTAGTAGCTGTGCAAAATCACCTTTCGGCTAACGTACTAAAAGTGTCACTGTTCATGCAGTGGGGTCACAAAAAGCCCCAGTTGAAAACTTGGAGTGAAAATACCAAGAAACACCCAGGGCATTAGGGTTTCCCACCATAATGCCCTACCCGGTAGGGACTGACAGACGTCAGGGGTGTGACTTGGGATTGTCGACAGTAATGCTCACGGCATTCACCCCCCACCCCCACTCCCACTCTGCAGCCAGTGACAGGCATCAAGGTGTGCCTTGGATCTTGGTACCAAAGTTCACCCCATTCTCCTATACTGCACCCATTTCAGCATATTTCCTTATGGAATGGGGTGCGTGTAAAGCCCGAACACCCCAAGGCACACCTTGACACTTGTCAGTGTCTGTAGGGTAGGGTGAGGTGAAATGGCGTGAGTGTTATGGGTGATGACCCAAATGCACACCCCAATGCCTGTCCATCTCTGCAGGGTGGGGGTGGGGTTGGCGTCAGTTCAATACTTCACTGCCATTCCTATTCTGCTTCTAACGACTGCACTTCCAATGCTAATGCCAGCAAGCAAACATTCGGCATTGACAAATGTTTGTTTATTTCTCTAACATGTTTTTTAAACAGCCTTTCTTACTAATTTTTATAATTAGTTACTCAAGTCATTAAAGATGGCCACCACACGCCGGCCCGTCGGCACAGCGGTTGGATTTCCGTCTGCGACGCCGGCGACCGGGTTCAGGAATGGACTCAGGTGCAAGAAGGTCAGGCCAGGGGAGAAGGATGGGAGCGTCCGGGACAGCTCTCCTTCTCCCAGGGGGGAGGGCAGGGGATGCGCACCAGCATAGGCTGAGTCCTGGCGGAGGCTGGGAGTGCAGCAATACAGCCGGAGCTCGGTGTTCAAGGGGGGGAGTAACAGACGTTGGTGTATGCCTTGACGTCAGATGTCACTCCCCACAGAAAAGCAGAAAAAAGGCTGCCTGGTCTGCCGGATGATGGCTGCCGACTCCCCAACACCCCGGAATCCACCTCAGCAGCACCCAGGGACTGATCAGAAAGCGCGCTGGTATCCCCCTCCTGGCGCCTTCCCCCTCGGAAGAGAGGGATCCATACGAAGGTTGTCGCGCCACCCCTGGGTTGGCTGCGATCTGAGGTGAGTAGAAGGCAGGGTGAGATCGGGGGTCATGTGCAGCCGAAGGAGAGGTGTTAGGAAGCCAGTAAGGTGGCAAAAAAAAGATGGCCACCACTAGCAATTTAAAAAGAAATCCCTTCCCTTGGGGTTACTTTTTGACTTTTCAATCTGTGGATATATGACAAGGGTGCTGGCACATATTTCTGATGGTAAACAGCACAGCACCACACCAAGAAGCTTAATGTGTTCATAGTGGGCATGGCCAGAGAGTATTTAAAAAAATAATGTCATAGAAACATAAAAACATAGAATTTTGTCAGCAGATAAGGACCGCTTGACCCACCCAGTCTACCCATTTTGTCCCTGCCTATACTGTCACCACAAACTCTACCTGATCTCTGACTGCTCTGCCCCCTTTCCTACCAAGAGTCTTTTGTGCCCCCTGCATGCTTGAAGCCCCTGATTGTTTTTGCTCCTACCACCTCTGCTGGAAGACTGTTCCAGGCATCCACCATTCTTTCAGTGAAGAAGTGCATCCTCACATTCCTCCTCAATTTCCCCCCATCCTGCTTCATTGCATGCTGTCTTATCCAGGTGCACCTTCTCTTCTGAAAAATACTCCCCTCCTGTGCCTTGTTCATACCCTGAGGTACCAAAAGGACTCTATCATGTTTCCCCTCTCCTTCCTCTCTTTACATATTGAGATCCCTCAGTGTCTCCTCATAGGGCTTGTGATGCAACACTTGCACAATTTTAGTTGGCCTCCTCGGGACAGCCTCTGCCCGGTCTATGTCCCTACTGAGATGTGGTCTCCAGAATTGGACACAGTACTCCAGGTGGGGTCTCGTCACTGATCGATACAGTGGTAACACCATCTCTCTGTTTCTGCTGGCTATGGAATCACAGAATTCCAAGGGCCTTTCTTGTGTGTAAGTATTCCTGTTAGACTACAGTTGTAGCCATGTATTTGTCTGGATATGTCCAGATATTTTGTAATATTTCTAAAGCAAATCCTCTCGGGTGGCCAGTACTGCTGGCAGGCAGGGAATGTCTCTCGATCTTCCACAGAAATTTCAGCAAATATCCAGACATGTCACTGGCTGAAACTGTATGCTAGTCTGTTGTCTACTGCTGTCCTCCCTGAGGCTCCCATGCGACCCCCCCCCCAAAAAAAAAGCGATATGCTGCACCTCATAGGGTTGTCCTGTTTAGAGTCATTTCAAATAAAGAAATAAATGAAAAAATATTTCTGCTTTAAAAAGGAGGTCCAACCATTAGCAAAATAAATCTCAGTTGGCAACAGCAGAATTGGTATCGGGTCAAAACAGCGAGTGAAAGTGAGCACCAGAAAAACAGCAAGTCAAAATGAGCAAGTGTAAATTCAGTGGCTCTGTTATGACAGCACCTGCTCACGTGAGTGCTGCTGGTCTGGTGAATAGTGCTGGTGTGCTGAATAGTGCATCCCAGAGAATGTATATTTAAGTAGGGAGGGGCAAAGTCCCCCCATCTGCCTGTAGTTTGTAAAAACTGGTATGTGGGATGAAGTGTTGTACTGTGTGATATGTGTGGTTGGGTTGTCTGCAGGCTGTGTGCTCAACATGGCATAGTGGGTAGAGGAAGGGGTGGTGGTTAGGTAGGGAGTGTGCGTGGTGTGTGTGGAGTTGGAATCTGTCTTTGGGATTTTTTTTTTTGCTTTGCTGTGCTGGCGTTCCCTCCCCTTTTAAAATAGTTAATCCCCCAGCTACATCCCCCGCCCCAGGTTCCATCAGAATGGAGTTTGGAATGAGAAATCCCCACCCTAATGACTTTCTACCTCTCCCCAATTCTGCCCCCCCCCGAGTTCAGAATAGTAATTCTGCTCCCCATTCCTCCCCTCTTGAGTTCCATTTCCCCACTCGCTCACCCGGAGACCCAGACACTGAATTGGGTCCATGCTTTCACATGTTTTGTCTGTGCCCTATTGCACAGAGTGCTTTTTTTTTCGCCAGTTTTTCCCTACTATTATTGTCCACACCGTTTTGCAGGCACTGTTTTGACATAGTACCAGCAGAACTCAGTTCTTCTACATTCTGCCAAAAACTGTGACTTCCAACCATTCATGAAGAAGATTTGTCCCTCACAATTTATCTGCAGTGGAGGCTTAAGTCATATTATAAAATAGGTAATGAAAATCCTGTTTTTTGATTGGTTGATAGCCATGCATTAGAAGTGTCTAATGCATGGCTAGCAACAAGTTCAGGTAACCACAGCCACAGGTAAAAAATCAAGTATTAAGAGGCAAATGGAATGTTCATATTTTGATCACTGCCATTGTTTTCCCTGCCAGCTCAATCCTCACTGATCCCCAACTGCCCACCAGCAGTCCTTTTCACTGCCTTGTCATAAACACTCCACAATCAGCAATGTATACACCAGTTTAAAAAAAATGGAATTTTACTTGATTTGGTTTTATTTTCAGATTGCAGCTCTCCTCCCAGCTCCAACATGCTTTCTTTCTCACCTGCCCCTTCACTGCTCATTTTCACTTAAAACTACAGCCCCCTCCTCTGCCCAGCTGCCAGTCTGCCCTGCCAGCAATCCGACTCCTCTTAGCTACCACTGTCATTAACGAGCAGCTTCACAAACAGCAACCAAAAAAAAGGAAAAAACATCCCGCACACCACTGTTCTTTCACATGACCAAGCTTGCACCACAAAGTCACAGCTGCCATTACATCTGTGCTGTCGTCACGGCCCCCCCCGATCACCCACCAGGCACTCTGTAGCTCACCATTCTGCCTCACCTCACCCGCTCACCAGTAATAATTATAGGCTGTATCTGTGGAAAAAAAAAAACACCCTGCACATATATTTTCTTGCTTTAACGTGATCAGGCTTGCACCACAAAGTCAGAGCTGCCATCCTATTAGATCCTGTTAGATCTGCACTCTTGTCTTGGCCCCCTGACCACCCGCCAGGCACTCGCTTGCTCATCATTCCACCTCGCCAAATAAACAACCAAACAAAAAAGAATTATTAATAAAAGTAAACAAATTACATGGTCTGTGTGTGTGGTGGTGGTGGATGGTTGTGGTAACCATGACAACTACCCACCAATTATAACTGTGGAGGCTATAGTGGGACATAAGACCTGAGCTCAAAAAATAACAGCACAATAATACAGGCAGAGGTACTATTTTACCTCAAAATAAATAAAACCTTTACATTTAACCGTACAAATTAAATTTTTTAAAGATGTAAAATACAGTGCTCATTTTCTAAGTGCAAAAAGACACTTCATGGGTGTACATATGAACATACGAAATTGCCAGCAGTTACAGGCCATTCAGACTATCTAGTCTGCTCGAGTGTGCAGCATGCCATCTATAGATTGCAGCTGTCCCCTCCCATTGCACCCTCTTTCAGCTTAGTGCCCCTCATTTCCGACTTCACCTGTCCCACCCTCCCTCCAGGTTTGACCTTCCCTTTGACCCTATCCCACCCTCTCTTGAAGCTGCCCACCATCTGCAATGCTACCACTTCTTCTGGTAGAACATTCCAACCAGTCACCACCCTCTCCAAGAAATAATGCCTCCTCATCTCTCTCTTGAACCTTCCTCCCTCTAACTTCAGACTGTGACCCCTGGTGTCCCTCCCTCCTTTTAAATTTAACAAGCCCCATGAATTAACTTTGTTTATGCCCTTTAGGTACTTGCAGGTCTCAATCATGCCCCTTCTCTCCCTTCTATCTTTTAGGATGTACATATCGAGCTCCTTCAATCTCTCCTCATATGCCATGTCCCCCATCTCCAGGATCATTTTCATCGCCCTACGCTGGACCACCTCCAGTAGCCTGATGTCTTTTTTCAAATGGGGGCACTAACACTGCACAGTACTCCAAGTGTGGCCTCACCAGGAACCTGTACAGGGCCAAAATGACTTCCTCCCTCCTAGAAGTGATCCCCCTGGCTATGCATCCCAGCATTCTGTTTGCCTTTGCTGCTGCCTTCCTGCCCTGTTCTGAGTGTTTCATGTCTCCTGTCAGCAGCCCTTCCAGATCTTTTTTCTCTACCAAAGTGGCTAACTGCACTCCCCCCAACCAGTAGCTGCACTTTGGGTTTTTGGCCCCCAAGTGCAAGACCTTGTATTTTTTGGCATTGAACCACAGCTGCCATGTGGCTGACCAGCTCTCAAGGGTCACCAAATCTTCTTGCAGAACCTTACCCCCTTCATTACTATCTACCTCAGCACCAGTCTTAGTGTCAGCTGCAAAGAGGCTGATCATGCTCCTTATCCTGTTTGAAATGTCTACTATGAACATATGGAATAGAACCGGTCCTAGCACTGACTCCTGCAGGACCCCGTTGGTTACTTCCCTGGGTGCCTGCGGCCTCATGCCTCACTACACCCCTTATTTCTTACATCTGCATCTCTCTTTGTGACATCATCATCATTTCTGAAACAGGAGAATGCCATGTCACAACAACAGGGGATTATAACTTCTGTTGCAGACTCCAGTTGTAAGAGAAGGGACAAACATCCATCTTTCATGGACAGTGGTATACATTTTTTGTTTTACATTTAAAATTGTTTATTAAGTTTTAAAATGAGGATACAAACAGACATACATAGAGGCAATAAAGATCGCATTCAATATTGACTGGTACAATGAGATCTGTCAGAGTGATAGATAACATGACAGTCTTAAAATAGTTCAGCTGGACTGCTGGTGCTAGTAAGCATTAGAGCTGTCCCTGTCTAGGTGAGATTTAATGTAACAAGTAGGTGTGCTTTCATAAAAAAATTAATTGCAAAGAAACTACACTGAGGCAACACTTAAATGAGTATTACAGTCAGAATTTGCAAAGACACATGTTGTGCAGAGTGTTTTGATTTGTGTGTGTAGCCCTAGTGTGTCCTTCCTTCCTTTTCTCTGCTGTTAGGATTTTTTTCTAAATTAGCCTGCTAGTTTTACAGTAGTTTTATGACCGCTGGGGATCTCCATCTTAACATGGTGTTTTGCTCTTCTTGTTCCTACAATGCCTCCTGTCCCATGTGACAGTGATGTATCCAGGACAATGGATTCAGCAAGCACTGGTTTAGAGTCAATTTTACAACAGCAGAGCTGTGATTTTAAGTAACTTGATAGAAACATTCAAATACCTCAAAGGTATAAATAAGGTACAGGAAGGTGGCATTTTGCTTAGAAAGAGATGCTCAAGGACAAGGGGACATGATATGAAGCTGGAAGGGGGGAGACGTAGAGAGGATGTGAGGAAATACTTCTTCAAGAAAAGGGTGGTGGATGCATGGAACAGCCTACCAGCAGATTTGATGGGTACTGAAATGGTAACAGGTTTCAAACATGCATGGGATAGACACAAGGGGACCTTGGTAACAGGGCTGGGGGGGGGGAGATAAGGCCAGAGATGAATTAGGGTCTAAGGTAAAACAGTAAGTAGGGACCTTAGGGCAGACTAGGTGGGCTAGGAGGTTCTTTTCTGCCGACAGCTTCTATGTTTCCTTATCCAGCGATCACTAATAGCTGCATTTACGGTTTAGCAAATACTTGAGGGCTAATTGCGTGGGTTATGCTGTAAGAGAACAGAGTCTTCACTAATTATAGAATTGATGAGCTAGGGTGATGTGGGTGCTTTTTATGGTTGCCTGTAGTTTTATGAAATGAAAAAATTTAAAAGCAAAACATTTACTCCTGCTGGCTAGACCTGGCACATACATAAAGAAACAAAAATATTAAATTAGAGTTTAGTGCAGGCCAGAACATCAGGCTCCTATCTCTAGTACTTGCTGAATCAGTGGTGCTGGATGCATCACTGTCACATGGAAGAGGAGGTATTGCAGGAAAAAGAAGAGCAATAAAACTTGCTAAGATGGAGATTCCCAGGGGCCATAAAACTACCATACAACTAGCAGGCTAATTTAGAAAAAAACGCAATAGCAAACAAAGGGACGGACACAACAGGACTACACACACAAATCAAAACACTCTGCACAACATATGTTATGCAAATTTTGACTGTAGTACTCCTTTCATGATTGAAACAGTAAGCCTCAAAATTAAGAACATGTGATGTTAGGGTAAAAAAGTCTTGTGAGTTTGCATTGTTCACTTTCAAAAACAGAGACAGCAGAGCCAGTAAACAAAGAAAAATGTAAAATACCAAGGGAGATCTATAGATCTTGTAAACCGGAGAGCCAAGAAATTAAAACTACAAGGAAAACAGTAATATATTGTGAATATAATCACTAAAACGCTCTCCTAAAGATGCCTTAAAGAGGCGAAACATTGGGGTATGGGGTTAAACAATAAAGACAAGATTTATATCACAAGATTATTGGTTTTACTGAAGGAGGCAGTATAGCATTGTGGTTAAGATCACTGAGCTACAAACCTGGAGACCTGGTTTTGAATCCCACAGCCCCCACTTGTATACTGTGTGGCCCTGAGCACCTGGAAGTGAGCTTCGGCTTAGTGTGCCTTTCCTGATTAAACAATTCCCCCTTTCCCTTTTACTTCAGACAAAATCTGCATGAGCAACCCCCTACCTCCACCCAAGTTGCATAAAGTTAGTTCTGTGTGAGCCAAACCGAAGGCCTGCTTTGAGGTTTGAATGAAACATTCAGTCAGTCCATTAGAGATTGGAATGTAAGGTGCTACACATATATTATGTGCTCCTTCAGCCTCCTGAATTGCTCAAATGTTGCTAACACAAATGATGGATCACTGAACAGCAGCTGCAGCTCCTGGATAGTGGCCGCTGCTGTAGCTGAAGTCATCTCACACTCCTCTGCCCACCAAGAATGAGCATCTACCACCACATCAGGAAAGTGCAGTTTCAAAGGATCCCACATAATTCATATGAATTTCCTCCCATGGAACCTGTGACCATGATTGAGGGTGCTGTGGGGTGAGTGCTATCATTGCATGTGCCATTTGACAAGAGTTGCAGGCATGGGCCTTTTGTTCAATATTAGAGTCCACCTTTGGCCACCAAATGTAACTTTGGGCAATGACCTTCATTTTCACCATCCCAGAGTTCCTCTTGTGCAGCTGATCCAAAACCCGGCTCTCGAGTGATTTTGGAATAATGTTTCCAATCTCCTCATCAGGCACCCCTGACGTACCGAGAGTTCAGTTTGGCAGGAAATATGGCGTGAAGTCAGCAGATACTTGCTTCCCCCATGTTCCTTGCATCACCATCTCCACCACCCTAATTAACCAGTGGTCCATGTCCATGGCTTAATTTTCTGCTCACAGAAAGATCACTCAAAAGGCTGACATAGAACAGTTCCACAAACTCAGTCTCAATGTGTGGAGTTTGCAGCAGCAAACTAGATAGTCCTTCTGCATTTCCATGTAGAGCTGTCTTCCGGTATTGAATATCATACAAATGTGCAGCAAACAACAAAGCACAATGGAACACAACTGAACTCTTGAAAAAGCTGTAAGGTGAAACGTTGAGCTTCTGTTGGGTATACTTCTGTAAACCAGAGCTGACCATTAAAGCACTTATGTTTGAACACTGTAACCCACATGTTTGTTTTCTGTTTGGTGTTACATGTGTGTGCTGAATCGTTTTTTTTTTTTTCCTTCTATAACTACTTACTGTGATGCACTGCATCCACAGAGAATGCCTGACTTCCTCCATCCTGCAAAGCATAGTGTTGCATATGGTCAGCTGCCAGAAAAGGGGGATCCCGGTCTTGGCTCTCAAAATAGTAGCATGGGGTTAATGGTTTCTTAGGGCTGTAAAACAATGACCAACCATACAAGTAAGAGTAAAATTTGAATACCCCAAACACAGTTCCCAGTGCCTTCCTCTCAATTCATGCATAATTGTGCTCTGCCTAGCTTAGCTTGCAAGGTACAAATGCCACGGGGGCGTGGCATGACTGGCAAACATGGTGGTCGCATGCTGGTTGGGCTCCCACCAGCACCTGCATTCAGTGATAATTTTAGATATTCAAAACCTCCTGCAAACTGGAAAAAACATAACAGAATACAGCTATCCATTGAAAATGATGCAAAACTCACAACAAAATACCAATCTACCCTTCAATTGCATATGTCTGAATTGTATGTACTTTGCTTTCCCTGACGTAGAACCTTTGTAAAAGAGCTTCTAGCTCAAAGGTATTGTAATCCAAGATTTCAAATAAATAAATAAATAAAATTCAAAGGCCAAGGGAAACCCACTTAAGCTGTGGCAGATGGCCACACCAGAGCTCAGCTGATGGCATTGGAGGGTGCACAGGAGCGGAGTTTGCAGGATCACACTATCATGGCTCTGCCTGCTCTGATCACCAATCTTCAAAAAGAAGTCAGAGCTAGCTTTGAAAACTTAACTGCCCAGGTAACCCATATTCAGACAGTGGTTACTGGGCTGGCAGAAACTTCAGCCACATATACTGCAAAAATTGATGAGGCACAGCACCGGATCAGCGACTTGGAAGACATCGTAGCAGGCATCACCAGAGATAAAAAAAATACTGTCTGAGCATGTTTCAAAGTTGATCACTCGGGTTGAAGACCCAGAAAATTGCACCAGATATTCAAATATAAGGATTATTGACTAACCTGAGGGTTTGAAGAGAAAAGAAGGTGGCAGGGTGGTACAGAAATAGATTATGGAGAAGCTGGGATTGGAACCCGAGGCTCTGGGTCATGAGATTCAATGAGCTCATCACACCAGACCCAAGCCTAAAATGGGTGAGAAGCCAATACATTATCTGATTAAACATTTAAGATTTCCTGAAAAGGAAAAAATTCTGAAAGCTGTTCATACAAAGGGATCAATTACTGTGGAGGGAGGTTGGGTCTCAATCTATCAGGACTATATTAAAGAGTTTCAAACACAGAGATTAAAGTTTGCAGGTATCAAGACAAACCTGCGCCAGCACAGGTGGGAATTCACTCTGCTGTTCCCTGTAAGATTAAGAATTGTCAAACCTGGGTGCCCACCAAGGTTCTTTGATAATCCTCAAGGTGCCAAACAATATATCTATATGGACACTGTCGCGGGTGAAGGACAATCCCATCCCAAGGATGCTGCACCAGCAAAGTGACAATTCTGTGATAAAGTAAAGCTGTTATTTTAACATTTTTGAATGGCGAGTCTGTTGTGTGCAAGCAAGCGTTGGGGCTCTTTTTTGCCTGCCAACTGAACTGTGGTGATAACGTGGCCTTTTCTAGTGCCACGCTGAGTATGGGATATGTCCTGGAACTTGTCACTAATGTCACGTGGCAAGAGAGTGTTTCAATGCCACCTTACCAACCTGAAATTTGCCATGATTGGGGTAACTACTAGGGCTTTGTGATATACTTTGCTGTTCATAACCTGTGACCAGGCTGCGTGGGATAAAATGGGTACCCTGGTGGGTTAATTTGGGTTACTAGATTCAACCAAATGCCTGCAGTTCCACATTTTGATAACCTACATGTCAACTTCAAAATGGCCACAGAATGAAGGACATGCAGTTAGAAAAGTCTTCTACTTCTTGGGCAGCAACATTACAGAAACGGCTGCAAGGGCAAGCTGTCACTGCTGAAATTTACACTGTCACTTTGTCCTCCAATCAACAACAACATGAAGCATGCCCACTACATCCCTTCTTTTTTTATTTACTATTTTTTTTAATCTTTTTTGGCCAGCTTTCCCCAAACTCCCCGGCAGGGGCTCAGCTCCTACCCTCGCTGCCTCCTCATGCCCAGGCTTACCCTCCCTGGATGGCGCCCAACCCAAGGTCAGCGGTAACTTTGCCCTGGCTTCCCCCACGGTGGAGCCATGGAGCAGGGCCCCACCCAGCAGAGACAGTAAACAGTGAAGGTGGTGGAGCACAGTCTCACGCTTTGGGGAGCCAGCATTGTTTGGATTTAACTGTAGTTTGCCATTGCTCCGTACAGGCATGTGCACTGTGGGTTTCTGTGTGGTTACCGTGTGTCAGATCTTGGGAGGACATGATTGTTTCATGCTGGGCGTGTGCACTGTTTGGAGGGATGTACATCTCGACTCCCACCACAGCCACTTCCCAACTGTGACATGGGTCACAGGTATCAGTGTGGTAATGGCAACAAGGCAAGAAACTATTACTACTCCTCCTAGTAATGAACTTGAATCGCACACACAGAACTTTATGCAAAATTAATGAAACATTGGCTTACTGCAGTTTTCTAACCATTTGCACAGATTTTTGCATAACGCTGTGCTATAAGTTAACGTATGTTTGAAACTTTCTTGGAGATCCATTGGGAAGGGAAAATAAATATCAGACTAAAGGTTAAATCAGGTTCTATCTCATAAGAGTGATCGCTAAAAGGCGATCGTCATTATGGCAAGTGTACATTGCCGAAATTCAGTTTCAGTGATGTACACCCCCAGTGACAGAGAAACCGGCGCAAGGAATAGTAATATTTACTTTTATGTGGGGGGCTGTGCCCCCCACACCTCCCGCACCACCCTACTATTAGATTCCCAACTCCAGGGGGGTGCATGTTGGGAACAGTGTAAAAACATTTACCGACTCAGGCATGGTGCAACAAAACATACCTGAGCCCGGACCCAAACCCTACATCCCAGCCACCCCAGGCCAGCACCCACCCACCATGCCACGGAGCCACCTTGGCGGCTGACTGCAGCACCACCCCTCACAAACCCTCCCGCCCCTCGTGTGGCATGCTCGCTCCCCCCCGCATGCATGTATGTATAGTGACATCCCGTCACCATTCACAAACCCTCCCCATTTGGTCATCCTCCCTATTCCCTCGCCATCTGGGTATGCGCGGCAAGTGGGTCACTGTTTCGGTAGGCACCTGCTTGCGATGTGCCCAGATCATAGGATACTGTTAAATCATATTGGCAATTGCCTTATAGGGAAAATAAGAGTATGGGGAATGGTTCCTTCCTTACAGTTTACAATGTGGTCACCAGTGTACGTGGAATCCCAGTAATAGTCCACTAGTTAGTACAAACATATCTTCAATAAGAAAAACAACCATAAGGGTTATCATTGAATCTCATAAGGATACTACTGGGAATCGTACTACAATAGTTGATCCCATCAGTTCTTATTACTTACTTATAATAAAAGAATGGAGTTGTATTTTTTCTGCCACTCTACCTCCTCCATGTGTGGGGGGGGGGCAGATGGCTAATAGAATTTGATAATTTTCATCTTAATAGTTTTTGCTATAAAATTAGGATTGTTTGAGGTGCTTGGTCATCTACCTAGAGGCTAACCACTGATCAATTACAGGGGATGATACACGTGATTTGTTTGTCTGGGCGGGGGATTGTCAAAATGCATCATAGTACTCCAGTTTGGGTACTTGTAATGCTTGTCTTTTTGTGGGTGGGACCTTTCAATGTTGAGGTTACAGGTTGGAGGCAGGGATGGGCAGGGGAGAAAAACTTATGGGACAGTTCTATTTTTAATCTGTGTGCAGTTTGTATGTTACTAAATTTACTTGGGGGGGGTTATAGAGTGGAGATTGTATTGTTATTATTTGAGTTCCTGGTTTGCACTGTTTGTTAAAAACTTACGCTTCAACTTGCTATCTCAGTATGCAGTGGTACACAATGGTATGATATACAGAAAGGAAAATTGATGAAAGTTTTAAAATATGTACATGGAGTGTTAGTGGCCTAAAAACTCGTACTAAATGAGAAAAGATTTTTGGAAAGGTTAAGGGTCTCTGCACAGATATCTTATGCCTCCAGGAACTTCATATGGTATCTAAGGAGGACATCCACATGGCCAAAGGCTGGGGTGGAGAGTGATTCAGCTTATATTTCACCTCAAAGGTGAGGGGGTGGCAATCTGGATCAGGCCTAAGTTTCCTGGAACTGTTACCAAGGCTTGCCTGGATAAATCAGGAGGATGCTATGTATTATTACAAACAATGCTGAACTTGGGGGGGTGGGGGGTGAATCCATTTATGGACCAAATTTTGATTCACATGAGTTCTTTGACAGACTCTCAATGGAAATATCTAATATGGAGGGGTCTTGGATGCTGTGCGGAGACTTCAGTTGTGTGTTGGGCAACGTTATGGATCGTTCTTCTAGAGGGGGTGGAATAAGATCCAAGAGGGCTCAGGCACTGAGGCAGTTAATGCAAGAAAACAGATTGCTAGAAATATGGAGACACTTGAATCCCAAGGGAAGAGAATATACCCACTACTCCCGTTCTGCTAAAAGCTATTCCCCATTAGATTTGGCCTTGGTATCCCAAGGAACATTAACAAATTTGAGTTACATAATGCATGGCACAGTGGCCATTACTGACCATTCTCCTGTATGTCTTTCCTTCTCCGAGATGGACTCATCTGGGGTGTACAGGGGTGACAATTAGACCCTACCTTACTTAAGAAGAAGGACGTTCAGTTATTTATCAAGAAGCAAATAAGAGAATATTTAGATAATAATCCGCCTGGACTGACGTCCACAGCAATAAGATGGGATGCCATGAAGGCAGTTCATAGAGGAGCTATAATTTCTTACGCATCTTACAAAAATGTATTAATGATCAACAGATAACAAAACCAAAATCTTTGCAGTAGAAAGGGGCCCATATGGTGTGCTGAGCGACAGCAGATCCTCCAACGACCTTAAGTGGGAATTTAGCACTGCACATAGTGTTAGAATTGAGTGGGCCTTGCTTCTGACCCAAGCTGGCAATTATTTTGAGGGTGATTTGGGTGGTAAATGGTTAGCTTGGCAGTTAGAAAGCAAAGAAGGGGCATAAAATGTAGCAAAAATTAAGAATGAGAGTGGAGAAGAGGCAGTCAATGATTCTGTGATTGGAGACAGTTTCAGAGTTTATTATGAAGCTTTATATTCAATGGAAACATCTTCCACAGACACCCAAATAAAGGAGTTTTTGAATACAGTGGCCCTTCCCAGAGTAGATGAGGAGTACAGGGAAATGCTTAATGCACCAATTGAAGAGAGCGAGGTTAGGACGGCCATTAAACATCTCGGGGGGGACCAGGACCGGATGGCTTTCCCATTGACTTTTTTTAATACTTCCAAAATAAATTATTGGCTCCTCTCTTGAATATGGTCAAAGAAAGTCTAGTGACGAGAGTCTTGCCACCCTCCATGTGGTCTGCTATTATAGTAGTTCTCCCTAAAACAGGAAAGGATCCACAGCAAAGTTTCTATTACAGGCCCATTTCGCTACTAACATCTGACTATAAAATTGGAGCTTGCATTTTGGCAGGTAGGCTGAAAGTGGTTCTACCCCATATAATACATGAGGACCAGACAGGTTTTGTCAAAGGTAGACAGGGGAAGCATAATGTCAGGAAGACAGTTATTGTGTTATGGCGATGGCTGAGAGGAATAGTTGGGCAGGATTGCATTCCATAGTTTGGACACAGAAAAGGCATTCGACCGTGTGGAGTGGGGATATATGTTCTGGGCACTGGGGGAGTTTGGAATTGGAGATAATATAATTCAGTGAATTAAGGCCCTCTACAGTCAGCCTTCAGCTCAGATCTTGGTCAATGGTGCACTCTCTAAGCCTTTCCAACTGACGAGAGACAGGAGGCAGGGCTGCCCTCTTATCACCTTGCTTATATGTGATGGCTTTGGAGCCTTTGTCCACAGTAATGAGACAGGATCAGCATTTGGAGGGATTGCGAGTAGAGAGCACGACATACAAGCTAGCTCTGTTTGCAGACGACTTACTAGTCCTGTATATTTAAAAGATGCCCACTCTGGCCCAATTGCTCTGCAGGATAGTTTAACAGAATTTGGGAACCTTGCTAGCCATAAAATAAATTGGGAAAAAGTGAATTGCTGCCTCTGCGAACAGAAACTCCTGATTTATTGCTTGATCCCTTACTGCTGCTGAAAACAGTCAAATCCCTGAAATACCTGGCTATATATAATATATATATATATATATATATATATATATATATATATATATACCTAAAATGTGGCTTACCTACATCGAGATAATTACCCTCTGTTACTGGAGAATATCTGTAAAGACTGTGAGAGGTGGGAGGGTTTGTCCATCATTCTCATAGGCAGAAGAAACACAGTTAAGATGAATATACTTCCAAAATGTTTGTACGTATTCCAAAATATGCCGATTAGGGTCCCAGAGTTATTCTTTAAACAAATAAATAGTATAATTCACAGGTTTCTCTGGGATGGGAAAGCAGCCAGGATAAAACGTAGTATTTTACAGTTGCACATGAAGGATGGTGGTCTGGCACTACCTTGCTTTAAATATTAATAGTGTATGGGAGACATTTACTATTCACTGAATTCGAATAATTCCCAGTGTTTTAGTATATCATCGTGACATCAAGAGGTTGTTGTACCCTCTTGAGTATGTCTCATCGATGGTACAACAACATGGAATGCCAGCACGTGTTGCTGCTGCTGACTCCTGTCGCAGCGAAGCTGTAGAAACACACCAAAACCCCCTTGTGGGTGCAGTACCAGGAGTTTCGTGGAAACAAAGATGGGCATAGACACCGCAGACTGCTAGATAGAACAGTAAGTGCGTTATGATTTATTTAATAAAAAAAAAGAAACAAGCAGTCTATGAGAAAGGGGGACCAGGGAAGGAGCGGGGCTTGTTCTGGCCGGGGGGGGCAAGGTCAGTGGCACAATGCTCTTGAAATGCTCCCTTGTTGTTTAACTGTTGCCCATACACTATAAAAGACTGTGGATGGGCAACAGTAAATAACAATGCTGAGTTCACTTCTTGATGTTTCATGACAATGATAAACCTCTCGAATTTTGCTGTCGGGGTTTACTAGATTATCATGACAACCTCTTGAAGTAAACACAGTGTTGTTGTTCACTGTTGCCCATCCATTATCCTCTATTTATTGGGCTGCACAGTTGACATTCCTCCAATCTCCTACTACAGGCTCTATCCCAGCTTGGCACTGAACTGAGGAAGAATCACTAATTGGGTGGGTTGTTGTGGGGTCTCCTTTCCCCATCTCTTAATAAACAAACATCAACCAAATTGTCTAACCCATTCACGAACCAAAATTCAGAATTTGGAGGGGGGTGCTCACCAATGTATTGGCCACATTTGCGGTTTATCTCTTAATGCTGCTCTACGTGCTAGTTTTAGTAATCAAGAAGGCTATTTTTTTTTCATCAGGCACTACTACAATGGGGGAAAATGGGGGTTTGGGGTGTTAATTACCTTTTTTATGGGGGCTTCCTTAAACGCTTCTCCAGGCTCAAACAACAATATGGCATTAGACCAGGAGTTTTTTTTTTTTGCATACTTGCAGATAAGACAATATTTGGCTGACTTGAACCCTTCGTTGTCACCGATTGAAGAACATTTCTGTAAACCACAACCTAGTTTGTCTATTTTAACTGGCCTTTATGGACTCTATTTAGGGACCATACATATCCCTGTAGTTAAGGCCAGATCAGACTGGGAACAGGAATTAGGCATCATCAGAGATACCGCAATGTGGAAAACTTCTATTAGACATGTTGATCAATGCTCCAATTCCAATAAACTACATAGAATTCAGTGCTTTATATTTTTTTTGGTGCCTGCCCATGATCCTCCATTCAGAGGTCAGCCCTGCTCTGTCTGCCATCACCCCATGCCCAGACTTGCCCCCCTGGTTGGGGCTGCCTGGGGGGCTCCCACCCAATAAACACTATAGGCAAGCCCCTGCTTACCCACTGAGTCAGGGCCATGGGAGCGGGACTCCCTCGATGGACACTGGTGGCAGTGGAGACGGCGGCGGCACAAAGCATCATACCCAGAGGCTGGATTTTTTGTGAATACTGGATCCCTGGGGGAGGGGACATGCAATGACATCCAACATCCTCCCTGTCCCCACTTAAATAACAACACCGGCCACAGCGGTACCCCCAGCCTCCTTCAGGGGTCCATAAAGCACCGGGCACTCTTTCCCCCTCTCCCCAGAGGAGAAGAAGAGTAGTCCCCAGGATGCTCGATCCTTCTCCTCCCGGCTGGCCCTCCAACTTCTGAGTCTATCAACGAACCGGGGATGTCGGTACCACAAGCGGACACCTTGCCACTGCGCTGGCGGGCCAGCCTCAGTACTTCTTTTTTGGATGGAGCCTATCTTCCACCTTCCAAACTCCATAGGTTTGACCATGATAGAAAACTGATGTGCCCTAGGTGTCTTGTGGGGGTGGGAGACTTTGTTCATATGGCTCTGCTGTGCCCTAAAGTAGCCTCCTTTTGGTATAGTATACATGAACAGATGGAGAGAATCTTGAAGATGCCTTTACCAAAGTTACCCTTGGAGCTCATCCTGGGAGCTGAACCTAAACCAGCTAGACATCCATGGAAAATTAGACTCTGGCATGTTGCATGAGTAAATGCAGGTAAAACTATCACACAACATTGGGTTAGCAATACCCCACCCAATACAGTCCAGTGGCTTAATAACTAAATGTTGTGCATGAAGACAGAAGATATCAACTTACAGTGCTGGGGCAGGCAACAGTATTAGATAAAATATGAAATCCATTACTGGAAGCCATAGAACATGGGGTTATTGATGCATAAAGCACTAATCAGGACTATTTTATTACATATAGATAATCATTGATTTTCTGTAGTAGTGCGAATTAGAACATGGGCCACATGTTTTATTTGTTATTATAATCATTGTAAAAAGTAGTGAAGCTGAGTAGGTCCTTGGTCCACATCATAACTGATATGCGCTCTGGTTATGTATCTTTATTTGCTATTTAAATGTGAACTTTATGAATTCTCTGTATGCATATCTTTATACAGTTCAAGCTTTTTAATAAAATATGTTTACAAAAAAATATATACAAATGCCACTGGTCACTAATCTCCATTAGGCATGACATGCAATATTGCAGTGCTCACCCTATAGAGGGATACTTTACATGTAAAGACAGTGAGAGGCACAAGGAAACCAAGTGGCTGCATGGGGCAGCAGCACGGAAGGGGCGTACTAAATTAAAAGGTGCTAGCAGAGACAAGCTTGAAATGCAAAAAATGTTAATATAAAAACCAAAATTGTTGCTGCCACCTTTGTATTCATATCGAGCTCAATTCTCAAAGCGGCCTTTGAGCGGCACAAGCTGTGGCAAACAGCAGCTTGCGCTGAAGCCTGGTACATCAGGGACCCTGTGACCAATTCTCTAATGGGCAGGGTCCTGGCGGCAAAGTCCCACAGCTTGCAGCAACTGTGGTGTTATGCCAAACAGAGTGCACACTGGGAGAGTTAGCCACAAGCTATGGGGTGGCCATGCACCGCTATAGTCCCTGGTGGACTAGTGGCCCCCTCTCCCCGATCTCACCCAGTTATAAATATAAATATATATCTCCATCCAATCCCTAATGCTGTAGTGGCCCACCCCATCCCCGATTCCTCAAGCTGCCCATCACTGTACATATATGTAACCCCCATACCTTGTGGTCTAGTGAACCCTCACCCCCCCACCATGGCAGGTAGTGCCCACCACCACCACCACCCCAATCCAACCCTGAGCCAGCAACTGGCACAGCCCTCCTCTCACCACCGTGGCCAGCTGCTGACTGACCTGTCGGTGGCGGCACTATATATACATACAGTACTTCATTGACTGACAGCTGGTTCACAGCTGTCAGTCAATGAGCGTGTAGGTATTATACAGTACACCTTACTGACAGGTCAGTCAGCAGCCAGCTTTGGTGGTGAGAGGAGGGCTGTGCCGGTTGCTAGCTCGGGTGTTGGATGGAGAGGTGGCACTACCTGCTGGGGTGGGGGTGGGGGCCACTAGACTACCAGGCATGGGGGTTATTTATATGTACAGTGACAGATGGCTTCCGAGATCTGGCTGAGGGGCCACTAGACCACTAGGGAGTGGAGATATATATTTATATTTACTAATGAGCGAGATCGGGGATCGGGGTGGGGGAGGCCACTAGACCACTAGACCACTAGAGACTGGGGATTTATATTTATCTTTACTAACAGGTGAGATCAGGGAGGGGGGCTACTAGACCACTAGGGATTGGGCACTTATATTTATTAACAGTCGAGATCGGGGAGTGGGGACCGTGACACATTGTCGCAAACAGGCCAACTCTCCCAGAGTAGGTTTTCTAAGTTCCCTTAGATCAGTCCTGACAGGTTTAAGGGTACATAGAAATTCTCCCTCTGGGTCAGTTCTGAGAATCCCACATTAGGGGATATGGCAGCCTGTGTCTGCCGCAAGCCCCCTAGTGCCATGCTGCAGCGCACATTTGGGTTCACGGGTAGCGCAAGCCCTGTTTGGGGCTGGCAGCCTGCAGTTGATGCACGCTGCCATTGGGAATCACTCCCAGTGCATCTTTTGGTGCAGGGGGCACTGTGCACCATTCTTTGTGGTGCATGCCCCTTACACCATGCCTGGAGCTTTGAGAATTGGGCCCAGCATATTTACTACTTTTTGGATGAGGTGTATGGCAAAAGGAAGGAGACAGGGTGTGTTGGCATCACTGAAGGGGGCACCACAAATATTTCTGCTCTGGGCACCATCGGATCTAAAACCAGTCCTGCTTACATGCAAGCTTGAGACGGTAGCTTTGGGTTGAAGTAGGTCAAGGCATAAGATGATACTACTAAGGACTTTGCCTGAGCAAATGCAACTTCACATGCTGCAGTGCAGTTTCACTGAATGTCAGCTCCCAATGGAGTATGCAAAGAATGCAGTACGGTTGCCAGATTTGGAACAAACTTTCCATAGTTGTTTATTAACCCTATGAAAGATCATAACTCAGTCACATTTTTAGGGCCTGAAGTTTCCACTATAACAGCCATGGCTGCCAGGAGTGCATGAAGCCTGCTGTGTTATGATGTGCCCCAGTTATTCCACGGATTTCTGAAACAATTTCACTTCTTCCTGACACTCAGGCCATATTGCTTAAGGGTGATAGGAAACAGTTTTTTACACCCCTAGATGCCCTCCTGTTATCCTTTTAGGGTGTATTCCAGTATTCTGATTGGTTTCCTACCTTTTTTGTTAAATTAATAATCTAATGTTGTTGCCTGTCTAACTACCCTGAATCCCTCTCTTCTCAGCAGTTGCTGCTATCTCTTTTCCTACCGCCTGAACATTTTGTGACATCAATAACACCATTCCAAGCCATTCAGATGAACCACAGGGAGTGGGAGTGATTGATGTCGTAGAATGTTTTAGAAATGTGAAAGGAAAGAGCAGTAGCTGATGAAGGGAGTGGAACTCTATGTAGATCTAAGGGAACCCCAAAGCTGGATTATTTATCAAAAAATCATCAAAGCGTATCAGAATACTTAACTGGCACGGAAAGGAAGATGGAAGGGCAGTTAACTATGTAAAAATCTTTCCTGTCTCCTTTAAGAGGCTGTAATATGGCATCAACATGTAGGTTCAAAGGTGTGCTGTATCATTTCAGCCAGTTAGAAGGATATCATTCAAGTAACACTGGATGCCTTGAAGTCTTTGCTGAATGGGTCTAGGTTATAATAGCACGGACAAAATAGCGGAGCAGGAAACCGCACTGACAGCAGATAGCACTGACAACAGGTGCTGAAGAAAGTGCACCCCCTGGCTATTAGATAGTCAACTCCAAGAGGAGATGCATTTGGGGGAGTGAGCATAATTCAGGTGGGTGGGCAGAGTCCGTGGAGGAAATCAGCAGCGGACACAAGTTTGGTGGGGGAGGTGGAGACAGGGGTAAGTTGGGGGCATAACAGGTTGGGGAAGGGGAGATTTAGAGTATGTGCAGAAGGGAAGATGAGTGCATGATCACACGGCAGCTGAGTAAAAAAAAAAAAAAAGGAAAAAGAATGCAGGAAGGTGAGATCTGAACCTGGCAGCCGTAGGAACTGCCGCCATCCACAGCCTGGAGCTCTATCCACTGAGCCATAGTTACGGCATCCTGGCAGCTGACATTTACAATCTGAAAACAGGCACAGGGATAGTGCTGTTATGTCCGTGCTATGCTTTCCCTGTTGGTGTTTACAGAAACATTATTTTTACCACGCGGTTCTGTGCTGCACTATTCATTCCGTGCTATTTTAACTGGATACCTTGCAGAATTTGGTCCATTGCTTTTTGGCACAGAGCTGGGACAGAGAAGGTGCGAAAAGCAATGCTGTTGTAGCAAAGTAGCCCTTTTGCAATGAAATTGTTAAATACATGAGTGATCTTTCATCCACAGTCATTTGCAAGTATGATTTCAGTAGATTCAACTTCCTAAGCAGCCTACCTCCAGCTAATGAGGCAAACACATTTTCAGTCTTTATAGTATTGCTCTTGGCGCAACACAAGGTTTAGAGTCACGTTAAAGCCTCCACAAATTAGAAAGGAATCATCCTTTTGGATCTCACAAATGGTATAGCCCAGTTACTATGGTCCACCAAGGGCCATAAGACATAACAGTACAGTGAAGCCTTTTAAAATTTAGGGTGACCATCTGGCTGCACACAGCTTCACCGGCATCCATTTCAGGCTGGAAAACATCTACGTGCTTTTCCCAAACTTCTGCCAGACCAATTATGTCTTGCAGCAGGGCCTCAATACTATGCCTGCTCTGGCAAATCTCTAGCCATTACCTTCCCAGTTATAAAGGATAGCTCTAACTTCGAGGGGGAGCTCATGCAGCAGGTAATACCATTAGGACTAATGTCACCAGGCATTAGGACCCCATGGAAAACTTGTAGCTAGCAGTCTGTAGTGGGGGACCGCCCGATGTCAGACATGGTATAAAGGGGCCGGTCCCCCGGCACCATCTCTGTTCTTTTTCCGCTGTCAACCCGCTTAGTTCAGCTCCACGGATGCCTTTCAATGCAGTCAAGCACTTTTTTTCCTACTATTGTATTAATATTTTGTTTCTTCAATTGTCCTTTAACGTTTTCTATCTCCGTGCATGTCGTCGCCCTCTGCACCACAACGCAATGCAACGCAAGTCCAAGTGTGCATACGGGAAACAGATTCCAGCCAAAGATGGCCACGCGGCCAGCCTCATCTGTCTAGGCCCCGACCAGCGGCCTGCCGACTGCCCATACTGCTGCATGTTTAACCAGAAGACCAGGACCAGGAAAGCCAATGCCTTGAAAGTCTATCTCCTGGAACAGAAAGTGGCAGCCATGCAGCGGACTTCAGAGTGCAGCTCTTCTTCTCCCGCCATGGACTCCCCACCCAGAGATAAGTCATTGGGAGGGAAATACCATCACCATAGGGAAAAGGATAGGGCCAGGTCTGAGTCCCACCCTAAGTTGCCTTCGAAGACACCATCTTCTTCTTCGACCTCTGGCCGGAGGTCAGGCTCATGCGACCGAATCCTCGAAGAAGTCTAAATCAGCTCCCGCCTCTTCTCAGAGCAAGCAAAGGGAGCCATCTTCCTCAGGGCGTTTGTCTGCTCATCCTTCCCTGGCCCACCAACCCCACAAGTCCTCTTCAGGGTCGACCCAGGAAGGCCATCCACCTGCCAGTAAGTCAAAAGACACAGGCAAATCTGACAGTTTGTCAGAAAAGTACAAGCACCCTGATGACTCTAAGGGGCATCAGGAAACCATCCACCACTGGATGCCCCCTCTGCCTCCTCCAGCCAAGGTGTGCGCCTCCACCCTGGACAGGCACCCATGAAGCTGGTTGCCCTCTCTGGTGTTCCGCACTCCAACGCCTGATACGAGGCTGTTGCTGGCAGAGGATCAGATGCTCACCCTTCCCTCTGAGGACCAGTCACCCGATGGGCCACCTCCTACTCCGGACACCAGGTCCCCTGGGGATGCAGATCCCAAGCAGCTGGACAAGGACAAGGAGGGCTCTCCAGACCCGGCACCAGATCCACAAGATCCACGGACGCCAGGTCCAGCGAACCCGATGCCCACACCAGCAGTCATCCCCGTGGTGGACATTGAGTCGCTCTTTACATCGTGGTGGAATACAGTCAAAGGGGACTTGTTATACAGACCCCCAGTCCCATCTCCAACACCTCCACCAATGGGACCCCCTCCAACACCTAATCCGGCTAGAGAGGAGGTAGCCCACCTGGACTCCAAAGGCAAATGTAGGAGGAGGTGTTCTTCCCCTATGCCATCCTCCAGCGGATGCCCATCCTTCCCGGATAATGGGGATGCAAGTCTCTCCTCACCAGACTCCTCTGATGAAGAGGAATTTGTCCCACCTTCCCCGGGTCCTAGGGACTCTCTGAGGTCCCCCCACCCCCCGGATGACCCTTCATTTCTGGACATCATGAGGCACATTCAGTCTATTTATGAATGGGACACAGAGGAGTTGGACCCAGATCGCAGACATCTGGCTAAATTCCTAGGGTCCAAAGAGCCCAAACCCCTGGTGATCACACATCTTGTAGAGCCATTCCAGGATGTCACCAGGATAACATGGTGCAAACCGTCCACTGCGGCTGTCCCGAAGAAGGCAGACAAACTATACAAAACCCCCAAGGCCGAGCTCTTTTTGGGGGAACACCCAAAAGCCAATTCGTTGGTGCTTACAGCTGCTCATGGTCGCAGTAGCTAGCCTAAGCACCTTAGCTCCCAACCACCAGATCCAGAATACAAAAGCTGGATAGCTGTGGCAGGAAAGTTTATTCATCAGCAACGGGATCTATCCATTCACTGAACTTCCTGGCCCACATAGTGACATATCAGCAGTCACTTTGGGAGAAAACCATGGAAATGGTCAAGATCCTGCCAGACTCTGACACTAAGGAGGAAATCCTGGCCTACACCCAGTCCGGACTGGACGTAGACAAGCATGTCCTTAGGTGCTCATATGATGCTGTGGACATGGCTTCCTGGGCAGCTGCTTCAGGAATTTCTCTGAGGAGGCATTCTTGGCTTAGGCTAACAAGGTTCTGCCCAGATCTCCAGGATTCCATACTGGATGCACCCTTTCAGAACCCAGTACTATTTGGCCAGGAAGTGGAAACACTGTTTAAGGAACTTCAGGAGTCGGGCAAAGCCATAGCAGACATACATCATATGTACAAGTCGGAGCCTCAAGGGCTTCACCGTCATCCCTTTCATAGGGGTCAGGGACAAGGGGGCAAGCAACCCCAAGGCAAAGGGATCAAGAGGCATGGTCACCCTGTCCCTCAGGGCACCCCAGGACCCAAGCAGCCCAAAGCTCACAGGGCACAGAGCCCCAACCCCTCCACAGCTTGACTCACTGCATCTCCCTCCTCACTTCTCTGGAGACGCAGAGTGAGAAAGTAGGAGGGAGATTTTCCCTTTACCTTGCCGAATGGTCCAGTATAACCTCGGACCAATGGGTGCTAGAAACCATTCACAGGGGTTACGCAATGGAGTTTTTCAGCATCCCACCGGACAATTCCTCCCCCCCACCCATTGTCCACCATCTCATGCCAAACTTCTGGCAGACGAAATCCAGCTGCTGCTTGAGAAAAACGCCATCCAGCCAGTGCCTCCAGCCCAAAGGGGCACGGGTTTCTACTCCCGTTTCTTCCTGGTCCCAAAAATAAATGGGAGACCTTCGCCCCATTCTGTATCTCAGCCAGCTCAATCTCTCAGTCAAATACCAGAGATTCCGGATGCTGACTCTGGCAAGCTTGCTCCCCCTTATCTATCAAGGGGGACTGGTTATGCTCCCTAGATCTGCAGGATGCCTACATGCACATCAAGGTCCTGCATTCTCACAGGAGATTTCTCTGGGACCGGTTCTGGGACCAGCATTATCAGTTTCACGTTCTGCCCTTCAGCCTGTCATCGGCTCCCAGGGTTTTCACCAAATGCCTGGCAGTAGTGGCAGCAGCCCTCTGAAGGAAAGGCCACTTCGTTCTACCCCTTCCTGGACGACTGGCTCATTTCAGCTCAGTCGGCAGACCAACTGAGAGCTGCCCTAGAGGAAACAGAAAGCTTATTCCTCTCCCTGGGTATAACTGTAAATTGGCTGAAGTCGCAACCCTGGCCCTCCCAGAGGTTGCAATACATAGGGGCGATCCTGGACACAGTTCAGGGAAAGGCCTTTTTGTCTTCAGACAGGGCAGATCACTTGATGGACCTGGTGCGCAGAGTCCAAGCGGCATCCTCAGTCCCAGCGAGGGTTATTCTGCAGCTTCTGGGCCACATGGCTGTGGCCATTGCTATGGTCCCCCTTGCCAGATTACACATGAGGGACCTGCAGTGGCACCTCAAGGTCCAATGGGATCAGGCGGTGGATGACTTGGATTGGCCGGTCCGAGTTTAAGTGGCAGTCCGTCACTCCCCCGAGTGGTTGCTCTGCCTTCCACATTTAGAGGGAGGGGTCTCCTTTCAGAGACCACCCCATCTCAAACCCGAATGACGGATGCCTCATTGTCCGGATGGGGGGCTCACCTAGGGGAACACAGAACCAGGGAGGCCTGGTCTCCCACAGAGTGCTCTCTGCACATCAGTGTTCTGGAAAACAGAGCCATTCTGTATGCCCTCGTGGCATTTCAAGACCAAGTCTCTCCAGGTTCTCTCTTGGTGCAGTCAGACAACACTCCGGTTGTCTTCTACATCAACAAGCAAGGGGGCACTCAGTCATACCCCCTTTGCAGGGAGGCCGTGAGAATGTGGAACTGGGCAGTGGAACATCTGGATCTCATGGCTGTACACCTGCCAGGAAGCCAGAACGTTCTCGATGATGGTCTCAGTCACTCTTGTTCTCTGAACCATGAGTTGGAATTGCTCCAGAAAGTCATAGATGACCTCTTCGGTTGCTGGGACCATCCAGAACTGGACCACTTTGCATTCCCGTGCAATGCCAAACTGCCAAATTTCTGCTTGCTCGATCCAGGGCCTGGTGTTTTCTGGCGAGACTCATTGTCCCTCTCCTGGACAGGGAGGTTCATGTACGCTTTTCCTCCCTTCCCTCTCATTCAGAGAGTACAGCTCAAACTGCAGTCAGAGGAGGCCAGGATGATTCTGGTGGCTCCTCTTTGGCCCCGGCAAATCTGGTACCCGCTGCTACAGCAACTGACCTTGGAACCTCCCGTGCAGTTACCACTCTCCACCCACTTGCTCTCTCAAGAACAAGGGATGCTGGTCCATCCTGCTCTGCAGTCTCTTCACCTGCATGCCTGGCTCCTGCAGTCTTAGCAGAGGAAAGATTAGGGGTGCCAAGCAGGGTGGCAGAAGTTCTCATAGCAGCGAGGAAACCCTCCACAAGAGCAACCTATGCCATGAAGTGGAAGCATTTTTGCCTCTGGGCAATAGCTTGTGCCGTAGATCCCCTGGATTGTCCAGTCAAGAATGTGCTGTATTTTCTCCTCCACCTCTTGTACCTGGGGCTAAGCTACTCGTCCATTAAGGTACATATGTGTGCGGTT
Organism: Neoceratodus forsteri; assembly: GCA_016271365.2. Taxonomy (NCBI): domain Eukaryota; kingdom Metazoa; phylum Chordata; order Ceratodontiformes; family Ceratodontidae; genus Neoceratodus; species Neoceratodus forsteri. The sequence continues at coordinate 143,352,442 of CM028129.1, read as the reverse complement.
TCTGCATACCTTGCACCATATGGGGAGAGGACTCTGGCACAGCTCAACGTGTGCAAGACCTTCCTTCCTTCGAGGGGTTCTTCATATCAGACCTCCCAGGAGGGATCCGTTCCCACCATGGCATTTACTTTTTGTTCTTGAGAAGCTCATCCTGCCTCCCTCCGAACCAGCTGCGACTTGCGAGCTACGCTTTCTTCCATGGAAAGTGTTATTTTTAGTTGCTATTACTTCCGCTCGAAGGGTTTCCGAGCTTCAGGTCCTTATGTGTAAGGAGCCTTATCTTATTTTCCACAGGGACAGGGTGACCCTGCGTACGAATCCTAAGTTTCTGCTGAAGGTGGTGTCAGTTCTGACTCTGAACCAAGACGTCAGCCTTCCGGTTTATTACCCTGAATTTGAAAATCTGGGTGAGGCCTTGTTGCATGCCCTGGATGTACATAGAATCCTTCATTATTACCTCCACCGAACCAGAACAACAAGGAAGGTGGACCAGTTGTTCATCTTCTTCACGCAGAGGATGACAGGGGCTCCTTTATCCAAACAGTCACTAACCCATTGGTTGGTGCACTATATATCTTTCTGTTACCAGCATCATGGTAAACCCCTGCCAGGACCCACCAAGGGTCACTCCACCAGGGCTGGGGCTACCTTGTTTGCCTCCTTGAGGAATGTTTCCTCAGCATATCTGCGCTGCTGCAACCTGGAGCACATTCCACACCTTCATCAGGCATTACAGCCTCAACATTGCTTCTAGGAGGAAAGCAGGTTTTGGACTAGCCGTCCTGCAGGGCCTACTCTCTTGAAGCTATTCAGCCATTGTGTTTTTTCTTCTCCCCCTCCCATCAGACCTGGGCCTATTCTTGGGTGCTGTTTGGGACTCAGTCCTAATGGTATTACCTACTGCAAGAGCTCCCCCTCGAAGTCAGATAGTACAGTTACTTAAGAACTTACCATAATAGTAGATCTTCGAGAGGAGCTCTTGCAGCAGGTGGCTTTCTCACCCTCTATCCCTCAGGTTTCTGTGTGTTCTACCCTTTTTAGGGTTGGGGAGATCCTATCTGGTTCTCCAGTCCTTTCAGCCGGGTCTCTGGTGGGAGAACTGAGATGGCGCTGGGGGACTGTCCCCTTTATACTACGTCTGACATCAGGCGGAGCCAACGTCGGGGGTGGTCCCCTGCTACAGACTGCTAGCTATAAGTTTTCCGTGAAGTCCTAATGCCTGGTGACATTAGTCCTAATGGTATTATCTGCTGCAAGAGCTCCTCTCGAAGATCTACTGTTACAGTAAGTTCTTACATAACTGTACTTTAATAGACACCACATGCAAGGGAAATTCTGCCATTTGATTGTTTAGTGTCAATGTCACATTTAAAACTGTGGCAGTCTGGCACACAATGGCAATCTGGGAATACAAGGGGTTACATTGCGTCCTTTGGACCATACAATGGCATTGTACACTGATGATGTGTTTCTTTACATCCTGGACCATCAGATCTCTCTGAAGCATGTCATGTCAGAGGTAGATTATTTTTCCCAGTGCTTGGGATTCTTGCTGAACACTGCTATGAAAGAAGTCTTGGTTTTCAACTTTGTGGTGCCCCAGGAAGTTCAGTGTACTTACCCAATGAGATGGGGGGGTTGAACAATTAAATCATATAGGTGTCAATCTGGCAGTGAGTATTTCTACCCTTTTTAAGGATAATTATCTTCCACTGATGAAATCTCTCACAATGGATATTAAACGTTGTGGGTCCTTCCTCACCCATTTTATTCCTGTATTCTGTCAATTAAAATGAATGTGCTTCCCAGACACCTTTATTTATTTAGGTGTACCAGCTTTTCTCTTTCTGGCTGGTTTAGGAAGTGTCTACAGCAACTTCATACATTTTTTTTGGGTGGGGGAGAGGCCGAGAATCCATAGCCAGTATCTTGCAGGCACAGAAACAATGTTGGGGGGTGGGCTGTCCTGTGCTTACAAGATTATTACAAGGTGGCCCAGTTGAATATTGCCTTCTTATGAGGCAGTCCGGCTTACCAGTCCCATTAGAAGGATATTGAACTGAGAGAGGGGACAGAGCCAACACTAGAGGCAGTGCTGTTTAATGGTGCACTGAGTCAGAGATTTAGGAAGTCATCCTTCTAAAGGATATCGGTGATGCTTGCTGCATGGGATAGGAGCTGGAAGACAAAAAAGAAGCAATTATTGTTCTGGTGCTTTTCATGGTTTGCTTGGAATCCCCCCTTTTCCCCAGAAGCTTCTCCCTGTAAAAATCTTCAGAATGATCAGTGTACATGACAGTTGGGTATGTCAAAAGAATTTATTGTATACTTCCAACACGATCCGGGAAACTGCTGCTCCCATATCCACTCCCATCAGTATCAATAAGTGAAGTCACTGGAATGCTGTCTGAGCATCATTGTTGGGATACCACATGCAGGAGTCACACGAATCGGACACCACTTGCATGTGACATACACACTTCTTCCACTGAGGCTGCACTTCATACTTACCATGCCATCATGGTTGCTGTCCCACCTCTAGGGCACATGCATGGCATGCACTAGACAACATGGCTACTTTCCCACAGTGCAGACACACTGGTTCTTTAGCCCATCAGTCCTGGCCCCTGTGGTACATTTTTGTACATCAGCACATGCTCCTCCCTTTTAGTACTTTGACAGTCACTTTGTGCATCTGGAGTGATGCACTAAACTGATGAGACTCCCAGGCTACAGTCTCCATTGACACAGCTACAGTATCTCCACAGATTTTTGCTATGTTAAACATGCTTCAGATAATACCCAATGTCAAATCGCATTTTGATAGGTCATCCATTAGCTACCCCTAATATGGAACAACTTGCAAAAAACTTTGAAACTGGTCCTCCCTATCAATTTCTCAGCATTCAAAATGCTTTATGTATGCTCTGTCAAGGAGTCTTGTAGCTGCTTCCACTGATTAGTGCCAGATCACCATGTTTCAGAGTCACTGAGTCCCCCTGGCACCTGCTATCTACCATACTCTCTTACCTCCTCCTTCTCTATCGGTACCCAAAACATTCAACGAGTGCTCCATCTTGGAGCCTTGTAAATAGTCCCCCCGATCATTGCTACTTGTCCCTTGCCTTCAGAGGTTCACTGTACTGGTCCCCTTCCCCTTCAAGTACCTTTGTTTTTGCCTTCCCTTTCCCCCACTATGAATGCCACAAGCCTACCTCCACATTATCCTTCTCTGTTCTTACCCACTGTTCCTCTCTCACAAGGTTATCAAATTCCATGTATATTGTATATACTGATCTAGGTATCTGCCAGTGTTACTCCAGCAATATATTGTCTCTTGTCATATTCCCTAATTGGATCCTGTTCCACTGTATACTGATGTGAGCAATACTTACTCTGCATATTTTCATGTATATTGCGTGTACAACTTAATCTGTGTACTGAATATGAACATGTATATATTGTATATTTAACTTACTCTGTGTACTAAATATGTGTATTGTCCAGGTCCACCTCAAATACTAGTTTTTTTTATCAACTGTGTTTCGCCTGGTTAAATAAAGATTTTGATTGATTGAGTTGATTGATAACAGGCACTTCTGAATTGCCTTGCTCTACAGACCACACATCTAATGATCTTGTAAGGTGTCATGCTGGGTTGTATCAAACAATGCAATGCTCAGACAGCTTCTGCAATTTTGCAGCAAACTGGATAATTGACTCCATTCCTCCTGGTGTTTTTTTTGTGAAACCGATAACGCTCAGTGGGGCTTACAACAGAAATGCCATTGCAGTACTTCTACAATCTCCAGCTATGTCCTGTCTCCAGCGTGGACCAGTGCCACAGGAAGTGTGACTGAAGCCCCAAAAGGCAGATGGGTGGATCACAGCCACAGCACCCAAAGGCCCAAGCCAGGAGCCACCCAAAAGCAGCAGGCAGAGGAAAGACAACCCCCCCCCCACCAGAAGGAAAAAACTACAAGTGCAAGCAAGGACATAACGCAGCAGCAAGCAGGAGACAGAAATGGTGGGCAGTGGTTGACTTGCTGCAGAAAGCCATGCAAGACAGCAGGGAGAAGCCATGGACTGTCAAATTGTGAGGAGCCCGGACGGAGAACAGTGCCACTGCACATGGCAAGTGTGGGAAAGAGAGAGGATAGCTGTGAGTGACTTTGGGCAGCAGACAGAGAGAAGGCACTGTGTACAGCTTATTTGAGAGAGAGAGAGAGAGAGAAACAGGTGGCAACTGAGAAAAGAGAAGCACAGTGAGTGGAATGAGTGCTGTGGTGAGCTGCCAGTGCCGAGAATTCAGATGAGCAGTTTGAATGCCATAGGGAGTTAGAGGTGAAAAGAAAGCACTAGGAGTCAGCAGGAGAAGGAGAGGGTGGGACAGCCATGACCAGCAGCGAAGCAAAAGGGAGGATAAGTTGCAGTCAGGTTGCAACAAAAATGAGCACCAAAGGACACTTGTGGCTGCGATCTAAATAGTGCTGGTGAGGTTGTGGTGCAATAACTCATTTGCTCACCGAACTGCAGGCTAAGCCTTGTCCTATTATTTATATCCTACTGGGGATGGAGACTTCCGACTTGGTGGTGGAGCCAGTCAGTTGGTCTGACCATCACAATATAAGGTTCAATTTGAAGGCTCCCCCCTCATAGGCCTGCCCCTGTGGAGATGGTCCAGTACCACCCTTTAAGGGGTTTGACCCCAGATGGCCTAATGGCAGTACTGGACCTATATGGCGTTCCGAGTGTCAGCATGGATCTAGAGAATCTGCTGCAGGCCTATAATAGGATGGGGGTAGAGGCTCTGGATTCCATTGCTCCTGTCCGGGTTCATCCACTCACTCTGCGCCCTCGGTCCCTATGGTTTGATGGGACCTTGAGGGAGCTGAGTCAAGTTGGATGAATGCTGGAGCAGTGCTAGTGGAAGTCTGGCCATGATGCCAACAGGCTTAGATTGATGACCCATTATAAGGATTATCAATCAGCCATCTCCCATAAGAAGGCAGAGTTCCTGTTCAGGGAGATCGCCGCTGCACAGAATCGACCAGCTCAGCTCTTCCAGACTGTTGATAGACTGTGCAATCCAGCCTGTCTCCATTCATTGAGAGCATTGTCACAAGCGAAGTGTGATGAGTTTGCTGGATTTTGTTGCAGCTAAGGTTGCTGACATCAGGTCTGAAATCTGTGCGACCTGTTCCAATGGGGGGGGGGTGTTGGTTGGTGGGAGGTTGATGTCCCTCAGTTCGTATGGTCTGACTTCAACTGACTGGTGGTCGAGGATGTCGTGAGGATCATCCAGAGTATGCAGCCGACTTATAGTCTGGATCTGGGCCCAACTCGCCTCTTAATGGGGTGCATTGAGGTCATCGACCTGGTCCTGGTGGAGCTAGTCAGGTGTTCATTAGAGTCAGTTGTGTTTCTGGACACCCTGAAGGAAGTGGTGGTTACACCCCTCCTAAAGAAATCCTCTCTTGACCCTGACTATCTAGCTAACTACAGACCTGTCTCTAACCTTTCTTTTGTGGGTAAGGTTATTGAGAAGGCTGTTGTACTGCAGCTGAAGGACCATCCCACCATCCACGACATCTACGACCCTCTCCAGTCCAGTTTTCGGAAGAGGTATAGCACTGAGAAGACCCTCATTTGGGTGCTCAGTGATCTCCTGATAGTGAGAGATCAGAGGACCCATTCCATCTTGGTTCTCCTTGATCTCTCTGCAGCATTTGACAGCATTGACCATGGTGTGTTACTAGAGCACCTGCAGTTCATCTGTGGGCTGTCAGGGACGGTTCTCAGGTGGTTTTGTTCTTTTCTCAACGGCAGGTTTTGGAGAGTGGTGTCCAGGATTTTTTCTTTTGACCTGGTCTCCCTGCTGTTTGGGGTAGCACAGGGCTCTGTGTTGTCACCCATGATTTGTGGGGTGTACATGCTGCTATTGGGAGACATTGTTAGGCATTATGGGCTGAGTTTTTACTGCTATGCAGATGATACTCGGCTCTACATGTCCTTTGTGCCTGAGCAGGATGATGCTATCTCGGTATTTAATAACTGCCTCACTGAGATCCAGGACTGGATGAATGCCAGTTGGTTGAGGTTGAACCCTGACAAGACCAAGGTGTTGGTAGTGGGCCCAGGTCATCAGGTTGATGGGCCTTTGGCTGGGCAGCCTTCTGGGCTTTGGCTCAGGGGCGATCAGCTGTTGACCTCTGACTGGGTGCACAGTCGGTGCTATTTTTGACAATGGATTGGCGCTGAAATCTCAGGTGTCCTCATTTTACCATCTGAGGAATATCACCAGGATTAAACATGTGGTCCCACCTAATGACCTTCCAACAATGGTTCACGCCTTTGTGACCTCTCGCCTTGACTATTGCAACTCCCTGTACCTAGGGCTGCGGGGGGGGGTGGATATCCTCCGCTTGCCGCTGGTGCAGAATGCGGCTGCCAGGCTGTTGACTGGCCTATCTCATCATGCCATGTCATGTCTGTGCTCCATAGACTACACTGGCTGCCAGTTCGGTGGCAGATCACCTTCAAAGTCAGTTTGCTGACCTATAAAGCCCTACACAGACAGGGACCATGTTACCTGCAAGAACTTCTGTGCGCCTATCACCACCTCTTCCCACTCCACTCTGCCAGTGAGGGGTTGCTAGAGGTTCCCAAGGTCCGTTTGAAGACCTCAGGAGCCAAGTCATTCGCGTTTATGGCCCTGACCCTGTGGAACTCTCTACCTTGCCGGAAAAGGGAGTGTCTGACTGTGGAGAGCTTTAAATCTGCACTAAAAACATATCTATATGATCTTGCCTTTTTGGAGTATGGTTGAACTGTGATGATCAATACTGATGTTTTAGATATATGTTAGTAATTGTTATTTATGGTGTTTTTATTACTAAATTTTATTTTATTGTGTGTACAAGTGCGTGAATACTTGTTGAATTGGGCTTTTCATAAATACATTTTGAGTTGAGTTGTGAATGTTGAGAAAGGATGCAAATATTGTATAATGGGGAAAATCATGCAAATTCATTTTGCTGTAATTGATTTAATATCAGAATAAACATGATAACACACAAAGTCTAAAGGAAAAGGATGGGAACAAACTTCAGCAGTACTGAACAAGCTAAGTAACTGATTGGTCTCCTGGAGTCTCAGATTTTAATGTTGTCAAATGCAAAGTTGTTTGATTGATTCAGTTTTTGTTGACCTGGATAGGAGGCTCGACAATACTGGCTATTGTTGGCCTCATCTCGGGGGTTGGGGTGGGGAGGGTAATAAAGATGCAAACTAATGGATATTGAACCAGATTAAACTATTGGTAGTATTTTAGTGAAGGGTGGAAATGTGGCCAGGAAACCTGGAAATTCCCCTACTCTTTTTGAGAAGAGCCATGGGATCTTTAACATCAACCTGAATAACTGCCAGAATAGGCAGACAGGACCTCTGTTTAACATCTCATCCAAAGGATGGTACACCTCAACAGTACTGCAGCCCCCTAGCACTTCACTTGGGTGCCAGCATTTTTATGGTATGAGTCCAGTCCCAGTGCAGTACTAGAACCCATATTCTTCAGACCGAGAAACAGACATGCTACCAACTGAGCCATGCCAAGGTGCTGCACTTATGGAGGAAAAACAGAGGCAGAACATATAGACTTTATGGGGCATCTCTTGTTGCAGTGTGGGAGGAAAAGGACCTGCAAATCATGAGAGACAAGGGGCTTAAGGATGCAAGGGTTGGGCAGCTGCTGTCAAGAGGATGGGCAGAATGCTGAGGTGCATTAAAAGGAGCCTAACCAGCAAGGTAGAGGAAGTTATCCTGCCTCTTCACAAGGCCCTAGTCAGTACTCACCTGGAACACTGTATGCAGTTCTGGGCTCCCTAATGCTAAAAGAACATTGAGGAAGTTGAGAGAGTGAAATGAAGGGCCATCAAAACAATCAGGGGTATGCAGGACAAAAGCAATGAGAGGCTGGTGGTTCTTAATATGTTCACATTAGAGAAAAGGAGGCTGAGATAGGGCAAGAGCTCAGTTTTCTGCCTCCTAAAGGGTATCAATGACATTGAAAAGAGATGCTTGATCTGTTGTTGTGCAACATCACACTGGGACATGCCCTGATGCTCAGAGGTGGTATATTCAGGGGTTACATTAGAATGTACTTTTTCTCCCACTAGGCAGTGAACCTATGGAACAGCCTACAGGTGGAGACAGTGGTCATTAAAGGAGACCTACTGGCAGCCATGAAGTCCTGACCACTGCACAGATCGGGCTTCAGCAGCCAGATCCCCCCCCTGCAGTCCCAATAAACACCAATGTGTTAATTTACCTGAATGCCCATAAAAACTGGAACAAGCTCCTCACCAGCTGGCATTTTCTAACATCACGCCACTCACCCCCGAGATCTTGCTGCTAAAACCACGAGATGATGATGCGCCTTTGCCTTTTCCTCCGTGGTGCCCTTATATACGGAGATTTAATAATCTCCATATCTCCCATGCCCCACTTTATTTTCACAAATGGTGCCTAAATGTCATGTGTATACCATGTATGCATCATCTCGTGGTTTTAGCAGCAAGATCTCGGGGATGAGTGGTGCGATGTTAGAAAACGCCAGCTGGTTGGGAGTTTGTTCCAGTTTTTACAAGCATTCAGGTAAATTAACGCATTGGTGTTTATTGTGACTGCAGGGGGGATCTGGCTGTTGAAGTCCCAATCTATGCAGTGGTTGGGGTTCACGACTGCCAGTAAGTCTCCTTTAAGACAGTGCAGGCCTTCAGGCTTAGCCTGGACACATTTCTGCTTACTAAGGGAATCACTGGAGTAGAAATATGAGTTGGGAACCCCTTTAAGTCAGTACATGTTTACACAGCATACTTATTTATATATGCTTATGAAGTAGGGAGAGGCAGACAGGATAGACCTTGAGTTCCTTTTGACCCATCACAATGTTGATATGATGTAATTTGTATGAAAGGCACTATATCAAATGAAATTGATTTCCTTCCTTCCTCCTTTTCTTCCCTTTTCTTTCCTTGTCTTCCCTTCCCTTCCCATTCCTATTCCTTTCCCTTCCCTTCCCTTTTCTCTCCTTTCCATCCCTTTACTTTCCTATTTCCTCTTTCCTTTCATTCCATCTCCCTTCTGCTAATTGTCTCAAAATTCATGGATAAAATTGTATTAACCTAGGTAAATAACTATTTGCTAAACCACCAGATCTTATCTAACCATCACTGTGGTTTCAGATCCCAATTTTTGACCCAAACAGCACTAGTCAACTTTCATGGCTCAGTTTCTGGTGCATCAGATTTCGGATATTTCATGCACTCTATCTTCATTGATCTATCAAAGGCTTTCAATCTGATCAATCAATAGGTTCTGGGGAAGGTTCCAGGGATTATAAGGAATATGGGCAGACTGGATGGACCTCTGGTCTTTTCTGCTGTCATGGTCTATGTTTCTATGTTAATCACTCATTGCAACTTTCTCATTTGCAGTATCTTCTTAAGGTTTTTCCACAAATGTGGCTAATTGATTTTCCTGTTATTTGCGTGGGAGATCGCAGTCAATGCTTTGGAACAGCTGTCTTTCTTCATTTCTACCTTTCTTCACTGGGGTTCTGCAGTGGTCTATTCTTGGTCCTATTTTATTTTGTGTATTTATTAATCTTTTACCTTCTGTTGTTGATTCTTGTCCTGTCAGACCTTATGCTGATGATATTGTTCTTTCTATGCTCACAAATCTGTTTCTTCTCTCTCTTCAACGCTATAGGATGATTTGGTAAAAGTTGTTAAACGCTTTTCTGATAACCTTTTGATTCTGAACAGCAAAAGATTCAGACCATGCTGTTTGACCCAAACACTTTTTGACTTTCCTGGATGCTCCTTTTTCAATCACATTAAACAGTCTTCCCTTGGAAAATATGATGAAGTTCAGATATCTCAGTCTCACTTTTGACCCTTCCTTAACCTTTAAGTCCCATATTGACTACACGGCCTCCAAAATTCTACAATATTTGGGCCATTTGAAATGTGCTAAGCACTGCCTGTTCACTATGGACAGAAAACACATTGTTGGATTATGGGTATACAATCTGTAGCCATGGTGCTGAGTTCTAGCTTGTCCCTTTAAATGTAGTGTATTTTTAATTGCTAGGTTTCATTCTTAAAGCTAAATGAGACAAGATCATTCCTTAATAACTTAAACTGGCTCTCACCCTTTTCCAGGCACAGTTTATATTGGTATGTCCTTGTATTTAAAGCAATCCTCAATTTAACTTCCCCTTACATCTCAGAGAGATTAGTGGTACCATACTACGAGTACAGTCTATGTGATATGACTCACCACAACCTTTCCCTTTCAAGATTTGCCACACATTATGGCAAAGCCAACTTTTCATATGGTTCTCCATTTTCTTGGAACAGTCTGAATCATCAAACTAGAAACTGTATGAGCTTAGGGTCCTTTAGAAATCATTTAAAGAAAAATGTGTATATTGCACAATCTGCCTGTACTTGTTTTGGCAGCTAATATATTTATATTTACTGATAGTTACTACAGTATATATTACTTATTTATTTGACATGGGATGTTCTGTAAACAAGACTAGTTTGTCATAGAACTCATCCTGTATGTTTTAACTTTTAATAACAAAATAAAGAGATAATATTTCCCCTTCCCATTTATTTTCTTGTCCACTTCCATGATTCCTTCTCCTTTCCTTTCCTTTATCCTTTCCATTTCCTCCCAACCCCTTCACTTTCCTTCTCTTCCATAGCCTATCCATTCCTTTCTCTTTTCCTTTCCTTTCCTTTCCATTCCATTCCATTCCTTTTCTGCTAGCTCAGCTGAAAAATCAGCCCTTTTTGTACTGTTGGAAGAATACCATGTTGGTTGGGAGCCAGAGGGTTGCATATTCAAATCCTGAGTTCCCTGGTTTGGCAAAATGAATTAAACACCAAATCATATTCTGTATTTAAAATGCTGACAAGCCTGCATTTTGCTAGTGTGCATAATTATAGAGTGTGCAGCCTCTACCTGCGTCTAATATACATTTTCACTTATTGTTCCCCCTGAAGAACAGAATCCACATTGTTTGCCTAGTGCTCATAATCTAACTGTTAAACCATGCAAATTATTGTTTTGATCACCACAACATAACCCAGATAGACCATCTTAGGGTAGCTGGTTCATTCCACTGGGGTGTCACACAGACGAGGCACACTGATGAGTCCTGGTATGATGAAACACATGTATGTGTCTTCTGTTAGCACCCTTTGCAGACTGTGTGAGAGCCCTTTCGGTACCATGCATTTCTGCTTAAAGTTGTACCAGCATAATATTCTGTGGTGATTTACATTTACAGCCCATGGTGCTTTGCATTATGGGGGTATGTGTGATTTTGTATTGTTTTGATCAGCTGCTTCCCTGATTCCCAAATAAAAAAGAGTTGTCACATATCTCATAGGGCTATCCCTGCGAATGGAATTTAAGTAAACATTTTTGTTTACAATGACCAAAACTGTCCATGTATACATGTAACAGCCCCCTCTTTACAGTAGGAGAGGTGTTTTTTTATCAATAAATTTTTATTAAATAGGATAAATAAATTACCATTACATCAAATAATTGACAATCAGTCATACATAAGATGATTGTTAGACAATGCATCACAAATAACAGAACTCAGAAACAAGTGTGTTTCTGTTTCTTTCTCTTGCTTTCATGGGGAGGTGGTTGTTACGGAACATGGCTAGCAGATGGATGAGGGCCTATACCACCCTCTTGGGGAAAGCTGGTGTAGGAGAAGCGTAGGTAGTGTACAGTAAGGGTGCCTTTATGGTACCGGGGGTCTCCTAGTCTTAGTCTAAGGGTGAATCAGGTCCTTCAGGCAGTTGAAGTAGGAGGGAGGGGATATCACATTCTAGTTACCCTCTTTGAACAGGTGTCCCAGGCACTGGTGAGGGATCAGTCAGGTGCACTGGTCAAGGGTACTGGCCAAAGAAAACTACAGGCATTATTGGCATGGCGTTTGGTGCCAGGGACCCTGGGTGTGTGTGTCACCAGAACCATTACCAGAGCCAGAAATGGTACCAGAACTGATGCCAACACCAGGGTTTGTATGTCAAAATTTGAGTATTCAATTTTACATATTTTTCATAGAAAAGACCTGGGGTGCACTGGCATAATTCAGGTGGTTTTTATTATTATAGTATATCTCCTACCACTAAACTACATAAAAACATGTTCACAAGCTCATATCAGAGAGATTCCTTATAAATGCCATGACAAAATTATTCTCTTCTGTACCCAGTAAAAGCAATATGCAAATATTTTTTTTTTCTAAGCCCAGTAGCCTTTTGGCTTCTAACACATGTTTCTAATCTGTGATACCAAGCAAGCTGGCCCAAATAAGCTGCATAAAAATGTTACTATTTCTATTATAAAGCAGTTGCTCAAATCTATATTCTATCTAACCTATATCATAACTCTTGCAAGCATGTTGCAAAGCTGTCCCAAAATAGTAGTCTTAGTGAACCTGTAGTCCTGACTACTAATATTTTATATCTGAGGCTGCCAGTGCTAGAGGCAAAGAGTTTTTCCAATTTATTACTACTTTATGTTACCCTGTCAGCAATACCAGCCAATCCCACCAAGAATACATGCTCTACGTGGTGTACACCTAACTGGCAGCCTCTTCCCAAGAAGTTGCTCTGGATTGTCCCTTTGTTTACAAAACTTCTAGGATTTTTATAGTCTGGCTGTAGAGACTCTTTTTTTTCAGAGGGGACTTTTCAGAAGGAAATTCAAAAGAAAAAGGGAACCAGGGACCTATCTATGATGCACATGGTCAGTACCTAGTCTAACACTTAGTTATTTCCTTTTTTCCCTTTTGGTCTCTTTTTCTCCTTTTGGTCAGAGGAGATAAGATTGTTATCAGTCTGTGCGGTCAGTACCTGCTGTATCAAGATGTCTCTTGTTAGTTCTGATGAAAGCTTTTTCCAGCTGTTGTGGAGAAGACATATATTTTTCTAATGTGCCAATTTATTGACCTCACCTTGGCTTTAGCTTGTCTCATGTATAACTAAAATTTTATTTATTTATTTATTGAAGGTATCAGAATTACAATCCTTTGAGTTAGAGACTCCTTTTCAAAGGCTCCACGTCAATAAGGCAAACAAATTGACATAACATGTATGAAAATACATAGGTGAAATAAAACATCTTAGCAACACAAGAAGGCACAGAAAATTATGGGATTGGCTACATTAGGATATACACATGTACAGGATAATACTTGGGTGAAAAAAGCATTTTGAACACTGCATGGTAGCGAAACAAAATACTGGAAGGTTACATAAGGAGATATACAATTTGCATACAATCATGAAGAAGCTAGGGTGAAAGATGGAGGCTAGAGAACATGGCTAGCAGTGCAGCATACAATAGTTCCTAATGAAAAAGGGGGTTACAGGGGGGTTGGGATATAAGGGGCTAGGAGGTAAAGGTTGGCAGGATGAGGTCCGTTGTCAGACTAGGAGGGGGGCTGGGTAGGTGCAGTGTGCTTTGGCCTTGTCTGTTTTTCAAGATCCTTTTTTAGCTGGCTTTGCCTGGATTGATCTAGGTCCTCGAGAAGCAGCTTCCCTGGTATCTAGTGTGCCAAGCTGTGTTCAGTCAGGTGGCTGGGCTGCTGGACTTGAGCTAGAGGCACAGGGGATTCCATTTTTTGCTTCTGCCAAGAGACATGGTTGCCATACTACCTCAGATGTTGTGTGTGATATGAGCTACAGCAATAGTGTTGATGAACATCAGAGAAGCTCTGGAAGCTGCCAGTGTGGGCCACAGGTAACAGGATGATTTCTGATCTGCTGTACTTGCTGTATGATGCTGAGGGTTTTCTCATAGATTGGAAGTGTAGTGAGACAATTGGGAGGGTGCTGGTACTCAGGGACTGTTGCCTCAAGGGATAGCTCCCAATGGCTTTCAAGCCTGTGGCAGATTCCTCTGAAGGATAGCTTGGGTATTCTAGGAGGAGGGGAGGCACCATAGGCTCTGTGCAGAGGCCCTCAATCACACCAGAAGCTGAAATGGTTATTACCATGAGAGCATAGCTGTGAGGAAGGAGACTGCATCTCTATGAATGTCTTGAGGAAAGGGAATCCCCAAAAGTGAGGAAGGTGCCCTGTGACCAGTTGGCCACATGATATCCAAGGAGGATGGATCACAGGTAGTGCCATATGAATACTGAAATATGGTGTAGGCAAGGGTCAGCAAGGTAGCTGGCATCTAATCCTTAGAGAGATGGGTGCCACCTTGGTGTACCACACCTGCAAGCCAGCAGATATACCATTTGGGGAAACAACACTTATAGTTGAGGCAGGAGCTCAGCTTAGGAGGGGACAGGGAATCCCCGGGTATGGAGTTGCCTAAGAAATGCAGATAGGACATTCTTACTCATTTACTAATGACATGAAGGGATGGAGAGTGTCCATCACTGCTTGCAAAGCATAAACTGTTGGGAGAGAGGAAGGAGTTCTGTTCATTACTGCAGGAAGCTACAATGGCAAGCCTAGGGCTCAGAATGTCTGTGAGGAAGTTTTGCTCATAAAAAATTTTTTAACTACCATAATGAACTGTGTACAGGCTGGTAGACTTTAACGCTTGGGCCATTGACTTCCCCTCTGTTTACATAAGCTTCACCAAAAAATGCCTTCCAGTAAAGAATCAAGTTCTAGATGTCCAGATGTGTTGTGCAGTTTGTTCACATACCCAAAAGTGCCCACACACATCATCTCCTACAGGCAGTCAATCAACCTGCATGCTGAGTACAAGGGGCTCCTGGTGACCTAACCATCTACACCCCTAGACAAGGAATCTCTTGGGCCATTCCTGCCCCCCTCCAGGGCAGTAATGCAGGTCGGTTGCTGTACTGCCTGAAGGGAGTTGCATCCACATGCATGGAGGAGGGGCAGAGTTCTTTCAAAGTCACTTTTAAGACATGCAAAGGCAGACCTCACAGAGGTAATACCTGCTTTTTTTTTTCCTTGTTTGCTGGAGTAAGAAGAAAGTACTGTAACACAGCCAAGTCTGTAGAGGCAGCTTAGAAAGGGCTTCTTTTGTTCTGTTGACTTTTGAAAACGGAATTCTGCTTTAATTACAGATGGCATGATAAAAGGCAAGGATAGAGGTATACTTCTAAACCAGCAGCTTTCATCGCCGATAAGATCACAACTGTCAAAAACAAGCATTGTTCAACACCAAATGTTCGCTTGGTTGTATTTGCTGTGTAGTTGTTGGGCATAGACAGTGCAGCAGTTAAAATGAACAAATTATCAGCTTGAGTTATAATAGCAAAATTGTCGTGACTGGGAAATGAAGGGGCTCCTGGTGAGCGGACCATCTGTGCCCCTAGACATGGAATTTCCTGGACATTTTTTGATGAAGTCTATTTAGCAGAGGGCATTGTTGTTTTCTTAGATTGTGACCCTGAATTGTCAAGATAGTACTTGTATCATTCCGACATATGAACAAGACAGATGTCATTTATTGTACAATGGCAAGAAATACTCTAGCATGCTGATTGATTAATGTTCCCCAGACACAATGATGTTATTACACGATAACATCACTGTATCTAGGTCAGGCACAAAGGTAACCACACTACAGAAAAGGATCCCTCTGTAACTATCCCGTAGCCATCACAGCTCACCTCTGTGTGTACAAGCATCCAGCTTCCTGCCTAACAGTTCGCACTGAAATCACCATCCCATCCCCAAATCACTTTCTTTTCATAATCTAACTTCATAAAAACGGAAACTCTTCCTAAACAGACCGCAAGTTCTTCCAAAAAGACACCTGCCTGTGGCTCCATTGTTGAGAAGGCATACTTCAGGACGCTCATGCTTAGCCATCTGTTCCCTGGAAAACACATATTCCAACTAAAATTAATTTTAAAAAAGCCATCAGTAACGGTCTTTACTTCTCCCGCTCACTGATGAGTTGGTGTCAGCGAGTGCGCAGTCCAAATTCATGCTGCACAGTTCCCAAAAGGTTTGACAGCTATAAAAGAAACAAAGTAAATTTAAAATTGCAAACAAAAAACCCTTCAAACACTCTCTCCTTCATGCACTGTCTGTTGTAACTTTAAGCAAATGACCAAATAGGGCAGAGGGGAGGCCGATGTCACAGAGCAATATATAAACAAGAAAAAGCATTTAGGACTCAGTAGGCAAGATCGATGTGGCAGCAGCACCACCTTATGTTGGAAGATATATTCTGGACTTTTTTCTTAAAACATATACCTACACCCACAGAAATTTCCTTTTAGGGAGGCAGTATAGCGCAGTGGTTTAAGGCTCTGAGCTACAAATCTGGTGACATCCAGCAGACTAGACCTGGGTTTGAAACCCACAGCTTTCCCCTTGAATACTGTGTGACTCTGAGCAAGTCACTTAACTTCCCTGTGCTTCCAGGTCGCTCCTGTCAAAAAGCTTTTAGCTTAGTGTGCTACTCCTGGTTAAATAAATGGATAAAAAAGCATTTTTTCTTTCTTTTTTTTTTAAATTAACAAATGAGCCATTTTATAATAGCAATAAGGCACTCCAGGGATGTGTGTTATTGTGTAATAACATCACTCCTGGGGTGGTGGAAGCACCCAGCTTCGCCTCGTGCTTCAACCCACCCCAGGAGTGATGTCATTACACAATAACACACACCCTGTCATGCCTTATTGCTTAAGTCAAATGCCACAAGAAATGTGATTTTGCAGAACAGTTACGAAAACAGATTTTGTAGGGGAATTTGAAAATGCAACCCTAACACCCCACCCCCACCCTGCATGCACTAACAGGCATCGGGGGGGTGCCTTGGGGTCATCAGCTCTAACATTCACACCATTCCATAAGTAAATAAGCTGAGATGGGTAAAGTATAGGAGAATGGGGTAAGTGTTAGGACTGATAACCCCAAGGGCACACCCCTGACACTTGTTAGTGTGTGCAGGGTGGGGTGTTAGGGTTGGAAACCCTAAATGCCACATTTCCCTATTTTTGTCGCTGCAGCCCTAACTGATGCATTATTGATGTTTTTTTGCAATTTATTTCCTTACTTTTTGAGATAATATAATCATATCCTTATTTGTCTGTGGGAGCACAGGGCCTGGACCTGTCCCTCCATAGATGCATATATGTATGTAGCTCTGGAAGCACAGGGCCCTATGGGCCCTGCGCTTCTATTTATAGGATAACAGTGACCAAAAGTCAACACAGCCATCTTTTTACCCCACCTCATGTACCCAGTACAGAAAATGTTCGAGTCCCCATCAAAAAGTAATTCTGCACAACTGTAACACCATTCTGCACCACAGGTGCGAAAAACACATTTTGGCCAGGATTTGAAAAATTACAGTTGTGACATACATGAGGTGGGGTAATAAGAAGGCTATGTTGAAAATCTGTGGTCAAAATATTTAACATTTCCAGCTGGCCTGGTGGCACTGAGGGTTGAGGCACTGAACGCTACACCTCACACCACGCCAGTGAACCAGGGTCGGGAGCAACCTCGGGTGCTGGAGGGTCAGCTGGGGGAGGAGGATCGAGCATCCCAGGGACTGCTGTCCTCCTCCGGGAAGGGTGGGAAGGGACTACCATGGATGCACTGGTTCCTGCTGATGGCTGGGCCTCGGTACATGCCGTGGTCAGCTATGGGATCAATGTGGGCTGGCGTCGGACATGCCGCATAGCAGCATCCTTGGTGTCATTGCGCACCTGCATCGTGGAGGAAACAAGCATAGAAAACCTCGGAGCTGTGAAGGCAAGGTCAGAATTCGTGTCAGTCGCCTAAGTTAGCTCCCTCATGTCCGCACCCCTGGCCTTCCACGGTGTGAGAAGTAAGTACCCACTGCAATGTGGCTGGGAGGGGCAGGACATAGGGGTTGGAGAGCTCTGGCTGTGGCTGGGGCAGGGCCAAGGAGACAGCTTGATGGGGGGAACCATAGGTACAACCACCCCCCCCAAGCTGAGGAGAATAAATAAATAAATAATAATTACAAAAAAATGTAACATTTCCAAAGTTACAAGTGTGCATAGCAAAACTGCAACAAATGGTCATAACTTTGCCATTTTTAATCATTTTGACCCCAAATTTCAACATAGCCTTCTTATGACCCCACTTCATGAACAAAATCAGAAAAAATTGTCAGATCCTGCCCAAAAGGTGATTTTGCCAACCAACAGCTAAATCACCTTTCAGGCTTGAGTTGCATAATGACAGTCGTATTTATTCATGGGGTGTGGTCCCTAATAGGCCATGTTGAAATTTTGGGGTCAAAATCTCAAAAAGTGGCTAAGTTATGAATAAAAGTTGAAACCCCTCATTGAAATACATTGAACCACGTTTACCTTCATTTCCAATATTGCAGTCGCCAGTTCCAGCAGCAAGACATGTCTTCAGTCGGAGAGTGGATCTCGAACCTGGGACCTGTTCGGGTGAGTGAGGGGGTGTGGGGAGGTACTGGGGGTGTGGGTGTGGATGCTGAGTGGGACGTGGGGGTGGGGGTGTTGATCAGTGAGGGACTTTTTTTTTTTACAGGTTTTGGAAAAAGAATAAAGTAATTGGACAGTTTTCTTCATTTCAGGGATGTACCTGAAATGGGAGGGTGGGGGTGCCACTAGACACCAGGGAACAAAACTGAAATAACAGGGATGGCAATCGGAGGGTGGGAGGGTGCCATTAGACACCAGGGAATAAAAATTAATGGGGACAGTGATCGGTGGGTGGGGGGTGCCACTAGACACCAGGGACAGGCAGTGAAGTGGGGGGAGCAGCAAACACCAGGGAAACAGTGGCTCACAGATCACACTGCAGCCAGCAGCAGGAGTTCAGCTGAAACTGCAGAAATTCCTGATGTGGTGGAAGCACTCCTCTCTATAAACTGGATTTTGGGTGCCCAGAAAAGGGATTTGGTATCGTTTTAAAAAACAGACATCAGAATGTAGTTAAACTGGTCCCGTTCAGCTAGGTTCTGATGTTTGTTTTTTGAAATCCATTCATTTTTATGTCTTTTCTTTCACTAACTGAAAAAACAAAATGGCAGCAGCTCGAAAAAGGATGTCCCATCTGTGACACAGGATGACCCATCTGCAAAAAAGTATTACGTGCCAGGCCACACTAATGTGACACCTTGCCCTGCATTCCCCCAGGCAACTCTACTCCTGCCAACCACTCAGACCCATAAACTAGCAGTGGCCTAAACACTGCTGCAACTATCCCCTCTTCCATAATCCCTTAATCCTGCAACTCGGGGTACAGAGCCTGAGCCCCCTGCATCCCCGGACCTAGACAAACACGGGCGATCTGAGGGACTCATCAGACTCTCTATCTCTACCCTCTGGCTGTTTCAACTACAGACCAGAGTGTCACCCGGGTATGGGGCAGGCAGGCTGCCACCACCACCCCCTGCCCCACGACACAGGCTGCCACCACTGCACTGCCCCTAACATTCCTTCCAATCCCGGCTCAACACTAGGACTAGACCAATCCCACCCAGTGCTGTGATGTGTGCAGGCGGGCCACATTTTCCTCTCTAGGTCGTGGCTCCCGAAAATTGGACCCAGTCCCCTTATCACCACAGAACCCTAGGCCACCCTCCATTCCTGAGCAGAACTACCAGTCACCGAGTCCCCAAGGCTTGAATCCCAGTCCGGGGCCAGAGCCCTGATCTACTGAGTACATTCATGTCTCTCTCCTGCCAGCCTCCCCTCAAACCCCAAACCATCCTAATAAATACGCATATGGGAGAACTGACTCCTCCCACCCAGCAGGCGGTCAGCCCACCAACCAAACACGGAAAGGATGGGAAGAGAAGGTCACATTAGTAAGCATCCCCCAAAGGGGGTGCTTACATAAAGTAGTGAAGAATGCCATTCAGTGTGATCATCATAGTGCGGTGTGTTGTAAATACTGGGGAATTAAAAGTAGTGACAAGGTTTAGACAAATCTTAGAAACTGCACAAACACACCATCTTCTTTGCTTTCTCTAGCCTTGAGATTAGGCAAGGTTTTCAAAAGCAACAGAGTAGCTGAAATTGGGGAAAAAAATTAAACATTCAGCAGGTGTGCTAGTGAAGAAAAGACACGTAACCATTAAGCCATGAGAAAGGAGGCTTCTACTAGGGAATTAATGCATTGTTTGGGGGAGAGGGGGGTTTGGAGCACAAGGCTGAAGGCGGAGTGCCCCAACCACCCACCCATGCATTAATTCCCTAGTAGAAGCCTCCTTTCGAGTGGCTTAATGTGTGTGTAACATGGCAAGCGTGGTTTGCAATATGAGTAATAGAAAAATACAGAGACATTTCTTGAGATTTCCATTGCTTTTGCATAAAGAACAGAACAGAACAAGAAGGACAGTTTTTGAAACGAACCACGTTTAGAAATATTGCGGTGTCCATTTTATACTAATATCAGAATTTACTGTATTTTAATACTACTCTGTTAACATGTGTATTACATATTTTAATATGTCAGAAATGTTAATAAAACACTTTCAGCTGCTCGTGAACTGCGCCTACAATACTTTACAACCGTTTGCTATGAATTGTGGGATTGAAGTCTGAAATAATTTACATAGTGAAGCTGTTTACTTTTGAGTCAGAGAACAAAGAACTTGCAATTATGGCACACAGCAACATAACAGTTTTAACAATAAAGAAGATTTTTTTGTTTCTTAACTTTACAATACTAAACATTTTATAATTGCTAAGATTTTTGCTCGGTGTAACACATACAGAAACTTTGTGCAGTTTAATTCATCATGGCTTTGGTTTATTCATTGTGAAATGATAGATGTGCCCATTTCTGAATTTTCCTTGTGAGCAGGGGTATGTAAAGCCATGTCGACTTTGGGATAGTTGGGCATGGAGGAATATGTTTCACTGTACTGTGGTCGTCCTTGTGTCTGCCCTAGATACAGTGATGTTATTGTGAAATAACATCACTGTCTCTAAAGGTGAGCAGCCAATCAGCTTCCTATAGTTTTTCTTGCCATTGTATAACTAAGCAATAACACACAACAGGGCGTGCTTCATCATAGAATATCAGCACACCCCGGGTGCGCTGTGAGGCACGAGGCCTATACCTTATGCACTCGAAAAGTGCCAATATCCTATGATAAAGCACACCCTGGAGTGTGTTATTGCAATTATGCACTGGACCCCCACAGTAAAGTTAAAAAAAAAAGACACAATGGTCGAACATTTAATTTTTTTTTTTACTGCTTTTAAACTGCGGAAGTATATTGGTACATAAAATAGTACAATGCTGGAATCATTAATCAGGTAACTGCAGCTACTTTTAACAGATTACAATAACGATTTCACACATGACACATTAGAAGCAGTCAGTGTAGTTGTACATGTCTCTCTCAACTGAAAACGAGCACCGGAAAGGCATTAAAAGCATTTTTGAGAAAAAAGAAACTCAGCTGAGATCCGGCTGCCATGATCAGCCTACCGATGCGATACCGATCTCAGCCAGTTTTTTCAGAAATACTTTTAATGCCTTTCCAGTGCTCATTTTCAGTTGAGAGAGAGACATGTACAACTTCAGAATGAAAGAGACTTTCGGAGTACACTCAATTTATATCACCTCCACACATACAAAAACGGACATGCATGAGTTTAGGATTTTGGTCAGCAGCATCAGAGACATTGCATTCCCGATGTAGGTATGCTTCTGACCCCTGGAGTTTCATGGAGAGCACTTCTCAAAAGTTACTAATTGGAATGACTTAAAAAGTGTTAAAAGGTATTATTATACCTACAGGGGCATTTACAGCCATTACATTTTTTTCTTAATTCACACAGCGTTTTGACAGGGCATACGGATATTGTTTTAGGTAAACATCCTCTGCTCAGGGATCTTGTTTTTTACCCATTCTTTTATAAGTGAATATAAGAACAGGCTTAGAATGTTGCTGACCAATCAGCTTTCACGATTGCTCTTGTCCAGTGCATCATATTGCTTGCAACACACACTTGTTCCCAATTGTTAACTGCAAAGTGCTTTCTCTGTTGTTGTTTTCTTTTTCAGGGAAAACCCAGACCAGAGGCACCAGTGGACTGTGTAGAATATTTTGATGGCATCCAAAATGGACAGAAAGTTAGGTTACGGCGAAACCGTCACATCTCCCAAGCTCTACTGACAGCCAGACCCTACGTCGGATAAGACAACTTCGGCAGAAGGTAAAAAAAGTTTTCCTTAAGTTGACGGGGAATGAGGATTATAAGCAAGACAGGAAGCACACACCTCATAAAATCCATTTACTCTATTGAAGTGCAATAAGCGTAAGTTATCTGGTAGAGGAGGGGTAGAAGGAAGGATAGGGGGAAATTGTTTAACTAGGAAAGGCACACTAAGCCAGAGCTTATTTCCAGGTGCCACCTGGGGCTCACGGAAGTTAAGTGACATGCACAGAGCAGATAGTATGTAAGTGGGGGCTGATGGGATTTAAACCCATATCTCCAGGTTTGCAGCTCAGTGCCCCTAACCACTATGCTATGCTGCCTCTTCATTCAATGCCTCAATCAATATTATATTAATACTGTCGCTGAGACCACTCTTAAAGTTGTAAAAGGGGTCTCACATTCTCAGAGTATCAGAACCACTCACCTTTGGTTTGTAGTTCCTGTACCCTATGAATGAGTGTTAAACCACTCTTATGACTGTTAGAGTAGTAACACACACCGAATATGTGTGGCAGTACTAACACACACTGAATATGTGATGGTGGCAGGATTCAAGGGTCACTGCTCCACGTGAACACCACTAGGCTACACTGCCCTTCCAAAAAAAAATAGAGATAGGCAGAGCCAGTTCTAAAAAAAAGAACCTCCCTCAATCTACCTGGCCCTAAAAGTCTAAACTGGGAAGAACCCCTTTAAAAAACACTTGAGTAGTTTGACCGTGCCATGGAGCTAGCCACTGCCAATGTTAGAGAAGCTGATACTTATTTAATAGTTTGGACTACATTATACAGTATATATGTTCCTTAAAGGTAAGCATAGAAACATAGACGTTGATGGCAGATAAGGACCACAAGGCCCATCCAGTCTGCCCATTTTTTCTACCTTATGAATGTGCCATAGGCCTTTACTCTGTCAATGGCCTATCTATTCATACTCATCTGTATTGCTCCCTTACACCTATCCCATGCCTGTTTGAAGCCCTGCACTGTATTCATATCTACCACTTCCTGAGGTAGGCTGTTCCATGTATCCACCACCCTTTCTGTGAAAAAGAACTTCCTCACATTACCCCTTAATCAGCCTCCCTCTAATCTCATGCTGTGTCCTCTTGTCCTGCTATTTTTCTTATATTGAAACATGTTAGATTCTTTCACCTTGTTAATGCCCTTAAGATGGTTGAATGTTTTGATCATATCACCTCTCTCCCTCCTTTGCTCTAGGGTATACATATTGAGCTGCGTTAATCTGTCCTCATATGTCTTCTGATGCAGTCCCTGCACCATTTTGGTTGCCCTTCTCTGGACTGCCTCCATTTTGTTAATGTCCTTGTGCAGGTGCGGCCTCCAGTACTGCACGTAGTACTCCAGATGGGGCCTAACCAGTGTCTTGTAAAGAGGGATCATTACCTCCCTCTTACGACTTGTAATACCCCTACTAATACACCCCAATATCCTTCTAGCCTTACCTACTGCTTTAGTGGTCTGCTTGGATGGTTTCAGGTAATCTGTGATGATGATGCCCAAGTCTGTTTCTTCCCTTGTGATTGCCAGCAACTCCCCCCCCAACCTATAGGTGGCATCAGGGTTTCTCTTCCCTATGTGCATAATGTTGCACGTCTTTGCGTTAAACCCCAGTTGCCACTCTTCCGACCATTTTGTCAGTTTATCCAGAGTTCTCTTCTTATTCTGCCCACCCCATCTGGACCATCTACTCTGTTGCAGATCTTGGTGTCATCTGCAAACAGACAAACCTTTCCCTTCAGTCCATCTGCAATGTCACTGATGAAGATATTGAAGAGGACTGGCCCCAGGACTAAACCCTGAGGTACCCCACGTGTGACTTGCATCTCTTCTGACTGTATACCATTTACCACCACTCTCTGTTTTCTGCCCAACCAGTTTGCCACCCAGTTAACCAACCTCTGACCCACCCCGAGCCTACCCATCTTATTAATCAATCTTCTATGTGGAACAGTATTGAAAGCTTTGCTGAAGTCAAGGTAGGTGACATCAACTGCACCCCCTCAGTCCACCACTCTGGTTACCCAGTAAAAGAAATCTATGAGATTAGTCTGACAGGACCTTCCTGTTGTAAACCCATGCTGTCTTGGAGCCTCTGCTCCTATGGGTTCCAGGTGTTGCACTATCCTTTCCTTAAGGAGTGCCTCCATAATCTTGCCCACTACTGAGGAAATACTGACTGGTTTGTAGTTCCCTGCCTCCTCCCTGCTACCACTCTTGTGGAGTGGGATCACATGAGCCCTTCTCCAGTCTTCTGGGACCTCTCCTGTGCTCAGAGACTCACTAAACAGTTCTGCTAATGGCTCTGCTAGTTCCACCCTTAGCTCCTTTAGTACCATGGGATGTGTGCCATCAGGTCCTATTGTCTTGTCCACCCTAAGCGTAGTGAGCTCTTGTAGGACTCTTCTTTTGTGAAGGGACTAGTGCACACCTCCCTCCCCCCATGTCCATGGTGCTGAGCTGTGGGCCCTGCCCTACCTCCTCTTCAGTAAATACTGAGCAGAAGTATCTATTTAGGATAGATGCTTTTCCTTGGTCCTCCTCCACACACTCCCCCTTATCCCCTTTGATCTTAGCAATACCCCCTCTGGACTTTCTCCTTTCACTAATGTATCTATAGAAAGTCTTGTCCCCTTCTTTTACTGTTCTGTGCTAGTGTTTCCTCAGTTTGGGCCTTTGCGTGCCTTACTGCCTTCCCTGCTTCCCTTAGGGAAGTTTGGTATGCCTCCCTATCTTCATCCCACTGCATTCCCTTATATTTCCTGAAGGCCAGCCTTTTGGCTCTGACCTTTTTTGCTATTGTTTTTGAGAACCAAAGTGGTTTTCTCCTTCTTTTGCTCTTCCTTTTCTCTCTAACACAATGGGATGTTGCTTCAAATATTGCATCCTTAATGCTTGTCCACTTTGCCTGTACCCCCTCACCTGTATTTCTTCTTGCCAGGGCTAGTTTAACTCTGTTGGCCATCTTATCAAAGTCAGCTCCTCTGAAATCCCATATTTTTGCCTTGGAATGGGATGGGATGATTTTGTTCTAGTGGCCAAATTGAACCATACCATGTGATGGTCACTGGCCCCCAGGTGACCTTCTACCTGGAGATCTGTGATCCTTTCCCCATTAGTCAGTACTAGATCTAGGATAGCCCTGTCTCTTGTGGGTTGTTGTACCAGTTGTTTGAGGCCCTCCCCCTGCAGGGAACCCACCATGTATCTAGTTCTGGCAGACATTCCTGCTGGTACTGATCAATCTGTATCTGACATTTTGAAGTCTCCCATTATCGGAACCTCCCCTTTAGCTGTCATGTTTTGTATATCTTCTGACAGTAATGTGTCTATGTCCTCCACCTGGTCTAGACCTGTAGACAACCCCTGTTCATATGGCTGTCCCATTTTCTGTTTCCAGGGTGACCCACAGTTCTTCTGGCTTCTTATGTGTATTCTGAATTTTTATAGCTTTGATATTTTCATTGACATAATGGGCCACTCCACCCCCTCTTTTTGCACCTTGGTCTCTTCTGAACAGTACATAGCCGGGTACTGAAGTCTCCCAAGTGTGGTTACTGGTGAACCATGTCTCATTAATGGCTACTATGTCTAGTTTAGCCTCTGTTATTGTTGCCTGCAGGTCTGGGATCTTGTTTCCCAGACTGCGAGCATTTGTGCACATGGTTTTCCATTGGCCAGATTTCAGTGTGTTAGTTGTTGGGCAAGGTCCAGCATTTCCCCTGTGCATCGTATGGGGAGCCGAACATTTTTCCTTACCTGGTGATGCAAATGAACTATAAACATGCTGAACTCCTGTTTGATCACTAGCTGAGGGGGAGGGGTGTTCTTCCCATTCGATGTATCAGGTGCTGCACCCCTCTCCCCATTTGCTAGTTTAAATATTCTGCAAAGACGTCAAACTTCTGCCCCAATGCACTGACTCCCTCCTTAGTCAGATGCAGTTCATCAGATTTAAAGAACTTTCTCTCCCAAAACTGTTGCCAGTTACCTACAAATGTGTGTCCTTTTTCCTGGCATCAGCCCTTGAGTCACATGTTTAGCTCCCCTATCTCCCCTTCTCGGACCTTCTGTCCATCTGCCTCCCTCTCCCAGACTGGCAAGATCTCAGAGAAGGAGATGCTAGATGAAATGGATGATAGTTTGTCTCCCAGCCTGGTCGGGTGTTCCTTAGTCTCCACAACTGACCGGCTGGTGAGATCGTTAGTCCCTATGTGTACCAGGACATGTTTCCTCCTGCTTCCTGCACAATTTTAGTAATGCAGTCAGTGTCTCTCCATGCTGATGTACCTGGGAGACACCTGACCATTACCCCAGCTGGAGGTAGGTATCAACTCCCCGAATCATGGAGTATCCTATGATCAGAAGTGTTTTGGATTTCCTTTTTGCTTTTTTGTTTTGGTCCCTGTTTTGAGCAAGTTTTGTTGCACTAGCTCCTGTGCTGCAATGTCCTGCTCTGCAGTGTCATCTGCCCCTTTGTTTGATTTTGGAGATAGAGGAAGATACCTGTTTATAGTTTTTATATGATTTGTGGAGGTTATACGTTGGAGAGCATTGAATGATGGGGCACCCTATTTGCCCCTCCTAACCACCTGCCAACCTCCCAGACCAACTACCTTCTGCAGTCGAGGTGCTTCAGTTGGTTGTTGGGGAAATAGCAGGCAGTTCTTATAATATATTTCCTCCTGAATATGCGATTTGAGGTGCGCAATCTCTGCCCATGCTGCCTGGAGCTGAGCTCTTAGATCTCCAGTGGTCCAGCATGTAGGACAGCGTCCTAAATCCTGTATAACTGCCCCTTTGAAAAGTGTCCTGCAGTTAATAATATCCATTCCAGATGAGTTGTTGGGTTTATAACCTGGTCTGAGTAATTAGAAATGAAAGCAGAAGTTTGATTTTTTGTTTTGTTTGTTTGTTTTTGTATAACTTGTTATAACAAGTTAAATTGCTTGTCCCCTGTAAGTGAGGCCACTGTGTGGATGCCCCTCTGATCCTCCCCTTCCTGCTTTGCTACAGGAAATGTCATGACTGTGCTACCCTATAAAAGGAGTGTAGCATGGGGTGATTGGGGATGGGAGTGGGTGGTTGGGCCCTTCCCCTGCCGTAAAAGAAGAACCACAGATGAAAGAAACAAGGAGGTAAGAGCAGAAACAATCAACGAACAACAAATGCAGTAGCCCTGAAAGCTTAGCCTAATGATAGATAAAACTGTAAAACCTGTAAGACATCACCTGTAATAATTTCACAGAAGATATACCCTGCAAAAACACTTTGTTACAGAGAAAAATGAAGCAGTAACAGAAGATATACCTTGCAAAAAACAGTTTGAATCAGAGAAGAGTACAGCAGTAATCTGTAAGAACAAAACAGTAACAAACCTGTAGGCACACCCTGTAATAGTGCAGCAGAAAGCATACCCTGTGACAGCAATTTGAATCAAAGAACAATTAAGCAGTAAAATGTTAGCAAAAGACAACAAACCCTGTGAGTACAAAAGAAAATAATATCACACAGTTAATCTGCCTTGTCAAAAGAAGCCTTAATCTTTTTCCTTGCTCTGATAATGTTGTTCCTTGCTCTGTCCTTACAAGCAAACCTAGAAAAAAAAGAGCTCAGGTGAAGCTAGGTGCCTTTGCCAGCAAACCTAGTGTCATTATTAAATATTTGTTGTGAGTTACACTTTCTAAGCTACTCCTATCTAAACATTGTATGTATATTTATTTATTTAATTATGTATTTATTTATTTTAAATTTATTTATTGAAAATTTGCTGATTGGGATAGGCACACTGAGCTGCAGCTTGTTCCAGTTGCAACTCAGGGAAGGGGATACAGCAAGGAGCGAAACAGCAATTACAAATAAAAAGAACAAATAATAAACTCCAAAAATAAACACTGTAGAAAGTGTACAAAGTACATCCATTATGGGAACAGAAAGGATGATAGCTTCAGTCAGATCTTTGTTTCTCTAGATTGGGCTGAGAAGAGACAGCCTATATATACAACAGCAGGGTTGTGGCTTGTAACACCCGCAACCCAGATTCAGGAACACACCTGGGGCACCGGGGAGTCACTGGGTAGGAGAAATATTGAGCATTCCAGAATGCACCCACTTGCAGCTCCAGATCACCTCCAGTGGCTGGGAAACTTAAAGAGAAAAAAGCAAGCATGTGTAGGATGTCAGTGACTCATTTGAACCTGACACTCATGGACTGCGCACCCACCAAGGTGCTTCCCGAGGGGACCCCAGACCCAAGGGCCCCACTGTTGAGGGAAGCAAGGTCTGGGGACAGGGTTAAGTGGCAGAGGTGGCAGGATGATGTGGTTGGGATGTCACCTGGCCAGTGGATGTGGGGGGGGGGGCAGTGCTGGTGCTGAAAGGGGCAGGACCAGTAAATTGTAGAATGTACTTAAAGACAAATAGTAAGACCTTTATAACCAAGGCTGATGTATTTTTACTGTATAAATTATGCATCAGTGATTTCTACTCTTCCCATGTACTCCTTTTGACAATAATTAAATAAAACACTACATCAATCATCAATAAATAACCAAATGTCAATTCTTTACAGCCTGATGTAGAGATCATCCATAGGGAACATACACCTGGTCGAATGATCACATGGACGGGTCCCGGTTTCGCCAGGGTTAAGGATGGTGCTGGGCTGGTGTTCCATATCGACAACATTCCCTACGCCATGGACTATGACATCATGATTCGATATGAACCTGAGGTAGGTATTTGTATTATTAGACAGAACACAGACTCACACCAACAGTGACCTAGTGTGAAATCCCTTTTGTGCCAGGTCCATCTCTTTACAGTTCTGCACAATGCTATGTCACACAAATTTGTTGCAGTACAGAATATTCTGTTACCACTGGCATCCTGAGCTCAAATCACATTGTGGCCCTTAAGGTGCTAATGTACATGCCATTCATTACCATGAGGGCCCAGGTTGTTAACCCCTAGCATGGTGGCTCACCACACTAGTATAATAATGTGCCCCCCCCAAGTGTTCAAAATTGGACACTGCCATTAAGTCATCAAGAGAATGTTGACCTTGCCAAGGAAAGAAAGTGGTGGGGTTGACTGGTACAGAGCAACATAGACGAGACCACCACAACTCATTTCATATTTCTAAAGCCATCTAACTGTAGTGATGGCTTAGACCTGACACTACAAACTCTCACCATAGATGAGGTCTTGGCCCCCTTAACACAAATTATCAACCTCTCACTTATCACTGGACAGTTCCCTAAGCAATGGAAAGCCGCCATCGTAACGCCAGTCTTCAAAAGTGGTGATAAGACCACTCATACTAACTGCCGACCAATTTCAATTCTACCCCCAATCTCTAAAGCCCTGGTATGGGTAGTCTATGACCAACTAGTCAACCACCTTAATAAATATCAAATTCAGTGCAAAGAACAACATGGATTTCGAAAGATACACAGCACGACTGCCCTTGTTGAGTTGACCGGATTCATACATGACTCACTGGATCGAGGGCACTTAGTGGGGGCTACCTTTATTGATCTCACTAAGGCCTTCGATACAGTTAATCATGAACTCCTATTAGCCCAACTGCGGGAGGCCACCGTGTCCTCCACCTCCCTGAGCTGGTTCCGCAGCTATCTTACCGGTCATGTCCAACAGGTTAAAATCAGCAAAACCCTTTCTGACAAACAGAATGTTAGTACAGGTATCTCCCAGGGATCCATATTAGGTCCATTGTTGTTCAGTCTTTTTCTGAACAGTCTCCGGAAAGTATGCCAAGACAAAATCCTGTTGTATGCGGACGATGCTCTCCTCTACTCTAGCCATCCCAATCTCATCTCCCTTGAGCAAGATCTCCAGTGTAACTTTAAATTTGTAGAAGATCAGTTTACCAATGCATGGTTACTACTCAATTATAAGAAAACTAAAACCATGCTCTTCACCTCCCCTCACAGCAAAAATAAATCAGCCTAACTAACTATCCGTAACAAACAAAATGAAGCCCTTGAGATGGTACATCATTTCAACTACCTCGAGGTTATACTGGACAGCACATTATCTTACACACTGCATGTTGACTATGTCTCTAAGACTGTATGCAGGAAAATAAGACAACTGTATTGACATAGACATTGCCTTACTCCCGCCGCCCTCAAACTAACAATAACCAGCTCAGTACTCTCTGTAATAGATTATGGCCTCGTTGTCTACAGCTAAGCACCAGAATCTACCCTGAAAAGAATAGCCCTTGCCCTAAACAAGTCTTGACGACTAGACCTGTGGGTTCCGCTGCTAACCCACGTGTGACCTTTACACACTCACAGGCTGGCTGAACCTGGAGCACTACATCCAATACCATCTCTGTCTCCTGACCAAAAAAGCCACACTTGATCTTATCCCACCAGGAGTCCACTCAGTGATATGCCAATCAACCCCTTCCAGGCTGGCCAGAGGATCTCTCAATACTCAGTACAAAGTCCCCTTCCGCCGTACAACCCAAGGGCAACGGTCCTTTGGCTACCATGTGCCAAAGTGGCTGGCCTCCTAACTGAACCCAAATTAGGACCTTTAAAGCAAAAACGCCGTTCCCACCTCTCTGGACAAATGGTTTGCTTATGCTTCCAAAAATTAATAAGATGCTGAACAAGGGCTCTGTATCTATCTTTCCATCTCTATGACCCCTCTGGTTCCAAGATTACCTGATATGGAGAAATCAATGTGTCAAAATTGGGCAAACAGTATCCAGCGCAAGAGAGGTATCATTAGGGGTACCCCAGGGATCAATACTGGGGCCTCTACTCTTCAGCATTTTCTTAAATGACCTTCCCACAGCCTGCTATACCAAACTCATACTGTATGCAGATGATGCTGTTCTCCTAAGCAGCAGCACGTCTCAGACTGCTCTACAATCTGAGCTGCAGAACTCCTTCTCCAAACTCGAGGACTGGTTCTGTAGTCATAAGTTGCTTCTAAACTACAAGAAGACCAAGGCCTTGCTTATGTCCAGCCCCCACAACAAAAATAAGCACTACACCCTCATCATCTCCAACTCATGCAGTGAGTCACTAGAACAAGTTCACTTGTTCAAGTATCTGGGGGTCATAATAGATGATACTCTCAAGTTTGCGCAACATATTGACTCTCTGGTCAAGACAGTCAATATCAAGATTGGTGTCCTGTACAGGCACAGGCAATACCTCTCTCCGGGGACCCTCCATCTCTCAGTCCACAGCTCAATCATATCTACTATTGATTATGCACTAGTGGTCTATGGGGCGACAACGGATACAGCACTCAAGAGGGTTCAGACTGCGCTCAACAAAGCCTGTAGATTCACCCTGGATGCTGAGCATGGCACTCACACCTGTACTCTGTATGAACATGCAAATTGGCTGTCATTAAGAAACAGGGTCAAATTCCAGACTTGCATCCTAGGGAAGAAGGCTCTATTGGGTAAAACACCACCTTGTGTAGACAGTTTGATGAAGGCAGCTAACTCATTACAGGTCACCAAAGGAAGAACTAGAGGGGCCTTGGTGATCCCCTTCCATCGCACCTCAATCAGGCAATGCGCATTTGCCTACCGGGCCCCCCTATGGATGAATGAACTTCCTGGGGACCGCTTGGCCACCAATTGTCTGGCACAATTCAAAACTAACCTCAAACAGCACCTAATAACTCTCTTTAAGTGCACCTGCCCCTGAGTCCAGCCAACCTGCTCTCTCTGCCCCCCAGCAAGCACTATGCAGGCCTCAGGTACCCCCTCCCTCTGTCCCTTGTCATGACTTGCCCCAGCAATCAATTTGCATAATGCTCCTTTGGCACCTGCCACCCCCTCCCCCTCCCCCAACTCACAGTCCCGTGAGTTTCCCAGTCACTACTAATGCTGGCAGCCTGACCATGCCCCCTCACACCCCACCATTTTACTCTAGCATGTCCTCTCCACTCAGCCTCCCCTCACCCCACCATTTCTCCCTATACCTTATTGTCCCTCTTCCCCCACCATCTCACCTCCCCCGCAGTACTTACCTCTCTCTCTCTCATACCTCCCTTCTTCACCCCTGTGCCAGCTATCTCCATCCCTCTGAACTACTGACAAGGCACTTTGTGGCTGCTTATCCCCCATAAAGTGTTTTTTTCTTGTTATTTAACTTGTACTTATGTTTTGAGTTATTTTGTAAGATCTGAATCCAAGCTGTATCGTTCATTGTAATGTACCTTTGCTTTCTCCTACTGTACTTTGTTTTGCAATCTATGATGTGGAACCTTTGTAAAAGAGCTTGTGCTCAAAAGTTTTTTTCCGAATCACTAAATAAATAAATAAACCCTTGACTGTTAACTGACCTTCCTCTCCTACTCCCACTTTTGCCCATCCTGCTTCTTACTTCCTACCCCTTACTTCCCTCCCTCCCCTGTTGGTACCTGTGCCATCTTATTCATCACCTGTCCTCACCCCCCCTAAATTTTTCACTCCCTGTGCCCCATCTTTTTTCTCACTCCTCCTTCCTCCCCCACTTAGACACCACCCTAAATCAACTCTATCTGCTATCTCTATCCCCTATACTTTCCCTCACCCCTGCTCCCCCATATTCTTCCACACCCCCAAGCCCCTCTTAGACTCTGCCTGTCTACTACTATATCTACTTATCCCTCCCCCATCAGCACATCACTCTCATTATTGACAAAGGGAACCTCGGTTCCTCCGGTTCCCTGCCAGAACCTCACCTTTTCAACCGACAAAGTGAAGCGCGGCTCTCCAATTCCCTGCCCTGAATCCTACCACTCTTTTCCCCACTCCACTGTTTAAAGCAGCAGTGCAACGAAAAAAGTTATTTGCAAAAAGCTAGTTTTCTGTTATGGTTATGAAAAATATTAGCAAAACTGTTGATTTTGGTTTTCTGGATGCTTCCTATGCTGTATTCTGTACATTTGCATTTTTGTACCCTCCTCTGGTCCTCAATATTATTTCTATGCAGAAATGAGGTGGCCATCTTTTTTTCTTGAGAAATAATTACCTTAAAACTGTCACAAAATTCTTAAATGATAACAAAAACTGAAAATTTCACCACCAAAATAAACTGTAAGACATCTAGCATCTATTAGGAAGAAAAAACGGTATCATCAAATTTTAGCCCATTTTCATTGCACTAACTAGCACTTTATTTTCAGAATGTGATTTATAATCGACAGCCTTCTGAGTGTGACCTACCCCAGCACTTTCTTGAATCAATATTTACCCATGTCTGTTTCCTTGATTTGTAAACCCTGAATTTTTGTCTACCTGATTGTTAGATTTTAATGTATCTATCCTTGATTTACCTGTGTATCTCCTTTATGTATTTCATGCTACATGATGTGGAACCTTTGTAAATGAGCTAATAGCTCAAAGGTTGTAATCCAAGACTTGAATAAATAAATAAATAAATAAATAAATAAAACTGTGATGGCCTGAAGTCAGTATTCAGTTCAAACTGGTAACTCAGAGGTGAAAGTTTAAGGTGGAGACAGTTTGGTCTAGTGGTTAGAGCACTGGCTTAGGAATGAGGAAATTTCAGGTTCAAACCCCGCCAGAGCAACTCACTTACTGTGTGGCCTTGGGCAAGTCACTTAACCTCCCAGTGCTCCAGTCGAATCAGCTGTAGAAATGGGTAGAAGCAGGCTTTGGAAATGAGATGTTTCTTCTCAGCTAGGCTACCCTGGCTAAATAAATTGTAAAATAAAAATAAAAGATCATACCCACTGAACCAAGCAGGGTCTGCATCCCTGCCTCTGCTCATTTCAACACTGTATAGGCAGTATTATATCCTGCCTGACAGGGCAGTGCTGCTTTTTAATAAAAGGGATATGAAGCCTTTTTTTACCTTCCAATCCAGTATCTTCCTGTTTTCCTTTTAGTGTGTATCTTAACATATACGTTGATATATTTTCACCCTATATGTTAAACAGAATTTCCAGTTTCCACAAGTAATTCACTTTTGGCATCAGCAGAACTGTTGCACAAAATTCCCCCAAAATTTGAATTTCCAGACCTTCAAAAAAAGTTTTGATAAGACATTTTCATTAAAACAGCATCTTTCCCCCTTAGACTGCTTCTGTTAACATTGTTTATAGCTGCAACAGAGTCATAATTCTCTGATTAAGACATTGCAGCCTGTTGCCACGTAAATTATTCTGATGTCATAAGTACAGTATATAACTTTATGGCAGGAAACGCAGCAGGAACAGATGAAAGCTAAGCAGTACAGCGCCTGATCTTGTGTAAAAGTCTTTAGTAACAAAAAAACAAAATAATGGCTCTAAAAGTAAACCTTTTTGGAATGTTATTAGGTTTTCATTATGCTGATTCCAATGGTAGTTCTTTACAGGAAACTGGCACGTTACTTTAAAATACTCTCTCTCACTCTCTCTGTTAAGCTGCTGTTGCTCTTTCTTTTCATACTACCTGAATAATCTGTGACATCAGTTACACCATTTCCGACGATTTGGATGAACAGCATGGTATGGTGTACCTGATGTCTTGGACGTTAATGTATTTTTTATTTGTTTGTAGTCTTGGATCAGGAAAGTCACACTGAGCTAGGATAGCTGGAAACATGGTTCCTGACCTGTCTGTCTAGGCTGGCTATCACTATTTATGGCCTGCAGCCTTCTTTTTCCATTTACTGTGCCATGATGAGCAACTACAGTATTGGGATTGCTCCCCCTTCCTTACCTGAACAGAGAGATGTGTGCAGGCAACATAACCACATGTCTACACACACATATTCGGCTCTTAAAATACACCGTTTGGCTACAAAGCAGCCATTTTCACTGGTCCTGACTCCCTGTGCACATGTGTGGGCCTCAGATTGGGGGAAGGGGGGACAGACAGAGAAACCAATTTAATCTAAACTTAAGGCGAAACAAATTTCGAAGAAAAACATATCTGCCTCTAGTCATGAATATTATCTCCAGCGCTAACATTACCTTATTTTACCTTACAAACCTGATTCAGTAATCTCCCATGCTGTTCAGTAGCACATCAGTGAACCTGGTTAGTAGTGACGGAGTAGAGTGGTGTGAACACTGGAGGTAATGTTCGTGAACATAGGCCAACAAGCAACAAATTACTTTCTTCAAATCATGTTTTTCATCTCAAAGTAAGGATGCGCTGAACATTCTGGCCATTTGTTCTACAGTTAGAAGGTCACATGGGCATATTTTATGTTTAATTTGGGCCCTCAAACTTTGTTCAGTTCTAACTAAACACACAAAATTTGTTTGTTTCTGACGTTTTTGTCAAATGCAATAATTTGCATATGAATTACACATCTGCATTTCAAACCACTAAAACTGTTTTGTTTTTAATCAAGATTGTATACTCTGGGCCTGCCCACTGGTGCAGTTGTAGCACAGACGCTATTAACGCCAATGACCGGGGTTCAGGAGTGAACTCTGGCTCATTGGAGGGCTAGCTGGGGGGAGGAGGAGGAGGAGAATCCATGATACTGCTGTCCTCATCCAGGAAGTAAGGGATCTGGCTTCCAGCAGCATACTGACCTCTAGCAGAGGTTAGGAGCAGGAACACCTGGGACCAGTGCATCTGCTGGGATTAGTGGACACAACAGACATCTGCATGTGAGAAGCAGGAGTGCACCCAGTGTGCGCTGACATCATTACATGTCTGCTCCACCAGGGGTTCAACATAATGAAGGAAACCCTCTGGTTCGAGCAGCATGATGCCAGGGACCCACAGCCACCACAACCTGAATGACGACTGGCGTATGTCTTAGCAAGGGAAATAGGCAGATATTTGGGCCCTCCCCTAGCTCCTGGGGGAGCCCCACTATGAGGGGTAAGTCACAGGCCTCCCCATGCGGGCCACCAGGGGGATGTTGCTGGGTGAGGGAAGAAGCTTGTTGTGCCATATAGACTGATCTAAGGGGTACATTCCCGCAGATGCCAGGAAGCATAAAATAGAATTGAAAAAAAAAGATTGCATACTCTGGTCCATCCCCCCCCAGGACTTCCCTATTCCCTATCTTACTGTGATGGTCCTCACAGCAGGGCCCTGCAAAGAGGCATTCCTCTCTTGAGGAGTCAGGATTAGGCATGTGGGGCTTGGTGAGGACAAGGGGTTTGAGAATGCTGCTGCAGTCACCCTGGCAGCCAATGTTTTCCTCTCTGACCTTTGCACCCTTCTTTGTCCCTGAGGTCTTGCATAGCTCAAGACTAGACCTGTGTATATGTAGTGTTGTCCCCAGTGCAAGAGCAAGCTCCCTGGCCAATCAGCAGGGGGGATCACTGTGGCAGCAAAACATGCCACCGACTCTCCAGTTTTGATTGCACTGCCATCAGCAGTGTGCTCACCTGCCAACCACCTGATTTTCACCATCCCAGGTCGCATCCCAAACCGGGGACAGTGGCTGCTGGGTCACCTGATGATGCCCTAAAATTGTTTCCTAAAGAGCCCACGACACATACTGTTCCTTTCAACCCTGTACACCACAAATCAGGGACAGGAGACAAGAATGAGGTACATATCTTAAAAAATGATAATAAGAGATCACGTGGTGCAGAGCATGAGCTAGCTGCTGCCTCTTGGAGCTCCTTCCACCCAACCGACAAGCTCACTCGTTTTCAGGTCCCAGCGATTATTTGTCTGCACTAAAGGGCATCGGAATATCCTATCTCGCATTCGGAGTGGTAAAATGGATTTGGAATTCAAAGATCCCTTGCCCAGACATACACCTCCGACGACTCCCGAGAAGGCCCCGAAAAAAGCCAGGGCCTCCGGTGCTCAGCAATCCGCGCTGCAAGCTCTTGGCGCTCCCGATGCGGAACCGCTTACCTTGGCTAACTTCCTCAAGAAATTCCAACCTTTCCGGGATGAAATGAAAGAGCTGGCTAGTGAAGTAAAAGGTGTCTCCCGTGCCTTGGAGGATTTGGCCCGTCGCACCACGGACATTGAGGCCCGTATCGGCTCGGTGGAACGTAGACAGGAAAAACTAACACCCGATTTAACCCTAATAAAGCAGCGGATATTAAAGCTTGAAAACAAGGTCGAGGACCTTGAAGACCGGAGTCGCCGTAATAACGTCATGGTTATAGGCCTCCCAGAGAAAGAGGAGGGACTGGAGCCGGTAAAGTTTGCCCAACGCTTGTCCAAAAGATAGTTGGCCCTCGCCTTTGGGCAATCCTACATTATTGAAAGAGCTCACTGGCATTGAGGCTATGCCCCGACTGGAGCCCCGCCACGTACTCTTCATTTTTAAATTTCTGAATTATTTAGGGCGACAGCACTTAAGTAAAGCTAAGGAGTTGAAAGAGCTAACCTGGGAGGGCGAGGGCTGAGGGTGGCTCAAGATTTGCCCTATCCATCCGACAGAAGAGAGCGTCTTTCCACCCAATCATCTCCAAATTAATTGCTGCAAATGTTAGGTTTAGAATGAGGTACCCAGCACATCTCCAAGTTTTGGCAAACGGAACCTGGCATAGCTTTGAAAATTCAGAGGCCGCGCTCTTGACACTAAAGCAGCTCTTCCCAGATTTGTTCCGGGATCCATGAGGGTGCTACCTGGTAGTTTGCGAAGTCCTTTTCTACCTGGGTGGTCTATTATTATAATGGACATTGTGACTCTCACCTTATTATTGGATTCCTGAGAGGCCCCTGGTGATGTGAGAATTGTGTGGACCTGGATTTTTGGTGCCTCCTGCAGCTACCTGCTCTTCCGGACAACTAACCCCCCCCCCCGTTTTTTTTTTGTTTTTTTTTTCTCTTCTTCTCTCATCGGACACACTCTCCAACTCTCCCCTAAGTGTGGGATGTGCGTGCCCTAATCTGAGCAGGTCTAAGGCATGCCTTTTGATTTATTGAAACTGTTGGATTTCATATGAGACACATTTTGATATCATACAGACTGCTATTTTCTGCCTGTCTGAGAGACATCTGATGGCATGATGGACTGCTAATGAGGGAGCTCCTCAACAGACATGATCAGGATTTTGCTTTGGGGAAGCTGTGGGCAGGATTGGAGAGGTCCAGACGTTCTAATCGTCATTGGTCCATGAAGCAATGGCATTCAGTTAATGGAGAATGGGGGGTTCATACATTTTTTTTTTTTTACTATTTTCATTCATTTGTTGACTCTGCTGATTTGGTATAATGGCACGCTCAGGGCTTTTTGGATGGGCTTGATTAAGTTTTGAATGGTGAGGGGTAAGGATAGGTAAGGGTAACCCTGTTCTTGTTTATTATGGGGTGGACCTGCTTACTAATACACTAATCTGGTTGGGGGGAGGGGCAGAAGTGGAGTCTATCATGGTGCTGGAACCATGTTCATTGGCAGTTCGGGTGGGCTCGGGGTGGAGGGGTTGTTGGGGATTTGGCATTACTATTGTTATGGGGTATTTGGGGGTTTTGGGATTTGGTGGGGGAGCCCTTGCACAGCACTCTTTTTTTTTTAGGTTTATTGCCACAGGGCTGGTTTGTCTTTCACTTAGGTTCTGTTGTCTTTTACCTTATGGCTAGGCACATAAATGTGGTGACTTGGAATGTACATGGACTTCGCCATAGATCAAAGCAATACAAGATCTTAAAACACCTGGGCTATGTGAAAGCAGATATTATGTTTCTGCAAGAGACCCATTTATTGAAGGCTGAAAGTAACCAGTTATGCAGACTTCAAATAGGTCAGATTTTCACCTCTGAAGGTAGTTCTCAAAGTAAAGGGGTGATGATCATGATACATAAATCAGTTCCATTCCATCCGATTCAGGTAGTTGGAGATAGGTATGGGAGATATGTTTTGTAAGGGTACCCTGCACACTCAAGAGATTATCTTGGGCTCAATTTACGGCCCTAATTGATACCGAGTTTCTTTGTCAAATTACGGAGTTACTCTCCCTTGGTGCAGCCTGCCCATCGTAATGGGTGGTGACCTGAATCTGGTTATGGATCCGTTATTGGACAGATCCTGTCCTACTAGGAAAGGGTTAACCCCGGGACAGAGAGCTGTCAGGGAGATGATGGATGGATTAGGCCTATGTGATGTGTGGAGAGTTTTCCATCCAACTGTACGGGATTTTACTTTTACCTCGCAAGTACATAACACCCTATCCAGAATCGACTATATGTTAATCTCGAACATTCTTCTGGCTGGGGTGTTAGATACTGGTATGGTTTCTGGGCCGCTATCGGGTCATTCTATAGTAAAATGTCTTTTTGCTTTTTCATTTCTACCTAAACCAGGGAGTAGATGGAAAATCAATAACCAAATATTAAAAGACCCCAGACTGGTTAAATACATTTCCTCACAGATAACTGAATTTATATCTTTCAATCAAGATTCCACCAATAGGCCAGATATTGAATGGGGAGCTTTTAAGGCTTTTATTCGTGGTATCTTGATTGGCCTTGCCTCCCGTAGGAAAAAAGAGAGGCTGAATCATATTTCAGAGTTACTTACTAAGATTCGTGATAAAGAGCGGGGCCTTTCTGTTTTCTCCTCGGAGGCTTATAGACAAGAACTAACTTTGTTAAGGGATTCGTATCTCAGGATATTAAATGAACAAACCGACTGGGCATTTATAAGAACTAGAGCAAGATTTACAGACCAAGGGGAGAAGGCCAGCCGACTATTAGCCAGAAGAATTAAGCAATTAGAGTCTTCCAGGTGGGTGCCGGCCATTCGCTCCTCGGAGGGGGGCCCAATCAAAACCTCCCCTGAAGATATTTTGGGAGAATTTGTAAACTATTTTAAAGGGATCTATGGACCTATGAAAGACCCTCCGTCAGATGAAAAGATTAGTCTTTTTTTAAGGGAGCTAAATTTTCCCTCATTGAGAGAAATGGACCAACTCCAACTCCTGGCCCCCATTACTGTAGATGAAATAGATCGGGTTATCAAATCCCTTCCTTTAGCTAGAACACCTGGCCCGGATGGTCTCTCCACCAACTTCTATAAGACTTTTTCAAAGGAATTAATTCCTTCTCTAGTACGGCTGTTTCAATGTATTTTGGATGGTGGGGCGTCTGATCTCACTCTTTTCGAGGCTTTAATTGTACTTCTGCCCAAACCGGGTAAGCCGCTAGATTTGGTCGCTAATTATAGACCCATATCCCTCCTGAACCAGGATATCAAAATTCCCACTAAATTGTTGGCTGATAGAATCAGTAGAGTCCTTCCCGGTTTAATTGGACCTGAGCAGGTGGGATTTATGAAAGGCAGATCTTCCGCCGACCATTTACAGGTCTTGGCCCATGTCTTCTCGTCCTCCAGGGACTCCGATCAACCCATGGTTTTGGTTTCTCTGGATGCCGAGAAGGCTTTTGATAGGGTATATAGCTATTTTCTCACAAAGGTTATGGATTGTTTTGGTTTCCCTCAATAATTTTCTGGGTGGATTAAAGCTATATACAAATTCCCATCAGCAAAAATGACGTGCAATGGCGTAACCTCATCTTCATTCAGACTTTTTCTGGGCACTAAGCAAGGTTGCCCTCTTTCCCCGCTCCTTTTTAATCTATACATTGAACCTCTTATCATGCGGATTAAACAGGAGCAGCGGATTCAGGGTATCCAGGTATGGGGGCATACTTTGAAAGTGCTTGCATATGCAGATGACTTGCTCTTGCAAATTTCTTATCCATCCTCCTCTATTCCAATTTTGCTGGATATTATTGATAAATTGGTATTATCGCAATTACAGGCTTAATATCAGTAAGTCAGTGGTTTTCCCTTAAACTTTGGGACATCGTGCATGATATGCTTGGCCTGGCTTGGAATGCCGAGTTCATCAGGTATCTTGGCCTCACTTTAACCAGGGACACTTCTGCGCCTGGTGCAGCGAAACTTAGACCCGGCTGCATGATGTTGGGGCTGACCTCACGGAGATGGGCGATGTCCCCCTGTCTATCTGGGGTAGGAATTAATTTGGTAAAAATGAACGTTTTTCCTCGTTTATTTTACCCCATTAGTATGTTAGATATATGGCTTCCGTTAAAATGGTTCAAGAGAGTGCATAGAATCATACCTGACTTCATTTGGAATTATAAGAAGCCTAGATTGTCCTATTTTAAACTGTCTGCCCCTAAATTGTCCGGGGGTTTGAGACTCCCCCATTTTGCGTTATATTACTGGGCCAGTCATGCGTCTAAGTACCTTCGCTGGTTTAAGGAAACTGATGATTCCCAGGTCAACATCTATATACCATTATGGTTAAGTTTAGAGGCATCCCGGATTCGGACTCTGGCCTCAAGCCGGGGCCTTATTATTAAGCTGAAAGCTCTCCCGTGGCTTTGCATGACTCCCCATTGAGATTTCAGTCAAAGTACATATACAACTATGTTCCTTCCTAAAATACTCTCATACTGGGGATCCGGCTCAACCACTATTGGGCAATCCCAATTTTTTAATGGATGGCAAACCTATCAAAGATACCTGTTTACCACTATTGGGAAAAGTGTTGGTTAAAGACCTGCTTGCAGATGGGGGTAAATTGCTTACCTCAATTGAAATCTTGAATAAGTTTCAAATCCCTCAGCGCCTGATATTTAAAGTATTTCAACCGTCATCTCCTGGTGGAAACTGAGCACACCTTACCTGGGGTAGTGGTTCATGTGATTTGAGTACTTTGATTCCAGTGGTTGGAAAAAGCCATGCTATATCGGCCATTATATAATAAGTTGATTGGCTGGCTACACCCTAACACTCTGGCTCCCAAACATTATTGGTCCCAATTGTTTCCGAATCTGATTTCGACTTGGGGCAACATTTGGGGGGTGTGTCACAAATTTTTATTGCAGGATAGGCTCAGGTTAATGCAATTTAAGCTATTGCATAATATTTACTATTCCCCTGTGAAATTAGTGGATCGGGGCATGGCCTCCTCCTCCTCCTGTTTTAGGTGTCAACAAGGGGTTGGAGATTTGCTCCACATTTTTTGGTACTGCCGGAAAGTGGCGGTGTTATGGGAGACTATTAAGAAGAATCTCGACCCTCTTTTGGGTCTGGAAAGCTTATTTACCCCTGAGGTTTGTATTTTGGGGGACATGACCCAGGTTGGTGTCCGGAGTAGGAAATACCATATGGGGCTGATATCGGCCTCAGTCAAAAAAGTAATTCTGAGGCATTGGAAGGATACCGTAGAGATTTCATATGGCGAATGGTTGCAGGAATTCTTAGCTAATCTTAGAACGGATAGAACCATAGCAAGTTTGCAGTATAAACTTCTTAAGTTTAATAACATTTGGGGTTCCTTATATACCTTTTTTTCTGTTCCTTTGTAACTCGCATTTCGTTTTCCAGTCAGTTTACATCTGAGTGCTGTGCATAGGGTGGGTCTTTGGGCGGAGGGGTTTTTTTGGGGGGGGAGGGGTAAGGATTGCATCCCGATGATCTTTCTTATAATCGCAAGCATTACCACTGTTACCCTGTTTTCTTTTCTGGATGTAGTCCTTTATCGGTGTAAAACTTTCAATAAAAGTTGAATTGAAAAAAAAAAAAAATGATAATAACAGCCTAAAAAGACGGTATAATATGTGCTTTATTGATAATAGTATTTTCTGAAGGAGAACTAAATTGTAACACTAATGTCTAATGTAATTTTTTTTTTATTCAAATAGCGACTCTACTATGACAACAATAAAAAATTTAAGATGGACCAATGAGATTTTTGAGTTATAATCAGGGACATCCTTGAAAATTAAGGACAGTTGAGAAGTATGCCTGACATCTCAGAATAAGCTTTGAAAAAACAATATTGTTATGCAATTCAGTTTAAAACTGATACAGTTTCTGTATTTTATGTCCCCATTTCTTTGTAACTATGGAAATTAACATGACAATAGGATCCCGTCCCTTTAGCTTCATTAGCTCTTGATATGTGTCTACACCTCACATCAATGGTGGTGGATGCCTGGAAGGGTCTTCCAGCAGAGACTGTGAGGGTGAAAATAGTGGAGGGATTCAAAAATGCCTGGGATAAGCACAAGGGAGTCATACAGGATAGGTAAGGGGGTGGCAGTGAAAGTGCTGTAGACCTAGAGGGGACTACAGTGTAAGCAATGCAACAAAAAAGGCAAACTGGATGGGCCATGTGGCCCTTCTCTGCCATCAGCGTCTATGTTTCTATAGTGTATAGCAGAGCATTGTTCTATATAGAAATCCATCCTTTTCAAAATGCTGTTGTACCACAGTTCAAAGGTCAAGGAATGTGATTGTACCCTTCTGTGGCAGAAAAGCATCCTAGAACCTCTGGAGACTGCACAAGTCAGTTTCTTTGTGGAAGAGAAAAAAACACAATGCACACATTTCGCATAATACTATACAATATGAAAATACAGGATGAGCAACATTATGCATAACCAGTGTGTTCTGCCACCTCGGGGATCTGATTCCCACAGACCTCTTGAGCTTCTGTCTTGAGGTCAGAGGAAATCAGAACCCTGAGGTGGCAGAACACACTGGTCGTGCATAGTTGCCTATCCAGTATTCTCTATATATTTCTATCGAAACCCCCTGCTTGTGACATCAATATTGTCTACACAACAAGAGACTGTGATGTCACAAGCAGGGGGCTGTGATGTCAGGTATAGACAAGCAGTGAGAGCAGATGACATCCAAAGGAAGGGGATCCTGCTTTCAACATAGTGTTCTTACTTACAAAGCAAAACTTTCTGAGAGCTGGCAGGGGAAGGAGGACGGAGGGTCCTATAGGAAGCTGTCCTCCATTTGGGAAGAAGGTTCATTGCCTTCACTGCAGTAC
Source organism: Neoceratodus forsteri (assembly GCA_016271365.2). Taxonomy (NCBI): domain Eukaryota; kingdom Metazoa; phylum Chordata; order Ceratodontiformes; family Ceratodontidae; genus Neoceratodus; species Neoceratodus forsteri. Next base: position 143,308,435 of record CM028129.1, on the reverse strand, counting down.
TGCTCCCAGGGTGACTACAGTTGCTAGAGCAGCAAAAGGCAGAGTGGGAGGGTGGATGTCAGTCAAGCACATGGTTGGTGTGCCATTGTGCATACCCCTGCTTGAGCTCAATGCTTGCTAATACCTATAGGGGCAGGGAGAAACTTGGAAAAAGACTGCAGCATGGTGAGGACAGACCCCTGTACATTTGGGCCTGCTTCCCTGCCAGCAGTGCCTCCTAATGCTACATACAAGAAATGTGGATAAATTCCCCCACTTCTCATCCCCACCTGGGGACAGAGTCAAGATTCAGTGGAGGACAGCATTGCCAGGTAGGAGTGTTGAAGGCTGGGTGTGCCTTGGGTGTTCCAGAGGGATGCAGGTGCTGGAGATCAGAAGGGAAGCTAAATATTGAAAATATAAAAAACACAAGCATACTTGTTTCTAAACATTAAGTTTTTTTCAAATCTTTGTCAGACAGATCAGAATGTCTTTAGGGGAGCTTCTCTTCAGTTCTGGTATTTGTGATCTGACTAGGTACTAGAGGAATCTTTCTTTGAGAATGGGATCCACCCTTTCCCTGGTCTTAACAGGTTGAGGTAATTTTTCTGACCCTAAATTCTTCATTTTTGTGATAGAAGCAAAGGCATGAAAAGTCCATTGACTCACTACTGCACTTGGACTGTCATGACAACATAGCACTTCATGTTCCTTTCCCCCTCTACCACCACCCCACGCCCCTTTCCTTTACCTCTCTACCTGTTAGTAGATCGTACTGCAATAATTCATGTTAGTCCTTTTGATTGTAGCTAGCAACTCCTGTAAGATTCTTAAGATGTAATGATGACTGTAATTTTCTACATGTATCAGTTGTGTATCTGTATAGCCTTGCCATTGTTACTGTTGTCAATTGTATATGTGTTGTCAAGGACCATCATGAAAAGGAGCTCGCTCAAAGGTGTAAAGCCTGGTTAAATAAAGTTTGATTAATTGATTGAAAACAGATGGGAGGGATTTGGGGAATAAACCCAGGGAATTATTCCCTTGTAATATTCTATTTTATTTTCCTGTCACCTGGACAGTCCTCAGAAGATTGGGAAGCCATAGTGAGCATCTCTGCCAATGACTTACCTACGAGCGCCCGCTGTGGAAATCTTCTGCCTACAGAACTGATGTATACGGAAACTCTGTCTCACAGGCAGAGGTAAGGCTGACCCTCGTGGCCGTTTTATATTATCTTGTACAGAAAGATCCTTCCATTTACATTTATAGGCCCTTCTGAATTGGGTTGCCACCTGTCATGTTTTTTCATAGATGTTTGTCTCTCTGGTTCCATTCGACAGCACCCCCCCTGCCCTATCACTGACCTTCTCACGGACTTATAGGTTTACCACCACTTACCTAGGACCTATTTTGTTAGTCATTCAAGAGTCTTCAGGGGTGCCAGCATGGAGTGGATTGGGTTTCTCCTCCATCCTCCCATTTTCGCCCCATGGTGCCAGATGTGTGATGATGTGGGCATGCATGCTGTGCATCTGTCAGCAACCCTTACCACTTCTGGTGCTCCCAGCTCTGCTCCCCCCTCATCTCCACCAGATGGCAATCATGTAGCAGGAGCAGCATCCCACCCCACCCCGAGCAAGGAGGCAGTCCCTGGGATGCTCAATTTGTATTCCTCCAGTGGCTTTTAACAGCCCATGCTTCTTCCTAAATGTGGGTCACTGGCATCACGAGCAGTAGTGCTACCCCTGTGCCAATAGATCAGCCTGTAGCTGACTGCTCTGATCTGACCAGGATAGTCATGGTTTGAGCTATTGCTATTGGCATCCAGAAAGGAGCAGAACTTACAGCACGGTCAGAGTAAGTGCTTTTGCACAACTGCTGTGCCATTTTTGAGGCAACAGGGAACCTCCAACAGAAAAAGCCAACCCGTGCTCTATCCTCCTCCTTGCCTTCAAGGATTGGGGGGCACAGGGCCAGTGATCCATACTGTAAATTATTGTGATTCTATGGTGACCTTTGTTTGTTAATTTGTATGATCGATGGCAGCATGTTTTAACCAGAAGTTTATAACATGCCCACTAGTTGAGGTAGGCACGCGGCTTTGTGTTAAATAAGTTCTGTTTCTGCATTAAGAAGCATACCCCTAGATTGCATGTAAATACTGTTGACCACCTTTGTGCCTCAGCAAGGTACAAGTCTTGATGAGGGCATCAAGAGTCTAGGCAGGAAAGAATGTAACCCCCAGCAAGCATGTTGGGGCTCACTGTATTTAGACCTGCTATTATTGTCATACCTCATTCCAGCACAAAAATGTGTAATATGTGCAGCTGGCTCTGCTAGCAATTAAGTTGTTTACTGCCTCTGTGATATCCTGTTCTAGGAACTAGTCAGCTACACGGTACATCCTGTGCTTGTGTTCCTACACAAGGCTATAAGCTGTCTGGGTTGTCAAGCTGTGTGTATACAAGAAGGGGCCCCCATTGGCCCCAGATATTTCAGATTTAGATCCAGATTTGAAGTGAGAGATTTGCAAAGAGATATATGAATCATCCATGCCAGCTCAGATTGCAACTGACCGCAGGGGACTGTCAGGATCAGGAGGTGGAACTTGGGTCCTGAGCCTGGGATGACACTTGTTCCCTCCATGCAGGTCTCCATAGCCATGACATAAAAGAGAAGACTGGGCAGGGATGGTGCTGGTGGTTCCTGTCAAGGGGTTCTGTCTGATGGCATCCACTGGGCGATCTTCAATGTTGCCTGAACTGTACCTAAAGCTGATGGACCAGAAAAAAATTAGTCAACTTGCCATAAAGAGCACCAGATGATCTTTGTGAGGTTTGCCATTTAGTGCTTCTGAGACTTTGAGGGCAGGTATCTGTGAAGTAGCTACCTCAAGGGGTATCCAGGAGCATTCTGTTTATTCACATAAATCCTAGGCCTTAGGGGTTAGTATAGGAATACAGAGGGCAGGACTTGAGTATCTTTAGGACCATGAGACCCTTAGCTGTAGCCATACTCACAGATGTAAATATTTTTTGCTGGTGCCCCACCAGGGCCAGAATGCAGATGCCAATCAGGTATGCCTACCACTCTGTGCTACAGGTGAACAGAAATATAGGCATACACATACCTCTCCCCCTACCCCCCATCTCAGCAAGTTAGATGCTACAACCAACAAAAAAGAAAGCAACAATACTCTTTCTTAACTCCATTTTTTTGATACTTAATTTGTACATACTGACTGCTCATCCCCGGCTCAGCTGCTCACTGTCCCCCACCAAGACTCGTCTTCCGCTTGCTCCTCCTCCTCACCGAGACATCAAACATCTCATAAAGAAACAAACGCCCAAGAAATAACAAGCTGCTTATTTTTTTTTTATATTCACTTTCAACATTCTCATACTTTTTCAATCCTCGCTGCAGTGCTACAGTCCCATCCGCTGTTTCTCCAGACTGTGCATACATGATAACTTACTGCTAACCGGCTCCTGCTCCTCGACGGAGCTTACAGAACTAGAAGCAGTTGTACGCCTGCTTGTTCTCCTTCTTAACAGCCCACCTGCCGATTCCTCAGTACTTCCCTCCCGTACCCCCTTACTTTACATTGTACTTTTAAATACTTTCCTCTTCAACATATGATGCTGCCCACATTCTCATCTGGTCCTGCAGTGCCATTTCCTGCTTTACTTCGGCACTGCTGTTTACTCCTGCATTACTTCAGCCCAACTGCCGTGCTCTCCTCGCTACTGCCTACAGATTTTAGATAAATAAAAGTCGGCTGCTCAGTACTTCCCTCCCTTACCCCTTACTTTACATTCCTACTTTAATGTTTACCTGCAGTATTAAAAATGCAAAAAAAAGTGAAATACATGTTTTAAAATGGGACTATTTTTTACAAGCATAGTCTTTGTTTCTCAAAAAAAAATACATTTTTATGCAATTATAACACTTTTCGCCTCATTATTTATATAAAAAAATGAAGGTATCCATTTCATAAGTGCAATAAGCCACTCCAGGGTGTGTGTTAGACACTTTAACACATGGCAAGGAGGCTGGATGCACTCTGCCTGTGGCCTCGTGCCTCACTACACCTCCTAGCCGTGTGTTAAAGTGTCTAATACACACCCTGTCGTGTCTTATTGCTTACTTGTACCTGTCCATCAAGCTGGTACTCTATGAAAAGTTACTAAGCCTTAACCCATCCTGGACCGTCTCTAAAGATTGGACCTCAAGCAAGAAGAGAAAACCCTCTTTTTGGTCCCTTAAGCTATCTCTTGAAGCCCTTATTAAACTACTATTTTTCTTGCTGATCTGCATTGGCAATGTTGAAATCAATCCAGGACCCCCAGAAGGATTTACCGCCCCATCAGATTTAGCCTCCATTAAAGGTTTAAGCTTCCTTCACATCAACACATGCAGCCTCTTAAAAAAGATCTCTTTGATCCAGGCCTGGGTCGCCCACACTTTGCCAGACTTTCTGGTAATTTCTGAGACATGGCTCAAACCTGCTACACATGATAGGGAAATAAATCTACCCAACTACCAGCTATTCAGATCAGACCGCCTGACAAGGGGCGGTGGAGTGGCTGTCTATGTTAAATCAAATATTTCTGCATCTTGTCTTAGTGTAACATCAGTACCCAAAGAATTTGAATGTTTATCCCTTAAAATAGCCCTCCCCAATATGACAGCTTTTCAACTGGATGGCTTCTATAGGCCCCCCTCTGCTGGCCTTCAACTCCTTAATCATTTGGGAAACATAATAAAATTGGGCCCCGAGGATACCATTATTTTAGGTGACCCGAACTTAAACTGGCTCTCCAATGCATCTGCTCCCCTAGTATCTTTTTGTGACACATTTGGATTCACTCAATTAATAAATGAACCGACAAGAATTAACTCAAAACACAAAAGTAACAGCACCCTACTTGACATTATGTTGGTAAACAAACGCACCTGTTTTCACATGCTGGAGTGTTATTCAGTGATATAAGTGATCACTGCCTTATTGCGGGATAAGATCATCAGTCAAGCCATCCAACCCTGCAAAATTCCTCACAAGAAGAAATAAAAAAAACCTTAACATCGAAGGATATCTCCACGATCTATATCATTCTGTACGCTGGCAAGAATTCTATCATACAGCTTCTGTGGAAACAGCACTCAAGGTGCTAAATGACATTATCATAGGCGCTCAATATTCATGCACCTTTCACTAGCATTAGAATAAAAAACAAATCCTGCCCTGGTTTTCTGCTGATCTTAAATCTGTACTGCTTGCCAGAGATAAACTCTGGAAAAGGGCTAGAAAGACCAAGGATCCGTTTGACTGGCTTCAGTTCAGAAAAGCCGAAACAGCTGCATCAAAAAGTGAGAGGCCAAGGCTGCCTTCTATACAGCCGAGCTTGATGCCTCCTCCCTTAGCCAGATTCTGGGGCACCATCAAGGGGATTCTGGGCAGGACTCCTGTGCTTCCTTGCCATCCCAAGTACACCATAATAATGCTGTTATCACTGACAAGTGTGAAATTTTAGATGCATTCAATGATCATTTCAGTACAGCTGGCCTAGCTTTTGACTCCTCCCCAGCAAATCTACTACGGTCACAACTTAAATTCCAGTCGGTGATGGTCAGAAGACTGCCTCTTCATTTTCCTTCAAGCCCATTTTATTAAAACAAGTGGAAGACCTATTGCTATATCTAGACACCAAGAAAAGTGCTGGTGCAGACTCCTGGACCCTACTTTTTAAAATTGCTCTTCATGCCATTGCAGTTCCCTAACCCATCTTTTTTAATCTGTCCTTATCCACTGGTTCTGTTCCCACATTGTGGAAAACAGCACAAGTGTTTCCCCTCCTCAAATCAGGGGACCCCATGGATCTCAACAATTATAGACCTATATCCATCCTACCGGTGTTGTCTAAAATGTTAGAAAAACTGGTAAGTATCCAACTAAGAGACTACCTCGATGCTAATAATCTCCTTAACTCTGCTCAATCTGGGTTTAGGACCAGACACAGTACCATTTCTGCATTAGCAAAAGTAACAAATGATTGGCAAACTGAGTTAGACAAAAAAAGCAACATCTGTGCTGTATTTCTTGACCTGAGTAAAGCCTTTGATACAGTGGATCATGAGCTGCTGATTTCCTCACTGCATTCCTTAGGCCTGGATCCAACCTCTCTTGGATGGTTCAGATGCTACCTCACTGATAGAATACAGCAAGTGAAAAATGAAGGTGTCCTATCCTCCTCAAAACCACTTCTAAGGAGTACATGAGGATCCATCCTGGGCCCTATCCTTTTGCTATATATATCAATAACATTGATTCCAACCTCACTGTTGCCAATGTTCATCTTTTTGCTGATGATACTGTCTTGTATGTCAGTAATCCCTCGCCATCAAAGGCCTGTGAGTTATTACAATCAGAATTCTCCCTGTTGCAACATCAACTACTTGAAAAGAAACTACTTTTAAATGCCAAGAAGACAAAGGCTATGTTCTTTTCACCAATATACTCTTCCTCTCTCTCAACAGACACTCTTCCCCAACTATCCACCATCCTTGGAGAAAATCTTGATTATGTGGTTAAATTCAAATATTTGGGGTATGGATTGATAACAAACTTGATTACACTCATCATGTTGAGGAGCTCCTGAAAAACTCAGACAGAGGCTCGCCTATTCTTCAGAATCAAACATTACCTAACCAAGAGTCTAAACAGAGACTAATTCAGGCTTCATTTCTATCTCTCATCGATTATGCAGATTTCCTATATGGCCATTGCACTATGTCCTATTTAAGTAAATTGGATACCTTGTACCATAGAGCTCTAAGATTCATCACAGATCTTCCTTTCAACACTCATCACTGCTTCCTCTATAATGCTGTTGGCTGGACATCCTTACATCTCAGGAGGAAAAAAATGCTGCATTATGGATTTACAAAGCTCTGTCAAACAAACTTCCACCTTATATTTCTGGTTGCTTTACTCTGGCTACACCGAGATCATATGCCCTAAGAAGCAATAACCTTATCACCTTGAAGCTACCTAAAGTCTGCACCGGCATGGGAGGTCTGCAATCAGCTATTTTTAGCATCTACCTGGAATTCTCTACAGAAGACCCTAAAGCTGAACACCTTCATCCCTATAGCATCCTTCAAAAACTCTTCACAAATCTCTTTCCTGAGATATGCAACTGCTTCCACTAAGCCTAGTCCCTTCTTACCCTTTACCCCCTTTTTCTTCTCTCTATCTCTGTTTATATACTTTTAAACTTAGTTACATTATACACTGCAATCCATTGCCATTCCTTCTTTATTCCCCATATCTACTTCCTTAAGTTTCATCCAATTAAGACACTCCTAACCGCTTCACAATCCCAACACCTCATAGTTATTTGTGTCAAACCTGTCTGATTTATTGTTTAGTTGTACAAACCATTAGCTACCTTGCTTGTATATACGTTCTTTATTACTGTACCTATTTATTTGTATAAAAATGATTTGCCTCTTCTCTGTATTTGTTTATGTATTATACTGTACTTTATTTTGATCTTGACCTATCAGGTCCATCTTGTAAATGAGCATTGCTCAATGATGTTCGCCTGAATAAATAAAGATTTTGATTGATTGATTGATTGATTGACATGGCACATTGCTACAGGGCAGCCACCAATCACTTTTCTGATATAACAACAATACGGCATAGTGAGAAGATTATGCAAGTTCTAGATTTCCTTACATAGGACTGTGAGCCTAGTCCCACCTCCAGAACCAAAGTGAGTGAAACAACTGTGCTGCAAAAATAAACACTGAAGCAATTTTCAGCGGTTAAAGCTGTGGTTTAATAGGAGTGAACGAAAAAACAACAGACACGATACTGTATCTCTCCTTTTTTTGTTCACTCCTATTAAACCACAGCTTTCACTGCCAGCAATGGCTTTAGTATTTCTTTTTGCAGCATGGTTTTTTTACTGACTTTGGTTTCACAGATTAGGGAGCCGCAGCACTCGAATGCAGAAGTACAACAACAGTTCTTGGATAATTCATCCTAGGCTAGATTCACAAAACTTAGCCCCATTGCAAACCCAGTTTGTGACGTGAAAACTGGGTTTCACCCCAGTGTAGTATTCACAAAAGCCCAGTTTGCACCGCAAACTGGGTTTGCGACGGGGCAAACATTTGAGGAGTCCACAATGCAAATGAGGAGGAGGGGACCTGCCTATCAGTGCAGCCCCATTCACAAAGCATTTTCTCCATGCAAGGGCCTTTTGCAGAATTCTCTTGCGTGGAGAAAATACTGCCGAAGAAAACCTCCTCTTAGCCCCATGCAACCCTGGTGGTTGTCCGAAGGCAGTACAAGGTGGCCCCCTGACCCACAACACTGTGTCCCTGGTAATCCAGTGGTCCCTCTCCCAACCTGATCGCCATCCCATTAGTAAAAAAACATTATTCCCTGGTAGTCTAGTGGTCCCTCACCATTTGCCGTCCCAATAGTAAAAAACATTATTCCCTGGTAGTCTAGTGGTCCCTCCCTGTTTGCCGCTCGCCATCCCAATAGTAAAAAATATTATTTCTTGGTAGTCTTATGGTCCCTCCCCCTTCCCACTCTCCGATCGCTGTGCCGATAGTAAAAAACATTATTCCCTTATATCTAGTGGTCCCTTCCCCCATCTCATTCTCCAATCGCCGTCCCAATAGTAAATAAAATTGTTCCCTGATAGTCTAGTGGTCCCTCCACATTCTCTGATCACGGTCCTGACAGTAAAAAGATTATTCCCTGGTACTCTAGTGATCCCTCCCCATTCTCCGATCACCACCCTGATAGGAAAAAAAAATCCCTGGTAGTCCAGTGATCCTTCCCCTTCCCCCAGTCACTGATAGTAGTACACAGTAAATGGAAACAGTCCCTCCCTGGTAGTCCAGTGGTCCCTCCTCCACCCGAACACCCGCCCAATAAATATATATAATTGTCACTGGTGTCCAGTGTACCTCCTCCCCCCCCACATTGCTCCCTTGGAAACCACAAAACTGTCCCATTTTCCTGGTGGTCTACTGGACTCCCCACCCTCCCACCATGGCAGACAGTGACTTACCACCCTGCTCCCCCCATCCCGAAACCCAGTTGGCAACCGGCACAGCCCTCCTCTCACTACCATGGCCAGCCATCGACTGAACTGTGAATGAGCAAGTACAGTATACAGTACATGTCAACCAATAAGCGCGTAGTGTATACTGTACTCACTTATTCACAGTTCAGTCGGTGGCCTGCCATGGTGATGGGAGGAGGAATGTGCCGGTCGCAGAGCTGGGTTTTGAGATGGGGGAGCAGGGTGGTAGGTCACTGTCTGCCAGGGTGGGAGGGTGGGGTCCACTAGACCAGCAGGGAAATGGGACACTTCTGTGGTTTCCAAGAGAGTGATGTGGGTGGGGGCACACTGGACACCAATGACAATTATATATATTTATTGGACAGGTGTTCAGGTGGGGGAGGGACCACTGGACTACCAGGCAGGGACTGTTTCCTTTTACTCTGTACTGCTATTGTTGACTGGTGGAGGGGGGGGATCACTAGACTGCCAGGGAATAATGTTTTTTACTTTTGGGATGGTGATTAGAGAACAAGGAGTGGAGGATGGACCACTAGACTACCAGGGAATTATTTTTTAATATCAGGACAGCGATCAGAGAACGGGAAGGGGGAGGGACCGCTAGACTACCAGGGAATAATTATTTTTACTATTGGGATGACAATCAGAGAACAGAGACGGGGGAGGGACCACTATACTACCAGGGAATAATTATTTTTCCTATCGGGACAGCAATCAGAGAATGAGGAGGGTGTAGGGGCCATTAGACTACAGGGAATAATTTTTTTTACTATCAGGACGGTGATTGGAAAACAGGAATGGGAAGAGACCACTAAACTACAAGGGAATTATTTTTTTAATATCAGGACAGTGATCGGAGAGCAGGGAGGGTGGAGGGACCACTAGACTACCAGAGAAAACTATTTTTATTATACGAGGATGGTGATCAGGGACCGGGTTGGGGGGGCACGAGACTACCAGGGATACATGTGTCAACCACTATGGGCCAGTGATCAGCTGGGGGGGGTGCTACTCTCACCAAAGGCCATGCAAATGGGTCCCTAATGGGCATGCAAATGGCCACCTAGCACCTTGCACGCCCACTGGGCTCATTTGCATGCCTTCTTTTGTGAAGGGCAAACAGCGCACCTGTGCTATTAATTGTGGGACCATTGTCCTCACTGGGTGTGGGGCAGTGATACTGGGCTTACTGGTGGTTTCCCAGGGTTAGCGCTGCCCCCTCCATCCCCTATTCATAGTTAGATAGTGAGGTGACTGTGAATAGCAAAATTTCAAACCTGCGCAACCGGAGTGGTGCAGCGCAAACATTTGCACTGCACTTTGCAATTATTTGTTAATCTAGCTCCTGTCTCTAAAATACCATACTCCAGCTCCTCCAGTACCCAGCAATGGGCTATTGCTCAGTAACCTTTCCAAAACCCCTCCTTCACTAGCATACAGAATGTAAGATATGATAATCTAATTCTAATTTACACAAAAATAATTAATAAAGAGGGGCAGGCATCTGCCTCTGTTTTGACTGATAATATACACATAAACTGTGTTTGACAGTATAAACCAAGATGGCTTGTCCCATTTTATTACATGTTTATGGATTATAATTTTGTTTCTGTCTCCGTTTCCTAGCCTAAAAGCTGTCTTTGGCACCTTGACTGAAGCATTGCTTCTTGTTTAGTAGCAGGCACAAATGATTCAGCCTATGTCACATTTTTTCATTAGCACAAGCTCTCATTGAAATGTGTCACTTAAGATTCATAATAGGAGTCCCATGACAGGGGTTGTTGTGTGCTCAGAAGTATTGTAGTTTGTCAGCATTGTCTGTAGTTTTTTTTAATTGGACCTTCTTGCAAAGAACAAATATGCTCCACTTTGCTCCACCGCACCAGCAGCTATGCCACCCACTCTTCGAGAGGACCCCCTGCAGGAGCCCAAATCTTCCATGCTGCCACCCCCAGATCCTCTAACCACTGAAGACCAGGCTGTAGAACAATCCTAGGCTACTGTCATGGTGATAGCTCCCCTCTTATCGGCTGAGGATGTTGCCTGTTTCCCTGAAACTCCTCACAAAGCAGCTATAACCCTAGCTCCACAGCAGAAGCGACACGTTCACCCCAATCACAAGCTGGGGTCCAGATGAACCTGTGAGTAACACTAATTGGATTTTGTTTTCTTTTCTCATTGGGACCAGTGGGCATGAGAGGTAGAATGAAGAAAGCGATGTATTCATATAGGGCTCAGGGTCTATTGTGAGGAACCCAAGAGTGGCCCATCTGCGACTCTCACTCCCCTTGCTCCTGTTAATTCCCCCAAGCTCACTCTAGTACCACTGCATCTAAACTACAAATTATTTAGCCACCCGATTCCTCCCCTAGTTCCACTGAGTCACAAATCGGAAAGGCCAGAAATCCGTTTTCCCTGACTTATATCTTAAATATTTGCCACCTCCTCCTAAGGTACCATGTAATTCCATCTGAGACCTCCAGGATCACAGAACTTTAGTCGAATTTGCAGTTTCCATCTCAATGCACAGTATCTGTTACTCAAATGATGGCCCTGTGTGGTGGCAGTAATCCATCTAAATTCCCCTACTTTATCTCCCCACAAATTTCTGAGATATGCTAGAGACTGGGATGATAAACTCAAAACAAAAAAAAAACATACTGGGGAGGCAGTATAGCACAGTGGTTTAAGGCTCTGAGCTGCAAATCTGGTGACATCCAGCAGATCAGACCTGGGTTTGAATCCCACAGCTTCCACTTACACACTGTGTGACCATGAGCAAGTCACTTAACTTCCCTGTGCTCCCAGGTCGCTCCTGTAAAAAAGCTTTCAGCTTAGTGTGCTACTCCTGGTTAAACAACTACAAAAAAAAAAATACTGTAGGTCAGTGTGCAGATGGTTGTAAAGGCCACAAGGTCTGTCATAAGGGACTTAAAGAGGGACTCTGGCATAAAATGTTACATTGCAGAATTAGAATAAGCATGCCTCCAATAAAACTCATACCAAATATTAGGTTTCTGTGTTACTTCATTTTAAAGTTGTGAGCTATTTTGTAACCCTGATTTCACTACCTGTTCAAAAAAGCCAGTTTCAGGGCCAGCCCACTGGCGCAGAGACACGGTCGCCATCTGCAGCACCGACGACAAGGGTTTGGGAATGGACTCGGGAGTCAGAGAGCCGGCCAAGGAGAGGAGGAGGATTGAGCATCCGGTGGACTGCTCTCCTACTCTGGGGGGAGGTGGGGTTGAGCATCCGATGCACAACAGATCCCTAGTGGAGACCGGAGTTCTGCTGCGGTCGACGCCTGCACATTCGGGGGTGAGGCAGACGTGGGTCATCATTGCATGTCCCCACCCCCATGGGGTTTACAGCCTACAAAATGCCAGCCCCCACCAATGAACGGGCTCTACTGCCATCCCCTCTGACCACCAGAGTTCACCTATCAGCAGCCCCACTCGGGGGGTGGAGGGGTAAGCGTGAGTATGAGGGGGCGGCTGCCAGAGCCTGGCGAGCCCATCAGGGCTTGGGGAGCCAGCACAAAAAAGCATAATAATAAAAAAAATAAATAAATAACAGTTTCAGTGAAGAGCTGCTGCCAATGTCATCTCCTGAACTCACAGGCTAGTCCTCCATGTCAGCAAACTAATAGGGCCTGTTTCTCTAATGGTTAAATTTCATTGTGCAATGGTTTTCACAAGTAAAACAGGCAGCACCATTCTAAAAACATTGCTATAAAATCTATGTGTTTCAGGTTTTGTAACAAAGTTGACAAATATGTGTTTTTAATGCTTTTTTGGTGTGGTTCATTTCTCCAGAGTTTTAAAATGCTGAGGCCACATGCCTCCAGGCTGCTGACATCATTTGTGGTGTTACTCTACAGTGCTTGTTATGAAGTTGTATTGCTACAAGTGTTGTAATGTTGGTAATTTCATTGCTGTCTGTCAGTGTCTGCTTTACAATACATTTTCATAGGGGTCTTATATGTGTTAATTCCTACTAGGGGTGGAAGTGTTAGTCCTGGTAAAACAATCATTTTAATGTGAAGTACAACACAGATGAGTCTGAATGCAGGTCAAGTAACAGCCTGCCAGGGAGAAAACAGAAAATGAGCTCTGCTCAACTAAGTATCCCATTCATTCATACTTTGATGACAAACAAAATAGTGATTATAGGTAGTTTCATAGATAAATTACGAATCTAAAGATCAGAAGATCCATATTGACTCGCCACTAGTTAGTGGTATTGCCTGCATTTTTCATAGGTTCGAAGGTTCATAGGTAAATTACGAGTCTAAAGATCAGAAGATCCATATTGACTGATGATTGATTGATTGATTGAACATTGAGCTGACTACTGCATAGAAACTCAAAGTAAAGTATCAAAACAGCATTACCTCTCCCTTCCCCATGTACAAGGTGATGGGATAATTGTTTTAAAGGGCCATCCTGAGAAATCACCCAAATTGAATGACGTGTGAATGATCACAGCCTTTCACCACATCAGAGTGATCCAGTCTGCAAATCTCATAGCAGTGTGCTATGACTCGGCACCCAGCAACGCTGGAGAAAAGGACCTCAACAAAAAAGCACCAAAAACAAACAAAAAAATACAAATTTGCCAACTTTGTTACAAAACCTGAAACACACACAGTTTTTAAAGCAATGTTTATTGAATGGTCTTACAGTACCTGTTTTACTGATGAAACCCATTACACATAATCTTTAAACTTTGGAGAAACAGATCCTATAAGCTTGCTGATAGAGAGGACTAGACTGTGAGTTCAGGAGATGACATCATCAATAGCTCTTCACTGAACCTGGCCTTTTTGAACAGGCAGTGACTTTATGGTTGTAAAATGAATTGTAATTTTTAAACACAGTAACTTAGAGATCTCAGTTTTGGCATGAGGCAGATTGGGGCCATGTTGATTCATATTCTGAATTTATTAATGCCAGTAATTTTTACCATAGTCCCTCTTTAAGGTTGGATCACGTGCAGCAAAGTGCTCCTCTTGATCTCAGCAAAAGTTTCTCATCCCTTATGGTCTGATAGGCTGAGATGGACTGAAAGTATGCTACCCCCTCAGCACTGACGAACTAATTAACTATTTGCTGTTTGATTTCATTAGCTAATACTAGATGGTCCTTGAGCAGTTGAAACAGAGTTGGCTCAGGGTCATAATACAGGTACCAGAGACAAATACATAGTCGCAGGTGCTATAACCTTGATCAGGCTTCCTAAAGAGCAATGTCAGTTCACCACACAGGTGCATGGTTTGGTGGACTGTATACCCACTCTTGGACTTGGGTGGCTCCCTGTACTACCGGTAAGTCTTGGGGTTGACTTTTCCCCCCATTGCCCTGATAGTCCAGGGCTGGTGGGATGTGGGCCTGAGGAAATGTAGTGAGAAGCACACATTAAGCATGGGACTTAATGTTAAGCTGTTGCCCCTTTAAGAGCACTTAGAACTTGCATGTAATGAATTGTTGCACTGCCTGGCAGTGCCATATATGCCTGTTAGTCAGAGATTTTGTCAGTCTGGGGCTTGTCCTCAGGAGAAGAACATCTGCAGCACAGAATAAATCTGCCTTATTATTATTTTATGCATCCGTCTAGTTATTCGCACGGTCTGGATGGGGTCCTCACCAGTAGCAACTGAAGGGTCTGGCAGATCACAGAGAAGGTAAGAGGTCCTTTTAGTGGCAGACCAAATAACCACAACGCCACACATGGTGGAGAATTCAGCCCTTTTCCTGTCCAGATCCCCATCTCGCTTGCCTGTGTCGCCGGTTACCCCAAATCATCACCCCAGTATGCCTGAATTGTCTAAATGCTGATGAATTAACTACTGCCCTGGCTGCACAGAGAAAAACAAAAAAGATGAACTGTGTCCTGTCTCATACAGCAGCCTTTCTAATGTACAAAGATTACTGATCATCAAACTGTGCAACTCTGCATGGCAAGCAGCTCCATGACTGAGCTTCTCACATTTAATTGTGCCCAGACCTGTGCAGTGTAGAGCTGCAACCTGTACCTCACCGAGCTACATACTGTAAACCCCCCCCCCCAGCTCCAACCTTGTGGAAGGCATACCTCTCAAGTGTCCCTGATTTTCAGGGATGTCCCTGATTTTGCCTCAAAATTTTACTCTGTCCCTCCTAAAATTTGTGTTTTTGTGGCTAAACAGTGGGGACTGTAAACACAAAACAATGTCAAGCATTAAAGTTACAGACTTGTTCTTCTTTAGAAAATGCATTGTGCACTAAGCCCCATATTCTACCAGCTTTCTGGGTGGATATCTCTAACTTTGAAGATGTGTCCCTGATTTTGGTCTTTTGTCCCTGATTTTTTTAAGCCTTGTCCCTGATTTATGAGGCAGGAGGTTGAGAGGTATGGTGGAAGGGCTTCAAAATAAAAATAAATAAAATGCTCCATTTTGCCCAGTATGCAGATGACACAAATTTAACCTGCAGCCACTGCCTCTTGCACCAGGTACTGCAAAGAAACTGACGTTACTGCGCGACTGCGACCCTGCAACAACCTGTCACTCTGGGTTCCCCACCTCGACTACAGTGCCAGAGCCTCTGCTCCATACTCGGTTCAACCCCTTGCCCAACAGCTGCATCAGAGCATGGAGGCCTGCTCTTCCCGAACAGCTACTCCAGCCACAAAGAGTGATCACATTTCTCTCTGTGCTGCAAGGGACCATGGCCCAGCTCCTCCCAACAGGCTCTCTAGTGAGCTCCCTACGTGGCTGAGTGTTACTCCACAAGCCTCCATTGCCTCCTGCCCAAGTCTGTGGCTCCTGACTCCTCAACAACAGCCCAATTACAGCCACAACAGACCGTTACCTCCCTTCTGCCAGTTCTGCTACTGCAAAACAGAGCAATCGACTCCATACTTGGCCCTCCAGCCTGTTGCTCCCACAGACCACACAGCTCAGCTCTCCTCCTTGCATTGGCAATCAGCATGGAGCTCTGCTTCCCTCGGCCATGCTCCAACAAAAAATTAGAACAAAACAGGCCATACAGAAATAAATACACCACGGAGCCTGTTACCCGCTTTGCCCCAACTAACCACATCACTCTCTCAGACCTCTGCAGAGCAATCCATTCAGGCTTGGCCATGCTACAAACAGGATTGCTACAATAACATAAAGCCTGCACAGAGTCCCAAAGTATTTATTTATTTATTTTATTCATTTACGAGATTTACCAGGAAGGCATACTGAGCAACATGGTCGATTCTAGATGCGACCTGGGGGCCTGGGCCCAGTACATGGCAAATTATAGTGCAAGACAATACACAGCATGAGATTTTGTACAATTATAATACAGGAATTTGGTAAGAAGTACAATAGTGAGTAGGTATGACAAAAGACTCCATGAAAAGCAGTACTGGCGAGTGCTTCTAGGTATGTGCTTAACACATGACAGGATTATTACTGTCGGTAATTAGATTATGAGAGCTTGAGCTTGGAGCATAGCAGGAGCAGATGGAGGAGAAATGTGCTTGGAGTAGCCTGGTACGGAGTCCTGGATTATGTGTGTGTCTGATGGGGGTGGGGAGGGCGTTCCAGATCTGAGGGATGCGGAATTTGAAAGCAGACTGGCCTTTAGTAGTGCGCATAAGTGAGACATGGAGAAGTCTGTGGTCTGAGCCTTGTAGGGAGTGGGGGGGGGCTGTTGGGATAAAGCAGACTCAAGATAGGGAGGGAGGGCTAGGGTCCAGAATTTAGCAGCAAACCTTGCGCAGTTTATTAATCTGCAGTTTTGTAGGGATGGGAGGGCTAGGGAGCTGTATAGTGTACAGTGGTGCGTGGATGTGGGGGAGTTGATGATGAACCGACAGAAAGAGTGGAATAGGGTGTCGAGGCTTGCGAGGGTAGACACAGGGGCGATTGAGTAAACTATGTCGCCATAATCCAGCATGGGGAGAATCATTTTTTGAACAATGGCGTGCCTCGTTTACTTAGGGAGACAGGATTTGTTGCGATAGAGTGACCCCAGTTTAGGGAGTAGCCTCTTGTGCAGGGAGTCTATGTGATAGACGAAATCAAGGTGTTGGTCGAGCCAGATGCCTAGATATCTAAAGCTAGTACATTGCTCAAGGGGAGTCCCATCCAAGGTTGAGAAAGGGGGACAGGGGGTCTGACGGGAGAGTCTCTGCTGGGAGCCGAACGTAAGCGACACCGTTTTTTTAGGGTTAAGAGAAAGCTGGTTTATCGAGAACCAGTGCTGGACGGCTGTGAAATCTACCTGGAGGAGAGAAGCTATACTGCTTGATGAGGGGCCTGATGCATACAGAACTGTATCATCCGCATACATTTGGATGGAAGAATGGGAGCATGCAGAGGAGAGGTCATTAAGAAAAATGGAGAAAAGTATTGGGCCTAGGACTGATCCTTGGGGGACACCTGATGAGACAGGCAGGGGGGTTGATGTGTGGGAGGCCATCCTGACTGCTTGCATCCTGCCCGCTAGGTAGTCTTGGAACCAGGCTATAGCTGGGTGCGCTAGACCGGCATCCGCAAGTTTAGAGATAAGTAGTGGATGAGAGACGGTATCGAAGGCTTTTGCAAGATCAATAAAAATGACTGTGGTGATATGTCCTTTGTCGATTCCTGAGAGGATGTCCCCGGTAACACGTAGTAGGGAGGTGATGGTAGAGTGGGATTTGCGAAAGCCAGATTAGAAAGGAGTCAAAAAGGATGAGGCATCCAGGAATTGGGAGAGTTGGGACAGGACCAGCCACTCCTGAAGTTTGGCCAGGATCGGGAGTAGGGAGATAGGTCTGTAATTGCCAGGAGAGGAGGGGTCGCTGCCTTTTGGGAAGGGTATGACAGTGGCCTTTTTCCAGGTTGTCGGTACTTTGCCCAGGGAGAAGGAGAGATTGAAAAGTGCGACCAGGGGGGGCGGCTATAGCAGAGGCTGACAGGAAAAGCATCTTGGCGTCCAGGGATGAGGGGCATTTGCCTTTGTTAGGATTCAGTGCCCTTAAAGTATGGAGGACTTCTACAGGGGATACCGGATGGAAAACAAAAGGTGGGATTTGGGAGGGGGAGGTAGGAGCGGGGGTGCTGTGTGGGAGGACAGGGGGGTGCATAATCTGGTGAGAGGACAGAGGGTTGTCGGAGCAGCTGGAGAAATGGCAGTTGAAGGCTTCAGCAACACCGATGGCGTCGGAGATAAGGGTGCCGCTAACTCAGTAAACGGGACAGCCACAACTGAATTTTAAACTGCGTAGCATAAACCAAAGCAGGGCAACACAACGTAAGGAGACACACAAAAAAAAAAAACAGCACAGTAAGCGGGGGCCAATACAAATAAATGGAGACAGTACCTCAAACGCAGACCAGAAAAGCAAATAAAGGAATAGAAGGGACATAAAATAAACACCAAGCCTGGGGAAAAAAAACAAGCATATATAAAGCACAGCATACTAACTAAATGAGCAGTCAAATACAGTCATTTCCCCAGCATTGTCACTCACCACAATACAACTCCCGCCATTTTCAGTGGGGAGGAAGGACAGCAGGGCGGCAGTCACCATTTTGACCATTGTGTTGCAGTCAGGCTACCGCGTGGCAAGGATCCTTCATCTTGTGCAGAGCAAAACAAGACAGGAAATGAACCTTGGCCCCCCTGCTGTCGGCCATCTTGCTACAGTCAGGCAGTCAAAATCCCACAGGAACTGCATGTCACAGTTTGGCGGCCATCTTGTGAATGGAACAAATTGACCTCACTCCATTGAAATTTTTTATTTTTTTATTTTAGTCTTTGGTAACCGGGTAAGGCCCACTAGGCACACCTGCCTGTTTTCAGGGGCGACCTGGGAGCACTGGGAGGTTAAGTGACTTGCTCAGAGTCACACAGTATGCAAGTGGAGGTTGTGAGAATCAAACTCAGGTCTGGTCTGCTGGATATATCAAGCTCATTCACACCTCATTCCTCTAACCTCTAGGCTATACTGCCAGCCCATCAATGGGAGTCCAAAGGAAATGAATGGACACTGCAACAAAAAGCTGATTTTTGCAACGACACCTTTAGTTAAATAACAAACAACACAGGATTGAGTCGGAATTCTTTATTAAGACGTCAATTGATGAACTTTGCTACAAAAATTTGTACTTTTGTCTACACAAATAATTTTTGCTCTGCACTTCACCTACGACACAACGTCCTGTCTCCTGCATGACGGCAACTCCTTCTCACCTGTACGACCTTTGCTCAGTGAAACGAAGCTCCTCTCCAACCACAATGTCTGACGATGACACAGATATGGGTGCCGGAGCATCCGGCATCTTACCTTCACCCACCTTAAGGGAGTGGGGCTACAAAATCGAAACAATCCTCCATGACATCCAGTCTTCTATTTCTGCTCAAGGAGCACCAGCTATGCAAGCTATTCAAGATGACTTGGCCTACATTAAAGCCATTTCACCACAGTCCATGGTCCATACCAGCCTACAACCAGTACCCTTTTCAGCTTTGCCTCATGAAGATGCTGTCAACTGGCTGGAATACTTCCAAGCATGGATTTTCTTCAATGGTTGGACTGATCCCTTGCACATCTCCAATGCCTTGTGCTTGCTTCTGAGAGGAACAGCCATTTCCTGGTTCAACACACTTCCAGACCAAGTCAAAGGAGATACTGCCACACTGTGCACAACCTTCAAAGCCCATTTTCTCCAAGCACATCCACCCTGGTTATTAGAGCAACAGCTGTGGGAGCGCGCCATAAAACCCTCGGATTCTCTCAAAGCATTCATTGCGGACATTGAGACTCGATGCAAATGCCTACAGAAATCAGAGAAAGATCAAATAACAGCCTTTGTCCGGGGACTGCTTCCTCAATTTCATACCTATCTCATACAGCAAAAGCCAACCACCTGGACAGACACCATCCAAGCTGCACGGCTAGTTCAAGAGTCCATTTCAATGTTCCAGTCTGCCAGTGCTCAGGTGCTCCAAACCTCATAACTGGCTGCACTTGCCACATGTGTCCAACAGCAACAAGCAATGACTTGACCAGTTTATTTTAACTGTCAGTACCTTACACATCAGCTCAACTACCTCCTAGGCACATACCAATACTATGCAACCACCTCGACAGTGACCGGATCCACCTCTGCCTTCCCGAGAGCCCATAACTTGCCAGTGGTGTGGATTCAGGGCACACACAGCCGCTGTCTGCCAAAAGTTAAAGTGTTACCACAGGACTCAAGAGACCCAAGGACGTCCACCACAGTGCCAACAACATGATAACTGCAACTACTCCCAGGATCAGGGAAACGAGCACTGCTTAACAGACATGGGGCTTTTGTTGGGCAGGGGAACACAGCAACTAACCGCCCCTCTGACTCTCACAATTCAAACAAAACACTTCCTCCGACTATGAACTCTGGCACACTCTCACTTTCAGGGGCAAAAGTACCTGTCATCCGATCACCTCTCCTAGCAAACTATGTACCTGTAACCATCGGAGATTGGTCTACACATGCCTTGGTCTACACTGGAGCAGAAATATCAGTTATCAACAGCAGTATTCTAAGTAACCAAGCTATTCATCACATATCTAATGTCTCTCCATCTCTCCAGCCGACATAAAGTACATTATCACAGCAAGTACAGCTACAGTACCTATCACAGGCATGGTCCATCTCATGCTCCACTTTGGCTCACAGCAAGCTACTGTCAAGTTTTACATAGTGCCTGATCTTCACCCTGCAATAATTCTAGGCCTGGACTTTCTCAAAGCTCACAAAGCCATCCTAGACTTTGCCTCAAGCAAACTGTCACTAGATCCTCGGAGGCAACTCACAGCTATAGACTCAGTCACCATGCCTCCTCAGTCAGAAATTATTTTGATTGACAAGATTTGAGGTGAACCACTTCCACAAGGTGTTGTTGGCATCGTCACAGGATCCCCCATGCTGCATTCATCAGGTCTCCTTCCGGGAAATACTTTATCAGCGGTGCACAATGGTGCAATCTTCTAAAAATGCTGCAACTTCACAGATGAGCCAGTGGTCATTTCAAAGGGCGCCAACATCGGAAGGTTTGGCTGCTTGTCTTCAAGGGACCAGCTCCATCTCATGCAAGAACCTTAGCCTGGTTCCACCAACTCTAATCCTGTCGGTACTATCACGATCACTCCAACTTCAACAGAGTTACCCCTCAGTCAGCGACTTTCCTCTTCCAAACTTCCAGCATCTCCAACAGAAAAGCAACAACTTTTGAAATTCCTGGAGAGTTACCCCGATGTCTTTGTTGGTTCAGATAACAAGCTCTGATGCTGTGATATCCTGCAACACATCATCAAAGTACAGCCCAACCAGAAACCAATCCGTCAGCGAGCCTACAAAGTGGGACACAAACAGAAACAAGTTCTTGAGGACATAATCAAAGACATGCTTGACCAAGACATAGTTGAAGAATCTACAAGCCCCTGGGGTGCACCTTGCTTGCTGGTGGTAAAAAAGGACAAAGGGTATCGCTTCGTGGTAGAGTACAGAAAACTCAGTGCCTACACGGTGCAGGATGCTCATCCCTTGCCTACAACCGATGATGCTTTAGAGAGTCTTGGTGCACCAGTCCTGCTTACTTCACCACTCTGGACCTTCAGAGTGGGTTCCATCAAGTTTCCATTAATCCAGCTTCTCGTCCATACACAGGAGAGCACTGCCACTTGGGACTTTTTCAGTTCAAACGTCTGCCTATGGGCCATCGGAACAGTCCCGCCACATTTCAACGTGTTATGGAAGCCGTACTATATGGGTTGCCATGGAAGTCTTGCCTAGTCTACCTGGATGATGTGACTGTCTTCAGCAGAACTTTTCCAGAGCACCTTCAACATCTCCAAGAAGTGTTCAAGCATCTCAGACAAGCCAATCTCAAGCTTCGCCCAGAAAAGTGTTGTTTTGCACAGCATCAAATTCATTACCTGGGACATGTGGTTAGTTCTCAAGGCATCTCTCCAGATCCAGACAAACTCTATGCAGTCAAAGACTATCCAGAGCCTAACAATCTTGAAGACCTTCAAGCTTTTCTGGGCTTGTCTAGCTACTACAGAAAATCCATTTGCAACTACGACAAGATCGCAGCTCCACTGTACACCCTCACCAAAAAGGGATGTGACTATATTTGTACTTCTGAATGTAAAGAGGCCTTAGAAACCTTAAAACAAAACCTAATCTCTTCTCCAGTACTGGCCTAACCAAGGTTCGACCAACCACTCAAGCTCTGCTCAGATGCTAGTTCCTTTGCAGTAGGCGCTGTGCTCTGTCAGACTCAAGATGGAACAGAACGAGTTGTCTTCTAATGATGGGCGCTCTCTTCCTCAGCTGAGCAGAACTATGGCATCACAGAAAAAGAATGTCTAGCCATGATATTTGCCGTAAAGAAATTTGACTGCTACCTTCGCTGCTCCTCCTTTACAGCTATCACTGATCACTTGGCCCTTAGATGGTTGTTCGAAATGAAGGAACCAGTAGGCAAGTTGGCCCAATGGATCACCATGCTGCAATCCTACAGCTCTGAAATTAAATACAGACCAGGTCGCGTTCACTCAAATACCGATGGTGTAAGCTAGAGACGATATCCCTCTGCATCTTCCTTAACAGATGAATAGTCCTGCTTACAAGCTCTTCCCTTCCGTGCCACGGATGTGCTTCCTGTGGACACTCCTACAGCACCTCAAGTTGCTTTGCTGCTACCAACCGCTTCTTCAGAGAGGCACACAAATCCTCAGTTACTGCAAGCAGCGGAAGAGCTTCTCATCTCCTCAACATCCCATCTGTCTCTGGCAACTGTTAAAATGCAATAAAGAACTGACACTCAATTAATGGACATAATCACCTACTTAGAGCCTGGAATCTTACTGCAACAAAAGAAACATCGCCAAGATGTACTTTTCTTTACTTCGCAGTACTTCCTCAATGACGGTGTGCTTTTTCACATCTGGACCAAGGAAGGCAAGGGTCATCGCGCGGATAGAACTCATGTACAGCTAGTTGTGCCAGCCTCTCTAATCCCTCAAGTTCTTCTCTCCGCTCATGCCTCTCCACTTTCGGAAGGTCATATGGGAATACACAGAACTTCTGAAAAGACAAGGCTTCATTTCTTCTGGCCACACATGAACAGGGACATTGTCCAGTTCATAAAATCCTGCCAGCCCTGCTCCCAGAAAAAGCTTCCTGCCAAACCAACAAAGGCACACATCATCCCAATGCCTGTAGCCACTGAACCATTCCAGTGAGTCAGCACTGACATTCTTGGGCCCTTACCAACATGCTCCGACTCTGGCAACAAATACGTCCTTGTCTTTGTGGACTACCTGATGAAGTATTGGAACTCATCCCCCTAAGAGACATTAAAGCCACCACTGTGGCAAGTGCCTTTCTCACCACAGTCATTTGTCGTCACGGTACCCCATCATACCTACATTCAGATAGAGGCACTAACTATCTGTCCACCATTGTCCGAGAAACTTGCAAACTTCTTGACATAAAAAAGACACATACCACAAGTTACCATCCACAATGCAATGAACAGAGTGAAAGAATGATGTCTACCATTCTCAGTACATTCTCCAAGTATTTGGATGAGACTCACAACATCTGGGACCATTTTGTTCCCTTTGTGCAGTTTGCATACAATACCAGCCCTTGTGTCGATAGCACAGAATACACCCACTTCTTCTTAGTCCATGAACGTCACCCAAGAACTCCACTGGACAGGGATATCTCACTGCTAGAGGTTCCTAAGTCAACTTCTTCTTTCATTATCCCTCTTCTGGAACAGCTGGAACTTGCCCGATGAGTTACAATCACCACGTTGGGCCATAGAAAATCGGCAATGCAAAAAATGTCTGCAGCCGGGGCGCATGAGCCTTCATTCCCTGTTGGGGACATTGTTTATTTGTACCGACCTGTTCTTGTTCCGGGCACCACCAAGAAACTGCTTTGCCCTGGTCTGGTCCCTTCTACATCATAGAAAAGCTTCCTCTGGTCCATGTTCATCTCCGACGCAAGTCGGATGGCAATCTAGTACACAGCAAAGTCCATATAAACCGACTAAAGCATGGGTACCTGAATAACAACCTTCCAGATGACACCAGTCCTCCCAGAAATGAAGCTGCCCTTGAGCCTGCCATCCTCTCTGAAGCTGAGATCCCTCCAGACAACTTGCAACTAGTTCCTACAGCTCTTCCCACTCCTGACACTCTCCAGCCGGATTCTGTTTTACCAGATGATTTGCATGGGACTTTCTCTTCTTCTGAACCTTCTTCTTCTTCTTCTCTAGACTCTCTTCTACACACCACAGTGTACCAGACCGAGAAGATCTTAAGGAAGAAGTCTGTCAATGGATCCTGGACTTACAGAGTAAAGTGGTGTGGATTTGATAGTGGGCAGCACTCCTGGGTCACTTTTAACGACCTGACCCCATCCCGTCAGGAACTAGTGCAATCTACACATGCCTCCATTCCCACTGACCGGAAAAGTCGACAGAGATCTTGAACTTTTGTAAACCGGACTCAGTGTAATGTGTTGGGACTAATTTCTTCTGGAGTAATTAATTGCTGTAAATGTTTCTGGTACCTCCAGCAACTGTTGCTATGGTATTGCATACTTGTATTAATGCCTCCCCCCCCTTAGGAATGTCTCTTTACATGGACAGTCCATCGGTTTGTTATGCAACTGTTAATAAGTTTTGGCCTGCATTCTGGGTATCCTTTTGCTGCTACCCTTCCCTCTCTTCCCTTTTCCTTCCCCCACACTTTAGCGCTTGTGGCATGACCAAGTCTCAAGTACTATTGTGCTACCCCTCTCTCTGGTGCTACTCTGACTGGTCCCCAGCGTGAGTCCAGGTTTTATCCTCCCACCCCCAGTGGAATTCTGTTTTAGAAAGTAATGCCTTGTAATGCATGAAAATGTGTTTTGCCTTTAAAACTTAATTAAAATATTTCTTAGAAACTGTTATAGATTTATTGCTTGTTCGAGTGGTGCTCACATTCACTGTTCTGGCGGTGATGTGCAGCGCACATGAAGGATGGGGCTTAATGTTAAGCTGCCGCCCCTTTAAGAACACTTAGAACTTGCATGTAACAAATTGTTGCACTGCCTGGCAGTACCATGTATGCCTGTCAGTCAGAGATTTTGTCAGTCTGGGGCTTGTCCTCAGGAGAACATCTGCAGCACAGAATAAATCTGCCTTATTATTATTTTATGCGTCTGTCTAGTTATTCGCACAGTCCAGATGGAGTCCTCACCAGCAGCAACCGAAGGGTCTGGCAGACCACAGAGAAGGTAAGGGGTCCTTTCAGTGGCAGACCAAATAACCAAAATGCCACACATGGTGGAGAATTCGGCCTTTCTTCTGCCCAGATCCCCATCTCGCTTGCCTGTGTCGTGGCAGACCAAATAACCAAAATGCCACAGTAGCACTGTCAGGAAACTCCCTGTCAGTGTTCATGACTAGGCAGTGCATAGAGACCCCTGCCGTACAGCCCTACACTACAGGTTGACCATGGGGGCACCCAAGGTTTCTGTGCTGATTAAAGAGACATAAGATTCTAAAGCTCCACAGACACCTCATGTACACTAAAACACCTGCTAATGGAGCCTTTAAGATACTCAACCAGATGAGCATCTAGACAGAATTAGTCCCAGCAGACTAACACTTTTATGATTAAAAGCACCACCAGAACTGCAACTGTATTTCTATGAACTTAATGCCATGAGGTAAAGGAGTGGGCAGCGGGGGTTTGCATGAAAAAATGTCTTTGTCTTATGGTACAGATGTGGAAGGACTCCTTGCTCACTACGCCCAGCTGGAATATTTGATATATGATTTGAAGGGCTGGTCTGATAAATTTGAACAGCTGTGGGGTCAATGTATGGCTTCATTGTCACCTCTGGAACAGGTGGTGATTCACCAGGGCTAGTGGGTAGATTTCAGTGGGTGCCTGGTGATGTCCACCTTCTCTTTCTCTTTTATTTTTTCTCCCCTCTCATCCCCCATGGCATGGCCACTTCAACCCGCTCTCCAGATTTTCTCCAGATTTTTATTGTCTTCATAACAGTGCACCTTTTATGCTGCTTAATTTAACTGTGAGCTAGGCGTTAGGGAGCTATAATGGATTGTATGATAAAATATTTAATTTTAACTCAGATAATCATATATGATGGCATTCAGATAGATTTGAACTCTTTTTATATATCCGTATATGCGCTGGGTTTTAGAATTTAGAATGTTATCTGTTTGTTCGTGTGATAAATTTTCTTTCTTAGTGTAGATGCTAGGAGTGGTTTTGGTTAGAGATGGGCAAAGTGGCTCCAATTTGCTCTGCGAAGTGATTCGCAAAGTGAAAGCAAATTCACGGAGTGCTCCACAATGCGCGGCGGAGTACTTCACATTATAATGGGTAATGCGAAGTCCATTGAAAGCAATGAGTTTGCGTTGCTCCACCTTCCCAAATCACTACTCCACCAATTCTTAAGGTGAAGTACATTGAAAACAATGTACTTCGCCTCACTTTGCCTTGTTTTTAAGCTCCAAGGGTGAATTTTGCAGTGATTCATGGGATTTCAAGTCACATGGGTTGTAGATTGTTCTGCACAGCCTCAGTTTGGGGTAGTGTGTGTAGGAAGCTGTAGGAGACAATCTGCTCTGAGAGCTCTCTGCAATTCAAACCTTCTAAAAGCTGTTAAAGCCTTTTTGAGTCCTTTTTTTTATCGTACATTCCTTTTTTTTCACCCTCCTCATGCTCACAGGCCCCCACTCCTTCAGGCTCTGCACTTCCCCAATAGCCCCTCCTGTCCGAACCCGGCCCTCCTCTTACTCCTCGTATTGCAGCCGATCCCTGGGATATCCCGGCGTATCCCCTCGCTGGGCGGGCCCCCCTCCTCCGAGGGGTAAGGCACCGGGGGGGAGAGGGATGACCCCAGCACACTCTTCTTAGGGCCCGGGGATGCTGCCGTGGAGAAGGAGGCCCCGGGAAGGCGTTGGAGGCAACCGGGGACAGAGAGCCGTCATCCTGTGGCCAGCAAGCGGTATTTCTGTTTTTTTTTTTTTTTCCTGGTGTTTCCCTTCATGCGATCCTTCTGTTGTGCCCCTGGTCTCCACCGGGGGCCGCTGCAGAGCGATCATGCATCCCTAACCTTCCCCAGGTTCTATGGATTCTCAATCCTACCCCTTCCCCTGCCAACCCCAGCACCCAAGTCTATTCCTGAACCCAGGTGGCCGGCGTGGTTCAAGGTATGGCGTACAGTACCTCAGCCCTCTGCGCCACTAGACCGGCGTTGAGTCTTTTTTTTGCTGAAACTTTAGTTCATTGATTACTGGAAACCCTCCTGTGCTCATATCATCGAGCATTTATTGTTTGCGTGTGGATTTTGAATGTTGATGTACAACATTCAGTCTGTGTACTGAGAGACAGTGGAAGTGTGCTTTGGGGGAGGGGTGTATCTGTGGCGTAGGTAGATTAACTTGAAGAAAAAGACAGTGCTTTCTGTTTTGCTGATATTTTTCTTGTATAACTGTGTCAATGTACACATAGTAATATTTTCAATAATTCTTGCCATTTTTTGCTGATTGTTGTGGTTATATTACCGAAGTTTTCAATTTGCTACGCATTACTTAGTGTGTGTGTGAGTATGTGTGTGACGCGTGTCATCAAATCAGACACCTTTTATTGTGCCACATAATTTCAGCAATGTGAACCTGCTATCCACTGCAGCTGTATGATTTTTGTACTTCTTTGTGGTATCTTTACTGGTACTAGTACTAGTGACTGTTACTGCAGTAGTGCAGTACACTGCCCCCGCCCTCCCCAACAGGCGAAGGTATTCTTTTTCAGATTTTAATTTCTGATGGTGAGCACTGGTTAGGTGTTATGCCTTTGCATCAGCATCTCTTCAGTGCGCAGCGCAATTTTAATCTGTCTGTGCATTTGCATCTCTTTAGGGCCCAATCTCCATCTCTAACTTAAGTCACAGTTGTTTCTTTGGCTTCCCTTCAGAGTACTGAACAGGTGTGGTGCATAATTCTGCATGAACATTGTACTCATTAATATGCATTTTTAAATCAGGACCATCATCACGAGTCACTCGTGATACAAATCACATTCTTCATCATCACGGTCACAAATGCAGTCACAAATCATGATTTATGATCATGTCACGAATCACAACATTAATTTTTTTCACTAGTTACTTGGATGTATTGTAAGCCTGTTTTGTAGTATCTCTCCATGCTTCACCACCCCACCATTGTACTCATTAATGAGTGTTTTTAAGTCGGGGAGTTTTGTGCCACACCTCATCGGGGCCCAGGGAAGTACAGCCACTGGAATTCACATTTCTTCATCATCACGGTCACACATGCAGTCACAAATCACAATTTACGATCACGTCACAAATCACAACATTAATTTTTATGTTGATTGCATGCAGTGCAAGAAACATATTGCGGCAGCTTTATCAGAAGCAGGTTGTGGAGGCGCGGCACTGTTGTGGCCAATGCCCCCACAGCCTACAAAGGCTTGTCCCGCTTCGCTCAGTGTCGTGGCACACTGCTGGTGACACAAGTTTGGAACCTTGGCACCAACTTATGAGAAATCAGCCACTGCAATCAGGGGCCACCTCATCATTGCAGCGTAAGCCATCCACTGCAATGAGGGCGACCAGTCATTGCAGGGTGGGATCTCAAACACTGGTATTGTTTGTGAACATGGCGGTGGCTTGCCACCGTGTTCTGTAAATACCTCCACCATGTTTATCTGCCGACCAGAGGCCCTCCCCATTGGCATAATGTGACCCCCCTTTTTTGTCTGCCAATGGGTGCCCAATCCTGTCGGCAGAATGGCATTCCCCCTTTTGTTCTTTGCCAATGGGGTGCCCAATCCCGTTGTCAGAATGGCATTCCCCACCTTTTGTTCTTTGCCAACAGGGTGCCCAGTCCCCATCGGCAGAATGGCATCCCCCTTTTGTTCTTTGCTGATGGGGTGCCCAATCCCGTTGACAGAATGGCATCCCCGTTGTTGTTTGCCGACAGGGGTGCCCAATCCTGTCGGCTCAGCTGCCCTCAAACAAGACTCGGTTGTACGCTGAGGAGCCACTCCAATGTGCCACATGCCCTGAAAGTAAAAAGCAGTCCTGTAGCGTCTTTTTTTTTTTTACCTGTAAAGGAAACTGTCCTGGTGCTGTCCTTGCCCCCTCACCCGCAACCCGTGCATACCCACTGCACATCCTGCCTACCCTCACCCCTCTCACCCCATACTTACCTCCGGAGTCTGGCGCGATGATCTTCGGTGGACCGGGAACATGTCTGCACTCTTCAAAGCTGACCGCGAACTGAGGAAATGCCGGTAAGCTATATAATGGTAGAAATAGGGCTTTTTCAACTTTAATGCATATCTCAGTCATTTTTTGGAATTTTGGCACCAAATTTTCAACATGGGGTTTTTGGGACCCCTCCTCATGAATTCTCGAACTGTCATGGCGTTAATCGGCCCTGAAAGGTGATTTCGCGTTCACTGCGTGAAATCACCTTTTGGTGCTGATTAACGAAATGACAGTGCCATGTTCATGAGGTGGGCTCTCAAAAAGCCTATGTTGCAAATTTGGTGGAAAAAATTTTAAAAAATTACTGTTTTCCGAGCTTGTGTTGTGCAGTTGCTATGCATGCTCGTAACTTCGTGAATTTGCACTATTTTCACACCAGATTTTCAATATTGCCATTTTGTCACACCTCCTTGTGAACAGTATAGCTGTCATTGTTCATATCCTGGCCAAAATGTGTTTTCGCACTTCTGGCGCAGAATAGCGCAGTCGCTGTGGGAAATCAGTGTTCGGGACAGATTAAGAAAATGACAGTGACACTGTTCATCAGTAGAGTTCCTAAAATGCCTATGTTGAAAATTTGGTAATGATACTCCATAAAATGACTGTGTTACGAGCGTGCGTTACGCAGTTTGCACGGACTCTCGTATCTTTGCGCAGTAATAATATTTTCTCTCCAGATTTTCAACATTGGCATTTTCCCTCACCTACGTATGAATAGTGCAGCTGTCATTTTTCCCATCCTAGTCGAAATGTGTTTTCGCACTTCCAGTGCAGAAATGACAGTGATACTGTTCATGAGCAGAGGTCCTAAAGTGCCTATGTTGAAAATTTGGTGATGATAGCCATCAAATGACTGTGTTACAAGTGTGCGTTGCACACTTTCCACACACCCTTGTAACTTCGTAGATTTGTAATATTGTCACGCCATATTTTCAACAGTGGCATTTTTTCACACCTCCTTATGAGCAGTACAGCTGTCATTTTTCACATCCTGACTGAAATGTGGTTTCACAGTTGCGGCACATAACGCGGTCGCTGTAGGAAATCAGTGTTCGGGACAGATTACGAAAATGACAGTGGCACTGTTCGTGAGCAGATGTCCTAAAATCCCTATGTTGAACATGCGATGACGAAACTCCATAACATGACTGTGTTACAAGCGTGCATTGAACTGTTTCCACGAACCCTTGTAACTTCGCAAATTTGTAATATTTTCATGCCACATTTTCAACAATGGCATTTTTTCACACCTCCTTATGAACAGTACAGCTGTCATTTTTCGCATCCTGGCTAAAATATGTTTTTGCACTCCTGCCGGAGAATAGCACGGTCACTGTGGGAAATCAGTGTTTGGGACAGATTAAGATCAAACGAGTGAGGGGGGAAGTGACCGAGCTCAACTGAGCTCTGTCAGGACTGCTCCAGATTTGTTTGTGGGGAGAAAAAGGCCCCAACGCAAGAGCCCAGTACAAAAGTGTAGCCTGCAGCCTGGGAGAAACAGAACGAGAGACTGAGTGAGGGAGAGGGAGTGAGCGAACTCACCAGAGTGCTGTCAGGACTGCTGCAGTTTTCTTTGTGGGTAGAAAAAGGCATCAATCAGGCAGGGGCCCAGTAGAAAAGGCCAGCCTGCAGTGGTGGGAGAAACAGTACGAGTGAGTGAGACAGGGGGACTGAGTGAGCTCAACAGAGCTCTATCAGGACTGCTGCGTATTTCTTTGTGGGCAGAAAAAGGCACCAATGCAGGCAGGAGCCCCATACAAAAGGGCCGCTTGCAGCGCCAGGACAAACAGAATGAGCGCGTGACAGAGGAAGACTGAGAGACCTCAATGGAGTTCTGGCAGGACAGCTACGGATTTCTTTGTGGACAGACAAAGGTGCCAATGCAGCCAGGAGCCCCATACACAAGCGCAGCCTGCAGCGCCAAGAGACACAGAATGAGTGAGTGAGTGACAGAGCAGTAGTGAGCGAGCTCAATGGAGCTCTAGTATGACTGCTGCGGATTTCTTGGTGGGCAGAAAATACGGCAATGCAGGCAGGAGCCCAGTACAAAAGGCCAGCTTGCAGCGCCGGCAGAAACGGATTGAGTGAGTGAGGGGGGGGTGAGTGAGTTCAATGGAGCTGTGTCAGGACTGCTTCAGATTTCTTTCAGGCCAGAACAAGCCACCAATACAGGCAGGAGCCCAGTGCAAAAGGGCAGCCTGCAGTGGCAGGAGACACAGAACGAACGAGCGAGGGAGGGGAAGTGAGTAAGCTCAACGGAGCTCTGTTGGGACTGGTGCAGATTTGTTTGTGGGCAGAAAAAGGCAGCAATGCACACAGAGGCCCAGTACAAAAGGGCAGCCCTGCAGGGGCAGGAAAACCAGAATGAGCGAGTGAGAGAATGGGAGTGAGCGAGCGCAATGGAGCTGTATTGCAACTGCTGCAAATTTCTTTTTGGGCAGAAGAAGGCGGCAACGCAGGTAGGTGCCCAATAGAAAACGGCAGCCTGCAGCGCCTGCAGAAACGGAATGAGCAAGTGAGAGAAGGAAAGTGAGCGAGCTCAGCAGAGCTTTGTCAGGACTGCTTCAGATTTCTTTGTGGGCAGAAAAAGGCACCAACAGAGGCAGGAGCCCAGTACAAAATGGTAGCCTGCAGCGCCAGGAGTAACAGAATGAGTAAGTGACACAGGGGGAGTGAACAACCTCAAAGGAGCTCTGTTGGGGCAGCTGTGGATTGCTTTGTGCCCAGAAAAACGTGCCAACGCAGGCAGGAGCCCAGTACAAAAGGGCAGCCTGCAGCACCAGGAGAAACGGAATGAGCGAGTGTGAGAGGGGGAATGAGCCACCTCAACGGAGCTCTGTCAGGACAGCTGTGGATTTCTTAGTGGGCAGAACAAGGTGCCAGCTCAGGCAGGATCCCAGTACAAATGAGCAGCCTGCAGCACCGGGAGAAACAGACTGAGTGAGTGACAGAGGGGCAGTGAGCGAGCTTAACACACCAACGCAGTCAACATTCGGCATTGACAGATGCTTGTTTTTAATAGTTACTTGGATGTATTGTAAGCCTGTTTTGTAGTATCTCTCCATGCTTCACCACCCCACCATTGTACTCATTAATGAGTGCTTTTAAGTCGGGGACTTATGTACCACACCTCATTGGGGCCCGGGGAAGTAAAGCCGTAGGCATTCGCGTTTCTTCATCATCACGATCACAAATGCAGTCACAAATCACGATTTATGATTATGTCACGAATCACAACATTAATATTATTATTAGTTACTTGGCTGTATTGTAAGCCTGTTTTGAAGTATCTCTCCAGGCTTCACCATCCCACCATTGTACTCATTAATGTTTGTTTTTAAGTCAGGGAGTTGGACAGTGTCTGCAGTACATACACAGACTGGAAAGAAGACTGACTGCACACATGCAGTGTAGCACAGTATACTTACACTGCTCAGAATACAAAGTGTCACGCATATGGAAGACAGCAAAAAGGCATAATTACATACAAAGGTCTGGGATGGTGGAGGAATACATTTTATAACACAGCAAGGAATGTGTGGGGGACACACGGTGTGAGGAAAATAAACTAATGTGGGATCCCATGGTGATCCAGCAGCAGTTCCAGTATGGACATAATTTGCAACTGATGTCCCTCTATGTGATCCAGTCGCTGCTCCACAGCACTCACCTTCTCATTGTTATCCTCGACAGCACTCCAGAAAACTGCCAAGTCAGCCTGTGTTACACGCAGTTCTCTGGGGTCCACACGTTCTACAGGCTGACCTGCTGGTGGTGGTGGTGGTGGGGGTGCTGGTGGAGCAGCAGGTGCTGCTGTGGCCCTCCTCTTCTTAGGGATGCCACCATGCACAGCTGCACCCTCTGCCACAGAATGGCCAGCAGGTGTAGCCATGGTCCGTTCTGTGGTAGCCTGCCACTCTAACTGGTGGTGATTGAACATATGGGTATGCTGGCCCCCAGTCCCCAAGTGAGTCCCACGGGGGCCACGGCACACCTCCTCCTCACATAGGTGGCACTTGACCACACTGCTGTCCCCCCGACACAGTCAAAAAACTGCCAAACAATGGAGGTGTGGGGAGGACCAGGCACAGGCAGGGGAGGGCAAGATGAACTGTCAGCCGGCTGGTCACGGTGCTGAACAGGGATGGGATCCACACCTGGGCCTGGGGAAACAGGCACATCCTGCTCCGGAGGACCTGGTACTGGACTTGGTGGTGGTGGTGGTGGGGGTTCAACTGCCTCAGAGTCAGGACAGGAGGCGGTGCTGGTCCTGCTTCCGTGGGGGGGGGGACACTCACAAGTTTCGAGCGTCCAACAGGAATGGGTGCCCATGCAACCCACGCATGCGCACGGTATGACACTTACCACTACCACACTCTCCCAGAGCTGCCCCGCCCCAGACATTCCCTCACTCTGGTCCATCTCTCCTACTGAGCTCCCTCAGTCCGAGCAATCACTACTCACACTGTCACACAACACACACACACACATAGTCACACAGACACAGACAAACAACTAACTACTTATAAAGGTAAGAAAAATAAAATTTACAGAAAGAACAAATTAAGTAAAAGAAAATGTACAGAAAAGACAAAAAAATGTAGCTTTTAAAAAAGCTGTTGGGTCTAAATCAAAGTTTAAATCTCCTCCTTGCTCTGATCTCAAAGTATCAACAGTCACAAAGCACATTCCTCTCTCTCCGTCTGCACAGGAGAAAGTAAAAGTGTCTGCTTGTATGACTCACTTCCTTCCTGCCTAGCTAAAGAGCATATGCCTTACAGTACTGTAAGCCATGTGATGTGTGGGAGGGTTGCCAAATCTGAAACACCAAGTGGATCACTCAGAATCATAATGAGGAACGCGAAGTCCATTAAAAACAATGACTTCGCCTTACTTTGCATTGCCATTCTGCCTTAAAGCGAAGTAGTAATGACAAGGCAGAATGAGCACTTTGCATTGCCCACTCCACGTAGCGGAGTGGCAACGCGAAGTGGCCACTTCGCGTTCACTTCACTGGCGGAATTTAAATTCACTGCATCTCTAGTTTTGGTATATCCTATATACAGTCAAAGCCACTTTAACGGGACATGCTTAAACAGGATGACCACTTAAGCGGGATGTTTCCTTGGAAACACTTTTAGTGCTAGTGTTAAACATAAGCGATCTATTTCCTTTAAGAGGGACACATTTAATGGTCAACTTCGGTTTGTTGGGACGTCTCTCAGCTGAAAACAATGAGAATTAGCCCATTCAATAAAATCCTTTCACTGTGAGGCTTTGTTGTCAGTGCTTTCTCTCCAAGATGTCAGGCCCATGCAATGAACTTACTCTCACTGAGCGTGTTGGGGTTGTTGAAGCGCTTAATGACTCAACTCGATCGCTGTCCTCCATAGCGGCAGAGTTTAAAATTTCAAAAAGTCAGGCCAGGAGGATAAGCAAGAACCGGAACTCTATTCTCGCTCAATGGCATGTAAATTCAAACCCCAGCCGTAAGAGAAAAAGAGAGTGTAAAGATAGCGATGTTGATGATGCCCTCTTACTCTGGTTTTCTCAAGCCCTGGAGAAAGGTGCTCGGATATCTGGCCCCATGCTAAAAGCTAAAGCTGAGGTAAACAAATGGGGCATGTTGGGTTTGAGGCAACTGATGGCTGGCTTTCTAGATGGAAGCAGCGCCATCAAATCATTTTCAAAAGGGAGCACGGTGAGAAACAAGACGCTGATGTGACAGCAGCTAGCTTCTGGGTAGCTGACATCCTGCCTGGTCTACTCGCTGGGTTTCCACCAGCCGATGTTTTTAATGCCAGTGAGACAGGCTTGTTTTATCATGGTTATCCTGACCGAGGGCACTCACTTAAAAGTCAAGATTTAGTTGGGGGCAAGAAGGCAAAAGACAGAATTTCTGTCATGTGCTGTGCAAATCAGAAGGGGACAGAAAAGCTAAAACTTCTGGTTATCGGTAAGAGCAAGCACCCCCGAAGTTTACCGAAAGATCTTAAGTCACTTCCAGTGACATACACAAGCTCTGCTAATGCTTGGATGTCGGGCTCAATTTTTCAGGAGTAGCTCTTAACATGGGATTTAGAGCTCCGTAGAAAAAAATCATAAAATTCTCCTTCTCTTGGATAACGGTTCTGCCCACCCCCATGAGCTTGGTCACCGGTTGAAGTTTATTAAACTTGTTTTTCTTCCGCCAAACACCACTAGCATAATTCAGCCAATGGACATGGGGGTCATTAAGAATCTAAAGGGACACTACAGATCGTATGTTGCAGGAAAAATCATCACCACAATCGATGAGGGGGAGTCCGCTCATGCTGCTGAAATTGCCCATAAGGTCAGTCTATTGGATGCTCTTTACATGATCCATCGGGCATGGCAAGCTGTCAAACCACTAACAATAGAGCACTGCTTTAAAAAAGCAGGCTTCTACGGCTTCAATGAGCCACAAGAAATTTGCACTACTGGGCTGGAGGATGTCACAATTCCATCCTTCGTGAACTCTCAGATGTTCACAGAGTTCGTGGAGATGGATTCAGATGAGCCGACCGTGGGAGAGCTCAGCGATTCCGATGTTGTGACTGCTGTGATAGGTGAAACAGGAGGACTGCTCGAGGATGAAAGTGACGACATCTCTGATACCGAAGCTGTAGTCTTGGCCAGTGATGCTCTGAGCGGACTGCGTTCTGCCATGATGTGGTGTGCACAGAATGGTAAGGCACAGACATGGGAGTCTCTGTTTGAAGCGGAGCAAACGATCCAAGAACATGCCGCACAAGAAAAAACACAAAGAAAATTACAGATTTTTTTGGATCCACTGCCGCATCAGCCTCTTCACCAGAGCTCTTTGAGCAAGTAACAACCACTTCGGTAACTGCACCCACCCCAACTTTATACCCAATGTACCCAATGTTCACTCAGTATGCTCAGTTTGCACAGTTCGATGACGGAGATGAAGGAGGGAGTAACGAAAAGACCTTTACAGTGCTCTAAAAATTAAAAAAATATCACTGTCACAAGCACAAAAACTAATTTACTGTCACAAGCATAAAAAAAAAGACAAAAAACAATTCACTGTCACAAGCATAAAAAAAACGAAAAAAAAACCCAAAAACATAATGACTGAATGTCACAGCTGTCATTACGGTACAGTACTGTCCCAGCAATGTTATCAGAGCAGTACACTGCCTAGAGCTACGCGTGTATATGAACAAAAACGCTGTGAGGAGCACTTCTGTTAGAAGGGACGTTCGCTAAAGTGGGACGATTTGCAATCCACAGCATGGCAGAATGCAGTCCGCTCAGAGCATCACTGGCCAAGACTACAGCTTCGGTATTGGAGATGTTGTCACTTTCATCCTCGAGCAGTCCTCCTGTTTCACCTACCACAGCAGTCACAACATCGGAATCGCTGAGCTCTCCCACGGTCGGCTCATCTGAATCCATCTCCATGAACTCTGTGAACATCTGAGAGTTCATGAAGGATGGAATTGTGACATCCTCCAGCCCAGTAGCGCAAATTTCTTGTGGCTCATTGAAGCCGTAGAAGCCTGCTTTTTTAAAGCAGTGCTCTATTGTTAGTGGTTTGACAGCTTGCCATGCCCGATGGATCATGTAAAGAGCATCCAATAGATTGACCTTATGGGCAATTTCAGCAGCATGAGCGGACTCCCCTTCATCGATTGTGGTGATGATTTTTCCCACAACGTACGATCTGTAGTGTCCCTTTAAATTCTTAATGACCCCCATGTCCATTGGCTGAATTATGCTTGTGGTACTTGGGGAAAAAAGCACAAGTTTAATAAACTTCAACCGGCGACCAAGCTCATGGGGGTGGGCAGAACAGTTATCCACGAGAGGGAGAATTTTACGATTTTTTTCTACAGAGCTCTGAATCCCATGTTAAGAGTCACTCCGGAAAAATTGAGCCTGTCATCCAAGCATTAGCAGAGCTTGTGTATGTCACTGGAAGTGACTTAAGATCTTTCGGTAAACATCGGGGCGCTTGCTCTTACCAATGACCAAAAGTTTTAGCTTTTCTGTCCCCTTCTGATTTGCACAGCACATGACAGAAATTTTGTCTTTTGCCTTCTTGCCCCCAACTAAATCTTGACTTTTAAGTGAGTGCCCTCGGTCAGGATAACCACGATAAAACAAGCCTGTCTCATCGGCATTAAAAACATCGGCTGGTGGAAACCCAGCGAGTAGACCAGGCAGGATGTCAGCTACCCAGAAGCTAGCTGCTGTCACATCAGCATCTTGTTTCTCACCATGCTCCCTTTTGAAAACGATTTGATGGCGCTGCTTCCATCTAGAAAGCCAGCCATCAGTCGCCTCAAACCCAACATGCCCCATTTGTTTAGCTAAATCGTCAGCTTTAGCTTTTGGCATGGGGCCAGATATCCGAGCTCCTTTCTCCAGGGCTTGAGAAAACCAGAGTAAGAGGGCATCATCAACATCGCTGTCTTTACCCTCTCTTTTTCTCTTACAGCTGGGGTTTGAATTTGCATGCCATTGAGTGAGAATAGAGTTTCAAAGTTTACCCCTACAGATCATACCCCCTGGTGGTCCAGTGGCCCCTCCCACCCACACAGGACCCCTTACGCACCCAGCTCCACCCCCTATCATCGGCGGGTGGCTGCAACCCACATACCACCCGGCCGCCCACCGATTACAGTTATAGTACGGTGTAGGTGCCCATAGTCCACACTGTGGACCAATGGCTTGCAGGCATATTGCAGGAGATAGCCACAACATGTGAATGACTCTATTCACATATTTTGTGACTGTCTAGTTAGTATGCTTGTAAGCCCATTGGTCCACAGTGTGGACCAATGGGCTTACAGCTCATATTGTATGCTATCTTCTGTGGACAGCCGGGCAGTATGTGGGTGGGTTGCAGCCGCCCACTGATGATGCGGGGAGCTGGGTGGGCAAGTGTCCTGTGGGTGGGAGGGTGGGGATGCCACCTGACCACCAGGGGGTTTGGGGTTACGGTGGGGGTGCAGGGGCCACTAGACTACCAGGGATTGCAATATGTCATTTTACAGGCAATCGGGGCTGGGGCTGGGGGGGGACCATTGGACTACCAGGGAGTGTACTTATTTCATTTTACCAGCAATCACGGCTCTGGGGAGGGTGGGGAGGAACCATTGGACTACCAGGGATTGTAGTTATTTCAGTTAACCGGCAATCGCGGCTCTGGGGAGGGAAGGGGGAACCACTAGATTACCAGGGACTGTGTTTTCTATACTACTACCTGCAATCACAGCTGTAGGGTGGGGGATGCCCCAGGACCCCCCAGTCCACACGTCATTCTGTGCAGGGTGCCAGGTGCAATTCGCTGGGCTGCCTTGTGCAGTGCATGCATATGGGGTCATAATGACATGCAGATGGCCCCATTTGCACCTTGCATATATTATGGCCCCATTTGCATGCCCTCTTCTGAATATCATGGGTGCTGCACCCTGCGCAACTGCATTTGCACATCCCCATGATCTCTATCTGTGGCTTGCACCAGTGCACTGCCACTGCACCATGAGCAGTGCCACTGCACCGTGCACAGTCCGTGCTATATTAAACAGTGCTGTGCCATGTCGTATCATCGTTGAATATCACCTGGTCCTGGCCCCAGTACATCCTAGCTGCGCTGCGCCCACACTTGCACCATTGCCAGGCGCAGTCTGAATATCCAGGCCCTTGTTGCACTAGCTTGATTGTTTAATGATTATGTGCGATGAAACTGACAGAAATTAAACTGCTTGCCTTGTTCATTAAATATAGTTATAAAAACAGTGTCCATCTGATGTTTTATATGAAAATCTACCATTTCATACCATTTGTACCCATATATTATATGGTCTGCTTCAGCCACACTGCTAGATTTGGAGACTTTTTGTTCCCTGTGGGAATCAAAATGTCTCCACCAATGTCATTTGGGGTGCTATTTTCTTTCATCTATAAATAAACCAGGAATATTGTCATATTGCTGGGGTCTGTAAAGATTCTTTTTTTTTTTCTTGCTCTGTACCTGTTACAAAAAACTGAAAGACAGTCAGGAGTTTGATTGTGGCTTTCCAATGTTCAATGCTAGTAATGCACAAAATCAGTTTAAACTGATTATTTTAGCCTGTGCAGAAGTTAGGGAGAGCAGCATATTGATGTAAAGTCTGCAAACTGTGTAACTTTCTGTTGTTGTGAAAGACATGAGTCCTGCTGTTATGTTAGAGACTGCTGTGCTTATTCACACCTGACATTCAATAGAGGTGATTTCTAAGGATGGCAATAAAGAAATTATCCACTCTCCCTGTAAATGGGGGTGGGAGAAGTAATGCTGTTTTGAAACTTTACTAAGAAGTGTGTATGAACTAGCCAGCCCAGTGTTTTCTCCCTGGCAGTTTTTTTTACTTGACTTACATTCAGGCTCAGCTATTCTGTACTCCACAATAAAATGATCTTTTTACCAGGGCAAACACATCCATCCCTAGTAGAAATTAGCACAGATAAGGTCCCTATTAAATCTAACTTATTGTAAAGCAGACACTGACCCACAGCAGTGAAGTTACAAACATTACCATACTAGTAGAAGTACAACGTCCTAACAGGCACAGTAGAGTAGCAAACCAAATGAAATCAGCAGCCTGGAGTCATGCTGACTCAGCATCCAGCAACCTTGGAGAAATGGACCACAACAAAAAGGCACTAAAAAAATATGAATTTGTTGACTTTTGTTACAAAACCTGGAACACGCATAGTTTTTATAGTAATGTTTATTGAATGGTGCTAGCTGTTTGAGGTTTAAAAACCATTGTATATGATCTTTAAGGGAGTTACGAATGATGGCTCTATGACGCCGGTTCAACAAATATTTTGTTGACCAATGTTACAGCTATGGATTTATGTTGGCGCAATGCGGTCGGCATAAATCTGTTCGAGAACACTGTGTTTTTCTTTGGGGCTTGTTTAGCCCCGAACTCTATGGTGGACTGCCCTTTGACTTCTGTATTTTTAAGAGAAAATCAACTCCAAGTTAGAGTTGATTCAGGGAGGGGGTGCAAGACCCCGAGAAAGCAGTGCTGGGGTGCCATGGTAATAGTACAGTGACCTGTCACTGTGTCACTGTACTGTCATTCATGGTAGATGTCTTGATGTTTAATCAGCATACAACTAATAATGACTCCTGAGTCCCTTTTCACAGCCATAGTGCTCAGCTTTACCTCACCAATCCAGTACTCTTTTCTGATGTTCTTGTTCCCTAGGTGCATCACCTTGCACTTTTTGGCAAACAAAGGACTACAGGTAGTAAAACTTTACGAAGACATGACTGAGTCTGGATTTCTTACCCCAGGACTTTCTTAGGAAACAACAGACTTTTGGCCACCCTGACTTGAGATTTTAAAGTCCAGTAACTCCCCTTTTGGCTTGGTGGGCATTTGGTATTATGTCTGGCTTCAAATCTGCTTGCTGGAACCAGAGTCCAGACCTACATGGATATACCCCTAAAGGCCAGCCCATCTAGCTACATCATGGGCCTTAGCCCATCTTTTCCCCAAGTCACTTGAAAAGTCTACCCTACAGTCTTCTAGAGACTTCTACATGGAAGCACACATTTTAGGTACAAGATTCTGACCATTTTGAACCAGCATGACTCTGTGGCAAACAATGCAAATTAGGAGGCCTCAACCAGTGTGGACCTGCATGACTCTGCAGCAAACCATGTAAATTAGGAGGCCTTACTCCTGACAAAACACCCATTACATTTACTACCTGCTATTGTATGGGCTAGCCACAGTCACAGTGTGGGGTGGGGGAGCATTGTGAACTGGTCTTCCTGCAGATGACTAGGCTCCATTCCATTCATATTTTAAGTGTGTACATCCAGAGCCATTAATCAACACTAAAAAATTCCTGTCCTGCTCTCCCTCCCACAGAGATAAGGCTGCTTGCCCCGGGAGACGGTCAGGTACCTTCCTGGGGCATCAGCCATCCAGGATATAGATAGAATAGGGAGGACAGCAGTGACAGAGAGGGAGCTGGGGATGCTGGTACACTTTAGTATATCCTCCTTTCTCTTTTCTTTTTTCTCTTTTGCTCCTTCTTCTGTAGTTTTTTTTTCCTTCTTATTTTCTTTCTCTTTCTTTGCTTTTCTTCCTTGCTTTGTCCCAGTGAAATATGGGGAAAACTCTGAAACTTTTTGTGGAGTAGCATCCGTTTATAGTCATAAGTTAATATGGTATGTTATGTGTTGATGTATTATTTGAATATTATTAAGAAATTGTTTTCAAATGTAATAAATTAGTAATTAGTATTAAGACTTAATTTTTATGCTTGTTCTTATTAGAGTTCTATTCATTTAATAAGAGATTTGTATATTTTGTCATATGCATTTCTTGAATATGTCAATAAACTTCAATTGATAAAAAAAATGAAGACTCTAACTAACCAGCCTTGGAACAAGTCAAGTGAGACTTTCAGAGGCTGCAAAATAAAGTGGTGTCAGCTGCGCAGTGAGACAGAAATGGGAACAAAAAACCCAGATCCACCTGATTGATAAAGAGTGGGAGTTGATCTGGCTGAGGACTTTCAAGACATCCTCATCCCCCAAATGACATGAGTTTGTCTGTGAGACAAAACTCAGCTCTTTCATTACTGTGGTTTTTAGAAGTAAACAAATATCATCCACATAGGCAGCTGCTGTCCAAGAAAGAGGACGCTGACAAGCTGAAACAGGAGTAAAAAACCAAACATCATTCAATATCCAAAGCAAAGGATCAATACTAAAACCAACAAGCAATGGGCTCAAGGGCAACCTAGCGTACCCTCGATGTACCAGAATCCGCCAGACCCAAAAACATTCTACCAAAATTTGAAGACGGCCCGACCATGAATCACTTGTAACCAATGAATAAAAAATGCCGGAATCTCATATAACTGCAAAATAAACCATAAAAAATCATGGGCAACAGAGTCAAAAGCCTTCCTTTGATCGAGAGACACCACATACCCAGTCACATCATGGAAGGTCCCAGTCAAAAAAACCTCACGCAACAGTAGTAGTTGATCATGTATCCTTTTCCCAAGAATAGAACACGATTGGAACTGTAAAATAACAAAGGGGGCAACTCTTGACAGACGACATGCCAAAATCTTCATTAGAATCTTAAAATCGACATTCAAAAGACAGATAGGTCTCCAATTATCCAAATTCTCCCGGACACCTTTTTTATGTAAGAGTGTCACCACACCAAGTGTCATGTCCAAAGAAAGGGACTCCATATCCAACAGATATGTATAAACTAAGGCCAATTCCTGTGCAATCATTGGGACAATCAACTTATAAAATTCAGCAGGAAGACCATCCAGTCCAGGAACCTTTCCTTTGGGCAGTGCCGAGACTCCATCCAGGACCTCAGTTGAAGAAACTGCCTTAGTCAACCAGAGAGCATCTCACCAGGAATAGAGGGAACGTTCAACAAACTGAAAAAATGCAAAAAGGCAGTCCGGTCAGTAACAGAAGCAGCAAATTGGGTCCTCAAGTAATGAGAAACCACCCGCATTATGTCAGGCTGAGATGTCACCGTTACCCCAGCTGAATCCCAAACCGCCAATAATTTCTTTATCTGAATCCGGTCTCTACAACCAATAAAGGGACAGATAGTCTCTAACTTCCCTTGTGTACTGAATTTGTGCTGCATCGTAAGAGATGCCATTTGACACTCATGAAAAGCCCTCATAACAGCTTGTACTACAGAAATTTGGCCCCCAAAATCATGACCAGTTGTGTGAGCTAAACCCATTAAATGATGTAACTGCTTTCTATGTTGCAAGTACTTAATTTTCTCAGAATCAGATCTATATCTGCTAACAGATAACAACAAATTTCGAAGATCATGCTTCAAACACTCCCACCACAAAGAGGGGTTATCAAATAAGTAAAATAAAGTCTTCTGTCCACTGACAGCATACAGGATCTGGTGGATAACAGAGCATTCAGCAAGAATCAACATATTCAATTTCCAAAGACCAGGCCCATAGGGCAAGTCTGGGGACCCAAGAAGTACCGAGAGCACCTTATGATCAGAAAACTCCACAGAAGTAACCTGAGCATTCGTAACTGGGAGTCCCTTACTAATTAAAAACAAAATCAATACGGGTAGCATGTACACCCCTTTGAAAGGTCGGCTTCCCTGTGTTATGAAAGGACTTGTACGCATCCACCAAACTTGCTAGTTGTACAGTGGAAGATAAGAAAGACATATCACAAAACACTTTCTTAGTGGATGTACCACTACCCCGATCCTGACAAGTCAGACCACAATTGAAATCACCCCCCCATATCACAGTCCGAGCAGAAAAAAGAAAAGGACGAATGGTGGAAAAAAACTCCATACAGTCTGCCTTAGATTGAGGAGCATATGTAGTAATCAACCGATAATAAGCACCCCAAATTTTAACATCCAAAATTAAAACCCTGCCAGGGATCAAATCTAACAATTTGAGAAATTGAACTGGTAAAGTAAATAAAATACCCACCCCCGTACAAGAATCCAAACCAGGAGACCAATATGATGGCCCTTTAAACCATTCATACTGAACCTGACGAAGCTTAACAGGTGTGTGTAGCCGGGTATCCTGTAAAAAAATAACATCAACAGTATAGGTCAACAAATGTGAAAAAAAAACACTCCATTTCCTAACATTTTGATACTGTTGACATTAATCGATCAACAGAGATAAAGAGGAGGACACATCAGAGGACTCAGGGAGGTTTGTGGGCCCGGGATTTACTAACACCTACCGTCCTCTTTTTCCTTCCCTTAACAGGGGAGGCACCCTTCTTAGGGTCCAACAATTTGACAGCAACATTTTCCAACTCACTAGATTCTGAATCAGAAAGGGGTTCAAAACAGCGGGAATCTTCAGAGGACATCTCAGAATCCAGCCCCACCATACCGGAGTCTAACAAAAGGGGATGGAAACAGTTAGATGTCTTGGTGTCAGAAATTTTGGGGACCTTAGAAGCAGTCTGCCGTCAACTCCTATGCCGAGTTACACGCTGTTCAGGATCAACTACTGGAACAGTCAGTGGGGGGGAGGCATTGCAGAGGAAGGGAGAGATTGGGCATCTGGAGGCTCCACTGGCAGAAGGGTACTTCAACAGGAAGTTCATTAGACAGCGCCTCCACAGGAGCAACCTCCAAGGGTGAATCAGAACTAAA
Organism: Neoceratodus forsteri; assembly: GCA_016271365.2. Taxonomy (NCBI): domain Eukaryota; kingdom Metazoa; phylum Chordata; order Ceratodontiformes; family Ceratodontidae; genus Neoceratodus; species Neoceratodus forsteri. The sequence continues at coordinate 143,263,778 of CM028129.1, read as the reverse complement.
CTCAGGGGGAGGGGCCAAAAGAGACACATCCAACGGAGCCTCTGAAGGAGAAGTCAGGGAGGGCATAGATCGAGTAGCAGACTCACACCGTTGCACACGTTCCCTTTGAGCCACCGCCACTAGCAACCCTTGCTCCTCAAGATCACCAGACCCAGATTTAGTAAAGGCAGCCTGATCACAATCCATATAGGAGGGACCAGACTGACCACATAGGTTACAACAAACCTCTTCAGTGCACTGAGAATAAAAGTGGCCCAACTTCCCACACAAAGAACAGCGGATTTTTTTGCAAGCATTACTAATATGCCTGGGAGCAACACACTTGTAGAAAATTTTTAGGCTGCCTGGGATGGAAAAAAACTCCCCTGTCCCCTCCAATAAAAAAGGAGTTTGGTAAATGCTGTAATGACCCATCAATAGCATTCAAAATCACTTGAACTCTCCAACCCCCAGTCCAAATATTCTCATCATCAAAAATAGCTTCTGGGGGACCCAGCACTGTACAGCATTGCTTCAACCAAAAAAGCAAATCAGTCACACTGACCCCTTCATTACGAAAGAGAATGGTGACCGACTTGTGGGCTGGCTTAGTCAAGGGAATCACCTCAAAGGGAGACCATAAAGGAGTCTGTTTAACTTTATGGTACTGTAACCAAAAGGCCCCCAGACCGGCCTGTAGTTTAAAGCTTACATCAAAGGAGAGCTCCCCAGAAACATGAATCAGAGTGTAGAACTCAGCAGCATTAAAGCACAGACTGGTTTTAAGTAACACTTTCCCCACATAACCCCTACCAGGAAAAACATCTAAGCCCCCCTTATAAACAATGCGCACTGCATTATGTCTTTTAGCAGGCAATGCCTTCTTCTGAAAGAAGGATGCATAAGTTTTAGGATGAGGTCCACCAGCAGCATCAGGAAAGGGAATAGAACCTCCAGCACCATCAGAAACAGGAGCAGGGAGGGTGGGCGATTGAGGATGTACACCACGAGTGTTCAAAAGAGCCATATTATCAAAATCCAGTACAGAATTAGGAGCAAGTTCCAAATCAGTCCCTGGAGCACTATCAAAAGCATCACCATCAACCACAGAAGGGGTATGAGGACCCATCAAGGCAGCACGGGTAGACCATTCTGTCGGACCCCAGGGATACGAATGAGGGGTAAATCTATAAGTCCACTGATCACGGTGGAACTTCACCCACATCCAGCTGCACGCATAATGACTTATCCACAGTCCAAGGCTCCAGAATCATCCATTTCGGTATCAGCCCACACTCGCCGAGGAGCAGTAGAGTCAGCAGTAGAGGCAGCACATAGTTTCTCCTGAGCAGGACATTTAGGAGCCACAAACGAGAACACTGAAACCCCAGTCTGGTCAGTCGGCTCGGTCTGAAAAATCAGCGAGGGAATAGGAGGTAGAACGCCAAGTTGATCGCCCGACACACCCGCAGCAGGAGTATGCTGCGCTGGCGCTTGACAACTCCCGCCATTCTCCAGGGAGACACTCGGGTCACCAGCAGCAACAGTCGGTAAGTCCACAGAAGTAGGAACCTGCGCGTGATGACTATTAGGCAAAGAAACAGCAGCAGAAACAATTGATTCAGGGGCTACTAATATCTCTGAAATGTCAGACCGAGCAACAGATCCTAGGTCCACCGGTGCAACTGCGGCAGAAACCGCAACATCATTCTCCAAACGGACTTCTGCATCGAAGAAGGTATCCACTTCACTCAAATCTCCTGAAAGAGGTGCATCCAGCACTCCAAGCTTCTCCACGTCCTACTCCATCTCCAGACAGATGGAGACTGACACGCAAACGGGGAGCACGTCCCCCTACCAACAGAGTAGGGGAATTTCCACAGTGCCCAGGCCAAATTTCTCCCATTCACTAAAAATACCACCAACAGCTTAATCCGGTTCAAGGTCACTTGGCATTAATCTGTTTCCCCCCTCTCCCAGGTCAAGCCTGAAAATAGGCTAAATGTGTCTACTGCACTTACCCGATCAACAAAAACAAAATAAATAAAATATAAGAAAATACAACTTTAGGAACCTGACATTGTATAGCGATGTTTCTGAATCTGACTGTAACTACATTTGGTCATTGTAGACACTGTGGGTCTATTTTTATGCATATTCTTATTGGATGCCCTTAATGAAAAAAGTATAGGAAAAAAAACTTTCAGAGGCTTGGGGACAGATTGTAGCCCTCAGCCTCCTGGCCTTTTCTGAGGTCCTTCATGTGTGGAGTGTGTGTGTGTGGGGGGACGATAGAGTATGAGAGAGGCTGAGGAATTAAATGGGTGGTTAAATGGGGTTGTGTCTGAAAAAAGGGTACCACTTTTTGTGGGGCTGGGGGTACTTTTGTGACATGAGGTTCTTCAAAGGTGATGGTCTTCAACTGACAAGCAATGGGACCAGTACACTGGGGCAAAGGTTTAATGTGTACATTGGACTGTTGCACTGACTGCAAGAGACACTGAGGCTAGGGGAACCACGGTAAAGGGAGTGAGGGAGAAGACCCGAGATAGTGCTCCCCTGTACAGGGGACTGGTAGCAGTAAGATGGATTAAAATAAAGAGAGATTTAAATAGGAGTCATAAAAGAGGTTAAGGGGCGAAGGCTGTCAAGTCTGCAAATGGCAGGAAATATAAGAAGTTAAGGAGAATGGGAAAGAATAAGAACACAGGAATGTCACGGCAGACCGGTATCATTTGATCCATCCAGTCTGACTGTTTGTTTGTTTGTTTAACTACCCTCCCCCCAAGATATGCTTCTTCGTTTCAGTATCCCACAATGCCTATCCCAAGATAGATTGAATTCCCTAACCTTCTTTGCCTCCACCACCTCCTTGGGAATGTCTGTTCCAAGGCACCACAACCCTTCCTGTGAAGAAGAAATGAATGCAGGAGTAGGATCACAAAACAGCAAAAGGGGATCTGGAGCTAGTTGGAAGGGAGTCTGCCTTAATGCCATGAGCCTGGGTAATAAAATCAGTGAGCTCCAGGTATTGGTGGCAGACACAGAGGCAGACCTTGCCGCTATCACAGAAACTTGGGCCACAGAGAATAATGGCTGGGACTTGTCAGTCCAAGGTTATATAATGTTTAGACAGGATGGGGGAAAGGTTAAGGGGGGGGGGAGGTATAGTCCTATATGTCAGGGAGGGCACAGAGGCTGCGGAGGATGGACACATTAGGGGTCAGTATTTACTGAAGAGAAGGTAGGGCAGGGCCCACAGCTCAGCACCATGGACACAGGGGTAAGGAGGTGAGCACAAGTCTCTTCACAAAAGAAAGAGTCCTACAAGAGCTCGATAAGCTCAGGGTGGACAAGGCAATAGGCCCTGTTGGCATACATCCCAGGGTACTAAAGGAACTAAGGGTGGAACTAGCAGAGCCATTAGCACAACTGTTTAGTGAATCTTTGAGCACAGGAGAGGTCCCAGAAGACTGGAGAAGGGCTCATGTGATCCCGCTCCACAAGATTGGTAGCAGGGAGGAGGCAGGGAACTACAGACCAGTCAGTCTTACGTCAGTAGTGGGCAAGATTATGGAGGCACTCCTTAAGGAAAGGATAGTGCAACACCTGTAATCCACAGGAGCACAGGATCCAAGACAGCATGGGTTTACAACAAGAAGGTCCTGGCAAACTAATGTCATAGATTTCTTTGACTGGGTAACCAGAGTGGTGGACCAAGGGGGTGCAGTTGATGTCACCTACCTTGACTTCAGCAAAGCTTTCGATATTGTTCCACATAGAAGATTGATTAATAAGCTGGGTAGGCTTGAGGTGGGTTAGAAGTTGGTCAACTGGGTGGCAAACTGGTCATCGGGCAGAAAACAGAATGGTGGTAAATGGTATACAGTCAGAAGAGATGCAAGTCACAAGTGGGGTACCTCAGGGATCAGTCCTGGGGCCAGTCCTCTTCAATATCTTCATCAGTGACATTGCAGATGGACTGGAGGGTAAGGTTTGTCTGTTTGCAGATGACACCAAGATCTGCAACAGAGTAGATGATCCAGATGGGGTGGGCAGAATGAGAAGAGATCTAGATAAACTGGCAAAATGGTCAGAAGAGTGGCAACTGGGGTTTAATGCAAAGACAAGCAAGATCAGGCACATAGGGAAGAGAAACCGTGAAGCCACCTATAGGTTGGGAGGGGAGTTGCTGGCAAGCATAAGGAAAGAAAGAGACTTGGGCATCATTATCACAGATGACCTGAAATCATCCAAGTAGACCACTAAAGCAGTAGGTAAGGCTAGAGGGATGTTGGGGTGTATTAGTTGGGGTATCACAAGTCGTAAGAGGGAGGTAATAATCTCTCTTTACAAGACACTGGTTAGGCCCCATCTGGAGTACTGCGTGCAGTACTGGAGACCGCACCTGCACAAGGACATTAACAAAATGGAGACAGTCCAGAGAAGGGCAACCAAAATGGTGCAGGGACTGCATCAGAAAACATATGAGGACAGATTAACAGAGCTCAGTATGTATACCATAGAGCAAAGGAGGGAGAGAGGTGATATGGTCGAAACATTCAAACACCTTAAGAGCATTAACAAAGTGAAAGAGTCTAACATGTTTCAATATAAGAAAAATAGCAGGACAAGAAGACACAGCATGAGATTAGAGAGAGGCCGATCAAGGGGTAATGTGAGGAAGTTCTTTTTCACAGAAAGGGTGGTGAATGCAAGGAATGGCCTACCTCAGGAAGTGGTGAATATGAATACAGTGCAGGGCTTCAAACAGGCATGGGATAGGCATAAGGAAGCAATACAGATGAGTATGACTAGATAGGCCATTGAGAGAATAAAGGCCTATGGCACATTCATGAAGTAGAAAAAATGGGCAGACTGGATGGGCCTTGTGGTCCTTATCTGCCGTCAGCCTCTATGTTTCTATGGGGTTGCAAAAGGGAAACTGTGTCACTGTGGGCCCACCTCACTGCACCCTCAGGCACAAAAATACAGGTGGGGGTGATCTACTGACCACCGTGACAAGAGGGAAGTGAAGAGGGAAGGAAGTAGGCTGTTGATTAACTAGGATCTGCAGCTTATTCATTAGGTAGAGAAATGGGCAGAATAGGTGGGCCAAGCAGTCCTTATCAGCCGTCAAATTCTATGTTTCTATGTAAGAAGGGGAAGTGGTAGTGGTTGGCGATCTGAACCTGCCAGCTATTGAGTGGGACACTCCAGTAGCCTGATGCCCCAGAAGTCAGACTCTGTTAGATACAGTACATTGCAGGACTACTCGGTTAAGTTTCTTTATCCTTGGCACAAGCTTCAGCAAAGAGCTGCCTGTTTGTGGTTTGCAGCATTGCAGGACTATCTGCTGGTGTAACTGGTTAAGGAACCCACTAGACCGGTGGATATTCTATATTTGATTCTCACCAACTCTGAAATGGTGTGAAAAGTGAGGTCGGGGGAGCCACTGAGTTCATGGGACCATAACCCCATTTGGTTCAGGCTGGCCCTTGGGACGAGAATACCCCTATCAAAAACTGAAATCAAGATTTCAGAAAAACACTCTTCAAGTGGATGAGGTAGCTGGTCTGAGACAAACTGACCAGGGTAGACATCATCAGAGGTGTAGAGGAAAGATGGGGGGCAGCCAAGGGAACCAGTCTCAGGGCAACAAAGTCATGCACAAGCATTGTACAAAATGAAACAGATACATGATTACAATATGGTTTTTGGAACAGGTCAGGGAAGCAGCGAGGACAAAGAAAAAACGCTTTTGCCAGGTACAAGAAAAAGCAGGGGAAATAGGAATGGGGAGAGTACCAAATGAGAACTAGGGAATAATAAGAGGGTGATCAGGGAGGCAAAGACAGATACAGTGCAGCATATTGTGGAGGGAGTCATGGGTGGGGAAAAATGAGTATTCAGATATCTTAAGAAAAAAGAAGGAGGGAGGAGGTATTGATAGGCTACAAGACGAGGATAGGGTTGCAGAGGAAGATGAACAAAAAGCAGCCACGCTTAATGATTATTTCTGCTCTCTCTCTTCACAAGGGAAGATAGCGGGCCGTTATCTGAAACTGGCATCAAGGTGACTGTCAGGGGTATTCCTGAAATGAATCAGCCAGTCTTTACCAGAGAAAGGGTTCAGAAGGGACTAGAAGTCCTAAAGGTAGAGTAGATAAGGCCCCAGGGCCAGATGGGATGTTCACAAAACTGTCAGCAGAGCTGGCTGAACCCCTAGTAGGGCTATTAAATAACTTAATTCAGACAGGGGTCGTTCCAAAACACCAGATGGTAGCAGATGCAGTCCTGCTACCTGTGGGAGGGGACAAGGAGTAACCGGGGAATTACAGACCTGTCAGCCTTACCTCTGTGGTCAGTAAACTGATGGAGTTACTGGTCAAAGAGAACCTTGTGGATTACCTAGACTGAGTGCAGTGATCTACAGGACAGCAAACAGCATGGATTTGTGGCACAGAGGTCTTACAACAACTTAATCATTTTCTTAGACTGTATATCGAAGGTGGTAGATAGCAGCTACACAGTGGATTTACTCTACTTTGATTTCAGCAAGGCTTTTGACTTAGTGCCACATAGAAGATTGCTGAGGAAGCTAGAGGATCTGGGTGCAGCTAGGAACATAGTTAGATGGGTGGGAAACTGAAGAAAAGACAGCAGAGGGTGGTAGTAAATGGGGTCAAATCGAAGAGAGGGAGTTCACAAGTGGGGTGTCACTAGATCTGTCCTGGATTGTGTCCTGTTTGATGTGTTCATCAGCAACATTTGAGAGGGAATCTGAGCAAGCTGTCTCTTTGCAGATGACATGAAGCAATATGATAGAGTAGATAGCGATGAAGGGATCAGGGAACTGTAGAAGGATGTGCAAAGGCTAGAAAGGAGACCTAAAGTTTAGCAGTTGAAATTCAGCATCAAAGGGGGCTGGCAGTATAGCCTAGAGGTTAGAGAAATGAGCTGTGCACAAGCTTGGTACATATGATAGATCTGGGTTTGATTCCCCAAACATCCACTTGCATATTTTGTGACTCTGATTAAGTCACGTAACCTTCCCAGTGCTTCCAAGTGGCCCCTAGAAACATGTGCTTATGCCTAGTGGGCCTTTTTCTAGTTACCAATGAATAAAACATTTTGTTTTAAAGTTCAAGGTTATGCACCTAGGGAACACAACTCCAGTCCCAGGACCAAATACTGCATGGGAGGGGTAAAACTGAGCACTATGGCAGAAGAAAGGGACCTGGAAGTCATCATTAGTGACTTCCTCAAACAATCAAAAAATAAAAATGACGCATAAGTTATTTTCTTATAGCCTTTATAATAACCATTACATACATGTGTTACAATGGACACCGTAGTGAACACTTTATGTATGTGCTTCTGACACAGTATTGACCATAATAAGAGTGCTGTGGCTTTCAACTATCCTGTATAAATTCAGACCCAGCAATTTCATAGGTAGCTCTGATAAATCACCAAATCAGCGCGAATCGTTAGCCGATGTGTCAGTCAGCATTTTTGTCTACCTTTACCAGCCACTGGATTACTTATAGCAAGTTATTAAATGCCTTTTCCTGGAAGTGTCCTTTAAGATTTTTTTCTTTAATGGGAGTATGGGCTGCCTTTTCAGAAGGTTTTTACTTTGTTTCTGGCCGGATACTGAATAACAAATAAGAAGTAGCCAAATAGGTGTGGTGTTCCATATACAAATACTAGCCACGTTTTCTACAAAAAGTACTCATAAGCCCCAAGGTTTAAGTTCTGTTGCAATACCATTTTTTTCTCACCAGGGGTATTTTTCTGCTGTAAAATGAAACACTTAGATAAGAAACATAGAAACATAGAATTTGACAGCAGATAAGGACCCCTTGGCCCACCTACTGTTGTCTGTCCATTTTCCTTACCTACTGCAATACCACAAACCTGTCTTGATCTCTGGCTTTACCCTCCCTTTTCTAACCACAAAGGTTCCCTTATGCCTATCCCATGCATGCTTGAATCCCGTTACAGTTTTTGCCCAACCGCCTCTGCTGGGAGGCTGTTCCAGGCATCCACTATTCTTTCTGTGAAGAAGTACTTCCTCACGTTTCCCCTGAGTCTACCCTCCTCCAGCTTCATAGCATGGCCCCTTGCCCTTGAGCATCTTTTTTTTCTGAAAAGTGCTTTCCTCTTTACCTTATTTATAGCCATGAGATTTATGAAAGTCTCTATTATATCCCCCTCTCTCTTCTTTCCTCCAGGGTGTACATACTGTTGTCCTTTAGTCTATCCTCATAGGGCTTTTGATGCAGGCCCTGAACCATTTTAGTTTGCCCTCCTCTGGACCACCTCTACTCTGTCTTTGCCCTTTTGGAGATGTGGTCTCCAGAACTGGACCCAGTACTCTAAGTACGGTCTCACCAAAGATTTATACAGCGGTATCACCACCTCCCTCTTTCTGCTGGTGATACCCCTCCCTATGCACCCTAGCCTCCCACTAGCTCTCCCCACTGCCTTGTCACACTGTTTGGCCACCTTTAGGTTATCAGACATGATTACACCCAGGTCTCTTTCCTGTTTTGTTGTTGTCAGAACCACTCCTTCCATCTTGTACTCCACCCCGGTGTTTCTGTGCCCCAAGTGCATGATTTTGCACTTCATATTGAAACTTAGTTGTCATACTCTTGCCCACTCATCAAGCTTTCTGGCACGGGGTTAAAATGTTGCATGGCAGAATGCCATGCGACTTAATTGCGTTGCGTGATTTATTTATTTCTATTAATCTGTGGAAGGGCTCTGCCCACCCCGTTATGGGGGCTGCACCCAGACCCCCCTACTGAGATTCTAACTCAGGGAGGATCCAACACGGAGAGGGCATAGGTCTGAGGTTCGCACATAATGCCGTACACTATTAAGCGTACGACATTATGACTTGGTATGAAGCTTTCTTAGATCCTCTTCATTTTCCCACCCCGAATGTCTACCTTATTGCAGATCTTAGTGTCATCTACAAAAAGGCATACCTTCCCTTCTAGACCCTCTGCAATGTCGCTAATAAAGATATTAAAGGGGACTGGTCCCAGTACTGATCCCTGTGGCACCACGCTGGACACCCTCCCATCCTTGGCGTGAACTCTGTTTACCACCGCCATCTGTCTCCTGTCCCTAACCAGTTCCTTACCCAGTTTACCACCTTAGGACCCACTCCCAGGCTGCCCAACTTGATTAGGAGTCTCCTGTGTGGAACGGTGCCGAAGGCCTTACTGAAATCTAGGTAGGCCACATCCACCGCTCCACCCTGATCTACTCCCCTGATCACCCAGTTAAAGAAATCTATCAGATTTGTTTGACATGACCTCCCTCCAGTGAATCATTGCTGCCTCAGATCCTGCAAAGTTAAAGCTCCATTTAATTAAAAATAAAAATCCTTCAATGAAACCAGCCCAATGGCAAAACGGGAGGGCAACAGCTCGCAATGCCAGCTACCTGAGTTTGGGAATGAGCCTTGGTCAAAGGGGCCGGTCAGGGGTGGGGGGAGGATTGAGCATCCTAAAGGATGGTCTCCTCTTCTGGGTGGGTGACAGACTATTCCCCACTGGCTGAGTATCACTTGAGGGTGTCCAAGCGATGCAAGCCAGTCAGGGATGACAGTGGGAGGAGAGTTACAATGGCCTTTCACACCTGTTGCAGGCTTCGCCACATGTTCATGCAACAGCGTATTGCGGTGGGGCAGCACCAGGAGAGAAATCCTTCCAGCATATTGCAGTATGACACTGGTATGTTCTGGCTCCTCATTGCCAGCCTGCCAACACAAAGAACCCTGCCACCAACTAATTTGCTGTGCACCAGTCTGGGGTGGGTGTGATTCCCTCCCTTTCCTACCCTACCATGGGAGGGTCTCCCCATAGGGCATGTAAGTTGGTTTCTCTGGGGTCTGGGGCAGGTGTTGGACTGGGCAGTAGCCAAAGCTGATGGAAACCAGGCTGGGAGAGAAAAAAATAGTAGATCACAAAAGAAAATCATTTAATTAATTTGGAAAAGCAGACCTCTTCCCCCTGAGAGTCTGGTACAGACCACCACTGTTGTATTTTTGAAAAAGCAGTCTGTGAAATGCAGCGCCATCTAGCTGTGAGAAGCTGCATACAAGTGTCTGGTGCTTAGAACTAGTACAGTAGCTGCAGAGAGACCTCTGGTGGTGCTTTCTGAGACTTAAATATATGAAGTTGAAGGCTTATTCTAACTCTACAATGAGCTTACCTTTAGCTAAATGGTTAGAGTGGCTGCATTCAAGACTCAGAGTTCCAGGTCTGATTCCCATCAAGTATGTAAACAAGCATTTGTCAATGCCGAATGTTTGCTTGCTGGCATTGGCAGTGGTAGTGTAGAAGTTACAGAGCTGCGTAATAGGAATGGCAGTGAAGTATTGAACTGAAGCCAACCCCACCACCACCCTGCAGAGAGTGACAGGCATTGGGGTGTGCATTTGGGTCGTCAGTCACTGCGCAAAATCACCCTTCGGGCCCGAATAACGCCATGACAGTGACATCAATCATGAGAAGGGGTCCCAAAAACCCCATGTTGAAAATTTGGTGCAAAAATTCTAAAAAATGCCTGAGGTATGCAACAAAGTTGAACCCCCCTATCTAGCCCATTATACAGCTTACCAGCATTTTCTCAGTTCGCGGTTAGCTTTGAAGAGTGCAGACATGTTTCTGGTCCACGAAGATCGTCGCGCGAGGTCGGAGGTAAGTATGGGGTGGGGTGTGTGGGGAGGCTGGAGTGCGCAGTGGGTGAGTGCGGGTTGTGGGAGGGGCGGGGAGACTCGCCGTGGGACGTTTTCTTTACAGGTAGAAAAAACAAAAACACGACGTGGGACATTTGCCACGCTGGGGTGGGCTCCCAGCATGGCACTCACTACTGGGGGGACAGTGCAGCCGACGGGATTGGGCACCCCGTCAGCTATGATTACTTGCCACGTAGGGGTGGGCATCCAGCGTGGCATTTCCAAGCCTTGGGGCCGGGAGCAGCAGCTGGCCGGCGGGGTTGGGCACCCGTCGGCTATACAGTGTGTGCGGGGGCACTTGCGCCTGCGTGGTGCGCGTGTGTGTGTGTGGGGGGAGCTGCGCGCGGGCAGGCGATATCTTATCGCTGCTCGTCAAGCATAGCTCCCCTTTCAACTTGCCACTGCATTTTGGAGCGTGTCATAGACAGCTCCAAAATGCGATAGCTACAGGGCTCACGCCTGCCAGCACACTGACTGAATTGGAGGAGGAGGTGACACACCTCCGAAATTTCCGATGATGGCACTATGTTTCTTGCACATGCGTGCAAGCAAACATAAAAATATTATGGAGCAGGTAGTGGCGCTGTCTTTTCACATACAGTACCTGGATGCAGTTACTACAGGGAGTGCTTCAGCATTAAGGCTTGCTTACTCAGTCCTAAAAAGCTGCTAGACATCCTGGACTATACTATGGGACTTAACGCCAAGCAAGAGTTGGTAGCGGTGCATCAGTCCAAGTAAATGGGAAGAGACATAACCGTCACAATGAGAAACATTTCAATAAAGGCAAAGATGTAGCCAGTTTTGATAACCAGAAGGAAACCAAAGTTGTGACTCTAAATTACCAAGTGTGATGTAACTGTTGGGATGCTGGCCTGGTTGTGCAACATGACTGCAGATAGGAGTCTCTACGAGTGTTAGTTCCCCTTCCCCCAGTGCTGTGGCTCAGTTATCAGGAATTGTGTTGTGGGTGTTTGATTAGGTGTGACCCAGCAATGTGCTAACTTATCCATAAAAATGAACTTTAATAGTCTCAGAGGCTCCAACGCTCGATAAACAGAGCCCCTCTTTGGTTTCCACAGCGCTCCACAGCCTTCACAATGAGGCTGGTGAAGCTGAAGAGAAAGCTCTTTAATCTCCAGGATAGAGCAGATATTGAGCTTTGTAAATCCAGTGTCATATGACATCACATTACGGGCTGGTACACAGGCTGGGATTGTGGCTGCCAACACTTGAGGGAGGGAGGGAAGGAGCGAAAGCCTAGGGTGAAGCTCTGTAACTAAATCATACTGTCACTACAGGACAAATCCAGGTCTGAATGTACAACACCACAGAAAGCAAGAGATGGCCAGGGCTTGGAAACTAAATCCGGTTGCACTACCAAAGCTTGAGTCTAGGTTAGAACTTACAACACCAGAGAGAGGGCTCAGTTGATCTGTAACATCCCATCACATCACTGCATGTCTAAACTTACAACTCCAAGGGGATGGTGGGGGGGGGGGAGGTGAAGATCTGTAACTAAATCAAATCACAGCTCTGCAAGTCAAGTCTGAGTTTGAGCTTCAAATGCCAAAGAGGGGGCCCAGGGTAAAGAGACATAAACTAAATCAAATCACTACACCGCAGGCGGAGTCCAGTTTTCAGCTCTTGTAACACCATTATAAGTTTGCAAATCTTAATATGCCAACCATAAAGATTGTTCCTTGGAACAACAGCCTGCTGAGGGTGGGGGTTGTGGCAGGGTAATATTTAACAGTAGAGAGTGTCCCAGTGCCATAGGGGCAGGTTGATGCCATATAAACAGAGTCTGGTAGGGTGGAGGATGGTCACATCTGATACTGCTGCTGTGAGCCCTTGCAGAAGATTACTAGATGCTGGGAGGAGAGTTTCCATCAGGAACACAATTTTAAAATCTTCCATAAACTCATTGTGGTAGTATAGATAAGTTTTTCCTTTTTTTGTTCCATACACCAAGAATTAGAAGCACAGACAGTGGTTGAAAAAAACTTTATTTAAATAGACAAATGGCAAATGGTAAAAAGTGCTCTATTTTGTTTTCATTCTGCACTCGTCATGCTTGTCCCTCTCTTGTCTCCCCTTTTGTGAGTGTGTGCATCTCTCTCTCTCTCTCTCTCTCTCTCTCTCCCTCCCCCTCCCCCATCCTCTCTTTTTATCTACTGGGCTGCATCCCTTTCTGATTTGGCTTTTTTTTGTTTCTGACTTTCTTTATGGCTAATTGTGGATAGTAAGTTAAGCCAGTCCATCCTGGTCACCGTAGTGTAAAGAGGGCACTGAAAAGACTCATAATCACAACAGTGAAGCCAAGCCGCTTAGTGCCTTAGAGCAGGTGCAAGAGCTACGGAGAGAGATGGGACATTCAGTAAACAAAATATTGACTTAGAGAAGGCTTAGGGGGACCATGATCATGGTGTTATTGAATATTAAAGGGGATAGATAGAGCGAACTATACACAGATGCTCAGGCTGGTGAATGCTAGCTAAACCACATGATGTGTTCTCAAACTGGTGATGAGTAAGAATAAGGAGAAACTTAGAAAGCATTACTTCACACAGACAGCAGTTAATAGGGGTGTGTGAGTACATTAATTGGAATGCTTGGGGAGTATTCGTACTTAGCATACTCAGTATTGGGTATTAAGAAAAAATAAAATATGAAAAAAAAACTTTAGATTACCAGGTCTAGTCCCACGGCCAACTCCCCCTTCCCAATCACAGTAATTTTCTACCTTTTGCCTGTTCCTCCCTTCTGCCAGACAGTCTCTGTTAAAACAAAATTGCCTGCTCCTGGAACATTCATGAGTGCATACTGTCTTTTAAAAGCATCTCCATGCTCTAGTCCAACCCCCCCCCCCCACCATTCCTCAAAATGCCATTGTTTTAATGCTGCTTCAACACCTGATCCAAGATTTGGGGTGGGGCAATAGTAATACATTTTGGCTAGCCAGCTGTTACCCCACCTGCAGAATGGCATCACTTTAGGGCTGACTGTATCACTGCTACAGGATGGGCAGACTTTTGGGAGGTAGGGAAGGACAGAGGTGGAACAGTCTGCCCCATTGATAGCACTGGGCAGACTCAGTCCATCTGGTTTTTTTTTGTTTGTTTTTTTTAACAGGGACCCTCTGCGAGAACAGGGGAGTGGTGGGCAGAAAAGTACTGGGATTGAGGAGGGAGCACTATGGGACTAGTTCTGACCACCTATGGAGGGATAGCTTTGTTTTGGTGCCCCAAAAAGTTTTTCTGAATAAACCAAGAATAAGGAAAAATACTGTACAGTATGTATCACATTGTGTTATTCAGGAATTAATATGTTATTCGCACACCCCTAGTGGTTAACATGTGGAATAGCCTGGGGGGCACTGTTGAGCACGCCTGCTGAATAGACATGCTTTTCGCAACTCTTCACTTCAGGAGCAGTTTTCCTGAAAAATAAATTAAAAAGTCCCATTAATTGATTTTTACTTGCTCAAGTCAGACTTCTCTTGTCGAGCTGCACCTGTGGATATAAGTTTTCCAGCATGAGTCATCAGCAAAAAGGAGATCCGGGAGGCCCTAAACAGCAGCAACCAATGACTTCACAGGCTGCACCATCCCCGCCGGCAGCATCCAAGACAGAGCCGCCTTGGTGATCACTACAGTTGTCAATGCAAGTGATCGATAACAAGGTCGGGATGATTCTTCAAAGGATAGGGGAGAACAGGACATTAACATCAAAGTAGCCACTGAATCAGTGGCTGTACTGGAGGCACAAGCAACAAAAGCCCTTGCCACCTCAGCAAAATGAGTGTAAGAAAATACTCAGTTAAGTTGGAAGCACTGGAAAATGCACAATGCGCTTCTCGTGCTTCTTGCTGGGTTACCGAAGGGGCAGAAGAGCTCTGATATTTTACAGTTTCTCCAATCATGACTCCCTGGAGCTCTCCACTTAGACCAAAGTTGTGTGAATCATTTTGTGAGGGCATATCAAATTGCCACACACACAGTGGAAGTCCAGAAAGACCCCCCCATGGACTGTGCTTTTGATTACCAATGGGGTCACGATGCGGAATGCTCTCTTAAAAGCTGCATGAGATTCAGACTCTTTAAACTGTGAAGGGAAGATGTTACATTTATTCCCAGGTTTGTCCTACTCCACAAGTGCCCACCATAAGAAATTTGACAGCATTTGCGCAAAGCTGTGGAGCCTAGGGGTGGTCCACTCCTTATTAATGTCAGTCAGACTCAAAATTTTTTATGGTGGTCACACCTTTCAGTTTACTGACCCGGCTAAGGCCGGGAAACAAGTGACCCTTATTGAAGCAGAATTTGCGGTGGGTCACAGTGTCACTGAAGATCCTAGGGATTCTGAGTCAGAGAACACTTGAATTTTCCCACATGCTGGTATGCTCAGTAACTAGTGTCACAAACACACTCAGCAGGTCAGGCCCTCTGCTCCCACAGTGCCAACCTCTGAGTGCAATAGTGTGAACATGTAACAGACAGGGTAGCCCTCCTGTCTGCTTTTGGGTCCGAATCACCTTTAGTCTCAAGTTCTGGGGGGATTCAAACTGTGAACCTTATGCTAGCGTACCCAATGTACAGGCTCAGATACATACCCTCTTCAGGGCTTCCAAAATGAACCCTTAAAACTCTATAAAAGACCTTAAGTATAGTCTTACCTTTTCCCAGTTTAGTAACACCATCAAGCTGTCCAGAACAGCTGTCAAACTTAACCACGTATACATCACATGCAAAAAGAACTTGGAAGACACACCCAGGCAGTATCTTTCAAATAAAGATTTTACTAAAAGATGATAAAAATATGAAAAATGTAAACACATAACAATATATCAAAGAGCTCACAATCACATAATAGAACAAGAGAAGATTACAAAATAAAAACTCCTACCACAATACAGTTAGACTTTTTCTATCTAATGCATTACTTCTGTAAGTGCCTTAGTTAGATCAGAGATCTGTCTTTCTTGAGTCCCAAAATGATGTCATATTCCCCAGTTACAAGGATACATTTCAACTCCATCTCCCAACCCCCTAATGAGTCATCTAGCTCCTCCTTTTAGACTATAAAAAATACAAACATGATGTCCTATCAGGAGGTATATTAAATAAGGTGACATCAGCAAAGATTCTACTTCCTGAGTATGACTTCTTAATTAAACATTTTCTCTTTTATCTTGTGTAGTTCCTATTCCCAAGGCATATCAAAGGGTTTTACAACTTTTAACACCATAGTGGTATCAATGTTCTTCCTATAGGAATCATAAAACTTTACAAGCCCTATATCCTGGCAGCTGGGTCAGTTCTAATTAAGACAAAAAAAACAGGAGACTTTTAATCAGGTCTCTGGTCTTTTTAATTACCTCCTGGTTTCAGGTTAATATATCCTGTAGCTTCGCTGAAACATGGGGGGGGGGCACCCATAAGCACAGGCGGTCTTATGTGAGACAATCACCTACTATATTTTTATAGTACAAATATCATACAACAATCATAGCCAGCTGGCCAAGCATCACACTCCTCCCCACCTAGACTGTATTTGGGGGCTCTATCCCCTGCATGGGATGAGCTTCCCAAGTCAGTTCACTCCTCATATAGACGAAACAGGCCATCTGTGTTCTGATTGGTAGCTCCAGCACTATGTAAGATTGTCATGTCATACCCTTGCAAGGCAAGACTCCATCTTAATAGTCTACCATTAGTTTTTCCTATTTGTGTAAGCCAAACCAGGGGTTTGTGGTCAGTTTGTACCTCAAAATGCTGCCCACATAAGTATGGCTCTAATTTCTTTAGGGCCCACCACATGGCAAGACACTCTTTTTCCACAGTAGAGTAAGCCTGCTCCCTGGGAAGTAACTTTTTACTCAGGCACACTACAGGGTGATCTTTCCCTTGGTTGGATGTCTGACTCAGTACTGCCCCAATACCCATGTCTGAGGCTTCAGTCTGGACTATAAAAGGTCTGCTATAGTCAGGACTTGTCAATTCAGGAGCACTGCACAGTGCCTCCTTCAGTCTGGTAAAGGCTTTTTCACAGGCTGGTTCCCAGGTAATTTTCTTAGGCATCTTTTTCTTTACCAGGTCAGATAGGGGAGCAGCCAGGGCGCTGTAATTGGGTGAAAATGTCCTATAGTACCCTGCTGTCTCTAGAAAACTCCTGACCTGCTTTTGCATTTCTGGTCAGGGCCACGCCTTGATCACCTCTATTTTTACTTGGTTGGGATGGAGCTGTCCCCAGCCTACAACGTGTCCGAGGTATGCCACTTCAGCCATGGTCACCTGGCACTTCTCAGCTTTGAAAGTAAGCCCGGCCCTCTGTATCCTGCCCAGCACTTCCCTAAGGTGGGACAGGTGTTCCTCCCAGCTGGCACTAAAGATGGCAGTGTCATCCAGGTATGCCATGGCATACTCCTCAGCATCATATAACACCTGGTCCACTAACCTTTGGAAATTGGCTGGGGCGTTCTTCATTCTGAAAGGCATTACTTTAAATTCAAATAAGCCTATCGGAGTGATGAAGGCCGACCTCTCCCAAGCTCTGTCAGTTAACTCTACCTGCCAGTACCTTTTTGTCAGGTCAATAGTCGTAAGGTATGTCGCCCTTCCCAACTTGTCCAGGAGTTCATCCGTCCGAGGCATCGGGTAGGCGTCGGACTTCATGACTGCATTCAGTCCACGATAGTCCATACAGAAATGAGTAGAGCCATCTGGCTTGGGCACAAGGACTACAGGTGAGGCCCAGGGGCTGTGGGATCTCTAGATTACCCCTAAATCCAGCATGTCCTTCACCTCCCACCTAATGTCGTTTTGGACAGCCTCTGACACCCGATATGCTGTCCGCCATATGGGCGTCTGTGTCCCTGTTTCTGCATCATGCGTTACTAAGGGGGTTAGTCCAGGCTTGGTGATAAAGAGTGGGGCAAAACCTCCCTTACTTCCTGGATTTGTCCGGAGCCAGCTGGGGTGACAGTTTAACTGCCTCCACAGAGGACTCACACTTTCTTTCTTCCAGCAAGTCCAGAAGGGGGTCTCCTTCATCCATCCCTTCCCCAGGACTACATACTGCAAACACCATGTCAGCCCTATTAGCATATGGCTTCATCATGTTGACATGGTACATTCTTTCTGTATGTCTTCTGTCAGGTAATTCTATGATATAGTTCACGTCATTTGCCTTTCTCACTACTGTGTACATGACTTCCTGACCCACTGTGTACGAGCGAGCTCTGGCTCTCCCGTCGTACCACACTTTTTGTTTCTGTTGGGCAGCTGCCAGGTTGCTCTGGGCTGTCCCCATCAGCTCCTTCAGTCTTTCCCTAAACCTAAGGACGTAATCCACTATGGGAGTTCCCTGGTTGGCGTGCTTGCCTTCCCAGTCCTCCCGGATCAAGTCTAGGGGCCCACATACCCGGCATCCATATAAGAGCTCGAAGGGGGAAAACCCTGTTGACTCTTGGGGCACCTACCTGTATGCAAACAACAGGTGGGGAAGGTATTGCTCCCAGTCCCTCCCGTGCTGTTCAGCAAATGCTTGGAGCATTGACTTCAGGGTACCATTAAATCTTTCCACAAGCCCATTGGCCTGCAGGTGATAAGGTGTTGTGTGCCTCTGCACCACCCTACACTTATCCCACAAACATTTCATTAGGTGCGACATGAAGGAACCCCCTCAATTGGTGATAACCTCCGGCGGAAACCCAACACAGGAGAAAATCCCAAGTAAGGCATCTGCCACTTTGTCTGTCCTCAGTGAGGATAGGGCGACTGCCTCTGGATACCGGGTGGCATAATCCACCACAGTCAGGATGAACCTCTTCCTGGAGGAGCTGGGGGTATTTAAAGGCTCCACAATATCTATCCCCACCTTCTGGAATGGCTCCTCCACTATGGGCAATGGAATTAGGGCGGCTTGGGTTTTCTTACCTGCCTTCCCTATTTCTTGGCACCAGTGACAAGACCTGCAATACTCTTTCACCTGCTGGGTGAAGTTGGGCCAATAGAAATTCTGGGTCAACCACTGCTTATTGCACATGATTCCCAGATGACCAGACAAGGCAATATTGTGTGCAATCTTAAGCAACTGCTTGCGATACCCCTGGGGAACGACAAGCTGCCTGCCCATCGCCTCTCCTTCTGTCTTCACAGCCTTAGTATACATCAGTCCATTTTCCCAATAAACTTTATGTTTACCGTCACCTCCCTGTGCTCCGTCAGAGTCTGCCCAAGCCCTCAGTTTCTCTAGACTAGGGTCACTTTTATGAGCAGCTGCAAACTCCTTACATGTTCCCAAGGCATGGGACAGGTCCCCGTCAGTATCTAATCTAGGGTCCCTAGCACTAGCGTCAGGGTACTCAGGATCACTGTCCTGCCCTTCACACTGCCCTGAAGATGTTGCCCAATGGTCTCTCTCCCTCCAAAGACCCAGAAACTTCCAGTCTCCCTGCTTATATAGTCCCTAATACCCTTTTCTCTGCTGCCACCAAATGGCGGCTAGCAGAAATTGCACTCCTCCAGAGCCCCTTACAAAAACCTAGACCCTGGAGGACAGGGAGAGGGAGGGGGACCCTAAGGTGAGCAGTAAGTCCCTCTCAAATGACAGGGGGTTTTACAGTCTCCCTCTACCCAGAGAAGTCATTCCCTCCTGGGAATGATAGCAGAGGTCCACCCAAACAGTCCCACTAACACTCCTAGTATGCACACTACCAGGATTGCCAGCAGGAGAAAATTGACCCAAAGGGAAACCCTCCCTGACACTTTCTAACCCTGGGAAATAATAGAAAATCTAATCTATCTTACCTGAGCCAGGAAGTTCTAAATTTAAAGTACATAGTTGCAAGGCAAACAGTATAACAATTGTAACCATTCCCAAACAGTAAAATCAGCACTTATATGCACAGATTGACGTAGATATTTGTTAGAGTATCCTTTATTCCCAAAATTTATACCTCCCACCAAATACTCAAATGTTATTGGAGTAAGATGCTATACAGACAGTCCACACACACACACACACACACACGCACACACACACACACACACTCACACACACATACACTCTCCAGACATACCTAAGCAAAGGCAAAACATTTTGTAAACAGATCACCTTTTGAAATTCAGCATTACGTCGTTACTGTTATTTAATCATTAACTGTAAGCAAATAAAATGGCTTTATATTGTCAGTTACTCAACCCTGCTCTGAGGAGCAGTCTCCTGGCACAATTCCAGAGTCCTTAAAGGCTTTTAAAGTGGCAGGTCCACTTCCGAGTGGAAAACAGAATTCGGGGTCCGGTTTAGTAGCAATGTCCCCAAAAGTGTCTTTTGTCACGGTGTAATACTTCACACGGGACCCAGCCAAATCTTGGACAGTGCAGAAATGTTTAAACAATGTCAGTCTGGTCCATGGGGCAGTGTGGCACATGGCATGAGATTTTTGGAAAAGTTCCTGGGCTGGATGACCTCCCAGTCCAGGTTGGTGTTTTAGCCGCTCCAGTTGCTCCTTAACAATACATTAGGCTCGCATTTCCTCTATGATGTCCCATATCCATTCCGACACATATGGATAATCTAGCTGTGGGTACTGTACCCGCAGCCTCCTCCGCACCCACTTTTCAGCCTGACTCCACTCAAGCAGATCCCGGATACTGGTTTTTCGTGCCATACCTGGCTTCAGACACATTTTTCCATGGCAGGCTGTATTTAACGGGTCGCTGTGGTTCAGTCCATCCATCCTAGATCTGATTGCCTCTGAACAGGCTGGGAGACATGGGGTACAGTCCGATGAGGTGATGACAGGGTGATTGTACAGCTTAGGACTATCTCTGTAGACTTCATAATCTGCAAACTGAAATTTTTGCCAAATCAGTCTTGCTTCATCCACCTCATCATCTCCTAGCATTGCTACTTCATCCATGGTGGCACTAAAGCCCGCTCCCTGCTTAGACACAGATTTTACTGAAACTGAGGAACCCAGCCTTACATCCACCGCTAGTGAGCTTCCCCCAGACAGGGACCAAGCTGGGGACCCCCTGGGCCCTGTGGGATCACCTGCTGGTTTACTAATGCCTGTCCCTCTGCCACAGGGATAGTGAGCAGCAGACAAAGAAGAGCTTGGCAGACATCTGTGCCCCTCTTCCCCATTTCAGTTTTATTCCTCAGTGCCACCCTCCTCCCATACATCTTCCACTACTACATCCGAGGAGGGTTCGACCAGCTTCTCCTTTGCTGGAGAACAATCTTCCTGGGAGAGCTTTTCAAATAACCCTGGCTCCACACTCCCCTGTGACCACACTGAGGCCGGCCCTTCAGAGACGCTAGGGGGATTTCCCAAATAGAATACTAGAAGAGCCCAGTCAACTATGTCTCCAGAGGCAGAGCTGGAACAAATGTTGCAGATGGACAACCTGGCAATTCCCTCCCCCCTGTATCCAGATCGGATGCATCACTCATCTGCTCATCCCCTCCCTGCACTTTCCCATAACCAGGCAAGAAGTGATGAAGGAACCATGGACATAGGCTCCTGTGGGGGAGGCACATCTTCCATATTCTCTGTCTTAAACCCTCTGCCAGCCCTCCTATAAAAGTTCATACGACCGCAACCCTCTTTTCCACTCCTCAAATCAGTACCGGGGGGGAAATGGAATGTAATGTCCTTCACCATTGGTCCAGATCTTTCTGCTCGACTTGCAGCTTCAAACTCCAAACTCACGACTGCTCTCTCCTTCCACCAACACAAAATGGCTCCTGTTCACCAGGCTGAGTCCCCCTTCATGGGCGTTTAGCCAATTGGAATGCCACTAGAGACCATGTGACCTGCAGTCATGCATAACAGCTCCAATGAGAGAGTGTCTGAAGCCTAGCACCAGAAAGGCCAAACACCATGCCATCCGCCATCTTGTTATCCTCATTGGCTTTTCCTTCTGCTCTACACAGCCTGGGAAGGCCAGAAATGGACCCACCAGCCCCTCCGGTCCAAGGCCTAATTAATTCAGCATTGAAGGGGCTAAGAAACATCCCAGATGAGCCCTTATGTGTAGTCATTCCTTCCCTGAAATGTCTAGTGGCAAAAAGAAAACACTGATGGACCAGGGAAGGGGGTCCACAGCATAGATTCTATCCATTCAGCTTCAATAAATAGATAATCCAAGAAGATCTTACTGGGTAGATGCAGGCCCCCCAACTCAGCATCCCATTTCAGAATTCATTTCAACATGGCACTCACTGGGTCAGCAAACACCCCGGAACAGTTGAAGGGGAAAACTGGAACTCCCATAAAAACAGCTTGGAGGAATAAGGCTCATGGATAAATGCAAAACTAAGAAATAATTTCATTAGTAACCAGAAACAAATCAGACACTGAGACTGGCTATCAAAACAAATCAAATTTATTCTATTGGGCCCCAATGATCTAGGGAAACCCAGGGGTCCCATTTGCGTAAAACACAGAAATATTACAGCTCCATAGGGCTAACTTTCTACAGTTGTCACTATGAGGGAGACATTTTAGGGGCAGAAACACATTAAGCAGGCAGAATATTTCTCAGCTTGAACTACAGCGATCAGCTGCTACCTAGGCCATATGATTTTATTCCAGAATTGTGAAGCTTCCAACCGACTGGCACTGGTAAGTACCTTCTTCATGAACTTCACTCTCTTTTCTTGAGGCCTCCACACCCTGATCATCACCCGGAGTGCTCCTCTGGAACACCTGGGCCACTCCATTGCCCTTGAAAAGTGAGCAGCTTCTCATCACCATCCCTTGACCCTTTCTTACCCCAGGGACATGGAGGGTGCAGCCTAATACCTGCACTGCCACCCCGGCACCAAACGTACTCCTTGGCCTCTCCTTCTGGCCTGCTCACCTGCCTTGGTCTCAAAGCTCTAAGGTCCAAATTTTAGCCTATCTCCTTACTGCTGCCTGAAACTTTCCTATGGCGGTATCTCCCTTACCTGGTGGTTCATTCCCTCGACCACAGCACAGTCCCCACTAGCCCCTTCTCTTTCTTCCTGTGCTCGATTGGAGCTAACTGGCATGAGGGAAAACACTCTAAGGCACTCTGCGGCCTGCCTGGCACATCCAGCGGTCCCAGATCCTTCCAAACAGTCCCTAAAAATGGGTAGAGCCAACCCCCCAAATTATGAGGAACATACTGTACCTCATTTAACCAATAACAGTCACTGTATCCTACTTTAAAAAGATGCTGTCTCACATGAACTCAGAATTTAAAGTAGATAATCATAATACTTCATGATGCTGAATCCAGATTGCACTTTACAGTAATGGAAATGTTAGTTTTCACAGTATAAGTTTGTAGTTTCATGATTTCATGTTGTATCCCACATTTTGTTTGTCAGCATCCCACATGTTAGTGACAAAAGATTAAAAGTTAGGTGTGACCTAATCCTCCTCTTCTGTTTAATCTGTCTCTTCCCATTCCATCAGTCTCCTTCCCTGTCCAGATTCAGATTCCAAATGCTGATAGTACTTAAAAAATGGATCTCATATTTGCCCTTTTCTGTGGTCTTTGTGTAGATTCCAAACAGCACCCACACACTGTAAAATAACTTTTTCAGTTTATCGAGCCTTACACTATCATTAATTTCTTTATGCCGGCATGTAATTATTTTATCCTGCAAAAGAGGTCATAGCCGATCCTTCACCCGACTCCACCAGCCAACAGCAGAACAGCAGTGGTGGGCACAACACACAATGAAATGAGAGTGGTAACAGTCTCAGGCGCTGCAGACAGGCAACTGTTTACTCAGAGCCATCACTGACATAGTCCTGCTGTAGTCTCATGTCATCTGCTTAGCTGTCTGTTTGGGTGAGTTGCAGCACAGGAACCTGGAGCAGTCATGTTGCAACTAAAGGAGACTACAGCTAAATCATGAGATCAGCTGGGAGACACTAGATAGCAAAGGCAGACTTCACCTGGGGAGAGAGTGAGAGAGAGAGCAGAGAGGACATTGCCAGACAAGCAGAGATCAAAAAGACTGCAGACAGTGCCCAAGACAGGGTGCTCTGTCAATGGCAGAACACTTGTGGTAGCTTGTGGTGTACATTTGCTGTATCAGACTTTCCCACCAGGCACATTCATGGCATAAAGAAGATGGGGTAGTGGCTGCCTGTGCTTGTGCTCCGAAGTTATGTTGAGGCTCATTACGACTCTACTGGCTGGCTGTGCTGCAAGAATGAAGAAAACCAGTCAGCAAGGGGGCCACGTGGTGTGTTTCTCAATACCTCAACCTCCCCTCTCACCAAGACACTGACTTACATCATGGTCCTAGTGCTCACCTCTGTCAGGACCAAGCAAAAAGAAATATAGAGTTGCAGAGCCTGAGACCAGGGCCAGAAGAGGCACCGCACATGTGTCCTCTCCGTCCCAGGGCTGGCAACATCACTGCTCTCCCACCATAACAGCAAATCACTTGCAGGTTAATGCTTATTTTGATTACATCCTGCATGAGCAAGACTCTAATTGCCAAATTCTTCCATCCCACTTTTAACCAGCATGAGCAACAGGAGTTGTTCACATTTAGGAGGTTAGTGGCAGAGCAACCTATCCAAATCTGGGGTGCTCAAATAAGGCTGGCATACACAAGTAAAATGGGGGGCAGGGATTGCTCACATAATCTTGCCTGTAGCTTATGAATATTAGACCCTTGGTCTACAGTGCAACTTCCCTGCCTCTTACCCTATACAGGCAGTGAAGCCTTCCTCCACAGACCAGCCCTGCAACGAACATTACTAATGTTTTTCAGGGATACAGTTGCTAAAGAGGGGCAGCAGATGGCCTCCTCCATAGGAGTTCCATGCTTCAGAAATAGCTCTTTGTGCACTTGGGAGTATAGTACTCCGTAGTTCATGCCTAGAGTTTCAGCCAGGGTTTCCCAGCCCTGCATTATGGATTGGGTGTGTGCAGTGAGAACAATGCTGGTTATCCCTGCAGCCGTTCTTATCAGCCTCATAGTCCAAAACAAACTGGTGGTATGGCACCACTCCAGACACTAAACAATCATTTGATGTAAGAGACGGAAGGGTAAAAATGATTTATACAGTGGATAAGATAAGGCATGATAAGCCATGATGTACTATACGGTTTCAACAATAAAATAAAATTACCATGTCAAGGTATAGCAACACAATGGTGTCTACAGATTCCAAGTTTTAACTCTTTCATCATCTGTATGTCTGACTGTAATAAAGGGAAGCAGAAGGCTTACTGTTCAGTAGTACATCAGGTACCAATGCTAGGTCTGAATGCTTGTCTGGTGTATTTTATATTATTTCTTACTTATGTATTTGTCATCTTGGAGTTTGGCTGTTCTCTCTCTGACCCTGCTACAGGGACCCTTTTGAGGTAGCCCTTGGACTTGTTTCCCACTGTACTTGAACTGTACCTTCCCACCTACATTTTGCTGCGAGTTGCACTTTGCTGAACTGTTGCTATTGATATTCTGTGTTTTGCACTACTTGAACATTGTGCTTCCTCTCACTTGTCTACTGTGTCCTGTTTAAGAAATTGGTATTATAATTTAAACTTTACTAATGTAACTTGTTACTGCACCCTCCTCATCCCTTCCCCCGAGGACAGATCTGTAAATGAGCTATTTAGCTCAGTATGCTTTTCCTGGTGAAAGTCTTAAAAAACATCAATAAATATCATTCCGATCTGTTACTGTAGGCAGTAGTAATGACACACAGCATGCTGCTCAAGGCTACTTGGATAGTGAGACCCTTTGGAGGGGGCACCATCACTGAGCTAGCCTTGACTGATTGACTTCATCCCACCCAGTCAAGCATGGAGGTCATGGGGGGGGTGGTGGTGAACACTTTGTATAGGAGGATTTTACTCCAAAAAGCAGTGCAATTGGAAATGGAGTGTTAGGAGAACTGTTTGTAGACATTGTGTTGGGAAGTAGGTGTCAGAAGGCCAGCTATTTAAGTTTTACTATGTTTTGCACTATCAGAGGTCTGGGAAGGGGGGCAGCAGAGCGGAAGGTAACTCAGTGAGTCAGAGGAAGTGGTGGTGGAAATAGCCCTCACCATTCGGCATGGGGAGGTGGGGATGTGATCAAATACTGAATTATTGATGAATATGGCCAATAGTCAGGTGTTCTTCTGTTACCCATGCTGTTTGGTTTTCATATTTTAGTACCTGGATTCAATACACACCTCTAGTTGTTATAAAAAAAATACCCTTTATATTTTAGCAATATGAATAAGTTAGGCCTCTACACTAGTTCATGAGGAGTGAGGTAGAGTCAGGAGGCAGGATTTCTTTTCTATATACTGTAGCTTTTTAAACCTCCTAGCCTGGCAGGCGGTTCCAGTCCCTCCCACAGAGGGACTCAGTCTCTGGCCGCACTGTTCCCCAACCCGATACTCCCCCTAATTCCCCCATGGGTTTTCCGCCTGTGGCAGGGCTAGGGTGAAGGGGTGATGGCATTGCCCCCACCCCCGGAGTGAAATCCAGGTGTTGGGGGCAGCGATTGGGGTGCTGATGTGGCCATGATGGAGCCTGCCAGGCCCTTTTTCCTTTTTCTCCCATTCCCCCCTCCCCATCAACGTAAGGACACCGGCACATTCCCTCATGACATGCACTGCCCTCTGGCTGCCGCCATAGGACAATCAGCTTGCGGGACGACAATCCCTCCCTCCCCGAGAGAGGAGAGCAGTCCTTTGGACACTCGATCCTCTCTCTCCCTTGCTATCCTCCAGAGGCGTGGGCTCGTTCCCGAACCCGGGTTGCCAGTATGGCACGAGGTGTAGCGACCAGTGTCTCAACCTCCAGCACCATCGGGCCAGCTCCAAGGAGGCGGGATTTTTAAAGGGTAGTGCAGGGCTTGCATCAGGCCATACATCACACCACTTCATTCCCGCAACTGTGCCATTCCCATCTGCTGCAGCTGCACCTGCTTTTGCCATCACAGGCACAGTTATAACAGTTTACCTGCTTTAAGGCAACTTGTGCCAAATCTCAGGCGCAAGGTCCGTTAAAACAGTCCCCCTAAGCAATGCAAGCTAGACCACAAAAAGATGATCTAGCAAGCCTCAACTGCCACAAGGGATAGAAAATCCCATTAGATTGCCACAAGCCCAGTCTGCCCCCGGTGCTTGTGGCAGTCCCGGCCCTTTGAAAATCTATCCCTGTGTCTTTGTCAAGCTGCCATTCAGAAAGAGTCAGACAATACTTCTGTTAGACAATGGATAGATTAGATGGGGTGGTAGAATACATTTCCTTGCTTTGGGGTGTTGCTACAATAGTGAATTTAAAAAAGTTCCAGTATGTCACAGACTGTATTTTACTTTAACCTTCCTGCTTGCGCTTCCTTTTCCACTGTACCACTGATTTGATGAAGAGGTTTATTTTTACTACCTCATTGAAATGTGTTGTTTGCCAGTGGTTGGCCATGAGATAGTCTTGCAGTTCATTCCTCAAATCTGATCTCCAGACTTGGTCAAGACTGGAAATGCGATCTGATACAGTGCTCTCTGACACTGGTGTAAGAATACATGATGTTCTTTGAGGAGTTGGTGGAGGACGCAGACAGCTTCGAGAGGTTGGGACAGGATGAGGGGGAAGCTGAAAGTATGGGGAAGAGAAGGGTGGAGGGGATATTTGAGAGGATTGAAGGAGGATATGGGGGGTCAGTTCCCTCTGTAAACACAATGGGAACTGCACACTCAAGCAGACTAGAGAGACCGTAAGGCCTCCCTCTGCTGGTGCATTTGTATGTTCATATGTTGCTTGTATGCGTCTTATGAGCAGTAGCTCTTGCAGCTGAGCCAGGATGTGTATGGCATATTATCTGCTGGCATATCCAGTTACAGAGACACATCAGATGTGGACATATTGGGTTTGATAGGGATTCTAGGATGCACGTGTCAGTGACCGAACACACATGTCTGTATCAGGGGTGCAGGGAGCTATCCCAGCATAAAACAGCACGGTGTCTCTCCAATGTGTGTGTCTCATACATGCTGAGAGACTGAGTGGACATCTGATCGTATGAAGAGACAGCGTGAATAGTATCACATGATGGGTTACTGATTGAACATTTGATCACATGACATGTGACTGGGGAACATACTTGCTCACATGATGAGAGAAAACAGACATGTAATCATGTGACAAGTGGCTGAATAAGCCTTTGATCACACAGTGAGAGACCAAGCACACATCGGATCACAACATTAACTGGACCAACATTTGATCATGTGAGTACATGGGAAAATAATTGATTGTCACTCGAGATTCTGACTAGGCAAACACTTGGTCACATAATGAGACTAAATGAACCTTTGGTCACCTGATCAAATTAGTGGAAATATGATCACATGATGATTGACTGGGTAAATACATAATCACATGATTGATGCGTGACTGACACAGAAATCCTATAGAAAGGATACAGTGCTAATGATTAGGCACTGCATTACCAGATGATGAATGGAACATCATTACAAAAATCAGTTTCTCAGGAGCAATTGTCACTAAACTGCAACAAAGTCAATTTAATATGTATCATAGATTATATTCTATACTAAGCAATTTGACCAAAATGCATAAAACAATATCTGACATATCCTCAGTGTGGGAAAGGGACTGATACACTAGAACATATGATGGTGAAGCGCACAGTTTTTAGATATCGTTAATGCTCTACGAAGAGCTACACTGCTTCTAATCTTAAAAGAACTGAGCCCAATCATTCTGGGCAAAGGTGTCTGTTCAAATCTAATTACAACGCACAAAAGTAAATTAATACATATTAGTTTCATTATAGTTAAAAAATGTATCTTGTTGAAATGGAAAAATAAAGACACATCTACTTATTTGACCTGGCTAAATTTTATTATTTCTAGCCATAATATTGAAAGAGTGCACTACTGTACTCTTCAAAAAGGAAAAATTGATGATAGGATGTGGTCTGAATGTAGAAGAATTTTTATTTCATGAGCATATTCCACTTAATATTTATAGTCGACTCCCAGAATTTTGTGGTAGACTCAAGCCTTGTAAGATTTTACAGTCTAAACTGTAATACACAGTAGATAAGGTTTATGTGATAAATTGTATATGCAGTACTACAGTCCTACTGCTTTACTATTGTTCTCAATACCATGTTATATGCACTGCATGTCTATTTCATTTGATCACTGAAGCCTCTGACAGTATATACAAATACTTGTTATGGGGTGATATGTCTGCTAAGAACACTTATTTGTTTTGTTTACCAATTGAAAAAAATACACTCTAACTGCACATAACCTGCTGATCTTAATAAACTATTATTAAAAAAAAGAAACATTAGAGTGTTAATCATATGACCTTCCTTCTGGACCAGATGTAGAGATGGCAGCTAGCTTGGATTAGGACAATTAATGGGGAATTCCCATAGGCATAGTCTGCACATCCCCCACACAGCTCTATATCTATTCTTCCCAGTGCGTTTTACATAACTTCATTGCCATGATAAGATTTCCTTTTCCTTTCTACGTACAGGTACCTGGTGCTGCGGCGTCCCTTCTGTTTTGAACACAACAATCGTTATACAATCGCTATTCGACTGCAGCGCTTTGGGGTACTCAACAGGCACATGACAGCTTATATATTGATCGACTCGGTAAGTAACCCCTCCATAGTTGCACAACTGGAAAGTAAATTGAGACTTAGACTTGAGAAATTTTAATTAAACCATTAATGATGGAGAAGTTGGATTCAAGAAGATTTGCTAGTGTTATTGTGATGTGTAGTATGCTTCCCCCAAAGACTCAGAGATGTGTACAATAGAATTCTTAATAGTGAAGGACTAAACTCTGGAGTTCATGGCACCCAATATTTCCTTCACCATCCTTGTACTCATTATGTGTGTGACTGTTCTGACCCTCATTGGGATATATATGTACTGTACATATTGTAGATATTAGTTTAACCTTCTCTTAACCGAGTTTCAACATGTGAATTCACTGTATATCATTGTGTTATAAACATCATTTTTCCTGTATGTATAACTGTCTTATAAGTGTGTGATGTAATTGCTGTGTATCAACTCGAAACTTGACCTTGTCAGGTCCATCTTGTAAATGAGCCTTGCTCAATGTTGATCGCCTGAATATATAAAGATTTGATTGATTGATTGATTGGAGCTAGGGAAAAGTTGCAGATCTTTTTAACTCTAGATCACAGGTTCTGTTTCTGTTCCGGGTAGTAGAAGCAAGCGCCATTATTTTCTGAAGACTGTTCACTAGCCACTGTTTCTCAATTGTGGCAACCAGCACAATTTTGTGTGCCCACAGATCTCTTTGCAGGCCCAAGTAAAACTTGTTGGACCTGGCTGTTTCTTACCTTAAAAATGTGCATGGAATATATTCCAAGAGAAATTACAGTCGGAACTTTACTTACTGTACACATTGTAAAAATATTTTTTGAGTATTGGGGAATTTGGGGTGAAAAAAGTAAAACAAGGCCACTAGCTTAAGAACTGCTGCACTAGCCCATGAGCAGTGAGATGTGGTGGTCCAAGTCTAGTCCCTGATGAACTGGTGTGTGCATCACAAAATCACCATTACAACTGGCAGAACTGGTAGCCTTGCTGGCAGTCTCTTATGAGAGGTATTGAAATAGTCATGAAATCTTTTGTTTTTTTTATCATTATGTATTTGTCTTTTATATCTGCTGTCTGGCCCCCTTCAGTCCCAGCCCTCTCAGTCCCATCCCTGGCCTTCTCTAAGACTTACCTTCACTGCAGAAGTCCCTTATGGATTACCCTCTACAGCGGGGCAGGGGGGCTTCACCCTACCCCCCCAAAAGCACAATACAGATGTTGCAGAGAGGGCATCTAGTCGGTGGTGTGGGGACTGCAGGGGGTTTGGTCATTATCTGGCTCAGCTGGGTTTTTTCCTCCCTGGTTTTCTCCCCAGGGCTGCCCATTGTGCAGTGACACACCATGTGTGTGTACAAAGGTATGCATGCACGTATCAGTGTCCAAGGGTCTGCCATCCAATCACTGAGGTGATCCTACTGTGCTGCTGCCAGGCTTCCGCCAGGTGACAGGCTGGTAATGGGATACCGTGTCCCACTTTCCCAAGGGAGGAATGCTGTCCATGGTACACTACATCCGCCCACCACCCAGCCAGCCCCCCAGCAACCCAAATCTGTTCCCAGATTCAGGTCAATGGTATAGAGAGTGGTAGCCGAACAGCTGCGCTACCAGAGCCTGCCCATGAGCATGAAATCTTAACTACTGTCTCACTAGCTAGATGTGGCTACCCTTAAACAGGACTAAAGCACATTGACTAGGAAGTGTGAGAAAACCTGGAATGGTAACACACATGCTGTCTGTGCAAAAGAGCAGGATATTAGCGTCCAGTGATTTCAAAATGGCACACCAAGTTTAAACTCTCTCTGCAGGGAATATAAACCTTGTGTGACCCCTTCTCCTCAGGAGTCTATCCTGCTTACCTGGAGTATGGTCAAGGGAACATTCAAACCTGGAAAATGTCTTGTCTCAGGGCAGAGGTGTCATCCCACTGAGGACTTACTCTTAAAATGGTTCCACAACCCAGCAATAAATTCGTTGACCATAACAGAAACCATGGTCAAAGCAGTGTCTATGACAGAAGCCATGATCAGTGCAGTAAAGCAAATTAATTTACATCCTCCATCACACACGGTATCTCTGAAAACTGTCAGTAGCTTTTGATTCGGTTACATCCATAAAGCAGGCGATACGCTAATAATACATTTCCCAATGACATTATACACCCTTCAGCTGTTCGTTATACTCACTTTTTCTCTTCTGTACCCTCAGACCATGATTGCAGGGGTACCTAACAATTCATTATCTATCCATCTCCTGCTGCTGTAAATAACATAGGTGTACCCACGGTACCAGAGTCACTTAAACTGGCAGCTTCTCATTACACAGTTCTGTGACCGAACTTGGATCCTTCACTCCCACTCCTCTCTCTTTACATTCTGTCCTCCACTAGGCCACTCAAGACAGAGGACTGAGGAGGCCACAGAGACTAGGATATCCCAGGTAGGGAGCCAAGCAGACCAGGAACAGCTTATGAGACCAGGTGGGGTCTCTAGAGAGGTAACCCCTATCCAGCCCAGTTATATGTGTGGTGGTATCCTACCAGAATGCCAGATGAGGTGATGTCTGGTTAGACTTACGTGTACAAGAATAATGCAACTCCACACTTGCCACCACCCAACCTGTGTGCGGTTCACCCCCCAACCTGAGCATGGGTTCTTAAAATTGTTGAAGGCTACTCCTACCCAACTCTAGGATATGCTCATTAGAGCAGGATGTGCACCCCCTTCAATGTTCTGTTGTTAGGGATATAGACTTTGTAATGGGGAAAGGAAGGGAGAGAGAGAAGTGAAGTACCTAAGAGGTGCTTTGCCCTGGAGTTATGGAGATCATATCTAGAGGATCACTAGGGCAGCAGGAGATGGGATGAAGCTAGATATCAATGTCCACCTGGGGAGAAGTGGCCTGGCAAGGGGTAGGGTAGGGGTAGTACAGGGAAATTTCAGGAAGCTGAGGAGGGGCCTCAAATATGTGGCACACACAGTGATTTTTGCCAAGGTGTAATCTGTGTACAGCCAGGGGGAGGAAAGGGCACTGCGCACCAGGGCATTTAACAGTTGGTAAGGTGCATGGAGGAGGGTTTGGGCTACATTGGGGACTGGGGCCAATCATGGAGGACATGAGCCTCTATAAGGGAGACAACCTGCATCCTTGCAGGAAGGGCACCACAACCCTTAGTAGTAGTAGGTTTAAAGGACAAGTAAACAGTGCGGACTTACAAATTGAAAATAGCAAAACCAAAAATACAGCACTGTAGGTTAGAAGCTTACCTACAGAATGATGTGTTCTATTTGTCTTAGAAACAGGATTTTAATCAACTTTAAAAGATTTCCGCAAATGTAAACAAATCATGACTTTCTATTCAAATGCCACACTCCTGTGGATACTTAAAATGGCTGCAACCTCCTTGCACGATGACATCAATGGAGCAACAGTGCTCCAGAGAGCTAATACACTCTACATAGGGACTTTACAAATACACTGTAAAATTAACCTTAGCAAAGCATTTCTCATCAAAATCCTTTACAGTACATTTGTGTCCAGCACACTAGGGTTGCCAGCAGTTGCCAGTGGGGAGAGGATCAAGCGTCCAAGGGACTGCTTCCTCTCCCAGAGAGGGAGGGCTTGCTTGCCCAGCCTCTAACTGCCACCAGGTTGAAGCCTGGTGGTGGTAGTTCAGGCTAGGGTGGCATGAAAGGAGTTGGGCTGTGGCCATGTGATGCATGCATGCCTCCCCATGTGCGCATTATGTCAGCCACTGTAGGAATGGGAGAAAAGCAGAAAATGGGAGCTTGGGCTTAGTGAAGCCCTGCCCGTCCATCCGCAGACCCACGCTGTCACACAGACCACCACAGTCCGAACTGGATTGTGTCTTGATGGGACAGCCCTCCCTCCCCTGACCCATCCATGGGGTGGGATTTGTGGGGGTGCCTCACCATCAGGTAGGTCCATTGGGAGGCAGACACCGGCCAGTTGGGATGGAGACAGGGCTGATCAGCTGCCCCAGATCCTGATGTGTAGAAAAACAAAAACTATAGAAAAAAGAAAGTCCACTTCAGAAAAACAGCAAGGGTGACTCCAACCCTGATAAAGGGGTAGGGAATTATGGCTATGCAGTCAGCACTATATTGACAACATGCAGTGCAGACTAAATGATAGTACAAGTTAATGAAAGATCTGAAAAAAAAAGAAAAAGAACAGTCCCCACACACTTGACACCATTTAAACTGACACAGCTATCTCCCTCATACCCTCATGTCCACTGCAGGCCCAGCTAATGATCATGACATCAACCTTCAATGGTGAAACTCAATCTGAGCCTACCTCTTTTTCAGTGTTCATTGCTCCAAAGACCTGTCAGATTTAATTCACAAGATGTAGGAATCTTTTCTCGGAATGCATCATTTTAAGCTTTGCTGGTAGCTGCAAACTATTGTATGGGAAACCCCAAACTCCCATAGCGCAGTCTGCATGGCATCAAAGGATGTACAGTGATTATGGGTAGCAAACTCCCACAGCGCAATCTGCATGGCATGAAAGGATGTACCGGGGACTGTAGATAGCAAAGATCGCTTTCAGATAAACTGAAAGATGGGGTCTATTTGTTGTTGACAAAAGGCACTTTCTTCTTGCTACTACCTCCAAACCCCTGATCCATTCCTGTGCATCTGCAGTAATGAAAAGAAATGTAAGGCAGCTGTCCCTGTTCTAGTGATGGTTCTGTGGAGTGTCCCCATTAGTTTTTTTAGAACTGTAGGTTCAGGGCCCTGTTGAAGTAAAATCACTAATCTGGTGCTTGCAAAGGTGATCAGGGCATCTCCTTCCATTGCTTTGGGCAATCCAACAATCTTTAGGTTTGTCAGGTAGAACTAATTCTAAAGAGTTTTCCAGATGGTAC
The DNA here is from genome assembly GCA_016271365.2 of Neoceratodus forsteri. Lineage (NCBI taxonomy): Eukaryota > Metazoa > Chordata > Ceratodontiformes > Ceratodontidae > Neoceratodus > Neoceratodus forsteri. The sequence goes on along the minus strand of CM028129.1, from coordinate 143,229,519 downwards.
TCCTTGATCAGCCCATCGTTGTCAACATCATCTTAAGTGCTGTTCCTGCTACTGTTCTTAACCTCAGCCACCAGTGTGGATGCCAGTGTCTAACACACCATCAGTCGAGCCTGGGAGTTCACCACTTTTTGTCTAAGGCAGTGACTTTTCAGTCTATGGCTTTCCCTGCATGCAGCACATCATGTATTGTGGGTTCCAACTCACCTAACTCTATTGAAGTGAAAGGGTTCAGGCCCCTTCCTGCAGACATTGCCTGCTGCCCACATTTCCCTCGTCCATCAAACATCCGTTTTACAGTTACTCCTACTGCATGATTGCCAAACTTCCATCACGAAAAGAAGTAAATTTTTTAATGCTTTGCCAAGTTCTAAGTGTACTCTGGAGAATTCTCCACAGGAGTTGGAAGTCAGGAACATATTGTTTCAGTGGTAGCAGGCTCTGCCCCTCCTGTTGATCACTTGTTAATAATCGCTGTGGGACTAGATCAGTGGTACCAGTTTTGTCGAACACCTCATTAATAATCCCATGGGTCTAACTCAGTTTCATTCTGGACTCATCGGGGTATAGCTGGGGGGGATGTTTTGCCCATTTATAGTATACCTTGACTTTATAGAGTACCCCTTGAAGCTCACCCTGGTGTGAACCATTTCAGCTTGTGCCATGGGGTTCAGCAGCATTGTGCTTCACAGAGGAGAGAGTGCAGGGTACAGAATAGAATTAAATTACGGATCATTTTTGCCCAACGAGGCCATCTGCAAATGAAGTTGCATATCACAAGGTCAGTACAGTAGAGCTATACAGCTGGGTTAGGCAACTGAGTTGTAAAAGGTGTTAAACAGTGCCACCCACTGGTAATTAAGTTGTGTAACACTGATCTTAGCTAATTCTGAAGGAAAAAAAAAAAAGACGATGAAGTTTGTTTGACTCTGAGCCCTCACTAAACAAGCCTGGTTTAAAGCGACACTGTCAGCTTTTTGCTGATTTTTTTATACCAGCTATAAACTGGTGCCTCTTGCCATCCACATGACTAGCGACAGCATGCCTGCTACATGATTTACAATAGCTGGGTATGGCACTGTTTTTTTTTTTCTTATAAAAATTGATAAACCATTCAGTCCAAGCTTTTTTCCACGGGCTGCTGCTCCTGCATGTCCTTGAGTCAAAATGGCAGTGCCGATGATGTAGATTTATGCATGAGCAAGCAGCTTATTTTTTGAACAGACTGAGTTTCATTAAAAATCTGAAAGTCCATTCAGAACTGAGCTCTGCGCTGTGTGTCCTTTACAAAAATGAATGCTATTTCCTATTGAAATGGCTTTTTGAAATGTAAAGCCATGACTCCAGGCATGATTGTGTCTGGAATCATGGCTTTACTTTTCAGAAAGCCATTTCAATAGAAAATAGCACTCATTTTCGTAAAGGACATACAGTGCAGAGCTCAGTTTGGAATGGACTTTCATATTCTTACTGAAACTCAGTCTGTACAAAAATAAGCAACTTGCTCATGCATAAGTTCACATCCTCGCCACTGTCATTTTGACTCCAGAATGCGCAGAAGCAGCGGGCTGTAGAAGAAACATCGGAGTGAATGGCATATCAATTTTTATTTAACAAAACCCACAAATAGTGGCATATCCATGTAAATCATATACCAGACATGCCATCACTGGTTATATGGATGGCAAAAAGCATTGGTTTATAGCTGGTATAAAAAAATCAACAAAAAAACTGACAGTGCCCCTTTAAGTTTACAGATCTGAAAGATTTGGATGGCATTTTCCTGCAGCGGGTTAATTTAAATATCTTGCAATCCATTTGGAGCCAGGGCTCACCTTCTTGGAGCACATATCCTATGTATGCAAGTTTTTTTTATCAGAATTTAGGTGTGATGCATAGACTGAAACATTGCCTATCCCAGGAATCCAGGATGACCATAGCTAAAGAAATTCTGTGTCCTTACTTGGACTGTCACCAGTCCCATATTTTTATAATGTACCTATCACTCAACTGAGCAGGCTCAATGCTTGTTACAATAGCGTCAACAACTTTGCTCTCCTGGCTAACTATAGCCTCCGTCCCTTCTCTCTTTATACTAATGCAAACCCTCTCATGCTCCTGGCACCCTGGCATTTGCTGTATGATGGACCCAACAGCTGACACATTTTCTTCCTCTGTGTCTACCACTTTCGCTGGGCACTAACCGAGGGGGGCATAGCCTGTGGAGACCCTTCAAGTCTAGGGGTATGAAGATATGTTTACCATAGGGCTCCCCTAAAACTGTATTCACTGTCACTTCACATCGCAGATCCCCAGCTTTGGGGTAAGTCCATTTCAGACCTCTTCTCTGACAGGAATAAATCACTTTAACATGTAGGATGAAGCAAACGTCACACTGACATGTGGGAATCATGGTCCTCCACCACTCTTCTAGTTGGCACTGTACAGACAGGTTTCCATCTTTATGAGTAAGGACCCTTGTGGCCCTCACTAAAGGTTTACCCCATACTCACATATGAAGTCACATGACCACCTCTATTCCTTTTATGTTTGCTTGCGCACATGCACAAGAAACATGTTGTGGCAGCTTACGAGAGAAGCAGGTTGTGGAGGTGCTGCACCGTGGTGGCCACTGCAGCCACTGCATTTGCAGGCTTGGCCTCTTTTATCCAATGAGGTGGCATGCTGCTGCTGACATTAGTTCAGCAAGCATACCACCAACTTGAAAGAAATTGGCCGCTGCAATGAGGGAGTGACCCATCATTGCAGGGCGGTACCTTGCCTGGTGTAACATTTTAGGAAAACATGGCAGTGGCTGTCACCATCCGCATACAGTCCTCATAAAAGCCAAAGGGGGTGCCAAATCCCCCTATCGGCATGCCCCTGCATCAGTTCATTTGCCAACGGGGGAGACCAATCTCCATCAGCATAATCCCCCCCCCATTTGTTGTGTGCCGAGTGGAGTACCCAATCCCCTCAGCATCATGTGCCCCAAACAGGTTTTGCCAATGGGAGGCCCAATCCCTGTCGGCTTAAGTCCCCCCTCCCCAGAAATGCAGGTGGCACACTGGGGCCCACCCCAGTGTGCCGTATAACCTTCAAAAAAAAACCCTTCTCATGACATCTTTTGCTTTTTTTGTGCCTAGAAAAGAAAGCGGTCCCTCGCCAGTCAGGTCCCTCCCCAACCCACAGCCACCCTCTCCGCACCCCACCTCCCCCTCACCTCATACTTCCTCTGGAGCCCAGTGCGATGATCTTCAGTGGATAGAACACATCTGCACTCTTCAAAGCTGACTGCAAACTGAAGAAATGCCGGTAAGTTGTATAATGGCATAAGTGTTTTTTTTTCAATGTATATGGATATCTCAGCCATGTTTTTGACTTTTGGCACCAAATTTTCAACATGGGGTTCTTGGGACCCCTCCTCATGAATTCAGTCACTGTCATGGTGTTATTCGGTCCCAAAAGATGATTTCGCGGTCACTGCATGGAATCACCTTTCCAGACCGATTAACGAAACAACAGTGCCACTGTTCATGAGGTAGGCTCCCAAAAAGCGGATGTTGCAAATCTGGTGAAAAATATCCAAAAATGGACGGTGTTATGAGCATGCGTTGTGCAGTTAACATGCACACTCGTAACTTTGAGAATTTTTGAGATTTTTACTTCAGATTTTCAACATTGCTATTTCTACACACCTCCTTATGAACAGTATAGCTGTTATTTTTCACATCCTGCCCAAAATGAGTTTTCGCACATCCAGCGCACAATGGTGTGGTCACTGAGGGAAATCAACATTCGGGACGGATTAAGGAAATCACAGTGACCCTCTTCATGAGCAGATGTCCCAAAATGCCTATGTAATGTTGAAAATTTGGTGACAAAATTCCACAAAATAACTATGTTATGAGCGTGCATTGCACAGTTTCCACACACATTCGTAACTTCAAGAATTTTTAATATTTTCACTCCAGATTTTCAACATTGCCATTTTTGCACACCTTCTTATGAACAGTACAGCTGTAATTTTTCACATCCTGCCCAAAATATGGTTTCACACATCTGGCGCACAATGGTGCGGTCACTGTGGGAAATCAACGTTCGGGACAGATTAAGAAAATCATAGTGACACTGTTCATGAGCAAAGGTCCCAAAATGCCTATGTTGAACATTTGGTGAAAGAATTCAAAAAAATGACTGTGTTAGAATCGTGCATTGTGCAGTTTTCACGCACGTTCATAACTTTGAGAACTGTTAATATTTTCACTTCAGATTTCCAACATTGCCATCTCTTCACATCACCTTATGAAAGGTGCAGCTGTCATTTGTCACATCCTACCTGAACTGTGGTTTCGCACATCTGGTGCAGAATGGCGCGGTCATTGTGGGAAATCAACATTCGGGACAGATGAACAAAATCACAGTGCCACTGTTCATGAGCAGAGATCCCAATGCTTTCATCAGGCGGGGGTCACAGACAGGCCATGTTGAAAATTTGTAGTGCAAATACCAACAAACGCTGGGGCAATAAGGGTTTCTAGCCATAACGTCCCACCCTGTACAAACTGACAGGCATCAGGGGTGTGCCTTTGTATTGCAAGCTGTAATTCTCATGCCATTCCACCCCACCCTGCAGTCAGTGACAGGCATCGAGGTGTGCCTTGCACTCTTCAGCCCCAGAGTTCACTCCTTTCTCCTATGCTGCACCCATTTCAGCGTATGTCCTTATGGAATGGGGTGACTGTAAAGCTGAACACATCAAGGCACACCTCAACACTTGTCAGTGTCCGCAGAATTGGGTGAGGTGAAATGGCATGAGCGTTATGGGCAATGACCCAAAGGCATACCCCAATGCCTGTCCATCTCTGCAGGGTGGAGGTGGGCATCTGTCTAACTCCTGCACTTCCAATGCTAATACCAGCAAGCAAACATTTGGCATTGACAAATGCATGTATGTCTCTTGATATTTTGTTGTTTTCAAAAACATCATCAGTGTTAGAAGTGTAGTTTTGTAATCCTCACCATGCAGCATGGCTTCAGCTATATACAGTGTAATAAAATGCAGAATTTTTACAATGTCTTGCAGGCTCGTGTTTGATTTTTTAATTACTGTATTACATTTCAAAATTTTTACTCACAAGAAGTTTGTACTGGCCTTGGCACTGCTCCTCTGAATCCAACCCTGGTGGATCAGATGTTTCCCAGTCCTGGTTCCTAGATTCTCTGTACTGCTTCCTTCCTGCCCTATAGGATCCATCCTCAATCAGTCAGCCTCCTTGAGTCCAAAGCACCCTAGTCCCAGCCGGGCTGCCACTGCTTCAAATTTATCTACTCTCCTGCTTGCTAATACATGGCGCTAACCTGATGCTTGCCTCAGCCCTAACCTAAAAAAAGATTTTGTTTTCTAAATAAAAAATTTTGGGATTGCCTAACTGGCAGCATCATACTCACTGCTGCCACTCTCAGATCTGTTGTTTGTCACTGTGGATGATCTGGACATCCTGATTCAGCAGCACTGAGTCCTTCTTTCCTGGACACTGCATGCAGGATAGTGCATCCACAACCATCACTGTAGTAAGAACCAGTGCTGCTCACCTGCGATTAACTGACAAAATGGCGATTTAGTGCCAGATTTGCAGCAGACTGAGCAGCTAAGCTGATGCACCAGTCAATAGCAGGGTATTGAGGATGAGCGCACAGAATTCAACCATACTCCTTCACCTGTTCCTCTGTCTCCCTGGAGGCAATCATGTGCCCTTTGCTCCACAACTTCCAGCAAAACAAAATACAGTCTCAAGATCAAACACAGGCCAGCCACTCAGCTTGCAGACTGTGTGGTAGCTGAACAAAGTGCCACAGCTTGGGCATCATCCATCATACAAAGTACACCTGCAGAGGGCCCCCAGAAAATCACTGGCCCTATCCATATGTGTACTTTGTGTAATGGAAAATCTGGCTGTATTGTGTACTCATGGTACTCTAAGTTTAAAGTTCAGACTTGAAGGATGGAGTTGGATGGACTAGTCTCAAGAGGATCATCAGTGTGCTACTAATAGCCTAACTTGGATGGACCGGCAGCTGCTGTTGTTAAACAGCTGTTGCCTATCATTTAAGTGAAGAGGGGGCTCTTATGTTTGGAGTGGACTAGGCGGCTGGGGGTTTAGGATACCAGGGGATGGGGGATTATTCTTAGAGCTGCAGCGGGGGCCAGAGGCACTCCAGTTGGGGGGGTGGCCTCATCTCATTGTTAGAGATTTCATCATCATCATCCTCATCATCGTGCCACCAGGCAACCTGAACTGCCACCGCAATCTATTACTCCAGAGTCTCTATAAAGAGAAGGTAAGGGGAGGAGGAAGGGACTGGAGAGGGACTTTGATGGCAGCCTAGCACTTTTTTTTGGGTCAGAGTTGGATTCCAGTATCAGAAGTTCCAAAATCCGATGTCGTTCCAATGGAATGGATTCCAGAGAATCCAAGCAACCCCAAAGATAGGAAGGAGAAGAACTCAGCTCATAGGGAGAGAGGGGTAGACAAAGAAGGGAGAACATAGGGGAAGGGGAGGAGCCAGATGGGGGGGGGTCAAATAATTTAGGTGTTACAGAGGGAAAGGTAAAGAAGGGATGAGTTATGGTAGGGTGGCGGTCATAGGGGACTCTATAGTAAAGGGAGTTGGAAGGAGTGCGGTGTGCCTCTTGGGAATGATGGCAGAAAGGATCTCACTGGTTCAATCGCTCATGCAGAGGGTGGGAGGGAAGTCACATGTGGTCCTCCACCATGAAACTATTGAACAAGCTGGATGCAAAGTGGGGTAGTGCAGGGATAATTCAGGGGAGTAGGGCAGATTTGCAAGGGAGAAGCCAAATCTGTAGCCTTCTCAGAAGTGCTACTGGTTCATACAGCTATTACAGCAAGAAAGTATAGCGTAGAGGCATTCAATAACTAGCTGTGGGACTGGTGCAGTGAGGAGGGCTTTGGGGTTGTTTGGAATTGGGGAGGAGGGTCTGTGATTATATGGCTCTGTATTCAGCAGATAGGTTACATTTAAGCAGGAAGGGAACAAGGCTGCTCAGTAATTAAATCAAGGCCACGTTAGCACTAGTCTAAATTTTTAACTGAAGGGGGGCAACAGCCACAGCATCCAGGGTTTCCCAGAGGAGGGGGCTGTCAGCATGTAAATAGAATCGAGAGGTCAGTAGAGAGGGATAGAGGGTGGTGCAGGAAGACATGCGAGGAAAGGAAAAACTTGGAAATAGTGCATTAGATGGGGGGAGCGTGTCATGCAGAGGAGGAGGGAATCTCTAGTTCAAGGAATTAGGGGAATAAACAGAACTGGTGGAGGGCTATGTCCTTCAATGTGAGAAGTCTCTGAAACAAAATGAATGACCTGCAGGTCATGATGGCAGAGGCAAGGCTGATTTGGCAGTGGTTACCAAGACCTTAGCCACCCCAACCATGGCTGAGAACTCTCCATTCTGGTGTACACCCTCTTTAGAAATGACAGGGAGAAGGGAAGGGGAATACTGTATTCAGGGAGGGCATAACAGTCACAAGAGAGGACATGGGGGATGGGCCTAGAGGCACTGAGGGTCCAGTTACACATGGCAACAGGAAGGAACTTGGGGCTAGGGGTTGTATATCGGCTGCCACAGCAGGATGAGGGAAATGGCAGAGAGATGAGAGACATGATCAGGCAAGCAGCAGGGAAGGGGAGGTGGTGATAGTGGGGAATTTCAACTTGCCCATGACAGATTGGGGGGTCCCAATTGCCATTTGTAATAGGAGCCAACTGTTCTGAATGCAGTCCAGGACAGAGTCCTGGTTCTAGGATTAAATAAAACAACTAGAGAAGGACTCTTCCTGGACCTTGTGATAGCAAATGGTGATCGTAACAGGCATATCTGTAAAAAAGAACCAATGGGAGGCAGCAACCACCAGACAGTGTTTCAGCATAGATATGGGAAAAGAGATCCTAGAAATGAATATGTATCTACTGGATTTTGGGAAGAATTACTTCAACAGGGTGGGTAGGATATTAAAGGAGAGAAGTCTTAGGGAGGATCTGGGCATACACTAAAAGTATACCGTGATCAGGGATGGGATCAGGGCAGCCTCAGAAATTTGCCTTAAGCAGAGATGAAAAAAGCCAAATCAAAGAGTCACTTTGGTAAAACAGAGAGGTGGACAGGGTGGTTAAAGAAAATAGAGCCTGGTATAGGATGTCCCAGAAAGCAATTGACAGGGAAACTTACATTGAAAAGGAAAGAGAGGCTGGAAGGGAAGGGAACAGAAGGGAAGGTGGGGTGGAAAGGATGAGCAGGGACTTGGCTAGGTTAGAGGAATGGTCAAATGTATGGCAGCTCAGATTCAGTGCTAAGAAGTGCAAGGTAATGCACATGGGAAACAAAAACCAAAGGAAGAGTACGCAAGGTGGGGTGAGATACTAATAACAACAAAAATGGAAAGGGATCTGGGAGTAATTATATCAGATGGCCTAAAAGTGGGCAAGCAATGTGAGAAGGCAGTAAGGAGGGTTGGAGGATACTGGGATGCATAGGGAGAGGTATCAACAGTAGAAAACAGGAAGTTATTATCCCTCTGTACAGACAGTTGGTGAGACTCCATCTGGAGTATTGCGTGCAGTTTTGGAGACCCCATCTCCTCAAAGACATAGACAGAGTGGTGGCTGTCCAGAGGAGGGCAACCAAATGGTGCAGGGTCTGCACCAGAAGACATTGAAGAGAGACTAAAGGAGCTTAATATGTATACCCTCGAGGAAAGGAGGGAAAGAGGGGACATGATAGAAACTTTCAAGTACCTCAAGGAAATCAACAAAGTCCAAGAGAGTAACATCTTTCAGAAAAAGAGATGTACAAGAACAAGGGGGCACAATTTGAAAATAGAAGGGGGATGGCTCAGAGGTAATGTTAGGAAGTATTTTTTCTCAGAGAGGGTTGTGGATGCATGGAATAGCCTTCCTGAGGAGGTCTTGGAGTCAAGAACAGTGGGGGCATTCAAGAATGCATGGGACAGACATAATGCAATTCTAGTGGGGGTAGGAGGAAGTAGGCTGTTGGTTAATTAGGATCTGTAGCTTATCCATCAGGTAGGGAAATGGGCAGACTAGGTGCACCAAGCGGTTCTTATCTGCCATCAAATTCTATGTTTCTATGTAAGGGGAGGGAGAAGGGGAAGGGGAAGGGGAAAGAAAATATGAATTGCAGAGGGGTTAAGTAACAGAGAAACATGTAATCTGTCAGCAGATAAGGGCCGCTTGGCCTACCCAATCTGCCAATATTTTTCTACCTTTATTATTGCTTCAGATCCTACTTGATCTGTCTCTTCCCCCTCCCCACCCCCTTTACCCCTACAGTTCCCTGGTGCCCATCCCAGGCATTTTTGAACCCTACCACTGTTGTTTCCCCCACTACCTCTACTGGAATACTGTTCCAGGAATCCATTACTCTTTCTGTGAAGTACTTTCTCACATCTCTCCTGAATCTTCCCCCTTCCAGCTTCATGGCATGTCCCCTTGTTCTAGAGCACCTTTGTCTCTAAAAAACACCCCCTTCCTGTACCTTATTAATCCCTAAGAGGTATTTCAAGGTCTCTGTCATATTCCCCATCTCCTCCAGGATGTACCTATTGAGCTCATTTAGCCTCTCCTTGTAAGGCTTTTGATGCAGACCCTGTACCATTTTAGTAGCCCTCTTCTGGACCACCTCCACCCTGTCTATGCCCTTCCTGAGATGTGGTCTCCTGAACTGGACACAGTATGCAAGGTGAGGTCTTACCAGTGATCTTTACAGGGGCAACATCACCTCCCTCTTCCTGCTGGAGGTAACCCTTCCTTTGCACCCCAGCATCCCACTAGCCATCCTGACTGCTTTGTCACACTGTCTGGCCATCTTTAGGTCCTCCAATATGATTACCCATAGGCCTCTTTCCCGCTAGGTCATTGTCAGTATCACGCCACCTATTTTGTACTCTGTCCCAAGGTTTCTATGGCCCAAGTGCATAAATTTGCACTTGTTTTGCATTAAAACCCACCTTCCAGTAATGGGACAAGGTCTTCTTCAGATACTTTAGGGGAAAAGGGCTATGAAGGAGGGCACAGTTAAATTAAAGAAGGGTGGGAGTAACGATAAGCAGAGGTACTTAATGAATACTTCTGCTCTGTCTTTACTAAAGAGAAATATGAACCATTGTCATAAGGGAGGATGGGGGTATAGTAGAGGAAAGGATCAAGTTTGTCTGTGTCATGAAGGGGTTCAGGACCCGAAAGGAGGACAAGTCCCCAAGAATGGATGGCACGCACCCCAGAGTACTGAGCAAATTGGCAGCAGAACTGGTTGGCCTGCTGGTGGATCTGTTAAACAGTGTGCTGGATATGGGGGTGGGGGTGGCATAAAGAACAACACATGTAGTTCTGCTGCAAAAGAACAGGCCTAGGGATGACCTGGTGAATTAAAGGCCTGGCAGTTTGAGAGCTGTAGTGGGCAAGCTGATGGAGATTATCCTGAAAGAATGGTTGGTTGAATTCCTTAAGGTTAACAAACTCCAGGACAAGAGACAGCATGGGTTCCTGGCAGGGAGGTCATTCCGGACCTTTGACTGGGTGACAAAGGCTGCTAACAGGGGGCAGGAAGTAGACACACCTATACTTGGATTTCCGTAAGGCCTTTGATTTGGTAGCATATAAGAGGTTGATCAAAGTTGGAGGGCTTAGGGATGGGTAGCAAAATGATCAAGTAGGTGGTTAATTGGCTCAGTGGGAGGATACAAAGGCTGGTGAGGGGGAGCTCTCAAGATTGAGAACTTACCAGCAGGGTTTCACAAAGATCAGTGCTCAAACCTGTGTTGTTTAATGTGTTCATAAATGACATGGGGAAGGCATTAGTGGCAAGATTTACCTATTTTTTTTAAATATGTTTTATCTTTATCAAGCCCCCTGTCTCTAGCCTGCTACCTTCATCCTTTCCTCAGCCCTAGTCCCATCTTCCATCTTCTCTGGGACTTAACCACTTCCACTGTCTCCCCCACCCCTGTGGCTTACCTCCTATGGTGGGGCTCTTTCCTCGTGGTTCTTGGGGTTTCTCGGTCCCCTTGAGGCAACTCAAGCCAATGCTGGTGGAGTGCTGCCACAGTTGATTGTGTGAAGCCTGCGAGCCATGGTCAGAGCCATCCTGCCTGGTTAGGGTGTTTTTCTTACTGTTTCTCCTGGCCTGAGATACGTACACATGAGGGAGGCCAAGGTGCACATGCACACTGAGTGTGTGTGATGCACTGGCCTCCAGACTGCATCTCCCCTGCCTTGCTCCCTTAGCTGCATTGCCACCCATGGCCACCCAAGTGGTAGTCTTCCAGTGTGGGTGGTGACTGTCCCTCCCTGGAGGAGGATAGTGTCAGTGGGGATGCTCAGTTCTTCCCCCCTGGCAGCCCCCGACAACTCAACCTCATTAATGAACCCGGGCCATGTGTATAGTGAGTGGTTGTTCTACCGCTGTGCTGACAGGCTGAACAAGATTTGCCTTTTTGTGGACTATACCAAACTTTGTGAGACAGCCTGTGTAATGCAGAGAGCCAATGGTCAAGGAAAACAGGATACTGGGGCGCATAGCTAGGGGTTTCACAAGCTGAAGGAAGGACGTGGTACTGCTATTGTTCAGATCCCTGATGCGGCTGCACCTGGAGCTCTGTGTGCAGTGTTGGTGTCCCTACATGAACAAGCATTTGTCAGTGCCGAATGTTGGCTTGCTGGCATTGGCATTGACAGTGCAGGGTTAGAGAGATGCACAATACGACTGGCAGTGAAGTAGTGAACTAACGCTGACCCCAGCCCCACCATGCAGAGAGGGACAGGCATTTGGGTGTGCCTTTGGATCGTTGGCCATAACGCTCATGCCATTTCAGCACACCCTACCCCGCAGAGACCAACAAGTGCTGCGATATGCCTTGGGGTCTTCGGGCCTTACACTCACCCCATTTCATAAGGAAATATACTGACATGGGTGCCGTGTAGGAGAATGGGGTGAATGTTGGGGCCAAAGAGTCCAAGGCACACCTTGACGCTTGTCACTGGCTGCAGGCTGGGGGTGGAATGGTGTGAGCATTATAGCCGACAATGCCAGATCACACCCCTGACACTTGCCAGTCTGTACAGGGTGGGGCATTTTTCACACCACCTTATGAACAGTACAGCTGTCATTTTTCACATCCTGCCAAAATGTGCTTTCGCACATCTGGCGCACAATGGCGCGGTCGCTGTGAGAAATCAATGTTCAGGACACATTAAGAAAATCACAGTGACACTGTTCATGAGCAGAGGTCCCAAAATGCTTATGTTGAAAATCTGGTGACAAAATTCCACAAAATGACTATGTTACGAGTGTGCATTACGCCGTTCCCACACATGCTTGTAACTTCGAGAATTTTTAATATTTTCACTCCAGATTTTCAACATTGCCATTTATTCACACCTCCTTAAGAACAGTACAGCTGTCATTTATCACATCTTGCCTGAAATGTGTTTTTGTACATCCAGCGCACAATGGCATGGTCGCTGTGGGAAATCAATGTTCAGGACAGATTAACAAAATCACTGTGACACTGTTCATGAGTGGAGGCCCCGAAATGCCTATGTTAAAAATTTGGTGACAAAATTCCACAAAATGAGCATGTTACAAGCGTGCATTGCGCAGTTTCCACGCACACTCGTAACTTTCAGAATTTTTAATATTTTCACTCCAGATTTTTAACATTGCCATTTTTGCATACCTCCTTATGAACAGTTACTAACATACTAACATACTAAAATGCCAGCAGAATAGGCCTAATGGTCTTTCGTGTCTGCTCGTTTGGTCAGCCCACACCCTGGGTGCTGACCTTGCTGCCCCCCTCGCCTTCTCTGGCTTCTCCCTTCCCAGTTCAGATATTCTTGCTGCATTAGATTTTGCTTCCTGAACCCCTTCCTGTACCTGTCCCATCCTCTTGAACCCCTCCACTGTCTCTGCCTCCACCAGCCCCTAGGTAGTGCATTCCATGGCTCCACCACCCTCTCAGTGATAGCACCTCCTCCTTTCTCCCTGAATCTTCCCCCTCCAGCTTCCACCCATGCCCTCTAGTGGCCCCTTCCTCCTTCCTTAAGCACCCTGACTGTTCCTCCCCATTTACCCTCTTCATGTACCTGAAGACCTCTATCATGTCCCCCGGTCCCTCTCTCTTCCAATGTGTACATATTTAGCTCTTGAGCCTCTCCTCATAGGTCCTGTCCCCAAGCCCCAAATCATTTTGGTGCCCTCCTCTGGACCCTCTCCAGGAGGTTAATGTCCCTCTTTAAGTGTGGCCTCCAAAACTGCACGCAGTACTCCAGGTGCGGCCTCACCAAGCAGTTATACAGAGGGAGTATCACTTCCCTCCTTCTGGAGGTGATCCCCCTAGTGATGCATCCCAGCATCCTGTTGGCCTTGGCTGCTGCCCTCCTACAAGTCTCAGAGTTGTTCATCTTGAGATCCACCACCACCCCCAGGTCCCTCTCAGCCATTGAGACTTGTAGTATTCCCCAGGGTGTACACTTGGCCTGGGTTTCTGGCCCCAGGTGGAGTACCTCTTTCCTGCATTGAACCTCAGCTTCCACTTTCTAGACCATCTTTCCAGAGCCTCCAGGTCCCTGCAGGGCCACCCTCCCTCATCCCCATCCACCACTGCCCCTAGTTTCGAGTCATCTGCAAAGAGACTCATCTCACTCCTGATTCCTGTCCTTATGTCAGATCGTGGGCGTTGAACAGAAGGGCCCAAGGACTGATCCTGTGGGACCCCACTAATGACCCTCCTTGGGGATGAGACTATCCCACCAACTACGACCCTCTGGGTCCGGTCCTGGAGCCAATTGCCTATCCATCTGATCATCTGGTTTCCCACCCCCATTTCTCCTAGCTTATCCAACAGGCCCACGTGAGGAACAGAGTCAAATGCCTTGCTGAAGTCTAGAAAGAGGACATCCACTGGTCTACCCAGGTCCAAGGCACTTGTCACCCAGTCATAGAACTCCACCAGGTTTGTCTGACACGATTTCCTGGGATGAATCCATGCTGTTCATCGTCCAGGCACGCTGACTTATCCAGGTCCCCCTAGCCTCTCCTTGACAATGCCCTCCATCACCTTGCCCACCACCGATGTCAGGCTGACAGGCCTGTAGTTCCCTGCCAGCTCCCTTGATCACCCCTTGTGGATAGGCACTACATGCGCCACCTTCCAGTCTTGGGGTACCCACCCTGTCCTCAGAGATGGTGAAAGCTCTGCCAGGGGTTTCGCCAGGACATCTGCAAGTTCCTTCAGCACTCTAGGATGTAATTTATCTGGTCCCGGTGCTTTCTCCGTCTTAAGGGAGCTGAGGGCTTCCCTCACTCTCTCTGCTGCGATTTCCACTTCTGGTACCTCTTCTCCCTGCTTAGCCCTCCCCCCACCTGCCATTGATGCCCCCCCTCCCCCAGACCTGCCGGACGGGTAAGGGTCCCCCTCCTCATTATCTCTGTCTCCTCCCATGTATGATGCAGCATCCCCATTTTCCTGGTGAAAACTGAGGTGAAGCACTCATTTAGTACCTCAGCCTGCTCCCTGGGTCTTGTGCCCATCTCTTCCCTGATTTAATCCTACTAATCTGCCCTTCACCCTTCGTCTTTCCCCAATGTATCTAAAGAACCCTTTTCCTCTCCTAATTTCCTGGCCAGGTTCTGCTCCTTCCTTGCCTTAGCCGCCTCACCACTCTAGTGGCCCTTCTAGCCATCAGCTCTGTCACCTCGATCCCTTTCACTCCTTGAGCACTTGAATTTCTTATAGGCTGCTTTCTTTCCCCGCACCACCTCCTGACCTCCCTGGTCCACCAACAGGGTTTTTGGGCCCTACCGCATTTCGTCTTACTCTTGCACAGGTGCTGGTAGCATCCTGCACCCCTCTCCTGATGATTTCCACCTACTATCAGCGTCCATGTCTGACCCAATCCCATCCAATGCTCCTTAAGGATCCTTCCATTTCCTTAAATCCACTCCTAAGGAAGTGGTTACTTCCGTCTTTGTGCAGCTATACTCCCTCCTAGGTCCAGGCAGAACCAGACCGTGGCATGGTCACTCCCCGCCAATGGGTCCCTACCTCCAGGCCCCCAATCTGGTCACTGTCTGCCAGGACCACATCCAGTACCCGTGCCTCCTGGTTGGTTCCCTCACCTCTGAGTTAGGAACGCATCTTGAAAGACATCCAACAACCTCTGTTCCTGGTCACAGAGGATGTCATAGTCTCCAGTCTGTTCCTGGCATGTTTAAGTCCCCTAACACCACCGCCTTTCCTCTGCCCAGTCTGCAGTGTCTCCCAACATCTGCCACCAGACTGTCCTCCAGCTCCTCCGCCAGGGCAGGGGGTCTATACACCACTCCTATTTTTACTCTCTTGCCCCCCCTTGTTATCAAGGTGACCCAAATCGCCTCCACGGTTCCCTCCGCCTCCTCTACTCCCCCTGTGCCAATGCAGTTTTTGACTATCATTGCTACCCCTCCTCCCCTTCCCTCCCCCCAGTTCAGCTGTAGTTTTTCACATCCTGCCCAAAATGTGGTTTTGCATAGCTTGTGCACAATGGGCACAGTTGCTGTGCGAAATCAATGTTCAGGACAGATTAAGAAAATCACAGTGCCACTGTTCATGAGCAGAGGTCCCAAAATGCCTATGTTGAAAATCTGGTGTAATAAATCCCCAAAATAATTGCATTTTGGGTGTGTGTTGCGCAGTTTATATGCACCCTCGTGACTTCAGCAAATTTTTTATTTTCACTCCAGATTTTCAACATTACCATTTTTTTACTCCTGCTCATGAACAGTACAGCTATAATTTTTCACATGCTGTTCAGAATGTGTTTTTGCACCTGTGGCACCAAATGGCGCAGTCGCTGGGCAAAATCACCTTCCGGCTAACGAAGTATTAGTTTCACTGTTCATGAGGTGTGGTCACAAAAAGCCCATGTTGAAAACTTGGAGTGAAAATACCAAGAAATGCTCAGGGCATTAGGGTTTCGACCATAATGTCCTGCCCTGTGGGGACTGACAGGCATCAGGGGTGTGATTGAGATTGTAGACAGTAATGCTCACGCCATTCCACCCCACCACCACCCTGCAGCCAGTGACAGGCATCGAGGTGTGCCTTGGACTCTTCAGCCCCAAAGTTCACCCCATTCTCCTATACTGCACCCATTTCAGCATATTTCCTTATGGAATGGGGTGACTGTAAAGTCGAACACCCCAAGGCACACCTCAACACTTGTCGGTGTCTGCAGGGTAGAGTGAGGTGAAATGGCATCAGCGTTATAGGTGACAACTCAAAGGCTCACCCCAATGTCTGTCCATCTCTGCAGGGTGGAGCTGGGGTTGGCATCACTTCAGTACTTCACTGCCATTCCTATTCTGCATCTGACTAACTCCTGCACTTCCACTGCTAGTAACTGCAAGCAAACATTCGGCATTGACAAATGCTTGTTTCACTTCGGTCCACATATACCAGTGGGTGAGGTTATACCCTCCTCTCCATCCAAGTTATTGCTCTTTATTCTATTTTTGTTGCCAGTTGTTATGCACTGCTGGGCGATCTCTGCACTTTATTTCTGCACATGCAAATTTGTTCATTATTTATTCTAATCTTTGTATAATATTGCTTGTTCCATCTCCCCAGCTCACACCTGGAAATGGGCTTTGGCTCAATGTGCCTCTACCAGGTACCAGTTTTTAAATAAATACCCGAGAACAGAGCCTGGTCTACTCTGAACACATTCATTAGTGCTTCCACTATGCTACAACTTAAGGCTTTTTGTCAGGTTTCACATCTTTGGCACCATGGCCACTGGTCAGCAAGTGATGCAGGAGGCATTCACTGTTGGAGTGAATGTGCATTCACATCTGCACAGTTTGGTGGCTCACACAACCAGGAACATTACTTAAATCACTGCTGCAGTATCCATTGGTCCCCTGATCCTAAAGGGGAACTGCTCCATGCCAGACCAGTCTCCCCTCTGGAGTCAAAAAGGCACCGCTGTGGCAGGAGCCTTGCTTCACAGTATTGCTACTTACCAAAGGGGGAGCTGGGCATAGCAGCATGTACTCCAGCTTGCCCTCTGACAGCAGCTGGCCATCCTTCCAGCCTCTCTGCCAGCAACAGCAGCTCTCATACCCATCCCAGCTTGGCATCCCCTCACAGTAATTGCAGAAATATCTCCTACTTTACGCCACAGTCTTATCTCTCTCACCAGATCTCTCACCATTAGCAACCTGGCTGCCAGCATTGCAAGGGCACAAGATTGCAAACACCAAACAAGGGTGATACCCTCTTTTCTGGGGTATCCCTCCTGAGCTGCAAGGCTGTCAGAAGCTGCCCTTAAGGGGAATCCCTTTAGGGTCCCCATAGCCTCCCATGGTGTCTCCTCACATGCTTGCTCCCTCACAGTTACTAATGATCTGCACTCAATGCCCTAAGATCCCTGTTCTGGATCTGCACGGCTGTCTTTTTTTTTTCAAGCAGAGTTTATTGTTTCATAAATAAAAATACAGTAATATGTAAAACATTTAGAAAATAATACAGTCATGGTATAACTATTACAGGTTGAAACTGATCAAGGTACATTGATAAAGAGTCAATAGATCTCTACAATTCCTGCACTACTGTCTTGAGTCTGCCCTTGGGGGATCCCTGGCAGCTAGGTGGCAACTTAATCTGGTCTCACAAGTCTGGATCCAATGATAGCTGTTAGGTGCAAGGTCTTTGTCACCTCAGGGCAAAAGCTCATTAGACAGCACCCAAGCACTTTTCTCTCTGTCACTAAACCCTCTCACTGGGCTACCTAGCTAAGTCAGATACACAAACAGAAAGTAGGCTCTGGGTTTGGCAGTCTGGTAATCAACCCCCCACCCTTCGTGGTAGATGGAGGTTGTTACACTAAGCTTGGATGGCTTTCCCCCACTGGTTGTAGCACTCTTTCCCTATGCTGCATTATTTACAAATTCATATCAGCCCCTAGTTACTCACCACTTTAAAGACTACTGCCACCCAAACTTCTAGAAACCAGACATTATCCAACATTGCCTCCTTACCATAGCATTCCTGTACTCCACTGTGGGATAGAGAGCTTTCTCCCCTTGCCCCACAACTCTAGAATGACCTGCCTAAGATATTATCTGATGCTCCCAATCAGTGATTGTTCAGAAACAAACTTAGGATGCATCTAATGGATAAATAATCTTATTCCTGGTACAACTTTACACAGACACTAGAAGGGCTATGTGAATTATTGATCATTTAAAATATTATCAAAAATATTATTACTACATTTTAAATTATAATTTTTTTAAATGCCAACAAATCAGAATGTATCAATATAACATATTTGTGTGCTCAGAGTCCAAATTTTCATTAAAAAAAATGTATGGCTCTTCGGAGCAGCGGTAGGGCTACTGCTCCAATCACTGGCAACCAGCATTTGGGAATGAGTGCAGGCTACCAAGGGCCAGCTGAGGGCAGGAAGGATTGAGTTTTCCAGGAAGTGCGAACCAAACACATGGGCCACATGTACACAGCATGGTAATGAGTGCCAACTGAAAAAAACAAAGCACAACAAGCACACACTGGTGGTCACACTCAGAAGCCCAAATCAGGTCAGGGAACACACACACTTAAAAGTGTTATTGTGAAAACATCATATCTACTGGTCACATCAGCAGTCCTGAAAGTTAGCACTGAAGCCGGTGCTTTGCAACATTGATGTGATGCTTTGTCAGGGGGTGGATCACAAGCTGAGACTGATTGCTTTTATATACAAAATTTAAAGGCACAGACACCCCACTTAAAGATTATTATATCTAGTTGTCACATTTACAGTCTTCTGTTACAGCCTGTAAGAACACATCAGAAAAGACAACTAATACTGATACAAAAGAATTAATAAAATATGCAAAGCCCCAGCTAATGTGAGACAAAACAACTGTTATAAATGTAACCCCTAGATGGCGCTATCCCAGGGGCTACTACCCCTGCCTGATTTGCCACTAACAGGTTGAGGGGCCTGGATCCAATGGCGGGTGCCTCCACCCAGAGGTCAGGGTTTGCAATAGTTAAACTAACTTGGTCACAGCCCTCTGGGACACTGCAACCCCCCTTTCTTCCCACTAGTGGCCCACACAATATATCAGAATTACCTTCACAGTATACACTTACCCCAGGTCTGGTTCCGCACTGGGACCTCCTGTGAAATGAGATACAGTGCAACAATCACAGTACAGTACTTTAACATAGACAAATACCTCAGGCAGTATAACTTTGCTGAAACAAGCAGCTCTGATTTATTTAGGGGAATATAACAAGGACAGGGGAAATCAGGTTAATTAGCTTATCACTCTAATAATCTACCTATGGCTCTGTGCAGGCCTATCCCTATCAGTTACTGTCCCTGGGTACCCAAGCCCTAGTGGCTAGTCCAAACCGTGGCAGCTGGTAGGGGCCCTTTCACACAGAGAAAAGGAAAATTAAACAGTCAGCAGTACAGTAATTCCATTTGGATTTAATGTGGCAATTCAACAGGGGGCGACCCTGAATTAGTACTCACGACCTCCAAATAAGATAGGGTCCTTCAATGTCAGCAGGGCTCACTTGAGGTACACAAACCTCTTCACACATTTATATAAAAGAAAGCACTATACCAGGCAGGCTGCATCTGTATCCGATCGCAATTAATACTGCACAATACCGGGAGAACACACAGCAGATTCAGTTCCTGACAGACCGAGTGCAATTTTCAGCAATTCCTCCAGTCTTCTACAGGGTGAGCCTGGTTTCTACTCTTCAGATATGCTTTGATTCTCTTCACAGGACGGATTCAGTCCTAACAAGCTGTTACACAAGCTGCAGACCGAACTCTGGGCCTTACATTTTTGACTAAAACTGCACACTGAAAAGCACAGGGCTCCTTCCTTCTTCACTGCCAAAGCTCAACTGAAACTCCAACCGACAAAACCGGGCACTTCCTTTGAGTTCCTCCCAGTTCTTGACTGGATTGGCTGTCACTCACAATAGACTGCTGCTGTTGGTCCAAAAGGCACTGAAGTCTAAACTACATCTCCCAGAGTCACTGCCCATACAATCCTCTTGTGGCTGGCTCAGATTATGAGTCCAAGTTCTGATTCGTCCAAGGCACCATTTTAGAACTAGCTTACCCCACACTGATTGGTCCAGTTCAGCAGTTCAAAACTAGAATGGGAACTAGCAGACACAGTTCTGACTGCAAAGAAAGCAGGTTAGACAAACTGTAATTTCATTATTACTCTAAATAATTTCTGGCAAACAGTTACATCTTTCAGATAGGTTCCTTTGCACTCCTAGTGACTGCAAAATGAAGTGAATTGGCAGCAGCTTGAGTGGTACTCAATCAAAAGAACACACAGTCCCCATACAAACTAATTATGTCTGCAAGCAGACAGCTCTTAAGAGACAGTACCAGAGGTTCTAAAACACTCACTGATAAATGGCTTAAATGCCAAACACCATTCAGGCTTGGAGCATTCAAGCAAGCTCCTGAAGTCTTTTGGGAACCCCCATTTGCAGGGGTTACACCTTCCTGGCCTGGGAAAGCTTGGCGTCAGCGTCAAGCAAGTACCATAAGTTTCAACTGCAACCATATACATTTGCATTAGGCTCGCACATGTAATCATCAGTCAATATATCATTTTACCAAGAACACATTTCTGAAACATTGCAGTCACGTCACTCTTTACACAGTATTACATACACATTGTACCATAACTCAAGTTATTACCTCTTGTACATGAAACCTGAGAGAGGGCCCTTCCTATCAGTTACCTTTGGGGCTGGATGGGGCAAGGGCACCATACTTAGAGGGCAACACAAGTAACTTGAGTTAGCACTGATGCTCAGTTTGGGCAATGAGCTCGGGGACACATACACCTTTATGGACAACATTGAGAGGCAAGTCCACAGGCCTCCCAAGTGAATCATAACTGAGGTGCACCACAGGCTTTACAGCTCGACCAGTCTTTCTAGGGGAACTGTTATAGTCTCTGCACTCTGAGCCTCATTTTCAGCATTGTCCTCACTTGTCAGGGAGTCTCCACGGGGTAGAGAGGCTAGAACTTGGGGCACTTTCAGCTCCAGGAGTTACAGTTTCTGAGTCCACAACATTTGGCTCGCATGGAGAGCTTTCGGACACTGGCAGTGGATTGTCAGGGCACTCAAAATACTCTTCTTGTTCGGGTGTATCACCAGTCTGCCCCAATCTATCATTTTCCTCCCCTGAAAGCTCAAACAGTTCAACCATGCACAATGATTCCATTTCATCTGATCTGATGCTTTGCACTTCACTTTCTGGGAGCATTGGCTCCAGGGATGAAGCTGGGGGCTTAGACAGTCCAGAAGGCCCAGCTTCATCTCCAGTATTGACTAGGGATTGCCCCAAACAATTGACTCAGTTCAGTAAGAAGGATAGTATTCAAAGTCACTCTACTTTCTTCCAATATGGACTGACAGTCATGCTCAACTGGGACTTGTGGAGGGAACACTTTAACTTTGCTTCTGTAGGTGCAGACTTTCTTGATCTTTTCTTAGCAGCAGCTCTAGTCACTGGTCCAGAGGGGCATCTTCTAGGGCTCAGACTCAATTAAGATTTGTCCAATGGGCAGCAAATGATTTCTATGCATTGTTTTTACATCTTTTGAATTATTCTCAGGCCTTACTTTGTACACTGGCAGATCATCTAGTTTGCCCACTACAATGTGAGGGAGATGGTGCCATCTGTCAGCAATCTTGTGCTTGCCATGCAGTCCCAGATTTCTTAGTGTAACCCCTAGATGGCGCTATCCCAGGGGCTACTACCCCTGCCTGATTTGCCACTAACAGGTTGAGGGGCCTGGATCCAATGGCGGGTGCTTCCACCCAGAGGTCAGGGTTTGCAATAGTTAAACTAACTTGGTCACAGCCCTCTGGGACACTGCAACCCCCCTTTCTTCCCACTAGTGGCCCACACAATATATCAGAATTACCTTCACAGTATACACTTACCCCAGGTCTGGTTCCGGCACTGGGACCTCCTGTGAAATGAGATACAGTGCAACAATCACAGTACAGTACTTTAACATAGACAAATACCTCAGGCAGTATAACTTTGCTGAAACAAGCAGCTCTGATTTATTTAGGGGATATAACAAGGACAGGGAAATCAGGTTAATTAGCTTATCACTCTAATAATCTACCTATGGCTCTGTGCACAGGCCTATCCCTATCAGTTACTGTCCCTAGGTACCCAAGCCCTAGTGGCTAGTCCAAACCGTGGCAGCTGGTAGGGCCCTTTCACCCACAGAGAAAAGGAGAATTAAACAGTCAGCAGTACAGTAATTCATTTTAGTTTAATGTGGCAATTCAATAGGGAAGCGACTTCTGAATTAGTACTCCACGACCTCCAAATAAGATAGGGTCCTTCAATGTCAGCAGGGCTCACTTGAGGTACACAAACCTCTTCACACATCCATATAAAAGAAAGCACTATACCAGGCAGGCTGCATCTGTATCCCGATCGCATTACTGCACAATACCGGGAGAAACACAGCAGATTCAGTTCTGACAGACCGAGTGCAATTTTCAGCAATTCCTCCAGTCTTCTACAGGTGAGCCTGGTTTCTACTCTTCAGAGATCCTTTGATTCTTTTCACAGGACTAGATTCAGTCCTAACAAGCTGTTACACAAGCTGCAGACGGAACTCTGGGCCTTACACACGTTTTTGACTAAAACTGCACACTGAAAAAGCACAGGGCTCCTTCCTTCTTCACTGCCAAAGCTCAACTGAAACTCCAACCCGACAAAACCGGGCACTTCCTTTGAGTTCCTCCCAGTTCTTGACTGGATTGGCTGTCACTCACAATAGACTGCTGCTGTTGGTCCAAAAGGCACTGAAGTCTAAACCATCTCCCAGAGTCACTGCCCATACAATCCTCTTGTGGCTGGCTCAGATTATGAGTCAAGTTCTGATTCGTCCAAGGCACCATTTTAGAGCTAGCTTACCACACTGATTGGTCCAGTTCAGCAGTTCAAAACTAGAATGGGGAACTAGCAGACACAGTTCTGACTGCAAAGAAAGCAGGTTAGACAAACTGTAATTTCATTATTACTCTAAATAATTTCTGGCAAACAGTTACATCTTTCAGATGGGTTCCCTTTGCACTCCTAGTGACTGCAAAATGAAGTGAATTGGCAGCTCGAGTGGTACTCAGAGAAGCACACAGTCCCCCATACTAAATTAATTATGTCTGCAAGCAGACAGCTCTTAAAGAGACAGTACCAGAGGCTCTAAAACACTCACTGATAAATGGCTTAAATGCCAAACACCATTCAGGCTTGGAGCATTCAAGCAAGCTCCTGGAAGTCTTTTGGGAACCCCCATTTGCAGGGGTTACATTAGCAATACCGATCTCCCTCCTGGAGTTCCTGTGCTTTCACCTTTTATCGTACCTTTCTTTGTTGGCCAGATTTCTTTTGGCAGCCATGGTTTGAGCCAGTTAGTACGCATGAGTTAGCTGGGCCTTTAACTTTTGCACATACTGTAAAATAGTTGTCAGCTTGAACCCATCAGGAGAGACCCCAAACACACATCTACTGGTAGTGAGCTTCTCTTCCAAACATCAGGCGGTAGGGGAGAATCCAGTGGCATCACTTTTGGTGCAGTTATAAGCATGTACCAGGGTGCTAATTTGTTGGCTCCATCTAGGCTTGTCCTTTGAGGTGCAGGGTGCCTAGCATATCTAGCAAAGTCTTGGTTGAAAGCGTTCAGGCTGTGGGTCCCCCTGGGGGTGGTAAGGAGTGGTTCTGGACTTTGCCTCCCACAGAGAAAGCATCTCTTTGATCAGACGACTCTCAAAGTCTCTCCATGATCAGAATGGATTCTTTGTGGAGCCCCATAGTGAACAAAAAGTTTTCTACAAGTACTTTGGCCACAGTGGATGCTTTCTGGTCTTTGGTGGGAAAGCTTGGGCATATCTCGTGAAATGGTCAGTGACCACCAGCACATTACTGATATTTCTTTGATCTGACTCCAAACTCAGAAAATCAATACAGACCAAGCGCCATGGGTGCACTGGTGAGTGATGTTAACAAGGGAGGCAGCCCTCTGGGCAAAGTTTTCCTCTGTAAGCAGCGACTACAAGTTCGAATGTGTTGCTCCACATCAGCCCCCATCTTAGGCCAATAGAATCTGGATCTCACCAAGTCAAGTGTCTGTCTATACAGGTTCCCCATGTGGTTGTGCAAGGACCTCAGTACTGAGTCTCGAAAGGCAGTGGGCAGCACTAGTTGTTGTTTGTCTACTTGTCCCCTCTGTCTACTGTTTCTCTGTATAACAGTTTATTGATCAGTTTCAACTTAGGACCTTCTTTGTATAACAGTGCAGTTCTCAAATCAGTGGAGTGTAATTTGGACACATCTTTTCCTGCATAGGGCTTCAAAGCTGCTTTGATCATGGGATCGCGGATTGAGCCCGTCGAATACTGTCATTGTCCAGCTGAGGCAGTGCACCAATGTCTATTGCAGAAAAGTGGCAATAAGCAGCAGGTATGCAATTCTCAGAGGGTCCCAAGCAATCCACCATGCAGTCCACTGCGTCCGTGGACATTTGTTCCTCCTGTCAAACTTCGGCAGAGTGCCCGAATGTCAGGTTCTGCCAATCGGACCCAATCATTCTGGGAACAGGCCTCCGGGAGAGAGCATCAGCATCTATGTGGTTCAGACCTGCTCGGTATTCTGAGCATAGTCATATGTAGATAATGCAGAAAGCCACCTATGGCCAGTGGCATCCAACTTAGCTGAGGTCTGCACATAGGTCAAAGGATTATTGTCAGTTTTACTAGTATTTTAGCCCCATACAAGTACTCATGGAATTGTCAACAATAGCCCACTTAAAGCTAGGAACTCTAACTTATGTACAGGATAGTTCTTTTCGGATGGGGTCAGGCTTCTACTGGCAAGGCCACTGGTCTCAGGCCATTCTCGTGCTCTTGGTACAACACAGCCCCAACCCTTGCAAGCTAGCATCAGTGTGCAGGACGTAAGGTTTTATTGGATCGGCATAGGCCAGCACTGGAGCATGGTAAGTTGATATATGATCTCGCGAAGAGCAGTCTCACAATCAGGAGTCCAACGGGCCCAAATACTTCACTCGGATGAAAATACACTCTTTCAGTCTTGAGGCGCTGACTTTTGGTATTTTTGTGGGTTGGGGATACCCTTGAGTAAGGTTAAGTAAAGGGCGGATCACTCTTGAATAGTCCTTGACGAGCGCCGATAATAACCACAGAATCCCAGGAATCTTTGCAGTTCTTTTAGATTTTTGGGCTGTGGCCAGGTGGTCAAGGCCTCAACTTTACTTGGGTCGGTCTCTATTCCTCGGTGGATACTATGTGTCCCACATACTTTACTGATGTTTGAAAGAATTGACACTTATCAATGGACAGTTTAAGGCCAAAGTCCTCCTGTCGGTCCAATACCTTAAATAATCTGCTCTCTCATGTTCCTCCAGTGAGCTGCCAAACACAATAACATCATCTAGGTATACCAGGCACTCTAGTAAGTTCATGTCCCCACTGCACGCTCCATCAATCGTTGAAAAGTGGCTGGGGCACCTGAAATCCTTGAGGCATCCTCTTGAATTCATAAGCCAAGCGGACAGATAAAGGCCGTCTTCTCCACGGTCCTCTGGGGCCATGGATCTGGTAGTACCCACTGCGGAGATCCAGCACAGAGAACCACTTGCTCCCGTTTAGGCAGTCCAAAGCATCCTGAATGCGGGGCATTGTGTACTGATCAGGATAGTCCGCGGTTTAAGGTGCGATAATCCACACACATCCTTACTGTTCCATTCTTTTCCTCACTACCACAATGGGGAAGCATAAGGGCTTCTGGATTCTTGTATTACACCAGCAGCTAACATCTCTTGCAGATGCCGTCTCACATCATCTATGTCAGCAGGTGCCAGGCGTCGAGACCTCTCACGAAATGGTCTTTCGTCATGCAGCCGGATATTGTGCTCAGCTCCTTGCATGCATCCTACATCCATTCCTTTAAAAGAAACATGTGTCTCTCTGGGCAAGCCTCTCACTGATCCTCACTTTCCATTCAGCTGGCAGCGAGTCGCGAAATCAAACAAGTCAGGCGTTACTCTGTCATTCTTCCTTGAACTCTTGCTGCGGGTAGCACTGCAGTGTCTGCACAATGCACATTAGCCAGGATGCAACCTCTGTTTACTCGAATGTCTCTTTCAGACACATTATGAACTTGGACCATTACCCTTCTGGCATAAGCATGGGCTCTAGCGGGCAAAATACTAGAGCTTGACCAGCAGTCCCTCTGGCAATTTTCCATCGCCTGGTGCATCCAACATTAATATTTTATTCTTAACATCCTTTCTGATACGGACCTCTCCTGTAAGGTACACTGGGCATTTGGCGCCAGGATCAGAGACTCAGGATCCTTCTTCCATACAATTCCGACCGGTTCCTCTGGTTCTGTTTTTCAGCATCTCTCTGTGCCTCATAGGCCTTCTTAATTAAAGCGGAACTCTTAAAGCTCTACTAGTCTTTGACCCTGTTTTCATAACACAACTGTAGACTTCCGAACATATGAGCATTTGTTCCAATCAACAAAGGGACACCATCATACAGTCCAGTGGGGACACACTAAGGCTAGGGTCTCTACTTGTTCGGCCACTCCAGCCACGGAGGTGGGGAAAGACAGCCAAATTCGGATATACCCGGAATGAGGTAGGCCTTCACTTAACCCCCATACATGCAGTCCTTCTAATGGTTGTAAGTTACGTCTGACAAATGCTTTGATACCAATCCTGGAACATAATTGTCACTTGGGGCCACTGTCTAATACAGCTCTTGTAGACACTCCATTCACCTTTACAGTGGTCTCCATGGAGGGACCCACTATTCTGGACCAGTCTGGAGAGAGGCGGTAGTGGGGCCTGGGCAACTGATCTTGCCACATAAGGACGTGATTTAGCATTTTGGTGCCCTCACTGGGATCATGTCGTGCACCTCTTAACCACTGATTTCTTCTCCGAAGCTCTCCTTGTAGCCTATATAGCAACTTTGTCAGTGCCTTTTGGGACTGGCATTCCTTTCTCTGTGCCCATCTTTCCCACAATTATAGCAAAACATACTTTCTGGAGTTTGAGCTGGCGAGGCGCCACACTGGGAGCCAGGCGAGGGATGCATTAACTGAAACCTGGGTGCCATCTCTGTCTGCGGCGTGATAAGCATTTGGAGACATCTCGTCAGTTTCTCCACTTCCATGGTCAAGGAATTGAGTTTTGGAGCTGTTATCAGCAGGAGATACATGGGTGGGTACCCCACCCCCATAGCAGATGCAGTCGGATATAGGTCAGGGCCGTGCTTGCAGGCGTGACCTTCATAAAGGGACTGTTTTGAATTCCGGATCTCTCTCAACAGTTCGCCCCATTGTGGCATATCTTTTTCCTTGTCAGAGCACTCATTGACTGTCAACCTCTGCCCCTGAACTTCACTTGATAGGTCACCCTCAGTCACTCGAATTCGTAGCCACAGCTGTTGGTGCAGGTACCTCCGAGGTCGCCTTTTCTCAACTCCTCGAATTCTCTCATTAACTCATCATAGGAGGGTGGGGATTCCAGTCGATTGCCAGGCATAACTGAAGCAACAGCAGTTCTGAGAAGGGGGCAGACTTAGGATTCTGTCCAGTCTGGTTCGGTCCAGTTCAATCGCTGGCAAACTACCCTTTCTGAGGCATTCTTGCAACAATTTTCCAGCCGAGAGACATACACAGACAACAACTCCCTTGGTACTGTTGTGCATTTCTTACTCTCCACCATAGGTCCTCATCAGAATTTGGGCTCCCATACATTCTCCAAGGCCTCAAGATAGGCCTGTGCAGTCGCTTCAGGGTTACTGGCCCGTTTAGCACGGATGGTAGCCAGGGCAGGACCTCGGAGGCTCTCACCTAACCCTCTTTAGCACCGCCTTCCGAGCATTGCCATTCTAGCACTTGGGGGCAACATAGTCTATCCAGGTCTCCCAGTCATCCTCCCCTTGGGGGTGGGAGGTGCCAGAGAAGATCCTCAACCTTCGGTGAAGAGTGACTAGACTGGCAGGTGCAGAAATAGGATTCTGCATTGGTTCAGCCACCATTACGGGCACTGGAGCAGGAGAGGTGTTGGGGAGGAACACCCCCAGGTGGCAAGAATAGTTTCTTCAAGTCCTCCACAGTTTTCCCCTCTCCCAGCAACCATTCAGCAAATTTCTCCTCAAAAGTTTCAGATAGTGGTGGGGACTGATTCCCCCCCGGGTCTTTACTGTCCTTAGTTATCACTCTCCAAGCAGTGAGGGCTCCCTCTGGGGTAATGGTCTGTGGCACTTTGGAGCTATCTATGGGATCCTTAAACTCTACTAGGGCCAGGAAAGTGTGGGTGAGCAGATTAGCATGCCGACCCACCACCACAGGGTTTTGTAAACCTTCCACCTTGGAAAGTACTCCCTGCACAGTGTCGTGATTGATACAGGGGATGTCCAGGATAAGCATAGCATTTTGGGGGTCGATCTCCTCCCAGTACACCACTCCACCAGCCGGTGCACAGCCACTTCTGTCGGGTACCCATTTTTTCTTAACAGTGGTTCGTAAAATGGCCACTAGAGGACACACAATCCCAGCGGTGAGCCTCAAGATGTAACCCCTAGATGGCGCTATCCCAGGGGCTACTACCCCTGTCTGATTTGCCACTAACAGGTTGAGGGCCTGGATCCAATGGCGGTGCCTCCACCCAGAGGTCAGGGTTTGCAATAGTTAAACTAACTTGGTCACAGCCCTCTGGGACACTGCAACCCCTTTCTTCCCACTAGTGGCTCCACGAATATATCAGAATTACCTTCACAGTATACACTTACCCCCAGGTCTGGTTCCGCACTGGGACCTCCTGTGAAATGAGATACAGTGCAACAATCACAGTACAGTACTTTAACATAGACAAATACCTCAGGCAGTATAACTTTGCTGAAACAAGCAGCTCTGATTTATTTAGGGAATATAACAAGGACAGGGAAATCAGGTTAATTAGCTTATCACTCTAATAATCTACCTATGGCTCTGTGCACAGGCCTATCCCTATCAGTTACTGTCCCTGGGTACCCAAGCCCTAGTGGCTAGTCCAAACCGTGGCAGTTGGTAGGGCCCTTTCACACAGAGAAAAGGAAAATTAAACAGTCAGCAGTACAGTAATTCCATTTGGATTTAATGTGGCAATTCAACAGGGAGCGACCCTGAATTAGTACTCATGACCTCCAAATAAGATAGGGTCCTTCAATGTCAGCAGGGCTCACTTGAGGTACACAAACCTCTTCACACATTTATATAAAAAGCACTATACCAGGCAGGCTGCATCTGTATCCCGATCGCAGTTACTGCACAATACCGGGAGAACACACAGCAGATTCAGTTCCTGACAGACTGAGTGCAATTTTCAGCAATTCCTCCAGTCTTCTACAGGGTGAGCCTGGTTTCTACTCTTCAGATATCCTTTGATTCTCTTCACAGGACGGATTCAGTCCTAACAGCTATTACACAAGCTACAGACCGAACTCTGGGCCTTACACGCTTTTTGACTAAAACTGCACACTGAAAAGCACAGGGCTCCTTCCTCTTCACTGCCAAAGCTCAACTGAAACTCCAACCGACAAAACCGGCACTTCCTTTGAGTTCCTCCCAGTTCTTGACTGGATTGGCTGTCACTCACAATAGACTGCTGCTGTTGGTCCAAAAAGGCACTGAAGTCTAAACTACATCTCCCAGAGTCACTGCCCATACAATCCTCTTGTGGCTGGCTCAGATTATGAGTCCAAGTTCTGATTCGTCAAGGCATCGTTTTAGAGCTAGCTTACCCCACACTGATTGGTCCAGTTCAGCAGTTCAAAACTAGAATGGGAACTAGCAGACACAGTTCTGACTGCAAAGAAAGCAGGTTAGACAAACTGTAATTTCATTATTACTCTAAATAATTTCTGGCAAACAGTTACATCTTTCAGATAGGTTCCCTTTGCACTCCTAGTGACTGCAAAATGAAGTGAATTAGCAGCAGCTTGAGTGGTACTCAATCAAAGAAACACACAGTCCCCATACAAACTAATTATGTCAGCAAGCAGACAGCTCTTAAAGAGACAGTACCAGAGGTTCTAAAAACACTCACTGATAAATGGCTTAAATGCCAAACACCATTCAGGCTTGGAGCATTCAAGCAAGCTCCTGGAAGTCTTTTGGGAACCCCCATTTGCAGGGGGGGTTACATAAAAAAAACACCCAGTCACTGTGTTTGTATGCACACAGTTATGCAGTAAATGCAGCATTACCAGGATACCCTACACTGGAAAACATTGGTTTCCAGGAAACTGTGCCACTTACATGCTAGTTTTGTTACCAGTATACAACCCAAAAAATGTCAGTTTCCCAGTAACCAAAATTGCATGTAAACGTGGTGAGTGATTAAAGCAGTCCTGCAGAAACAAGTTGAAGGGGACAGACTATGTGGAGACAGCAACAGCCCACATAGAAGTGTTCACAAATACATGAACACAAAAAGACATAGAGTATTACAAATGGGCAACCAGACACAACAAGCCTGTGTCTAAATGGAGCAGTTTCTTTAGATGGCAACCAGGAACTTCAAGAGTACAGCTCGAGAGGTATCCTAGTTGCCATGGAAAAACTGAGATTGAGATGCAGGCTTGTCTGTGTATGGTTGCCCATACACAGTCTTTTATAGTGTATAGACAACCATGTCTGGAAAGAAAAAACACTTTTTCAGTACATCTATCTGTAGTAACATTCAAAATGTGTTTGAATCATTCTCTCAACACCGCACTAGCAGTGTATATCAGAACAGTAGAGCTGAACACAGTGTGTCATTTAAAATGAACAATGTTTTGAAAAGCCAATAGCTTTTTTTAATAAATCATTTAAATACTTTGTAAGAGTCTGATCGCTGAGACATGAAGCAGAACAGTTGCACTGAAACACTGGGCGTATTTTCAGCTGAAGCTGGTCAAACTTTTAACTAGTCCACAGTTTGTTTAAACACATTTTTAAAACTCAGAACAGCCTTATTCTACTGTCTGCAGGTGAAGACATCCTGTTTCCAATACTTGGTTATGACAGCAGCCAGGGTTCAAGCAAGGCTAGCACATGGGATCGTTTGAATCTGTTGTGATGCAGTAGTGGCATCCTCAGTGCAGCACAACAGCATCATGACATCACTACTGCAGAACAAGGAAATGCTAGTAATGGATTTCTGTCAGTAATGGTGTTGCACCATACTCTATACATGAATTATGCAAATAGATTTGAGTCTAGCAAGATAGTTTGCTTGGTCTAAATTGGGATTGAGAAGTGTGGGGGCGGGCAGCATCAAAAGTGTGGGAGCACTACATCCTGGCATTTGCACCAAACAAACTTTTTTTACCTATATTACCTATGTAACCCCCCCTGCAAATGGGGGTTCCCAAAAGACTTCCAGGAGCTTGCTTGAATGCTCCAAGCCTGAATGGTGTTTGGCATTTAAGCCACTTATCAGTGAGTGTTTTTAGAACCTCTGGTACTGTCTCTTTAAGAGCTGTCTGCTTGCAGACATAATTAGTTTGTATGGGGGACTGTGTGTTTCTTTGATTGAGTACCACTCAAGCTGCTGCCAATTCACTTCATTTTGCAGTCACTAGAGTGCAAAGGAACCTATCTGAAAGATGTAACTGTTTGCCAGAAATTATTTAGAGTAATAATGAAATTACAGTTTGTCTAACCTGCTTTCTTTGCAGTCAGAACTGTGTCTGCTAGTTCCCATTCTAGTTTTGAACTGATGAACTGGACCAATCAGTGTGGGTAGTTAGCTCTAAAATGGTGCCTTGGACGAATCAGAACTTGGACTCATAATCTGAGCCAGCCACAAGAGGATTGTATGGGCAGTGACTCTGGGAGATGTAGTTTAGACTTCAGTGCCTTTTTGGACCAACAGCAGCAGTCTATTGTGAGTGACAGCCAATCCAGTCAAGAACTGGGAGGAACTCAAAGGAAGTGCCCGGTTTTGTCAGTTGGAGAGTCAGTTGAGCTTTGGCAGTGAAGAAGGAAGGAGCCCTGTGCTTTTTCAGTGTGCAGTTTTAGTCAAAAAACGTGTGTAAGGCCCAGAGTTCCGGTCTGCAGCTTGTTAGGACTGAATCCGTCCTGTGAAAAGAATCAAAGGATCTCTGAAGAGTAGAAAACAGGCTCACCCTGTAGAAGACTGGAAGAATTGCTGAAAATTGCACTCGGTCTGTCAGGAACTGAATCTGCTGTGTGTTCTCCCGGGTATTGTGCAGTAATTGCGATCGGGATACAGATGCAGCCTGCCTGGTATAGTGCTTTCTTTATATGGATGTGTGAAGAGGTTTGTGTACCTCAAGTGAGCCCTGCTGACATTGAAGGACCCTATCTTATTTGGAGGTCGTGAGTACTAATTCAGGGTCGCCTCCCTGTTGAATTGCCACATTAAATCCAAATGGAATTACTGTACTGCTGACTGTTTAATTCTCCTTTCTCTGTGTGAAAGGGCCCCTACCAGCTGCCACGGTTTGACCAGCTACTAGGCTTGGGTACCCAGGGACAGTAACTGATAGGGATAGGCCTGTGCACAGAGCCATAGGTAGATTATTAGAGTGATAAGCTAATTAACCTGATTCCCCTGTCCTTGTTATATCCCCCTAAATAAATCAGAGCTGCTTGTTTCAGCAAAGTTATACTGCCTGAGGTATTTGTCTATGTTAAAGTACTGTACTGTGATTGTTGCACTGTATCTCATTTCACAGGCGGTCCCAGTGCCGGAACCAGACCTGGGGGTAAGTGTATACTGTGAAGGTAATTCTGATATATTGTGTGGGCCACTAGTGGGAAGAAAGGGGGGTTGCAGTGTCCCAGAGGGCTGTGACCAAGTTAGTTTAACTATTGCAAACCCTGACCTCTGGGTGGAGGCACCCGCCATTGGATCCAGGCCCCTCAACCTGTTAGTGGCAAATCAGGCAGGGGTAGTAGCCCCTGGGATAGCGCCATCTAGGGGTTACACCTATATTATGTATATTATGTATATTAGGTGTACCTATATTATGACTACTGTGATCTACCTATTACCAAGTGTGTACCACCAGTGAATGCCTGTAACACTGGTTGCTTTTTTAATCTAAGCGTTATGTACTGAAGAGTCAGGAAGACTGTGAAAGTCAGGAAGAAAAAGATAGCATTCTGGAAGTATAAGGAAACACAGAAAGAGCAGGACAGACAGCTGTACCAGTTAAGACAGAAGGAAGCAGGGAGGGAAGTCAGAATAGCAAAGGCCCAAACTGAGGAAAAGATAGCCAACTCGGTTAAGAAGGGGGATAAAACCTTTTATAGGTACATCAGCGAGCGTAGAAAGACAAAGGGAGGGATAGTGAGGCTGAACAGAATGGCGGTGGGTGGGCAGAGGGGACAGTGAAAAGCAGGGATGCTGAATGAATATTTCTGCTCAGTATTCACAAAGAGGAGGGAAGTGCCTAATCCAATTAACAGAAGCACTCTTGATAGGGGTCAATCCAGTCCTTTCACAAAAAAGGGTTCTGCAAGAACTCCTAAAACTGAAGGTGGACAAAGCAATGGGGCCTGATGGAATTCACCCCAAAATTCTAAAAGAATTAAGGGGAACTAGTGAAACCACTGGCAACTCTTTTTAATAAATCATGGGAGGATGGTGTGTTACCCGAGGACTGGAGGAAGGCGGATGTGATTCCCCTTCACAAAAGTGGGACCAAGACAGAGTCAGGAAACTACAGACCTGTCAGTCTGACCTCTGTGGTAGGGAAAGTGATGGAGTCACTTCTGAAGGAAAGAATAGTTGAGTACCTAGAGGCCAGTAGGGCACAGAACCCAAGGCAGCATGGGATCACAGCGGGAAGGTCATGTCAGGCAGATCTAATCTATTTCTTTGACTGGGTGACCAAAGTAGTAGACCAGGGAGGGCTGTGGACATGGCCTACCTAGACTTTAGCAAGGCATTTGACACAGTCCCACACAAAGATTAATAGTCAAATTAACCAGCCTGGGAGTGGATCCCAGGGTGGTAGCCTAGATAAAACATTGGCTAGACAACAGGACACAGAAGGTAATTGTAAATGGAGTCCCTCTGAAGAAAGGGGTTACTAGTGGGGTACCACAGGGTTCAGTATTGGGTCCAGTCCTTTTAATGTCTTCATAAGTGACATTGTGGAGGACTGGAAGGAAAATATGCCTCTTTGCAGCTGACACAAAGATCTGCAACAGGGTTGATACACAAGGAGGCGTGGAAAGGATGACAAGGGACTTGGCAAGGTTGGAGGAATGGTCAGAAGTATGGCAGCTAGGATTCAATGCAAAGAAGTGCAAATAATGCACCTGGAAACAAGAACCCAGGGAAGAATACAATGGGGGAGGTAGTAACAACAACAAAAGGAATGGGACCTGGGGTAATCATATCAGATGACCTTAAGGTTAGCAAGCAATGTGAGAAGGAAGTAGGGAGGGCTGGGGTATACTGGGATGCATAGGGAGAGGCATCAGCAGCAGAAAACAGGAACTTGTTATCCTCTGTACAGACAGTTGGTGAGACCCCATCTGAGTACTGTGTCCAGTTCTGGAGACCCCATCTCCGCAAGGACATAGACAGGATAGAGGCAGTCCAGAGGAGGGCAACTAAAATGGTGCAGGGTCTGCAAGAGAAGCTGTATGAGGAGAGACTAAAGGAGCTTAATATGTATACCCTTGAGGAAAGAAGGGAGAGGGGGGACATGATAGAAACTTTTAAGTACCTCAGTGGAATCAACAAAGTCCAAGAGGGTAGCATCTTTCAGAAAAAGAGACGTGCAAGAACAAGGGGACACAATTTAAAGATGGGGGGCAGTTCAGGGGCAATGTGAGGAAGTATTATTTCACAGAGAGGGTAGTGGATGCATGGAACAGCCTTCCTGAGGAGGTTGTGGGGTCTAAAACTGTGGGAGAATTCAAGAATGCATGGGACAGACATAAGGCAATTCTTGTGGGGGGTAGGAAGAAATAGGCTGTTGGTTAACTAGGATCTGCGGCCTATCCTGTAGGTAGGGAAATGGGCAGACTAGATGGGCCAAGCGGTCCTTATCTGCCGTCAAAGTCTATGTTTCTATGTTACTGTACTGTTTTGTTTGCTGTGATGTATTGCTATCTTGACAAGGTGCCTTTGTAAATGAGTCTATGATTCAAAGGTCTGTAAACCGATGATCTAATAAATAAAAAATAAAAAACTAGTGACCCTAATTCATGATTGTACACATTGTATTGTCCAGCACCTGAGACCAGGTAGTTTGAGGCTTCATGCAACTTAAACGGTTCTGCTCCAGCCTGATGGCAAGCATAGCATGGGTTGCCAGCTGTTTTAGTGCAGAGGAAGCATTTCTACGGCAGAACGACAGCACAACTCTGGAGAGGGTCAAGTTTATTGACTGCTGGACAAGAAAATTCTCTAGATCTACTTGTCCATTGGCAAGAGAGTAAAAAAGTATGTTTTGTACTGCCTGCCCTAATTGAAAGCAGTATTTCTAAAGCAAAAATGTACAATATCTGTTTTGCACTGTTGGAAATCAGTGTGTGTAAATCACTTGTGAGGCACCATAGAGCATAGAAAGAGGCCAGGTAAATTAGACTTACTTGACGTCTCTCTAAAATGGTGTTTGATTTATTGTTAAAGAAATAACTGTGCATACAGCAGGAGCTGACATTGATGGACTGTCAGATAATATGAACCAATAGATACAAAACTCACTAAATGCACACGAGATCCATTACTAGCCAGTCCTATTGATGATTCAGCCTTGGTGCTCTGGAACTGATGCCATCACCACTGGTTTTATAACTCTGTGTTTTTCTTGCTTTTGCAGCTGGTCCTCTTACCCAGGTACACAGAGCTGTTTGGTTTCCATGGTAATGACCCCGTTGCCATCCACCACCGTGAAGAGATGGAGCGTTACATGTGCCTGGAGTCCTTCAAGATGGCCACCATGCCAATGCTGGCAGAGATGTGCACCCGACTCATCTGTAGCATCTCAGCTATCATACATGATGGAGCTTTGCGTGAGTTTGTTGAGCTTTGTTTTGTGAACCTCAGCCTGAAATTGGATTCTACGGCTGCTGAGTAAGGACGTCTTAGCACATTCAAAAAAGAATAGTAGTATTGGTGATACAATTAATCATACAGCCCAAACCACTTGATTTTTTGACTTCATCCCCCTGCCAACAGTCTTTGTTTTCATGGCTACTGTTAAAATCTTGGCAAACATTATTATTAAATGGACTAAAGGAGCTTTATAGTACCACAGCCCATAGTCCCTAGACCACTGACTCACTCTGTTGAGATCACCACATCAGCGGACATTTTGTGTAGCGGTGCAAGTATTTTAAGTCATATGATACCACAGAGGTGGGTTTAAATATTAACAATGGGGCTTTCTCTTTATTTTCAAATGGTAGTGGGGTCCCATAAAGACAGGGGATATTATTGGTGAAGCAGATGTAAAGCACAACGTTTTTCAGTGAGCGAGGAGTTGCCATTTGAGAGACTGAAACTCATTCAAGAGCAGAATTAAAAAGCAACTCACTCACCACACATTAATGCTAGATCTTCATCTTCTGGTGTATGGGCAGCCTCAGCATGTCACTAACATTTCCCATCGTCCTTAGGATGAAAGTTCCTAGTGCTCATTGTTTAGCCTCCCTCACAACAGTCAAGGTGCTGTAGAATGCCCGAATAGCATCTCGTTACTTAGGGATTGCCATGTGTGGTGAATGATATACTTCCTTTATTACACATTCACTTTCTCTTGATTTTAAATGGCCCAAAGGTAAAATTTAACCCCAGCTGTGGAGTTCGGCACCAAGCATTGTGTCGATTTAAAGGTATGCTGCACCCCATAAAATTGGTTACGGTATCCTTTAGATAAACTTAAAAAATAAAAGAGGTTAATAATTGAGTTGGGGGTTACAGTAAAGGCAGAGGGTAGGTCCAGTATTAAAGGTTAGTGTTGAGCTGAGGTTAGGGAACAGGTAATTGCTGAAGTTAGAATAAGGATAGAAGTTACATCTTGTTTAGTGGTTAGGGTTGAATTAGAGTTAAGGTGCAGATTATTGTTGAAGTTAGGGTAAGGATTTGGTACAGATTAAAAGTATTGAGGTTAAGACTTGCCTACATATTTCGGTAAGGATAGAGCTTACTGCTGAGGTATGGGTAGAGCTTTTGTCCATTACTAGAGGTTACGATTGAACTGGGAGCCAGCCATTATCACCTGAGGGCTACTCAGTGGCATATGTGAAGTGAGTTGTTGTGGTCTCAGTCTAGTTCTCAGTGGGCAGGTGTCCACATCACAAAAACCACCGACACAGTCGACATTGATTGGCCCTCTTGTTGGCGTCTCACATAAGAGGCCAAGGATTGAGTGGTATGGAGTCTATATTACCCTGTCGCCTATGTAAAAGGTCTTTCCATTGCAGGATTTAGGCACATAAGCAGGGCAATGTAGGGAAGCTTGAACTGCGATCACCTGTGCTGTACCTATCATGTGAATAAGCAGAGGACTTCAGGTTCCAGTGCTGTCAGTCTAGCACCTTTCATGAGCACTAAAATTCACACACAGAAAAAAAAAGGTTGCACTGGGAGGTTAGAATAAAGGTAGATACTGCATCCATTATTAGAGGTTAAAGTTGAGTTGGGGGTTAGGATAGAAGCTGCTGCTGAAGTTATAGCCAGTATTAGAGATGAGGGCTAAGCTAAAGTTTAGGGTTAGGGTACAGCTAATTACTGAGGTAAGGGTAAGGATAGATATAAATATTATATCTAGTACTAGAGGTTAGGCAATGACCAAAGTCAGGCACTCGCCACCTTTCTGAGAAATGGACACCAGCCTTCCCTTTTCAGGCTCTGCTGTACATTTATTAAAAGTAACAGTCCATTACAGGAAAAACAGACGTAATGACTGCAGACAATGGCTTTGCTTGCCTGACACATTTCGAACATCAGTCCTTTATCAAAGGAACCAAAATGCGGCAGGTGTTCAAAGTCATTGTCTGCAGTCATTATGTCTGTTTTACCTGTAATGGTTTGTCATTTTTAATAAATGTACAACGGAGCCTGAAAACAGATGATTGGTGTCCATTTTTCAGAAAGATGGAGAGTGTCCGACTTTGGTAATTGTATTTCAAGTTTGTGTCTGGAGCACCTCCAACTCAGTGCAAACTCTTTTGTGTGAGACACTATTAGAGGTTAGGGTTGAGCTGACGTTTAGTGTTAGGATACAGGTTACTGCTGTAGTTTGGGTAAAAGCTGAAATGTAGGATTAGGGTACCAGTTACTGTTGAGGTTATGGTAAGGGTGGATATTATATCTAGTACTAGAGATTAGGGTTGAGCTGGCATTTATGGTAAGAGTACAGGTTACTGTTGTGGTTTGGGTAAAGGTAGCTGAAGTTTAGGATTAGGGTACTAGTTACTGCTAAGGTTAGAGTAAGGGTAGATATTATTGTTGTGGTTAAGGGGCGTGGCTAGCTTTCTAACATGGCAGATGCACTTTAGCCAAGCTCTTCAAGGCATAGTGGTAAAATTATCTTAGAGTCACCTCATGGCTCAGCTAAAAAGTGGTATTGCTGTAGTTTGGTGACGTGGGGTAAATGACCTCAGGCAAATGTAAAAATAAACAATCAAAACTTAACTTTGCAACAGCAGAGCCATCAAAAGACGTGCGCCGGGGGTCGGAGACCCACACAAGACATCAGGCCCTAGAGGCCAAAACAGCAGAGCAAAGTATGTCTGAATTGGAGCGCTCACTAGCAGGGGTCCCAGCTACCTTGGCCCAAATGCAACACAAAATGAAAGTGGGTGTCACAAATATTACAGCACAAATAACGCACCTGCAAAGCATGGTTACTGGCCTCTCTGAAACTACTTCAGCCCACTCGATGCAGATCTCTGAGCCGGAGCATCGAATGAGCAGCCTGGAGAACTCTCTCTCTCTCTCTCTCTCTGCTGTTACCAATGAAAGGAACAACCTAAAGAAAGAATTGGGGGAGCTTGCAAACAGGGTTGACGATCAAGAAAACCGATCCCGGATCTCCAACTTGCACATAGCAGGCCTGCCGGAGGGGGTGGAAGGACGGAACCCTGACAAAAACCTACATAAATGGCTTGTGGATCATCTAGAGTGCCACAAGAAGCTTCAACATTTGAAGTAGAGTGCACACACAGGGTGGTCCCAGCTCCAAGACCTGGGGAAAGACCATGCCATTGCCGTATCAAATACCTCAGGTATGTGGACAAAGAGGTGGTTCTCAAGAGTACAAAATCTAAGGGCCCTATCTCTGTTAACAAAACAAATGTATATATTTTCTAAGATTACAGCAGGGAACTGCAGCTTCAATGGCAAAAATTCAACTCCATTAAGTCAAAGCTGTTTAATATGGGGTGGTCCTTTGCCTTCATGTACCCAGCTAAGCTGCACATAGACAGGCCGGGGAGCTCACCAATATTTTTTTCTTGCCCTAAAGCAGCTCAGAAATGGGTCAAGGAAGAGTGTAAATGGAAAGGGGACAAAAGTGATGCCACTAACGGATAAATGTTTTACCTACTACTGGTATGGGTCAGCAAGTAGAGAACAACCCGCCACAATGCAGGAGCAGGAGCTGAAGTGGGCCTAGGCATCGGCCTGCACCTCGCTGTGAATCAGCTTCGCTAAGACTCACCTCTTCGGGGTTGCTCCCATAAAGGGAATCACCTGCTCGTTTTCCTTTTTTTTTCTTTCTTTCTTTCTTCTGTAAATTCGCCATACTTGAAGGTGAGGTGGCCATAGTTTCATCAATTGCAAGTCATCTTGGGGAAATGAAGTGATTATCCATCATTACCCCCCAACCATGTCTGGGGATATGGGTACCGACGGGGAGGGGCAGAAATGCTTATAACTGGCCGGATGGATAGTCTAAAAATGGGGGGTTATAAGCCTGCTATGTCCATTAAATAGTGGAGCAAACTGGTTCTTGCTGTATTAATGCTTCTCTCTCTCTCTCTCTCTCTTTGGTTAATCCTTGAAATTGCCTGTGAAGTATCAAAGACCAGTCATGGATTTTTTTTTTTTTTTTAGTTGTTTAACCAGGAGTAGCACACTAAGCTGAAAGCTTTTTTACAGGAGCAACCTGGGAGCACAAGGAAGTTAAGTGACTTGCTCAGGGTCACACAGTATGCAGGTGGAAGCTGTGGGATTCAAACTCAGGTCTGGTCTGCTGGATGTCACCAGATTTGCAGCTCAGAGCCTTAAACCACTGCGCTATACTGCCTCCCTCATGCGTTTCTATGGTTTATATCTCGCGATTTTGTACTAATATTGCATCTGCCTGTCCTTAACTCTACATAGAGGGCTGATTCATTTTGTTAATACCCAATAAGTGACTCATTACTATGTACTTAAATAATACTCAGTGTTAATCGTGTAGGGCCGTGGGGGCCTCATAGGAATCTAAGAGTTCAGTTTTGTGCCTAACTATTTGATTAGGATGTTTAATTACTTAATCATCTTGATGTTCACCAGTTGTTTGCAGGGGTTTTTCTTCAGGCACCACAGTGCCTGGAGAGCAGGGGCATGTGAGGGAGGGAGGGGCTGGGAATTGTTGGGGAAGCTTTTGGGGTTTTGGGGGTAGGGATGCTTGGTTTAGTGTGAGGGGGAGGCAGGGGGCCATGTCACCGGAGGAGACAACTTATGCTGGAAACCTTTGTCGGCAGGCAGGGCCACAGGGACCGGGGGTGGCATTTATGGGAGCAAGGGTGATTGTAGGGATTTGGTTAATTTGGAGAAAAACAAGGATGTTGTGGTGTGAAACAAAATATTCTATTCAGCTGTTAAATGACAAAAATCAACAACTGCATAAGAGAGGACGTAACATAAAGGGAAAATTGGCAGGGATGTCCCTGAAAAGAAGGGCCACGAGAAGTATGCAACAACTAGTATACAATGGCTAACACAATTAAGGTGGCAACCTGGAATATAAATGGGTTAAAAATGGTAGTTAAAAGGAAATGTTTCTTGAACATGGCCAAGAAGTCTGGATGGCAGGTGGTACTGGTACAGGAGACCCACATGTCATCAAGTGAAGCAGTAAAAACCAGTGCCTCATTTGGGGGGTACTTGGATATCTTCAGCCTTTTCCATGAAAGTGAGAGGAGCCTCAGTGTGGTTCCCTCATGGAACCCTGGTCAAGGTTTTGGGGAAGATCATAGATCCTGTGGGCAGATATGCTCTGTTAAGGGCAGAATTGATAGGGGTGGTCACATTGTCATTTGGATCAGTCCGCCCCCTAATGTGGAAGATCGGGCTATTTTCAAGCTAGTCCTGGACATGGCAGGGTAGGCAGGGCCTTGGCTCCTGGGGGGTGACTTTAATTGTGTCAGGGAAACAGTCTTAGACTGGTCTAATCTGGCCCCAATCCCACTCTCTAGAAATGCATGAGCA
This sequence comes from Neoceratodus forsteri, assembly GCA_016271365.2. NCBI lineage: Eukaryota > Metazoa > Chordata > Ceratodontiformes > Ceratodontidae > Neoceratodus > Neoceratodus forsteri. The sequence goes on along the minus strand of CM028129.1, from coordinate 143,187,875 downwards.
CTTGGTGAGCTGGAAACAGAGCTTAGCCTAATAGATGTGTGGAGACATGTTAATCCCACAGGAAGAGACTATAGTTTTTACTCCCATGCACACCAATCGTACATGTGCCTGTGTAGGTTGCTGCTCAGACCTTCATTACTACCAGGGGTAGATATAGTGCACTACTCACTCATACTCCTTTGGAACCGTGCCTCTCTCACTTTAGGATTGGCTAACCCCGACTCACCCCCTCTGGCCAGACAATGGAGGCTGGACCCACTACTTCTTAAAACTCAGAAATATTTGGGGGCAATGGCCAAGAATATTCAGGAATTTCTCCAGTTTAACAGAAGGGGGGACACCTCACACCAAAGCAGATGGGAAGCTTTAAAGGCCTACATAAGGGGACAAACAATCGCCTTCTCTGCCTATGCCAAAAAAGTAAATGAGCAGGAAGTTAAGATTGAGGTGTGTGAGGAGGCATATAAAAAGCGACCTACAATGCTACTGTATAGGGTTATCCAAAAATTGAAATGGCGGTACAATATGCTCAGCAGCGCAAGAATGGAACAGCTATTTTACTTGCAGATGCGGGGCTTACTATGATGGGGATCATGGCTGTAAGCTCTTGGCCTGGCAATTGCACCATAGGGAGGGTGAGAGAAATGTGGGACAGATCCACAACACAACAGGTCAGCTAGTGCAGAACCCCATGGCAATCGAGGAATTCTTAAATGCCTTTTATAGCTCCCTTTACTCATCTGAGGTTACCCCAACCCTGCAAGAGATAGATATTTTCTTCCCCAGGGCCCCTATGCCCACTCTAGACAGAGCGACCTCTGTCCACTTGGACTCTCCCATATCCAGGGACAAAGTGAGAACCGCTGTTAAAGCTTTGAAGGTAGGGAAGGCCCCAGGACCAGATGGCCTGACGATAATTTTTTTTTTTAAGGCCTTCAATAACCTATTAATTGATCCCCTGTTTGATATGCTTCAGGAGAGTTTGGACAAGGGAGAGCTGCCCCCTTCAGATGGTCAGCTACCATCACTGTGTTAGCAAAACCGAGCACAGACCCCACCTGGTGTGCATCCTATAGACCAGTATCTTTGCTTACAGCCAATTATAAAATACTGGCAAAAGTTCTGGCCTCACAACTGGACCCAGTGCTTCCTGATTTAATTCACCCAGATCAGGCCAGCTTTGTGAAGGGGCACAAGGGGAAACACAGTATTCACTGAACCCTTAATGTGGTGCATCGGTGGGAAGGGGCAGCTCATAAACATGGGGCAGCTGTCTTAGCACTAGACACTGAGAAGGCCTTTGACCACGTGGAGTGGGGGTACTTTTTTGAAACATTGAAGAGGGTGGGAATGAGCCCCGGTTTTATTTCTTAGGTGAAAACCTTGTACACCAACTCTCAAGCCCAAATAGCAGTGAATGGCTCAGTGACCTCCCCTTTTATTCTGGGGCGGGGAACCAGACATGGATGTCCCCGTTTCCCATTATTATATAGAAACATAGAAACATCGAATTTGACGGCAGCTAAGGACCGCTTGGCCCACCCAGTCTGCCCATTTCCCTGCCTACTGGATAAGCTGCAGATCCTAGTTAACCAGCAGCCTACTTCTTCCTACCCCCACCCCCTAGAATTGCCTTATGACTGTCCCATGCATGCTTGAATTCCACCAATTTTGACTCCACGACCTCCTCAGGCCCGTTCCATGCATCCACAACCCTCTCTGTGAAAAATACTTCCTTAAATTACCTCTGAGCCGCCCCCTCTATCTTCAAATTTCCCCTTGTTCTTGCACACCTCTTTTTGAAAGATGCTTCCCTCTTGGACTTTGTTGATTCCCTTGAGGTACTTGAAAGTTTCTATCATGTCCCCTCTCCCTCCTTTCCTCGAGGCTATACATATTAAGCTCCTTAAGTCTCTCTTCATATGTCTTCCGGTGCAGACCCTGCACCATTTAGTGCCCTCCTCTGGACAGCTTCCATCCTGTCTATGTCTTTGCGAAGACTGGGTCTCCAGAACTGCACACAGTACTCCAGATGGGGTCTCACCAGCTGTCTGTACAGAGGGATAATAACTTCCTGTTTTCTACTGGTGATGCCTCTCCCTATGCATCCCAGTATCCCCCCAGCCCTGCTTGCTGCTCTCTCACATTGCTTGCCCACCTTTAGGTCATCTCATATGACTACCCCCAGGTCCCTTTCCATTGTTGTTGTTGTTGTTGTTTTGTTGTTGTTAGTATCTCACCCCCATTGTGTACTCTTCCCCTGGGTTTTATGTACTTTCACTAGAGCCACTGGCGGTTACCCTACAGAAACACAAAGGGTTTAGGGATCTGAGAGGGAGAGGGTCTGAACACAAAGTATCATTATATGTCGTCGACTTACTTTTGGATTTACAACATCCTGCCCAAGACCTACCTGAGGTGCACTGGTTGATGAGGGAATATGGGAGGCTGTCAGGCCACAAAGTAAGTTGGACAAAGAGTGAACTACTTCCAATTGGGAAACTGGAGAGAGCTAACCTATTAATGACTTTGGGGGCTTACAATTGGTAACAAAGTTGAAATACCTTGGTATCTCAATCTCAGACAAAACCAACTCCTTACATGCAATAAATTACAAGCCCCTACTATCGAAACTCTCGGAAGACTGTGAGAGGTGGAGGGCTCTACCACTGTCTATACTGGGGCGGGTTGCGGTGCTCAAGATGCCAGTCCTACCTAGGTGCCTATATTTATATCAGGCCATGCCCATCAGGGTCCTAAAGCCCACTTTAAGCTCCTATACACAATGCTACACAGATTCCTCTGGCGGGGTAAAGCTGCCAGGATAAAGAGAATGATATTGCAAATGCCCATGAAACATGGGGGGGTCAGACTTCCCGACTTTATGCGTTACTATTGGGCTGCCCAGCTGGCTTTTCTCCTGGCTGGGGACTCAGTGGTAGGGAACAGTTGGATCAGTCTTAAAGAAGACTCATTATGTGGAACATTGCGTGCAGATCTGCTGGCGCTGTGGCCCTGTGGTAGCTCTACTACAAGTTTCCAACCCTTTACTGCTAATCCCTGAGGGTATGGTGGATGCCCACCAGCAAATCAAGCATATTAAATGGGCTTCTCCTTTTACTGGAATAATAACAGCTGCCCGTGTCGGGGGGACTGTACAGTCACTTTAACCCAAAGGCTATTGGCATGGAAGCATAGAGGTCTAACCACTGTAAATCAGCTATGTAAGGAAGGAAATATATTAGATTTTGCATCTATTCGTAACAGATGGAGCATTCCTGTGGGGCATTATTTTGTCTATCTAACGTTCAAATATTGGTTTGGCACCTCTGTATCACCACTGAATAACTGGGCCCCCCCCTCTCCATTTGAGGAAGAGTTATATAAACCCCAACCCTGTAGGAAACCACTTACCACATACTATCAGACACTTCAGGGAAGAGATGACCAAGCAGCTTCGAGAATTCAAGCGGCATGGAGTACTGACTTACACACCTCGGTTGACCACAACACTTGGGGACTGGCGAGTCGGCACCTATAGAACTGCTCCCGGAGTAATAAGTTCAGGCAAGTTCAACTAAACTTTATGTATAGGGCATATATTACCCCCAGTAAATTACTCTCAGTGGACTCACAGAAATCAGGTGACTGCCCTAAATGCAATTGTGAAGAGGGTGACTTTTTACTCATGGCCCTGACCTATCCAAAAGTGATCCCCTTTAGGCATGGAATGCACCAAATTATGAGAGGAGTCCTGGGATACAGCCCCTCTAAGTCCCCATTAGAACTTCTGTTGGGTGCCGACTCTTGTCATCCGGAGGGTGGTAAAACACATAATTCTCTATGGTCCTTAGCATTGGTCAATGCACACAAACCTGTAGCTCAGACGTGGATGTCCCCTTCTCCCGTCACCATCCAACAGTGGGCCAGTAATTTAAAACTCTGTACATCCCTGGAAAGAGCACAACTGTTTGCTTCCAGGAAAAAAGCATTTATGGACACTTGGTTCCCACTCATGGTAGCGATAGAGAGCGGAGTGTTTCCTACCTAGGTTTTATTAGTCCATTAAAACATTGTAACTCAGATAACCCCTCTATATGTGGGTAGTTCCACACACCCCACATTTCCCTTACAGACGGTCCCAATAGGTTAGATAGTCCTCTAAAGTAACTTATTATCCCAATATAGGGTTCCTGCTTGGTATATATGATAATTGCATTGTTAAATCTAATGTGTGATCTAAAAGTAATTGGCTGGGACTTGCTGTCAGTGTACCAGAACTAACGAATGATGCCTTTTACTGCATACTGTCTTTTCTTTATTCAATGCTGGATGTATAATCTAACTAAGGATGTAATGTGATTGTTTCACCTCTGCAACACTTTCTGAATAAAAATATTTTGGAAAAAAATTGTGGTGGTTAGGGTAAGGGTAGATATAACATTCGGTACTAGGCATTAGAATTGAGCTGAAGTTTAGGATTAGGATGCAGGCTACTGCTGAGGTTAGGGTAAGGAGTAGATGTTACATTCAGTATTAGAAGTTAAGGCCAAGCTAGAATTCAGGGTTAGGATACAGGTTACTGCTAAGGTTAGAGTACGGGTAGCTGGAGTTTAGGGTTAGGTTTAGGACTACTGCTGAGGTTAGGGTAAGGCAGAGATTATTACTGAGGTTAGGGTAAGGACACGGATTATTGCTGAGGACAGGATAAGGGTAGCTATTATTGCTGAGGTTGGGGTAGGGTAGATATTACATCCAGTACTAAAGGTTAGGGTTGAGCTGAAGTTTATAGTTAGGATACAGGTGTGCTGCAATTCGGGTTATGGTACGTGTTACTACTGAGGTTAGGGTTAGGGTACGTGTCACTGCTGAGGTTAGGGTTCAGGTATGGTTTACTGCTAAGGTTAGGGTTAAGGTATGGGATACTGCTGAGGTTAAGGTTAGGGTACAGTTACTGCTGAGGATAAGGTTAGGGTATGCGTTACTGCTGAGGCTAGAGTTAGGGTATTGGTTACTGTTGAGGTTAGGGTTCGGGTATGCATTACTGCTGAGGTCAGGGTTAGGATATGGGTTACTGCTGAGTTTAAGGTTTGGGGATGTGTTACTGCTGAGATTAGGGTGAGGTTAGAGATTACATCCAGTATTAAAGGCTTGGATTAACTGAAACCTATGGTTATATATATGTTACTGCTCAGGTTAGAGTAAGAGTAGCTGAAGTGTAGGGTTAGAATATGAGTTACTACTGAAGTTAGGGTAAGGTGAGGACACCTTCACCTGTGACCTCCCAGACTCAATTCTGTTGTACAGCAGCCTCATGCTGTATGGGACCCAACAGAACTGGCACCTGTCATTTGTACAGTTAAAGTTGTAGCAGTTTTTTTTCCCCAATTTCCCCTGCTCTCTCATCACCCCATCAGTGTCATATTATGACATCACTGGCTTCAGCAGTGCACAGTTTCTCATGTGCAGGAGGGCAGACATTCGTGGCCTGCTACTAGAGACACTGTGGCACCCTCTCCCAGTTGACAGAACCCTGCCATAGGCAGCACCCCTCAATCGCATCCACCAGTTCATGAATGGCCCAGGCCCGCTCCTGAACCTGGGTCACTAGCGTAGATCATGGCAAGCTATCACTAGGCAACTGGACATCAGGACAGAGGTTAGGCTGAATGACAACAAACTAGAGGCAAGTCTACTATTAGAAGTTAGGGTTGAATTGGATACCAGGGTTATGGCAGAGGTAATAGCTGAGGACAGTAGGGTAGTACTTAAGTCCAGCATGACAGTTTAGGATTGAATTGAGGGTAAGGACTGGGATAGAGAATAAAGTAAATGGGCTTCGGTTTAAATATTTTGGGGGTGGGGTTGTCTCATTGTAATTGCTCCTCCATAATACTCAGCTTCTTTGTGTACAGTGTATAAAAATGCCGAAATTAACATATTTAAAATAAATTAAAAACTTCAAATGTCTTCTTTTTCAGCATGTCAGTGTGACCCCCAGGGTTCAACCAGTGGAGTATGTGAGAAAATTGGTGGACAGTGTATATGTAAACCTAATGTAATCGGCCGGCGCTGTGACCAGTGTGCCCCCGGGACATACCAATTCGGTCCCAATGGCTGCATTCGTAAGTCATGCAGACTGATTCCTTCACTCCTCTACCTATGTAACCAGTGCAGTTTGAAAAGCAAAGAAGCTGCAAGAGAGAGAGAAGTGTGTGTGTGTGTGTGTGTGTGTGTGTGTGTGTGTCTGCACATGCATGCACCCATTCATGCTTATGTATGTGTGCATGCTTGTGTGTTTTCTTTGGGGGGCAATTCATTGGAAGTTGTCCACGCCATGGAGTGTGCAAGTCTATCATGCAGTCTCACTGTAGGCAACCTTCCTTCTATTTTCTTGTCTTGCCCTGATCGTTCTAGTCCAACCCTATCAGTGCATCAGTGGGATCAAAATACTATGCTGCAAGGCAATACAGTTTAGGTAGTTTGTGGTTTTGACTTAGATAGTAATATAGTAATTTAAGGTCAGAAGGAACTCTAGGTCCATTTTGTCTATTCACCTTTTTCATAAGCAAGGATGGAAAAAATATTATGTGAAAAATATGTACTAATTCCTGGAGAAGGGCCCCACGCTGCCTCTGAATCCTCACAATCATGGGTGAAGGTAAGTGGAGTGCCCAGTCTCGGAGGTGCCTGGGTCTGAAGGGGGGGGACAGCAGACCAGGAGTATATACACCTCTATAAAAAATGACCTTCACTTTTTTTCCTCTTCCACTATCATTTTCCTCTTTAGTTTTGCTCCATTTTCTGTGTGATTCAGGCCTTAATTTTTATTTCACTATCCCCACAGCATGCAACTGTCACTCTCAGGGGTCTGTCAGCAATTTCTGTGACCCTGTCTCCGGGCGGTGCCAGTGCCATCAGGGTGCGACTGGGCGGCAGTGTGACCTGTGCCATCCGGGACAGTGGGGCTTCCCAACCTGCAGGCCCTGCCAGTGTAATGGTCACTCGGAGGAGTGCGACTCAAAGACTGGGGAGTGCCTAGGCTGTCGAGACTACACCACTGGACGTCACTGTGAAAGGTACGTTCTTCGCATTGGACAGCATAGTACAGGCATAAGGGCTAAGGTTCCAGAGCATGAATGGGAGGTTGGAGGGTGTGTGATCTAAACTTAAGTGCTTCTGACAACTAGGTATAGTACGATAACCATGTTTCACAATAACCACAGCAAGTTTCACTGACGATATTGATGTGTCTGTTTACTTGTATTGCAATAACAATTCTTCACAATATACAATGATATATTGTGACAAAGTATGAAAAATTCAGTTTTCCATTCTACTACACTATTTTCGCAAAATAATTTAGAGTGTTGAGGGTCCCTCCCACAAAACACAAACCTAATGCAATAACTATAATCCTTTTTTCAAGATTATCATACCGTGAAAATCTTCTTCTTATGACATCCCTACTGACAATACGAGATACTTTGAAAAAACAGAAATGCTATTATTGTTAATCATTTTTATTGAACATTTCAACAGCATTACAGAGCATATTATATATACATCATATGTACTGTAGGTCATAGACAGAAGTTAGATACAGCTGTGCTATAATGATCATTGACAAGGCACCATAATATAGAGGTGCAGAGCTAATACCAGATATAGTCACCATTTCAGATTAAGTACTACGGTACAGTGCTAATATGCTGGGGGGAGTATGCCAACAGTCTACCCCTTGGCGGCCCGGTGGTGTAGAGGGCTGAGGAACTGGTGCCTTTACCACTTACCACGCTGGTGACCCAGGGTCAGGAGCAAGCCCAGGTTGCCAGAGGTTGGTCGGGGGAGAGAGAATCGAGCATCTGACAGACAGCTCTTCTCTCTCGGGGAAGGGTGGGTTGTGGATCCCTGGCAGCAGCAACACCATGCGGAGGCATGCTGTGCAATAGCCCAGACCACACAAGATATCAGGAGAAGGGACGGCGGACATCCGGGGGAGGAGTGTGGACGCATACTCATACCCGTGCTTGATATCATTGCACATCCGCACCTGGGGGGGGGGGTAACCATGTAAACCAAGGAAAAACCCTCTGACTGGGAGGAAGACATCATTCCCACCACCACACCCATGCTGGATCCTCCTCCCCGGGACCTGACTACCTCCCTCCTTCACCTCTGCCCGCCTTGGCACTGAAATGAATGGTTGAAAGTTTGCCGCGGCACAGACTATGACCCCGCCTCGGGGGGGGGGAGAGACTGAGGGATACCAGGTAGGTGTGTCGCGAGTGGGTTGAAGGAACAGAATCTCCAGTAGCGGGGATCACAGCAGGACTGGATAAGGTGGGGGTGACCGATGGGGTCCCTGAGAGAGAGGCGATGGGAGGGAAAGAAAGTTGATAAAAAAAAGAGTCTACCCTCAACCAAGATCAGAACAGAACTATGTACAAATCTCAAACATAAAGTGGCATCACAAATTTAGAAAGCCATGTTTTTCACCAGAAACCCAGAACATGTAGAAACATAGAATTTGACAGCAGATAAGGACCACTTGGCCCATCCAGTCTGCCCATTTCCCTACCTAATGGCTAAGCTGCAGATCCTAGTTAACCGGCAGCCTACTTTTTCCTACCCCCATCCCCTAGAATTGCCTTATGACTGTCCCATGCATGCTTGAATTCCACCACTGTTTTTGACTCACGACCTCCTCCGAAGGCTGTTCCATGCATCCACAACCCTCTCTGTGAAAAAATACTTCCTTACATTACCTCTGAGCTGCCCCCTCTATCTTTAAATTGTGCCCCTTGTTCTTGCACACCTCTTTTATTGAAAGATGCTACCCTCTTGGACTTTGTTGATTCCCTTGAGGTACTTGAAAGTTTCTACCATGTCCCCCCTCTCCCTCCTTTCCTCGAGGCTATACATATTAAGCTCCTTAAGTCTCTCTTCATATGTCTTCCGGTGCAGACCCTGCAACATTTTAGTTGCCCTCCTCTGGACAGCTTCCATCCTGTCTATGTCTTTGTGGAGGTTGGGTCTCCAGAACTGCATACAGTACTCAGATGGGGTCTCACCAGCTGTCTGTACAGAGGGATAACAACTTCCTGTTTTCTACTGGTGATGCCTCTCCCTATGCATCCCAGTATCCCCCCCCTCCTTACTGCCCTCTCACATTGCTTGCCCACCTTTAGGTCATCTGATATGACTACCCCCAGGTCCCTTTCCATTTTTTTTGTTGTTAGTATCTCACCCCCCATTGTGTACTCTTCCCCTGGGTTTTTGTTTCCCAGGTGCTTTACCTTGCACTTCTTAGCATTGAGTCTAAGCTGCCATACATTTGACCATTCCTCTAACCTTGCCAAGTCCCTTCTCATCCTTTCCACCCCACCTTGTGCATCAACTTTGTTGCATATCTTAGTGTCATCTGCAAAGAGACATACTTTTCCTTCCAGTCCCTCTGCAATGTCGCTTATGAAGACATTGAAGAGGACCGGTCCTAATACTGAACCCTGCGGTACCCCGCTAGTAACTCCCTTTTCTTCAGAGTGGATTCTATTTACTGTTACCCTCTGTGTCCTGTTCTTCAGCCAATTCTTTACCCAGGCTGTCATCTTGGGACCCACTCCCAGGCTGGCTAACTTGTATATTAATCTTTTGTGTGGGACTGTGTCAAATGCCTTGCTAAAGTCTAGGTAGGCCATGTCCATAGCCCCTTCCTGATCTGCTGTTTTGGTCACCCAGTCAAAGAAATCTATTAGATTCGTCTGGCATGACCTTCCCGCTGTGAATCCATGCTGCCTTGGGTCCTGTGCCCCTCTAGCCTCTAGGTACTCGACAATTCTTTTTTTCAGAAGTGATTCCATCATTTTCCCTATCACTGAGGTTAAACTAACAGGTCTGTAGTTTCCCGCTTCTGCCCTGCTCCCACTATTGTGAAGTGGAATCACATCTGCCCTCCTCCAGTCCTCAGGTACCACCCCATCCTCCCATGATTTGTTAAAGAAGGTAGTCAGTGGTGTCATTAGTTCTACCCTTAGTTCTTTTAGAATTCTGGGATGAATCCCATCAGGCCCCATTGCTTTGTCCAATATGAGTTATTGGCACCAGAGGGAGGCCTACTGGATGGGTCAGAAGAGCCCCACGTGGAAGGGTGTGTCTCACACAACACATCTTTTGGGGGACTGGATCAGGTCATAAACAGGAGCAGATGTACCCAGTTCTGGAGCCTACAGGTGAGATAGAAAAGGGGCCCATATATCAGTACCTGGGCAGGGTATTACAGCTGAGGTGAGCCAGTCGTTCGTAGTGAGCTATCTGGGTCAGGGTTGACAGGAGCTCTGCCATAGATGGGATTTAAGTAGAGCACGACATACACAGTAGGTGATGCTTGGCTTTGACTCTAGCTCAGAGGAGCCAATCCAAATGTGGTCTGGGCATTGAAGGAGCCTTCAGTCTGGAGCCCAGAAGGAGAACAGCTGGCAGGTCTGGGACGTAGATTCACAGGACCCTGCCAATCAGGCTCCTGACCTGTTCTCAGTGCCTCTTTAGCTTCTGGCATGACCAGATAATGTTATAGATGTCCCTTCCGACACATCTGTACCTCCAGCAGTTATCGTTTGGGAGAAGATGTGCCATATGCAACACTGCAAGGGTTCAGTATCAATGGAAAAGTATCTTGTTTTGCAGCAGCCTGCTGTGGGGGGCCCTCAGTCATGTATGAGCTATTTTCTTGCATATGCTCCACTCGCTGTCAGGAATGGGGTGCCTCAGTGCTGTGGCCCAAGCATTCCTGACAGAGGAAGACTGGTCTGGGTTACACTCCTTGGTGGTAGAATAAATAGCAGCAGCCATGCCAGAGGATCAGGGATAGACAGACCAGAAGGGGATGGTCCCCCAGAGTTACCACAGCCCTCTTCAGGGTCTTCAGTGAAGGGCTCTGAGCACTTCATAATTGAAGAAATCTCCAAAATTCAATTTTTAGGCAGACCAAACTGATCCGCAGACCCAAGAAGGAATTCATGGTATTAAGATGGAGGAGAAGCACATCGGAGAGGGTAGTGATTCAAGCCTGTTGCCATATATGCCAAGCAATGTCTTCTTCCCCAACATGAAAGGAGGCATTGTTCCATAAGGGGGTGAGTCTAGGGTGGGTAAGATCAATATCTAGCAGTCTGCCCAAGCATCACCAGATGGTAACCGAGTTATGAATAGTGGGATACAGTGCTGCAGTTTTGGCGGGCTGAGTGGACAAACATGTAGATGGTGGCTTCCCACCCAGCAGCTGGGTTTCGATACCCAACCAAAGGGGGAAAATGGGCAGGGTCTGAAAATCACCAGCAGGTTTGCACCGCACAGAAAGCCCAATAGTACCCTTTAAAAACCACAGAAGGCCCCACCCTCCTCTGTGCCAATGGGTTTGAAGATTTTGGCAGCTGTAGCACGGTTGTTTGCCTTCCCAAAGAAAGTTCTCCACACACACACACACACACACACACACACACACACACACACACACACATCTATCTGATCAGACCAGCTGGAAGGAATGTGAGAAGGCAAGTATGAGATGCGATGAAAATGTTTTGGAGCAGTGATAATTTTTAATGCTTCCATTTTGCCCACCAAGAACAATTGAAGCATCCTCCAGTGGTCTAGCTCCATCTTGAACTCAGTCAGCAGAGGGGTAAAGTTGATCTCACAAATTTTGCCCACCTGGGGGGTTACCTTGAGGCTAAGGTACAAAATATAGCCCGATGGACCAATGCAGCCCTAGAGTCTGCAATGTGTGTGGTAGGCATTTCTTGTTAAGGGCCAGGACCACCATCTTTCCTTGATTTATTCATAACCCCGAGATCGTCACAAATGTGTGCAGTATGTCCATCAGGGAGTGGATGCTATCATGGGCATTGCCCAGAATGACCAGTAAGTCATCTGTGTATAGTAGGATTTTGTACTGGTCCCTTCCTACAGAAACTTCCTAATGTCTGAGTGCTGGCAGGTGGCTTCTGCAAGAGGGAGAAAACACACATTTTAGACATATTTCTTTTTATATTTCATGTTTTTTCTGTACTTACTGAATCATTTTTCTTTATAATTCTGCACATTAATATGGAATCAGGATCACTGTCCCTTAGATGTATTTATTTATTTATTTTTGATTGATTGGTAGAAATGTAATTTTTACAGGCCAAATTTACATTACAGCAAACTCTATTTTCAAGTAAAAGCTTTTATTTTTCTGTTTAAAATACAGTCAGATAGAGATTTGACAAATACATGCTTTACCAAAAGATTATAGCACAACCGAGGAAAAAAGTTACACCAATGCCACATTTCCCAAAATTGTGCTTAAAGATGTCAAAAGATCTTGAAGTTCTAGTGACTGCTGCTATCTCATTCCATAGTTCAGCAGCACCAACTCCTAAGATTCTATCTCTAAATTTAGTATATTTATTTATTTTGAAAGTTTTACCGGGAAAGACATACTGAGATGGTAACAGGTCATTTCCAGATACATCCTGGAAGACTTAATCTGCTGTAGCTGCTTGTATATCTGATATCACAATCTGCTTCTGAGCAATTCTTATTCATTTTTATGTAGGCGTGCTTGCTCAGCCAACATCATGGGACAGTGCAGATTTGGAGGCGCGGTCACTGTTGGGAAAATGCAGGGCATGCACCAGTAGGTGCGTCCCTCATTCCCCAATCAGCCTGCATGCCGGCGCCACACCATGCATACTAATGTGGTGAGCACATCTAAGGAAAGGTCCACTGCAATCTGAGTAAAGCGCTCGTCAGGCGCGGTGGACCCTTCCTACGTGCTCAGCCACATTGTATATTCATAATGACCGCCCAACTGCAACCGGCGGTGCCCAATCCCTCTGCCAGCTTACTGTGGCTGCAGAGTAGTTGCCGACAGGGAGCCCTCCCCATCGGTATAAAGCAGTCCCCCTCATTGCTTATATGCTGGGGGGTGCTAATCTGGCTCTTGCCCGCCCGCTTTCCTTGTGTGCAGCCACGGTGCCCCAATCCCGTCGGCATAAATTAATCCCCTTTTATTTTTGCTGATGAGGGTGCCCAATCCCTGTTAGCTGCAGCAACCCCCAAACAGTTAGATGGCATGCAGGAGCCCACCCCAGCATGCCAAATCAATGAGAAAATAAAACTGTCCCGCGATGTTTTATTTTCACCCAGTAACACAAAAACGGTCCCTCGTAGTCTCCATACCCACACCCACCCACTGCGCACCCTGCCTCCCCACCCCATACTTACCTCCGGAGTCTGGCACGATGATCATCGGTGGACCAGGAACACGTCTGCACTCTTCAAAGCCGACTGCAAACTGAGGAAATGCCGGTAAGCTGTATAATAGAATAAATAGGGGGGTTTTCAACTTTGCTGCATACCTCAGGCATTTTTTGGAATTTTGGCACCAAATTTTCAACATGGGGTTTTTGGGACCCCTCCTCATGAATTCTTGCACTGTCATGGCATTATTCAGTCCTGAAAGTTTGCACGCACGCTCGTGACTTCGTACATTTGTAATATTTTCACTCCACATGTTCAAAATTGGCATTTTTCCACACCTCCTTATGAACAGTACAGCTGTCATTTTACATATCCTGCCTGAAATGTGTTTTGCATGCCCGGCAGAATCGCATAGTAAGCTGTGCAAATCAGTTTCGAGAACTGAGTTGAAAATGACGATGACACTGTTCATGAGCAAGGTCCTAAAATGCCTATGTTGAACATTTGGTGCCGAAAGTCCATAAAATGACTGTGCTGTAGGCGTGCATTGCACAGTTTCCACACAGCCTTGTAACTTCATACATTTGCAATATTTTCATGCCAGATTTTCACCACTGGCATTTGTGCACACCTCCTTATCAACAGTACAGCTGCCATTTTTCACAGCCTGCCCAAAACGTGTTCCTGCAACTGTGGCGCACAATGGCATGCTCGCTGTGGGAAATCACCTTTTGGGACACATTAACAAAATCACAGCACCACTGTTCATGAGGGGAGGTCCCAAAATACCTATGTTGAAAATGTGCCTAAAAAACTCCCACAAATAATTGGGTTGCGGACATCTGCTGCGTAGTTTGTATGCATGTTCATTGCTTCACCAATATTTCATATTGCCACTCCAGATTTTCAATGTTGCCATTTTTTATGCCTCCTCATGAACAATACAGTTGTCATTCTCCACATCCTGCCCAAAACTGTGTTTTCGTCCCTCTGTCACCAAATGCCACAGCCGCTGTGCAAAACTACCTTTCAGCTAACAAAGTGATTGTGCCGCTTTTCATGACGTGGCCTGACAAGCAGCTCATGTTGAACATGTACAGTGAAACTACCACTACACGCCTATGGTGTTAGGGTTTCCAACTGTAGCACCCCACTCGGTACGGACTGACAGGCGTCAGGGCTGTGACTTGGGATCATCTGATGTAATGCTCATGCCATTCCACCCCACCCACCCTGCAGCCACTGACAGGCATTGTGGTGTGTCTTGTACTGTTCGGTCACAAACTTCACCCTATGCTCCTATACTGCACCCACGTCAGCGTATTTCCTTATGGAATGGGGTAGGTATAATGCCCAAAGACCCCAAAGCACACCATGACACTTGTCAGTGTCTACAGGATAGGGTGAGGTACAATGGCATGAGCATTATAGCTGACGATCCAAAGGCACACCCCAATGCCTGTCGCTCTCTACAGGGAGGGGGTGAGGTTGGCGTCACTTCAATACTTCACTGCCATTCCTATTGTGCGCCTCTAGCTCCACCATTGCCAATGCCAATGCTAGCGCAACAACATTCAGCATTGACAAATGCTTGTTATTTTTACAATTTGTTGAGTTGGGAAGGCACACAGAACTGGGGCTTGTTCCCATTTGCATCCCAGGAGAAGGGATTACAGTAAGGGAAAGGAATACAAAAACAGAGAATGGTACAGTAGCAAACTGAAGAGCAGTCAACATCAACGAAAAGTTAAAAGGTACAATTCAGTAATATAAAATGGGTTTCATAAATCTTGAAACATGACTGGCTGAGGGTCATCTTGCCTGTGCTGTTATTTCAGCACAACACTAGATAAAGATCCAGTAGCCTCTTCACAATGTAATCAATACTATCCACACTTCTCTTAATATTTAAGTGACACAGGTCATGTTGTTTGGCTCAGCTCCTAAGGTCTGCAATTTCGCACTTGATTTCTATAGTACTACCAAAAATGGTGAGCAGCTAGAGGCCGTATCAGCCTTCAAATATCTTGGAATCCATTTTGATCCTTGCCTTACTTTCAGTGTCCACCTGAACAGTGTTACCTCCCAAATTCACCAGAAACTTGGTTCCCTTTACAGAGTACGTAACCATCTTACTGCTGATACTAGATACTAGATTGTAATTGTAAATGGAGTCCACTCTGAAGAAAGAGGGGTTACTAGTGGGGTACCGCAGGGTTCAGTATTGGGTCCAGTCCTTTTTAATGTCTTCATAAGTGACATTGCAGAGGGACTGGAAGGAAAAGTATGCCTCTTTGCAGATGACACAAAGATCTGCAACAGGGTTGATACACAAGGAGGCGTGGAAAGGATGAGAAGGGACTTGGCAAGGTTGGAGGAATGGTCAGAAGTATGGCAGCTAGGATTCAATGCAAAGAAGTGCAAAATAATGCACCTGGGAAACAAGAACCCAGGGGAAGAATACACAATGGGGGGAGGTAGTAACAACAACAAATAAGCATTTGTCAGTGCCGAATGTTGCTTGCTTCTATGTGCTGTTTAGGTATTTGGAAGTCATTGGAGTACAAATATTGAACATTTGCGAACTTACAGCGTCGTAAGGAACTGCATAGCACTACTCGTAAAACAGTCATTTTAGGAAGTTTTCACCAAATTTTCAACATAGCCATTTAAGACCTCTGCTCATGAACAGTGTCACTGTGATTTTGTTAATGTGTCCCATACATTGAGTTTGCACACCGACTGCGCCATTGTGCGCTACATGATGAAACACATTTTGGGCAGGATGTGAAAATGACAGCTGTACTGCTCATAAGGAGGTGTGGTAAAATGCAATGTTGAAATCTAGGTGAAAATATTGAAAATTTGAACTACGAGCCTGCGTGGGAACTGCATAGCATAGCTAAAGTAAAACAGTCATTTTAGGAATTTTTTCACAAATTTTCAACATAGCCATTTAAAGACCTCTGCTCATGAACAGTGTCACTGTGATTTTCTTAATTTGTCCGTGACACTGATTTCGCGCACCGACTGCGCCATTCTGCGCTACATGGGCGGAAACACATTTTGGGTAAGATGTGAAAAATGACAGCTATACTACTCATAAGAAGGTGTGGTAAAATGGCTATATTGAAAATCTGGAGTGAAAATATTGAAATTTCGTAATCTACGAGCCTGTTTAGGAACTGCATAGCATACGCTAATAAAACAGTCATTTTGGAATTTTGCACCAAATTTTTCAACATGGTTTTGGGACCCTTCTCATGAATGATGTCACTGTCATGGTGGTATTCAGGCCGAAGGTGATTTACTTGATCACTGCACAAAATCCTAGCCGAGGGCCTGAGATCTGCGATGACAGTGACATCATTCATAAGAGGGGTCCCAAAACCCATGTTGAAAATTTGTGTAAAAATTCCCAAAATGCCTGAGATATGCAACAAAGTTGAAACCCCTATCTAGGCCAATATACAGCTTCCAGCATTTCCTCAGTTCGCGGTCGGCTTTGAAGAGTGCAGGCGTGTTCCCGTCCACGAAGATCATCGCGCTGGAGTCTGGAGGTAAGTATGGGGTGAGGAGGCGGTGGGGAGGCTGGGTGCGCAGTGGGTGGGTGCGGGTTGTGGGAGGGGTCGGGAGGCGCTCATGAGACCGTTTTAGTTTTCAGGTTAAAATAAAAAAAAGATGTGTGGGACCGTTTGCCATGCTGAGGTGGGCTCCCAGCGTGGCACAGAGACTATTGAGGCGTTCAGCCGGCGGAGGTTAGGCACCCCGATCGGCCTATGGACTGATTGCCAGGCTGGGGTGGGCTCCCAGCGTGGCACCTACAACTGGGGGAGGCGCCAGCTCAGCCGACAGGGATTGGGCACCCGTTGGCACAGTGAGTCGCGAGGCGGCGCGGCTACATGTGGGGGGCTCGCTTCTTATCTCCTGCTCACTGAGCGTAGCTCCCCTTTCAAACTGTATGCTAACTGCATTTTGGGCGTGTCATAGAGACAGCTCCAAATACGCATTAGCTGATAGCCGCCTGCCAGCTCACTGACTAAATTGGAGGAGGTGACACACCTCCAAAATCTCCGATGATGGCACTGTTTCTTGCACATGCGTGCAAGCAACATAAAAAGGAAAGGGACCTGGGGGTAATCATATCAGATGACCTTAAGGTTAGCAAGCAATGTGAGAAGGCAGTAGAGAGGGCTGGGGGTATACTGGGATGCATAGGGAGAGGCATCAGCAGCAGAAAACAGGAAGTTGTTATCCCTCTGTACAGACAGTTGGTGAGACCCCATCTGGAGTACTGTGTCCAGTTCTGGAGACCCTATCTCTGCAAAGACATAGACAGGATAGAGGCAGTCAGAGGAGGGCAACTAAAAACGGTGCAGGGTCTGCAAGAGAAGCTGTATGAGGAGAGACTAAAGGAGCTTAATATGTATACCCTTGAGGAAAGAAGAGGGGACATGATAGAAACTTTTAAGGACCTCAGTGGAATCAACAAAGTCCAAGAGGTAGCATCTTTCAGAAAAAGAGACCTGCAAGAACAAGGGGCACAATTTAAAGATAGAGGCGGTTCAGGGCAATGTGAGGAAGTATTATTTCACAGAGAGGGTAGTGGATGCATGGGACAGCCTTCCTGAGGAGGTTGTGGGGTCTAAAACTGTGGGAGAATTCAAGAATGCATGGGACAGACATAACGCAATTCTTGTGGGGGGTAGGAAGAAATAGGCTGTTGGTTAACTAGGATCTGCGGCCTATCCTGTAGGTAGGGAAATGGGCAGACTAGATGGACCAAGCGGTCCTTATCTGCCGTCAAAGTCTATGTTTCTATGTTAGCCATCGCACAGAGCAGTCTACTGCCTTCGACTGAATATGGTGCATTGTAGTTGATGCTGCCTGAAATCTGTTGTTAATGTTAAATGCAGCCTTTAGGCAGCCAGATTTGCCACATCCCAAATGTCTAGGTCCCACCACTTCCACACCTTAAAGCATTAAACTGGCTACAGCCTGATGACAAAGCCCACTGGACACTCGCAAAAATTGTCTTTAGCGTATTTTTCAGACAAAACCCTCCTTGTCTATACAACTCACTCAAATTTATTAACATATCCAGCTCGTGCTCTGAGTCCAGTTATCCATTGACTACCCCACTTTTTTGGATCACTATGGGGCAAAGCTTTTTTGGTTACTAAGTAGCACCTCTTTGGAATGAAATCCCCCTGTCAGTCAGGCAGTTGCCTTCTCTCAGTGTGTTCTATTCTACCTTTAAGAGGTATCTGCTTGGTGATCATGTTTGTACCCGTTTCAGCTAATACAGCCACAACCTGACTACCTGTTTTCTCCTATTTACCCAATGCAAGCCAGCTGTATGCCTACCCATGTGTATGTATAGTTGTCCTCTGTAAACTTTTGAATGTATTGTGAACTTTTGTATTTGTAATGGCACTCAGTACCTTATTGGTGCCTGGGTCATTCCTAAAAAAGGTGTCTTTGTGTCGCCAGTGGGTTGTGATAACAGCAATCGGAGAAAAGCAATCCCCATTAGGGCAACTGTACATTGCCAAAAATCTATTTCAGCGATGTACACTACTGGCGCACAGCAAAGGGTGCTGGAGACTTATTTTTTTACCCCTAAGGGGCTCACCCTGTGCCCCTAGTAGGATTCTCCAACTGGGAGGGTGCATGTCAGAAGGTGCAAAACACACAAAAATCCAGGACAGTGCACAAAAAGCTACATCATTTAAGATCGAACGTATGTACCTCTCAACCCTAGCCTGCTACCACCATGCCACAGGCCAGCTCGGCAGTCGAATGTTGCACTAGAGCCCACAAATCCTCCCTCCCCTTCCACCTGTCGCACTGCTTGCTTGCTTCTCCCCCGTGCGTGTACATATAGCGAAATCCTGTTGCTATATTCATGGCCCTCCATCTGGTTGCCCTCCCTGCCTGGTAGCCCTGTGGACAGGTGCCATGATTGAGTCAACATTTTTGAAAGCGCTCAATTATGGTCGCAATTGTCACAGGCTATCCGCCAGTGCACCTACCCAGTTAATAAAATTTAAACAAATAAATCTCTGATTGCCGTCACAAACATGATTGCCACCTTTACTCACTAAAAACCTTCAGTTAGGCCCTAAAAATAAAACTACCATAGACTGAAAAGAATAATTAAATATCATTTACTCTCATAATACATTTCCTACACACACATGCATAAGTTAACAAATGAAGTACTACAGTAAATTTTTCATTTCTGGTGTTTCTTTGCTGACTACGAAAAATTCTCCTCCTATCCTCACCTGCATAAGTTACCAGGGAAACCTCTGCTGTTTAACTTGCTACAGCTAAAACAAAAGCCCTGGTTCCGTCTGTGGCCTTCTGTTGTGGGCCTATTGGGTGAACATACTAACAGTAGAACTGAGCAGAGGTTTGAATTCTTATATGCCATCCATAGTAAACATTCTGTCCATTGAATGTAGGAAAGATAGAAAAGAAACAAGGTGGGGGAAATGGAGGAAATAACATAAATTATAGATAACGAGCATACGAACATACGAAATTGCCGGCAGAAAAAGGCGCACAGGTCTATCAAGTCTGCCCGATTGTGCAGCTTTTAGTTTCAGGATTGCAGGAGCGTCTCTGACCAGTCACAGTGCTTCCTTCAGTTGCATGTGAGGTACTGTTATTGCTATAATAGTACCTCATCACTGGGCACTGTAATGGGCTTCTCGATGACCGCTGTTCACACCACAGAAAGGGATTGCAAAAAGGGTATTTTTTTTAAATCATGGCACAATCTGTAATAAATTTATAGGGATGCTAAGAGGGCCTCTTATGGATGTAAGAGTGTCACTTCTTGTGTCCTTATGGCATCAGAATTGCTTACCTTCGGTTTGCAGTTCTCTTGCCTGAAGAGCATGCATGGTGACACCCTTTTATCCATAAGAGGCCCTCCTAGCGTGCCTATAAACTTACAAAAGAAGGAAGAAAAGTGAGGAAACAGGTAAATGAGGTTGGTTTGGGGAAAATAAAGGGTTTAAGGGCAAAGATATATGTTTTGATGTATATAATATTTGAAGCTGAGGTGGCATGCCAATGCTGGAACATGCTAGGACTATTTTATTGGTTAAAAAAATCACTAAAATGATTTATCATGTTATTTTTGTACATTTTTAACTCCCCCCCCCAAAAAAAACAACTTGGACCAATTTTAAAATCGCAAAAAGACTCTTCATGGTATGTGTTGTGATGAGATGATGGCACACCTCAGGTGGTTGAAGACACTTGGAAAATTCACAATAATATTCAAGTTTCATTCAAGGGAAGCAGTAGGGGCAAGGCAGGATAGCCAGAACATAAGAAGGAGAGTTATAAGGTGAGAAGGACCTGTGGCTGTGAACAAGATTATAAATCGGGTCATTATATTTAGCCAGTCAGGATTGTTATTTGCAAACATTTCAGACACTCTTATAATCATAGGAGGGTCTCTAATGCAAAATATTTTAAAATTCTGAAGTTTTAAGTTCGATTGTAACAGTCCATTTTCCAAAAGGGGTTTCTCTAACTTTTTGTGACGTAAAAGAGTTTGATTTTAAATTCAAGTTTCATTTTTAAAAACTGAAATCTTGAACACGATTTATATGTTTATAGCTACAGTCCCAGCATCTCTTATAGTTATAAGTGGGCCTTCTGGAGTCCTTTGTGTGCCAGAACTGCCCAGCTTTCTTTAAAGGCACTCTATAATCATAAGAGATGCTGTGACTGTATATAATGGCAAAGCAAAGCAAGAGCAAGGCAATTTTTTTTATTTCTATGATGCCCAATCACTGAGGCTCTGGGCACCTTACATAAAGTAGGTAGGGAAAAAACAAATACAAAACATACGATAAACAAATAATATACATAAATATTAAAATGATAAATATAATACTATAAAAGCAGATGAAGCTACAATTAAATTAGCTCTGGTCAACGTCAGATATCATTGGGGAAGGCCAAAGAGAACAGATGACCCTTTAGACCCTTCTTAAATTGAATAATATAATAACATATAAGAGGGGAACATGTAGTGGGACGGCTAGTTACAGTATTACGTGTGTGAGGAGAATTCATGTAAGAGAGCTTTAAAAGAGAGGGAAGAGGAGCAGAGCACTGAGGAAGAAGGAGTCAAGGTCTGAGTGAAGGAGCAAACTGCTGGGGGGAGGAAGAATGATGGGCTGGGGGAGGAGAGGAGGGCTGGGGAAAAGGAGCACAGGGCTGGGATGAGGAGGAGCAGAGGGCTGGGGAAGAAGGAGTGGAGTTCTGAGGGGACAAGCAAACTGCTGGGGGGAGGAATGGAGATCTGGGGAAGGAGCAGGAGGCAGGGGCTGGGGGAGGAGGGGACTAGATGCCTGGGAGAGAAGGAGCAGGGGGCTGGAAAGGGGCAGAGTGCTCTGGAGGGAAGTAGAGGGATAGTCGAGGAGGAGTGTTTGGCTGGGGAGGAGTTGCAGAGAGCTGTGGAAGGAGACACGAGGACTGGGGAGGAGTAGAGGGCCTGGGGGAGTAGTAGAGGGCTGTGGAGGAGAAGCAGTGAGCTGAGGAGGTGGAACAGAGGGCTGCAGACGTGGAACAGTGCACTGGGGAGGTGGATTGGAGACCTGGGAAGAGGTTTCAGAGGGCTGGGGAGGAGCAGCAAAGTCTGGGAGGAGGAGGAGGAGCAGATGCCTAGGGGAGAAGGAGCAGAGGGCTATGGAGTGGCAGAGGGTTGGGAGTAGGAGGAGTAGAGGGCTAGTTGAGGAAGAGTGGAGGGCTGGGGAGGAAAGGAGAGCTAGGATAGGAGGAGCAGAGGGCTGGAGAGAAGGAGGAGGATGATTGGAGGGCTGGGGCGGGAAACAGAGAGGGCTAGGGCAGGAGGAACAGAGGTATGGGAAGGTAGGGGCAGAGAGCTGGAGGGAGGTTCAGAAACCTCAGGGAAGAAGTGGCGAGATAGTTGAGGGGGAGTGGAGGGCTGGGGAGGGGTTGCAAAGGGCTGGGGGAGGGGTAGAGGGCTGGAAGGAATAGTGGAGGGCTGGAAAGGAGGAGTGGAGAGCTGTGGAAGAGGAGTGGAAGGCTGGGGAGGTGGAGCAGAGGCCTAGGAAGGGGTTGCAGAGGGCTGTGGAGGAACAATGAGGGCTGTGGGGAGGAGGAACAGATGGCTGTGAGGAGGAGGAGCAGAGGGCTGTGGGAAGGAGGAGCACATGACTGGGAGAGAAGGAGCAGAAGGCTGGGAGGTGGCAGGTTCAGACAGTTGGGGAAGGAAGAGTGGAGGGCTAACTGATGAGTGGAGGGCTGGGGAAGTAGCGAAGGGTTAGGATAGGAGGAGCAGAGGGCTGGGGAGGAGGAGGAAGAGGATTGGAGGGCTGGTGCAGGAAACACAGAGGGCTGGGGGAGGGAGAGCAGAGGTCTGGTGAAGAGGAGGAGGAGGAGGATGAGGGAGGATGGGGTGGAGGATTGGGGGAGGCACAGAGGTCTTGGGGAGGAGGAGCAGAGGGCTGGTGGAAGGTTGTTGCAGAGGGCTGGGGGAGAGGAAAGAAGGCAGATTTACTAGCTGTGGTTTTGTGTAAGCACAGAACACAGGAACCATGCTCACTCAGTGGGTGCAGACTTGGAATCACAAAAGCAAAAGACACAAACAGTTGAAGCCCTAAGATTGTTGCTGTAGCAAAACATTTTTTTTTTATTTTACAAAAACATAAAAGTGACGCACATTTACAAAGTAGAGAGCTTTTGGGGGATGATGCTTTTTTCTCCCCTGGGAGACTTGCTGTTAATGGAATAACTCTTCCCAGGCTTCCATACAGTCTACCCTCAGCTCCAGCTCCCTGGAGGGTGAACTTTCTTGATCCCCCAGGGCATGGACACATACCTGATGAGCCACACTCTGAACATGTGTGATCTCCACTTTTGGAGTGGCTCAACGTCTGTAGGACAGAGGATTTCTCCTTGACTCCCCCATAGCTCCGTCTTACAGTTTAGGATACCTTCTTCCATCAGCATGAAACTTGAAGGGGGTCCATGGATGATTGACTTGAGGGGAGCCTACCAAATCTCCACCTGTAACTTACTCCTTCATTTGACCACGGTGACTACGAGATCTCAACTCTCCTTACATCTCTGTTCTCTTTGTTTCCCCTCTAACCTGTTATCTCTCTCTCTCTCTCTCTCTCTCTCTCTCTCTCTTTCTCTCTCTCCCTCCCTCCCTCCCACTTCTTCTTCCCGGCCAGTATTTTGCATTCCTTGGAGCTGGGACTCATTCACAACCCACTCAAAACTCAAGAACTGAGTGGTGCACATCCCTTCTGTATATCTCTTGAGTTCGTTGGGTGAGAGAACTATGAAGCGAAGCTGAGCACTGCTGGCACACAAAGGACTTGAGAAAAAAATTCTTATTACCGTAAGAGACCCATAAACTGTATGTATAAATGTATTATAAATCATGTAAAGATCTTTGCTAAAAAATATGGGAATTTTAATTTAAAATCAAAATGTTTTCCTTTGCAGAATATTAGAGAATCCCCTTTGTAGGAAATGGACTGTGCCAACTGAACTTAGCACTTCAGAATTTTAGAACTATGTGCATGATACAGGCTCTTATGGTTATTACAACAGTACCTGGAATGTTTAGAAATAAAAAATCCTGATTGGCTAAGTGTGATGTCATGATATATAATTTTATAAAAGATGGAAGGGGCAGGCAGCTCCCCAGCTTTTGCGTAGAAATCACATGTGCAAGCCATGCACGATGCAAAAAACTATCAAAGTTGAGGTGGGAAGGAGAGCCTGGAATCTACCAAGACCCAGGGCTTTTGTTCACTCTTTAACCCTTTACTACCTGGGCTCTACTAGTATGGGAGAGCACCTCATTGCATTTCCATGAAACATGATTAACACTCCCCCTCTCCAGTCGCATCTTACTTTGTACTGCAACATGAGGCAGGACTAACTCACCCCTTCTTTAATCACATCATGCTCTGTACCATAACATAAGGGAAGGCTACCTCTTCCCTTCTCCAATCACACCATACTCTGTAGCTTAGCAAACGACAGGGTCAATATTCCCCTCTCCAATCACACCATACTATCTAGCTTAGCATGAGACAGGGTTAATATTCCCCCACTACAATCACATCATACTATGTAGCTTAGCATGAGACAGGGTCAACATTCCCCTCTCCAATCACACCATACTATGTAGCTTAGCATGAGGCAGGGTTAACATTAACCTCTCCAATCACACCATACTGTGTAGCTTAGCATGAGACAGGGTCAACATTCCCCTCTCCAATCACACCATACTCTGTAGCTTAGCATGAGTCAAGGTCAACATTCCCCTCTCCAATCACACCATGCTCTGTGACTTAGCATGAAACAGGGTCAACATTCCCTTCTCCAATCACACCATATTCAGTAGCTTAGCATGATACAGGGTCAACATTCCCCTCTCCAATCACACCATACTATGTAGCTTAGCATAAGACAGGGTTAACATTCCCCTCTCCAATCACACCATACTCTGTTGCTTAGCATGAGACAGGGTCAACATTTCCCACTCCAATCACACCATACTATGGAGCTTAGCATGAGACAGGGTCAACACTCCCCCTCTCCAATCACATCATACTATGTAGCTTAGCATGAGACAGGGTTAACATTCCCCTCTCCAATCACATCATACTATGTAGCTTAGCATAAGACAGGGTCAACATTCCCCTCTCCAATCACACCATCCTCTGTAGCTTAGTATGAGGCAGGGTCAACATTCCCTCTCTAATCACACCATGCTATGTAGCTTAGCATGAGACAGGGTCAAAATTCCCCTCTCCAATCACACCATACTATGTAGCTTAGCATAAGACAGGGTTAACATTCCCCTCGCCAATCACACTATACTCTGTTGCTTAGCATGAGACAGGGTCAACACTCTCCCTCTCCAATCACATCATACTATGTAGCTTAGCATGAGACTGGGTCAACATTTCCCTCTCCAATCACACCATACTATGTATCTTAGCATGAGACAGGGTCAACACTCCCCCTCTCCAATCACATCATACTATGTAGCTTAGCATGAGACAGGGTTAACATTCCCCTCTCCAATCACATCATACTATGTAGCTTAGCATAAGACAGGGTCAACATTCCCCTCTCCAATCACACCATGCTATGTAGCTTAGCAAGAAACAGGGTTAACATTCCCCTCTCCAATCACCCCATACTATGCAGCTTAGCATAAGACAGGGTTAATATTCCCCCTCTCCAATCACTCCATACTATGTAACTTAGCATAAGACAGGTTTAACATTACCCTCTCCAATCACACCATACTATCTAGTTTAGCATCAGACAGGGTTAATATTCCCCCTCTCCAATCACACCATACTCTGTAGCTTAGCATGACACAGGGTTAACATTCCCTCTCCAATCACTGCATACTCTGTAGCTTAGCATAAGACAGGGTCAACATTCCCCTCTCCAATCACACCATACACTGTAGCTTAGCGTGAGACAGGGTCAACATTCCCCTCTCCAATCACACAATGCTCTGTAACTTAGCATGAGACAGGGTCAACATTCCCCTCTCCAATCACACCATAATCTGTAGCTTAGCATGAGACAGGGTCAACATTCCTCTCTCCAATCACACCATACTATGTAGCTTAGCATGAGGCAGGGTTAACATTAACCTCTCCAATCACACCATACTATGTAGCTTAGCATGAGACAGGGTCAACATTCCCCTCTGCAATCACACCATACTATATGGCTTAGCATAAGACAGGGTCAGTATCCCCCTCTCCAATTACACCATACTCTGTAGTTTAGCGTGAGACAGGGTCAACATTCCCCTCTCCAATCACTCCATACTATGTAACTTAGCATGAGACAGGGTCAACATTCCCCTCTCCAATTACACCATACTATGTAGCTAAGCATGAGACAGGGTCAACATTCCCCTCTCCAATCACACTATACTCTGTTGCTTAGCATGAGACAGGGTCAATAC
Organism: Neoceratodus forsteri; assembly: GCA_016271365.2. Lineage (NCBI taxonomy): Eukaryota > Metazoa > Chordata > Ceratodontiformes > Ceratodontidae > Neoceratodus > Neoceratodus forsteri. Next base: position 143,161,615 of record CM028129.1, on the reverse strand, counting down.
TCTCCCTCTCCAATCACATCAAACTATGTAGCTTAGCATGAGACTGGGTCAACATTTCCCTCTCCAATCACACCATACTATGTAGCTTAGCATGAGACAGGGTCAACACTCCCCCTCTCCAATCACATCATACTATGTAGCTTAGCATGAGACAGGGTTAACATTCCCCTCTCCAATCACATCATACTATGTAGCTTAGCATAAGACAGGGTCAACATTCCCCCCTCCAATCACACCATGCTATGTAGCTTAGCATGAAACAGGGTTAACATTCCCCTCTCCAATCACCCCATACTATGTAGCTTAGCATAAGACAGGGTTAATATTCCCCCTCTCCAATCACTCCATACTATGTAACTTAGCATAAGACAGGTTTAACATTCCCCTCTCCAATCACACCATACTATATAACTTAGCATGAGACAGGGTTAATATTGCCCCTCTCCAATCACACCATACTCTGTAGCTTAGCATGAGACAGGGTTAACATTCCCTCTCCAATCGCTGCATACTCTCTAGCTTAGCATGAGACAGGGTCAACATTCCCCTCTCCAATCACACCATACACTGTAGCTTAGCGTGAGACAGGGTCAACATTCCCCTCTCCAATCACACAATGCTCTGCAACTTAGCATGAGACAGGGTCAACATTCCCCTCTCCAATCACACCATAATCTGTAGCTTAGCATGAGACAGGGTCAACATTCCCCTCTCCAATCACACCATACTATGTAGCTTAGCATGAGGCAGGGTTAATATTAACCTCTCCAATCACACCATACTATGTAGCATAGCATGAGACAGGGTCAGCATTCCCCTCTCCAATCACACCATACTATATGGCTTAGGATAAGACAGGGTCAGTATCCCCTCCAATTACACCATACTCTGTAGCTTAGCGTGAGACAGGGTCAACATTCCCCTCTCCAATCATTCCATACTATGTAACTTAGCATGAGACAGGTTTAACATTCCCCTCTCCAATCACACCATACTATCTAGCTTAGCATGAGACAGGGTTAATATTCCCCCTCTCCAATCACTCCATACTCTGTAGCTTAGCATGAGACAGGGTTAACATTCCCCTCTCCAATCACTGCATACTCTGTAGCTTAGCATGAGACAGGGTCAACATTCCCCTCTCCAATTACACCATACTATGTAGCTTAGCATGAGACAGGGTCAACATTCCCCTCTCCAATCACACCATACTACGTAGCTTAGCATGAGGCAGGGTTAACATTGACCTCTCCAATCACACCATACTATGTAGCTTAGCTTGAGACAGGGTCAACATGTCCCTCTCCAATCACACCATACTATATGGCTTAGCATAAGACAGGGTCAGTATCCCCCTCTCCAATCACACCATACTCTGTAGCTTAGTGTGAGACAGGGTCAACATTCCCCTCTCCAATCACACCATGCTCTGTAACTTAGCATAAGACAGGGTTAACATTCCCCTCTCCAATCACACCATACTCTGTGGCTTAGCTTAAGACAGGGTCAGTATCCCCCTCTCCAATCACACCATACTATGTAGCTTAGCATGCGACAGGGTCAATGTTCCCCTCTCCAATCACATCATACTATGTAGCTTGGCATGAGACAGGGTCAATGTTCCCTTCTCCAATCACATCATACTATGTAGCTTGGCATGAGACAGGGTCAACATTCCCCTCTCCAATCACACCATACTATATGGCTTAGCATAAAGCAGGGTCAACATTCCCCTCTCCAATTACACCATACTATGTAGCTTAGCATGAGGTAGGGTTAACATTAACCTCTCCAATCACACCATACTATGTAGCTTAGCATGAGACAGGGTCAACATTCCCCTCTCCAATCACACCATACTATGTAGCTTAGCATGAGGTAGGGTTAACATTAACCTCTCCAATCACACAATACGATGTAGCTTAGCATGAGATAGGGTTAACATTAACCTCTCCAATCATACCATACTCTGTAGCTTAGCATGAGACAGGGTCAACATTTCCCTCTCCAATCACACCATACTCTGTAGCTTAGCGTGAGACAGGGTTAACATTCCCCTCTCCAATCACACCATACTGTGTAGCTTAGCATGAGACAGGATTAACATTCCCCTTTCCAATCACACTATACTGTCGTAGCTTAGCATGAGACAGTGTTAACATTCCCCTCTCCAATCACACCATACTATGTAGCTTAGCATGTGGCAGGGTTAACATTAACCTCTCTAATCATACCACACTATATGGCTTAGCATAAGACAGGGTCAATATCCCCCTCTCCAATCACACCATACTCTGTAGCTTAGCGTGAGACAGGGTCAACATTCCCCTTTCCAATCACACCATGCTCTGTAACTTAGCATAAGACAGGGTTAACATTCCCCTCTCCAATCACACCATACTCTGTAGTTTAGCATGAGGCAGGGTTAACATTACTTCTCCAATCACACCATATTATGTAGCTTAGCATGAGGCAGGGTCAACATTTCTCTCCAATCACACCATACTCTGTGGCTTAGCATGAGACAGGTTTAACATTCCCCTCTTCAATCACACCATACTATCTAGCTTATCATGAGACAGGGTTAATATTCCCCCTCTCCAATCACTCCATACTCTGTAGCTTAGCATGAGACAGGGTTAACATTCCCCTCTCCAATCACTACATACTCTGTAGCTTAGCATGAGATAGGGTCAACATTCCCCTCTCCAATTACACCATACTATGTAGATTAGCATGAGACAGGGTCAACATTCCCCTCTCCAATCACACCATGCTACGTAGCTTAGCATGAGGCAGGGTTAACATTAACCTCTCCAATCACACCATACTCTCTAGCTTAGCATAAGGCAGGGTCAACATTCCCCTCTCCAATCACACCATACTAGGTAGCTTAGCATGAGACAGGGTCCACATTTCCCTCTCCACTCACACCATACTATATGGCTTAGCATAAGACAGGGTCAGTATCCCCCTCTCCAATCACACCATACTCTGTAGCTTAGCATCAGACAGGGTCAACATTCCCCTCTCCAATCACACCATGCTCTGTAACTTAGCATAAGACAGGGTTAACATTCCCCTCTCCAATCACACCATACTCTGTGGCTTATCTTAAGACAGGGTCAGTATCCCCCTCTCCAATCACACCATACTATGTAGCTTAGCATGAGGTAGGGTTAACATTAACCTCTCCAATCACACCATACTATGTAGCTTAGCATGAGATAGGGTTAACATTAACCTCTCCAATCACACCATACTCTGTAGCTTAGCATGAGACAGGGTCAACATTTCCCTCTCAATCACACCATACTCTGTAGCTTAGCGTGAGACCGGGTTAACATTCCCCTCTTCAATCACACCATACTGTGTAGCTTAGCATGAGACAGGATTAACATTCCTTTTCCAATCACACTATACTGTGTAGCTTAGCATGAGACAGTGTTAACATTCCCCTCTCCAATCACACCATACTATGTAGCTTAGCATGTGGCAGGGTTAACATTAACCTCTCTAATCATACCACACTATATGGCTTAGCATAAGACAGGGTCAGTATCCCCCTCTCCAATCACACCATACTCTGTAGCTTAGCATGAGACAGGGTCAACATTCCCCTTTCCAATCACACCATGCTCTGTAACTTAGCATAAGACAGGGTTAACATTCCCCTCTCCAATCACACCATACTCTGTAGTTTAGCATGAGGCAGGGTTAACATTAACTTCTCCAATCACACCATATTATGTAGCTTAGCATGAGACAGGGCCAACATTCCCCTCTCCAATCACACCATACTCTGTGGCTTAGCATGAGACAGGGTTAACATTCCCCTCTCCAATCACACCATACTATGTAGCTTAGCATGAGACAGGGTCAACATTCCCCTCTCTAATCACACCATACTATATGGCTTAGCATAAGACAGGGTCAGTATCCCCCTCTCCAATTACACTATACTCTGTAGCTTAGCATGAGACAGGGTCAACATTCCCCTCTCCAATCACTCCATACTATGTAACTTAGTATGAGACAGGTTTAACATTCCCCTCTCCAATCACACCATACTATCTAGCTTAGCATGAGACAGGGTTAATATTCCCCCTCTCCAATCACTCCATACTCTGTAGCTTAGCATGAGACAGGGTTAACATTCCACTCTCCAATCACTACATACTCTAGCTTAGCATGAGACAGGGTCAACATTCCCCTCTCCAATTACACCATACTGTGTAGATTAGCATGAGACAGGGACAACATTCCCCTCTCCAATCACATCATACTATGTAGCTTAGCATAAGACAGGGTCAACATTCCCCGCTCCAATCACACCATCGTAGCTTAGTATGAGGCAGGGTCAACATTCCCTCTCTAATCACACCATGCTATGTAGCTTAGCATGAGACAGGGTCAACATTCCCCTCTCCAATCACACCATACTATGTAGCTTAGCATAAGACAGGGTTAACATTCCCCTCTCCAATCACACTATACTCTGTTGCTTAGCATGAGACAGGGTCAACACTTTCCCTCTCCAATCACATTATACTATGTAGCTTAGCATAAGACAGGGTCAACATTCCCCTCTCCAATCACACCATGCTATGTAACTTAGCATGAAACAGGGTTAACATTCCCCTCTCCAATCACCCCATACTATGTAGCTTAGCATAAGACAGGGTTAATATTCCCCCTCTCCAATCACTCCATACTATGTAACTTAGCATAAGACAGGTTTAACATTACCCTCTCCAATCACACCATACTATCTAGTTTAGCATGAGACAGGGTTAATATTCCCCCACTACAATCACATCATACTATGTAGCTTAGCATGAGACAGGGTCAACATTCCCCTCTCCAATCACACCATACTATGTAGCTTAGCATGAGGCAGGGTTAACATTAACCTCTCCAATCACATCATACACTGTAGCATAGCGTGAGACAGGGTCAACATTCCCCTCTCCAATCACACAATGCTCTGTAACTTAGCATGAGACAGGGACAACATTCCCCTCTCCAATCACACCATAATCTGTAGCTTAGCATGAGACAGGGTCAACATTCCCCTCTCCAATCACACCATACTATGTAGCTTAGCATGAGGCAGGGTTAACATTAACCTCTCCAATCACACCATACTATGTAGCTTAGTATGAGGCAGGGTTAACATTAACCTCTCCAATCACACCATACTATGTAGCTTCGCATGAGACAGGGTCAGCATTCCCCTCTCCAATCACTCCATACTATGTAACTTAGCATGAGACAGGGTTAATATTCCCCTCTCCAATCACACAATGCTCTGTAACTTAGCATGAGACAGGGTCAACATGTCCCTCTCCAATCACACCATAATCTGTAGCTTAGCATGAGACAGGGTCAACATTCCCCTCTCCAATCACACCATACTATGTAGCTTAGCATGAGGCAGGGTTAACATTAACCTCTCCAATCACACTATACTATGTAGCATAGCATGAGACAGGGTCAACATTCCCCTCTCCAATCACACCATACTATATGGCTTAGCATAAGACAGGGTCAGTATCCCTCTCTCCAATTACACCATACTCTGTAGCTTAGCGTGAGACAGGGTCAACATTCCCCTCTCCAATCATTCCATACTATGTAACTTAGCATGAGACAGGTTTAACATTCCCCTCTCCAATCACACCATACTATCTAGCTTAGCATGAGACAGGGTACTATTCCCCCTCTCCAATCACTCCATACTCTGTAGCTTAGCATGAGACAGGGTTAACATTCCCCTCTCCAATCACTGCATACTCTGTAGCTTAGCATGAGACAGGGTCAACATTCCCCTCTCCAATCACACCATACTACGTAGCTTAGCATGAGGCAGGGTTAACATTAACCTCTCCAATCACACCATACTATGTAGCTTAGCATGAGACAGGGTCAACATTTCCCTCTCCAATCACACCATACTATATGGCTTAGCATAAGACAGGGTCAGTATCCCCCTCTCCAATCACACCATACTCTGTAGCTTAGCGTGAGACAGGGTCAACATTCCCCTCTCCAATCACACCATGCTCTGTAACTTAGCATAAGACAGGGTTAACATTCCCCTCTCCAATCACACCATACTCTGTAGTTTAGCATGAGGCAGGGTTAACATTAACTTCTCCAATCACACCATATTATGTAGCTTAGCATGAGACAGGGTCAACATTCCCCTCTCCAATCACACCAGGCTCTGTAACTTAGTATAAGACAGGGTTAACATTCCCCTCTCCAATCACACCATACTCTGTAGTTTAGCATGAGGCAGGGTTAACATTAACTTCTCCAATCACACCATATTATGTAGCTTAGCATGAGACAGGGCCAACATTCCCCTCTCCAATCACACCATACTCTGTGGCTTAGCATGAGACAGGGTTAACATCTCTCTCCAATCACACCATACTATGTAGCTGCATGAGACAGGGTCAATATCCCTCTCTAATCACACCATACTATAGTATGCAGCATAAGATAAGGTCAGTATCCCCCTCCAATTACACTATACTCCTTGGCTTAGCATGAGACAGGGTCAACATTCCCTCTCCAATCACTCCATACTATGTAACTTAGTATGAGACAGGTTTAATATTCTCTCCAATCACACCATACTATCTAGCTTAGCATGAGACAGGGTTAATATTCCCCCTCTCCAATCACTCCATACTCTGTAGCTTAGCATGAGACAGGGTTAACATTCCACTCTCCAATCACTACATACTCTGGCTTAGCATGAGACAGGGTCAACATTCCCCTCTCCAATTACACCATACTGTGTAGATTAGCATGAGACAGGGTCAACATTCCCCTCTCCAATCACACCATGCTACGTAGCTTAGCATGAGGCAGGGTCAACACTCCCCCTCTCCAATCACATCATACTATGTAGCTTAGCATGAGACAGGGTTAACATTCCCCTCTCCAATCACATCATACTATGTAGCTTAGCATAAGACAGGGTCAACATTCCCCTCTCCAATCACACCATCCTCTGTAGCTTAGTATGAGGCAGGGTCAACATTCCCTCTCTAATCACACCATGCTATGTAGCTTAGCATGAGACAGGGTCAACATTTCCTCTCCAATCACACCATACTATGTAGCTTAGCATAAGACAGGGTTAATATCCTCTCTCCAATCACACCTATACTCTGTTGCTTAGCATGAGACAGGGTCAACACCTCCTCTCTCCAATCACATCAAACTATGTAGCTTAGCATGAGACTGGGTCAACATTTCCTCTCAATCACACCATACTATGTATCTTAGCATGAGACAGGTTAACACTCCTCTCCAATCACATCATACTATGTAGCTAGCATGAGACAGGTTAACATTCCCCTCCAATCAGACATTATACTATGTAGCTTAGCATAAGACAGGGTCAACATTCCCTCTCCAATCACACCATGCTATGTAACCTTAGCATGAAACAGGGTTAACATTCCCTCCCAATCACCCCATACTATGTAGCTTAGCATAAGACAGGGTTAATATTCCCCCTCTCCAATCACTCCATACTATGTAACTTAGCATAAGACAGGTTTAACATTCCCCTCTCCAATCACACCATACTATCTAGTTTAGCATGAGACAGGGTTAATATTCCCCCTCTCCAATCACACCATACTCTGTAGCTTAGCATGACACAGGGTTAACATTTCCCTCTCCAATCACTGCATACTCTGTAGCTTAGCATGAGACAGGGTCAACATTCCCCTCTCCAATCACACCATACACTGTAGCATAGCGTGAGACAGGGTCAACATTCCCCTCTCCAATCACACAATGCTCTGTAACTTAGCATGAGACAGGGACAACATTCCCCTCTCCAATCACACCATAATCTGTAGCTTAGCATGAGACAGGGTCAACATTCCCCTCTCCAATCACACCATACTATGTAGCTTAGCATGAGGCAGGGTTAACATTAACCTCTCCAATCACACCATACTATGTAGCTTAGTATGAGGCAGGTTAACATTAACTCTCCAAACACACCATACTATGTAGCTTCCGCATGAGACAGGTCGCTTCCCTCTCCAATCACTCCATACTATGTAACTTAGCATGAGACAGATTGTGTTCCCCTCTCCAATCACACAATGCTCTGTAACTTAGCATGAGACAGGGTCAAGATTTCCCTCTCCAATCACACATAATCTGTAGCTTAGCATGAGACAGGGTCAACATTCTCTCTCAATCACACTATACTATGTAGCTTAGCATGAGGCAGGGTTAACATTAACCTCCAATCACATCATACTATGTGGCATAGCATGAGACAGGGTCAACATTCCCTCTCCAATCACACCATAATATATGGCTTAGCATAAGACAGGTCAGTATCCCCTCCAATTACATACTCATACCTAGCTTGCGTGAGACAGGGTCAACATTCCCTCTCCAATCATTCCATACTATGTAACTTAAAGCATGAGACAGGTTTAACATTCCCCTCCAATCACCATACTATCTAGCTTAGCATGAGACAGGGTTACTTATCTCCCTCTCCAATCACTCCATACTCTGTAGCTTAGCATGAGACAGGGTTAACATCCCCTCTCCAATCACTGCATACCTGTAGCTTAGCATGAGATTAGGGTCAACATTCCCTCCAATCACAATTACACATACGAAGCTTAGCATGAGGCAGGGTTAACATTAACCTCTCCAATCACACCATACTATGTAGCTTAGCATGAGACAGGGTCAACATTTCCTCTCCATCACACCATACTATATGGCTTAGCATAAGACAGAGTCAGTATCCCCTCTCCAATCATACCATACTCAGGAAGTAGCGTGAGACAGGGTCAACATTCCTCTCCAATCACACCATGCTCGTAACTTAGCATAAGACAGGGTTAACATTCCCTCCAAACACACCATACCTGTGGCTAGCTTTAAGACAGGGCAGTATCCTCTCCAATCACACCATACTATGAAGCTAGCATGAGACAGGGTCAATGTTCCCCTCCAATCACATCATACTATGTAGCTAGCATTAGACAGGGTCATCGTTCTTGCAATCACATCATACTATGTAGGCTTGGCATGAGACAGGGTCAATATTCCCTCTAATCACACCATACTATATGGCTTAAGTATAAGGCAGGGTCAATATCTCTTCTCCAATTACACTATACTATGTAGCTTAGCATGAGGTAGGGTTAACATTAACCTCGCCAATCACACCATACTATGTAGCTTAGCATGAGACAGGGTCAACATTCCCTCTCCAATCACACCATGCTATGTAGCTTAGCATGAGGTAGGGTTAATATTAACTCTCCAATCACACTATACTATGTAGCTTAGCATGAGATGAGTTAACATTAACCTCTCCAATCATACCATACCTGTAGCTTAGCATGAGACAGGGTCCTTTCTCCAATCACACCATACCTGTAGCCACAGACATAGGTCAATATTCCCTCCAATCACACCCATACTATATGGCTTGCCAAGAGAGTCATATCCCCTCCAATTACTCTGTAGCATAGCATAAGACAGGGTCAACATTCTCTCCAATCACCCATACTTTGTAATTGTATGAGACAGGTTTAATATTCCCTCTCAATCACCATACTATCTAGTTAGCATGAGACAGGTTAATATTCCCTCTAATCACCCTCTCTGTAGCTTACATGAGACAGGTTAACATTCCCTCCAATCACTGCATACTCTGGCAGCATGAGACAGGTCATTTTCAATTACACCATACTATGGCTTAGCGCGACAGGGTCATTTCCTCTCCAATCACACCCACTACGTAGTTTGGCGGGCAGGTTAACATTAACCTCCGTCACACCATACTATGTAGCTTAGCATGAACGGGGTCAACATTCCCTCAATCACACCATACTATATGCTTTTGCATAGGGTCAGTATCCTCTCTCCAATCATATACTCTCAGTAGCTAGCTTGAGACAGGTCACATTCCCTCCAATCACATCATGCTCTGTAATTAGCATAACAGGTTAACATCTCTCCAATCACACCATACCTGTGCTGTTTAAGACAGTCAGTATCCCCTCCAATGGCTTACTATGAAGTAGCATGAGAGGGTCAGTGTTCCCCTCAATCATATTACTATGTAGCTTGGGATGAACAGGGTCAATGTTCCTCCAATCACATCATATGTAGTGGCATGAGACGGTCAATATTCCCTCTCAATTATACCTTTTATGTAGATTAGCATGTGGTGTGTTAATATTGACCTTCAATCACCATACTTAGCTTGCTTAAGGCAGGTCATATCTCTCCAATCACACCATACTATGCTTAGCATGACAGGTGAATTTTCCTCTAATCACACCATACTATATGTCTTAACAGATAGTGTCAGTATCTCTCCAGTTACCATACCTATAGTAGCGTGAGACAGGGTCAACATTCCCTCTCCAATCACACCATGCTCTGTAACTTTGCTTCAGACGTTGTTCCCTCTCCAATCACACCATACCTGTGGCTTAGCTTAATATGGTTTAGTATTCCCTCCAATCACACCATACTATGTAGCTTGCATGAGACAGGTCACGTTCTCTCCAATCACCATACTTGTAGCTACATGAGACAGGGTTAATATTCCTCCAATCACCGTACTTGTGGCTTTGCATGGCAGGTCAATATTCTCCAATTACACCTTACTATGTAGCTAGTATGAGGTAGGTTAACATTAACCTCCACCACCATATCTGTGGCCCATGAGAGCGGGTCAATATTCCTCTCAATCACACCATACTATGTAGTAGCATGGTGGGTTAACATTAACTTCCATTCACACCATACTATGTGTTTAGCATGAGATAGGTTAACATTATCCTCCAATCTTTCCATACTCTAGCTACACATGAGACAGGTCAATATTTCTCTCCACCACACTATACTTGTAGTTTAGCGTGAGGTCGGTTAACATTCTCTCCAATCACACCATATTGTGTAGCTTAGCATGACAGGGTTAGCATTCTTCCCAATCACACTATACTGTTTAGCATGAGACAGCGTTAATATTCCCTCTCAATCACACCATACTATGTAGCTTAGCATGTGAGGTTTAACAATATCTCTCTAATCACATACTATGTGGCTTAGCATAAGACAGGTTTAGTATCCCCTCTCCAATCACACCATACTTCTAGTTTAGTGTGAGACAGGGTTATTATTCCCTCCAATCACACCATACTCTGAGTTTCGCATGAGCAGGTTGCTGTTCTTCTCCAATCACACTGTATTATGTATTAGCATGAGACAGGTGACATTCCCTCCAATCACACCATACCTGTCTTAGCATGAGACAGGAAGATTCTCTCTATAGTCACACCATTATGTGGTTTTCTGAGACAGGTCAACATTCCTCCAATCACACCATACTATGTGGTTACATGAGGTAGGTTAGTATCCCCTCTTCAATCACACCATACTATGTAGCTTGGCATGATAGTCAATGTTCCTCTGTAATCATCATACTATGTAGCTGGCATGAGACAGGGTCAACATCTCTCCTATCACACCACTATATGCTTAGCATGCTGTTGTCAACATTCCTTTCAATTATACCCATACTGTAGCTTAGATGCGTAGGTTAACATTAACCTCGCCAATCTCACTCTTTTATGTAGTTTAGCATGAGACAGGTCAACATTCTCTCTCAATCACACCCTGCTATAGCTTAGCATGGTTAGGTTAATATTAACCTCTCAATCACACCATACTATGTGACAGCATGAGTAGGGTTAATATTATTCTCTCCGTCCTACATACCTAGCTATATGGGACAGGTTAACATTTCTCTCAATCACCATTCTCTGTAGTTGGCATGGACAGGGTCAACATTCTCTCCAATCACACCATATTATATGGTTTGGCATAAGACAGGGTCAGTATCCCTCTCCAATTACACTATACTCTGTAGCAGCATAAGACAGGGTCAATATTCCCTAATCCTCCATACTATGTAACTTAGTATGAGACAGGTTTAATATCTCCTCTCCAATCATACTATACTATCTAGCTTAGCATGAGACAGGGTTAATATCTCCTCCAATCCTCCATACTCTGTAGCTTAGTGCGAGACAGTTATTCTTCTCCAATCCTGCATACTCTAGCTTAGCATGAGACAGGTCCTGTTCCCTCTCCATTACACCATACTATAGCTTAGCATGACAGGCCAATTTCTCTCCAATCACACTTCTACTAGCTTACATGAGCAGGTTAACATTAACCTTCCAATCACACCATACTATGTAGTTTAGATGGTATTGGGTCAACATTTCCTCTCCAATCACATCATACTATATGGTTGCTTAGCGAGGGTGGGTATCTTCTCCAATCACACCATATTATGTAGTTTAGCATGAGACAGGGTCAATGTTCCTCTCCAATCACATCATACTCTGTGGTTTGGCATGAACAGGTTCATGTTCCTTCTCCAATCACATCATACTATGCTTGGCATGAGACGGGTCCATTCCTCTCAATCACACCATACTACGTAGCTAGCGTGAGACAGGTCAACATTCCTCCAATCACACCATGCCTGTAACTTAGCGTGGGTGGGGTTTAATATTCCCTCCAATCACACCATACTCTGTACAAGCTTGACAGGGTCAGTATCCTCAATCACACCTGCTATGTAGCTTAGCATGAGACAGGTCAATGTTCTCCGATCACATCATACTAGGAACTTGGCATGACAGGGTCAATGTTCCTTCTCCAATCACATCATACTATGTAGCTTGGCATGAGACAGGTTCAACATTCCTCTCAATCATATATACTATATGGCTTAGCATGAGCAGGTTCAACATTCCCTCCAATTGCACCATACTATGTAGTATCATGAGATAGTTAAGATTAACCTCAATCATACCATATTTTGAGTTTAGCGAGACAGGGTCACATTTCCTCTCAGTCACCATACCTGTATTTAGCTTGAGACTGTTAGCATCCCTCTCAATCACACCATGCTGTGTAGCTTAGCATGAGACAGATTAACATTCCTTCAATCATACTATACTGTAGCTTAGCATGAGACAGTTATCTCCCCTCCAATCACACCATACACTATGTACTAGCATGTGGGGTTAATATTAACCTCTAATCATACCACACTATATGGTTTAGTATAAGACAGGTCAGTATCCCTCTCCAATCACATACTCTGTAGCTAGCGTGAGACAGGTCAATATTCCCTTTCAATGCACATGCCTGTAACAGCATAAGACTGCGTACAATTCCCTCCAATCACACTATACCTGTATTTAGCATGAGGCAGGGTTAACATTACTTCTCCAATCTCACATACTCTGTGGCAGCATGAGACAGGGTTAATATCTCCTCCAATCACCATACTATGTAGCTTAGTATGAGACAGGGTCAACATTCTCCAATCACCCACTATGTGGTAGTATAAGACAGGGTCAGTATCCTCCCTTTACACCATACTCTGTAGCAGCATGAGACAGGTCACATTCCCTCTCAATCCTCCATACTATGTAACTTAGTGAGACAGGTTTAACATTCCCTCTCAATCACAATTATACTATTTTACAGCATGAGACAGGTTAATATTCCTCTCAATCCTCCATACTGGCTTAGCATGGGACAGGTTATTCCTTCTCCAATCACTACATCTCTAGGTTTACATGAGATAGGTCACATCTCTCCACTTACACCACTATGTAGATTAGCATGAGACGGGTCTTCCTCTCTCCAATAACACCATGCTACTAGCTTAGTATGAGGCAGGGTTAACATTAACCTCCAATCACACCATACCTCTAGCTTAGCATAAGGCAGGGTTAACATTCCCCTCCAATCACCATACTATGTAGCTTAGCATGAGATGAAGTTTTTCCCTCTCCAATCACACCATACTATATGGCTTAGCATAGTATTAGGTCAGTATCTCTTCCATCACCATATTCTGCAGTTTAGCGTGAGCAGGGTTAACATTCCCTCAATCACACCATACTATGTAGCTTGGCATGAGATAGTCACATTCTCCAATCACACCATACTATGGTTTTGCATAAGGCAGGTCAATATCTCTCTCCAATTACACCATACTATGTAGCTTAGCATGAGGTATTAATATTAACTCTCAATCACCATACTATGTAGTTTATGGGACAGGTCAACATTCTCTCCAATCACACCATGCTCTGTAGCAGCATGAGGTAGACATTAACCTCCACCACCATACTATGTAGCTTACATGAGATAGGTTAACATTATCCTCCAATCATACCATACTCTGTAGCTAGCAGAGACAGGGTCAACATTTCTCTCCAATCACACCATACCTTAGCAGTGTGAGACCGGTTAATATCTCTCCAATCACACCATACTGTGACAGCATGAGACAGGATTAACATTCCCTCTCAATCACACTATACTGTGTGGCTTAGCATGAGACAGGTGCTGTTCCCTCCAATCACACCAGTTACTTGGTTTAGCATGGCAGGGTTAACAATAACCTCTCTAATCATACCACACTATATGCTTAGCATAAGACAGGGTCAGTATCCTCTCAATCACACCATACTCTGGAGCTTAGTGAGACAGGGTGTATTCTCTCCAATCACCATACCTGTAGTTTTGTGAGGCAGTGGGTTAACGTTCTTCCAATCACACCATATTATGAACTTAGCATGAGACAGGCCAACATTCTCTCCAATCACACCATACTGTGGCTTAGCATGAGACTGGGTTAACATTCCCCCATAATCACACCATACTAACAGCATGAACAGGGTCAACATTCCCCTCTTAATCACACCATACTATATGGTTTATGGACGGGGTCAGTATCCTCTCCAATCACACCATACTATAGCTTGGCATGAGACAGGGTCAATGTTCCTCTGCAATCACATCTACTATGTAGCTTGCATGAGACAGGTCCATTCCCTCCTATCACCATACCTGTGGCTTGGCATAAGGCAGGGTCAACATTCCTTTCCAATTACCATACTATGTAGCAGCATGAGGTAGGGTTAACATTAACTAGCCAATCACACCATACTATGTAGTTAGCATGACAGGTCATCTCTCCAATCACACCATACTATAGAAGTGAGCATGAGGTAGGGTTAACATTAACCTTCAATCACACCATACTATGTAGCTTAGCATGAGATAGGGTTATTAACCTCAATCTTTTCGTCTCTAGCTTAGCATGAGACAGGGTCAACATTTCCTCAATCACCATACTCTGTCGTAGCATGAGACAGGGTCATTTCTCTCCAATCACCATACTATTGTTAGCATAAGACAGGGTCAGTATCCTCTCCAATTACACCATACTCTGTAGCATAGCATAAGACGGTTAGCATTCCTCTCAATCACTCCATCCTATGTAACTTAGTATGAAACAGGTTTAACATTCCCTCAATCACACCATACTATCTAGCTTAGCATGGACAGGTTATTATCTCCTCTCAATCACCCATACTCTGTGGCTTAGCATGAGACAGGTTAATATCCTCCAATCACTGCATACTCTTGTAGCATGAGACAGGGTCACATTCCTCCCATTGCACATACTATGTAGTTTAGCATGAGACAGGGTCAACATTCCCCTCCAATCACAATTCCTACGTACTTGGCATGAGCGGGGTTAATTAACCTCTCAATCACACATAGTATGTACTTACATGGACAGGGTCAGATTTCTCCAATCACACCATACTATATGCAGCATAAGACAGGGTCAGTATCCCGCTCTTAATCACATACTATGTAGCATGGCATGAGACAGGGTCAATGTTCCCTCTCCAATCACATCATACTATGTTGGCATGGGACGGGGTCAATTTCTTCTCAATCACATCTTACTATGTAAGATCCATGGTGGATATCAAAGTTTTTTGTTTTGTTTTAGTCTTGGTAACCGGGTTAGGCCCACTAGGCACAAGTGCCTGTTTTCATGGGCGACCTGAGAGCACTGGGCAGTTAAGTTACTTGCTCAGAGTCGCACAGTATGCAAGTGGAGGATGTGAGAATCAAACCAAGGTCTGGTCTGCTGGATGTACCAAGCTTGTTCACAGCTCATTATTCTAACCTTTAGACTATACTGCCAGCCCATAATATAAAACTGATGACTGACAAAAGAAAACTAAGAGTAGTGTGGCACAAGTGACTGGCAGTGGTGATGGTTCTATTTGTTTTGTACACAACCTAGTCATCATATTTAGTATCACTGTTTGCAGGCTGTTGCCCATGTTCAGAGTCAGAATCACATAATTCAGTGTTTGGGGCAATTGGCAAATTGTCAGCAGTCATTTTGAGAAATGTAAGCTGTTCCACATTTACAGGACTTTGCAGTGTTCTCTGGTCAGTGACTATTCTTCCAGCTGCACTAAATATGCGTTCTGAATATATGTTTGAAGGTGAACAACTGAGGTACATTACTGCAAGATTTGCTCTATCTACCCATATTGTTCTCTTTTGTTTCCAGGAGAGTAATGGAACTTCTTCAAGACCAGTGACAGTATGGTCTGTAAAATACTCCAGGATCATTGTACTGCCTGAGATGGTTACCAGTCTGGCAGATGGGTCAGCTGCACTTTCTTTACAGGATTCTTTACAGGATACCCTCATCCACCCTCATCAGTCAGACTGGTTTCACCCATCGGTTCCCTAAAATCTGGAATTCCCTCCCACTGAAATACTACACTCCTCCTCCAACTACCCTTACCTCTGCCCTACACAATTACCTTTCCCTCAGCTGTTCCTGCTTTAACCCACCTTAATACCTATCCCCAGTTTCTGCCTTCTTACCATGACTCCCTCCTGGCAGGGTTCTCAACATCCTGAAGGGAAATCAGGAAATGGCTACCCTCCTCCTCATATTCAGTTCTTGCCTCTCCCTCTCTTCTCCACTGGCCCTTCTGGGTCACCAGTGTGCCTACAACCTAACCCCATCCTTTTTACTCCAACTTATGCATTACCTCGAGCCTGCTCCTGGTACACTCATGCACTATAAATGGTTCTATCACATTATTACTGTTTTCTACATTTATGGTTTCGTTTGTATGATTTTGGACAAGTATTGTAATTTACCCAATGTTCCACTACTGTTTATTGTACAATACCTTGTGTTCCAACTGTTGCATAATCTTACAATGTTGTATTGTTTGTACTACCCACATACTATTGTAACTGATCATCCTCACAACCCTATGTAACCCCTCCCCCCAGGTTGCACCATGAGAAGAGCAACTTGTTGTTCAGTGTGCCCTTCTGGTGAAACATTTCAATAAATAAATAAAAATACTAGTCCATGTTAGGTAGGATAGCCTAGAGGTTAGCATAATGAGCTGTGAATGAGCTTGGTACATCCAGCAGACCTGGGTTTGATTCCCACAACCTCCACTTGCATACTGTGTGACTCTGAACAACTCACTTAACCATCCCAGTGCTCCCAGGTTGCCACTGAAAACAGTCACTTGTGCCTAGTGGGCATTACCTGGTTACCAAAGAATAAAATAAATAAAATGTTGTTGCAGGTGATGCAGAAGAGATTTGCCTTTCTGATTCTGAGCACAGGATGCCCGAGAAGTAGCTGTAGATATCCTTCCCCTCACTGATGACACTGGTGATTGTGAAGAATTGATAGATGTGCTATTGACAGTAGCTCAAGCTGTGTACCCTGCATTACGAGCAGACTAGAGAGATCAAATGGCCTTCTTCTGCTGGCTTCTTCATATGTTCGTATTGTCTGTGACAGAGCAGCACTCTGGTGGTTTGGCAGGGTTTGACTTCTGTATATCAGTTAATGGTGCTGGTAGGGCGATGTCACATTTGGTTAGCAGAAGATATCTCCAATACTCAATGTCTTCCCCTGCAGGAAGGATGGCTTCAATTTTCCACTTAAAGCAGGAATCTAGCAATGTAGCCAATATATAGGTGTCATTCGTAAACATGGTGTTTAGTCTCTGATCAGTCAACAGTCTGAGACTCAAGTCATCTGCCAGCATAACAGTAGTGGTGTCTCCTTTTGACTGAAAGTCTTTCTATATGCCATCAAGGAAAATGTGAAGAAATCTTATTTGAGGAAGAATTTGACTCAGAGTTGCACTGTCTGCACTGATATCAAGTGTGGCAGCCTCAAATGGCTCCAATAAGGTGACCAAAGATTCAAGTAGAGTCCAGCTGCTGGAACTGAGCATGATGTCAACTTTACCTATTTGATTCTGCATGGTGTACTCATGTACAGCTTTTTCTGTTCAAAGCTTTCCAACATATAAAATGTTGAATTCAGTGAGTTGGAACTTCCTGCCTTAATGTATGCAGTAGTAAGTTGTTTGACCTCTGCAGCCCTTCTCAGGATTTTTTGCACTTTCACAAAGTGGCTGAAATGACCACATATTTTCCTAGCAATACCTAACAAGTTTTCAACATTTCTGTTTCCATTTAGAAACTATGGATGAGAAGATTTAAACAATGTGCAGAACAAGGTATGTGTTGGTAGTTGCCATCTCTAACAGCTTTGACTATGTTGGCACTATTATCTGACACTATGAACCCCAGAGATAAGGAATAGAGAGTAGCCATTTCTTGGAATTAATTTTGCAGCTCCTGCAAAATGTGCACAGCAGTGTGGTTTTTCCTCAAAAGTGGTGACACATAATACAGTCTACTTTCTACTGCTTATGGTAGAGCGGGATTATTACTTTCTGACTGAAAAACTTGCCCAATGAGCTGTAACATTCATGTAGGTCATTGTTTGGTTGCTGGTCCATATATCTGTGGTTATGTGAACCCACTTCACCTCAGAGGGTTTCAACTGCTTAATGACTGCAGTACACACTAAGTCATACAACTGTGGAACAGCTGTTTTGAGACATATGTTAGACAGGGAACAATATACAGTACTGTGGTTCTATCCAGTTCATGAACTTGAGGAAACCTTTTTGGGCAACAAAAGCAAGAGAGAGTAGACATTTGACCAACAGCTCTGCAATGGCCCTATTTAACAGCTGGCATGTTGGATGCTTGCGGGTAAATTTTGAGGTCCTTGCAACACTTTCTTTTAATGTTAGTTTTTTTTTCCGTCTTGATTTTTATCCTCCTCGTGGGGCCGCTGCCTTGCGTCGGCCAACCTACAGGACTCCGAGGATCATTCAGGATCTTGTAACACTTTGAATATCCTGGCAGACCCCCGAGAGCCAGCCAGGAGGCTTCATCCTGCTGCAGCCCCCATGTTGCCACATTTTATCCCCGTTGTCGCAAGGCTCCAGAACGCGGTAGTGCATGCATGTGGAGGCGCGCATGCACACCGTGGCTCCAGTGATGGCCCCTTCTGCCCTCTGCTGGCCTAGTGTCAGGGCTCCTCATGCATGGCACCACTGCCCAGCCTCCAACAGGAGGTGGCCAAGCACCGAAGAGACCTCAGATCCCTCCCAAGGAGGAGAGCTGCCAGCCGACAGCTCAATTGGCTCCCTCCCTCCCCAGCTGACCCCTGGCACCCTGAGCTTGAGCCAGAACCTAGGTCACCGGCGTGGCATGAGGAGTGGCATCCAGCGCCACTGGGCTGGCCTTCTTTTAATGCTAGTTGACAAGGATCATGAAATATTTTTAATTTTTGGGAATTGTATTGTTCACGTCTTTTTCACATGGAGTACTATTTTGGGATTTTGCAGTACTTGATGGTGTCAGAAGAAAACAATCTATGTTTGTCTGGGAAGACTGCAGGGACACATCAAGTGATTCAGTGTCAGTTCCTGCTTCCAGTTCATTGTCACTATGGTCACAGCCACCACCACCTCCACTACCGCCCATACCAACCACACTGTCCCCTGCCCTGCCCCAATTAATTGGGTGTTTTACCTTTGCATGTCGTATCATCACTGATGTTCAAAAATGTTCTGCTTTACTACCACAACTGATGCCTTTTTTGCACAGACCACATACAGCATGAGAGCTGTCTGTAGGGTCAATATTAAATAAATTCCACACCAAAGATTTACCCTTTGGCCTGGATATTCAAAGGGGTTGTGCATGGCGCAACAGGGATGTGCCATGCACAACCCACTAATGCACCCCGGCACAATATTCAAAGGGGCAAGTTGCGATGTGCAACTCCCAGTGTGCCGGGACGCAGTGGTAATGTATGTCGCGCAAATGCAGGGGATGTGCTCATGCATATGCGGCACATCCTGATATTCAGCCCGGGATGTGCGGCGCATATGCTGGCACAATCCTGCATTGCACTGCATGGGGGGGGCTCAAAGTTGTGCCAGAAAAAAAGGCACAAGTCGAGATCACCCACAGGCAGGCTACCGTGATGCATGGCACAACATAGCAGCTGCTTGGCTATGGTGGCAACGCCCCAACACCATGCATAAGCACCCTGAATGCCCTGGTAGTCTAGTGGTATCCCCCTCCCTGCCTGTATCCCTGATAGCTGTATGGAAGTATGGCTTAAACACCCTGATGGTCCAGTAGTAACCCCCCCATCGCCCGATCGTGGGCTTAAAAATGCATAGAGTCCCTGGTGGTCCAGTGGAACCCCTCCTTGCCCGATCATGGGCATAACATAAGAATAGAATCCCTGGTAGTCCAGTGGACCCCCCTGCCCAATCATGGGCATAGGTATGGTTAGAATCCCTGGTGGTCCAGTGGGAAGCCCCCCCTCACCTGATCGTGGGCATCCTTCTGGATGAGACCCAGGCAGTCCAGTGGTACCCCTCCCCACCCACCCACTGGGGTTCCCCACCACCTAGCACCTCCTGTTCGACGGTGGCACCCACCCACATGCCACCCGGCTGCCGCTGAATGACAGCGTGCAGTGCGGTCTGTGCGCCTATTGGTCCACTCTGCGTTCATTCACATATAGGGCCTGTGCAGTACAGTACGATCTGCATGCCCATTGGTCCACGCAGTGGACCAATAGGCGTACAGACCATACTATACGCTGTCATTCGGTGGGTGGCCGGGCGACATGTGGGTGGGGTGCTGCCACCCGCCAAAGATGGGGGGTGCTGGATGGTGGGGAACCTCAGTGGGTAGGTGGGGAGGGGGGTACCACTGGACCACCGGGGTCTCATCCAGATGGATGCCCATGATTGGACATTGGGGGGGTTCCACTGGACCACTAGAGATTCTATTCATACTTATGCCTGTGATTGGGCAATGGGGGCGGGGGTTCACGGTACCACCAGGGATTCTATTTATACTTATACCTGCGATCGGGTGATGGGGGTTCCCCTGGACCACCAGGGATTCTATTCATACTTATGCCCGCGATCGGGCAATGGGAGGGGTTCCACTGGACCACCAGCGCCTCGCAACATACTTATGCCTGTGACCGGGTGTACGGGAGCAGGAGATCATAATGGGACAGCAGGGTGTCAATCTCTGATGGCTGCAGCCTGGCTGGGCGCCAGGCACAGGTCACCCTGGATCAGCGCATCACATGCAAATGGGGCCATAATAACATGAAAATGGCCCCATTTGCCTTTGCATGCATAATGGCCTCATTTGCATGCCCCATGCCTGGATATCCTGGGCCATGCATAGTGCAACTGCACTTGTGCTGGCGCATCCCCCTGCTCCTGTACTGTCTTGCGCTGGCACAGTGCCACTGCGCCATGTGCAATGTGTGCACCCTCTGTGCCATATTCAATGGTGCTGAGCCATAGCGCAGCACCACTGAATATCACCTGGTCCATGCCCTGGCGCAGCCCAGTTGTGCTGCACCTAGGCTTGCGCCCCTGCCCGGCGCAGTCTGAATATTCAGTCCTTTGTGTTTTGTACCACAATGCCTGGCACTATTTCACGTATTGTAAAAAGTACATTCACTAAAAATACCACCAACAGCTTAATCTGGTTCAAAGTCAGTTGGCATTCATCTGTATCCCCCTCCCCCGGGTCATGCCTGAAGATAGGCAGAATTTGCCTAGTGCACTTACCCGGTCAACAAAAAATAAATAAATAAATAAATAAATAAATGTAGATTCAAGGAGACCTGGAAGAAACCCCACACTGCCATTTCCTTGTTGACATGAATTGTTCTCATTCATGCTCATTTTTTTATTCTTACTTTTAGCATATGATTTTTTTTCTGCATTTGCCTCACATTCTTTACAGCAGCATCCTCTCCTAACCCCTCCACATTGAAATTACAGACCATGTCACCACAAGATTCAGAAGAACTGGAAGTGCCATCATAATCATGTGGGACATAGCCTGGGCTATCCCATTCCCAGTACCCACTATCACCACCCTCCCTATCAGCATTCGCAGCCTCAGCATCTGAGTTTATATTTGTGGAGGATGCCTCCTTGAATGCTGCTTCAGCAGCTGGAAGAATCCTGGCATGTGACAAAACATTCAGTACCTCTATGAGTAACTCCAGTCAGTGCTTTCTGAAACTCTTCTGTCATTTCATTGCTAACATGCCTTTTTGAGCCAGCCCAGTAGTGCTGAGGGTTGAGGCGCTGGGCGCCACATCTCGCGCCATGCCGGTGACCTGGGTTGAACAAGCCCAGGCCGTGGGGGAGTCGGCCAGGCGGAAGATTGAGCATCCGTAGGACTGCTGTCTCTTCCCAGGAGGCTGGGGAAAGTGATTGCTCCTGGGCGGCCTCTGGTGGTGATCCGGAGGCACCCAAGCGTGTGGGAAATGCAGCGGATCTTAAGGATGGAGTTGCTGCATAGCGTTGCCTTGTTAACCACACTCTGAGGGGAAAAGAAACCTAAAGCAAAAAAAAAAAGCCCACTCCTGGGGATAGATGTAGGCACCTCGGCCTCCTCGGCCCACACTCCCATACCCGGAATACCTCCTCTTGACCAGAGGCTGCTTGTGTGACCGGCGCTTTGCCCTTAGATAGAATGCCCTGGGCGGATAGGGTGACCCTACCTCTGGAGGCTTCAGACCCGGAGGTGGTGCTGGGGCACAGAGCAGGAGGGGAGTAGTTGTCACGAGGGGGAGGTAGAGGCTGGGAGCCCAGAGATGCTTGAAGGAGTTCTCCAGGTTAGTGGAGATAAATAAAGTTAACAAAAAAACATGCTTTTTGGTTCAGGAGGACACTTAGGGCCAGTCCTGGTGATGCTATTATTGTCACTATGTTCTCCATTAGTGCTAGGATTCATATTGTCCACATCATTAACAGTTGCACATACAGCAGCACTGTGCTTCCTTTTAGCAGACTTAGACTAGGAAATACGAGACACAGTAGACACAACCATAAAAGGAATGGATTTTGTTTCACTAACTGATGCAGAGACAGACAGTGCAGTTAACTATGTCACAGACAGTAATACATGACAGGGCTCGGAGCACTCAACAAACAGTGTAATACAGCCTAAATGTCTTTCACTATACTGCAGAGAGACACGCGGTGTAGCTGTGTCACAGTAATAAATGACAGGGCTCGAGGCACCTAAGAGAGACACTATAATGCAGCCTAAATGGCTTTCGCTATGCTGCCGAGAGATGTCACACACAGTGTAGCTATGTCACAGTAATAAATGACAGGGCTCTGGGCACCTAACAGACAGTGTTATACAGCCTAAATGGCTTTCACTATGCTGCAGAGATACAGTGTAGCTATGCTGCAGTAATAAATGACAGGGCTTGGGGGACCTAACAGATGGTTCATCCATGACAGTGCATGGGTAACAACTGCAACATCCTTTAGGGCACCAGCTTTATCCCTCAAGGAACTTGAACGCAAGCAAATACAAAAACATCCAGGGACATCACATGGCAACCACACCAATGTAGCCACACAATGCACCCTCCAGAAGAACAGCAAGAAAACACCGTACAAAACACACAACCCCTTACCAAATGGAACTAACATATTGCAGGGAGCTCCACCCCCAGCACCTCCTAATGTGGGAGGCTTTGCCCCCCAATTCCCACATATTTATATAACAAACTCTAAGACGCAGATGTAGTGGAGGTATGTGTGCATGTAACACAAGTGAGATTACCCATTCAACCTAACAAGAGACACCTGAACATTCCAGAACACATGCTTCAGAGAACCAGCCACCAGTAGTTAAAAGCACTACTACAGATACCTGACCTACAGCACCTGTAACAAGCAGCACACTAATGAACAACAGGAGTACGTAAAAGTGTGCCCATGTCAAAAACACGCAATGCCCTGAAAACCCAGATGCCCCAATCACACACGTTCCATGCTGTTGTCCAAATCATGGTGCCCGAATCATGCCACCCTAACAACAAGAGACCCCTAACAGACACTGTAATACAGCGTAAATGGCTTTCACTATGCAGCAGAGAGACACACAGTGTAGCTGTGTCACAGTATTTATTTTGTTTATTCACAAAATGTTTCACCAGGAAAGACAACATGGGCTGATGAACAGCTGATTTCCAGAAGCATCCTGGGGGAGGGGGATACAATGGTTGGGGGAGGCTAAACATAATGCAAAAGAAAACAATAACAGTGCAAATTCTTTACATAACAGAGTAGTAGACTACATCACTATAGCACAAGGGCCTGAGGATGAGGTAGCAATAACAATTAGTTGGAGAACTTATATGGTGCACAATAATGACAATAATGACAGTAATAAAGGACATGGCTCAAGGCACCTTACAGACACTGTAATATAGCCTAAACGGCATTCAGTATGCTGCAGAGAGACACACAGTGTAGCTATGCTACAAAAAGGGCTCAGGGCACCTAACAGACCATGTAATACAGCCTAAATGACTTTGACTATGCTGTAGAGAGGCACACAGTGTAGCTATGCCACAGACAGGGCTTAGGGCACCTAACAGACCATGTAAATCTGGCACTTGGGTTAATATCCCAGTACTGACACTGTAGTGCAGCATGAGAGGGGTGCTGCACTTCTGTGGTGCCGTCTTTCGGATGAGATGTTAAACCGAGGTCCCATCTGCCTGGATTGGTGGTAGTTCAGGTGGATGTTAAAGATCCCATGGCACTTATCGAAAAGAGTAGGGGTGTTTTATTAGCAAAATAAACATAAATAACAACACTTGGTCACAGAAAACAATTAATAATGTACAAAATTACAACATTGTATCCTCTTTTTAAATTCACTTTGTGTACTGTCTTTATCATTATCTTTTTCCATTTTTACATGCTAGTTCAGCTCCTTTATTTATACTTAATAAAATGTAGAAAGCCTTTCCACAATTTCTTTAATGCTGCTGGTGAAACTCTTAACATATCTGCAACATTCTTAGGCAACCTTGGATTATTTAATTGAGCCAAAATGATGGGGTTCAAAGCTGAAGGGCATTTTTTAAATTCTGGCTCTTGTGGGTATAATTTTTGCATTAAATGGTGATACAAATCCCTTGTGTTATATGTTAGTGCTACCTTCTTCTGTAATTCCCATTTATATAATTTTTGTGCAGTAGGCCTAAAGTGCTCAGGAATATGTAAATATTTGTTTAATTTGGGAGCTAATGAAGTCCAATTCTTAAAATATTTTCCCATGATTTTTAAATTCCATGAATTTTCAACTCTTGATTCCATTTTTAATCCCTCCTTAATGGAGTTGGCTATAAAAAAAAACATGAGCATATACCACTGGGCCTATCATTCCTAATCCACCCTGCTTTATTTTTAGGTATGTAAAACCTCTTTTAACCGGGTTTAAACGGTTGCCCCAAAGCATCTGAAAGAAGAGGCTATATAACTTAGCTTCTAATTCTATTGGTAACGGAAAAATCATTGCCACAAATTGTATAATAGGCAGAAGAAATTGTTTTATTATTTGGACTCTTTTAATTTTAGACAACCTCCATTGCTTCCACCTAATTACTTTTTCTCAATATTCTTAAGTACCTTCTCCCAATTATCCCTGGGTATATTCTGAGGTCCAAAGTTAATGCCCAAAATTCGAGCTGGTTTCTAGAAAATGGATTTCCTCCAACCATATTTCCGTAATCCCACTTACCCCAATTATCAATCCTTTGTTTTATGTATATTCAATTTTGCATTAGAAACTGTAGCGAACTCCTCAAATGCTCCCATGAAACCCATAATTGATGTACTGTCCTCCAAATAAATTACTAAATCATCAGCATAAGCTTGAATATTTAACTGAGCTAGACAACTTTCATTATAGTGAATACCCTTCCATTTTGTGGCCTAATACTGTTTGTAAAAGGATCTATTGCAAATGTATATAAAAGGGGGCTAAGAGGGTACCCTTGTCGGACTCCCATGGTTAAATGAAACCCTTCAGCCTTACGGCCTTTCACAAAGGGAAATACCAACCCATTATTATATAATTTCTCTATTAAGTTTACCAGTTTATCATGCACCCTGTAATACCTCAGTGTCATGAAAATAAATGGCAAATGAACCCTATCAAATGCTTTATCTAGATCTGCTGCTACCAAGCAACCTGTTAACCCCATCTCAGAGAGATAATCTATTACATCTCTTATTAACATAATAGCAGACTGAATTCTTCTCTCCGGCAAACCACAATATTGATAAGGCAAAATTACTTTTTCAGCGTATTTTTTAAGCCTTTCATTCAGTATTTTGGAAAAAATTTTGTAATCGGTATTTAACAGGGTGAGTGGTCTCCAATTAGCCATGTCTTGCTTGTCACCTGATTTAAAAATATAAGTTAACAATCCTTCTGAAAATGAGGGTAGATAATAATTTTGTCTAAAAAATAGTGAAACAAAAGACCTAAACATTGACTAAATTCTTCCGGAAAATGTTTATACAAATTATTTGTAAGTCCATCTAAACCAGGAGAAATATTTAATTTTAATGACCTAATGGACTCCATAATTTCTACCTGAGAAATATGTTCCCATTTTTCTTTCTTTTTAGCCCTTTTAAATGGTACAGGAATCTTCTTCAAATAGTCCACTATCTCTTTAATAGAAATATTTCTCTTGGGGTTTAGTGAACGGAAATACTCATAATGACCTCCCTTAATTCCGTCACTGTAGTGCGCTACCTCCATCAGTTCTTTTAACTCCTCCAATCCCATTGAATCTCTAAGTTCTTTGCACATCTCAAAGGGATCCCCTATAGGTGATTTTTCACTCCATTGATCAATATGGCCTGCATTGTTTTACTTCTATCATACTGATATTCCTTCATTTTGTCTTTTAATAAGGAGATTTGATCTGAGTAATCCCACCTAGATGTATATGCTATGGACAAAATTCTTTGTAGTTGCTGTCTCAAACTTAGGTAATGCAGAAATTTATCATTTTTGATTTTCCTTCCATTATTTTTAAACAGGGTTCTTATATCTGATTTTGTGTCTAACCACCATTTACTTAAATCTGTATATAAAAAGGCTACTGATAGCCTAGCCTTCAACAAATTTCTTGTCCCTGTCTGAATATGATTCAGTTCAAGTAAAGAATTATTAAGTTTCCATCTTATGTGCCTCAGTTCTTGCTTATCTGAAAGGAAAAAAGTGCTCAATAAAAATAAATGATCTGAAAATTCACAGGGGAATATTTTGAATGATTCTATTTGAATATTTGAAGAAACAAACATGTGGTCAATTAGTGAGAAGGATTTCCCTTTTTAAATGAAAATTTATTTTTATGATTTAAAGAGTTGTTACAACTAACTAAACCTGTATCTCTAAGAATTTTGCTTAGAGCGTTAGAATCACAATATATTTTCTTGCCATTTTGTTGTTTTTTTTAGAGAGATCTGGAACTATGCAATTAAAGTCTCCCCCCCATAACACTCTAACTGTCGTGAATAAGAAAGGCTGCACCAACTTTAGGCAGTTCACGCTACCTGATTTAGTTTGTGGGTTGTATATATTAATGAAACGAAAACATAAACCTCGCCACTTCCCATCCAAAATCAAACTGTCCCAGGAATCAGGTCTATTAGGTTGTGCAACTGGAATGCAAAAGTGTTAAATATGATCCCACACCATCTGCAGCATCCTCCCAAAAGACCAAAAGGATGGACCCCAAAGCCACTCTTTTTTAAATGCTGCCCTCTGTTCGATTGAGAACATCCAAGTCTCCTGTAAAAACCAAACTGACAAGGGAAATTTATGAATGTAATTAAACAAGGCCTGCCTCTTTGCTTTATTCAATAAGCTATGTGTGTTCAAAGAACCCCAGAAACACTTCATTGCTCTTTATAATGTTCAACACCCTTCATTTTTTCTTTTTTTCTTTTTTTTATCCTTGTGGTTGTCTATTACCTGAGATTTAGTTGAAATAGAGGATTTTTGTGAATCTGAATCATCCCCCTCTGTATTTCCCCATGATGTAAAAAGAGAGCATAAGTATTACTAGTCTCCAAATGAATGTCTGGGGGTGTTTAGGATGTAAATTTCTAGCTGATCTTCTCTGTGGAATGGTTACAAAGGATTCATTTGACTTTTTGGCAGTTTCTGTTTTCCCTATACTCTCATCAGAAAAACAGACAGGGGGAATGCTTAAAATATTAGGAGGGCCCATTTCTTCCTTCTTAAATATCCTTTTGTTTGAATCAGTATCATGTATTTTTATCTTACTTTCAGGAGGTACTTTTTTCCCTGTTGCAGCCATTTTTGTGACAGGATTCCTTTTCCCTTCTACTGTTTCTCTAATCTCAGGTTGTTGTGCTGGAGAACTAAGAATAGAAAGAGAACCCTCCTGTGAGGGAAAGGATTGAACCATGGCTTCTTGTGCTTTCTGAATATAAACCTCAGAACCAGAGCTACTTGATAAGTTATATGCGGCCCAGGGCAGAATTTTAAATACATGGCCTTTTGCTTCACATAAATCACAGCATGATTGATTGCCACAAAACATTGTTACATGCCCTACCTCCCACAATT
Organism: Neoceratodus forsteri; assembly: GCA_016271365.2. NCBI lineage: Eukaryota > Metazoa > Chordata > Ceratodontiformes > Ceratodontidae > Neoceratodus > Neoceratodus forsteri. Next base: position 143,132,785 of record CM028129.1, on the reverse strand, counting down.
GTCGCATCTGGGTTGGTCACATCGCTGGAAAGGTGAGTTTTGCTCCACACTTATAACAAGCACGAGGCTGCCCACTGTAAAACACACTCCTCTGTCTTTCCCTAACAAAAAGAGTTTGGTATGTGCTCGATTCCTGCTTCATTTTGCCTTAACTTGACTTTATATTTCCATCCACCCGTCCAAAATTGTTCTGAGTCTAAAATAGGCTCAGGTTCATTAAACTTCAATCTTTTTTAGCCAGAATGTGATATCTTCTACCCAAACCCCTTCATTCCTAAACATTACAGTCACGAATTTAATCAAAGGTTTGGACAATGGTATGACAATGAAGGGGGCCCATATTGGGGAATATTTTACTTGCCCATACCTTGACCAGAAGAGGTCGAGTGCATGCTGAGACCTAAAACTTACATCATAATTGTCTTCTCCCAAGATGTTTATGAAGGCAGAAACATCTTTGGGAGAAAAATGTAAAGAATCTTTTAATAAAACTTTCCCCACATAATGTCTGTCGGGTCTTTCTTCCAATCCACCTTTATAACGTAGACGCACTGCGTTCCTTCTTGGAGCAGCTTCTCTTTGTGCATTTAAAAAAAGTTCAGACATTAAAGGCTTTTTATCTGGAGCCTTTGGGAGGGTACTAGTAATTCCACAGAGGGCTTAACTAAGGCCTCTTGAGACAAAGAAACCTTAGCTGATTCAACCAAATCATTTGGGTTACCATCAGGGCTTAAAATTATGCATTCATTTTTATTCTTTTCCTCACAAAGAGCCTTTTCCTGCTGTTGCACCTTTGGAGCCCAATCAGGAGAATTCTGAGAAAATGATAACTGAGGACTCCATGTAGGATCAGGCTTCCACCCTCCTGAATCAGACAAAATCCAACCAGCCCCACTTAATGCTTTTTCTGGTGACCATGTCATTTGCCCCTCTTCACTTATAGTGGATTCTGATTTTTTAACTAAACCCAATGTATTTGTCATGGGAATTTCACTTTTTCTATTTTTCCCCTCAGAAAAGAAAAATTCTGTAACCCCAGTTTGAGAACCAGCACCAGATTGATAAATAACATTTTTAGCTTCTAATGCTTCTCCCTGCTTTACATTTTTGTTAAATACAAAACCTTTTATTTTATCTAAAGGCACTGCATAGTCTGTATAGTCCAAATGCAAAGTGTTGCAGCTCTTTTCTTCATTTGTTGAAATGTTGCCTTGGTTTACCTTCATCAGTGCAGGCTGGGGGGACAATCTGCATTTAATACTGGGGCTACCAGTAAATTCAGCCTTAAGTTCATTTAAATCCTCCCGACTGTGTTGCAGCTTAGCGCTTCTAAGCTCCGTTTGTTTTTATCGCTGTTATCCTTAAGTTCAAGCCGCGATCTTAACTCCGTTTTAGTTCCCGAAATGAAAGTCATGCCATCCCTCTGAATCGATCGTAGCTGTAATGCGGCAGGCAATTCTACAGTTGTAAGCTTAGTTTCAGCCATGTAAATGTTTTTAACAGGCAAATCCTCTTCTATAGTAGAAAACACAGTACCTGTTTGAATTCTGGCGCCATTGTCCCGGGACTCCCTCTCATTGGTCAGTTGCCTGCACACAGACAGTCCCAATCTATGTTGATCTTCTTCTTGCTCCATTACCTCCTAGCAAGCCTTGTTTCTTCCATTGTGTTTTCACCAACACACATCGTAGATTCAGGGTTCAAATCCTGCTGTTGCAAAGAAGGGTTTTCACCTTCAGAATTCAGCTTCTTGTGCACATTTAAATTATCCTCCTTAATTTCAGAAGATGCCATTTCAGGCAATAAATCTTTACTCATCTTGTTATTTTCCTCAAGCTCCCATTTAAATTCTTCTTTTTGGAGCTTAATATCTGGAACAGATTCAGCCATAGCTCCGGCTGCAGCCTCTAGCACAACAGGAGCAGGAGGCAGGCTATCTCTCCTACTCTGTGGGCGTCCTCCTCCATCCTGGAACCTCTTGGTGGCCATTTTGCAAATGACCAGTCCCCTACTGGCAGCAGTACAGCAGCGAGTAGGGAATTTCCCCGGTGTCCTGGCCAAATGTCCCTCATTCACTAAAAAAATACCACCGACAGTTTAATCTGGTTCAAGGTCAGTTGGCATTCATCTGTATCCCCCGCCCCCGGGTCGTGCCTGAAAATAGGCAGGATTTGTCTAGTGCACTTACCCGGTCAACAAAAACGAAATAAATAAATAAACAAACAAATAAATAAATAAATAATGCAGCCTAAATAATAATAATAATACAGCCACTTTCCGATCCACGACCGATCCTCTCGGGGGTTCCACAGGGCTCCATCCTGGGACCCCTTCTCTTCTCACTATACCTTAACACCCTGCCCAGTGCGTGCACTGGGAAAATTCTGCTGTATGCAGATGATGCCGTCATCTTGGCCACCGACCACCCCTCACTTCCCTCCAGGTTTCCTGCAATGTTCCTATAATGACGCTGAAACCTGGTTTAAAGAGCGTAGATTGGTCCTAAATCTTAAAAATCTAAAACCATGTTCTTTGCCCACCCTCAAAACAAAGCTTACAACTCCCCTCTCCGTATCCTCTCCAACTCCAAACAGCAACTGGAGCAAGTCCACTCCTATAAGTACCTAGGGGTCTCCTTTGACTCAGCCCTCACCTACCATACCCACATTGAAGCACTCGCTTCTGCAACCAATATATGGCTTGGTATCTTGTACCGCTATAAAAACTGTCTCCCCCCCGATGCCCTCCGGCTTGCAGTTACATCCTCCATACTATCCCTAGTTGACTATGGGCTACCTGTCTACGGTGCTGCCAACACGACTGCCCTAAACAAAATCCACCTCATCCTAAATAAGGCATGCAGGCTAATCACAGGGGCCCCTAGACTCACACATACATGCCAACTTTATGACTTGGTGACAGTGCTAAACAGCGGAGGATGGCTGCAGCCACCAAACTTGCCATAATAAAAAAAACCCTGCTAGGACTTTCTCCACCCGGCTGACATCCTCCCTCCTCCTAGCCCAACCTCTAGTCAGTACTCAGACCTCCTGCAAGGCCACCTTCCTGGTTCCTCGATCTAGGACCTCACATGGACAGAGGTCTCTCCGCCATAGAGCCCCTTCTTGGTACAACGCACTTCCTCACGCCATCACTGAAATCCCCACTATCTCCAAATTCAAACTGCACTCAAAGTGAGCTGTTCAACAAGCGCTGCTGCACCTGTGCATAACGGTGTACAAGCACCCTTTGTCCTGACAATGCCCACTGGGCTGCACCTGCCTCCTCACCATCTTATTCCTACCACCTACATTACTGCCTTATCCAACTGCCTACCTTCTCACTACTGTCAAGAACGAACCATGTATGGCAATCTTATTATACTGCTTGCTAATGTTGTCCTACTAGTATGCAACACTGTTACCGAATCAAACTACCGGCTGTACTGTCCTTGTCACCGCCTTACTTTCTCTGTAATCTAATACCGTAACCTGTTTGACTGTTTCATTTGCAAATGTCATACTTTTATGCTGCTAACCCTGTATTCAACCTTGTTATCTATTATACCTGAACCTGCACTTTATAATACAACCAATGTAAACTGTAACCAGGATCCATTTATGCCTGTCTCTTTATGCATATGCTTCGCTTATAGTATGTATTTTGTACCTGTATTATCTTCTCTTCTCTTGTCGAGGTACCTTTGGAAATGAGCCTCTGGCTCAAAGGTTGTAAACTGATTGCAATATAATAAAATAAATAAATGACTTTGACTATGCTGAAGAGAGGCACACAGTGTAGCTATGCCACAGACAGGGCTCAGGGCACCTAACAGACAGTGTAACACAGCCTAAATGGCTTTCACTATGCTGCAGAGAGAAACACAGTGTAGCTATGTCACAGACAGGGCTCGGGACACCTATCAGACACTGTAATACAGCCTGAATGACTTTTGCTATGCTGCAGAGAGACACATGCTGTAGTTGTGTCACAGTAATAAATGACAGGGCCCAGGGTACCTAACAGACACTGTAATACAGCCTAAATGGCTTGTAGCTATGTCACAGACAGGGCTCAGGGTACCTAATAGACAGTGTAATACAGCCTAAATGGCTTTCACTATGCTGTAGAGACACACACAGTGTAGCTAATATTAATTATGTCACTGACTGTTCCAAGTCGTAACAGTGATCGCTAAACAGCAATTGCCGTTACAGCTAGTGTACATTGCCGAAAAGCAAAACGGCAATGTACACTCCCCAGTGAACCTGACAACAGCAACAATAAAACAACAATATATCTATGTGGGGGGCTGCATCCCCCACACCCCCTAAATTAGGATTCTCAACTTCAGGGGGTGTATGTTGGAGAGGGGGAGAAACTCGGAAAGGAAACCAAAAAAAAACAAACAAATTAAGTCCTGCACATGAAAAAACAAAATAGTATCCCTACCCAGCACCCCAGCACCAAACCCTGGACCTCCCTCACAGCAGCCCATCATCCTCACCACCACACCTTAACACCAACTTATCAGCACACTGCCAAACAACAGCCCACATACCTTCTCTTTCCTGAACCCTCCTCTTCCGTTCCTTCACCATCCTACTACCTTGCCATTTTTTCCCCTAACTTGGTGCAATAACCATGCCTCGCTATCCTTTCAGAGTAGCTCACATTACAGGCGCTCAAACTGAGTCACTCAAAACTGAGTCGCTCAATTTGAGTCGCCGTTATATCATACTACTGTCATTTACAGGGCTCGGGGGCACGTAACAGACAGTGTAATTCAGCCTAAATGGCTTTCACTGTGCTGCAGAGAGACTGTAGCTATGTCACAGACAGGGCTCAGGGCACCTAACAGACAGTGTAACACAGCCTAAATAACTTTGACTGTGCTGAAGAGAGACACAGCTGTGTCACAGAAATAAAATGACAGGACTCAGGGCACCTAACAGGCAGTGTAATTCAGCCTAAATGGCTTTCACTATGCTGCAGAGACATAAACCAGCTGCCTGTGCCTTATGTCCCCCCCTTGCTCCTTTTCTCCCCAGCACCACACTATCGGATGACTCTTGATTCCCCCCTCACTCCCTCCTGAGGCAGTTTCAGTCCCCAACCCCGACCTCCACTCCCTTTGCTCCTTCATGGAGGTTTTACACTTTAATTATGTTTTTTATTTTTAAGTTTTCACTGTAATTTAGTGGCAAAAATGTAGAGCGACTGCCCAGTTCCTTCCACTCCATCCAGACTCCGGCTGCTATCTGTGCAAAGGGCTCACAGCAGACAGAGCACAGACACCACTGACCAATCAGGTTGTTAGCTTAGTGTCATGTCCTCTTAGCTCATGGAGGACCCCACAGACTACTCTTTCATGCCTGTTCCCAGCCTGGGAAGGAGTCCCAGGATCCCTTAGGCTGCCTGTAATGCCTATTTAAAAATTGCCTCTTACGTGACCCGTTACACATGTCAAAACTATCCGACCCATGAAGTACACTGTTATGTTGGGCAGTGTAGTAAATTACTCAGACTATCCTACCTGGCCAAAAATCGCCAATACCCGACCTACCCGATCCAGCTACCCGACGGATAACCCATCCCTAATAACCACCACCTTGTGAATCCATGCTGTCTTTGTATTTAGGATATTCCACTAGCCTTTCTTTTTACAGGGTTTCCATTAATTTCCCCACCACTGATGTGAGACTGACCAGTATATGGTTGTTAGCCTTCTCCCTGCTGCCGCTTTTATTGATTGGAACTAAATCAGATCTCCTCCTGTCCCATAGAATCTCTTCTGTTACCAGTGATGCGCTGAATAAGGATGCCAGTGGTGCAGCTAGCTCCTCCCCAAGTTCCCTTAGCACCCTAGGATGTATCTCGTCTGGTCCAATGGCCATGTCCATTTTCAAGTTTGCAAATCCCTTCAAGACTCTTTCCTCTGTAAATGGACTTGTGTTTACCTCCCTTCTTTGTGTTCTTCTTTTTTTTTTGTTTATCTTTTTGTCCCGTGGCCGACCAACCCACTGGTCATCCCAGCCTGGTCACCATGGCATCGTTCAGTACTTACCCTTCCACATAATCCCCCAAGGCATGTCCCCCTCCCAGTGAAGTTGGCCAGGCTCACCAACCCCACGTTGAACAGGATCCAGTGCACTGGACAGGGCCTGGATAGCTGGATGTGGGGCCTGAGAGTGATCGGTATCATTCTGCCAGCCAGGAGATTTCTCATTTTCACCTAGGAGGTGCAGATAAGCAATGCCATCATGATGCACTTTGTAAGCTTCACATGACATGCATCAACAGCCGCTGCCTCTCTGCACACTTCTGTCAGTACTGGACTGTCTTCTCCCTAGCCTCTACTAGGGATCAGGTGCATGCCGAGCTCTGCATCCCCCACCCCTAGAGGAGGAGATTAGTCCACAGATGCAAAGTACTCTTCCTTCCAGCAGACTCTTTGATGCCCCAAGTTCGCTTCTAAACCCGGGTCATCGGTGCCACAAGTCATACCGCTACCACTGTGCTAGTGAGCCTGTCCTCCTTCTGTGTTCTTGCTGCTCCTTGTTGGTCTGTCCCTATTCCTCTCTACTGTGATGACTGAACAGAAATATCTGCTCAGGATGTCAGCTTTTTCCTGATCATCATCAGTGCAGTCACCATCTACCAACTTCCTTATCCTCACTATCTGTACCCTTGTGTAAGCCCCCTACAAATGGGGGTTCCCAAAAAGTCTTCTTTGAGCTTGCCTAAATGCTCACTGCCAGGCTGGTGTCCTGTGTTTTAGCAGTTTAAATGTGATTACCAGAGCTTGTATAGCCTCTGTGTACTGTCTCTTTAAGAGATGCTTGATTGCAGCATAAGTAATCTGAGATGGAGCTCTGTTGAAAGATGTAACTATTTGCTGAAAACCATTTAGAATGATAATGATAATGTAGTTTGTCTAACCTGCTTTCTTTGTAGCAAGGACTGTTTTGTTTGTCTCCACTTTCTTGGTCCTGGACTGCAAATTGGACCAATCAGTTCTGGTGGGACCTAAAATGTAGCTGGACTACAGGAGCTGTCTGAATTCAAAATCTATAGGAACTGTGGTTTGAGTTTTTGCACCTTTTTTGCAACTGAAGGGGGAGCTCTTGCTTTGACTGACAGCCAAATCAGCCAACCAAATCTTTTGGATCTTGGGGAAGTCCCGGGCTGCTTGCAGTTTTCAGTTTAATTCTGAGCTGGAAGCTCAAGAAGAAGGAGCTAAAGTAATTTTGGGCAGAAATTCTGAGTGGATTCGCATGGGAAAACTCTGAAAAGGCTAAGTTTTTGGCTGCATGTCTGCTGCTGCTCCATGAGAGGGAGAGAAGAGAATTATTTTGACTAAATCCAAGTTTGTGTGACTAAAGAGCTACTGAAGTGGGCCAGGCTCAACCTGAAGAAGACTGAATATTTTTGCTGAATGTGATCGGCCTGTCAGGAGTTCCAGCTACCCCTAAGCTCTTGGTGTGTGCAGAGACTTTGCAATTGTGACCGGGGAGCACTTTGCCTGGTACAGTACAATTCCCGTACATGTAAGTGTGCTATGAGCTGCTAGTGGGTTGTGAGTTAGTTCCCCACTGTGTGAACTGTGTTCTGCTTGCTGGAAGCTGTATCCAACCAAAAATGGACTGCATCTGAACTTGTCTCCATGTGGTCTGGGCTTTGCCGACTACCCACTGCACAGAGAAGCCATCGACGAGAGACCTGCCTGGGGATCAGCCCCCTGCTCCACGCTTGAACAGGAACGACGCCTCTGCAACTTGTGTGGGCCCTGCTTCTCCTGGCATTCCAGATCAACCACATGCAGTCTCGATTTTCGTCCAGCCCGTGTCCAGTCTTGGGTATCATGAGTAAATACCAGGGTAGCTCTTTGCACCAACAGCTTAATCTGAGTGTCATCTGATTGTCTTGTTGTTTCATTTCCTTTACGAACTGAGACCTCTGGCTCTGAATTACAAATATTGTGTACTATGCATGTTGTGTTTTCCATCACAGGGCCCCATCCAGCTGCAACCCCGGGCAACTGTCCTGGCTAGCCCATCTCTTCTCCACCTGGGTACCCAGAGGTGGACTGTGTGGACGGACTTAAAGTGCATGCAGAACTGCTTGACTGATATAACTTTTAAGCCAATTAACTTTTGCCCTTCCCTTGTTCAAGTCCCCTGAATAAATCAGATCTAAATTTTCTGCATGTAATCTGACTGTGGTTCCAGTTTGTGCTCAAAGTACTGTACTGTTGCTATTTGCTGTGCTTAACCTTGTTTTACGAGGGGGGGGGGTTCCCAGGGTCAAGCCAGAGGAACCAGCCCTGTCGGTAAGTGCAAACAGTGTGGGTACTTGTGTGGTGTACCAGGGGTATTGTGAAAGTGATTATTGTACAGTGTTAAGGCCACTAGAGGGGAAAGAGGGGGGTTACAGTAACCCGGAGGGCTGTGCCCAGGTTAGCTTGACCACTACCAATCCTGACCTCTGGGTGGAGGCACCCGTTTGAGAACTCAGGCCCCTTAACCTGCTACTAGCCAAGCAGGCAGGGGTAGTAGCCCTTGGGATAGCGCCACCTAGGGGTTACACTTGCCTTCCTGTTTTCGCTCATGAACTTGAAGAGAGTCCTGTCCCCTCCTACCACTCCTTCCGCTATCCTTCCCTCTGTTCATGCTTTTGCTTGCCTCACTGCCCTACCTGCTTCCCTCTGTTTTATGCTGTTACTTCTCCCTATCCTTCTCCCTCTGTGTTTCTTTGTATCTCCTACATGCCATCTTTTTTCCTTCACTTTCATGGCCACCTCCCTAGAGTACCATAATGACCGTTTTTCCTCTTGCTTTTACTCACAACTTTCACACATAGGCTGGTTACATTCACTATACCTTCCTTATTTTGTCCCCATTGTTTCTCTACCCCACCCTGGCCATCCACTGTTGCAGCTGTTTCTGAGGCAGTTTCTCATTACCTTAAAGTCTGCCCTTCTAAAGTCCACAATCCTCGTCCTCATGTGGTTTGCTTCTGTACCCATCTTGATACTAAACCACACTGAATGGTGATCATAAAACTGCCCACTGTGACATCTGTTACTCTGTCTGTGTTATTGAGTGTTAGATCCAGTATTGCCTCTTTCCTAGTGGGTTCACTTACTAACTGTCTGAAAAATGCTCCCTTTACAGAGTCTAGGATTGCCCTGCTTCTAGCTGAAACTGCTGCTGGAAGGCTCCAATCCACATCAGGGAGTCTGGAGTTCCAAACTAGCAGCACCTCCCCCTTATTCGCCATCCTGCAAATATTTCCCCATAATGCCTCGTCCGATTCCTCCTTCTGTGTTGAAGGCCTGTATACCACCCTGTGCAAATAAAGGCACTTACTTCTGTCTTCAGTGTGACCCACAGCACCTCCAGACCTTCTCCTGTCTCTAGGGTCCCTTGTACTTCCATAGTCCTGATACCCTCCCTCACATACAGGATAACTCATCTCCCCTCCTCCTTCCCTCTTGCTTCTGAAACTGGGTGTCAGGCCCTTGGCCCTTTTAGTCATTATTTTCACTGCACTATGACTCACGTTATGGCCTACTCCTTCCAACCCTCTCCCTGAACTCTTCCTTACTCTTGCCTGGCTTTTGACCATACCTTCCCTCTCTCTTCCCCCCAACCTCTTAGTTCTGGCAACCTCGTTGAAGTTTATCAATCTATTTTGGCTCCTCCTTTCAGCACCAGCTCAGCCTCCCTTCACCCTAGCACTATGCACTTTTTGAGATTGCCCAGTCTGCAGAGATGATCTGTATGCTAGTTTATTTGTCCTTCATATGCACTGCTTTGCCATTTTGAATGTACTGCACTCAGCTTATGCTCTTTATGTCATTGTCATTGTAATCACATCACCTGACTGGCAGTATTTTATTTTATTTGTTATTGTGCTTCTCCCCTTCCTCTTCCCCCCACCCCCGGTCATATCTGGAAACAAGCCTCAACCCAGTTTGCCTCTCCTGGTTACCAATTTATAAAAAAATAAACTACATCCAGATCCTCTTCCACTATGATAGCCTCCAGGTCCGAAATTTTATTTCCTAGACTCCTTGCGCTAGCTACACTTGGCTGTCTAAACCTTGCTTCTCCCTGCTTGCAGCCCCCCACACTTCCCCCCTTCCTGCCTGTGATGCTTCCTGTGACTTCCCCTAACTTCTCTCTCTCTTCTTTGCTCACTCTATTTCATGTCCAGTTTACCTCTCTCTTTCTGTTTTTTTTTTTGTTCTTATCACCCTTCCCACCTCCTTCATCCTGCCCTCTGCCCTGGGGAGATGTTTTCCTCCAGGCTCACTCTTTGCTCTAATTTACGGAGGGGGAGCAGTTTATGCCTTGCTTGGTAATACAGCCCCCCCATCAGTTTAAATGCTCATAATATAATCATGTATCTCTGTCCCAGAATAAAACTATTCAACTGATTGAAATATGCAGCTTGCATATATGCCCTTGGTTCTTCAAGCATAAAATGAAATTATCATTGCCATAAATTCAGTCGGCATTCAGCCACAACAGCTTTCCAGTATTATGCCCTTTTTATGGAAAAACTGCCGTCATAGACAAATTGTTTGGGTAATGTATGATGCATTTACGCCCAAAACTCTAATTGTCTTAGCATTACAATGTGTAGCACTGGCCTTTAAAATGTGGATCAAATGGCCAGAATGTGTAGCACATTGGGAGGGTTTTAAGCCTGAGGTTCAATGGTCAGAGCAACAACATCACTCCCCCATCGGGATTAAAAGGTCATTCATCCTTGGTACCTCCAGGATTCGTTTTTTGTTGCGGATGGAGGTGCCGCTCCTCTCTCCCATTTCCTGCATCTTCTTCATGTCTTGGTGGCACCTCTAGCCACCCGTTCTGCCTCTCGGCATTCTGCCTGTTCTCCTCATCTCGAGTTCTCTCTCGCTTGCAGCCCCTTCTTCATTCCCCACCTCACTCCTTCCCATCTCTCTCTCCTCAGTTTTCTTCCACTCTCCCGTTTCTGTGCAGTGCCTGTGCTTGCACTCCCAGGACTTTGTTCTGCCCTACCTTGCTCTCCTCATTTATTCCGGAGTGCATTTTCCTCCTTCTCTGTGCAGCTTCCATGTCTGGCCCTAGCGATTAGCCTCCTTGCCTCTTCATGTTTTGTTTTGTATTCCTGCTCTACGCCCGCACTTCTGGGTTTGCCGCGACCAGCCTGGCTCGGACCCTCAACTGGACCTGCTTTTCAGTGACTACGACTCGTGTCATGCAGAGCTGCTGACAGGGCTGTTTGGGTCTCCCTCTCTGTGAGCTCTCGCAAGGAACTCTGTGTACTGGCACTGCGATTTTCTGCGCCATGGCTCCGTGTACTCCCCAGATGCTTCCAGGTGTACATTAGCCTCCCCTCTTCCACCTTCCTCGCCTTCCTTCCAACCCGTGCTACCTCTCAGGACCCTGTCCCCCTCATTCTGCCTGCTGTTTCCATCTCCGTGGCTTTTCTTTCAGGCCGTCTCAATCGGCAGTTCTGCTTTGTCCTCACAGCATAACGTATAACGTATCCTGCCTGGGCTCTGCCACTCGTCTCCGTGCTCAGAGTCTCCTGCGTATTGTTCCTCAGTTCTGAGCTCCTCTACCACTGTTGTGTTTGCTTTCTCCAGTATTATTCCTCTGTTCTGAGCTTATTTGCTCTGCCTGTGTGTGCTTTCTACTGTTTTAATGCTTTCTTCCACTCTCTATCCTATATCAGTTTCCTTCCTGATGTTTCTGTACTGGGTGCATTGTTATTGCTGCATACCTCCTAGAAGAGCCAGGGCATGCCCCCATCAATTCACCTACCTCCCTTGCTGACCTTCCGCATCCCTCCCTCACATCCAGCTATCCTGCTGCGTAGCATGGGCGGCCAGTTCCGTACCTGATGGGGGTGTTTTAGGGTTTTTACTGCTACCCCAGGAATTTCCTCTGCTCTGCATTTCAAAACCATGGGGGTGCAACCCTTATGTCTCGGGGTCTCTACCATGATGGTCTCCAGTATGACTCTTCCACCGCCTCATCCAGCTCAATCTTCTGCCAATATTTCCTTTGGGCATACCTATCATTACTCTTATGCCCACCTCATTGATCCGCGGCCCTCATGCCGCATATATCAAGTTCCTGATTCCATGCTTCATCTGGCCTACTATCAATATTTCTTTTGGGCATACCTATCATGTCTCATCTGCTCTCATGCCACCTCATCTGACTCACCCTACTGCAGTTCTCATCCCATACCGGCTGGGTCCTATGCTACCCCAATGACCTCCTTACCATCCTTCATCCTGTCATGCATCGCTTTCCCATACCAGCCTCCTTGGCTTCAATACATCCTTCTGGAATGCAATTGATGTTTCTTTTGGGCATACCTATCACATATCGTGTGCCACCTCATCACTCCGCGGCCCTCCTGCTGCATGTATCAGGTTCCTGACGCCGGTCCTCATTAACCTTTCTTATCACATCGAATCTCCACTCTTGGCTTCAATCCATCATCAGCCATCACGATTCACTCCAATCCTGGCTCCATCTCTCATCTTGCCTCTTTTGTACCGGCCATCATGGATTCACTTCACTCATGGCTTTACTCCTCCTCATCATCCATCATCCAGTTTTGCTAGAGTCTGCCTCCTTTCGAGGAGCCTACTTAATCCTATTACCTTTGTACCAGTTTATTTCAAATTCATTCCTGTCTCCTCCTCTTCCAATTCCATACCAACCATCCAGGATTCACTCCACTCAAGGCCTGCAATTGATATTTCTTTTTGGGCGTACCTACCATGACTGTTATGCCACCTTATCAACCCGCGGCCATCCTGCCGCATGTATCTGGGTCATAACACCAGTCATCATTTACTCAGCCTTACCTCAAGATTTACCTATTTATATCGTTTACTCGAGCTTTCCTTCATTGAATCCGATGCTACTCATCGACCACAACATCAGGATCTAATCATTCACATCGCATAATCATGCTTCACTGGCCTCAGTGTCTAATTCCTTGCCTCGCTCAATCAATCATACCTCTCATTGGATTTTATGCTACCTCATCGACATGCCACCATCCTGCAATGATCATCACAATCAGTATTCATTGTTGCCTCATGTTCCTTCTTCGATCTGTGCGCAGCCTCATGTTTCCTCTTCGATCTGTGCTTTCTTTTGGGGATTTTCCCTATTCCATCATCATCCCCCCTACTCGTATCCCTCTCATTACTGAACCCTTCTTTTTAATGACATACATCCTCAAATCAAACATTGTCAGCCTGGAGGGAAGGTGACCTAGGCCTTGGATCCCTAGAGATTTCCTCCTCAAAGCAGGTTTTTCCTCTCCTCCGTGCCAATGGTCATAATATTAGTTGGAGTTAGTGCTATCTTTGGTTAATTAATTAGGTTCTGATGTTGGATGGAGGCGGATGATGGCTCTGGCTTTCCCTTCTCTCATTATGAAGTCAGCCCTTATCATTGTCTCAGAATTTATTCATTTATCATTCTCGCCTCTTCGATGCACAACACCTTTAGGTATTCTTTTTGGACTTCTTCCTAACCTACCTTTAGCTGATGCACTAATTTCCCATGGCACCTGTAGGGGGTAACCCTCCTCTAGGGTTCCTTGTGTCGTACCCCCTACAGGGTGGTATATCCCATGGATAGAGAGGCGGAAAGCTACAAAGCAAATCAAGTTACACAAGCATTATCTCATCTCATCTCATCCAGTTGCATAAGCACATTGAATGGGAGGGCTTTAAGCCCAAGGTTCAATGGGCAGAGCAACAATGTCACTCCTCCATCGGGATTAAAAGGTAATTCATCCTGGGTACCTCCAGGATTCATTTTTCATTGCCCACCATCCACCCCTCCTCCTTCAGTGGCTCATCCCTCTTACCCATGGGCTTCTTCCTAACCTACCTTTAGCCGATGCAGTCATTCCCATGGCACCTGTAGGGGGGAACCCTCCTCTAGGGTTCCTTGCATCGTACTCCTACAGGGCGATATATCCCACAGATAGAGAGGTAGAAAGCCACAAAGCAAATCAAGTTACACAAGCATTATCTCATCTCATCTCATCCAGTTGCGTAAGTACACTGAATCTTAATTTAAAGAATAAGTATTAAAATGATAAGCATCTTATCTTTTGTGTTAAAGAATGTTTCTACTAAGCTACTTTATTTTTTAATTATGTCCAGTAATAGCTTCAACATTATGTGGACCATCAGTATATTTTCACAGAGGAAGGATAAAGGTATGCACAGCACTTAAGACTAGTTTATGTGTATGCCTCATGGAAAAATGGTGCTTCAGAATCTGCCCGCTCCCTTCTTCTATCTTAGATTGCAAATTAGCAGACTGTTGAGTTGGCACCTGCTTTGATTATGTTTGGCAGTGTTTTTTTTTAATAACAACTGACAAGGGGCCTCTGAGTCAGAATGCTACATCATGACATGCATGGCCAGCTCTGTTTATATAATGAGAACTCATTCTTAAACCCTCCCGCTTCACTTCCTCATGTTTGGCATTCCAGGGGTCCAGCATTCAGATGAGTGGGACAAGGCTGGGAGCAGAAGTTGCTCAAACATCTTTGAGGAGTAAAATTTAATTCTGCAAAGGACGGAAATGTGTTTTTTATGTAGCATCTTTCAAATAGAATGCAATGTCTCTTCTCCAGTATGTATATATGTGTGTGTGTGTGGGGATCCTGCTCCTAACTTTATTTTACAGTAGTGAGGGACTTAAGCACAGGGAGGTCAGGCAGCTTGCTCAAAGTCACATGGTGTCTTGTGATTCTGGTAAGAACCTGGATCTCCTGGTTACCAAACCTGTGCTCTAACCACCAGGCCACACAGCCTGTACAATATAGACAAGAATACAATTGTGGCTCTTGCGGGACTTGAACCTTGACTCCCTTGCTTCCTAAGTCTTTGCTCTGACCAGTAGAGAACACTGTCTATACTAGATAGGGTCCACAGGAGAGGGTCCAGAGGAGGGCAACCAAAATGCTCTTGGGGCTTGGGGGACAGGACCTATGGGCAGAGGCTCAAAGAGCTAAATATGTACACTTTGGAAGAGAAAGGGACCAAGGGGGACATGATAGAGGTCTTCAGGTACATGAAGGGGATAAATAGGGGAGGAGCAGTCAGGGTGCTCCGACGGAAGGGGGGGCAACTAGAGGGCATGGGTGGAAGCTGGAGGGGGGAGATTCACGGGAGAAAAGAGGAGGTGCTACTTCACTGAGAGGGTGGTGGAGCCATGAAATGCACTGCCCAGGGGGCTGGTGGAGGCAAAGACAGTGGAGCAGTTCAAGAGGGGGTGGGACAGGTACAGGGGAAGGGTTCTGGAAGCAAAGTACTGTGCAGCGAGAATATCTGGGACTGGGCAGGGAGAAGCCAGAGAGGGCGAGGGGGGCAGCAAGGTCAGCTCCCAGGGTGGGGACTGACCAAACGAGCAGACACGAAAGACTGTTAGGCCTATTCTGCTGGCATTTTAGTATGTTAGATACAACAGAATGGGGGTATTTACAGAGCACTTTTATAACACAGTGAATCTAAAAGCAACAAATTAGATATTGGTAGTGTGGTGACTATGTGCACAGACAAATGAAGCCCTGTCTCCATCCCACACATGGCCATGGAAACTGCATTAGAATGTACTGTATTTTATTAGGAGAGGGAATGGTGGACAGGACATTACTGATAATTAGACTGATGTTAGTTATAATAATACACATATTTTGAGATTACTGTCCTCCAAAGCCGTAAAGACCCTGCCATCTTAGGGGGAAACTTTTCAGAAAAATATTATGCACAGTACAATGTCGCATAGTGGAAAGTGTCAGAAAGTGGCAGTTGTGAATGCAATGTGTGACCGTTCCACAGGAATGCTATACACAGTCATCACAGTGTGCAAATAAATTGCCAATGTATAGGGAAAACAAGATGTCACAGACTTTAAAATGCAAAGTGCCAATTGCACCAGATGTAACCATTTGTATAAGGAGCTACATGTAGTAGTCTGAGACGATAGATACAAGTTACCCAATCTGCAATACCTTGAGCCCTCATTGCCATCTCACTGTGATCCATTATCATGGTACAACCTGCCATTAGCACGGCACTATATAAATACTCCACTCCCTTGGTACTACAATTTTCCCAATCTGCTGGTGGATGCAATGTGCTATTATCCATGCATACACTAGTGCTGAAATTACAAGGTGACCCACAGAGGGTTAGCCCCCCCCCCCAAGCTCTGAAATCAACTCCTGTAGTTACCACAACACTACCATTTTTCATTGGTTTATTTTAAATTTGGTGAATGGGACAGGCACACTGAGCTGAAGTTCATGTACTGGTCCGACCAGATGGAGGGTGAACAGGGGAGATGATACAGAAAACAACATATCGAATGCAAAATTATTTGAAGAGGGCTCAGTTTAAAAACTGGACCCCTGCAGTTCCCTAAGCTCATAAAGTGATGTTCCATCACAGAAGGTATGCTATCAGTCTGTCTGTGAGGTGAAATCCTAATAAGAAGCAATACCAGTACTGTGTAACAATGCGTGCTTAGCAGGTGGGCCTCTGCCAGTTGCATGGATACATATGTACTGCTTGGTATGTATGTATGGCAACACCATGGAACACAACAGAAGATCATGCATGGTGTAATATCTGTTCCCCAGCTCGTGGGGTGAGGCAATCTTGTAAACTGAATTACAGGCCTGCATATTTTTAAGGGCTGGACCCTGGCTTTGGTCCTTTAATCCCTGGTCTCAGAAATAGAAGCTTATTTATTTATTTATTTTTTATATTTAGTATGCTATTCCCCTCGATCGGCCATCAGCCACGCACCATGCTCCCTGCCTTGCTCTCCCATAACCGCCTACAACCCCATCGATATTCACTGGCTTGCCCCAAGGGCAGGGCCATGGCACTACTTACCTGCCCATCTCCTACGGGAAAGGTGTCGGTGAACCCAACATTGCCTCCCTGGCTCCCCCCTCCCAGGGCGGGGTTCAGGGCCTGCAGTGGTGTCCATGGAGCCATGATGAGTCAGCGGGTGGTGCAGTGGAGAGCTATCGAGGCCAGGTGCTGGGGTCAGTGTCATTCAGCGTGATCAGCATTTTCTGGGCTTTTTTTTTTCTGGAGTCGGGGACGTGCAATGACGTCCAGCATCCGCCCCACCTCCCTGCAAGCTCAGGCTTCAGTTGCTGCGGTATCCCCGGCCTCCACCAGGAGTCTGTCAAGCACTGAATGTGCTTCCAACCCTCCCCCCAGAGAAGGAGAGCAGTCCTCCGGATGCTCCATCCTTCTCCCCCCGGCCAGCCCTCCGACAATCTGGGTTCATTCCTGAACCCAGGTCACCGGCGTCACAAGCAGAATTTCAACCGCTGTGCCGATGGGCCAGCAGAAATAGAAGCTTTGACTGTTCAGGAAAAACAAAACTTCCTTTTAGCCAAGGTGATAGACTTACTCTTGTTTTTTGCATGTCACAACTTTCTCCACCAGTTGACTCTTATCTACTGATTCGATATACACTACATCACGTCCCCCCCCTTTTTTTGTTCTTTGATTCTTTCTTTTGTTTCTCTACAGTTGGGAATCTCATCTGTCACCAGTCTAATGTCCTCTCCCCAGCTGGTGGGGGGATATTGTCTGTAGGTTGAGTCACAAGCTTTCATGTTTTTAAGTGCCGGACCCTGGACTGAAGGTGTCAGACTGTCATACTAAGAATCTATAAGACAGACACAGACTGTTAACCCAGTTTAATGCCCCCCACTTCTCAGTGGAGTCCCGAGGAACCCTCCATACATTTATTGATCTAGCTCCTGTTCTTTGTATGTTGCAATCACATCTTTCTCCACCACATGCACAGTGTTACTGATTCTGTATACACTGTGCATGGTGTGTGTCAGTGAACTATCCAAGTAATCCCAATGCTGCACACATGGCCCCAAACCAGTCTGGCTCTGTGCATAGAGAAATGAAAAGTGCTACACACAGCAAGGTCCCTAAGTTGTTTGCTAGTCTGGGCTGTGTATTTGCTGTGCTGTTATACCTGCGTGCTTTTTGAGGTGGCCTTTTTTTTTTTTGTTATATTTCTCCCTCTCCTGACCAGCCCCCTTCCACCCCCCCCAGCCCCATCACCCCGGCATCCACTGGACTCACCTCTGGCTTCTCGAGGTGCCAGCTAGCCGGGTGCGGTGCCTGCGAGGGGCCGGCATCATCTCGCCAGTTGGGATAGTTCCTCACTTTTCTTCCCAACCCCTGAGTGTAGCACAGTGGCATGCAGTGACACCAATGGCTGAGCCGTGCACGCTTCTGCGCATGGCATGCCAGGCATCTGCCCTGCATCCACCTCCTTTTCATCTGGGTCCATTGTGCCATCCCCCAGCCACCACTAGGGGACAGGCAAGCAGTGGACTCCATCCCCATCCCACCCCAGGAGAGGACAGCTGTCCTCTGGATGCTCGATCCTCTCCCTCCCTGGCCGACCCTCGGCAGCCCACTTGCACCGTGAACACGGGTTGCCGGCATGGCAGGAGGTAAGGCACAGATGCCTCAACCCTCCACACCACTGGGCCGGCTAGGTGGCCTTTTTTTGTGTATCCTCTATCTCCTCTCTGGTGTTGTCCAGTCTTTTGGGTCAGTCCACCCCAAAGACCTCCAAGCCCATCAGTCGCCACTCCTGCTGTCAGGCAAGTAGTGGTCACCCACAGCACACAGGGCCTGAGAGTTTCCACTTTTCTCCCCCTCATCCCTCCCACTACCATGTGGTGGCATCCAAAACCTGGAGGTTATTTCACACCCACACAGCTCTCCCCCGATGGAGGAGCAAACTCCTTGGCCCTACCCTTGGGGGTCACTGCAGTGATGGTATGCACCACCAATTTCTGCACGGCTTGGATATACTGCCATTGGCAGTGCGCCACCTAGATGGCCACTCAAGTACCAGCTTCCTAAGCTCATTCCTGCACCCAAGCCGCTGTTCCATTGTGCTGCCACTAGGCCATGATTTGGCCTGAGGTCTTGGCCGTTTACCTGATTTTCACTTGGGTTGTTGTGGTTTAGAACTAGTTTTACTTGTACCCTCAGACAAAGCACTGAGCAACCAATCCAGGACAATGGCACTCTACACATAGTAACAGCTTGAATTCACTGGACATTGAAAACAATGGACACACTGGAAAAATGCAGGGCTCTGACAAATTCAAGATAATCTGAATCCCACAGAATTCATTCCCTTTACTGAGCTACATAGATGCCATTACTGAAAACCCTCAATGCACAGAGATATACTTAATTAAAGCATATGGTATTCCACAAAAACCCAAGGGAAGAGTATACAATGGGGGGTGAGATACTGACAACAACAGAAATGGAAAGGGACCTAGGGGTAGTTATATCAGATGACCAAAAGGTGGGCAAGCAATTGGAGATGACAGTAAGGAAGGCTGGGGGGATACTGGGATGCATAGGGAGAGGCATCACCAGTAGAAAACAGGAAGTTGTTATCCCTCTGTACAGACTGTTGGTGAGACCCCATCTGGAGTACTGAATGCAGTTCTGGAGACCCCATCTCCACAAAGACATAGACAGGATGGAGGCTGTCCAGAGGAGGCAACCAAAATGGTGCAGGGTCTGCACCAGAAGACATACAAAGAGAGACTGAAGGAGCTTAATATGTATTCCCTTGAAGAAAGGAGGGTGGGGGGGACATGATATACACTTTCATGTACCTCAAGAGAATTAACAAAGTCCAAGAGGGTAGCATTCAGAAAAAGAGATGTGCATGAACAAGGGGCACAATTTGAAGATAGAGGGGGGATGGCTCAGAGGTAATGTGAGGAAGTATTTTTTCATGGAGAGGGTTGTGAATGCTTGGAACAGTCTTCCTGAGGAGGTTGTGGAGTCAAAAACAGTGGGGGATTTCAAGAATGCATGGGACAGACATAAAGCAATTCTAGTGGGGGTAGGAGGAAGTAGGCTGTTGGTTAACTGGGATCTGCATCTTATCCATTAGGTAGGGAAATGGGCAGACTAGGTGGGCCAAACAGTCCTTATCTGCCATCAAATTCTATGTTTCTGTGTTTCTTCACTAGAGCCCAAATCCTGAGATCACACAATACAGAATTGGAAACAACCCTGTTGTCCCTGCTACAAAACCCTCCCTCTGTATCCATTGGATACAACCTGCTAGTGTCACAGATACGTGAAGAAGCCACAGAGTTGAAAGAATGGTGGAGCAGAAAATTAGGTATAGACACCAACACTAGGGGCTGAATAAAGATCTGAGCATTTTCCACACAAGCCATTTTCCTGATAGATTTAAAAACTCAACAGTAAATCCGCAGTAACATGTACTGTACTTCTAAAGCACTTTACAAAATGGGGAAAATATCAGCTGCCAAATGTTACAAATGCAGCCATCCTGAAGGAACCCTCGTACATCTACTATGGCAATTCCTCTTGATCCAAACATTTTGGCAAGAGATCAAATCCAAGCTTAACACATTGCTGGGTTACCAAGAATTAATTGAACCAGAAATCTATATAGTTGGAAACAGGGGCCACTCCAGGGTGGTGGCCAGCAGACAACATGGAATATACCTACTGGCTAACACAGCCAAAAGACTATTTCTCTTAGTATGGCTCAATTCCGTCCACCGACATACATGGAATGATTATCAGATGCTCTGGAGTGCCTCTGACTAGAAAAGTTACCCATAGCATGAGAAATGCACCCCAGGCATACCATGGAAATCTGCCAAACTTTGATGCCCTGGTAACAATTACTGATGAATAACACCGGAACATACTCTGACATGAACTGCATTTTCTTTCTGACTTACCTCCATTAAAAGTAGTGATTACCTATTTTCTCCACAGGTTACATATTCCCACTTAGGTAGATGATTAGATTTCCAAGGTCCTTAGCTACAGGTTAAGGTTAAGGGTCAATTATACATATACCCAGGCCCAGTTGGCCATTTGGGAGGAGCCAGTTGCATCCAGAATGGATAACTACTGAACATTTACTTTTATATGTTGTTTTATTTATTTATTTACTTATTTATAAGTTGGAAATACATCCTTTGAGCGAAAAAGCCCTTTATGAAGATCTTCATCATACAATAAAAAAGGGGTGGGACGACAAAAGAGTGGGGAACATCACTAGCTGAAGAGCATTGTCAGTTTTAAACGATTAGGTACAAAGAGTAAACAATGTAACAGTACAGGCATATTACCAAAGGAATCACAGGTTCAGACAACAGATTATTAGGGATCACATTCCAAAGGGAGGAGGATAGTGCTAAAAAGAGAGGCACAGAAATAAGTACAAGTGAGGAGAGATAGTAGATGCAGTACTAGCGATGTGTCCAAGGTCTAGCTAGGTGGGACGGAGGAGAGTAGGTTGTGGTAGTGACAGGACCCACAGGGTTGCCTAGATGAGGTTGCGGTGGCGGGTGGTTAAGGAAGGTAGGTAGTAGGGGGGGATTATGGAGGGGTAGGTAGAGAGGGGAGAACTGGGCATGCAATCAGGACCAGGCCAAGGAATCAGGACAGCAGATATCTATAGGGGACTGGCGTTGGCAATCGCAATGCTCGGGGGTGTGAAGGATTTTCTTAGTTCAGTTTTGAAATGGTTCAGGCCTGTGTGGCTGTTAACAGAGAAAGGGAGTCTCCTTACATTCACTAGTTGTAACTGACCTCCTTGGTGAATCTCTAGGTCAATTTATAGGCCATCTGAAGGACACAAGTCCTGCAAATAACATAGATAGGTAGGCCCACATTAACTCAAATGACTATTCCTACAGTTGTATGACCTTATGCAGTCTTCAGTTAGGGCTCGGAAGTGGGATACAGTATTAAGTACAATGATAAAGTGGGTGTCCACCTCCCAGGGCAAATCAGATACAACAGTCACAAAGAAGTATAATGTAATGCAAGGAAATTTTATGAATGTTACGACTGTGTCTTACATGTTGTACCTATCATAAAAACCAATAAACTTTAAATTACAAAACAAGCATTTGTCAATGCAGAATGTTGATTGCATTGGTCCGTTGAGCTCGCTCAGTGGCCCTCTGTCAGTCGCTCGTTGTGTTTCTCCTGGTGCTGCAGGCTGCGGTTTAGTACTAGGCTCCTGCCTGCATTGGCACCCTTTTCTGTCCACAAAGAAATCCGCAGCTGTCACAACAGAGCTCTGTTGAAGTGGGTCACTGCCCCTCTCTGACTCGCTCATTCTGTTTCTCCTGGTGCTGCAGGATGGCCTCTGTTGGTGGCTTTTGCTGCCCACAAAGAAATCTGCAGTAGTCCCGACACAGATCTGTTGAGCTTGCTCACTCCCCCTCTGTCACTCGCTCATTACGTTTCTGCCGGCACTGCAGGCTGGCCTTTTGTACTGGGCTCCTGCCTGCGTTGCCACCTTTTTCTGCCCACAAAGAAATCAGCAGCAGTCATGATAGAGCTCCGTAGAGTTCACTCACTCCCCCTCTCTCACTCATTCATTCTGTTTCTCCTGCCGCTGCAGGCTCCCTTTGTACTGGGCCCCTGCATGCATTGCTGCCTTTTTCTACCCACAAAGAAACCGTGAGCAGTCCCAACAGAGCTCCGTGAGCTCACTCACTCCCTCCCTCACTCGCATTCTCTGTGTCTCCCACTGCTGCAGGCTGCCCTTTTGTACTGGGTTCCTGCCTGCATTGGTGGCTTTTTCTGCCCACAAAGAAATCTGCAGCAGTCCTGTGACAGCTCCATTGAGCTCACTCACTCCCCCTCTCTAACTCGTTCATTCCGTTTCTGCTGGCGCTGCTGGCTGACCTTTTGTACTGGGCTCTTGCCTGTGTTGCTGCCTTCTTCTGCCCACAAAGAAATCTGCAGCAGTCACGATAGAGCTATGTTGAGCTCGCTCACTCACTCACTCCTCCTCTCTCACTCGTTTGTTCTGTTTCTCCCACTGCTGCAGGCTGCCCTTTTGTACTGGGCCCCTGCATGCATTGGCACCTTTTTTTGCCCACAAAGAAATCTGCAGCTATCCTGACAGAGCTCCGTTGAGGTCGCTCACTCCACCTGTCTCACTCACTCATTCTGTTTCTCCCAGCACTGCAGGCTGCCGTTTTGTACTTGGCTTCTGCCTCTGTTGGTGCCTTTTTCTGCCCACAAAGAAATCTGCAGCAGTCATGATAGAGCTCCGTTGAGCTCACTCACTCCCCCTCTCTCACTCGCTCATTCTGTTTCTTCCGCCACTGCAGGCTGCCCTTTTGTACTGGGCCCCTGTGTGCATTGCTGCCTTTTTCTGCCCACAAAGAAATCCGCAGCAGTCCCAACAGAGCTCCGTAGAGCACTCTCACTCCCCCTCCCTCACTTGCTCATTCTGTGTCTCCCAGCGCTGCAGACTGCCCTTTTGTACTGGGATCCTGCCTGCGTTGGTGCCTTTTCCTGCCCACAAAAAAATCCACAGCAGTCCCGACAGAGCTCAGCTGAGCTCAGTCACTCCCTCCCCCCGACTCGCCTGATCCTAATGTGTCCCAAACACTGATTTCTGACAGCGACTGCAGCATTCTGCGCTGGAAGCACGAAAACACATTTCAGCCAGGAGGTGAAAAATGACAGCTGTACTATTTATAAGGAGGTGTGGAAAAATGCCAGTGCTGAAAATGTGGCGTGAAAATATTACTAATTTGCGAAGTTACAAGGGTGCGTGGAAACTGCACAATGCACGCTCATAACACAGTCATTTTATGGAGTTTCATCACAAAATTTTCAACATAGGAATTTTAGGACCTCTGCTCATGAACAGTGTCAGTGTGATTTTCTTAATGTGTCCTGAACACTGATTTTCCCACAGCAACTATTGTGCATCGGAAGAGCGAAAACACATTTTGGCCAGGATGTGAAAAATGACAGCTGCACTGTTCATAAGGAGGTGTGGAAAAATGGCAATGTTGAAAATCTGAAGTGAAAATATTGCAAAGTTGCGAAGGTATGAGCGTGCGTGGAAACTGTGCAATGCACCCTCATAGCACACTCATTTTATGGACTTTCATCACCAAACATTTAACAAAGGCATTTTAGGACCTCTGCTAATGAACAGTGTCACTGTCATTTTCATAATGTGTCCCAAACACGGATTTCCCACAGCAACCGCACTATTCTGCGCCGAAAGTGCGAAAACACATTTCAGCCAGGATCTCAAAAACGACAACTGTACTGTTCATAAGGAGGTGCAGAACAATGGCAATGTTGAAAATCTGGAGTGAAAATATAAATTTGCGAACTTACAAGCATGCGTGCAAACTGCGCAACGCACGCTCGTAACACAGTCATTTTATGGAGTATCGGCACCAAATTTTCAACATAGGCATTTTCGGACCACTGCTCATGAACATTGTCACTGTCATTTTCGTAATCTGTCCCAAACACTGATTTCCCACAGTGACCACGCTGTTCTGCGCCAGAAGTGTGAAAACACATTTTGGCCAGGATGTGAAAAATGACAGCTGTACTGTTCACAAGGAGATGTGGAAAAATGGCAATGTTGAAAATCTGGCATGAAAATATTGCAAATTCGCGAAGTTACAAGCATGCATAGCAACTGTTCATCGCACGCTTGTAAAACAGTCATTTTTGGGATTTTTTTCCACCAAATTTGCAAAACAGCTTTGTGAGAGCCCACCTCATGAACACTGGCACTGTCGTTTCGTTAATTGGTCCCGAAAGTTGATTCCGCGCAGTGACCGTGAAATCACCTTTCGGGGCCGATTAACCCCATGACAGTGGCAGAAATCATGAGGAGGGATTCCAAAAACCCCATGTTGAAAATTTGTGCCAAAATTCCAAAAATGACTGAGATATGTATCAAAGTTAAAAAACAACTATTTATTCATTATACAACTTGGCATTTCCTCAGTTCGCGGTTGGCTTTGAAAGTGCAGACATGTTCCGGTCCACGAAGATCGTTGTGTCGGGCTCAGAGGTAAGTATGGGGTGAGGTGGGGTGAGGGGAGGGGTATGAAGTGGAGGGCGTGGGTTGTGGAGGGGCGAGACAGCGAGGGACCGTTCTTCTTTTCAGGAGTAAAAAAAAGATGTCAAGGGACTTTTTTGGTACTTTTGGCACGCTGGGTGGGCTCCAGCATGCCACCTGCATGTTTTGGGGTGGGGCACTGGAGCCGACGGGATTGGACACCCCCATCGGCACATACTTGGGGGCTCATGAGCCGAGGGGATTGGGCACCTCTCTCGGCACACAAGAAATGGTGGAGGGATATGCCGACGGGATTGGGCACCCCATCGGCAAACACAGAAGGAAGAGCGACATAAGCTGAGGGGGACTGGGCACTCCCTTGGCACACAAGAAATGGGGACTGGGCTCCCCGTCAGCAACAGCCCTGCAATGAAGGGTCGCTCCGCTGCAAAGACGAGACGGCCCCTGATTGCAGCGGCTAAAATTTTAGAAGGTTGTGGCATACTGGCTGAACTAGTGTCAGCGGCAGTGTGCCACACCTTTAAAGGCTGTGGGAGCATTGGCCACAATAGTGCCGCGCCTCCACAACCTGCTTCTTGCAAAAGCTGCCGCAATATGTTTCTTGCGCTTGCACGCAATCAACATATAAAAGGACTATTTGTACTTCTTCTAACATGCTGTTGTGCACGTTACAGGTTTAGGTGGACATTGGATTTGCATATAGATTTGTGACTGTTGGGTACATTTTACACTTATTTGCATATACATGATCATCTTTATAACTGATATTGCCCTTACCTTAATACATATCGCATTTATGGCATCTGATGGTGTAATGCATGTGCAATCATGTTGCTATAGCAGCAGCTTTACGACACCAATTGCGATTATTGTGCTTTTGGCTCCTTTTATGTTGCTTGCATGCATGTGCAAGAAACATAGTGCCATCATCTGAGTTTTCGGAGTGTGGCGGCCCTCTTCAATTCAGTCAGTGTGTTTGCAGGTGCGGGCCCAGTTCTCCATGCCTGCTGGAGCGTCTATGACAGCTCCAAAATGCAGTGGAGTCAGTTGAAAAGAGGCTACGCTTCAGTGAGCAGCGATAAAATATCATCTGCTCATGCGCCTCCCCTACACACACACACACACACACACACACACCGCTGTGCTCGCCTCCACAT
Organism: Neoceratodus forsteri; assembly: GCA_016271365.2. Classification (NCBI taxonomy): domain Eukaryota; kingdom Metazoa; phylum Chordata; order Ceratodontiformes; family Ceratodontidae; genus Neoceratodus; species Neoceratodus forsteri. Next base: position 143,106,633 of record CM028129.1, on the reverse strand, counting down.
AGCTGTATAGCCGACTTGAGGTGCCCAATCCCCCGCCGGGCTGTGCTGCGCTCCCCAAACAGAGTTGCACATGCTACGCTTGGGTGCCCACCCCAGTGTGGCAACTTCATCGATAGCCGACGGGGTGCTCAATCCTCTGCCGGCTCCACTGTCCCCCGAGTACACGGTGCCACTCTGGGAGCCCACCCCAGCGTGGCAAAGCTTGTTATGGCCAACAGAGGTGCCCAATCCCCCGTCGGCTCCAGCCCCCCAAACAGTTTTTCCAGCTGCCATGCTGGGAGCCCACCCCAGCGTGGCAAACGTCCCCGTCGTCTTTTAAAACAAAAACCCTGTAAATAAAAAACGGTCCTCGCAGTCTCCCTGCCCCCCATAACCCGCACCCACCCACTGCACCCTGCCTTCCCACACCCCCACCCCATACTTACCTCCGGGTTCATGAACGATCTTTGTGGACCGGGAAAACGCCTGCACTTTTCAAAGCCGACCGTGAACTGAGGAAATGCCGGTAAGCTGTATAATGGGATAGATAGGGTTTTTTCAACTTTGTTGCATATCTCAGACATTTTTTGGAATTTTTGCACCAAATTTTCAACATGGGGTTTTTGGGACCCCTCCTCATGAATTCTTGCACTGTCATGGCGTTACTCGGGCCCGAAGGGTGATTTCACAGTCACTGCATCGAAATCACCTTTCCACACTGATTAACAAAACGACACTGCCAGTATTCATAAGGTGGGCTCTCAAAAGCCTGCGTTGAAAATTTGCGGAAAATCTTAAAAATGACTTTTACAAGCGCGGTAAGGCGTAGTTCCTATAACGCCAGAAGTTCGCGAATTTTCAATATTTTACTCCAGATTTTCAACATTGTCATTTTACCACACCTCCTTATGAGCAGTACAGCTGTCATTTTTCACATCTCGCCTAAAATGTGTTTCCACCCATCTAGCACAAATGGCGCAGTCGGTATGCTAAATCAATGTATGGGACACATTAAGAAAATCACAGTGACACCGCTCATGAGCAGAGGTCTTAAAATGGCTATGTTGAAAATTTGTGACAAAAATTCCTAAAATGACTGTTTTACGAGCCTGCGTTGCGCACTTCCTACGCACGCTGGTAAGTTCGCGAATTTTCAATATTTTCACTCCAGATTTCCAACATTGCCATTTTACCACACCTCCTTATGAGCAGTACAGCTGTCATTTTTCACATCTCGCCCACAACGTGTTTCCGCCCATCTAACGCACAATGGCACAGTCGGTGTGCAAAATCAATGTATGGGACACATTAAGAAAATCACAGTGACACTGTTCATGAGCAGAGGTCTTAAAATGACTATGTTGAAAATTTGGTCACAAACTTCCTAAAAATGACTGTTTCATGGGCGTGCGTTGCTCAGTTCCTATGCACGCTCGTAAGTTTGCAAATTTTCAATATTTGCACTCCACTGACTTCCAAATACCTACACAGCACATACAAGCAAGCAACATTCGGCATTGACAAATGCTTGTTCTACCTAATTCAGGTTAAATTTGAAGTATTTTTCTGTATTATGTTTCCATTCTTCCTTTATAACAATGAACATTTAAAGGAAACAGAAATACTGCACTTTTCTTCCTCCAGCCCCAATCACAATCTATGCCTTTTCCTCTATGGCCATTGCTCAGTCCCACAAGCCAACCCAAATCCCATGATCAGATTATCTCCTGACACTGTGAATGACCCTTAACAGCATGGGTCTTTGAGGACAGTCACCCTCCCTGAAGAGTCTGAATTTGGTGGAGGTGCTGGTTTTCATGCTGGGTGGATGTTTGCTACAAGGTCAGAGTGCACTACAGGACAGGAACTCATCATCCAGTGGGGATGGCAGTTCATGTTTCTTCCACCTGAAAACGATATCAGCTTGCTCCGTGTGCATGCACTGGGCATGCTTGCAGCTATGGCTGTGATGTCTTCCCTCCTTAAACTACCTGTGCACACTTTGGCCCCCTGAGCTTCCACAGGAGCTGCTATAGTGGTGGGAGTCAGGCAATTATGCACCCCAAGGAGGTCAGCATCACATGGAATGCTCAGAGCACCCTTGAGCCAGGCAGTGGTACAACAATTCAAACAGGGGTGATCTACAGACCTCCAGTGCAGGGGGGGGAGATGGATAGGAATCTAGCAGATCAAATTCAGGACATGGCAACAAAAGGTGAGGTATTATTGCTGGGTGATTTCAATATCCCAGACGTTGGTTGGATCATCCCAGCAGCTGCTTCAACCAGGATCTGGGACAGCCTGGATTCCCTGCAAGGGCAGGCCTCAGACAGGTAGGGAGCGATCCCACAAGCGAAGGGGCGATTCTGGACCTGGTACTGACCAATGGGGACAGAATCTCAGGTGTTCAGGTGGAAGGTCATCTGAGATCCAGTGACCATCACATAGTGTGGTTTTAGATGGGGACAGGGACACAGTCTAGTCACACTAAGGTGAGAGTCTTGAATTTAGAAGGGTGGATTTTGCTGGAATAGGGAAGTATATCAAAGAGGCCCCGGCAAAGACGGAGATAGGAGGGGGAGTTGAAGAGTAGTGGAAACACCTGAAGGAGCCATACAGGAGGTGATGAACCAATGCATCAAGGCGTAAGCAAAGGCAAGAAAAGGAGGAAACCACTATGGTTCTCAAGAGAAATGGCAGGCAAGGTAAGGGACAAAGGGTGGGTTTCAGGAAATATAAGGAGACTCACAGAGAGGAAGACAGGGAGGTGTACCTAAAGAATCTAAAGGAAGCAGGAACGGCTGTAAGGAGAGCAAAGGCACAGATCAAAGAAAGACTGGCACAGACGGTGAAGAAAGAGAACAAAACTTTCATTAGGTACATCAGTGAAAGAAATAAAACATGGGGGATTATAAAGCTCAGAAGGGATGGAGGAGAGTGTAAAGAGGAGACCTGAAAAGGTGGAAACACTGAACAAATACTTCTGTTTGGTATTCACTGAAGAGGGGAGGGTCATGGACCACAGCTGAGTAGCAGACACGGAAGGGGGAGGTAAACACTAGTCCATTCACAGTGGAGAGAGTCCTGGAGGAGCTCATAAAACTGAAGGTGGACAAAGCAATAGGCCAGTTGGCATATATCCAAGGATATTATTTTTTCCTTAAGTATTTTATTCAGTTTTTTACTTTGTCCCGTCCCAACTCCACATTTCCCCGACATGTCACAGACATGTGGAGGCATGCACACGTCATGTCTTGTGGGACTCCCCACCCTACCAGTCGCTTCATTAACATCTGCGCCAACCACCAGACCTCCATCCAGTGGCGGCAGGACTACGGATGGGTGAGCCCCCCCTCCCAGGAGAGGAGAGTCAATGCTCGATCCTACTCCCACCCCACCGTGCCAGCACCCTGGTGACCAGAGGTCATTCCCGAACCCAGGTCACTGGCATAGCACAAGGTGTGGTGTCCATTGCCTCAACCCTCATCGCTACCAGGCCGGCCCACATCCAAGAATATTAAGGGAACTGCAAGGGGAGCTAACTGCGCCTCTGGCAGCCATGTTGACAGAGTCACTCAACAAAGGAGTAGTTCCAGAGGACTGGAAGAGGGCACATGTAGTACTTCTACAGAAAAGTGGTAGTAGGGAGGGTGAAGGGAAGAATTGGCCGGTCAGCCTCACCTCAGTAGTGGGAAAGATCATAGAGGCACTGCTTAAAGAAAGAACAGTGGCACACTTGGAATCCAACAATGTCCGGGATCTGAGGTAACATGGATTCGCAGCAGGAAGATCATGTCCGATGAATCTGATAGATTTGTTTTTTACTGGGTGTCAACAGAAATAAATCAGGTGGGGGCAGTGGATGTCGCCTACCTCGATTTCAGCAAGGCTGTCGGCACCATTCCACATAAAAGGCTGGTTAACAAGATGGGTAGTCTAGGCATGAGGCACAAGGTGGTAAACTGGTTAGGAACTGGCTAATGGACAGGAAGCAGAGGGGTGGTAAATAGGATCCAATCCGAGAGGGGTGACCAGTGGGTGCCACAAGGATCTGTCCTTAGCCAGTCCTGTTTAATGTCTTCATTAGTGACATTGTAGTAGGGCTGGAGGAAAGGTATGCCTATTTGCAGATGATGAAGGGGTGGAGTGAATGAGGAGGACGGGAAGCTTGAAAATGGTAGGAGGAGTGGCAACTGAGGCTCAGTTCAAAGAAGTACAAAATAATGCACCTAGGATGTGGGAACCCTGGGGAGAGCTATAAGATGGGGAGGGGTAGGAGTTGGTGACAACCACTGAGGAAGAAAGAGACCTGAGGGTTATCATTTCAGATGACCTAAAGGTGTCTAACCAGAGTACAAAAGCTGCAGGGATGGTCAGTGGCATGCTGGGGTACATAGGCAAAGGTATCACTAACACAAGGTGGGAGGTTGTGATGCCATTGTATAAAACACTGGTGAGGCCTCACCTAGAGGACTGCATTCAATTTTGGATGCCACACATTCATAAGGACATTGACAGGGTGGAGACGGTCCAGAGAAGGGACTAAGATGGTACAGTGCTTGCACCAGAAAACATATGAGGAGAGATTGTAGAACCTCAATATGTACTCGCTGGAGGAGAGGAGGGAAGCGGGGACATGATAGAAACATTCAAGTACCTTAAGGGTATAAACAAGGTGCAGGGGGGGAGACATCTTCAGGTATAGAAGGAGTACAAGAACAAGGGGGCCTGATATGAAATTGGAAGGTGACAGATTAAGGGGATATGTGACAAAGTTTTTCTTCACAGAGAGGAGGTGGACACATGGAATAGTCTGCCATAGGAGGTGGTGGGAGCAAGCACAGTGGAGGGATTTAAACATGCCTGTCACAGGCATAAGGGAACCTTAGAGGTGGGAAGGAGGGGAAAAAGGCCATCGATCAGCTAGGGTCAGAGGCTGCAAACTAGTGAAGGGCTTATAGGCAGACTTGATGGGCCTAGCAGTCCTTATCTGCTGGCAATTTTTTCTGTGTTTCTATGACCACCTCCCTCGCCAGCCCTCTGGTCATCCAGGCTCATTCCAAAGCTCGTGGCCAATGCTGTAAACGGTAGCACTACCACTGTGTCATCAGGGCAGAAACATCCCCAGTTCCTATTTACTTATACCCATTCTTTTTCTCTACATCTCTTTTAAGTTTTTTCTCTCTCATCTGCAAAAGTAGCTATGTCGTAGCTCACCTTTAAGCTTTAAGTCAGCCCTAAAGACTTATTTGTTTAATTTAGCATATCCAGACTTTTAAAATATATTTATGGATTGATTTTAGGAATTTGTTTTAATTTTATGTATTGATCTTTGTAAAAGCGCCTTGGTTTTGGAAAGGCGCTCTTAAAATAAAGTATTCATTCATTCATTCATTCATTCACCTAGTGTGCTAAATAGTGAACTGATTATCATAATAAAGGTGAAAGAAAATAGAAATAAAAGAGAGAGAGAGAGAGAGAGAGAGAGAGAGATACAGAAAAGAACAGAAGGTAATGAATAGTGAGTTGGGAATGTTGCAGTAGGCTCACTTGCTGAGAGCGCGGGTACCACTCTAGCACACTGGTGACCCAGGTTTGACCCCTGAGCCAGGGAATGTCAGACATAGCAGCTGGCAGAGAGAGAGAACTCACAGCATCTGCACAGAGGCCATCCTCCCATACAGGTGGGAAGATATAACTTTAGTCCCATAATGGTTCCTGGCAGGTGTTGTTGGCAACATGGTAACTGTAACCTAGCCCCCCGCCAACCATTAGCATGCCAATCACATGGAAGGGTGGTCAGGGAGAAAAGTGGTGAGAAAAACATCACATCCAGGAAGCCTTGGATGACAGTTTCTGTGTGCTCACTCCCCAATACCACTAAGCCCTTCTCTGTGGCACACATGCTACCCAGCACCTGGAAAATTCAGGATGGATATGAGGATGTTCTACTTCACTGAGAGGGTGGTTGAGTCGTGGAACAGATTAGCAGCTGATGTGATAAGGTGGGTATCTCCATTGTGGGCAAACTCATGGAGACCATACAAAAGGAAAGGTTGGTGGAATATCTAGAGAAGCATGGTCTCCAGGATGCGAGGCAGTATAGGTTCATGGGGGGGGGAAAGTGTATCAAATGAATCTGATTGACTTCTTTGACTGTGTCACTAAGACACTAGACAGGGGCCAAGTGGTAGACATCCTCTATCTTGATTTCAGCAAGGCCTTTGACTCTGTGCCCCACAAAAGGTTGATCAGGAAGTTGGTAGATCTCAGGGTTGGGGAAAGATGTCCAGATGGGTGGAAAACTGGCTGAGGGACAGAACCCAGAGGGTGGTTTTGGGGGGAGAGTTATCTGGCACCAGAGAAGTAACCAGTGGGGTCCTGCAGGGCTCAGTGCTGGGGTTGGTGTTGTTCAATGTCTTAATCAATGACATTGGGAATGGAATTAAGGGCAAAATGTGCTTATTCGCACATGACACCAAGCTCTACAGGAGAGTGGACACAGCTGAAGGGATAGAGGACCCACAGGAAGATCTGGAAAAGCTGGGAAGGTGGTCCAGGATCTGCAGCTTGGCTTCAATGCCAAGAAATGCAAAGTTATCATACTGAGCTAAGAACCTGGGACAGAGTACTACCTGGGTGGAGTCCGAGTATCTGCATTAGAGGAGGAGAAGGACCTGGGAGTGATGATCACTAGTGACCTGAAGCACTCCACGCAGTGAAAGAGAGCAGCAGCAAAGGCAAACAAGATGCTAGGATGCATATCTATGGAGATCAGTAGTAGGAGACAGGAGGTTATACTGCCCTTGAACAGGTCACTGGTAAGGCCGCATCTAGAGTATGGAGTTCAGTACTGGTGCCCATACCTCAAAAAGGACATTAACCTGCTGGAGAATGTCCAGAGGAGGGCTGCAAAGATGATAGTGGGTCAGCAGGGCAAGGCATATGAGAAGAGGTTGAGAGCACTGAACATGTAGTAACTGAGGCAGTAGAGCAGTGGTTTAAGGCTCTGGGCTGCAAGTCTGGTGACATCCAGCAGACCAGACCTCGGTTTGAATCCCACAGCTTCCACTTGCATATTGTGTGACCCTGAGCAAGTCACTTAACTTTCCTGTGCTCCCAGGTTGCACCTGTAAAAAGCTTCAGCTTAATGTGCTACCCTGGTTAAATAACTAAATAAAAAATGTACTCCCTGGAAGACAGGAGAGAGAGGGGGACATGATTGAGACTTTCAAGTACTTAGGAATACTAGGAAAAGAAGAACAAAAGGGGCATAAAGCCCATCTAGATTGTCCCCACTTGCGGTCTTCATTGAACCATCTTACTGTCAGCATAATACAATCTGTCCAAGGTGTTCTTAAATTCCTTGGAGCTGCTAACTTCAACAGCCACTCTAGGTAGCCTATTACAGGCCTTAGAACTCCTAACTGTGAAGAAGTTGTCTCTTTTGTGGTATATGCCCTAGGTATGACCGATTTTCTGCCATGGGATCAGAAAGGGATAAATAAGTTTGATAAGGAGAATCTCTTTAAGCTGGTGGCAACCATAACACGAGGGGACACAGTCTTAACAGGAGGGTGGGAGGTTTAGAGGGAGGTCAGGAAACACTTCTTCACAGAGAGGGTGGTGGACACTTGGAATGTGCTGCCGGAAGAGACAATCTCACTAAAGACAGTGGGCAGCTTTAAGAGATGCTGGGATAGACATAGGGAGGAGTTGGGATCATGGGTGGGAGGATGTGAGGAGTGGGGAGGGAGGGCAGGGACATTAGCACAAGCTGTGGACTCTGCAATATGAGCAGACTTGATAGAACCAAATGGCCTTCTTCTGCTGACTCCTCTCTGTATGTTCGTATGTATATATATTCATTTTAATGGGTTCAGTCACAGCTGGGCTAGAGTAAGGGCCTGATAGTTCCATTAGGAGGAACTAGTGAGCCATGGGATTCAGGAATGGGGTATGGTTGGATAACCCTGGAGGACACTAGGTCAAGGTTTGAGTTAGTAATATCTATATGGGCAGATTGGACTGACCCTTGGTCTTAACATGCTGGCAGTGTCTGTTATTATAGTTCCTAGCCAATGCTTCCCCATCTCCTTCACTGGCCATGGAGGGGGCCCCCCCCCCCCAGGAAAAATACAACTGACTCAGAAACTAGAGGTACACAACTGGGGGACAGAAGGCAAGTAACAGCAGCGAGAGGGAGCCTGGAAGGCAGAGAAGTGGTGCTATTGAGACTGCCTGAAAGAGAACACTCCTGGGGGCCAGGGCAGGAGACAAAAAACAAAACAAAATGGGATAACTGCCCATTTGGCTTCAGTTGCTGTAATTGTTGTCTACTCACAACATCACAATCCTCTGCTTGTGACATCAGAACTGTTTTTCTAGTAACAGGTTGTGATTTCACAAGCAGGGGATTGTGAAGTTTGGTATAAACAACCTGCAGCTTGCTGAGAAGATAAAGCACATGGGGTAGTGATCTTGGTTTCAAGGTTAACATGCACAGTTAAAAACAAGAAAGGCAGCCCATTCTGATGGCCCAGGAGCAGCATGTCATGCCGCCATATAGGAACCAAAGTTTGGAAGCCAGCTTGGGATAATGTATCGGCAGGTACAGCATACTGCAGCAGCTGTTGCTTGGCAGTGTGCTGTAGTCAGGAGAGATGGCGTTGGGCATCCGGTGCTGTAGCAACCCCTGCAGTGGATGAAGGGAGCTTGCTACCTCCATAGGATGCCACTATATACATGCAAGGTCATCTACAGACTCTGCTCATGTCAGGGAAGGAGGGAGGATGATGGAAAAACCAGGATAAAATCCTGCATGCCATCTACATGATCCCCGGTTTCAAGGTTCCTCTAAGTCCTTGCATCACCACCACTGGATCCATGTCCACTTGGTGGCCTGCCTCAGGGAAGATGCCCCCCCCCATGCGCATGGAGGGGAAGTCATGGAAGGTACTGGGGGAAGCCTTACCCAGGGAGATGGAGTGAAACACCAGGCTTTAACAGGGTATATTCCTGGGAGCAGGATATGTCCCTGACAATGTCGTCAAAGGCAGAAACAGCTCTAGGGGGAGAAAAACATCAACAGTGAACAAAAAACAGAAAATTTAGGAAATGTAAGCTTGCATGGACTAAAAGAATTATGTTTCTTAAAGTTTCTCCTGAGTTGTTAGGGGCTCTTTAAAATGGCGTCAAGCTGGTGTCATTCTAATGTTAGGTACGTCTATGCTATTGTTCTTCTGTGTTTGAAACACTTGAATGCTGCCTTTTTAGTTGGCGCTAAAGACACAAAGGCTTCTGAGATAGAGAGGTTTATTAGTGTTTCATCAGCGGTGTCATGGAGCAGCTGACTGAGTTTACAGCTGAGAGCGTGTTCCATTTTCCATCCCCTCCCACTATGATTTGGGTGAAATGCCACACACACATCATTTTTCAGTCTGACACTGATTCAGATCAGAAACTTTTTTAGCCATTCTCAGTTGAAAGGCATGCTGCCCCAAAAGGGGAAATTTTAGCGCCTCACCCAAGCATGGAGCTGGCCCCAGAGTTGCACTTGTGTGTAAAACGATTTTTTTAGTAACTGTTTATAACTTTTAATTAATTCATATCTACTTGATTCTGTCCTATTTATCTGATGACTCAACATACATAACATAGAAACATTAGAAACATAGAATTTGATGGCAGATAAGGACCGCTTGGCCCACCTAGTCTGCCCATTTTCCTACCTAACAGATAAGCTGCAGATCCCTAGTTAACCAACAGCTTACTTCCTCCTACCCCCACTAGGACTGCCTTATGCGTGTCCCATGCATTCTTGAAGTCCCCACTGTTCTTGACCCCACGACCTCCCTCAGGAAGGCTGTTCCATGCATCCACAACCCTCTCAGTGAGAAAATGCTTCCTCACATTACCTCTGAGCGTCCCCTTCTATCTTCAAATTGTGCCCCTTGTTCTTGCATCTCTTTTCTAGAAGATGCTACCCTCTTGGACTTTGTTAATTCCCTTGAGGTACTTGAAAGTTTCTATCATGTCCCCTCTCTCCCTTCTTTCCTCAAGGGTATACATATTAAGCTCCTTTAGTCTTTCTTCGTATGTCTTCTGGTGCAGACCCTGCACCATTTAGTTGCCCTCCTCTGGACAGCCTCCACTCTGTCTATGTCTTTGCGGAGATGGGGTCTCCAGAACTGCACACAGTACTCCAGATGGGGTCTCACCAACTGTCTGTACAGAGGGATAACAACTTCCTGTTTTCTACTATTGATGCCTCTTCCTATGCATCCCAGTATCCCCCAGCCTTCCTTACTGCCTTCTCACATTGCTTGCCCACCTTTAGGTCATCTGATATAATTACCCCCAGGTCCTTTCTATTTTTACTGTTGTCCAGTATCTCACCCCCATTGTGTCACGCTTCCCTGGGTTTCTGTTCCCCATGTGCATTACCTTGCACTTCTTTGCATTGAATCTGAGCTGCCATACATTTGACCATTCCTCCAACCTTGCCAAGTCCCTTCTCATCTTTTCCACTCCATCTTGTGTATCAACCCTGTTGCAGATCTTTGTGTCATCTGCAAAGAGACATACTTTTCCTTCCAGTTCCTCTGCAATGTCACTTATAAAGACATTAAAAGGACCGGTCCCAGTACTGAACCTCACGTACCCTGCTAGTAACCTCCTTTTGTCACTGTGTATTCCATTTACTACTACCCTTGAGTCCTGTTGTCTAACCAATTTTTATCCAGGCTACCACCTTGGGACCCACTCCAAGGCTGGCTATCTTGTGTATTAATCTTTTGTGTGGGACTGTATCAAATGCCTTGCTAAAATCTAGGTAGGCCATGTCCACAGCCCCTCCCTGGTCTACTACTTTGGTAACCCAGTCAAAGAAATCTATTAGATTTGTCTGACATGACCTTCCCATCGTGAATCCATGCTGCCTTGGGTCCTGTGCCCCACTGGCCTCTAGGTACTCAACAATTCTTTCCTTCAGAAGTGATTCCATCATTTTCCCTACCACTGAGGTCAAACTAACTGGTCTGTAGTTTCTGCCTCTGTCCTGCTCCCACTTTTGTGAAGAGGAATCACATCTGCCCTCCTCCAGTCCTCGGTACCACCCCATCCTCCCATGATTTGTTAAACAGAGTAGTCAGCGGTGTCACTAGTTCTACCTTAGTTCTATTAGAATTTTGAGGAACCCCATCAGGCCCTATTGCTTTGTCCACCTTCAATTTTATTAGTTCTTTCAGAACCCCTTTCTTCTGTAAATGACTGTTATCACCCCTGCCTTCAGAGTGTTTCTCTTTGTTTGGTTTAGTAACTCCTCCTCTCTTCCTTTGTGAATACTGAGCAGAAATATTCATTCAGTATCCCTGCTTTTTCACTGTCCCCTCTACACATTCCCTCCCTTTATTAAGCTTCAGTATCCCTCCTTTGGTCTTTCTCGCTCCCTAATAGTACCTATAAAAGGTCTTATCCCTTCTTAACAGAATTGGCTATCCTTTCCTTGGTTTGGGCCTTTGCTATTCTGACTGCCTTCCCAGCCTCTTTCTGCTTTAACTGATAAAGTTCTCTGTCCTGCTCCTTCTGTGTTTCCTTATATTTCCTGAATGCTGTCCTTTTCTCCTTAACCTTCCTTGCCACCTCTTTTGAGAACCATAACGTTTTTTTCCTTCATTGTGTTTTATTGATTTGTTTTACACAAAGGCTTGTTGCCTCAGGATCTCAGATCTGACCTGCACTTAACCCTGGGAGGACTTTGGGACCAGAGAAAAGCAGATCAGCACTTTTAAAAACCTCAAGGCACATTGTAGGCATGTCAGTTCAATGTATTTGTTGGAAACCAAGTTGAGCACAGGTTTAATTTAGAACTGCATGCAGAACAGTTGAGAAACATTGCAGCAGGCATTCACAAGAACAGGTAATGGAATAAATAGGGTAACAACAAAAGCATGGGTTGCCATGATGAGGTATTCATTTGAACCATTTAAAAAAATGAAACAAGGTATTGTAGATCAAAGCATTAAATCTGAACACAGAAACCAAAGTTAGCAGTTTCAGATATCTTGTAGTGAGGGACGGCACATGTTTGGGCTATTAAATCACCTTTAGAGAACAGAACACCTTAGAGAGGAATTTAGGTTCACCAAGCAACACCACATTGGTGGAATGAAGTCAGTGCTGAGTGGGTTTAAATGTAAGAGCTCAGTTTGAAGGAAGTACCTTTAACGGAGTTTGCAACTAAAGATGATGGAGTCTTCTGTTTGCTAGGATTTGCAACTGAATCTTCTGTTGCTGCAGTTCGATCCTGGCATCAGCTGGGGGTAGGGTGGGGGTGGGATTCTGGGATGCAGCTGGAGTGGCATGAAATTGTTGGGATGGGAGAGGGCAGGATCAACCAGATACTAATTAATTAAAAGACATGAACAGTGAGTTAAAAGATATTTTTGACCACAAAAAGCAAATTGAATTTCACACATAGAAATGAAGCCTTAACTCATAACAGTTTGCCTTTAAGGTGTCGTTTACCTCCCTTCCCTACAGCAAAGATGGTTGTATTCATCCAAGCCACTGATCCTGCACTGAAGTTCTGTGACCCAGAAAATTAACAGAACATGGACCTGCATGAAGGTCAACATAAAGGGGTGAGAAATTGAAGTGTTTCTCAGAGTCATCCCTAGAAACAGGTTACTCACCTGTCAGAGAGAGGGAGAGAGACACGGAAGTGAACTGTTACACCTGGATCCATCCAGCTGTGACTGAAGGAACATTTGTCAGGTCACGCTGGTCAGCACTGCAGGTAGGATAACAGCAACCCAAAGCAAATGACAAACACAGCAAACACACCTCTACATCCGCTCATAATGCTGTACCACCTGCTGGAGGTGGGGGTGTCAGGCTGACAAGGTTTTAGTGGGATTCAAGGTCACCTGAAACAGGATTTGTTTGACATTCACTCTGCCAGTGCAGAAACTAATAACCACAAGTGTGTTTTGTTCTGCTTCTGGAACTCATCCATTTGGTGTAGTCATGAGCCGAATACAAATTAAGTGGTATTTTAGTCTTCAGAATACATTCTGAATACAGTTTTTTTATTTCTTTTGTGATTCTTTGTATTCATGACTCTAGTATTCAGAATGATCATCATAGTTGAATACTAAAGAAAATAAGTTTCATGTTTCTAGTATTCAACATGATACATTTGAATACAATTGAAATATAGAAACATAGAATCTGATGGCAGATAATGACTGCTTGGCTCACTCAGTCTGCTCATTTTTTTCTACCTATAACTCCTCCACTGTTTTTAAACCCGCCCCCACCTCCCTGGAAGGCTGTTCCAGGAATCCACCACTCTTTCAGTGAAGAAGTACTTCCTCCATCTCTTCTGAATTTACTCCTCTACCTTTTCTGAAAATACTTCCTCCTGTACCTTACTTACACCATTAAGGTATTTAAAGGTCTCTATAATATCCCCCACCCTCGCTTCTTCCAGGGTGTTCATATTGGGGTCAGTTAGTCTTGCCTTGTGGGGCTTTTGATGCAGACCCTGCACCATTTTAGTTGTCATCCTCTGGACTGCCTCCACTTCGTCTATGTGCTTCCAGAGATGTAGTCTTCAGAACTGGACACAATACTCTAGCTGGGGTCTTACCAGCGATCTATACAGAGGCAACACCACCTCCCTCTTCCAGCTGGTGATACTCTCACTCTTCACCCCAGCATCCCACTAACCCTCCTGACTGCCTTGTCATACTGCCTGGCCACCTTTCGGTCATCGGATATGATTACCCTCTGGTTGCTTTCCTGCTTGGTAGTCATCAGTATCACTCCACCCATTTTGTACTCTGCCCCTAGGTTTCTGTGCCATAAGTGCATTATTTTGCATATTTTTTGCATTCAAACCCATCTTCCATACCCTTGTCCACTCCTTTAGTTCCCTCAGGTCTCTGCTCATCCTTTCCACCCTCTTGGAGTGTCCACCCTATTGCAGATTTTGGTGCTATCTGCAAAGGGGAGCTTCCCTTTCAGCTACTCTGCAATGTCACTTATAAAGACGTTAAAGAGGACCGGTCCTAGCACTGATCCCTGAGGCACCCAGCTGGTCACCCTCCCTTCCTTGAAATGAAGAACTGAGATTCTGATTTTGAGTTACTTATAGAACAGATCCATTATGGCCTTCTGGGGACACCATAGACTTTTTTTTTAAATCTATGGAATAGACTTCCATCCTGTTTCTTCTTACTGACTGTTGACTGTAAGCATAAGCAGAGTGATGTATTCTACTATGTGCTTGGTTTGCTGCCTTCACAATGCAATCTTTCAGAAGGTAAAACATTAATGCTCATTTTTTATGCTGCAGAAGTGAAATATCTTACATGGGTGTGGGACTGCTGTGTCTACTAATGAGTGTGTGTGTGTTAAGGGGTTGGGGGTTATCTGGCACTTTTCCTTTGTTTTCTTGTAAATACAGAACTCCTATAAGTCTGACAGTCTTGTGCTTTCATGTGATTAAATAGAACATTTTCTTTTCGACTATAGGACTTTTTTGGATTTCATTTCTTTTTTTAAAACTATGATGGGACCATGATTAAAGTTCCTAGAACTCAATCTTGCTGCATTTTAAAATAATGTTTATTCAGTCCCTGTCATACACCAGGGTTGGGGAGCTGGAGGAGCAAATGTTTTTTATGCAGTTGTCTTGGGTGGGTTGAGAGGCAGAGGGTCACCACCAGTCAAACTGGAGAGGGGGGCTGGAGCTTTGTAGACTTGCCTGTGTGCCAGAAAACAGAGGGTGGGTGGCTTGTCTGTGTAAAACTGGCATGTTGGCACATTGTTTACTGACATTCTGAGATTCCAGCATGTCTGAAAAGTGGGAGTGGTGCTGTTGAAGTGCATTTCATCTTATTATAGCAGTGAGTTATTATTATTAAAGAGCAGCTGACACTATCAGCCAGGTCAGGCAACTCATGGCAAGAACTGCCTCCCCAAGGTCTAACTTAAGTATTACAGTATTAAAATTGTTTTGTAAAGGCATTGTTTAGCTATTTACTTTACTGTCACAATCTCTCTTCCATGTTTTGCAGAGTTGCTGAGTGCCCACTGCAGCCCCAACCCTAAAAACAGCATTTTGATTCCTCAAAGAAGAGAAGGGGCTGCAGGGATACTAATAGGCATACAGCAGGGTTGTGGACAGCGATTACCTTTACATATAATTATTTTAACCTGCAGGCACGTGTCCATGCCGGGGGGGGGTATATACATGTTTAACCCCAGTCACGCTTAAATTGAGAGGGCCATCACCCCTGCCTGTCCCTGCCTGCCACTAGATCTAACTAGGGTTCTAGTAACCTCGGTAACAGGGGTTACACATGTAATACAGGTGTGGATGAAAACTGGACCACCAGACCCATAAGGGAACAGATCAGTAAAATCTGGACTGACCAATCTGACCTGACCAGGAGCACTTTCCATGTATTTCACCAGTCCAGTCAGTCTGGCTTTCACTGATCTAAGCTGCAAGTCACTGCTGTGCTGTGACAAACACTATAGTAAACCAGAAATCTTCAACAATCTTCTTTGTTTTTTACAAAATCCCCCAACGTTTCGCCTGTACAGATCTAGGCTTTTTCAAGGAGAAACGTATGAGTTTTTTCTAAAATATGAACAAATATTTTTAGAAAAGGCACGTCCAAGATAACATAATAAAATCCCTATCATAAAGAATATATAATTTTGCTAGTTGTACCTTAATTTGTGATACTGGGGTTCACTACCATTAGAAGCTTCGGCCTCAAGCATTCAATAAATGTTCTATGAAAAATGATACAGTTACAAATAAACTAATACTGATCTGGCAACAACATATAACAGTGCTAGATTTATGTAGCACAAAAAGTGCCATTACACCCCATCATTGCATAATCCATAATGACTCATTATCAAAGATAATATCTCAATATAGTCAAATGTTTCTAATATGCAATAAAACCATCCAGTTTTTTTTAATGTCTCTCTCCTCTACATATACTGTCACTTAAGTGAAAGTTTATGCAGAGGAGAGAGACATAAAAAAAAAACCTGGATGGTTTTATTATGTGGTGACAGGGTGTAGAATCACTTTTAGTGGGCCTTTGAGCTGCACCCTACCTGTATTCTGGTGAATGCAAGCTCTTTATTTTGCTTTCCAAGTTAACATTTGTCTTCTGCTGAATGAGTGATGGACTGTTGGCTACTATTACCAACAGGAGAATATAGCCTGGAAAACTCGCCAAGTCCAGCAACGAAACGGCAGCGGAACAAAGGGGATTTAGTGCTGGCCTGAGTGGGAGAGCCAAAAACACCAAAGAAGGCAGACAGGAGTGGCAGATGGCCACAAAGAAAGGAAGAAGGATGCCAGAGGCAGCTGGCTGCATGGTGGTATGGGTATGGGGGAGAGGGAGAGGACAGGCTACCACACAACAAGAGTAACAAAAAATTCTGAGCATTCAGGGGATGCATGGACATGCATGGTTTAAACTTCGCAGAGGGGGTGTGGTGTGTGTTACCCACTGCCCCTCTGAACTGCAGTCTAAGCCTTTTGAATGTAGACAGATACTGCAGACTAAACAAAGTCCTGTTTTTTCCATGATATGTGCTGCTATTTATAAATTTTGAGTGACGCAATAAAATAATTTTTTCACTTTAGCTTCATAAGGGTGTATATTTTTTAATTAGATAATTTACATGTTGTTTAAATCCCCTCTTTAGTTTGATTCTTTGTGTCCTCTGTAATTTTAATGTTTCCTTTTTTAGGACTCCCTCAGGATAACCTTCGAGGAACAGCTTCCCAATAACAAATATTACCTTTACAGCGTGTGTACGGTGGTGGGGGGAGGGCTGGGTCTTGAACTGGGGAGAAGTGCAGAGAGTGGTGAATAAAAAAACTCTGGGTAGGTACTTTACAGTATGAGCAAGAACAGAGTTGGCAAGTGGTGAAAGGGTGGAAAGGAGCTGATGCTGTAGGTACAGAGGTGAAAGCACAGTTTGCATAGTATTAATGTACAGTAATAAGCATAGGATGGTGGGTGTTTGAACACAAGAAAACACAACTCTTTACTTGCACAGATACATTTATTAGCTGACCTGCTGGCACAGCAATAAAGGTTATGGCATGCAGTGCTGATGACCAGCTTGGAGCGAAATCAAGATTTTTGAGGGTCGGCCAAGGGAAGGAAGATCAAGAATCCAATGGACTGCTCTCCACCTCCAGAGAGGGAGGGATGTGAGATAAGTCTGCCCCCTAGTGGCAGCTGGGGGCAAGGAAGCCTAGAACAGTAATATAGGGAAGAGACTGGGCAGTGGTTGCCAACATCCCTTGTGCAGGAGCATGTGCAGTGCCTTCTTGGATGGCATTGCAAGTCTCCTCCTCCTCCTGGGGATAACCCTGGAGGGGAAAAACATTATAGCTGGGCAGGTGGAGGTCCAACCCCATGCAAGCCCTGCACTTGGTAATGTGGCATGCCTCCTGATGGAGAAACCATTCTATGGTCATCTGGGCTGCCCCTGCCACAGGGGCAAGCCTTGGAGAAGGAGGAAGCTGGATGGTAAGTTCATGGGGATCTGGAGGGGTCTGACCAGATAGGGGCTCAGCCAGATTGGAGAGAAATAGGTTCTAAAAAAAAAAGATTACTACCCTCTTCCAAGCTCTGGGACCTCCACCCTTTTGACTGCCTCCTATTGTCTGTGGTGGTTTATGGCCACTGCATGACATAGGGGATAGTGGGCAGAAGGTGGAGGGGTGGGGGTCCTGGACTTGGGAGGGGAGGAGAGCAGGGTGGCTGGATTGAGGTAGTGAGAACCAGGGGACGCCCTGGGGTGAAATAGAATTCTGAGCAAGGTTTGCCTTGCCTGGTGCCCATACCCAAGGGCTCCACTTTCAGTGGGCCGGTAGCTCGGCCAGTCCCAGTATCTCATCCAGTTCACATGGTGTTGTGCAATGCTAGATCTATATTAAGAACAAGATGGCTATTATAGCCGATCTTGTTGGGTCAACAGAACTGGCTTGCATCGCCGAGACCTGGCTGGATGATAATGCAGGCCTTATTTTGGCAGCAGCGATTCTGGCTGGTTTCTTGGTGATACACCGTGCAAGGTTGGAGCATAGGGGCAGGGGTGTAGCAATCTGTTTTAAATCGGAATTGAGCCTTGTGGATGTGCCAGTTGAGGGAATCAGATCCTTCCAGTGTGTTGTGGTCACGGGTGTGAGGTGCAGGATAATTCTCATTTACCGTCCATCTGGAGCTGAGAAGTTGTTCCTGCAGGAAGTTGCAGACTTCGTTATCGATATGGTATTGGAGTCCCCCAGTTTGATGATGCTGGGTGACTTCAATGCTGGGTCAATGATGAACTGTCGCTATTTGGTGAAGACTTCCTCCAACTTATGCTTTCTTTGGGCTTCACACAGGCAGTTGCCTCTGTGACTCACATTAAAGGCCACTCACTGGATTTGATTTTCCTCCTGGGGATAGAAATCTCTGACTTGGTGGTGGAACCAGTTTGCTGGTCAGATTACCATTCAATAAGGTTCAATTTCTTTGCTGCCCCTTATAGACCTGCCCCTGTGGAGATGGTCTATTACCACCCCTTGCGGGGTGTGACCGAAGATGGTCTTTTGGCAAAATTGGACCTATCAGGATTACCGGGTACAAGTGAGGGTCCCAAGAACCTTCTACAAGCCTATAACTGGGCTGTGGTGGGGGCTGTGGATGCCTTGGCTCCTGTATGGGTTCACCCTTTCACCCTCCACCTTCGATCCCCTTGGTTTGACGGGACCTTGAGGGAGCTGAGGCGAGAAGGGTGAAGGTTAGAACGTAGCTAGTGGAGAACCGGCCTGGATGCCGACAGACTTAGACTGATGGGACATTTTTGAGAGTATCAGTTGGCAATCTCCTGTAAGATGGCAGAATTCCTGTCCAGGGAGATTACTGCAGCTCAAAATCGACCAGCTCAGCTCTTTCAAACTGTGGACAGACTGTGCATTCCAGCCTGTCTGCAAATTCGGAGAGCGTTTTCTCACAAAAAGTGTGAGGAGTTTGCTCAGTTCTTTGCTGATAAGGTTGCTGACATCAGGTCGGAGATCCGTTTGGCTCATTCTTTGGGGGGGGGATGGTGGTTGGCGCAATGTTGCTGCACCTCGGTTTTGCTGGATCGAGTTCAGTTGGCTGGGGACTTACGATGTCATGCGGATTCTCAGGAATATGCGCCCGACCAGTTGTAGTTTGGATCCGGACCCTATTTGTCTTTTGCTAGGCTGTATTGATGTCATCAGTCTGGTCCTTGCTGAGATAGTCTGGAGTTCACTGGAGATGGGTGAGTTTCCTTGCTCCATGAAGGAAGCAGTGGTGACTCCCCTTGTCAAGAAATCTTCACTTGATCCAGACTGCCCGTCTAACTACAGACTGATCTGTAATCTTCCCTCTGCAGGGACAGTTATTGAGAAGGTCATGGCGCTACAGTTGGAGAACCATCTTACCAACCATGACATCTACGATCCTCTCCAGTCTGGATTTCGTAAAAGGCATAGTACTGAAACCACTCTGGTTCGGGTGCTCAGTGATCTCCTGATTGCAAGAGACCAGAGATCCAGCACCATCTTGATATTTCTTGATCTCTCTTCAGCCTTTGACACTGTGGACCATGGGGTGCTGCTGGATCACCTGCATGCCATCTGTGGTCTGTCTGGTACAGTCCTCAGATGGTTCCATTCATTCCTCACAGGCAGATCACAGAGGGTGGTCTCGGGGTTTATTCCTCTGAGGCATTCTTTCTTCCTTGTGGGGTCCCACAGGGTTCTGTGCTGTCCCCATGTTGTTCATGGTATACGCTGCCATTAGGAGACATTATGAGATGGTATGGGCTGAGGTTTCACTGTTATGCAGATGATACACAGCTCTACCTGTCTTTTGTGCCTGACCAGGATAGTGCGCTCTCACTTTTTAATAACTGCCTTGCAGAAATCTAGTATTGAAGAATACCAGCTGGTTGAAACTTAACTCTGACAAGATTGAAGTGTTGGCGGTGGATCCGTTTCACCAAATAGAGGGGTCAGGATGGGGTGTCCCTCAGGACTTTGGCTTGGGGGGGTCCCAGTTACCAACCTCTGAATGGGTGCGAAATCTGGAGGTAATTCTTGATGACAGTTTGACACTTCATTCTCAGGTGTTGGCCATGGCTAAGTCCTCTTTTTTCCATCTGAGGAATATCGCTCAGATTAAGCACCTACTTCCGTCTCGCAACTTGCCAACTTTGATTCACGATTTTGTGACTTGATGCCTGGACTATTGTAACTCCCTCTACCTAGGGCTTCCGGGGGTTGATATCTGCCACCTGCAGCTAGTGCAGAAATTTGCAGCCAGGCTGTTGTCTGGATCATCTCGATCCAGTCATATCATGCCTGTGCTATGTGAACTGCACTGTCTGCCAGTTCAGTGGCTGATTCTTCAAGGTAGGCTTGCTGACCTATAAAGCCCTACGTGGACAGGGACCTAGCTACCTGCAAGATCTCCTGTACTCTTACTGCCCTCTCCAACTGCTCTGCTCTACTGACGAGGGATTGCTGGAGATTCCCAGGGTATGATTAAAAACATCTGGATTGAGCGTGTTTTCATTTGTGGCACCAACCCTATGGAATTCTTTGCCTTGTCAGTAGGGTTGTCAGAACTAGTTCAGTAAGATTCGAACCCTCCTCGAACCCTGGTGTTCGGTTCTAACTAGAACTCGAACACTGAACGGTTCGCAAAGGGTTCGAATCACCGCCAGACGCGAGACGCGGGGTCGAGAAGCAACGCGAGCTGCGGATCTGTGGGGTATTAAAGAGATGCGCCACGGGAGGGCGCCATTTGACTGAGGATCATCGCAGAGAGAGGCAGCAGCAGCAGGCAGCACCAGCAGCCCACTAAACTGTAGCAAAAGCAGTTAGCGAGTCCGCTACTTTTGTCCAGCAGTCGTGGCCACTTCTTCTCCTGTGAGACCGGCGAGAACAAGAAAAAAAGCTAAAAATCGGGGAACTGGGAGACGGGAGTGGGAGTACTAGGGGCCGGTTCAGGACAGAAGGAGGGAATCGGGACTCTGGAGGGATTAATCAAGATTGGGGGAGTGGGGGGAATAGGGAGGGATTGATGAGAGACCAATATCAGGAGGAGGACTGGAGGAGGACTCGGAGAGAAAAGAACCTTTGTGAAGTGTGATTATTTGAAACTGCAGCACACTGCACACTCAGCAGCTGCCAGCAACAAGCATACAAGGGGGCCAAAAAAAAGGCAAATAAATCTGATAAATCTAAATAAGTCTGAACCCTAGTGTGTGTGTCACAGAGAGAAGCCCAGTGTGTGCCCCTTGACTGCACTGTACTGTACCCTACCCAGTGTGTGTGTTACAGAGAGAAGCCCAGTGGCCAGTTGTGTGGTGGCATTAACCTTACATGACAGAAACGTAGGGGCGCAAAAAAAGGCAAATAAATCTTTCTGAACCCTAGTGTGTGTGTGTCACAGAGAGAAGCCCAGTGTGTGTGTACTGTACCCTACCCAGTGTGTGTTACAGAGAGAAGCCCACTGGCCAGTTGTGTGGTGGCATTAACCTTACATGACAGAAACGTAGGGGGGCAAAAAAAGGCAAATAAATCTTTCTGAACCCTAGTGTGTGTGTGTGTCACAGAGAGAAGCCCAGTGTGTGTGTACTGTACCCTACCCAGTGTGTGTTACAGAGAGAAGCCCACTGGCCAGTTGTGTGGTGGCATTAACCTTACATGACAGAAACGTAGGGGGCAAAAAGGCAAATAAATCTTTCTGAGTTTCTGAACCCTAGTGTGTGCGTGTGTCACAGAGAGAAGCCCAGTGTGTGCATACTGTACCCTACCCAGTGTGTGTTAGAGAGAAGCCCAGTGGCCAGTTGTGTGGTGGCATTAACCTTACATGACAGAAACGGGGGGCAAAAAGGCAAATAAATCTTTCTGAACCCTAGTGTGTGTGGCATTAACTTACATGACAGAAACGTAGAAATATAATTCTCATTCCTGGTTTATGTATGTGACTCGTTTCCTGTGGTCGGTCAGCCCATCACCCTGCTGCTGGGTGTGCCCTTGACTGCACTGTACCCTACCCAGTGTGTGTGTTAAGAGTAAGCCCAGTGGCCAGTTGTGTGGTGGCATTAACTCACATGACAGAAATGTAGAAATATAATTCTCATTCCCTGGTTTACGTATGTGACTCCGTCTCCTGTGGTCAGTCAGCCCATCACCCTGCTGCTGTGTGCCCTTTGACTGCACTGTACCCTACCCAGTGTGTGTGTTACTGAGAGAAGCCCAGTGGCCAGTTGTGTGGTGGCATTAACCTTACATGACAGAAACGTAGGGGGGCAAAAAAAGGCAAATAAATCTTTCTGAACCCTAGTGTGTGTGTGTGGCATTAACCTTACATGACAGAAACGTAGAAATATAATTCTCATTCCCTGGGTTGCGTATGTGACTCCGTCTCCTGTGGTCAGCCCATCACCCTGCTGCTGTGTGCCCTTTGATTGCTATGTGTATGCCTATGCCCAGCAGCCCAATCATTCTGTAAGCCTTGAACCTGGGATCCTTTAGTTGCAAACTGTCATATTCTTCAATTACTTTCAGTCCACGTATCACAGTGTCACACAACCAAAATAAAATTTTGGAATTGTAGCCAGCGATTACAGATCACATTGCTTTTGTTACACAGGAATTGTTTGGGTGTTGGTGTGTTCACTGCAGTATACTGGACTGGTAGTACTGGTACTTACTGTCTGTTATGGCTGACACCAACATAGATGAAGCATTTAGTGCTGGTGTTGGAGCAGGTGTTGGTGGTAGTGGTAATCCTCTTTGTTCTAACAGAAATAACCAAAATGTTTCACGTGATAAAAATTCAACAAACAGCAAAGAGCAACAGTGAAGTGTGGTAAAGGGGACCTTTTAAGAAAACCTGTACAGCTGCTGGGGTCACACGGAGAGGCACCATAAGGTATGCCATTCATGCCGTTAAGATCCCTGTGACTAGCAGCAATAATGCAAGTGACAGTGAGTCCCTCTCTGACTCAGACAGTAGCTCTTTGTCTCAGTCCCACACTGTTGTGTCTAGTGACAAATCATTACTTCCTCAACAAAGTGAAATGAGCAAGTCTGCTGACAATGAATCAGGTAGTGCACTTGCAAATACATCCAGCACTGTTGGCAATGAAAAGGACATATCCATTGAATCCACCACTTCTGTGTTGGCCAGCAATGAAAATCCATCAGAGTCTTCTGTCCACTCTTCTAGCACCAAGGAGCATGTCCCAGGTTCTGTTAGGACAGGTGAAAAGACACAAACAGTCTTCTTAGCTATCTTCCTAGCACTCAACAAAATCTGTCACATCTGAGGTGTGGAATTATTTCTCAGTCAGTAAAACTGATCCATGCAGAGCAATTTGTTCCCTGTGTAAACAGAGTGTAAGCCGTAGTAAAGTTGTGTCATGCCTGGCACTACAGCTCTTAAACGCATCTGAAAAGCATTCGGTTTGCTGATCATCCAAAACCAAAACCCATGTCCTCCATCTTCCAGACCGCACGTGAGAAGGTCAGGATCAGGAATCTGAAATGGATACTGAATTGTCTGAACTTGATGCAGGCAGAACCACTGCCAGCCCTAGGATCACTGTTACCACCAATGCCAGCACCATTAGTACCAGTTGCACATCCAGTGATGGCACTGAATGTATAAGTCCTAGTCCACCATCTCTGCCTCCATCTGCCCATCAAGCACGTGTGTATAATAAACCAGCAGGGACATGTTGCAAACAGCTAACACTGTCTCAGGCATTTGAAAGGAAGAATACCTTTACTAGAAATCATCCAAAGACCCTTCATCTTAATCACCGAATTGGTGAACTGTTAGCAGACCTTCTCCCATACTCTTTGGTAGATCATAGAGAGGATTTTAGGAGCTCATGACATTAGCAAACCTCGTTACAATGTTCCTCATCAAGGTACTTTCCTATGTTGAAATACCAAACATTTATCAGGCTTTAAAAGCGACAGTGATGTTTGCACTTAAAACTGCAGAGGGTGGGGTTATTCATGTCACAACAGATATGTGGACCAGCACTCAAAACATAGATTACATGTCCTTACCGCTCATTGGTCACGTTTTCTTGTGCTTCTTCAAAAACAAAGACACCCAAAAGATGGCGCTACTGCATATAAAGAAGTTTGGGCAAAGTCATACTGCTGCAAACATCTTGCAGGAACTAAATGACCTCCTTGACGAATGGGTTTATTCTCACGGTCTAAAATGTGGCTTCATAGTAAGTGACAATGGAGCCAACATCTTAAAAAGCAATACAGGATGGAGGATTTCTGCATGCTTCTTGCTTTGCACACTTCTTAATTGTCACGGATTTCTCAGCAACGAAACACAAGTGGATGGTATGATTGCTGTTTGCAAAAAATTGTGACTCACTTTTCACATTCAACTAAGGCTATAGGACATTGTCCGAACTGCAAAAACCACAAGCTGCCCCAGCAAAAGCTGATTCAAAATGTTTCCACGTTGGAACTCAACGCTTTATATGCTGCAGCGCCTCTTGAGCGAAAAGCAAGCTGTACATGAGTACTGCTCCAGTTACATTATTGGAGATGGCATTATGCTGTCTGTGCTGCAGTGGAAATTAATGGAGACAGTGTGCTGTATCCTAGCTCCTTTTGAGACAGCTACAAGGGACATGTCTTCTGAAGGTGCATCTGTGAGTCAGGTATCCCATTCATAATGCTCATTTCACATCATCTTAGTGTTCTAAATCTACAAATAGAAAGACAGATCTGAAGCGCAGACAACATATCGCCTATATCATGGGAATCTCGTAAAAGAGAACGGCGCTTCAAACCAATGACAAATTAGTTGCAATGAAGCAAAATCAAGACACTACATCCTTGCAACTCTCTTAGATCCCAGAGTTCAAAGGCTATACATCTTCAAAAACAGATGATATAGAGCAGTACAAATGTATGTTGCTAGATGAGCTGCAGCACTCACAGGAGTCAAACACAGAACACGCACAGTACCATCAGGTTGTCATCACCACAACATGCAGGTTCATCTTCACGAGGGATACAGAACTGGAAAAGTCACCAAACATTAACAGTAGTTGTTCCACAACTGCCACTTCTTCAACCCTTAGTAGCAAGCTAAATCTGTGGCAAAACCTTTCCCAAATTGCTGCCATACCAGCTGCTTCTGCTGATTCCTCTTCTGAGCAGTCTCTGTCCAACATGGTAGACAGTTACCTGCAAGAACTGCCTATTCCTATTGATGCATGCCCTTTTGAATACTGGAGATCAAAAAGTCAATTTGGACAGAGCTGTATGAGTGAAGCCTGTAAATATCTTGGTTGTCCCTGCAACAAGTGTCTCTTCAGAATGCATGTTTAGTACAGCTGGCAATATTGTGACAGACACCAGAAATAGGTTGCTACTTGAAGAAAATGTACACCGTTAACTTTTATTAAAGTTAATAAGTCAAGATACACGATATCCCTGAAGTATACAAACTGATCCTGAAGTGATTGATGTTGTGGATGTTGATGGTGATGATGACAACTCAGATGGTGGTGGCTGGTAAAAATACTGTGTGGAGACGAGTCTGTCTGCACCAAAAGGAAACTTTTACAGACTGTGATGACTTTGGTTGTCGTCTCTCTCCTTTCTCGATCTACTACCTTGGACTATATACCCCCAAAACTTTCACCATTTCATAGCAAACTGCTGTAGCTGGGGTCTAAACTAAAAGTCAACAAGTTTTATATACAGGGCAATTTTAACATCAGTGGAACAGACCCAAATTTGGCATAAAGAGGGACACTGTCACGTCAATCCTTTCTATATCATATTATTTATAGTTAAAGTGCAAACATATATTTTGGATTTACCTTCTGTGACTTGTGAAGTGCATCAGCATGGGCTGGGACAGGAGGCAGTCTATTTTTCAATTTTAAAGGGACAAAACAATGAGTTCTAATTGGTAGCTGTTTATTATTTTTTCAATTACAGAAATGTTAGCCATAAGCGAAAAATGGATGCTAGTACATGGGTGAGGGTTGTGGGTTGGTTTTAACATGGGTGTAAAGGGTGGCATGGGTACTACTGACACAGATGAGGTGGTGGAAGAAAAAGTGGAATGGGTGATGGGGTGAAAAGGTGGGTGTTGTTTTAGTTCTTTCATTTACAGATTACGTGATCAGCTGGGGATGGTGAGGAAAAAAATGATGACAGACCGAACCTACTGTACACATAATATATATTCTTATTAAATACATTTGCAAACTGCCGCCACCTAGCACAATTGTCCTGTCCTTTAAAAAAGAATAAAGGAATCAGAAATAAAGAAAATCTGCATCAGCAGTTTCACAGAATATGACGTATCATAGTGTTTTTGCTTTATAAGTAGTGATAATTTGATACATAATGGGGTTGACAGGAGCTGTCCTTAAACATCACATGCCAACTGCTGCAGCTATATAAATGTTCCATAGTAAATTTAGTATGTGGTGAGGAAACCACTGTTTTTGATTTATGTGACTGAAATACAGATTTTATTGAAGTATCAGCTGCAAAAATGCATCATCTTAGAATTTTGTATATATTACTTCAATTTGCCAACAAAATGTTGGTATATGTATGCATTACCTTAGAAAATTGCATGCATTTGCCAGCAACAATGACTGGCATATTTTTTATTAAGAACAAAAGACACAGCACAACACTTCAAAATATACTGTATTATGCGTTTTAACTGATAGCATCACAGTACAGAAGCATCATGCAAGGACAAAACAGTTTAAACAGACAAAAGGACGCTTTTGTCTGTTTAAATATTTTATCTATTTTAATCTATCGAATAATAATACTATTGAAATGTCGATAACGCTCCAACTTTTCACACAGGCACAACTTAAGTTGGAGCAGCCTTCTTGTGGTTTCTGCAAATATTTTTTATTCCAATGTCTTGACTGAATATGTTATGACATAATATGTTTTGTAACAGTTCCACATGTTGCTGCTGTAGTACTTGGCTTGACTTTGTTATAAAAGCTTTTTAAACATAGCAACTTTTGATTCACTCATTTAAAACAGAAAGCAGCAAATAGCTGAAATTAGGTAATATCAGTTATTTTTCTCCTAATTCATGACGATGAGTATATATATAGCTGAGTACATAAATGGCTAATGTGCCTCTTTCTTTCACTAAGGAACTATGATGCAGCTGCAGCAGGAAAACTTTTAACATATGGGTGGGTGGGTGGGCCTGTTACGTATTAAGTTGCTGACTTTAGCAAACAGAAGAAACTATAGATAAACCTAGTTGTATTCCTATCAATGTCACACAAGATAATTTCTCTCCCCCTTATTTTGAACAGTTTTTCCTTTACATGTATTTTATTACTATCTTTGTTACTGGCAGCACAATAAAAAAATAGGGTTCGAGTTCTAAAAAGTTCTAAAAAAGATTAGAACACTAGAACTTTTTCAAAAGTTCTAGACTAGAACTAGAACCCAGAACTTCAGAGGGTTCTGACAACCCTACTTGTCAGGTACGGGAGCACCTGACAGTGGAGAGCTTCAAGACTGCCTTAAAGACTTATTTATTTCAGTTGTCATTTGGTACTGCTTTGTAGTGGATTATTATTTAATTGTGATTACTGAATTATTGAATTGTATTTTAATATTTTATGGTTTTAAATGTTGTTTGCTGTGCAGTGCTCTGAAACTTTGTGAAGAGAGTATATAAATAAAGTTTATTATAATTATTATTATTATAAGTAAACCCTCTCCTCCAATCAAATGGCAGGATTTCAAACTGTTTATTCCTTAGCAAACTCACAACATCATCTTATTCTCAATAAGATGACTGTTCAGGGCTCAGAACAGTAATTTAATTGTAAACAAAATTACAGTAGTGACTTCATCATTTTTTTTGCACTATGGTCTATACTGATTCTGGTCTATATTCACGGCAGCAAACACATGAATCTTAATAGTAGTAATGTGATAGTTAGGTCTCTTTTCTTGGCAATAATGTGACTGTCTGGTGAAGAGATAAAGTAGTCGGCCTTCAACCACATAATTTATTCACTCAAGAATCACATTAGTGCTTCAGATAGTGATCCAACCAGCACATTATCACTTAAAGACAAAAATAAATAAAAGCCAACTAGAAATAAGCACTACCATCTCATATTAAACATTTTATTGAGCTGCTCTGACTTTTTTTATTAAGATTTTTTTCAATGTTCTTCACCCCAACATCAGGGTTGACTGTTTAAAAAGTAATAACCCATGCATCCCTCCCACTGCCACTCTCATTGCTGGTAAAGCACTTTGAGATACAGTCTGTAAGAAAAGTGCTATGCAAATTGTAACTGTTCCTCTTCTTAAATGACTTGCTTAAGGTCACACATCCAGTATTTGATTGTAGTGGGATTTGAACCTGTTGTTTGTTTCCTTGTTCCCAAGATGTTGCTCTAACCCCGAGACCCCCATGCCTTCACAAAACATATTCAGTGAGGTGGTGAGCACAGAGACAAGGGCAACTGATATGGTTGCATTAGAAACAATGAGGCAGCAATATGGGACAGTGCCATGGGGACCTACAGGATAAGAGGTAATGGGATACCTCGAGGGAAAGGGCCAGCTGGGACTGTTGTGAGGGCAGAGTCTTGACAAGAGTGCTACCAGGAAGTGCCTAAAGCAAGGACCCACGGTATCCAGCGAGTGAAGGGGTGGAGTCACGGGCACTGAGATCTGTGGGTAAAGGGATTTGAGAGAGAAAGCTGATACTAGGTAGAAACTGTATATGGAACAATATGGGTCTGGGGTGTGGAAACCTACAAGGGTATATCGGCATAGTACATCTGGGCCAAGGGGCATATGGCTAGGCGGTGGGGAAGGCAAGCTTATATACAAGAAACCTACCAGGGCTGTAGTATTCAAAATGAATGCAACATGCAACATGCGCTCATTCATTGACAGCCAGCTGGGGATCCACAACCCACGGAGACCAAAACTGCCCTTCGCTCATCTCTACTGCACCCAAGAGGACCTCAGGGAATGAGCAGGAGTGCTTTCAGCTCTCAACAAGCTATTCATGGAAGTAAGCTTTCTATGGCCCTTTGTACCCTCTCCTGCTCATCAACAAAAAGATTGATGTCAAGGAAATTCAATGATTGACTGTCTATAGTACCTGTAAATTTTAGACGCATTTCATTTTTATTCAGCCACTCCAAAAAGTTGCTTACCTCTTGTGAAGTAAGCTCTAGTGTCCAAAGTCCAAAACTGGTGACAAATCACTCTGTTTTGTAACTAAATTCTTTAGGATGTCAGGAAAGATAGCACAGACAAACAGAAAGTATTGGCCTACACCTCTGCAGGACCCCAACCTTTCAGGTGTGCTTACCAACAGCCCTAGAATAATATACTCTAGGGTTGAGAATTTAAGGGACGAGCTGGACCGTAGCCGGTATATCAGTTCTCAATTACCCAACAGTCCCGCATTCAGACAGTGACTGTGCCCACCCCCAATCAGGATGCACAAATGTGGCCACTACAACATCTGCACTTTTTGCCATCAGGCAGAAGATCTGAATTACAGGGGTACAGCAGAAACACAGAAATATGTAACTTCATTAATTGCAGCAGTGAGTTTGTAGTCCATATACTCGGGTGTTCCTGCTCTCTGTTATGTGTAGGACATACTGTCAGACACTTAAAACAGAGGATACAGGAAAATATCAGGAATATCCACTCAGGACTGGTGGACACACCAGTGGGAGAGATGCTTCAGAAATGCATGGAAATTTATCATGATGCACTCGATTTTGTGGCACTAGAAATGGTAGGAGAAACCCTAGAAGAGGTGATAGGGTCAAAACACTGTTGCAGAGGGAACGTTTCTGGATCTTCTCCCTAGAAGCCATTCAACCTCAAGGGCTTAACAATGAACGGGACTTAAAACCATTCTTATAACAATAGTTTTGCCTTTTGAACGTGTATTGGTTGATTTACTGCTTTGGGTGCATGCCTAACAAATATTTCTTCTCACGCTTCTTTTTTCAGCTCTCAACTTCTTCAATGGCCACTGGATTACCTGATCTCCCTGTCCTCGAGAGGGAATCAGAATATTATGGGGGGATTGTGGCTCCTTTGGAAGAAACCTCTATATAATTCTAAATCTATATAAATTGTAATTAAAAGCCTATCAGAGAATACAGTTCTGTACCAGTATTAACGAGTGCATGAGTTTGCTCATGCTTTGCTGCTTATATTATCTTTTTATGTAATCCACATACACTATATACACAATTTGTTGCTATTCTTCTGCCAACTGTACTAAGTATTTCAAATGTCATTATGTAAATTGTGTGTCTAGCTTTGTTTGTTTGTCTCCCTATTCCCTGTGTTGCACCTGGAAATGAGCCTCGGCACAGTGTGCCTTTCCCAGTTACCAACATTTAAAATAAATAAATACATAAATAAATAAATAAATAAATAAATAAATAAATAAATAAATATCTACCTCTGTCTTTCGTCTTCTCTACAAAAAAAACAGGCACAGTTTGTGGTAATAATTATCAAGGGGTTGGTTTACTTGCAGAGTTAATCTGAAATGGTTTAGCCTCACTTTTTGGTGTTTTTTTCCTATCTTCTAAAAGCTGTGGAGTATTTATAGTAGCTTACCTTCTGATGCTACAGAGAGGTCTAGTTCCCCCATTATTCCCCTCCCCCCTCCATTTTCTAATCCCCTGTTTCCTCAGTTAGGAGTTTATACTTATGCCTATATATGTGAATGTTATTTCTTAAATTGTAAGTAACAGCCTATCATAGAATGCAGTACTGTACATTTACTGTAATTTTTCTAAGATTAGTGATGTTAAGTCACAGAACTTTCTGCTCTACTGTGGCAATGCTTTACAGAGTCTGCTTGAAAATTTCTAGTCAACATATTTGGCGATTTCATTGTATGTCTCCCCTCCCCCCCCAATGCCACGAACACAGCATTAATTTGTAAGCCACAACTGGTTTGGATTGGCTGGGCTGAGGAAGGTGGTGGCATATGGGGGGGGGGGTTACCTATCATTTAGACACTATCCCCTGATGAAGACTATGTTTGAAGCACCAGGGCGTCATGGACCTTACTCCTCCCTTCTACTTGTATTGCCTTGGGATTTATAATAAAGGTATTCTGAATCTGATTTAGTGAGTCAGCACATGTTAATTTCAAATGACTTACATCAGCTGTGTGAGTGCCAGGCTCTTTTTGGTGTATTGCGCATACTTAGGGGCTAGCAGCTCCACCCGACACCAGCTTTCCTATGCTTGAGCACATCTGGCTCCTGTTTCTGTGCTGGTAAGTGAGAGGAGCCAGACCAGAATTTAGAGATAAAGAAAGCACAATAAGTGAGGGGCCTGGCATCAAAGGAGGGAAGGAGGGAGAGGGAGGGGTACAGTGATCAGTGGTGGTTATGGGGGGCTGTCTAGGGTAACACAACAGAACAGTGAAAGAGGGAGTTCCAGTCAGGCTAGGGTTCAGCAGTGTTGTATACAATGTATTAGAGATGGGGAGTATGATCTTTGAGACAATCCCTCTGCAGGCAGAAAATGGGATACCTTCTTTATTCTTGTAAAGCACACCAAGTTTGGGGTGGGGCTTCTGATGGATGCAATCACATCGTCTATGTACTCACAGTGACAAAACACTTGAGGTCTAAGCGGGGTTTACAGTGTGAGTTTAACCTCTCTCTCTCTTTTTTCATGGCTTGTGAAGCACATTTGGATACAGTGTGTTTGAAAGGCGCTAGAAAAAAACAAATCCTTAGAAAATGTTTGTGACATTTGTCCAAAAAGTGCTTGAACTAGGGACAGACAGAACAGATTCTAAGGAAACAATCCCTTTGAAATTGTCTGGGTCTAAAATTTAGAACCAAAAAGAACCTCCCCTAGCATTTTGTAATGGTTTTAAATTATGTAATTAGCATGAGTTTTATATATATAATGAATATGTAAAAGCATGGAAAATAGTAGGCTTATGTAGAGATCTGAAAACAGGAAGCTTTTAGAACCTGAAAGACCTGACCCCGTGGGTCACAAACAGTGCACAACTCCCACCATGCCTGTGTCAGTGGTCACCAGAGTTATGTTTGTAAATCATCCTTGCCCCAGTACCACAAGGCATGTGATTATGTCATCCTCTTCAGCTCAGCTCATTCTCTGGCTGAACAAATGATCAGGCTCTGTTTGCACACCCACAGTGGCTTCTCTCCAGATGATTGCACTGCTTGACAAACTGGATAATAGCCTCTACATCCTCCATGCCATCTAACCCCGAAGCTCTCCAGTATAATCCTCTCCCCAGGCATCTCCACAGACCAGGTACTTTCCTTCTCTTTATGGCAGCAGAGCAATTCCAATGGAAAGGATACTTTGGAACTCTGATATGGAGACCCTAGGGTGCCTAGAGTTGGCATCCAGCAGAAGAGGTTAATCCAGCAGGCAACAATTGGCAGGAGACCTTGAAGGAGTGAGGTGTCAGGAGGAAGAAGGAGACACATTTTTAGGTTTTCTACTTTAGTAGCTCATTTTGGTATTTCTCATCTGAGTGTGCTCCTTTATAGTTTTCTGAACCCTTGTAGAGTGTTTGACATTCTAATTAGCACTAGAGAAGGTTCTCCTGCCTTTGAATGAAATATGGTCTTGTTAACTGGTGGAACCTCATCACGAACATCACTCCGCATCAGTTGTGATGAGCTTTTCATCCTCCTCACAAGGCCCAGCTACATTGTCCACTGCTTGGGGGCCTAGCAGAAGATACTATTCAGAGATCACTGCTCATCAGAACAAGGGCAAACTGATACCTTGATCAGCCAACAAAAATACCATCCCAACCCCCTCTGGTCTGCCCGAAGTACATCACCTTTCCCAATGGCTATGGGTGAATGTTAAGATCTTAATTGTTTGGGATCAATATTTATTAATTAGCTTTTGGTGACCGAGTAAGTGCACTAAGCAACACACTTGCCTATTTTCAGGCACGACCCAGGAGATATATCTCTCCTAACTCCACACATATACTCTAAAGCCTCAAATGCAGTGCAAGGCATTATGGGTATGTAAATCCTTGTGTGGGGCAGCCTGACAAGGCCTCACCAAACCAAAAGTCGCCTTTGAAATGTTTTTTGACATCTGACTCTATTTAGACTGAGAAGGACGAACTATAAACATGCATTTCATTCTGTTGGGATTCCTCAGTGCAGTTCAGTCACTATCCCAGCCAGTTACTGTACCAGGTCAGCCACTGAGGGAATCAGGCATCCAGTACACTCGGAGGTAGCACACCAAAGAGGCAGTTTGGAGACATAAAAGGATACAAGGAGAAAACAACTGTCCAAATTGTTTGGTTTCTGTAAATCTCTTCAAACCATGCAATACACTCTGAAACCTTAGTTGTTGATTATCAGGACCTCCAGTTCTCTGCGGTCCTTTTGTCCTAATTCCCTTTTTTGCTCCCCAGGCCCCTAACCTTGCCATTCTTTTGGGCCGCATAGCTTCCTGTACCCACCGTCTCACCTCTGCTGCCCCCTACCCTGCTGGTTATGGTCCCGTGAGTCCCCACACCCATGGAAGGGGGTCCGGCACTAACCCTACCAGCAGGGCCCTTCCCCTGGGGATGGGAGGATAATGTGGGGATACAGTGCCCCCAGGGTTGGTCCACATGGAAGATGGAGAAGGAGGTGTGCTCTGGGGACCATTGTGGTGGGGGTAGGAGCAGCTGTCAACTGACTAGGCTGGGGCCATTTTCCCATTTTCTCCCCGAGAACATGACGTGCCACCCGATATCAAGGCTGTAGCCAACGTCTGGAATGCTCTGTCTACAGTGGAACCCAACATAGTACTGTGCCTCTGGCCTCTGCCAGGGGCCAGAAAACGCCGTGGCACAAACCCCCCTGCCTCGAGAAGGGGAGCAGTCATGGGATGCTTGAGCCTTTTCCCCATGGTTGGCTCTCCAACTCCCGGGTCTGTTCCTGAATCTGGGTCATCGGTGTTGCAAGCAGAAATCCAACCACTACTCTGGCAGGCCGGCCCTGTCCTAATTTCTGCAATAGTGCTCCTAGGCTTCTGTGGTGACATTTTGTTTATTGCTGCAGTTATAAATGATTAATTTCTGTAGCAGAATGCAGTCTAGCCACTGGCTGAAATATTAACTGTGTGGATACCATTGGTTGACAAATGAGTGCCTGCTAGTCAGAAGGCTGGACTTCCAGAACCAGTTTTATGACCGCATTTGAAAATACCTTTTTTTTTTTTTTTTGAAAGAGGGGTTGAAGATAGTTTGGGAAAAAACATAACTGTCATAATGTTGTGGGTTAAAAAATGGCAAACTAAATCAAAATATTTGGTCTTCTAGGGGATATAGTGCACCCAACATGGGACCTGGAGTTCAAATTCATAGGGCAGCAGTTTGTGTTTGGAGGTCAGCAGGGTGGGTTTTGTATGGTAGCAGTGTGAGTTTTGTGTGGGTGTTGTAGAAAAGCAGTGTGAGTTTTGTAGGTCAGCAGTTTAGGTTTGTAGGTCAGCAGTGTGGGTTTTGTAGGTCAGCAGTTTAGGTTTGCAGGTCAGCAGTTTGGGTTTGTAGGTCAGCAGTTTGGGTTTGTGGTCTGTAGGTCAGCAGTATCAGTGGAGGTCATAGGTCAGCAGTGGGGATTTGTAGGTAAGCAGTTGGGTTTTGTAGATCATCAATGGGGGTTTTGAAGGTCAGCAGTTTAGGTCTGTAGGTCAGTAGTTCAAGTCAGCACTGTAGGTTTGTAGGTCAGCAGTTTGGGTTGGTAGGTCAGCAGTGTGAGTTACGTTAGTAGTTTAGGTTTGTAGGTCAGCAGTAGCAGTGAAAAGTTGTAGGTCAGCAGCGGAGGTTTGTAGGTCAGCAACTTAGTTTTGCAGATTAGCACTGTGGGTTTATAGGTCAGCAGTGTGGGTTTATTTTTGTAGGCCAGTGGTGTGGGGTTGTGGTCAGCAGTATGGGTTTGGTGGTCAGAAGTTTAGGTTTGTAGGTTAGCACTGGGGGGTTGTAAGTTAGCTGGGGGGATTGTAGGTCAGCAGAGGGGGTTAAATATAATCATTTTTTGTTTGTAGGTCAGCAGTTTACATTTGTAGACCAACAGTGTGGGTTTGTAGGTCAACAGTTTGGGTTTAAGGTCAATAGATTGGGCTCAGAGTAGGGACAGGAGAACCGGTTCATATAACTGTAGAATTACCCAGAACCTGTGCCCATTTCTGTAAAAGAACCTTATCAGAACCCCTTTTTTCAGGTCTTGATAAGGTCTGGATAATTTTTAAAACACTGATTTTGGGGCTTAATATCATCTACCAGCAGGTCCTTATCTACTAAGAAGGCTGGTGGTGGTAGTGGTTGTAGACCCTGGGAGGCAGAGATGGTGGAGGGTTCAAGAGGGGGTGGGACAGGTACAGGGGAAGGGTTCTGGAAGCAAAATCCAGTGCAGCAAGAATATCCGGAACTGGGAAGAGAGAAGCCAGAGAAGGCAAGGGGGGCAGCAAGGTCAGCTCCCAGGGTGGGGGCTGACCAAACGAGCAGACACGAAAGACAGTTAAGTATATTCCGCTGGCGTCTTAGTATGTTAGTATTTTAGCTATTTCACAATATCATGAGATTTTTGACACAGACTGTTTAGGAAGCATTCTCCCTCCTGTCACCTTGTAAAAAGGCAATATTTTCACTTCAAAGCACAAACTCTCTGAGAACATGACTTTATGATTTCCACACAGGTTTTGTTAGGCATGTGTCAGTTTTTTGAAGATAGCTGTTTCTTTCCACTCAGAGAGAGAACAATATATTTTGAAAATCCTAGATTCTATGATGCCTTGTTGACTTGTCCTGTTTCCTAAGCAAGACTCAAAAACATATTTTATAGCAAAAATATAATACAAACAATAACAATCAGACAGCTATCGTCACACTCCTCCCTCTGAGACTGAATTTTGGGGAGTCTATTCTTAGGTATGGGATGAGTTTCCCAAATTCAGTTCACTGCTCTAACTGGCGTGATAGACTGTCAGCATTTGCATTTGCCAATCTGGCCCTGTGAGTGACAGTCATGTCATAACTCTGCAAGGCAAAGCTCCATCTCAAAAGTTTACCATTTATTTTATCCATTTGTGCCAGCCAAACCAGGGGGTTATGATCTGTTTGCACCTCAAAGTGCCGCCCGTATAAGTATGGTTCTAATTTCTTCAGTGCCCACACCTTTGCAATACAATCTTTCTCCACTGTAGAATAAGCCTGCTCCCTGGGAAGTAATTTCTTACTAAGGCACACTATTGGGTGATCTTTTCTTTGGTCAGAAGTCTGGCTAAGTACTGCCCCAATATCCACATCAGAGGCATCTGTCTGGACTATAAATGGTTTACTGTAGTCTGGACTGGCTAATACAGGAGCACCACACAGTGCCTCCTTTAGCTGTGTAAAGGCTCATTCACAAGCTGGCTCCCATTTTACCTTTTTAAGGCATTCTTTTCTTTAGCAGGCCAGATAGGGCAGCTGCCAGGGCACTGTAGTTTGATACAAATTTTCTAAAGTACCCTGCGGTCCCTAGAAAATTCTGAACCTGCTTCTGTGTTTCAGGGCTGGGCCACACCTTGATTGCCTTAGTCTTTGCTTGATAAGGACAGAGCTGTTCCCACCCTACTACATGCCCTAAGTGAGCCACCTCTGCCATGGCCACCTGACACCTTTCAGCTTTTACAGTGAGCCCAGCCCTCGGTATCCTGCCCAACACTTCCTTAAGGTGGGGCAGATGTTCCTTCCAGCTGGCACTGAAGATGGCAATATCATCCAGGTACATCGTGGCATACTCTTTAGTACCATGTAACACCTGGTTCACCAACCTTTGGAAGGTGGCAGGGACGTTCTTCATTCTGAAAGGTATTACCTTAAACTCAAATAACCCTATCAGACTGATGAAGGCTGACCTCTCCCTGGCTCTGGTAGTTAACTCCACCTACCAATACCATTTTGTCAGGTCAGTAGTGGTAAGGTATGTCATCCGTCCCAACTTTTCCAGTAGTTCATCCATCCATGGCATTGGGTGGGCATCTGACTTTGTGACTGCATTGAGTCCATGATAGTCCACACAAAAATGAGTAGAGCCATCTGGCTTGGGAAAGAGGACTACAGGTGAGGCCCAGGGGCTGTGGGATTTCTGGATTACTCATAAATTCATCATTTCCTCCACCTCCCTCCTAATGTCCTTTTGGGGGGCCTCTGAAACCCAATATGTTGTCCGCCGTATGGGCGCTAAGGGGGTTAGTCCAGGCTTGGCATTAAACAATGGGACAAAGTCTGCTAAAACCTCCCTTTCTTCCTGGATCTGGTCCAGGGTCAACAGGGCAACATTTTGATTGCTTCCACAGAGGACTCCCGCTTGCTTTCTTCCAGCAAGTCCTAAAGGGGATCTTCCTCATCCATCCCCTTCCCCAAGACTACATACTGCAAAGATCACATCAGCCCTATTCACATATGGCTTCATCATGTTGACATGGCACATCCTTTGGGTATGTCTCTGTCAGGCAGTTCTACAATGTAATTTACATCATTCACTTGTCTATTTTGTACAGTCCTGCCCACTCAACCTGCAGCTTATCTTCCAGACTGGGATTAGGACCATGACCTCATGACCCACAGTGTACGAGCGAGCTCTGGCTCTGCAGTAGTACCATACTTTTGCTGGGCAGCTGCCAGGTTTCTCTGTCCGGTTTCCGAAGCTCCTTCAGATTTTCCCTAAACTTAAGGACACAATCCACTATGGGAGTTCTCTGGGTGGCATGTTTGCCTTCCCAGTCCTCCCAGATCAAGTCTAGGGGCCCATGCACCCTGCATCCATATAAGAGCTCGAAGAGGGAGAACCCTGTCAACTTTTGGGGCACCTCCCTGTATGCGAACAACAGAAGGGGAAGGTATTTCTCCCAGTCCCTTACCATGCTGTTCAGCAAACACTTGTTTTTATTTTTATTTATTTATTTATTCAATCTAGGATTACAAGTACCTTTGAGCACCAAGCAGCTCATTTACAAAGGTTTCACGTCAATGGGGGGAGGGGGTACAGATCCATAATGGAAAACATACTGGTGTCACAAACAATTAGGCAATTTGTATTACAAAATACAGAATAAGAGAACAGAAAAATAATACACATCAGTTTGCACAAGTGTCAAGGCAGGAGGAGAAGAGGGAGGAATTAGAGGGGAGCCAGATCAAGGAAGGGAGAGCAACCAGGCGGCACTGTCAAGGAGCAGCTAGGATAGTAAGGATGAAAAGCAAGGAAGACAGTGGGGCAAGAAAAGAGGGGAGATGGGAGGGAGAGGAGAGGCAAGACAAGTAGAGAGAACAGTGGAAGAAATGGTGGGGAGGGAGGTCCCGGGAAGAGGGACAAGGATGTTAAGTGGTGCAATCACAGGAGTTTTCAGTTAGGATGTGCTGAAGAAGTCTGAGTTTAATTACAGAGACTACTAAGGTTAGCCAAACCATTGTGGAGGCCATTTAACCAGTATGGCTTTGATAAAAAAGGAGCGTTGGTATTGGGTGGTCCGGCACATCAGGACTAGTAGGAGTGTGGAAGATGAGGTGCGTGTATGTTGGATCTTGGGGGATTTGTGAAGTAAGCATATTAATCCCAAAGGCATGAGTCCAAGGAGAATCTTTTTGGCAAGTAAGCAGGTGTAGTATTTAATTCTCCCATGCAAGTTGAGTCACCCAGCCTGCATATAGACATTGCAGGTGTGGGTGAGGTGTGGTGCACCAATTAGTAGTCTACAGTCCTTGTTTAGTGCCACAGTGAGCCTTTTGAGTGCAGTGGTGGAAGCAGTTACGTAAATGACAAGGCCATAGTTGATTAAGGAAAGCACCGAGCTGTGGACAGCAAGATTTAGGGCTTCAGGTGTTAAGAGACTTTCTCAGTCAATAGAGGAGCCCAGTCCTGGTACTGACAGCTCTGGCAACATTTTCAATGTGCAGTGAATAGGTGAGGTGTCTATCAAGGGTAACCCCTATGTTCTTGAAGTACTGTATTTGTTCAAGGGGGTCACCTTTGGGAATTTCTATGGTAAGAGCATGCTCTTTATGTCAACTGCGGGCTAAGGAGAACAACAGGACTTTTGTCTTCTTGTAGTTTAGTACTAGTTTATGGTTGCGGAACCAGTGCTCAACTTCCATGAAGCCCTTTTGAAGGTTACTTTCAAGGAGGTAAGGGTCAGATGGGTTGCAAAAATGACAGCATCATCTGCATAGAGCAGTGTTCGCTGGTGGCAGGCAGTCGGTAGATTGTTAAGGAAGATGCTGAAAAGGAGTGGACCCAGGATTGAGCCCTGGTGCACCCCGGACCGAACAGGCTTCTGGTCAGAGATAGCATTGGAAATCTTCACTCGTTGATATCTGTCCCCAAGATAGCTTCTAAACCAGGGCAGTGTATCAGGGGAGAGACCAGTTTGAGAGAGTTGTTTAAGGAGGAGTCAGTGATTAACCGTGTTGAAGGCCTTGGTTAAGTCTATAAAGACTGCACCCACAAGACTGCTTTGGTCAATAGATTGCTGGACGTAGCTGGCGAATTCTAAGAGTGCGGTGGTGGTGCTGTGCCCTTTCTGAAAGCCATGCTGTTGTCCACACGGTAGGGAGTATCTGTTGAGGTAGTCCACAAGTTGGTTGGCAACAATACATTCGAGTATTTTAGAGAGGGTTGGGAGGATTGATATAGGCCTATAGTTGCTGTGTAGTGCGCGGTCTCCAGATTTGTGAACTGGGGTAACAATGGCTGTTTTCCATACCTGTGGCAATTGCGAGAGGGCTAGAGAGAGGTTAAGTAATAGGTCGAAGTACTTCCTCCGTGGTGAGTGCGATTAGCTTGAGGTCTAAAGAGTCACCACTGTGCCTGGACTTGCCCAGCACATTGTTTAGTAGTTACCTGACCTGGGACACTGAGACATGTTTAAAGTAGAAGGGGGTGATGATTTGTCTTGGTCTCAGGATGATGTGCTGCCATTAAGGTGGTATCATCAAAGAAGTCTTGTGGTAGCACACTACAGTACTTAGGTCAGTGAAGGCATCATTAAAGGTATTCAGCTATTGTGAGTGGGTCAAGTAGGGGGGTACCATCAAGGTTTAACATCGCAGGAGCCTTTTTTGGCTCTTTCCCCAGAATATCATTGATATTTGCCCAGAATTTCCTGCTGTCATCCCAGGTATTGGTAAGTTGCTCCTTGTGGTGATTGCTTCTTGCTTTACGAATTTCCCAAGTGCAGGAGTTTCTTGCAGCTTTATAGGCTTGCCAGTCCTGTAGCTTGCCAGAAGATTTAGCATAGTACCAGAGGTGGTCCCTCTGTTTCATACTGTCTATCAGCCCAGGAGTAATTCAGGGATGAACAGTGCCGTGCACCTTCATTTTCTTGAGGGATGCGTGAACATCACAGGCAGCACTGAACATAGTGATAAAATGTTGAAGTGATACATTAATGTCTGTAAAGGAGTCAAGTAGCGACCAGTCCTGACAGCGCAATTGTTGTTTAAGGAGTTCCAGGTGGTCACGTCTTAGCATTCTGTTGTAGATAGTTAGAGGTGGTAGGGCATGGAATTTGTAGGTCCAACTGCAAGTAACAGGGGAGTGGTCACTAAGTGAGTCAGGGTGCACATACGCTGGCTACACGGTCGGGTGATTAGAGATTATCCAGTCAAGAATGGTGCTTGTCCCAGTCTTATAGTTAATTCTAGTGGGAGAGCTGACCAGCTGAGTAAGGTGCAGAGCTGCCAGTGCATCCTTTACGGGGCCACTGGAGGCAGACAGACAGTTTATGATGAAGTCACCAAGTAATATTGTCTCAGTGATGTGATTTTGGGCTCTCAGGTAGTCCAGGACTTTATGAAGACCAGTGGTATGGTCAGTGGGAAGTATGTAAACTGATAGGATTGTGAGAGTCTTGTGGTGGGCCCCCAGTAGCACTTTAATCGCTAGTACCTGAGTGAGGCACCCATGGTCAGCAACAGGCAAGACCAGCCCTTTTAGAGTGTCTTTTAGCTAGATAGCACAACCACCACCACGCTTAGTCTATCTGTCCAATCTGAAGGTGGTGTAGCCACGTATGGCAACCGCTGCATCTGGTATTTTGGTAGATAGCCAAGTTTCAACGAGAGAGAGTATGTTGGGGTTGTTTAGCAAGATCTAGGCTTTAAGGAGGTTGATTTTGCACAGGAGGCTGCAAATATTAATAGAGGCCAGGTGAAGAGTTTCCTGTTTCTGGTGATTAGCCTTTGTAATAAGGCGTGCTGGTCCAGGGTTGGGGTGATGTTACCTGGTACCAGAAGTAGCAGGAGGCGAGCCTTGGAGGTACTCTCTAATCAGTTTGGATGCTTGTTTAGTAGCTATTCTGGAGCTATGCAATGATTTTGCATTCACTTTCACGTCCAGGAAGTGGAAGATAATAGGTCCTGAGGTGGTTATGATGCAGGTAGGTGGTTAAGTAGAAACCCAACAATCACGTTGAGGATAGAAAATAGGGAGACCAGGGTCCATTTGAGATGGAAAATAATCCCAGAAGTCCAGCCTATAGTGTAGTGGAGGCTAATTCCAGCCACAAGGATCCGGGTTGAGTCCAGTTAGGTATAGTGTTTCCAGAGTGACTGATCAAGAAGAAGAAAAGAATGTGGTGCAGGGCAGCAATGTTAGGGCATGAACATAGTGTCAAGTAGGATTTAAATAAGGAGAGGATAGAACAGCAAACAGAAATGCACAGTCCAATTTCTTTCTGTGCCATCTGGGCTATTAGTACAACTTATGACAGAGGTCACCCAGGGTCACAGCTAGGCAGGGATTTGACAAGCGGCTTTGGCTATGCAAGACCTTGCAGGCATACACTCCCCAGCCCCATTACATTGAAAGCCTGGGGCACAATTACTCAAGTACAAGTGCAGGATGTGAAATTCTTTTGTCCTTATGCTTCCTTTGTTATTTAAAGAGGTTGTTTAAAAGCCCACAAAGAGATCCCTTAGGAGCAAGCCAGATGAAAATGTGGATTCGAGCAGGACCCAGAGTCACTGAGTTTGTCATACTGTTGCTTGACTTCTATTTTGCTTGGGATAGCTTCCAAAAGTTGATTCTAAACTGAAAATGCAAATACCTAGTGGTGATGTTTTCAGAAATCCAGTCCAGGAGACCTTCACAGATGTAGTGAACAAGAATGGTGTAGTTACTCCAAGCAGAAAATCTTGTAAATCCCCAAAACTAAGCTACAGGCACAGATAAACACAAACAGCCACCTACACAGACCCAGGAGGTGGGGCCAAAAAAAAACAAAAAAAAACATCGTATCAATAAACCTTTCCACAAGCCAATTGGCTTGTGGGTGATAAGGTGTCATGCATCTCTGCACCACCCCACACTTCTCCCACAAACCGTTCATCAGGTCTGACATCAAGGAACCCCCTCGATCAGTGATAACCTCCTGCAGGAACCCGACATGGGAGAAAATCCCTAGCAAGGCATCTGCCACTTTGTCTGTCCTCAATGAGGATAGGGCGACTACCTCTGGGTACTGGGTACCATAATCCACCACCGTTAGGATAAACCTCTTCCCGGAGGAGCTGGGAGTATTCAAAGGCCCCACAATATCCATTCCTACCTTCTGGAATGGGTCCTCCACTATGGGCGAGGAATTAAGGTGGCTTGGGTTTTACTACTGGCCTTCCCCATTTCTTGACACCGGTGACAAGACCTGCAATATTCAGTCACCTGCTGGATGAAGTTGGGCCAATAGAAATTCTGGGCCAATCACTGCATAGTGTGTGTGATTCTCAGAACTCTAGACATGGGGATATCATGAGAAATCTTGAGCAACCACTCACAATACCCTGGGGAATGACAAGCTTCCTGCCCGTCACCCCTCCCTCTGTCCTTACATCCTGCATATACAGCAGTCCATTGTTCCAATACATTCTATGTCTCCCGTCAGATTCTGCCCAAGCCCTCAGCCTCTCTAAACTAGGGTCATTTTTCTGAGCAGCTGCAAAATCTTTACACATTCCCAAGGCATGGGACAAGTCCCCTTCAGTTCCTAAACTAGGGTCCCTAGGTCTCTGACAATTGGCTACCCTTCCCTCCTCAGAATAACCTTCTGTAGCTGTTTTGTTAACTGCTACCTGGGGAATTTCTACCCCCTTTCACTATTCTCCATATCAGAAGACACAGGCTGGGGAACCAGCCTCCCAGTGTTTTCCACAGGGACTTCTATGGGGTCCAGGGAACTACAATCTGCTTTTATTGCCTGACTGTGGGTAACTGCACACACCACCCCTTTTGGAGATTGTTCCCGATAATCACATCCAGGGCAAGATTTTCTGCCACTGCAACCTTTTGCACAGTCTGTCCTGTCTCACCGCAGTCCAGAAGAACTCTAGCAAGTGGCAGAGTTTTCTCCTCCCCAGTGAATCCCTGTACTGTAACAAACTGATTAGGTAGAAGTTGTTCAGGCTCAATCAAATCCTCTTTTACCAGAGTAAGGGATGCCCCTGTGTCCCTTAACCCATGGGTTTGCACCCCATTCACAGTAACTGGGTA
Organism: Neoceratodus forsteri; assembly: GCA_016271365.2. Lineage (NCBI taxonomy): Eukaryota > Metazoa > Chordata > Ceratodontiformes > Ceratodontidae > Neoceratodus > Neoceratodus forsteri. The sequence continues at coordinate 143,062,965 of CM028129.1, read as the reverse complement.
TATGTGCTCCCTCATGTTTACTGGCATGTTTTCAGGGATACACAAAAAAAAAAAAACACCTCTTTCCCAGCACCACTTTGTGCACACTCTACCTTTTTAGGACACGGTTTTGCAGTATGCCCAGGTTGTTTGCAAAACCAACAATCATTTCTTTTATCAGGCAAATCCTTTCTTTGTAACCTGGCGCTGCCTATCTTCTGGGGAGGCACTAAGGATTTTAGCTGCCCTGAAGGTGCATTTTTCCCTTTCTGCGCTGTCACACTCACCCCACTCCCTTTCAGACCAGGCCTGCTCCTGACATAGCGGTCCAAGAGCTCAGCAGCCTCCTGCACGGTTTTTGGATCTCAGTCCTCCAGCCAGGTTTTCAGCTCTGCTGGGCAAGCCCAAAAGAACTGCTCCAAAAGTACCACATCCTCAATTTTCTCAACAGAGTCTGCTTTGACCCCTTCCCACCAACATTTCAAAAACTGACATTGTTTTGTGGCTAGTTCCTTGTAGCTCCTGTAAAGGCTTCTCCTGAGCTTATGGAGTTTAACTCTGTACACTTCAGCTGTCAAGTCATACTTTAACAATGCAGCTTTAAGTTTGCCATAATCATTACTGTCCTAATTGTCCATTTGACCCAATGCATCACAAGCTTTACCGGTAAGCAGCGGGGATAGCCAGAAGCTCTAGGAGAGCTCTGGGAATTTTTGCCTGAATGCATACTTTCTCAAATGAATTTAAAAATGCATCCATATCTTCCCCCTCTTTAAATTCAGCTATCAATTTAGAATTTAACTTGTAAGCTAGTTCTGGAGTCCCAGGTTCACCCATGCCATGTACATGCTCTGGCGCTGGTCTTTGGAGTTGTAGTTTCTCCAGTTCAAATTTCCTCTGACACTCCCTCTCCTCTCACTCGGCCTCTCTCTGAAGCTGTCACTCTTTTTCCTCTGCCTCTCTCCACTGCTGGTTTTCCTTTTCTTGCTTCTCCAGATCCATCTGGAACTTCCTCTGTTCAATTCCAACTCCATTTTCCTCAAATCTATCTGTAGCCTGATCCTTCTGGCTCCAGTATTGTGGTGCGTTCCCTGCTGCTGTGGCAGGTTCACACTGGTCTTGCCACCCTCCTCCCTGGGACTGGACACTGCGATAGACTCTGGCACCACCACGTCCAAGGTCTGGGCCCTTTCAGTCACCGACTGTGACTTGAGGTCTTGGACAGTTGCTTGTGCATCAGCTGCCACAAGAGCCTCCACAAGGTGATGTTTGTTTTGCCCCTCGCAATGGACTCTATCCTGGCACAACTGCCTCATGTATTCTGCAGTGCACTCGCTGTAGGTGGAAGTCATCTTCTTCCCTATTCTACGGCTACACTAGCTTGCACCAAAAAAAAAAAATAGAACACGTAGGGAACTTTGACTGTAACCAAAATGATACTTTTTTTTTTTTTTTTTTTAATCACTGCCTTGTTTTGTGTGTGAACTGTTACAGTTTATCAACCTGTCACACTAGACTGTTACTGCTCGTGTCACTAAATAATTTCACAGTATGCAAACAAATCTTTGGTTGCAGCACTGCAAACCAAATCTTTTAGATCGCACCACTGCCAACCAAATCTGTCACAAACGCACTCCAAGGCTCAGACCCTCTACTTCCACAGTGCCCATCCTCGAAGTGCAATATGTGAACAGGAAACAAACAGGAGGGTGTCCCTGTTTATCTCCTTTTCACATATTGCACTTCAAGGTTGAGCACTGTGGGAGCAGAGGGTCTGACCCCCGGAGTGCGTTTGTGACACTACTCACTGTATAGATTTCTTCAAGCTACAAAATTATGTGTCCTTGGAGATGAGTATTCTTGGAAATTCTGTAATTATTGATTTTAGAAAAAACTGTATATGATTTTAATGATGTATATTTATTAATGTAGTGTTTTTTCATTGTAAAGATTAAAAGTCGACCAATAAATATCTACCTACCTACGTATAATATGAAAGATCATCCTATATAGAAAGAGAGGTAGTTTGTCATGCCTGTGTACTGGTTCCCCTAGGCGGATGAAAGGACAATGGTTTGAAAAATGTATGAGAGGGCTAAACCTCGAGGTTCAATGTGGTGGAATAGCTCCTCCTACATTCTCCTTAAAGGCAAGCCTCCTTCAGCAGTCCCCTGCCTAGTGCATTGTGAAACATTGGCATTTTCAGCACTCTGGGCTCCTGTGTGGCTCGTTTGGCTGAGCCTCCTTGCTTTTTCTTTGTTCTTCCCTCACCTTCTTCCTTGTGTTTGTCTACCCCCCACACTTTCCTCCTCCTTGTCCCATGTTGTTTCTCTGCTGCTTCCCCCAACCCTTTTTGTTTCCCTGCTGTTTTGCTTATCCCACTACCTCATCAGCATACTCCATGTGTCTGTTCCGTTGTTCATCACTTGCTCTGTTTTGAGCACTAGCTTTTCCCTCCCATTGGAGCCGCTGCTCCGTCAGTGCCTTCTCCATCCCATGCACACTCCTGTAGTGCTCCACTTCCTCCTGTTCTGTGGAGTGGTCCCCTCCTCCAGACTTTGCCTCCTCACCTGCCTCTTCCCCCGAAGTGCCTCCTTCCTTCCTCTGCCCTCCGCTTGTCTGGTCCACTTTTCCCCTTCCTGAACCTTCCTGCTCCCCGTGTTGTTGCTCTGCATGCTACCTGCTGTACCTGCTGTGTTTCTCCTGGTGCTCCTGGATTCCTTCCATTGCCCTGTGTTCCTCTAGCCTCTAGTTCCTGCCACTGGGTCCCCTGTTGGTGCTTCTCTCCATTTCTCTCTGCTGCACTACATTCCATCAGGATTATCACCCCGACACCCTCGTTGCACCTGTGTTCTTTGGGGATATCTCTCCGGTTGCCATTTTTGTGTGCATTGTGGCCTAGGCATTGCACAGTCATTGCAAGTGTGTCAGGACTGTGCTACAGTAGTCAAGAGTACCCCATGGCAGTGCAATTGTATCTGCTGCTTTCTGTTTCCAGCCCTCTCATTTCACCGTCCACTGACTCATTCCCGGGGGTCATGGCACACTCCATTCTTTCACTTCACCTGTCTGCTGCCACAGCTGTGATGACCCCCCCTCTCCCCCGCCGTGGCCTGTCTGCTTCCCAGAGCTGCTGCTCCTTTTCCTAGCTGCCTGTGCTACTGCAATTGTCCCACTTCTTTCTCCATTAAACAATACCAACACCATAAACAAAAAACAAACAAAAAAAAACATTCTCAGGTGGCCATACCACCACCTCCTCCTCTCCGGTGTAGGCTTTAGCTCATTTGGCAGCCGTCCTCCTCAATTCACCTACTGCCCTGTATGTTCCCTCTCCTGGGGTGGACATCTCTCAAGCCCTTTCTGGAAGTTCACCCACTGACTATGGCTCCTGAAGGTGACATCTCAATTCCCAGTCGCTCTTTCCCCTCCTCGTCCTAGTTCCTGCCCTTGTCCCGTAGTTTTCTTTTTGGGCATTTCACCTGTCACACCAGCATTCTATCTCCACTTAAGTCCCTTCTCCTACACTGACCTGTGCTACCTCTACCCTTGTCTGGTGACTTCAACCCTTACCATATTGCTCCCAGCACCTCTACCCTGCTCAGTTTTTTTTAAAAATTGTTTCCTCATTTTACCCTTGGTGCTCCTCACCTTCTAGCTTGCCAGTTACCACTAACATTCATATCTGCTCCCTTTTCCATGATCCTTGCAATGTCCCCTAGGCCCGCATCATTGGTTCTCCTCATGGCTTGCTGTCATTTGGTGCATTCCATCATTACTGTCTTCTCCTTCCTGGATTGCTCTAAACTCCCTCTTACTGGCATTTCTGATGACTCTTCCTTGCATTCTCTTACTCTGACTTGTTTCCTTCCCATTTATACTGCCTCACAGTTTATCTGCCTATGACTACACAGCCAGCTGTCTTTTTCTTGCTCATCCCATACCAGCAGTTTGTCTGGAATCTGTCCCCAACTCGTATCTTCTGAGGTACTGTGGGTCAAAAGCTGTAATCAAGTACAGGACTTACGGGCAGACTAGATAGGACTAGTGGTCCTTATCTGCCAACAATTTCTATGTTTCTATGAGCAATAGTAGGCTTGCCCTGTCTACTAGGGATGGGATTCCATTACACTCACTATTACCTACTACTTACAAACCTGACATCCTCCATCCCTAACTCTGCTTGGTGGCATCAGAAGAAGGTTAGCTTGCCCCCAGCTCCAGGGGATGAAGACCATATCTGCAATCTACTGTGTCATACTTATGCATTATCTACATGATACCAGTTGGCGCTTCCTTTCAGGAACAGACCTCTTTACCCCATGCATTCAACATTCTACCTATGTCTAATGGCCTCGAGTCAAGGTCGTCTAAGCCTCGACTACCAGGGATAGGTGCCTGAGTCTACATTCATAGAAACATAGAATTTGATGGCAGATGAGACCGCCCGCCCACCCAGTCTGCCCATTTCCCTACCTACTGGATGGCTGCAGATCCTAGTTAACCAGCAGCCTACTTCTTCCTACCCCACCCCTAGAATGGCCTTATGACTGTCCCATGCATGCATGAATTCCACCACTGTTTTTGACTCCACAACCTCCTCCGGAAGGCCGTTCCATGCATCCACAACCCTCTCTGTGAAAAAATACTTCCTTAAATTACCTCTGAGCTGCCCCATCATCTTCAAATTGTGCCCCCTTGTTCTTGCACACCTCTTTTTTTGAAAGATGCTACCCTCTTGGACTTTGTTGATTCCCTTGAGGTACTTGAAAGTTTCTATCATGTCCCCCTCTCCCTCCTTTCCTCGAGGCTATACATATTAAGCTCCTTTAGTCTCTCTTCATATGTCTTCGGTGCAGACCCTACACAATTTAAGATGCCCTCCTCTGGACAGCTTCCATCCTGTCTATGTCTTTCGGAGAGTGGGTCTCCAGAACTGCATGCAGTACTCCAGATGGGTCTGACCAGCTGTCTGTACAGAGGATAATACTTCCTGTTTTCTACTGGTGATGCCTCTCCCTATGCATCCCATCAGTATCTCCCCAGCCCTCCTTGCTGCCCTCTCACATTGCCTGCCCACCTTTAGGTCATCTGATATGACTACCCCCAGGTCCCTTTCCATTTTTGTTGTTGTTAGTATCTCACCCCCCCCCATTGTGTACTCTTCCTCTGGGTTTTTGTTTCCCAGGTGCATTACCTTGCACTTCTTAGCATGAATCTAAGCTGCCATACATTTGACCATTCCTCTAACCTTGCCAAGTCCCTTCTCATCCTTTCCACCCCACCTTGTGCATCAACTCTGTTGCAGATCTTTTGTCATCTGCAAAGAGACATACTTTTCCTTCCAGTCCCTCTGCAATGTTAGTAAAAAGACATTGAAGAGAACCAGTCTAATACTGACCTCAAGTACCCCATTAGTAACCCCTTTCTTCTGAGTGGACTCCATTTACTATTACTCTCTGTGTCCTATTCTCCAGCCAATTCTTTACCCAGACTGTCATCTTGGGACCCACTCCCAGGCTGGCTAACTTATATTAATCTTTTGTGTGGGACTGTGTCAAATGCCTTGCTAAAGTCTAGGTAGGCCATATCCACAGCCCCTCCCTGATCTACTACTTTGGTCAACCAGTCAAAGAAATCTACCAGATTCATCTGGCATGACCTTCCCACTGTGAATCCATGCTGCCTAGGGTTCTGTGCCCCTCTGGCCTCTAGATACTTGACAATTCTTTCCTTCAGAAGTGATTCCATCATTTTCCCTACCACTGAGGTTAAACTAACAGGTCTGTAGTTTCCTGCTTCTGCCTTGCTCCCACTTTTGTGAAGGGGAATCACATCTGCCCTCCTCCAGTCCTCGGGTACCACCCCATCCTCCCATGATTTGTTAAACAGGGTAGTCAGTGGTGTCACTAGTTCTACCCTTAGTTCTTTTAGAATTCTGGGATGAATCCCATCAGGCCCCATTGCCTTGTCCACCTTCAGTTTTAAGAGTTCTTTCATAACCCTTTCTTCTGTAAATGGGCTGGTATAAACTTCTGTATCCAGAGTGTTTCTACTGTTTGTTTTAGGTACCTCCCCCTCTTCATTTGTAAATACTGAGCAAAAATATTTGTTTAGTATCTCTGCCTTTTCACAGTCTCCCTCTGCCCACCCTCCCTCCTCTTTATTAAGCCTCACTATCCCTCCCTTGGTCTTCCTTCGCTCCCTGATGTACCTATAAAAGGTTTTATCTTCCTTCTTAACTGAGTTGGCTATCTTTTCCTCGGTTTGGGCCTTTGCTGTTCTGACTGCCTTCCCAGCTTCCTTTTGCTTTAACTGATACAGTTCTCTGTCCTGCTCCTTCTCGATTCCTTGTACCCTGAATGCTTTCTTTTCTCTTGAACCTTTACTGCCACTTCCTTTGAGAACCATAGTGGTTTCTTACATCATTTTGTTTTGTTTATTTGCTTCACACAAGGCTCGTTACCTCTGTGATGGCAGTTTTATTATTCCCATTGTTCTTCCACCTTCTTCCTGCCCATTTGCTAGTGCATTCCTTAGGCACTTACCCATTTGGCAAAGTCAGCCCTCCTAAAGTCCAGTACTTTTGCCTTTGTATGGCTTGATTCTATTGCTATAACATTTGACTGTTTCAGCCTTATGCATTCTATATCTGTTACCCAGATGCAGTTTCACTTCAGGATTGGGTCCACTATACCATGTTTGCATTCAACATCCTACCTCTGCCTGGTGGCATCGACTGCAGGTTGTCTCGCACCGACTACCAGGGATGGAAACCTGTATCTACACTCTGCTGTTTCAACCTTATGCATTCTCTACCAGACTGGTTGTTGCTTCCCTTTGGGAGCGGGACCACTTACTTCATTGCCTTCACCATCCTACTTCTGCCTGGTGGCATAGAGTAATGGTCATCTCACCTCAACTATCAGGGCTGGGAGCCTGTGTCTGCATTCAATGTTTCAACCTTCTGCATTCTCTACCCGATAAGCAGTTGCTGCTTCCCTTCAGGAATAGAACTACTATACCCATTTGCCGTCCATATTCTACCTGCCAGTCTACATCCTGCACTTCCACAGACTCATCATATTCGTCCTCGCCTTGGCCTCCTTGTGCTTTGGGCTTGGACTCTGCCTGCTGGTTCAGTTTCTACCTCCATTCAGTTCTGCCTCCTGGACTTCCATACTGCTGGTTGCCCCTTCCTGTCTACTATGCGAGTTTGTCTTCTCATCTGGAAGTGGAAATCTCGTGCCTCATCACTGCACCACCTTCTGTTCTCTGTACTTGCTGTTCACCATCTTCTGTGACCATGGAACTTTCATACATCAAGCTTCGTAGCACTTGGTATCTGGCTTCACTTCTGGTCTTCCTTGGATCTGCCACTTGTGGCCTGTAGTGGCTTTGCTACATCCTACTTCGGTTTGTTGTGGTGCTGCCCCAGTCCTGTTCCTTCCTGCACCTGCGATGTCCATATGGCTTGGCTTCATCCATTTTCTTCTAGGACTCCTTCCTCCAGTCCACTGACATCCCTTGAACTTTCCCTCCATCCTTGGACAGCCCCTTGTCCTCGCCACCCCTAGTGGCTTGGAGCTTCATCCTGTTTGCTGTGGCTCTTTTGGGGCATTTACTCTATCTCCGACCAGCATACCAACCCAGTCAAATATTCCTCCCATTTCTCTATTTCATACTCCTACCCTAGCCATTCTAACAGTTCCCATCCACTACTCGACAGAGCACTTGTTCATTTCACCTGAGGAAAATGACTTCTAGCAAACGCCCTGGACAACATGCCTCATAGACTCTTACATCACCATATAGTTATCTATACTTTCCAATCGTCTCCCCAAGATTAGTTCAGAATACCATTCATCTGGACTATAGAAAGATCTCATCCCTCATCCAACTGTAATAGATCCTACGCATCCTGTCAATTCAAGGACTATAGCTTCTCTATCTACCATGTCTCATAGGATATCTTTTTAAATGGAAAAGTGACTTAATTCCTTCCATCATCAATGACTCTTATCATCATCTATTATAGATAACAGGAATGCAAGATACCTCATAGCAGTATTGACATCATCAGTTTTTCCTTTCCATCACTTCTCCTATGAGCACTGACTCAGTTGATCATGTTACTTGACTCCTACTTCCTCAATAGCCATTGGATGTCCTAAGACCTTCACAGCTACTTTCTCAGAACTCCTGTTATTGGATCTCCATTGCTAGCTGCCTTACTAAAGGCATTCTATGCAAACCACTGTTTTCCAGCTCCCTATGTCACCATACTTCATACAATCATCTACATTCCTTCATCATACTACCATCAATCAGATCAGCTGCCCATCCAGCAGTCCTTCTAGCTCATCCCTCATGATTCACCTCCATACTCCGCCAGTGAGGCTTTCACTGAAAGCAGGCTTCCATTGATTCCTCAATCACATCCATAACTGACCTAGCTGACTTATTATCCCAGTCATGCCTCCCACCAGGCATATATCCAACTTCAGTGCTTGCACCCCTGGCATTCAACACCGTCTCAACTTCCCATTTCCACATTAGTCTATAGACTCCTTCAAAGACTCATTTCTGGGCTTCCTACAGAATTCAGACAGTGGATTAACCTGAAAAGGCAAAGCAGTCATGGCCACCTCAGCTGATGTCACTAGCAATTACACCACAGCAATACCCATATCTCCTTTCCCCTCAGCATACCAAACAGAGCCTACACAAGTATTGTTATGGCATCAATATCCAAATCAACTCTCGAATTCAATGTACTGAACTTCCAATTATTTCCATATACATTCAGTTACCATCTCTATTGCATATACCAACCTTCCTTCATTGGTCTAAAAACTTTCACGTCACCCCTCCTACCAGGTACCTAAAGATTCTGTCCAGTTCCTTCATCTTCTTCATGGATGCCTACATTGCAACTTATCACTCACCACCTAACTCCAAACCTTCAGACTTTAACATGAATGTCAAACCTTCTACAAAGTCAGATTGTTTACCTTATGACTTTATAACCCATCATACTTCCCACCATTCAATATCTGGCAGCAAATTTTATCGGATCATGCTTACTTTGTCTCTGTAATTCCATGGATAACATCCATCATCACCTTGAAACCTGAACTGCAGTTGCCCCTTTTTCAACTGGACCTACTTCACTTTCAGGATCTAGATGCTCCTTCAGAATAGACCTACCTCTTCAATCTCAGAATCATCCTTCCAGAATGCATCATCCAATGGACTTTGAAGATGGACGGTCATCTCTCCAAGCAGTTCACCTTCCTTGGAAAGTAGAATATGGTTGCTAGAACCTAGGTTTATCTCCTCTTAGTTTGCCCGGAGGACGGGCGGGTCAGTAGCCATGGGTCCTCAGAGGTTTCCTCCATCTGGGGGGTTTTCCTCTCCTGCATGCTACTGGTCATACTCTCTGTGAGTCAGAGGAGGTATGAAAATACAAAGTTTCTGTCTAGTGCACTTACCCGGTAAACAAAGACTAAATAAATAAATAATCATACTCTTTTCGACCTTCATTGGTAATTCTTTTGGGCTTTCTATTCCCTACTCACTACCCAGTTTTCCTTCAAGGGTGGGAATAGAGTAAAGCAAAAAGTAAACTATATTACACAAGCACTACTGACCTCATACTCTATTCACCAAAACACTGAATTATTGTTAGGGCAGAATACATTAAATTAATACTTTGTGTTTGGTATATATAAACAGAATTGTCAAACTTTCACATCCCAAGCCTCTGCAGTAAAAGAATAGCTCACCCTGGAATAGCAGTGTGTCTGGAAACAACACTTATCCAATAGTAAAAAGAAACTCCCCGCACCTACTCACAGTAACCCGATCAAGAAATTGCTTTACTCCATTACGGAGATAAAAGCCAAAACTGTATTCCATGTTTCATACTTAAAAGCAGTACATCTTTTAAAAGCAGTGCACTTCTGGCAGAGGCACACATAAACACCACAAAATAACTCCCCAATGCTGTTTCACACCTCCTGCAGGTGCTTTATCAGGATATTAATGAATTAATATGGAATAACATTTTGGCTTTTTATTTCCATGATGGAGTAAACGAGTTTCTTGACTGGTTAGTGTGAGCAGGTGCAGAAATTTCTTTTACTACATCCCAAGCCCCCTAGGTTTGTATAGCTCCCTCCCCAAACAAATCCTAGATCTGCCTCTGGCTCACTTTACAGTGTATGAAAACTTCCAGAAGTGTAGGTGAGGGGCTGAGAGTGTCTTTCTCTGCCTGACTCTGTTCATTGGCCTGTGGGTGGGGGTGAGACTGTGATGAGGTGCATGATGATGTCAGCTGTTGTGTGCAGAGCTGGGATTGCTTGACTGAACATTTGCTATTATGTCCTCTGGTTTGGTGGGGGGGTGCAGAAAGAGGAAGGGAGGGGGCCATGGTACAAAACAATGAGGATGCACACTGCATGTGGTTGCATTGCAGGTTATTTATTTATTTATTTTGCTGGGGCCAGAAGCCAAGTGGAAGCAGAGTAAATATGCAATAATCAGACTTTGTTTTTGGCTTACATGTTTTCCTGTATAAGTGATCAAAATGTACCAATATTATTATGGGCTAGTGCAACCATCTGTGAGCTAGTGTAATTTTGAATCAACTTATCCTGCTGGCTAGTGCAAAAAATGGTTAAGGCTGCCATGTTAGGGTTGTATAGATAATACATTATCCTACTCACCAATAGGGATGCTTAGAATCATACGATTCCCATCTGATTGTACTTAATAGGAATTTCTGAATCAGATTCCTATTCAATTCCAAAAAGGACCTCAGAGTCAGAGTTGGAGTCTAAATTCATAAATCCAAATGTTCTAAGTAAAAACACGTATTGGCCATTAATTTCAGAGTTAGGATTTTCAGACTGCAGTTTGAAAATTCCTAATTCTGAAAATTGGGTTGGAATCCAACAAATCCAATTCTGTGCCTGAGAATCTGAGCAACCCTATTCACCAAGCTATCCAGAGGCTCGCCAAGAGGGTATGATCCAAGGGCATTCAACCCATTTAGTCAGGGTAATTGATTTAGATAATGCCCTTATACGATAGAACAGGTATGTACTTACCATAACAGTAGATCTTCAAGGAATCTCTTTCATTAGGCACACCTATGGAATATATAGCCACCAGACAACTAGGACCACATTGAAACTTTTGCAAGCAGTCCACCAGGGGCCACCACGATGATGTCAGATGTCGGCTGCCATATAGATATGGGCGTCCCTTCCCTCCTCAGTTCCTGCTGGAGAATATGCATGGAGCACCTCCCTCAAGAGAGCTAGGAGGAACCTAGGCTCTGCTAACTAGGAGAGGTGGGGAACAACAGATAGAACCTCATGGAGAAGGAGACAGACTATCCAGAGGTCAGAACCCCATAGGGGAAGGAGGATAAGACAGCATTGCCTGATGAAGAAAGAGATTCTCTTGATGATCAACTTTACAGTAAATACGTAATTATTCTGTCTTCTTCAAGGATATCTCTTTCATCAGGCCACACCTATGGAATGAGTACCAAGCAGTACTGACAGTGAACAGTCTGGGTGGCTGCAGCCTACAGGCCTAAGAGAGAAGGCCTTGAAGCAACAGCTATGCCAAAGCCAGCCCTTTTCTGGGATGCAATGTCCAGACTGCAGTGTTTAGTGAAAGTGTGGACAGTACTCCAGGTGGCAGCTGCACAGATCTCTTGCAGCAGACATTTTTGGAAACAGACAACAGAGGTGGCCATGCCACTTGTAGAATGACCAAACCACCCCAGGAAGTTCCTTACTATACTTCCTGTAACAGAAAGAAATACAGTTTGCTAGTCTTTTGGATAAGCACTGTTTAGAAACTGGATTGCCCTCTTTCCCAAGGGCAAATGAAGCAAAAGGTTGCAAGGACTTCTTGCAGTCCTTCGTATAGTTTATATTAGTACTTGAGTATTCTATGTATGAAGCAATGCTTCCTGGATTAGTATGCTCAGGAAAATAAACTGGCAGATGGATGGTTTGATTTAAAGTCAACTCGGGCAACACATTGGGTAAAAACTTAGGATTAGTATGCAAAGACACCCTGTCGTTGTGAAAAATCAAATAAGAAGGCTCACTCAGAGCCTGTAGCTCTGAAATTCTTTGATATAATAGCAACTAAAAATAACACTTTCCAGAAAGAAAGCGTATACCACAAGTCATGGCTGGCTCAAAAGGAACAAAGTAAGCTTCTCCAAAACAAAATTCAGGTCCCAATTTGGGACTGGAGTGTGGATAGGAGGCTTCAAAAGTAGAATGCCTCTCAAGAACATATGGGCCACCTCCAGCTGGGTAACCATTGCAACCTCTATAGGCACATGGAAAGCTGAAATGCGCCAACAAAGCAAACTGCTTCCACTTCATGGAATAGATGGATCCGGTGGAGCTCTTTCCGGCAGCCACCAGGACATCAGCCACCTTTTGGAAAACCCTCCAAACCTGCCAATGGTTATGTTTTCAGGAGCCATACATGAAGATGAAGTGATCTGAGGTCCATACAGACCAGAGTTCCCTGCTCCTGTGACAGTAGGCCCTTACACAGGGGCAGAGGCACTGGTGGTTCCACTGCCAGCTGCTGCAGTAGGGAGAGCCAGATCTGTGAAGGCCACAGGGGAGCTATGAGGAGAGTGGCCCCCTCCATTTGAAGCTTAATTAGCATTCTCTGGATTACTGGAAAAGGAGGAAGGGAAGGCATACATGAACCTCCCCTTCCAAGAGAGGGACAATGTGTCTTGCCAGAAAACTCCCGTCCCTGGAGCAAGGTAGCAGAAAAGTGGTAGTTTGGCATTATGTGAGCACACAAAAAGGTCCAACTCTGGATGACCCCACCTGTTAAACAAATCTTTTACTACTGAGAGGTATGCAGTTCCCACTTATACATTCTGGTTGGGACCTGCTTAGCCGGTCTACCAAGACATTTTGGGCACCTGGAACATGTACCACTGACAATTCTAGACCATGTTCCAGAGCCCAATACCAGACTCTCATCACTTCCCTGCACAGGGGTAGAGTGAGTGCTGCCTTTCTTGTTGATGTAATGCATCACACTGATGTTGTCCATCTGCCTAAAGAGAACCCTGGGAGAGATGAACCTAGAAGGGTCCACTGAGGGATCCTCAGTAAAAGAAGGTGACTCTGTATACCAAGAATAAATTGAACACATACCCCAGTATATAAATAACCATGGAAGACAGGGATGTGAACCAACTTATGATGGAACTAGTGAGTAAAAATCAATTGCTGTATTGTACAGCATGTGGGATAGATCACATAACTAACTATGATGGAATTGTCTCAGTGGATTATATATGTCCAAAATGTGACTCACTTGGACAAATTCAAGTGGAGAATATAAAGTTAAAGAATGAGTTGTATGCACAGTTACAGTCTCAGTATGTTACAATAGCTTCATACAGAAATGAAACACATTCAGTGACAGGTGATAGCACAATTAGAGAGAGGTCATCTGTCACTATTAGGAAAAAGAAGACAAAATCTTCAATGATGGAGACTCATAGTACATTTTCTCCATTAGACTCTGAACACTGCCTTGCCTCCCAGGATATATCGGGGCAGACACACCTAGGGTCTAGTGCCTATAGGCAAGGTTCAAGTCCTCAGTCTGATGTAATTGATGTGAAAAGCACAAATGTAAACTCCCCAGGTTCTATGGAAAATGGCAATGGTCAAGTTAATAAGTTAGTGTTGGGGTATTCCATGTTAAGATTCACAGATACTTATATCTGTAGGGAAGGCAGAACAAATAACATGGTGCTGTTGTCTTCCGGGGCTAGAGTGTCTGATATTAACAGCATCACTAAGTTTTCAATTCCTCAAACTCAATTGTCACTCTTCATGTTGGGACTAACGATTTAGACAAGGAACATAGGGAGGACATATGCCATAGTTTGGTTGATTTAGCGTGGGACTGAAAATGAAGGACACAAGGTTATTATATCAAATATTCTGCCTGTTCCAAAAGCACACGATTAAAAGAATTTAACCATTAAGAGAATCAGCCTCGTCTTTCTCACTTATGCCAAACAAATGGCTTGGGGTGGTGGATAATTGGTCCTGTTTTGTTAATAAACATCTCCTATTCTGGAAGGATGGCCTGCGTTTAAATACGACTGTATCAAAGCTCCTTGCAGGAAATATCAAAAAGGCAGTTAAACTGATTTCTTTAAACTTACCTCAGGGAAGGGGGAGGGAAATCAAGGTGTCTCAGGGGTTAGAGAGTCAAGAGCAACTGGTGGAAGCACAAAAGAGCAGTTAAGCATTTTGACTTTTAATGCTCATAGTATTATAAAAAAAAAAATGGATGATTTAAAAGCACATTTAGTGAATGCCCTAGCTGACATTATTGCAACAACAAAAACATGGCAAAATGGAGAAAAATATTCATGGGGTGGAAATGGAGGGATATAAACTATATGAGTCAATTAGGGACAATAAAATGGGTGGAGAGGTGGCTATATACATTAATTCTGATATTGCCTATAATAGCATATCAAAGCAAATTAAAATCAATGATGAAATAGAATCCATACAGTACAAATAAATGGTGGCATTAACAAAGCTTTAATAGTGGGTTGTATATAGGCCACCAGACAGTAAAATTGATAAGACAAACTCGCCTGTAGAGGAAAACCAAAATGTCACTCTAGCTGGGGACACGGTGATTATGGGAGATTTTAATTTGTCCCAAATAAATCGAAGAATATGTGCTCTAGCACAAGTAGAAAAGATGTTACTACAAACTTGTAATGAATCTAGTTTAACTCAGTGGGTGACTGAACCTACTAGAAATACAGAAACTTTGGATCTGGTTCTTCAACATCTTCACAGTTAGTACAAATTATATAGTAGGCTCCCCTATTGCAAATAGTGACCATTGCACCATTTCTTTTATTGTGAGCTACACTTATTACCCCAGGAGGTGTAGTACCAAGATCTATTTATATGATAAAACAAATTATGAAGGCATTCAAAAATGATGAGTAACATTGACTGGGAACAGCCCTTTTAAGAAAAGCTGCTTAGGAAATGTGGCAGGTTATTAAAGAAACTTAAACACTGTAGTAAAGGACAACATTCCTATGTTAGATAAAGTTAGGGCAAATTGAAAAAAACCGAGGTGGATGAATCTGACTATCAAAAGTTAACTCAAAGAAAAACAGATTATAAAAGGTACAAATTAGCAGGTGATGAAGCAGTTTTGGAATTCTATATTGCTGCTCAAAAACTCTGTAAAACCAAAATTAGAAAAGTGAAAAAGAATGCAGAAATACAATTGGCAAACAATGCTAACAAAAATAATGTAAAACAATTCTATGCATATGTAAACTACTTAAAGAATGATGTGGGTCCCATTACTTGTGCAGATAAAGTGATTACTGATAATAAATTAATGGCCGAGGCCTTCAATCAATATTTCTGTAGTGTTTACAGAGCTGGAAATTAGGATATCAAAGCAAATCACCATGAAAGTACCTTTCATATTCATATTACAGAAGAAGAAGAAATAAGAGAAAGAATTGCAAAATTAAAACCTGCTGCCTCCCCTGGGCCGGACAAAATATCAGCAAAACTGTTACAGATCATGTCATCCTTTCTTTTGAAACCCCTAAAAACACTTTTTGAAACATCTATACGTACTGCTATGGTCCCAAAGGACTGGAGATTGGCTCATGTGGTGCCCATATTTAAAAGTGGAAGCAGGGAGCACATGAGTAACTATCGACCAATCAGTTTAACTAGTGACGTTTGTAAACTCGTGGAAGGGATTATTAAGGACAGATTATTCACGTCATTAGAAAATGTAAATCCCCTACAGAATGTATTTAAAAAGGGCGGAAGTTGTTCTACAAATCTATTAACCTTCTATGAAAAAATAAGTGATTACCTTGATAAGGATACCCTATGTGATGTTATCTACTTGGACTTCAGTAAGGATTTTGACCTTACTCCCCACTGGGCATTAATAGAAACGTTACAGGCCAGTAAGGTAGCAAGTGCATATGTGCACTGGATAGCTGAGTGGCTGGAAAATAGGAGACAGAATGTGGTGGTTAACAGCCATTTATCATCAGCGGGAAGGGTCATAACTGAGCGGGGTCCCCAAGGGGTCTGTCCTTGAACCGGCCCTATTTTGTGCCTTTATCTCTGACATGACCTCCAACATTAGTTCTTGGAACATGAAACATGCCTGACGACACAAAGGGCCTAGTAAAAGTTTAGAAGACTGTGTCAGGCTGCAGAACGACTTGGATGTAATTATGGCATGGACTAAGAAATGGGATATGACCCTAAATTTAAGAAATGTAAGGTGATGCACTTGGGGATAAAGAATGATAAATTTAACTATGAAATTGATAGAAGCATATTGGATAAAACCACTTGTGAGAAAGATTTGGGTAGCATATACGATATGAAATGAATAATAGGGAACAGGTTGGTAGTGCAATAAAACAAGCTAATGGAGTAATGTACTCAATTAAAAGGAATACTGTCTCCAGGACAAGCAGAGTATTGATCGCTGTACAGGTCATACGTCGTCCCCACCTAGAGTATTCTTCCCAGATTTGGAGCCCTTACAAAAAGGGAGAGAAGGCTAGACTCCAACAGGTTCAGCACAAATTCACCAAAATACTTTCCGATCTAAAAGGGTTAGAGTATACTGATAGATTACAAGCTTTAAATCGAATGTCCTTGGAGACTGGCTGAGCTTGTGGAATCTTTTGTTGATGTATGGTATCATATCAAACCCAGAATTAATGTGCAATTTAGGGATCGAGTTCAATGATACGACGTACAGAATAAGAGGGCACCCTTTACAGAGAAAGGGTAAAAGGTTCCGCACTAACATTAGGAAATACTTCTATACTAATAGGGTAGTGAGACTATGGAATGAACTACCAACTGATGTAGTTATAGCTAAAAATAAAGTGTGTTTTAAGCTAAGATTGGATAAATACATTATAAATGGAGCTCATTTGAGATATTTTTGGAATAACAGAAGGCAATAATGGGTTTCAGCCCACTAGCCTCTACACTACCTTATTATGTATGAACCTTAGTATGTAAGGCTTGCTAGCCTGTACAGGACAACCCACATCTCTAGAACATTTATGTGCAGTGTCTTCTCACTATGGTCCATATCCTCTGCATCAGATGGGGCCCTAAGTGTATCCCCCCAAGCCCATCCCAGAGGCATCTATTGTTAGCATCTGAAGAGGGAAGGGGATCAGGAAAGGAATCCCCTTTAGTAGGTTGCTGGGTTCCATCCACCATTTGAGCACTTTTCATGCATGAGAAGTTATGAGAACCCTTCGTTCTAGATCATCTGTGAGTTGGTCCCACTGGTCTCTTAGGGTCCATGAAGGGATCCTCATTTGCAGTCTGGCCAGTGGCACTGTGACAATGGTCACTACCATGAGGCCCAAGAGCTGCAGGAATGTCCTGGATGAGACATACTAGCTGTGGTGTACCAGTTGGGCCTGTGCAATCAGACATTTGGCCTTGTCCAGAGACATAATGGCTGAACCTTGACGGTGTCCAAGACTACTCCTATGTACTGAAGGTGCTGGCAAGATATCAAGAAAGACTTGGATACATTGACAGTAACCCCAGAGCATAGAACATCTGTCTTTTTGAACTAGGGTGTGTAGGAACTGTTCCTTGAGTGAGATTTCAATATAATCATCCAAGTAAGGGAAGACAGAGGGCCTTCCATGTGAAGGGCTGCTGCCACACTGCAAGTATTTGGTAAAGACCCATGGCACAGAGGACAAGATAAAAGGTGATACTCTGATTTGATAGTGTCTCCTGAAACAGGAACCTCAAATACTTCCTGTAAGGTTCAGGATTTTGATAAGAAGGTAAGCATCTTTCATGCTGAGGGAACAATCCAGTACTCTGCTTGCAGTTGCAGAAGCAGGTGACCATTATAAACTTTTTGTATTCTATAAACAAGTTCAGATCCCTTAGACCCAGAAGAGGCCACAGGTCTCCTGTCTACTTTGGGACTAGAAAGTACCAGGAGTAGAACCCTGTGTTTCTTTGTTCTAATGGCACAGGTTCTATAGCTTCTTTTGAAGCAAAGTCTGAATTTCTTCCTTGAGCAGAGGAATATGGTCTGGAGGATAAAAGACTGGTGCTGGTGGATGATCTGGAAGTGTGTCCAGAAGTTCCTGAGCATGACCTTGGGCAATGATTTCCAAGACCCAGGCATCTGAAGTTACCTCCTTCCACTGATTAAGGTGGAGGAGAGATGACCCTACAACCACCCTGGAGGTCAAGGTGGTTGGGGTGAATAAGGAGTCCAGCAGAGCCAGCTATGGTGGCTCCTGCTGCACCACCACCTCTAGGGGCTTTTGAGTGGGCACCTGCAGTGGCACCTGGGATCAGTAAGTCTCCTGCTTCCTTACCCTTACCTTGCTGTCTCATGGCAGGACAATGTCTTAGCACCAGCTAAATGAAAGGGGACACTTTGCCTATTCATGGGTTCAGTATGGTAGTAGGAATGTACTGACTCTAGGGTTTTGCCTGAGGCCTGAAGATTGAGAGGATATCCTGGACATCTGAGCCAAACAATTTGTAACCTCTAAAATGGGCACTGAGAATGGACTATTGGACCCTGTCACTCCTGAGCCAGGCATGCCTCCATAAACAAAGTCCTGAAGCAGCAGCCTGGCTGAGGTATCAGAGACATCACAGGCTGTATGGAGCAGATGTTTTCCTACATCATCCCCTTCAGAAAGAGCTTTTAAGAGCTACTGTTTGGGACTACCCTCTGGCAAGGCCTGTGCAGCAGTCTTGACCTTTTTCCAGAGTGTATTTTGGAATTTAATATGGGCCTGATAGTTGGCAACTCTAAGGCCCAGGGAGGCTGAGGCAAATGTCATTTTGTCTATGACATCCAACCTCCTAGATCCCTTATCTGGAGGAAGGGAGCCGAGGTGTTTTGGTGCCTTTGACTTATCATGGGCAGCATTCATGACTACACAGTCTGCCTCAGGTTGACCAGCAAAGAATGGGTGCCCTGAGGGAGGCAAATACATTTATCTATCTTTCTTGGTATGACAGGTATAACATTCAGTTTATGCCAGGCAGCAAAGGTGGCACCCTTTAGGGCGGGAGGAGGGGTGGCATCATTATAAGAGGACATCAGGTAACTCCAAGAAATCTATGAGATTTTTCTTGGTACAGTGAAAACTATGTATTACAGACTCATTTGTGCACCCAACTTTCATCCAACGTAGGCGATGTCCATGGTAGGCAGCGGGGGCCGTTGTCTATAATACAGTACTGTAACAGCAGCTTCCAACTGCACTGGGGTGGGGGTGAGAGTGTGTTTCAGTGTGCTTTGTTTTAAAACATAACTTATTTATTTACGTTGTGTCATTAGTGCTGTTTGTGCTTAAAAGCTAACTTTATTTTTTCTTTAAAACAATAAAATACAGTACAATGCCCCATTACTGTTCCACACTGTTATTTTGGCTTCATTTTAAGGTAGAAGATGATCTTTACTTGTTTTCATTGCGACACAGTGTATTTACTCTAATCCACTCTATGTGCACAATTAATTGCCAGTCTGAGCAATTTCTTCCCTTTGCTCCATAGCCTTTCTGCATCGAGTGCAGACTTACTGTGTCAAGTGTGTCAGCGAAATGATGATGTTTGAGTAGGCAGGTAAAAAAAAAAAAAAAAAAAAAAAAGTACAGCAAGTGAGCCATCAAAATAATGAAGTGCTGGGCAGGAAATGGCACATTTATCTGGAACAATACAGCTGATCCATATAACCATTTAACCACTTAGCACCTCATTGACGAGCAGGGAAACAGCAGCCTTAAAGAGCACTCAGCCTTAAATTCTGTCCACAAAATACAGCACATAACATCCATTGTAAATGGTGGATTTAACACTGAACAATATACAATTTGGTTTGGCATGCCAGTTCCATCTGTGACATCCAAACATTCATTAACAGGGGGCGTTATATGTGGCATGCACTGTAGTGTCCTGTTCCTCCAACTCAAAACTCATGGCAGCCTGCAACTGCTGCATCATGATAATGAAAGAGTGGTCCTCTGGAGGGACCTTGGGTTGTAATCCACCGAATCCTCACTGGCAGTGGATATGACAGAATCAATGTCCCTCTCATAGAGACTTTCAATAATTCTCGCATCCCTCTCCTAGCAACACTGGGCGCTCAAGGTGGTAGTATAGGGCCAGCTCTTGTACAAGTCATTGTGGGGGTTTGAGGTGTAGGCCCCATTGATGCACCTCCCTGCACTGGAGTAGAGAGTAGGAGGTGTCATAGCATGTCAGTAAACAATGCTAGCAATGCCTGAACGCCAGTGCCCATGTGGTCAATGGGTGTGCCAGAAGAGGTCGACAGGGGAGGCAGAGTCCCTGACATTGACAGCAATGTACCAGCCATATTAGGCCTACTATCACCTATACCATGCCCTGACCAGGAAATTAGGTCAATGGTTGGGGAGTCAAGTGGCATCGTTGCAGAGGCAGATGATGATGAAGAGGTTGCACCCACTGTGCATAGGGTGACCTGGAGTGTATCGGGAAGGATTTTTCTTTCTCCTTGTCCTTCTCCTGGAGCTTGTGCTTATGGGATCCAGAGGACTTCTCCTGGGATTTAGAAGACTTTGACCAAGAGGAATGGGGCCAGCAACATGGCAGAACGTTTTTGCTGGAGCTCCTCCTCCATGTGGGATACCTGCTGCTTTAAAAGGTGCTTCTCTGGGGCACCTTTTCAACATCATCAGGTAGCAGTGTTGAACCCCTTACAATCGGGCAGGCTTGCATGTTATGGTTCAGGCCTAGGAAGCACACGCAGGTGTGTGTGTCACTGGTGCAGATCTTCTCACTGCATTCACAATATCAGAACAGCTTCAATGGTTCCTTCGACGACATACACACCATCGAAAAATCACTAATAAAAGTAATTACTTCACTAAAGGTGAAAATTAAAAAAAATGGCAGCAATTGCAGTGACGTTTATTTGAGTGGTCCAACTGGTCGACGGCGGGAAAAGAACTGAGGAGGGAAATGGCCACCCACATTTATATGGCAGCTGATGTCTGACATCGTGAGTGGCCCCTGGTGAACTGCTTGCAAAAAGTTTCCATGTGGTCCTAGTGCCTAGTGGCTATAAGTTCAGTAGGTGAGGCCTGATGGAAGATATCCTCAAAGAAGATCCATATTTTCAGATATTTACCATTATTTGAAACAGTATGAATATTAACCACACAACACTTATCGAGAGAGATCAAGTCTGCTTAACCCAGTGCTACCACAAGTAGCCACACTGAGCTTAGGTTGTGGATCCTAAAGAAATAATTACTCCATTCACCCAGTCCCTGTTCCTTCCTGCTTCTTTGGTAATCAAAACACAGGGCTTCTTCAACAAATGTGATGGGAAGTAGTCCTCTTTCATGCCATTGCTGGCTGCCCCACTTTGGGCTCCAGGTGAGCGGAGGACAGTATGTTATCCACCAGTTCACTGAGTGACCTGAAGTACTTCTTCCAACCCAGGGCCTGAAAGGCAGGATCTGCTTCCAAGCCCAGGTGGCAGTATAAGATACCGCAGCTGCCCAATTAGTTTGACATGCTACAAAAAACTGTTACTTTTTAAAGAACAAATTACTTTTGTTTGATAGCCTGGTTAGGAAACAAATCCAAACCTCCATGAACCTAGCCAGTTCTAAACTTCCAAACTGAACCTTCACAGCCCAAAATGGTTAGAGTGGCTTTATATTTCAAACTGATAATTTGCATATATTTACATGTTACGTGCATGCAACATGCTAATTGTGTTGTTGAGACTGCTTCAAAGCGAGAAAATGTTTGGTTTGTTTTCAAACTGATAAGTACATGAAAGGTCACCTCCCTAAAATGATCCATTTCAACATTATGGGGTGACCAAACACATACATATAGTAGTAGTAAAATCTTTTTTTTATACAGGAAGTTTGAAATTTACACCATTAGGGCCATAGGTCCTGTTTTCAAAACATTCTTGTTTAACTTTAAATAGTGTTGCAGTTTTAAAAAGCTATACAAAATATATACTATTACATTGTCACATGTATCATGGACATACTCTCACAAAAATGTAAAATATATACCATGGTTGGTATCCAATTACACACATGTAAAATTCAGTGGGATCTGAACTTATCTATACACTTACATACAATAACATTCAATTTCATGCATTCTTTAGTCTATTGATAAGGGTAACATATACCTAAATGTCCGGATTCTAGCAAATAATTAGTAAGTTTTACTTTACTAGTTTTATCAATCACAACATATAACCTTAAGATTTTTTTAATGTGTGTTAGAAAGAGTTTTAGGTTTTCTCTAGTTCATTTTCTTGGTTTTCCAAGTGTCCCAGTGTTTTGTAATTATGTTTGGACAAGTCATGGCTTCATATTTATTATATTTGGACAGGAAAATGTTTGTGCACTACTGTTCCTTAGACTATATTTATGTGTTTTTATGTAATTTTTCTATCAAGTAACTAGGTTTACTGAAATGAATAGTTTTATATATTTGACTTGTCCATTTTAATCTCATTTTACAAACTAAATCCAACCATCCCAATCTATTGTACATTATGAAATGATGTGAAAAAATGCATTTTAATACGAATTTTGCTAGCCTATTATAACGTTTTTCAACTTTTATTAAAGAAGTCCTGTTTGTGAAACCATAAATATGATCTCCATAGTGTATTATTGGTATTAATAATTGGTTGATAATAGATTCCCTCATGTTATAATTTAAGCAAAAGCTGGTTCACCTAAAGCCCCAGTCTAGAGTTGACTCTACTAATCATCTCACTTATATGATATTCAAATTTTAAACTAGTATCTAACCATACCCTTAAGTATTTGTATTCATTTACCCAAGATAGTTTTTCCTCTTTATTTGTCTTAATACAAATTTCATTTCCATTTTGTTTGCAAGTGCTGAACAAAAACCATTATTTTTGGTTTCTTACCATTCAGGACTATTTTCAAATTTGTGAACCATGTACATAAGACATTAAAATAATTTTGAAGGTTTTCTCCATCTCTTTTAAGTTTCCACTACATGCTACAAGTACTGTGTCATCCACACACACAACACACACACACAGTATCCATACATAATATCTTTATAGCCTTACCGTAAACCCAAGCAATGACAACACATTCCCAGAATGCTTGCCACAATAAGCGTGATCCCACTAGCAGAGTAATAGTCAAACAGCTGGAAAATGTACATCCCACCCTGCAATAAGGGAAGGAACAAAGAAAACAGGCAATCCATGAATAGTTAGGTCCCAATGAACAAAGTGTCAACAACCTTGGAACAACCCCCAAAATGCTGTGTAACCATTGCTCTTAGATGGAGACTTTACAGCAAGGATTGAAACACTCCATTGACAAAATTAACAAGGGTAAAGGCATGGACACTGTTTTCATTTCAGGAATGATTTCATCACATCCCACACAAAGAAGTGATTTGTATACATTTATATTTGCAGAATGCATCAGGTGACTTTGACAGGTACTGTATAAGAATTTTTCATTGAGTAGGAAACATCAAACCAAGGTTAGCAGTTCTGTTAACCTAAGGAAGAAAGAGGAGACTCTCTTACACCCATAAGAGACACAATGAGCATCCCAGTGAATATATTATAAATTAAACAGTCTCAAGCTCTCTGCATAAGGTCCTTCTGTAGTTATCAGAGGTGCTTTCTCATGCATAGCATAATCCTCAGCACAGATCAGTTGAATCACCTCGGAGCATTTTCATTTAATTTCATTTTTACATTTTATCCTAGTAAGTTGATGAGTGAAAGCCCATTTTAACAATGATCAATCAAACAAATGCATTTAAAACGTGTACAATAGAAACGAAATAAAACTATAAAATAATTAGAATTAACACTTGACAAGCTTTAACTGGCTATTTGAAACACTGGTAAGTAGCTTGTTCTCTAAAAGTTGATAAGCTTGCCTTTGAAACTTTGGGAGTTTGGAACAGTAAAGAACATTAAAGGAAACTTGAAGAAACTCATTGACCAGAAAACAAAATATATTTTATGGGAGAGGGTTATTAATGATGGAATTCAATGAATTCCTGTCATTGTTATATTATCGTTGTCACGTCAAGAGGTTGTTATACTCTCTGGAGTACATCACAATGATAATAACATTGAACCTTCTTACGCATGTGTGTCTTACAAACTCCCACATTTTGACAAACAACCACGGCGGTGAGGGCTAGCCCTGAAGGAGAGCAGCGCAAAACAAATCACAGAAAAGTAAGGACATATTTCGTTTAACTGTTGCCCATTATAAAAGACACTGGACTGGCACCAGTTAACAACGTGGAGTTCCCTTCTCGAGGTTGTCATGCCAATGGTAAATGTTTCCTAGGTTGTCATGACAATCTCTCGACGGGAAAACAGCATTGTTGTTCACTGGTATTCATCCATTATCCTCTATATCTCTGACCTTGTGCAGCTTTAAAAAAATTGAATTTTGAAGATAAACCTTTCCTGTGACCGGGTGTTAGTTTGAGTAACAAATCTGAGCAACAGAAAAATTAGACTTTACGGCACCTGTTTTCAAATTACTTTATGAAGAAATAAAGCTGATCTTAAGTTTATCCTGTCATGAAAGGCCAAGCAGTTCAGAACCTGATAAAAAATTCAATGATGTGTGAGTTTTGGTAAACCTGAGACAAATCAGCAAATGCCATAGTAGGAGACCCTGAGTTTTGAGAGGACTTTTCTGAAGCTGAAGAATAAACTACTGATCCATAGTCCACCAGGGAAAAAAGTAGACTCTGTGCAAGTAACTTATGAGACTCGGGTACCAGAAATTTCCTGACCCTATACTGTAGGCCTAGCTGCTGGTGAATACTGTAGTTCTTCTAAGTTAGAAAATATGATGTTAAAAGGTTAACGAATTACCTAGTACAACCCCTATACATCTAAAGTCTCGATTGATTCTCCATGCAAATCTCTTAACTCAAAAAACAAATAATTATCATTCTTAGGCCCTGAAAAAAAATGATTTAGGTTTTTTTATGGGGGGGGTTAAGAACTGGGCTCTGCGAGATAAATAACTTATGTAAGCAAGCACACTCGCCTTGTAACCTCAAATTTAACTCATTAAACATTAGAGTCATCACAGAAAAGGACTGCATTGTCTGCATATGGAACAATTCAGTTCCTCTACTAAATGTTGACACCAAAATTAAAAACAGTGAGAACAACAGTGACCAAAGGACTGACCACTGGGGCACCCCACATCATAGAAACATAGAAACATAGACTTTGATGGCAGATAAGGACCGCTTGGCCCACCTAGTCTGCCCATTTCCCTACCTACAGGATAGGCCGCAGATCCTAGTTAACCAACAGCCTATTTCTTCCTACCACCCACAAGAACTGCCTTATGTCTGTCCCATGCATTCTTGAATTCTCCCACAGTTTTAGACCCCACAACCTCCTCAGGAAGACTGTTCCATGCATCCACCACCCTCTCTGTGAAAAAATACTTCCTCACATTGCCCCTGAGCCATCCCCCCTCTATCTTCAAATTGTGTCCCCTTGTTCTTGCACATCTCTTTTTCTGAAAGATGCTACCCTCTTGGATTTTGTTGATTCCACTGAGGTACTTAAATGTTACTATCATGTCCCCCCTCTCCCTCCTTTCCTCAAGGGTATACATATTAAGCTCCTTTAGCCTCTCCTCGTATGGCTTCTCTTGCAGACCCTGCACCATTTTAGTTGCCCTCCTCTGGACTGCCTCTATCCTGTCTATGTCCTTGCGGAGATGGGGTCTCCAGAACTGGACGCAGTACTCCAGATGGGGTCTCACCAACTGTCTGTACAGAGGGATAACAACTTCCTGACCTCAGAAAAAGAATCAAAAATGTGAGTCCTATGTGCCCTTTCACTCAGGTAGTTTCACACCCATACCAAAACTTTATCACAAAAATTGAAACTGGCTAGTGACATGATCAACAAATCATGATCAATGAAGTTAAAGCCTTGGTGAGGTCCACAAAAATTGCTGCAACAAGCCACCCCTTGTCAAGGGCACCATGAATGCAGCTGGTGAACCGTACTAAGGCTGTCTCTGTGTCATAGTTTTTCCTGAAACCATGCTGACACTTGTTTAGAACTTTACTTTGTACTTGAAGAGCTTTTCAGAGATCTAGTCAGACAATTTTCTGAAAGATTTTCGATAAAGAGCCAATAGAAATGGGTCTGTAATTGGAAATTAGATTCCTGTGTCGAATTTAAAGATGAATTTAATCGTTGCCAGCTTCCACATATTGGGATATACCACACTGTAACAAAAATGGAAGATTTTGACCACTGGTGCACATATACTGTAGCACTCCTGCCAGTGTTATTAACCTGCAATCAGTGCCATCACCCAATACAGGGACAGGAATTGCTTTTACACAAATATTCCAGAACTTGATCAAATGTCAGAATGTCAAAATGAAAATGAGGGCCACTAGAAAAGGAGGGACATATATGGAGGGATTTATAATACAAAATTCAATAAGCATTGTATAACAGGAGAAATACTGAATTCAATACTGCACTGGGGATGGTTCAGGTGGAGGACAGGCTACCAGCAATGTTTCACAGGGATCAGCATTGTTATTGTAACTGATCTGGAAGAGTGAACATCCTTTAAGGTGGCAACATTTGCAGAGGATACAAAAATGGGGAGAGCAGTCACAATGATAGAGTAGGGTCATCAAATTCAGATATACTTGCACGAAGAACACCTACATTGGTAGTTACACAGAAGTTGAATGATACTGTGGTCAAAGCCCTGGGAATTCTGCAATTCTGTGGTTGCGGAATTTTCTGCAGAATTTGCAACATGCTGCAGAATATATGTAATGCCACAGAATTCATTGTTTTTGGTGAATTTTGATTCAAATATATTGTTTTTCCATAGTGCCAGGCTTTCTTTCCCATTTTATTTATCCTGAAGCCCCTTCTCTGTGCTTAGCATATGATGTCATCAATTACATCACATCATATTTAGCCAATAGCAGGACTGCGTTCTGCCAAAGAAATGAATAAATTATGCTGCAGAAATCAGAAAATGCTGCTGCAGAGCACTAAGGGCCCTGACTATGGTATACCATTGTATTTGTGGGGCAAATACCTGTTATTCAAGCACTAACACAGTACTGTACCACTATTCGTCTGTGTAAATATCATGTGGTATACTGCAATACCATTCAACTTCTGTATAACTACCACTGTAAGTGGTTCATGATGCAGTTCAGTGTAGAAAAATGTATAGTAATGAAAGAAGCAACCAAAAAGCTTCATCAGGATTATTAGTCTATCAACTGACCTGGTGGTGTGGAAGGCTGAGGCACTGGGCCCCTTCCCTCCCACCACACTGGTGACCCAGATTTGAGAATGGACCTGGGTCATTCAGTGTCTGGCTGGTGGAAGGAGGACTGAGCATCCACAGGACAGCTCTCTTCCCTCAGAGAGGGGGGACTGCACATCCTGCAGTTTGCCTGCTACCTACAGGAATCTAAGTGGCAGCACCATGGAGCAGAAAGGGAGGGAACCCCATACTCGGATGCTGGGGGTTATCTCCATGGAGGTGGAGCACACACAGTGCATCATTGCACATGTGTGGGCCCCAACAGAGAGAAAATTGAATGAAAAACCCTCCAACCGCAGCATGATAGCCCCATCCCTCGCAGGCTGTGCACCAATGACTGGGCACCTCTAGCCAGGTCCTGTGGCAGGATGCAGCGGAGAAGGCAAGTCACAGGGATGTTGGGTGATGGGGTGGGGGACTGGTCCAGATAATGGGGGAAAAAAGCTTACAGTATATCATGCACACACTACAGACTAGGAGACGGACCTGGGAATTCTAGTGGGTGGCCTTTCAGCACTGTGTATGTCGGTGGTAAAAAACATCGAAATGCAGCTGGCCAAATAGTACAGTGGTCCAACAGAACAGTGGTGGCACCAAACCCACAGGGAGGGTGAGCAGCATCAGCAGTGTCATCAGCATATACAGTGCTGCAAAATATCAAAATATCACATCTCTCAGATGCAGCCCTTAAGATCATGCGGTGCACTTTGTCTCACACATGATTGTTTACGCTACTGCTGTATAAAAGTGGTTATTATACTACATTAGCACATTGACTGTTTCCTCTGTGTGTACCTGTTATCCTGTAACGTTATGCTACCTCTGTTTTGTATTTGTAAGTTGTTCTCCCTACAACCCTTTCCCTGGGTCACACTTGGAAACAAGCCTCGGCTCAGTGTGTCTTTCCCAGTTACCAACTTTTAAATAAATAAATAAAAATAGATGACTCCATGGCTAAGTCCTCATCTGATATCAAGGGTTCTTCTGTGAGGCATAGTGAGATATTTTAGCAATTTATTTACCCTGGATAACCCAACTAATATGCACTGTTTTGTTTCCAGCTGGGTCCCGCTTCTACCCATTCCTGCACCTGGGTGAACTGGAGCACTGGAAAGTAAAGTGACTTGTGTAAGGTCACACAGTCAGTACTTGACTCGTGTGTGTCTGTGGCTTAAATGCATGATCTCCCGGTTCCCAAGAAGGTACTCTAGATCCCACTGATATGTTTTCAATTGGGATGAAGGATAAGAGGGAGAAATTTTACAGAATATTAAGAAATATTGATTCTTAATGCATATTGGTCTCCATTTGGCCTCTAGACTTCCTCAATCTCTATTCCACAGAGATAAAACAATACAAGCAGGGCTCCAGGATGTTCCAACATGGAGACTCATCATTTGAATGTGGATTTATAAGCCTGTTCAAGACAAACTTTCTCCTCCAGTTTCAATTCATTTTGTACCCTATTAGCCACTGTCCCATGTAACCTAGGGGATCCTGCCCCTGTATCCCTTCATGCAGGCCCAGAATTCACAAGTCTGTTTGCCCTGAGAAGGTTGTTAGATTGTTTGAATAGATTTCAAGGTGCATGTTCTTTTTTCTATTGCCCCATGGGTAGCCAGCACTTACTCTGCTTGCTTCATGTTTCTATCTGGCTGGTCTTCATCTCCTTCCTCTGCTGTTCAGTGGTGCAAAGGTGACCAGTAATTGTGTTCAGTTTTATCCATCATTTGGACAATGGCACACAACTGAGAAACAGTTTTCTGTAAGGCCATCCCTGTGCGATCTCCAGCATCAACACCAGAGGACTGCTGTGACTCCTTTTGTGCACCTCATGGCTAAAAGGAGGAGGAGGCTGGCTGTTCCATTGTTTTTTTTTTTTTTTTTGCCTCTAGGTATTTCCATGGCTGCATTTGCTACCAAAGAATCATCTCAACAAAATTTCTAGAATGGAAAAGGTTCCAATCCCAATAGCTACAGTTTTAGAACTGTGTTGAAATAACATATTAGTGTGCCCAAACCTCCTTTTCTGTAGAACTTCATGTCCATTGTAAATTAATTCCTTCACACAGAGAACAGTTACTGTATAACATAAATTGCCCAGAGTACCAAAAAAAGCAAAATGCATTGTAACTGGTGACCATCACCTTGGTCATTGGGGAATTTTTAGTGATAGATGTTCCCTTTGCAGGCTAGCCAGGGTTTAGTTAGTTTGTTTATTTAATATTGCACTCTATTTCAATTGCGACTCAAGGCACTGTACACATGAACAAATTCATTATAAACAGATTAAAATACATAAAAACAATATTAGCTTAAATTAATTATCTAAATCAAATTAAATCAACTGGAGGGAAAAGCTTCCCTAAATAAAAATTTCTTCAGCTCCCTTTTGAAGGCATTAATTGAAGGGGCCTCTCTAAGAAAACGAGGGAGTGAATTCAACAGGACCGGTGCCACAAAGGAAAATGCCTGGGTACCTGATGAATTCAAACGGACCCTGGAAATCACCAGAAAGCCCTCATCAGCTGACCAAAAGGGATGGAGTTGGCAGTAGGGCTGTAGAAGGTCTTGCAGGTAACTGGTCCCCAGTCCATGCAGGCCTTATACAGTAGGTCAGTAAACCGACCTTGAAGGTGATCCGATATAACAGGCAGCCAGTGCAGAGAGCAAAGTACAGGTGTAATGTGATATGACCTCAAAGGCCAGTCAACAACCTGGCTACCACATTCTGCACTAGCTGTAGGCGATGGAGATCAACCCTGATAGCCCCAGATAAAGGCCACTGCAGTAATCGAACCATGATGTCACAAAGGCATGGACCAGTGATGGCAGATCACCTGGGGAAATCAGGTGTTTAATCCTGGCAATGTTTCCGAGATGGTAAAATGCATTCTGGACCATGGCTGACACCTGAGCTTTAAGAATTAGTCTGCAGTCCAGTACAACACCAAGATTCCTCACCTTGACAGAGGTGAGCAACTGGGAGTTCCCCAAGTCTAAGCCTGGAAACTTGACCAGATTGCACACAAACTCTCGGGAGACCAGATTCCACCACAAGTACTTTTGTCTTATCCGGGTTTAACCTCAACCAGCTGACTCTCATCCAGCCTTGGATTTCAGCAAGGAACTGACTGGTTCTTTTCAAAGCCCAACTAGCATGGGGGATACTGTGTTGTGCACCATAACTTTTTCCACTCTTGGGTGCTAGTGAACTTGCAGCATAACAAAAATGAATATCCCCAGGATAGGTCAAGTTCAAACAGACAGTTCATTTACTGAACAAACGTCATGTGCACAGTTAAAAAAGCTTAGAATGGAGTGGACAATTTAACTTCACAGTCTCTCTTTTAATGGTACTTATCAAGAAAAGTGTCTGTTGGAATTTTTATGTACTTCCTTACCCCTCCCACCCCATTCTGCTGCAAATTTTCAGCATTAAGTATGCCCTAACCAAATCCCCATCCACCCACCTGTAGCTCCCACATCCACTGTGGTCAACAATTTTGATTTTATAATAATGTTGTTTTAAATAGAGGGTGCATGTATGACTGCTAAAGAAGATGGCCACTTAATAGCGGAGCTCTCAATAGCCAATTTAAAATCCATTTTCATCCATTAGTATAGTAACCACTCATGCTTTAAAAGCAGCTCAGAAAGCCGAAGGACATCTCAGCTTACTGAAAGATGCTTGTTTAGTAGACAGTGGTAGATACATGGTGAGGTAATCGTTGAGCAATAGAGCTGCCAAAAATTCCTGTCAGCCTCGGGCAAAATGGTGACACTGGAGCCACAAACCGCAGTCGGCCTGGCAGACCTCTCAGACATTAAGAAGACGCTGCAAATGCTGAATGCAGATATTCCTGAGATCCAGAGCTCTGTCAGAAGAGTAGAGGACAGATTGGAGGCAGTTGAGATATGGATCACCAACACTGAACTCTTTTCTGTGAGAGTTGAGTCCCAAGCTGCAGATCAAGGGGACCTGGTTCAATACTTGAGGGCAAGTTCAAATGCTGTGGGTGAAGGTTGATGACTTTGAGAACTGAATGTTGCAACAATCTGAGGACTGTAGGAGTGCCAGAAGGTGCCAAAGGGAAATATATGTGCACCTTCCTACAGACCCTCATCCCTAAAGCCCTAGACTACTACTGGGACTTGCCGCTGGGGGTGGAACAGGCACACCGATCCCTTGCCCCCGGACCTGGTCAAGGAGTTTCTCCATGCCCCATATTAACTTATTTTTTAAGGTTCAGCACAAGATTGCACATCCTGAAATGGAATAGGCATACAATTGACATTTTCTAGGATTTCCCCAAGGATCTGGTGGAGAAACACAAATCCTATACTGCAGTCAAAAAGATCGTACCCAGCAGAATAAACAGTATAACATTTGGTACCCAGCGACTCTCAATGTGCTGTGGTAGGGCAGATGTCATGGTTTGACACTCCACAGGATGCCCAGTGTTTTCTTAAGGGTGTCTGCCACCACCAGAGATCAGGACACTCACCAAATACAGGGTCCCGCATAGAATGAGACTGGCAAAGGGAAGAAACATCAGAACTACACTAACAGAGGCCCCTCCACACAGCTGTCTTGAATGCAGATGCAGGTATATCCCCAAGATAGCACAGGAGCTGCCAAAGGGCTGGTGACATGGCAAACCCAAAAAGCCAAATGTCAGAGGCACCAATGTAGAGCTAAACCCCAAGGCCTCACTCCCACCTCCCCAAGAAATCGCAGCAGGAGCCAAGGGTATCAACACTCATCCTCAGATTTGGGCACCCCATTGTGGGAAGCAGAACCCCCCTCCAAACTGATATGGGGGTCACAAGAAGAGTAGGAAGACAGCCCATATGGTGGACAGGATGAGCCTATGGAAGACATGAACTTGGAGCCAGTTTACCAGACACCCCGGTGGATGACAGCATCTCACTGAGACCAACCTGGGCTGCTACAGAAAAGACTTAGGACTCCTTCAACCACAACCCAGACTAGCTCTGCCAAAGAACACATTTTCTCAAAACTGGCTCGATGAAAGGATGCCTTTAAAATAGACTGTATGTTCTTTACCTGCTAATGCAACTTCAACACAGAGATTCATAATGTGGCTAGTATGCTTTGATATTATTAAGTGTGTATTTCTTGATATTTCCTTCATTAGACAGCAGGAATATGGGGGTAAAATAAGGCACATCTATTTTCAAAGTCTGTGATGCTAATGTAACCCCTGCAAATGGGGTTCCAAAAGACTTCCAGGAGCTTGCTTGAATGCTCCAAGCCTGAATGGTGTTTCATGCTAGTCGCTTATCAGTGAGTGTTTTAGAGCCTCTGGTACTGTCTCTTTAAGAGCTGTCTGCTTGCAGACATAATTAGTTTGTATGGGGGACTGTGTGCTTCTCTGTTTGAGTACCACTCGAGCTGCTGCCAATTCACTCCATTTTGCAGTCACTAGGAGTGCAAAGGAACCTATCTGAAAGATGTAACTGTTTGCCAGAAATCATTTGAGTAATAATGAAATGACAGTTTGTCTAACCTGCTTTCTTTGCAGTCAGAACTGTGTCTGCCTAGTTCCCCATTCTGGTTTTGAACTGCTGAACTGGACCAATCAGTGTGGGGTAAGCTAGCTCTAAAATGGTGCCTTGGACAAATCAGAACTTGGACTCATAATCTGAGCCAGCCACAAGAGGATTGTATGGGCAGTGACTCTGGGAGATGTAGTTTAGACTTCGCGCCTTTCTGGACCAACAGCAGCAGTCTATTGTGGTAGACAATCCAGCCAAGAACTGGGAGGAACTCAAAGGAAGTGCCCAGTTTGTCTGTTGGAGTTTCATTTTTAGCTCTGGCAGTGAAGGGAAAGGAACCCTGTGCTCCTTCAGTGCACAGTTTTAGTCAAAAAACATGTAAGGTCCAGAGTTCCGGTCTGCAGCTTGTGTAACTGCTTGTTAGGACTGAATCCGTCCTATGAAGAAAATCAAAGGATATCTGAAGAGTAGAAACCAGGCTCACCCTGTAGAAGACTGGAGAAATTGCTGAATTGCACTCGATCTGTCAGGAACTGAATCTGCTGTGTGTTCTCCCGGGTATTGTGCAGTAATTGCGATCGGGATAGAGAAGCAGCCTGCCTGGTATAGTACTTTCTTTTTTACCATATAAATGTGTGAGGAGGCTTGTGTACCTCAAGTGAATCCTGCTGCCATTAAGTGACTTTTGCCTGTGACTGTTTACCATATAAATGTGTGAAGAGTCTCATGGAGCTCAAGAGTAGCCCTGCTGACGCTTGAAGGACCCTATCTTGTTTGGAGGTCGTGAGTACTAATTCAGGGTCGCTCCCTGTTGAATTGCCACATTAAATCCAAATGGAATCACTGTACTGCTGACTGTTTAAACTAATTTTTCTTTTCTCTGTGTGAAAGGGCCCCTACCAGCTGCCACGGTTTGGACTAGCCACTAGGGCTTGGGTACCCAGGGACAGTAACTGGTAGGGATAGGCCTGTGCACAGAGCCATAGGTAGATGAATAAAGTGATAAGCTAATTAACCTGATTTCCCCCTGTCCTTGTTATATCCCCCTAAATAAATCAGAGCTGCTTGTTTCAGCAAAGTTATACTGCCTGAGGTATTTGTCTATGTTAAAGTACTGTACTGTGATTGTTGCACTGTATCTTATTTCACAGAAGGTCCCAGTGCGGAACCAGTCCTGGGGGTAAGTGTATACTGTGAAGGTAATTTGATATATTGTGTGGGCCACTAGTGGGAAGAAAGGGTTGAGTGTCCCAGAGGGCTGTGACCAAGTAGGTTTAACTATTGCAAACCCTGACCTCTGGGTGGAGGCACCGCCATTGGATCCAGGCCCTCAACCTGTTAGTGGCAAATCAGGCAGGGGTAGTAGCCCTGGGATAGCGCCATCTAGGGGTTACAAATGCAAAAATCTTAGATTACTCATAGGCCCCTCCCGATACTGAACATGCTCGCAGATTTGTGAGAGACCACCATAATGAAGCTCTCCGTGGAACTGAGCAAGCCAACTATAGGCCCCAGCAGAGTGGAATGGTCACTGGGATGGATTCCTAACAGCAGACCACTTACTAATAAGAAGCAGTAAATGGGCTAAATCCCCTTGAATAATTGGCATATTTAACACAAGGACTAGCGAATGACAGCGTTTAGCTAATTAACTTTCGTAGCCCCTGCTCAGACTGGTAAGCTACTGCAGCAGCTACAGATTATGATAACTGTGGTAAAAGGGACACTGATGTAACCAGCTTCGGCAGTCCAACTCACGATGGGGGTCTGCCATCAGTCCGTGGCACGCATTCACCTTAAAAATGTTTGTATGCAGTCTGATATGGGGAATGGCCTACCACCAGTGTATCAGGAGTTTATCCATACCTCCTACAGAACAGACCATGGAAGAAATTATGCCACGCCCTGCATGGGAAAATAGCAGCCTTCAAGATGAGGGTTTCTCCTAAGTCGTCAGAGCAACCCAACACTAGCCATCCCACCCGAATCATGGACGGTTTTATGGACATTTATTACCATATCTTTTTTTGTTTCATTTGCATTGCCTGCCTTTTCAGACACAGTATATAACCGTAGCTTTATGATCTGAAATACTGGCATGCTTTTTTTTGTTGCGTTTTTTCCAGTCTATAGCTTCATTAGCGTTTATTCTGGCATGTATATCTTCTAGTGTTTGTGTATTATTACAATACAATGGACCTGAACTTAAGAGTTGCACATCCCAGGAGCAGCCCAGAGTTTTTAATTTATACTCAGTGTAATTTTGCATATGTTAATTCTTGATGCATTTTAAAAATCAATAAACTTTGCTTATTAAAAAAAATATTTGAAACAACGAAAAAAGTTATATGAAATATGAGGAAAGAAATGTAAATTCATTATTTGGAGGTGACCGTGCAAATCACATGAGGTCTTCATAAATCTTAGGTGTGTACTGATACCTTGTATGGCATGGTTCACCCTGTTACACACCAATTTTCAGTGGCAGAGCAATCATGTCTTTATAGGTGACATTGGAGAGCACCTGGAAGGAAAAGTATGTCTCTTTGCAAATGACACAAAGATCTGCAACAGGGTTGATACAAAAGGTTGGGTGGACAGGATGAAATGACTTGGCAAGGTTGGAGGAATGGTCAAATATATGCAGCTCAGATTCAATGCAAAGAAGTGCAAGGTAATGTACCTGGGAAACAAAACTCGGGGAAGAGTACACAATGGGGGTGAGATAATAACAAAATCAAACAAGCATTTGTCAATGCCGAATGTTGATTGCGTTGGTCCATTGAGCTAGCTCACTGCCCCTGTATCACTCGCTCGTTCTGTTTCTCCCAGTGCTGCAGGCTGCTCTTTTGTACTGGGCTCCTGCCTGCATTGGCATGTTTTTCTGCCCACAAAGAAATCTGCAGCTGTCCCGACAGAGCTCTGGTGAGGTGGGTCACTCCCCCTCTCACTCGCTCATTCTGTTTCTGCTGGCGCTGCAGGTTGCCCTTTTGTACGAGACTCCCGCCTCTGTTGCCGGCTTCTTCTGCCCACAAAGAAATATGCAGCAGTCCTGACACAGGTCCGTTGAGCTAGCTAACTCCCCCATCTCGCTCATTCCGTTTCTGCTGGTGCTGCAGGCTGGCCTTTTGTACTGGGCTCCTGCCTACATTGCCGCCTTTTTCTGCCCACAAAGCAATGCAGCAGTCATGATAGAGGTCTGTTGAACTCGATCACCCCTTCTCTCATTCGCCTATTGTGTTTCTCCTGGTGCTGCTGGCTGCCCTTTTGTACTGGGCTTCTGTCTGGCTGGCACCTTTTCTGCCCACAAACAAATCTGCAGCTGTCCCGACAGAGTTCAGTTGAGGTCGCTCCTCCGCCTGTCTCACTGCTCATTCTGTTTCTCCTGGTGCTGCAGGCTGCTCTTTGTACTGGGCTTCTGCCTGCATTGGCACATTTGCTGCCCACAAAGAAATCTGCAGTTGAACCTGACAGAGTCCGCTGAGGTGGGTTACCCCTCTTACTCGTTCATTGTGTTTCTCACGGCGCTGTGGCTGCCCTTTGTACTGGGCTTCTGCCTGCATTGGCATATTTTGCTGCCCACAAAGAAATCTGCAGCTGTCCTGATAGAGTTTCGTTGAGGTGGGTCACTCCCTCTTCACCGCTCATTCTGTTTCTGGTGGCGCTGCAGCCTGCCCTTTGTACTGGGCTCCTGCCTGTGTTAGTGGCTTTTTCTGTCCACAAACAAATCTGCAGCAGTCCTGACACAGGTCCTTGAGGTAGCCCAGTCCCTCTTTCACCTCGCTTGTTCCGCTTCTGCCCTCCGCCGCAGGCTGGCCTTTGTAGTGGGTTCTGCCTGTGCTGCCGCCTTTTCTGCCCACAAAGATATCCACATCAGTCATGATAGAGCTCCGTTGAGCTCACTCACTCCTCTCTCACTTGCTCATTAAGGCTTCTCCTGGCACTGCAGGCTGCCATTTTGTACTGGGCTTCTGCCTGCATTGGCACCTTTTTGCCCCCAAAAAAATCCACAGCTGTCCCGACAGAGCTTTGGTGAGGTCACTCACTCTGCCTGTCTCACTCACTCATTCTATTTCTCCTGGTGCTGCAGTCTGCCACTTTGTAGTGGTCTCCTGCCACTGTTGACACTTTTTTCTGCCCACAAAGAAATCTGCAGCAGTCCCAACAGAGCTCCGCTGAGCTCACTCACTCCCCCTCCCTCACTCGCTCATTCTGTGTCTCCTGCTGCTGCAGGCTGCCCTTTGTACTGGGTTCCTGCCTGCGTTGCCAGCTTTGTCTGCCCACAAAGACATGTGCAGCAGTCCGACACAGCTCCGTTGAGTTCGCTCACTCCCTCTCACCCGCTCATTCCATTTCTGCCCACACTGCAGGCTGGCTTTTGTACTGGGCTCCTGCCCACGTTGTCGCCTTTTCCTGCCCACTAAGACATTCGCAGCAGTCGCGATAGACCTCTGGTGATCTTGCTCACCCCCTCTCTCACCACTCATTCTGTGTCTCCCAGCACTGAAGGCTGCCCTTTGTACTGGGCTCCTGCCTCAGTGTTGGCACCTCTTCCTGCCCACAAAGAAATCTGCAGCTGTCCCCGACAGAGCTCCATTGAGGTCGCTCAATCTCTCTGTCTTACTCACTCATTCTGTTTCTACTGGCGCTGCAGGCTGCCATTTTGTACTGGGCTTCTGCCTCTGTTGGCATTTTTTTCTGTCCACAAAGAAATCTACAGCAGTCCTGACAGAGCTCCGTTGGCCTCACTCACTCCCCCTGTCTCACTCGCTCCTTCCGTTTCTGCCAGCGGTGCAGGTTGCCCTTTTGTACTGGGCTCTTGCCTGCGTTGCTGCCCTTTCTGCCCACAAAGAAATCTGCAGCAGTCATGATACAGCTCCATTGAGCTCGCTCACTCAAACCCCCTGTCTCACTCGTTTGTTCTGTTTCTCCCACCGCTGCAGGCTGCCTTTGTGTACTGGACCCCTGCGTGCATTGCTGCCTTTCTGCCCACAAAGAAATCTGCAGCAGTCCCAACATAGCCCCTCCCTCACTCGCTCATTTTGTGTCTCCTGCTGCTGCAGGCTGCCCTTTTGTATTGGGTTCCTGCCTGCGCTGGTGGCTTTTTCTGCCTACAAAGACATCTGCAGCAGTCCTGACACAGCTCCACTGAGCTCGCTCACCCCCCCTCTCTCACT
The DNA here is from genome assembly GCA_016271365.2 of Neoceratodus forsteri. Lineage (NCBI taxonomy): Eukaryota > Metazoa > Chordata > Ceratodontiformes > Ceratodontidae > Neoceratodus > Neoceratodus forsteri. Next base: position 143,024,769 of record CM028129.1, on the reverse strand, counting down.
CGCTTGTCGCTGCCCGGCACTGCAGGCTGCCATTTTGTACTGGGCTTCTGCCTGCATTGGCACCTTGTTCTGCCCACAAACAAATCTGCAGCTGTCCTGACAGAGCCCTGGTGAGGTCGCTCACTCCGCCTGTCTCGCTTGCTCATTCGGTTTCACCTGGCTCTGCAGGCTGCCATTTTATAGTGGTCTCCTGCCTCTGTTGGCTCCTTTTTCTGCCCACAACTAAATCTGCAGCAGTCCTGACAGAGCTCTGTTGAGCTCACTCACTCCCTCTCTCTCACTCATTCCATTTCTGTCGGCGCTGCAGGCTGCCCTTTTGTACTGGGCTATGCCTGCGTTGCCACCTTCTTCTGGCCACAAAGAAATCTGCAGCAGTCACAACAGAGCTCCATTGAGCTCATTCACTCATTCCCCCTCTCTCACTCGTTCGTTCTGTTTCTTCCACTGCTGCAAGCTGCACTTTTGTACTGGGCCCCAGCGTGCATTGCTGCCTTTTTCTGCCCACAAAGAAGTCCGCAGCAGTCCCAACAGAGCTCTGTTGAGCTTACTCACTCCCCATCCCTCACTCACTCATTCTGTGTCTCCCGCTGCTGCAGGCTCCTCTTTTGTACTGGGTTCCTGCCTGTATTGCCAACTTTGTCTGCCCACAAAGACATGTGCAGCAGTCCCGACACAGCTCCGTTGAGGTCGCTCACTCCCCCTCTCTCACTTGCTCATTCCGTTTCTGCCGGGCCTGCAGGCTGGCCTTTTGTACTGGGCTCCTGCCTATGTTGTCATCTTTTCCAGCCCACTAAGAAATCTGCAGCAGTCACGATAGACCTCCTGTGATCTCGCTCACTCCCCCTCTCTCACTCACTTGTTCTGTTTCTCCCAGCACTGAAGACTTCCCTTTGTACTGGGCTCCTGCCTATGTTGGCACCTTTTCCTGCCCACAAAGAAATCTGCAGCTGTACTGACAGAGCTCTGTTGAGGTCGCTCACTCCCCTGTCTCACTCACTCATTCTGTTTCTCCTGGCGCTGCAGGCTGCCATTTTGTACTGGGCTTCTGCCTCTGTTGGCATTTTTTTCTGCCCACAAAGAAATCTGCAGCAGTCCCAACAGAGCTCTGTTGGCCTCACTCACTCCCCTGCCTCACTCGCTCATTCTGTTCCTGCCAGCGGTACAGGCTGCCATTTTGTACTGGACTCCTGCCTGCTTTGCTGCCCTTTTCTGCCCATAAAGAAATCTGCAGCAGTCATGATACAGCTCCATTGAGCTCGCTCACTGATTCCAACTCTCTCACTCGTTCGTTCTGTTTCTTCCGCCGCTGCAGGCTGCCCTTTTGTATTGGTCCCCTGCATGCATTGCTGCCTTTTTCTGCCCACAAAGAGATCTGCAGCAGTTCTAACAGAGCTCCGTTGATCTCACTCACTGCCCCTCCCTCACTCGCTCATTCTGTGTCTCCTGCTGCTGCAGGCTGCCCTTTTGTACTGGGTTCCTACCTGCGTTGGCGGCTTTTTCTGCCCACAAAGACATCTGCAGCAGAACTGACACAGCTCCGTTGAGCTCACTCACTCCCCCTCTCTCACTCGCTCGTTCCGTTTCTGCCTGCACTGCAGGCTGGCCTTTTGTACTGAGCTCCTGTCTGCATTGCCGCCTTTTCCTGCTCACAAAGAAATCTGCAGCAGTCACAACAGAGCTCCGTTGGCCTCACTCACTCATTCTGTTTCTGCTGGCACCACAGGCTGCCCTTCTGTACTGGGCTCCTGCCTGTGTTGCCACCCTTTCTGCCCACAAAGAAATCCACAGCAGTTAAGATACAGCTCCATTGAGCTCGCTCACTCCCCTTCTGTCACTCGCTCATTCTGTTTCTCCCACCGCTGCAGGCTGCCATTTGTACTCAGCCCCTGCATGCATTGCTGCCTTTTCCTGCCCACAAAGGAATCCTGAGCAGTCCCAACAGAGCTCTGTTGAGCTCACTCACTCCCTCCCTCACTCACTCAGCCTGCTCTATGTCTCCGTGCTACAGGCTGCCCTTTGAACTGGGCTCCTGTCTGCGCTTGTCACCTTTCATGCCCACAAAGAAACCGCAGCAGTCCTGACAGAGCTTAAGTTGAGCTCGGTCACTCCACCGCCCCAGTCGCCGATGCTAATCTGTCCCAAACACTGATTTCGACAGCTGATCAGCGGTATTCTGCCGCCAGAAGTGCGGAAACGCATTTTGGCCAGGATGTAAAAGACAGCTGTACTGCTCATAAGGAGGTGTGAGCAAATGTCAGTGTTGAAAATCTGACTTGAAAATATTACTAATTTGCAAACTTACAAGGGTGCGTGGAACCTGTACAACACACGTCAGAACACAGTCATTTTACGAGTTTCATCACAACATTTTCAACATAGGCATTTCTGCACCTCTGCTCATTAACAGTGTCAGTGTGATTTTCTTAATATGTCCCTAACACTGATTTCCCACAGCACCACGCTTATTGTGCTCTGAAGAGCGAAAACACATTTTGGCCAGGATGTGAAATGACAGCTGCGCTTATTCATAAGGAGGTGTGGGAAATGGCAATGCTGAAAATCTGGAGGAAAATATTGTAAAGTTATGAGCGTGCATGGAAACTGCGCAATGCACATTCATAACACACTCATTTTATGGACTTTCATCACCAGATTTTCAGCATAGGCGTTTTAGGACCTCTGCTCATGAACAGTGTCACTGTTGCTTTTGTAATCTGTCCCAAACACTGATTTCCCACAGCAACCGTGCTATTATGCGCCAGAAGTCTGAAAACACATTTCGGCCAGGGTGTGAAAAATGACAGCTGTACTGTTCACAAGGAGGTGTGAAAAAAATGGCAACGTTGAAAATCTGGCATGAAAATATTGCAAATTCACAAAATTACGAGCGTGCATAGCAACTGCACAATGCACACTCTTAAAACAGTCATTTTTTATGTTGCTTGCACGCATGTGCAAGAAACATAGTGCCATCATCGGAGATTTCGGAGGTGTGTCACCTCCTCCTCCAATTCAGTCACTGAGCTGGCAGGCGCGGCCCCTGTAAGCCAATGCATTTTGGAGCTGTCTATGACACGCTCCAAAATGCAGTGGCATTCTGTTGAAAGGAGGAGCTACGCTCAGTGAACACCGACAAGCGAAGCCTCGCGACGTCTGTGTAGCCGACGGGTGCCTAACCCCTCGGGCTGCTGAGCTGCGGCCGCCCCCGTAGCTGGCGCCACGCTGGGAGCCCACCCAGTGTGGCAATCAGTTCTGGCTGACGGGGTGCCCAACTTCGTCGGCTGAACGGCCTCTGCCCTGCGCAGGCGCACGCTGGGAGCCTACCCAGTGTGGCAAACGGTCCCACGATGTCTTTTTTTGTTTTAAACCTGTAAAACAAAACGGTCCCGCCGCGCTGCCTCCCGACACCCTCCCACAACCCGCACCCACCCACTGTGCACCCAGCCCCCACGCCCCCTCACCCCATACTTACCCGACTCCGCACGATGATCTTCGTGGACCGGAACACGCTCTGCACTCTTCAAAGCCGACCGCGAACTGAGGAAATGCCGGTAAGCTGTATAATGGGCTAGATAGAGAGGTTCAACTTTATTGCATATCTCAGGCATTTGGGATTTTTAAATGTAACATATATAGGATCTCTCATGAATGATGTCACTGTCATGGTGTTATTGGCCCTGGCGGGTGATTTACGCAGTGAATGCGCAGTGACTGTGAAATCACCCTTCAGGCCTGAATACTGCCATGACGGTGACATCATTCATGAGAAGGGTCCCAAAACCCCATGTTGAAAATTTGGTACCAAAATTCCACAAAGTGACTGTTTTATTTAGGTAGTGCTATGCAGTTCCACACAGGCTCGAAGTTCAAGCAAATTTCAATATTTTCACCCAGATTTTCAACATTGCCATTTTACCACACCTTCTTATGAGTAGTACAGCTGTCACTTTTCACATCTCACCCAAATGTGTTTCGCCTTGTAGCGCAGAATGGCGCAGTTGGTGTGCTAAATCAATGTACGGGACAAATTAAGAAAATCACAGTGACACTGTTCATGAGCAGAGGTTTAAATATGGCTATGTTGAAAATTTGGTAGAAAAATTCCTAAAATTACTGTTTTCTGACGTCGTTCATGAGTTCCTCATGACGTAAGTAGTTCAAATTTTCAATATTTTCACCCAGATTTTCAACATTGCCATTTTACCACACCTCCTCATGAGCAGTACAGCTGTCATTTTCACATCCTGCTCAAAACATGTTTCACTTCATGTAGCGCATTAATGGCGAGTCAGTGTGTGAACTCAGTGTGGGACACATTAAGAAAATCACAGTGTCACTGTTCATGAGCAGAGAGTTAAAATGGCAATGTTGAAAATTTGGTGAAAGAATTCCTAAAAATGACTGTTTTACGAGTGCGTTGGTACAGTTCCCATCAAAGACGTCAGAGGGTTTCATGGTAATTTTCAATATTTCCACCAGATTTTCAACATTGCCATTTTACCACACTTTCCTTATGAGCAGTACAGCTGTCATTTTTCACATCCTGTCCAAAACGTATTTCCGCCTACAGCGATAATGGCGCAGTCGTGTGCAAACTCAATGTATGGGACACATTAACAAAATCACACTAACACTGTCCATGACCAGAGGTCTTAAAATGGCTATGTTGAACATTTCGTGAAAAATTTCCTAACAATGACTGTTTTACGAGCGTGCGTTGCGCAGTTCCTACGCACGCTCGTAAGTTCGCAAATTTTCAATATTTGCACTCCAATGACTACCAAATACCTAAACAGCACATAGAAGCAAGCAACATTCAGCACTGACAAATGCTTGTTGGATTTTTTTCCACCAAATTTGCAACAGGCTTTTTGAGAGCCCACCTCATGAACACTAGCACTGTCGTTTTGTTAATCAGTCCTGAAAGGTGATTCTGCGCAGTGACCGCGAAATCACCTTTTGGTCCCAATTAACGCCATGACAGTGATAGAATTCATGAGGAGGAGTCTCAAAAACCCCCATGTTGAAAATTTGGTTCCAAAATTCCAAAGAATGCCTGAGATATGCATCAAAATTGAAAAAAAACCCTATTTATGCCATTATGCAGCTTACCAGCATTTCCTCAGTTCACTGTCGGCTTTGAAGAGTGCAGATGTATTCCCGGTCCACCGAAGATCATCGCGCCGGACTCTGGAGGTAAGTATGGGGTGGGGGTGTGTGGGGAGGCAGGGTGCGCAGTGGGTGGGTGCGGGTTGTGGAAAGGGGGCAGGGAGGCTGCCGAGGAACCATATCCTTCTTTACAGGTAAAAAAAAAAAAAAAAAGACATCGCGGGACCATTTTTTAATTTTACAGGGTCATGTGGCACACTGGGTGGGCTCCCAGCATGCCAACAGAGTCTTCTGTTTTGAGGGGGCAGCTGTAGCCGACGGGGGATTGGGCATCCCCGTCGGCAGACAACAAAAGGGTGGAGTGACATTATGCCAGTGGGGATTGGGCACCACGGCAGACAACAAAAGGGGAGTGACATTATGCCAGCAGGGATTGGGCACCAGCAGACAACAAAAGTAGAGGGGAGTTGATAACGCCGATGGGAGGGCCCCCATCGCAAAATTACTGCACTGGAAGCCGACAGGGATTGGGGCCCCCGACAGCAAACAAACACGAGGGAGGGGGCACATGCTGCCGAGGGGGATTGGGCACCTCTCGGCAGGGGGGGTGAATACTGTTTGTGAACACGGAGGCAAGCTGTCGCCATGTTCACAAGCAATATCAATGTTTCAAGATTCCGCCCTGCAATGACAGGTCGCTCCCTCATTGCAGCGAATGGCTGATGCTGCAATGACGAGGCGGCCCCTGATTGCAGCAGCTAATTTTATACAAGTTGGTGACACACTGGCTGAACTAGTGTCAGCAGCAGCGTGCCATGGCATTGGGGAAATGGGCCAAGCTTTACAGGCTGTGGGCACACACAACAGTGCCACTCCTCACAACCTGCTTCTGGAGAAAGCTGCCGCAATATGATTCTTGCGCATGCACGCAATCAACATAAAAAGACCTAGAAGTAATTATATCAGATGACCTAAAGGTGGGCAAGCAATGTGAGAAGGCAGTAAGGAGGGCTGGGGGGATACTGGGATGCATAGGGAGAGGCATCAACAGTAGAAAGCAGGAAGTTGTTATCCCTCTGTACAGACAGTTGGTGAGACCCTATCTGGAGTACTGCGTGCAATTCTGGAGACCCCATCTCCGCAAAGACATAGACAGGGTGGAGGCTGTTTAGAGGAGGGCAACCAAAATGGTGCAGGGTCTGCACCAGAAGACATACAAGGAGAGACTAAAGCAGCTTAATATGTATACCCTTGAGGAAAGGAGAGAGAGGGGGGACATGATAGAAACGTTCAAGTATCTCAAGTGAATTAAAGTACAAGAGGGCAGTATCTTTCAGAAAAGAGATGTGCAAGCACAAGGGGGCACAATTTGAAGATAGAGGGGGACGGCTCAGAGGTAATGTTAGAAAGTATTTTTTCACAGAGAGGGTTGTGGATGCATGGAACAGCCTTCCTGAGGAGGTTGTGGAGTCAGGAACAGTGGGAGAATTCAAGAATGCATGGGACAGACATAAGGTAATTCTAGTGGGAGTAGGGAGGAAGTAAACTGTTGATTAACTAGAATCTGCAGCTTATCCATCAGGTAGGGAAATGGGCAGACTGGGTGGGCTAAGCGGTCCTTATCTGCCATCAAATTCTATGTTTCTATGTTACCTATAATTGAGTCTTTATGTTTTAAACCATTTAAAACTGTTACTAACTTTGAAAAACATCTTAAAACATAAACAAAGGCTTCATAATCCACTGCTACCAGTGGGTAGCAGCTTACAGCCAAAAACAAACATCCCATTACCCACTGCTCCCACTTGGGAACAGAGCATTCACAACCATTCAACATTCCCAAACACATTCCCACATGCAAAACCTACATAAAGAGCTGAAAGTGCCCTCTAAAACAGACAAGCATTGACCAATGCCAAAAAATGTTTGCTTGCTTGTATTTACTGTGTAAATGTTGAGCCTACTATATGGCTAACATAGTAGTTAAAAAAAAAAAAAAAAAGTTTTAATAGTAAGACTGTCATGACTGGGAAATGAAGTGGTTCATATATTTATTTATTTAGATTTTGATTACTGGGTAAGTGCATTAGACAAAACCTGCCTGTTTTCAGGCACGACCTGGGAGAGTACATTATAGGTAACAGACAGTAATGCAATGACTCGAATACAATGATTTAGAACAAACAGTATTACAATGACCAGGATACAATAATGTAGGACAATGAATTAAAAGACATGCACAAACTAAAGCCTAAAAAAATGTGGGTATAATACATGACATTTGTTGTTTTCTTAGACTAGGACAAGATAGTATTTTGTTACCCCAACATATGAACATTTATCAAATCTCACCTGAAACATGATTTTGCAAAATGACTGTGAAAACAGGTTTAGAAGGGGGATTTGAAAAATTACACCCGATATGATTTTGAGATGGGGTAAAAAAAAAGACTGTTGAAAATGTGGGTTTACATTTTTTTTTTTTTAAATTGCAACATTATGAGTAACTGTTGAAATACTTTAATGCTTCTTCCAACTTTGTTTTTCAGATTTTGACCCCAAATTTAACACAGTTTTTTGTGTTGCTTGCACGCATGTACAAGAAACACACTGCGTCAGCTTCCTTCACAAGCAGGTTGTGGAGGGCAGCAGTGCTGTGCCGAATGGCAGCAGTCCGTTCTGGGGCTGGTCTTTGCTGTGGCGAATAGAGGAGCAGGCTGTCGATGACGGCCATTAATGAGCATGCCACTGTACTCAAAGAATCTTGGCCGCTGCAATCAGGGAGTGCTCCATCACTACGCAATCAGCTGTTTTTCTGCAGGGCATCCCTGACTGCAGGAGCCAATTATACAGCTGCATTGTGTGGTGTCCCTCATGGTGACGCTTCTCCATCAGCATCTCACAGTTTTCACGAAGCCAACAGAAAGCCATCACCCGCCGTTCAGTGTGCCTTCCTGGTGAAACATTTCAATAAATAAATTAAATAAAAGTTGATGGGGTTCCTAATCCCCTGTTGACATGAACCCTCCCCAGTTCATTTGCAGATGGGGTAGCCCAATCCCCATCGGCATGATGCACCACCCCATTTGTTGTGCGCTGAGGGGTGCTCAATCCCGGCTCATGTGTTTCCCCAGCACATTGTATGGCCGACAGGGTGCCCAGTCCCCATCGGTTCCACTCCCCTCTAACAAACATCCAGGTGGCACGCTGGGAGCCCATCCCCAGCGTGCCAATAGTCCCATGTGTTTTTTCCTGTAAAAATAAAGAAAACAGTCCCAAGCTGTCTGTAGCACCCCCTCACCCAATCCACATCCACCGCGCACCCCACCTCCCTCACACTCCATACTTACCTCTGGGGCCCGATGTGCTGATCTTCGATGGATCAGGAACACATCTGCACACTTCAAAACTGACCGCGAACTGAAGAAATGCTGGTAAGCTGTATAGTGGCATAAATTGGGTTTTTTCAACTTAAGTGGATATCTCAGCCATTTTTAGGAATTTTTTCACCAAATTTTCAGCATGGGGTTCTTGGGACCCCACCTCATGAATTCAGTCACTGTCATTTTGTTATTCGGTCCCAAAAGGTGATTTCACGGTCACTGCACGGAACCACCTTTCAGGACCGATTAATGAAAACACAGTGTCACAGTTCATGAGGTAGGCCCCCAAAAACCCTATGTTGAAAATTTGGTGAAAAATTCCAAAAAATGACTGTTTTACTAGCGTGCATTGCTCAGTTCCTACACATGCTCGAACTTCAAGAATTTTTTAATATTTTCACTCCAGATTTTCAGCATTGCCATTTTACCATACCTCCTTATGAACAGTATAGTTGTCATTTTCACATCTCACCCAAAATGTATTTTCACACACGTAGCACACAATGACGCTGTCACAGCGAAATCAATGTTCTGACAGATTAAGAAAATCACAGTGACACTGTTCATGAGCAGAGGTCTTAAAATGCCTACGTTGAAAATTTGTGACAAAAGTCCATAAATGACCGTGTTATGAGCATGCATTGAGCAGTTTCACGCACCGCATAACTTCGAATTTGTAATATTTTACTCCAGATTTTCAACATTGGCATTTTCCACCTCCTTGTGAACAGTACAGCTGTCATTTTCATCATGGCCAAAATGTGTTTTCACACTTCTGGCACAGAATAGCTCGGTCGGTGTGCGAAATCAATGTTCGGGACAGATTAAGAAAGTCACAGTGGCACTGTTCATGAGCAGAGGTCCCAAAATGCCTATGCTGAAAATCTGGTGTAAAAAAAAAAAAACCCAAAATAATTACAGGTGTGCTTTAGCAGTTTCTTTGCCGTTTGAAACACCAGTTTTTAATATTTTCTCCAGATTTTCAACATTACCATTTTACACCTCCTCATGAACAGTACAGCTGTCATTTTCACATCCTGTTCAAAAAGCATTTTCACACTTGTGGCGCCAAATGGTGAAGTCGCTGCAAAATCACCTTTCAGCTAATGAACGGATAGTGTCACTGTTCATGCGGTGAGGTCACAAAAAGCCCATGTTGAAAACTTGGAGTAAAAATACCAAGAAATGCCCAGGGCATTAGGGTTTCTGACCATAATGTCCTACCCTGTAGGGATGGACAGGTGTCAGGGGGTGTGACTTGGGATTGTCGACAGTAATCCTCACGCCATTCCACCCCACCCCCACCCTGCAGCCAGTGACAGGCATTGAGGTGCATCTTGAACTCTTTGGCCCCAGAGTTCACCCTATTCTCCTACACTGCACCCATTTCAGTGTATTTCCTTATGGAATAAGGTGAGTGTAAAGCCCGAACACCCCAAGGCAGTGTCTGCAGGGTAGGGTGAGATGAAATGTTATGACCATTATGGGCAATGACCCAAAGGCACACCCCAATGCCTGTCCATCTCTGCAGGGTGGGGGTGGAGTTGGCATCAGTTCAATACTTCACTGCCATTCCTATACTGCATCTAACTCCTGCACTTCCACTGCTAATGCCAGCAAGCAACCATTCGGCATTGACAAATGCTTGTTTTTCTACCCTACATTATAAATATGACAGTGACATTCATGAAATCTGGCCTAAAATGTCATTTTGTAGCACAACAGTAAAAACAATTTTTGGGTGGGATTTGAAAAATGACACCCGTCATGTTCATGTGGTGGAGCACAAAAATGCTAGTTTTAAAGTTTGGGGTCAAATGTCACAAAATACAAATGTTATGAATAACCATTGAAAAATGTCAATGTTTCTTCATAACTTTGTTGCTTTATGAGATTTTGACCCAGAAGTTTCAACTTATGTTCAAGACAGGTGTCATTTTTCTAAATCCTGTCCTAAAGGTGATTTTATGGAGTGAGTACAAAAACATGTTTTGGAGGTTTTTGAAAAAGTATACTTGTCTTGTTCATAATGTAACCCCTTTGTTACCCGGGGTTACTAGAATCCAGTAAGACCTAGTGGTAGGCAGGGAGGCACGCTTGTGAAACTCCAGTTAAATGGGTTTCACACTGTCACACTCTGTCCTCAGTCACAGCTGAGACTAGAGGGATGACATCATAATAGAACTGTCGAGCTGCATGAGCCACATTTGGAATCTTCAGCTCAGAGTAAGTTTAGAACCTTGGGAATTCAAAGTGAGTCTTCAGTTTGTCCTTAAGCAAACAAGAAGGACAACAGTAGTTGTCTGTTTACCCCCTCCCTCGGGGGGTGAGGAAAAGTTCTTTGTGGGTTCCAGGGGCAATCCCTTTTCCCACCCTGGGAAGAAAGCTGCCTGTTTTAATTTAAGTTCAGTCTGTTCATGTATAACAGCAAAGGTTACAGTACTTCGCCTGTGGGGCACCTGCAATGAATGGGTGAGTGTTTGGCCCCATTGGAAGGGGCAAACAACTTTTTCTTCAGTTGGATTTCAAGTATTGGGGACTGCTATTTGGGAGGACTATGTCAACTAGGACAAACAAATAGAGCAGTCATCTGTTTAAAGTGTTAATGGATTTAAAGTTCACTGTAGAGGGGTGCTTCAGCTCATCCACCGCAATCTACATTTTATAGTCTAAAGTTCTGTGTGTCCAGAGAAATGGCGGGTATGGGCTGTGGGAGCTGGAGGTGGAAAACCCCATCTTTAGTAACCAGGTCCACCTCTACAGATTTCTTCTGTGTTTTTGCTACTTGCCTCATGAGCTTGGCCAGTGATGGGGTGGGTACCCAGACGTGGGTCGCAACTTGAAAATCTCTCTAGGAGTCGCAGACTTCAAGTGGTGTGGGGAGCCACAGGATGGGAAAATTACTCCTTGTTGGATGGGAGTACTCCTTGTTTGATGGGAGTTTCGATTTGGAAGTACGAAAACAAATCTTTCTAGGAGTCGCAGACTTCAAGTGGTGTGGGGAGGCACAGTTTGGGAGCCTCCTTGTTTGATGAGATGTCTTTCCAAGTAGAGTTTGGGTCCATTCGCCAAGTGGACCATCAGTCGAGTGGCCGGCAGAGGAGCCGGGCCAGTCGGGCTGTGTATCCAATGCGCATGCAAAGTCCGGGCTGAGTGCCTGGTGGGTCCAAAGCCAGACAACTGTTGTATTGTGTTCATTCCTCAAATGGACTGCTGTGTTTAACCTCTAATCTGCATTACATTCTCGTAGCCTGTGAGGGACCATGCAGTGCTTTTGTTTTATTCAGTGAGTTAATAAGTAAAGCTACACTGAAAAATCCCAATTCTGGTTCTGGACATTACAGTTATTGCTTCCTGTAGTTGGATTTACTTGGGTGCCCTGTGCAGAGTAACCAAACCTAGGTCTCTTGTGCCAGGTAACCTCATCCTTCCCTGAACCTGTAGATACCATTGTATATCCATATTAAAAAATGGACATATGGTTACAATAAGATGGGGTAAAAAAAGGCAATGTTAAAGATTTGTGGGCAAAATGTTGAAAATAAAGTTATGAGAAAACATTCAAAATGCATTAAAAGCCATTAACAGGACTTACCTTGTTTTAAGTCAGTTTGTGGTTGGGCCTGGTAGCAAAAGCATCTTCATCAGACACCGAGAGGTTTTCTTCTTGGGACCCTAGTGAGGTAAGTGAGGGATGGTGGTATGCAGAGTGGGGGTGTTGAAAGGGGGTGTTGGGAAGGCTAAAAGATATTGCTGGATGCTTTTTTTTTTTTTTCACGTTAAAAAAACAGGAAAACAATGATAAACAGTGTTCTTTTTTTTAGGGACCCAACACAGGGGATTTGGCACCTATGTGTTGGTGTGTTCCTTGGCAGCACTGGGGGCTGGGTACCCTTGTGTCATGGAGTGTAGCATGGGGGGGATGTTGTGTGGCAGCACTGGGGGTTGGGTACCTCTACACACACAGAGGCATGGGGTTAAAAATGGCAAGATAAAAAATATATCTAGGCTAGTGACATCAGTAAAAGCAACATCTCAAAACTAATTTATAGTGTATAGTTGGCCCTTGCTCTGTATGGATTTCCATCTTAGCAGTACTGTTGTTTTACCACAGTGCAAAGATCATGGAACATCACTGTACCCTTATGTGATACAACAACATTCCAGCTGATAAGAAACAGTCATGGCTGCAGTATGCACACCAATCAAGTCAAGGACTGAACTGAAATCGCTGGCAGGTTTGCTGCTGCTGCAGAATGCTATGAGATCACTTTCATTCAAAACAATGAAAAAATAAAATAAAATAAAAACCTATATACTATAAATAATAATGGTTGAGCAACTACATGCCCAACCAGCCTGTACTGCCACCTCGGGCTTCTGATTACATCCACGGACTTTTGTTTTACTGTCACTCTCTCATAGTTTTTATTCCCCAACACTTGCATGTGGTATTTTTCATTTGTCTTTTTCTGTAATTATTTGCAGTCTACCTTTGTCTTCTCAGTCCCCGGGTCACACCTGGAAATGATCTTCGGTTCAGTGTACCTTTCCCAGTTGCCCAAATTTTAAATAAATAAATAAAAATACACAGTATTGCACCTCTCAAGCTTTGCTTTCAAGGTCTGATGTAATCAGAACCCCTCACTGGCAGCACAGGCCCAACCACTACTTCTATATTATTACTATTGTCACTATGAATATTTTTACAATTACTGTCATCACAACATAATATGGAAGTCAGAGAGCAGCTTTCACAATGCTGATGATATCACACTGCCTAGTGAAGCACTGAAGCCAGCTGTTAAAATCAAAGAAAAACAGCAAAGTTTTCAAACTGCAGACAAAGCACTAACTTGTAAACTTGCTGTTGTATAGATTAAATATGCAGCAGCTTGACTCAAAACAGGCACTTTATCATCACTTGTGAGTCAGCAGGACTTTCATAACCTTGGTGGCTCTGGTGCACTGTAAGTTATGGTCCTGCCCCCCCCCACACACACACACACACACGAAGACGAATTGTATTTTTAGAGTCAACCCATTGCATGTCCCCTATATATTATACACAGCTCACCATTCACATTACTCTATATAACCCTCCTCCTTCCTTACCTCTGTTATCATAGAGAGGTCAATGATGAAACAGGTGAGGCAGCACAAAGCCACCACGATCTCTCTCCGGACAGTGCCGGCATATGAGGCTGGGAACATGTCCATTACTCCGGTGACGAAACCTTCAACACCTACAAACTGGAGAGAGACAGAAGATAGTAACAGTCAAGAGACAATCCTGCAGGGTCTCTCACTTCTACAAAAGTAATAGACCATCTGCTGGTGATAGCAAACATCTCCCACAAAAAGTTTCTAAACTATTTTAAGCATGGTGATATAATTTTCAATTGTTTGCATGTCTAGTATATACTAGTTACATGCCAATTATTATTTTCTATTTGAGCCATTCAGTCTTTTTTTTTTTAAATGAGAGGTTCTATTTGGTTTCACATTTTAGAATGCACACAGGATTTTGAGGTGGTTTTGTTTTTGAACTGGTTGAACTTTCCTCTCCCTATTTTTCATGGGTCCACTCTGAGACTTCCTTATAAGGTACATGCTATAATGGGGGGAATGACAGGGGCAATTCCATATCTCCGAGGTGAACATAAGTGCAAAGCTTTGAAGAGTACTGGTGGGAGGGGCTTTGCCCAGTGGCACTAGAGTTGGTGCTTTAAATGTTACTGGAGCTGGAACTACCAAGGCTGCTGGTGCCAGCCTTTACTTTGCCATTTTCACACCAAAAGAATGGTTACTTTGGTTGTTTTGCCAATTTGTATCAGCAGCAGCTGTTGGCTGCTCCAGTATGGTAGCAGGTATTACTTCACTAACTAGGTGCCCTGGCTGTAACTATTACTGTATGGATATGCAACATATACCAGTGTCTGATGATGCTGCCGCATCCCGTTCTGCTCATCTCCTGTCACCTAACCGAAATGCAGTGGTCTAAACATAAGTAGTCAGAGTCAACTTGAAACCTATGGCTTCTGGGTCTATAAAAGTCTATCAAAGAGTGGCTCCAGACCAAAGGATGACCAAGATGTAGTTATGACCTGTGTTCCAACAGAAGACCCAGCTTTCTACACTCCAGCAGCCAGTGGTCACATGAATTCCTGCTCTGGCAACTATCCCTCCAGCAGAACTGTGGACAGGACCAGCAATTGCCCTGACACATTACTTGTAAGTATCTCCAGTTGCAGGGGACTGTCTGCAGGGTGTGGAGGTAACTCATGATGTGCAGGTTATAGTAGCCTAGTCCAGTGGGAGTACATCAGAATCAGGGGTGCGGGGAGGGGAGAACTCATAAAAAGAAATTATTCTGATGGCTGACTAGGCCCCAGCGTGTCTTCAGGCAGGAGTGTGAGCAATTTCAGATTCAACACTGACCTCTATTTACAATCACACCCACCAAAAAGGGTTGGGTAGAGGGGAAAGCATCGAGTAATGACCAGGGTCTGGGTGAAGTTAGCCTTCGGGAAGAGAAGGAAACAGAGTAATGATAAAATAGGCAACTAAAAGTGGCTCCAGTAGGTGAGCTAGACGAGCAACTGCAGCAGCTGAGCTAAAAGGATGTCACCAATAAAGGGACTAAAGGAACAGCAATGGTATGGGGACCAAAGGAGACACAATAGGAGATCTAAAGAAGCTGCTCTAGTAGGTGAAGTAAAAGAATGGCTCCAGTGGGGGGCAAAAGAGCAGCTCCAGTAGGTGAGCTAAAGTTGCAACTCCAGTAGGGGGACCAAAGGAGACACAATAGGAAACCTAAAGAAGCTGCTCTAGTAGGTGAAGTAAAGAATGGTTCCAGTGGGGGCTAAAGGAGCAGCTCCAGTAGGTGAGCTAAAGATGCAGCCTAGTAGGGGACTAAAGGAACAAATCCAACAGGGGTCTAAAGAAGAGCTCAGTAGTGGGAGTAAAGGATCAAATCCAGTAGGTTGTCTAAAGAGCAGCGCCAATGGTGGTTTTGGAGGTTGGAGGCATCTCCAATATGTTTTAACAAGGCTAATCACCAGGCTATTTATGATGACCTAAATATTATCAGCTGGGAAGAGTTGTTAAAAGATTAATCTGTTGAGGAAATGTTTTATTTATTTATTGTTTATTTAAATGTTTCACCAGGAGGGCACACTGAACAACAAGTTTCTCATCTCACAGTGTGACCTTGGGAGAGGGGGTTACATAAGGTTGTGAAGGATGATCAGTTACAATAGTATGTGGGTAGTACAAACCATACAACATTGTAAGATTATGCAACAGTTGAAACACAAGGTATTATACAATAAACAGTAGTGGAACATTGGGTAAATTACAATACATGTCCAAAATCGTACAAAAGAACATATAAATGTACAAAACAGTAATAATGCAATAGAACCATTATAGTGCATGAGTGTACCAGGAGCAGGCTCAAGGTAGTACGCAAGTGCTGTTAGAGTGAAAAGGATGGGATAGGTTGTGCACACGGGTGACCCAGAGGGGCAGATGGAAAAAAGAGGGAGAGAGGCAAGAACTGAATATGAGGAGTACGGGTAGCCATTTCCAGATTCCCCCTTCAGGATGTTGAGAACCCAGCCGGGGGGGGGATCAGGGTAGGAAGGCATCAACTGAGGATAGGTATTAAGGAGGGTTAAAGCAGGAACAGTTGAGGGAGAGGTAATTGTCTAGGGCAGAAGCAAGGGAATAGTTGGAGGAGGAGTGTCATCTTTCAGGGGGAGGGTATTCCAGATTTTAGGGAAGCAATAGGTGAACCCAGTCTGACCGATGAGGGGGTAGCGGCGAGGGACCGTCAAGGTGCAGGCGTCATTAAATCTGAGAGAGTGGGTGGCAGAGAGGTATAGTGGAGAGAGAAAGGATGAGAGATAGAGGAGCACTCCAAACCAGAATTTGAGGTTAGTT
Source organism: Neoceratodus forsteri (assembly GCA_016271365.2). Taxonomy (NCBI): domain Eukaryota; kingdom Metazoa; phylum Chordata; order Ceratodontiformes; family Ceratodontidae; genus Neoceratodus; species Neoceratodus forsteri. Next base: position 143,008,330 of record CM028129.1, on the reverse strand, counting down.
TGGCACAGTGTGAGATCGTCTGTGAGATAGTGGAAGGAAGGTTAGAGAGCAATAGAATTCACAGTGGTGGAAGCGGAAAGGGGAGTCAAGAGCAAAGTGGCAGAAGGAGTTAAAGAGAGTGTCCAACTTGGTCAGGGAAGATTTGGGAGCAGCACCATAGACTACGTCACAGTAGTCAAAGATGGAGAGCATCATCTTCTGGACAATTTTACGACTCACAGTCAGTGGGATGCAACTATGATTCCTGTATAGAGCACCAAGCCTGGGGTGCAGTTTCTTCAGGATAGCATCGATCTGCACAGAGAAGCTGAGGTGCTGATCCAGCCAACCCCCCAGATATCTAAATAAGGAGGTGTCCTCCAGGATGGTCCCATCAAGGGTGCAGAAGATGGGTAGGGCCGGGAGCCTAGAAAGTCTCTCTGCCTAATGCCAAAGGTCACTGAGACCGTCTTCTTGGCATTTAGAAAAAGCTGGTGAGAAGTAAACCAGAGCTGAACTTGGTGAAGTCATGTAAGCTGGTTTCCACAGCAGCAGGGTTTTGCCAGAACTGTATAAAACAGTATCATCAGCATTCATGTAAACAGATGAGGATGAGCAGGCTATGGAAGATCATTAAGGAAAATGGAGAAAGTAGGAGACCAAGCACTGGCGCTGAAGGACACCAGTGTTGATGGGGAGTGGAGGGAGATGGAATCAAGGATTCTCACCAATTGCATCCGCCAGTGAGGTAGGATTTAAACCAGTTGATGGCTGACAAAGCAAAGTCAGCTAAGCAGAGGAATCAGAAGCAAGGGATGGGAAACAGTGTTGAAAGCTTTGTCTAGGTCAACAAAGATGGCCGAGGTGATCAGGCCATCATGCATCCCTGAAAGAATGGATTCAGTAACCCGGAGGAGGGAAGTGGTTGTTGAGTGGTTCTTCCAAAAACCAGATTGGAAGGGGGCAAAGGAGGAGGAATCAGAGAGGAAGGATTATAGTTGAGAGAGAACTAAATGTTCTTGAAGTTTAGCAAGGGTAGGAAAGAGGAAAATGGGATGATAGTTGCCAGGAGTGGATTTGTCACCACCCTTGGGGAGAGGAAGAACTACAGCATGTTTCCAGGATGAGGGTATTTGGGCAGAAATAAAGGAGAGGTTAAGGATTAGGGAGGTAGGATAAGCAATTGCAGGAGCAGAAAGGTAGAGAAGTTTAGGATCGAGCTAATCTGGTGAAGAATCTTTAGAGGGGTTGAAGGATAGGAGAGCACTAAGAGCTTCATCAGAAGAGATAGTATAAAAGGAAAAAGGGGGAGGGGCAGGCACTGGCTGAGGTGAAGGGCTGATGTTAGTAGGTGGCAAGGGGGAGAGTTAATTTAGAAGAGACGTGGCACATGAGCTGTAGTAGGCATTAAATTTATTGGCGACTTAGCCAGGGTTGGAAACTAGGGAGTTATTTATTTTGAGAACTGGAGGGGGAGGGTGAGATGGGGGAGAGAATAGGGCATGAACTACCCTCCAGAATTTAGATGGAGAGTTAATGTTAATCAGGAATGAGAAGTTGAAATAATCAGACTTAGCCAGTCTAGTAGCTTTAGTATATGAATTGCATAGCATTCTGTACTTGGCGTAGTTGTTTGGATGTTTAGTAGATTTGTTTTTTTCTCCAGGCCTGGTCATGCTCCCTGAAACAGGCCAGTAGTTCAGGGGTGTTCCAGGTGAGGTGAAGCCCACAGATTCTGGTCCTTCTGAAAGGAGCAAAGGCATTCTAGGTGGCAATGAATTTATCCTTAAAATAGTGAAGAGCTTGGTTGACAGAAATGGCAGTGAAAAGGGGGGTCCAGTTGGTGGAAGCAAGTGCAGAGCTGAGTGGGGTAAGGTCTAAGGATTTAAATGTGGACCACAATCAAAGACAAAATCAGCATGATATGCAACACCCACATTAAGAAATTAAAAAGGTATAGTAAAACCAAACTCGCTCACTAAGGCAATAATAAGATTAATAAGGAAAAATTAAAACTTTATAACATATATCTACATGGTAGATCTGCAAAGTCCTGTAATGATTACAAATTAGTGTTAAAACAATGCAAAAATAAAATTAGAAAATCAAAAGGAATTTTAAACTAATTTTAGCAACCAACAGAATAAATAATAACTTAAAGGATTTCTATAGTTACAGTATATAAATTCCTAACAATTCTGATACCAAACTTTTATTTATTTAGCTTTTGTTGACCAGGAAAGCAGGGCTAGACAATTCTGTTTATTTTCAGTCTCGTCCCGGAGGGGAAGATTCAGAATTTCAGATGTCAATCAATGGAAAGTGAACCAGATTAAGCTGTGGGTGGTATTTTTAGTGAACCTGGCCCAATTATAGCAAATAATTTAGTAACTGATTATCCTAATAATATGGCGGATGTGTTTAATAATTACTTCTCAATGTTCTCTAAATCCACACCATATACTGGCAATATTCTGGTTTACAATGCCACAGATATAGGTATATTCGAGGAACATATCACCAGGAGAATCCAGAATTTAGAAAATCATAGCTCTGCAAGCCCTGATAACATGTCTCCTTGAATGTTAAAGATACTAGTACCATTCATGTCTAAACCCTTCAATATCTATTTTTAACATCCTTAGCTAATAATGATGTCCCTATGACTGGCAGTCTACAACTGCAATACCTATTTATGAGAAAGGAAAAGGACAATTATAAAAACTATAGACATGCAAGTCTAACCTCGGTACCAGTAAGCTTCTGGAGGATACTATTATTATTCTATTATTTATTCTTTGGTAACCAGGTAAGACCCACTTAGGCATAAGTGCCTGTTTACAGGGGCGACCTGGGAGCACTGGGTGGTCAAGTGACTTGCTCAGAGTAACACAGTATACAAGCGGAGGTTGTGGGAATCAAATCCAGGTCTGCTGGAGGTACCAGTCTCATTCACAGCTCGTTACTCTAACCTCTAGGCTATACTGCCAGCCCATTAGAGACAATTAAAGAAAATCATTGATCATTTGAAAAGACAATGTTTAGTAGACTCAGAACACATTGGCTTCACCAGAAAAAGGCAGCATGGTTTCACCAGGGGGGAGGTCATGTCAGACCAACCTCATTGAATTTTTTGACTGGGTGACTAGGGAGGTGGATCAGGGGGAGGGCAATGGACATGGCCTATCTAGACTTCAGCAAGGCCTTTGACACTGTGCCACATAGAAGACTATTGCACAAACTGGGGAATATGGGTGTGGGCAGGACAGTAGTGTGGTGGGTAGGTAACTGGCTGGGCAGCAGGACACAGAGGGTGGTGGTAAATGGCTGTCACTCCACAGAGGGAAGAGTGACCAGTGGGGTACCACAGAGATCAGTGCTGGGACCGGTACTATTCAATATCTTCATCAGTGACATTGCGCAGGACCTAGAAGGCAGAATTTCACTGTTCGCTGATGACACAAAGCTCTGTAACAGAGTAGACACACCAGAGGGTGTAGACAGAATGAGAAGGGACCTGCAGAAACTTGAAGAATGGTCAGGAGTTTGGCAGTTGAAATTCAATGCAAAGAAGTGCAAGATAATGCATATGGGGCACAAAAACCCTGGCACAATATATCAGTTGGGGGGGTGAGAATATAGCATGCACCAAGCAGGAAAGGGATCTTGGGGTAATCATCTCTGATGACCTCAAGGCAGGAAACAGTGTGACAAGGCAGCAGGTAAAGCAAATAGGATGCTGGGATGCATAGGCAGGGGCATCACCAGCAGGAAAAGGGAGGTCATAATTCCACTATACAAGACACTAGTGAGGCCGCACCTGGAGTACACTGTGCAGTTCTGGAGACCTTACCTACGTAAGGACATAGATAGGTAGAGAAGGTTCAGAGGAGGGCAACAAAAGATGATGCATGGATTGCATCACAAGTCCTATGAGGACAGGTTGAAGGCACTGAACATGTACTCCCTGGAGGAGAGGAGGAGGAGGGGGATGAGTAGAGCATACAAGTATCTTACAGGGAGGAACAGGGTGCAGGAATGCACTATTTTAAGCGAAAAGATGTTCCAGGACTAGAGGGCATGGGATGAAGTTGGAGGAGGGGGCGATTCAGAGGAAGCGTGAGGAAGAACTTCTTCACAGAGCAGTGGTGGACAAGTGGAACACCCTGCCAGAGGAAGTGGTGGGGGCTGAAACAATCACGGGATTTAAGAATGCATGGGATAGACATAAAGGAATTCTGGAGGTCAGGGGTAAGGGGCAACAGACTTCTTGGAAAACATAAACTGAACTTAGAAACTTAAATGGGCAGACTGGGTGGGCCATAGGCCCCTATCTGCCGACACTGTCTATGTATCTATGTATCTACTGTATGTATCTATGTAACTTGCTGTGTTCTACATGAAAATTTCATCAGCATTGGACAAAGGCATGTCGATCAACTGTGTCTGTCTTGATTTCTCTAAAGCCTTTGACACTTTTTCATAGATTCATAGACAGTGTCAGCAGATAAGGCCTATGGCCCACCCAGTCTGCCCATTTGAGCTTGTAAGTTCAGTTTATGTTTTCCAGAAGTCTGTTACCCCTACCCCGACCTCCAGAATTTCCTTTGTCTATCCAATGCATTCTTAAATCCTTTGATTGTTTCAGCCCCCACCACTTCCTCTGCCAGGGTGTTCCACTTGTCCACCACCCATTCTGTGAAGAAATTCTTCCTCACGTTTCCTCTGAATCGTCCTCCCTCCAACTTCATCCCATGCCCTCTAGTCCTGGAACATCTTTTTCACTTAAAAATAGTGTATTCCTGCACCCTGTTCCTCCCTGTAAGATACTTGTATGTCTCTATCATATCCCCTCTCTCCCTCCTCTCCTCCACTGTTCCACATAGGGCAATCATTCAGAAAATGGTGAACTTAAACATCAGTCTCAGTATTGTAAGATGGACTTCAATGTGGCTTAGTAATAGAACACAAAAGGTTTGTATAAACAGGTATTACTCAACCACTGGTAATGTAACAAACGGTGTGCCTCAGAGATCGGTGTTGGATCCCATACTGTTTCAAATTGTTTTATCGCTGATATGTGTGGACAGGTTGGAAACTGGACAAGCAAGTACGCTGATGATACAAAATTAGCCAGTGTGGTATGTACTCCTGAAGACAAAGCATCAATCCAAGGGGATTTAGAAAAAATCCAAAAATGGACAGACAAATGGGGAATGATGTTCAACTCTGATAAATGCTGTGTCATGCATTTGGGAAATAAACCTCATGAACATACATACAGACAACTAAGGTACAATATCCTTGGGGAGGCTCAACAAGAAAGAGACGTCTGGGTAATAATGAACAACAAAACATCTACAGACCATTATGCCACTCAAATAGCCAAAGATGAACAAATATTGTGGACAATTAGGAGAAATTTTAGGAGTAAAAGTGAGGAAGTTATTATGCTCCTTTACAGAACATATGCTAGGCTTATTCTAAATTATGGGAGTCAAGTTTGGTACCCTCTCAGTAAAGCTGAAATACGCAAAATTGAAAGGCACATCAAGCAGCAAATATGGTGTATAACATCAAACTTTAAGACTTAGCTACATCGATCGTCAAAAGTATCTTAATGTCTTTAGAAACAAGATGAATGAGAGGTGACCTTTTATTGTGTTATGATATTATACAGGATGATTAATCAGCGAACTAGGCCTAGAATTCAAAATGATACACTGGGAACTGGAGGCAATCCTTACCAATCAGACTACAAAATGTATCAATAGAAAGGTTTTTTTTTTTTTTTTTTTTTTTTTTTTTTTACACACACCTAATAGTTAACCTTTGAATAAATTACCCACTGAAATAATAATCAGCAGGGACAAGATAGATTTCAAAACTAGGATAGACAAATATATACTGAGGGTCACAATCTATCATACTACCAATAAAGGGCAGCAGCACTATGAGCTACTGCCTCTTCTGTCCATTACCCACTTAAGTATGCACTTTATTAATAGGGGACTACAGAGCATCTCCAATAGATCAAGGAGCATCTCCAACAGGAATATTGGAGAAACTCTAGTAGGGAGACTAAGGAGCAGCTCCAGTAGGGGACTAAAGGAGCATCTCCAACAGGAGGACACATGGAACAGTTCTAGTAAGGAGACTAAGAGCAGCTCCGTGGTGGGAATAAAGGAACAGCTCTCGTGAGGGGGAGATAAAGGAGCAGTTCCAGTTGGGAGACTAAAGGAGCAGCTGCAATAGGGGAATAAAGGAGTAGCTGTAGTAGGGGAACTAATGGAACCACTCTTGTAGGGGGCCTACATGAGTAGCTCCAGCAGGGGGACTAAAGGAGCATCTCCAACAGGATGACTAATGGATCAGTTCTAGTAGGAAGACTAAAGGAGCAGCTCCAGTAGGGGGGAAATAAAGAAGCAGCTCCAGTGGGGAGGAATAAAGGAGCAGCTCCAGTAGGGGGTCTAATGGAGCAGCTCCAGTTGGGAGACTAAAGGAATAGCTGCAATAGGGGAATAAAGGAGTAGCTCCAGTAGGGGGTCTAAAGGAGCAGCTCCAGCAAGGGGGCTTAAAGAGCAGCCGACTCCTTTGGGAAAACTTAAAAAAAAAAGAATCTCTCTTCAGCTGTTGTTTCATGCATCTTCTAAAGAATTCTATAGTCCTCTCCTCTCCACTATTTATTACTGAAGAAATTTCCTACTGGGGGATCAAAAGGAGCAGCTAAAGTAGGAGAACTGAAAGAGCAAATCCAGCAGGACCACTAGCAGCTCCAGTAAGGGGACTAAAGGAGAAAATCCAGTAGGGACACTAGCAGCTCCAGTAGGTGGACTAAAGGAGCAGCTCTAGTAGGAGGACTAAAGAAGCACCCACAGCAGGGGAACTGAAAGAGCCGCTGCAGTATGGAGACTAAGGGAGCCACTTCAATAGGGAACTAAAGGAGCAGCCTGTCACAAACCCATTCAGTAGGTCAGCCCTCTACTCCCAAAGTGCCAACCTCTGAGTGCAGTCTTGTGAACAGTTTACAGAAACAGGGTAACCCTCCTGGTCTGTTTTGTGGGTTCAAATCAACCTTTGGTCTCAAGTCTTGGAGGGATTCAAACTGTGAACCTCTCGTTAGCGTACCCAATGTACAGGCTCAGATAATTCTGTCTTCGGGGGGCCACATATCTTTGCCTATGGGCACCTAACTAGGTGTACAGAAATGAACCTTAAAGCTATAATAAAAGATCTCAGATTTAAAACGCACCTATTTCCAGTTTGGTATCACCATTCAAGCTTATGTACAGTGTCTGCTTTAACCATATATACTCCACTTGTAAAAGGAAAGAAATCAAAGACAGACCAAGTAGGCTCTAAAATTAGAGTTTTACAAAAATAGATAAAGAATATTAAACCATAAAATGCAGAACTATTATCACAAGACATACAAATCTCTTAAAACAGGTTTTAACAGTACAATTCCTACTACAGTACTTAGATTTGTCTTTCTCTCTAAATATCCGCTTAAAGTGCTCACAGATGTTTCTTTGTCAGAGTCTAGATAGAAGTGTCTCTGAAGGAAAATAGAATAATATTTAAAAGCTGGTTTTCCCTACCTATTTGAATGAGGTCACCTAGCTCCTCCCTGTCAGAATATATAAAAAAATATATATCTATATAAAAACAGGATGTCTTTTCCAAGTATTAAACTCTGCAACCTCAGCATAACTCATGTTCTTCAAATGACTCTCTTTGATCTTATGATAAGCTTCCTCCTTCCAGGACATGAAAGCATCTTTTATGACTTTGCACTAAGACGTCACAACCTGCTCTTCTTCCTTTAAGCATTAAAGTTTATGATTTTCCCTCTTAGCAACTACAGCTATAATTAACTTAGTTAAAGTCTGTAATTAACCTGGGCCTTCCAGGTAACACCTTGTATCTAAAACCTGTTGTGTGTGTCATACTCACATGCTGTTTCAGCATTTCTCAAAAGAGACAGTCCATAACCCATTTTTATATTACAAAAAATTATACAGTGATCAGAACCAGCTGTCCAAGTGTCACACAGCCCGGTAAGGGACTAAATGAGTGGCCCCAATAGGACAGCTAAAAAGAGCAGTTCCAGTACAGAACTAAAGTAGCAGCTCCAGTAGGAAAGATAAATGAGCAACGCTAGTAGTTGACTGAAAGGAGCTGCTCCAGTAAGCGAGTTAAAAGCACAGATCCAGTAGATGGGCTATAGGAGTAATTCCAGAAGGCAAGCTAAAGGAGGAGGCCCAGTGGCCAAGCACAATAAGCTAGAGGAGTGACTCCGGTGAGAGAGCTAAAGGAATGACTCCAGTAGGAGAGCTAGAAGAGCGGCTCCAGAAGTTCAGTTAAGGAGCAGCTCCAGTAGGCAAGGGTTGTCTCAGCCACTCAAAATCAAGGATTTGATGGGACTGGCTTTATAATAATCAGGTTTTGTCTAGTGAGATCCAAATAAGATATCACCATATTGCAACCTCCTGACGCCCATCTGCATATGGAGACATGAGGAACAGAGTTCCTTTTCTGATGCCTGAAGATTCAGCACATCAATGGAAAAAAGTAAATCCAAACCAGGAAATAGGCCATCTTCCCATGAACAAGTATAACAACCCCTTTCCAGGAAGGGAAGAAGGTTGATTACTAGGAATGCCAAAGCTGAGACTGACACATATACTGCAGTCTGGCAGGGGTTATGATTATGTGGGAGGAGCGCAGGAATAAAAAAACAAGGAGTCGTCAGTGTACAGCAGGCCGAGTGAGTCAGTGAGAGTGTGAGAGTGAAACACAGAATTTGCTAGCAGATAAGGACCACTTGGCATACCCAGTATGCCCATTTTTCCCTGTTTATAGTATCACCTCAGATCCTACTTGATCTCTGGCCCATTCACCTACCTCTTCCCTTTCTGTATGATTTCCTTATGCCTATCCCATGCAGTCCTGAACCCCACCACTGTTTTTGCCGCCACCACCTCCACTAGATGACTTCCAGGAATCTATCACTCTTTCTTTGAAAAAGTACTTCTTTACATCTCTTTGAATCTACCCCACCTTCAGCTTATCATGCCCTCTTGTCCATGAGCACCTTTTTTGAGAAAAGACTTCCTCTTGTACCTTGTTTATCCCCCATGAGGTATTTAAACGTCTCTATCATGCCCCCTTTCGGGCATATGACCTTAATCTCTAGAAAGAAGAAGATGGGAGACAAGAAGAGAGCATCTCTATGGGCTGAGCCTCCGCCTCCAGTCAAGTTCTCCCAACTCACTGGGAATCAAATCAGGAGGGTGGGAATCAAGGAAGTTTTCAACCTCAAGAGGAGTATATTAATGGCCTGCTAGCTTAGAATCCATTTTCCTGAAGATTTGCAGAATACCCTGGTGTTGGGGCTAGTTCACATGTGTTCTGGCTCCAGTGAAGACATCAGAACAGCAGAAAGAGTAAACCTTCAGAAAGCCATTAGAAGATGAGCAACCATTAAGGTATGAGAAAGTTAGTTGCTAGGCCGGAGTACTGCATATGATCATTGCTGTGCTAAATGTAGGAAGATGGTTCAGCAGGTCTCATTCGAAGCAATCCTTGTAGTTATGACTTACCTCTGTATAAAGTGTGAGTGTCTTAAAGACCTTAAAGCTGGGGGAAGGATTTCTGTAGTGCCCTTTGATACAGTGCCCTCATACTAAGTGTTTCTTGTGTGGGTCGAACAATCACAGCCATTAAGCCCTTAGGAGCTATGTCAGAGACATTGCAGACCTCTGTGGTTCATGTTCCTAGCACGCAAACAGAGACAGTCTGGAAGTCACTGTCTGAGTGAAAGGATGATAACTTTAGTGTGTGAAAAGTAAGTAGTGGGCACAAATAGGATGATGTTATTGTACATTTGGTTTGAGCCACTGTTTCCCTTTCCACTAGAGATGCCTCCATGATAAGTGGGTAGACTAGGCACTGAGCTGTTATATTCACCCTGACATACTGTAGATGAAGAGCTGGACTGGTACAGTCCCCCCCCCTTACATACTGCAGATGAGCTGAGCTAGCTGTCCTCACATATTGCAGAAGAGGAGCTGAGCTGGTATTGTCGCTCTTGCATATTGTAGGTGAGGAACTGAGCTGGTATAGTCATCCTCACATACTGTAGACGAGGAGCTGATCTGATATAGTTACCCCTCACATATTGTAGATTGAGAAGATGAGCTGGTATAGTCTCTCACAGATTGTAGACACGAACTAATCTGATATCGTCATCCTCAAATGCTGTATACGAAGAGCTGAGCTGGTGTAGTCACTGTCACACACTATATACGAAGAGCTGAGCTGGCATAGTCACCCTCACATATTGTAGGCAAGGAGCTGATCTGATATAGTTGACCTTGTTGCCAGATAGGCCTACATTCTTTATTTAGGTTCCTATTGTATGTACTGTAATGTACTTTAGAGTTAAGATACTGTCTCTCTAACCTTTAGGCTGCTGACAGAATTAGAACGTATAGGAATTTTGGACTGATGTATCATTCCATGGCCCTGCAAGGGTTCAAAGGCTTTTAAGAGTAAATACAAAATAGTCAGAATTTCTGTAACAGCTAGGTGGGTCTGGTAAGTCTCCAGATAAGGTACCAACGCTTTTATGACCCAAAACATCAGGGGTGACATACTTGACTACAATAGACCTGCCAAAGGGGTACTGGCAGGTGAAACTGACCAACAAGGCTAGGGAAAGGTCAGCATTCATCACCCCAATTGGCCTGTTCAAGTTCAAGGTCATGCCCTTTGGGATGAAGAATGCACCTGCTACATTCCAGCAGTTGTTAAATCAGGTGTTACAGGATACACAGGACTTTGCAGTTGCCTACCTGGATGATATTGCTATCTTTAGCAATAGCTGGGAGAAACACCTGATGCACCTGAGGGAGGTGTTGGGCCAAATGCAGGCCACAGGTCTGACTATTAAGGCAGAAAAGTGTCAGGTGGCCATGGCAGAAGTTGCTTATTTGGGACATGTGGTGGGGCAAAGCCAACTCCACCCAAACCAAGCAAAAATAGAGGCGATTGCATCATGACCCACACTTGAAACCCAGAGACAAGTCAGGAGCTTTCTTGGGACAGCAGATCCAGAGACAAATGATTTGATACCTTTTATTGGACCAACATGGATGTTACACAAAAGAACAAAGTGCTCTAGCTTTTGAACCAACCAGGTCCTTCTTCAGAAGTTTTATGGCCACACAACATTTTTTTGGGACAGAAGGCCATTATAGAAAATTTGTTCCCAACTACAGCTCCCTGTCCGATCCTTTACCTGGATTGCTGACCAAGAAGAAGTCTAGGAGGTTAAAATGGGATGCAGACTGTGAGCAGATCTTCACACAGCTGAAAACCTCACTGTGTAGGGCTCCAGTGCTGGCTAGCCCAGACTACAACAGGCCATTTGTGCTGCAGATGGATGCATCAGATGTGGGAATAGGGGCAGTCATCAGCCAAGCATCCAATCAGGGGGAGAGAGCATCCCATTGTATACTTAAGCAAGAAGCTGCTTCCACGGGAACAAGTCTATGCAACAGTAGAAAAGGAATGTCTCACCTTAGTTTGGGCATTAAAAAAACTTGAACCATACTTTTACGAGAGGCATTTAACATCTAAACGTATCACAACCCGTTAGTATGGTTGGGTCAAATTGGGAAAACAAATGGAAAACTTCTGAGATGGAGTATTGCCTTGCAGGCTTATGATATGGAAATTTCACATAGGCCTGGGTCGAAGTATGGGAACACAGATGGCCTATCTCACATACTGCATCTATAACAGAACAGGGAAGAACTGCCTCCAATAGTGGCATGTTCACCCCAGGTTCCATTTTAGGAGGGAGAAATGTCACCAGATAGGCCTATATATTTTTATTTAGGTTCCTATTGTATGTGCTGTAATGTACTTTAGAGTTAAGACACTGTCTCTTTAAAAGGAATTTAAGAGTAAATACAAAATAGCCAGAATTTCTGTAACAGCTTGGGTAGGTCTGGTAAGTCTCCAGATAAGGGACCAACAGTTTTATGACCCAAAAAGTCATAGACTATTAGATAAAACTTGGCATGTAGTTTCCAATAACAGGGAAAAGGTAACAGAATGGCCTAGGAGTCAGTGGTCAAGCCAAATGCATGGACCAGATGTTACTGGGGTTGACTTGAAACCTGACATGGAACCACAGTGACACCTGCAGGAAAAAGTAAACTGTTGCACCCCATCCCAGAGGAGAGAGGAAGTGGATGGCGCTTGGAAATTATCAGACTTTATCTAATAGACCCATGGTGAACATCAGGGCAATTGTGCAGTTTTAGCTTGGAGTCAAGAGTCTGAGCACTTGGAGAATCTCAGAGCTAAGAAAAACTTAGCAAGCTGGTATATATTTTTACAAAAAGTATATGTGTAGGCCTGGAGAAACCTCTGAAACCAGACCTGAGTGTGTGGAAATTAGACCTTTCACATACTGGACAGAAAATTCTGATTTTAAGTCAGAATATTGGAAACCAAGACTTTTCACCAAGGAAGCACCTGGAGTCTTTTTAAAAGGAAATTCAGAGAACTGCTTGGATCAAAGACTTGCTACAAGCTCTGTTGTAATTAACTTTCACCTACAGGAGAGAACTCATCTCTACAAGGACATTTAATCTCTCTGGACTCTAACATCAGAATAAGGTATAGTTTAGAACAACAGTATCTAGTGTTTTCTGTAAACCATCCAGTGTTATTTTTGATATTGTCTGCTGTTCAAGCAGCTTCCCAAATTGTAGAATGTACTGTGCTTTTTTTTTAAGTAGACTTTATGCTTTCCTTATCAAATCTGCTTGGGGACTGATTGAGTGATCTAATTTTTAACAGAAGAGTTTTGCAAAGACTATGTGCCTTGATAATGAAGATAGTGACCACTCGGCTATCCTAAAAAACTACTTAGGCAAGAGGCTGCCAGTGGCAGTGGTGGGATTCAAACCCTGAACATAGTACAGAGTCAATGGAACTCAAAACTATAATTTCCACCCTTCCACTGAGAAAAGGAAGGTTGGTGATTCTTTCTGAGCCCTACAATTGCTCACGAGTTCTGTAAAAAGGGGGATCCTCTCTGCAAACAGGAGGCCCTACTGTGCCTTGGGGCGGGCTCGTGACAGCCCTCATATTGCAAACAAGGAGCTGAGCTGTTACAGTTGCCCCTCATGCAGTATATTATAGACAAATCTGAACTGCTAAAATTGCCCTCACGTGTTGTAGAGAAGGGTCTCAGCTGATACTGTTGCCATTAAATAGTGTAGGCAAAGTGCTGAGCTGTTAGTTGTCCTCACATATTGTAGATAAACTGGACTGTTATAGTTGCCCCCACATAAGGTGGCCAAGGAACTGAGCTGATACAGTCACCCTCACATATTACAGATGAGAAGCTGGGCTGGTATAGACCCCCTCACGTACTGTAGATGAGGAACTGATCTAGTGTAGTCTCCCTCACCTATTGTATATAAAAAGTTGTGCTGGTATAGTCACCCTCACATATTGTAGACAAGAAGCTAAGCTGGTATAGTCACCCTCACATGTGATAAACAAGGACCTGAGCTGTCATAGTCTTCTTCACATATTGTAGGCAAACAGCTGAGCTATTCTAGTCACCCTCATATACTGTAGATGATCCAAGTGGTTACAGTTGCCCTCGCATATTGTAGATAAGGAGCTGAGCTGAACATCACTCACAAACACTGGGATGTTCTTAAAAGGGATAAGGCATTGGAAGCTTTTGTTAACTTACTACCTAGAATGACACACTGGAGAGCAAGCTTGTGCATAGCAAACAACCACCTGTTGACACTAATAGAACAAGGCAGTATAACGCAGTGTTTTAAGGCTCTGAGCTGCAAATATGGAGACCTGGGTTTGAATCCCAGAGCCCCCACTTGCATACTGAGTGACCCTGAGCAAGTCGCTTAATTTCCTTGTGCTCCCAGGTCACACCTGTAAACATGCTTTCAGCTTAGTCTCTCTCTCCTGGTTAAAAAAAAAAAAAAAGTACAGCAAAGGAGGCTATCCCTGTAAACACTGCACTTACTGTAATGTGATAAATCAGACCAACACTTTTCTAAATCCAAAAATTGGCAAGCAGTATGAGATCAGGAATTTCAGAACATGCCAAATGAGTGGTGTGATATATTCTGCAACTTAAAAATGGGGACCGTATGTACGTAAAACTATAAGAAAGGTTTGCATTAGAGTGGAGGAACACTGCAGAGCAATTGGCAATAAAGGCATAACATATGCCACTGCTCAGCACATACAGCCTATACACAGCAAGGGATCCAGGGGCGGGTGGGTTTACTTTCAGAGGGATCAAGAAGGTATGACCCAAACGTAGGTGGGGAGGAGGTGATTTTAATAGGAAATTCCTACAATGGGAGCCATTCTAGATTTCACTTTGGGGGCAGATGAGCGGCCAGACCTTAACCATGGATTTGACCTGGCACCATTTTTCAAAGCCAAATAATATTCAGAGCGGTAAAAGTATAGTAACGTCTTTGATAGCATTCCTAACTGATGCTGCTTTTTATTTCCTGTCTCTCCAGAAATATACTCTGCATGAAAATTGCAGATGCTAAATGAGGTTTGTTGTGCCACATATATGAAGCCTTTGGCAAAATGGACAATAAAGAATGCCTTTTTTGAGCAGCATAATCTGTGTACCACTGTGATCTTTATGGTTCAGCTCGACATCTATTCTAATAGGTATACACCTGCCAGTAATTGCAGGAGATTGAAATTGTTTAAGCAAGTCATAGCTGGTAGTGTGTGTTTTTAAGTTTCGTATTACTTATGGTTTTCAGTACTGACAGAGTATAGTTTGCACTTGGCACTTTTGTACTGTAATATAATACTGTTAGTATAAGAATGCACTTTACCATGGGGGGGCCTTATAAATTAGTGAGTTGGAATATAAAAGGGGCTCAGAGTAAACAGAAGAGGGGTATGGTTATTAATCATGTTGCCCAATTAAGAGCGGACATTGCCTGCCTGCAGGAGACACACATGCCCAGAGATAATATTTCTTTTTTTAAACGAAGTTGGGTGGGGCAAGTGTATGGCTCGGTAAGTCCACTAAACTGGGCTGGCACTATTATTCTGATAGCCAAACATGTGCCATTTAGTAAATCACAAGAGAGTTCTGATCCAGAGGGACACTACAGTATTATACAGGGCACATTGGCCTTAGTCCCAGTGTTAATAGGGTAAATTTACGGACCAAACGTAGATCCGCCTTCTTTCTTCACCCAGTTGTTAACAAGGGTGGTATCTAACCCGCCTATTCTAACTTTTCTGGGTGGAGACTGGAATCTGGTCCCGAGAGTGGACATTGACCGCTCAGATAGTAGAAAATGTGGGCTTTCGCCAGCACAGCATGCCTTCAGGGAGCTCCTGACGGGAGCTGGGGTAATAGATGTGTGGCGAACTCTGCAACCAGATGAAAAACAATTCACATATTACTCCCCGCCGCATGGCACCTATTCTAGAATAGATTATTGGCTGGTAAGCTCCTCTTCCCTGCCTAGTATTATCGATGTATCCATTTATTCGAGGGTACTTTCTGACCACTCTCCGGTTGGTATATCCTTTATTTTGGGGTCTAGAACAAGGAGGTGCTCCTTGTGGCGCCTTAATACACAATTGCTTAAGAATCCCGAAATTTTAACTTCTACACAGGCCTTTATTAAGGGATTTATGAACGTGAATTTGGGGACTGTGGCTAGGACTGATACAGTGTGGGCTGCCCTCAAATGTGCCATCAGGGGTAACTTTATACGAATAGCATCCACACGAGCTCGGGAAAATAGATTGAAAATGGATTCTATATTAGAAGGAATACAGCAGTTGGAACATAATATTAGTAAGTCATCACCACCAGGAGATTGGGTCAGGTTACATCGCCTTCAAGCGTCCTATTATGATATGATGGCGCAGAAGGCAGAATTGGCTATTCATAATACCAAACTGAGATACTTGGAGTCAGGGGAACGGGCAGGGAAGCAGATTAAGGCAAATTGAAATGGCTAAATCCATTTTGAGTTTGAGATCTCCACAAGATGGCTGTATTATCTCCCACCCTCAAGAGATAGCATCTATCTTTGGGAATTTCTATAAAGATCTCTACTCAGCCGATGATCCTCTGCAAGTAACCGATAGTGAAATTGAGGATTATCTCCACTTAGCTAATCTTCTCCTTATACCGCCAGGAATGGTAGATCAGCTTGGCGCTTTAGTTACATTAACTGAAGTGGAAACTGCTATTGCTCAGTTTCCCTTAGACAAGGCCCCCGGTCCAGATGGCCCATCCAATAACTTGTACAAGGCTTGTCTTCCACTACTCTCCCCATTGCTGAGAGATGTGTATAACTTGTGGTTCCATAAAGGAATAAAAGATCCTAGCTTTCTAGAGGCAATCATTACAGTCATTCCTAAACCTAATAGAGATCCATTGTGCCCTGGGAGTTATAGACCGATTTCGTTGCTAAATTCGGATGTTAAAATATTGGCAAAAATCCTTGCTAACTGACTTGCCCCCATGCTAGGGAGTATTATTAGCAACGAACAAGTGGGTTTTATGACGGGGCGTTTAGCTGGAGATCATATGCGTAAACTCATGCGCCTGATGCAGAGGGCCAAAGAATCGGGAATCCCATCAGTGCTGGTTTCCCTTGATGCTGAAAAAGCATTTGACAGGGTTTCCTGGCGCTTTCTGTTTGCTACTCTTAAGCAGTTTGGTATGCCCGCCTCTTTCCTCACCTGGGTTAAAATTCTATATATCATTCCAACAGTGAGGGTGTGGTGTAACAGGTACCTGTCTCATGCCTTTCCTCTGGAGAAGAGCACTCGACAGGGTTGCTCCTCATCTCCTCTCTTGTTTAATTGTTATCTGGAGCCATTAACTCAGATGCTTGTATCTAAAACAGCTTTAAAAGGAATTCAATTATATGGGGAGAGATTTGTTTTATCGACATATGCAGATGATATACTGCTACACCTGGAGGAACCAGAAACATCATTACCAGCCTTTTTGGAGGAAATTAACAGATTCGCTAAAGTTTCAGCTTATAAGCTTAATTTATCCAAGACCAAGGTGTTCCCACTGAATTGTAGAGTTACTAAAACCAGTATCTTGGAATCGGGCCTTTCCTGGGAGTATCGAACCCTCACCTATTTGGGGATAAAGATTTCCCGAGGGATCTCCTCTATGTTCAAGGATAATTTGGCTGTGCTAGTACAAACCTTGCAAGCAGACCTGAATAGGTGGAGTGAGCCCCCTATGACGTTATTGGGACGCAGTAATATATATTGAAAATGAATGTTTTACCGAGGCTTTTATATCCGCTAGGAATGATTGGTCTTTATATTCCCAGGAAATGGGTTACAAACTTGCAGAGAATGTTTAGTAACTTTCACTGGAAGAAGAAACCTCCCAAACGAGCGTTTCACAAATTAACTGCTCCTAAGTTGCAGGGAGGACTAGCTCTTCCTTCTCTGTTTACTTTTATGGGGCACAACACCTTAATAAAATAGTCCTGTGGTGCCAGGCAGATTCATTAGTCGATAGTGGCAGGTACTTCCCGGTATGGTTAAATATTGAAGGTAAGGCAGCGAGGAGTGTTAATAGTTCCCTGGCCGCTCTCGTGTATGTAAAATTTCCAAGCTTGATAGGTCACTTAGATCCACTCCTATAGCTTGGTCTCTTAAAGCATTGCATCAAATTCTGCAGTACTACTAGATAAATTGGCATGGGTCTCCCCATCAACCTTTAGTTTGTAATCCACAGGTTTTAATTGATAGACGCCCCATTACACCCTCTTTTCTTCCACAGCTTAAACACTGCACATTGGCTAATCTTCTACAAAATAATATGGTGGCCCCCTTTCAAACTTGGCAGACGTGCTTCCACCTAAGTTCTAAAGACTTTAAGTATCTGCAAGTTAAAAGTGCATTAGCAGAATTCAATAATAAGGGAAGTTGGTCTGATCAATCGACTGAGGGACTGCAACAAATTTTACAGAGTACAGAAACTGCCCATGCAGTCTCAAGGATTTACAAGCAACTCCAAGTGTTGGACCATAATCTTCCCACTGGAGTTTTTTGTTATTGGGTGCATGAGCTTTCTTTGCCGACTGAGGTGGAGTTTTGGAAGAAAATTTGGTGCACGAATTATAAACATATCAAACAAGATAGATTGCGCCTTGTGCAATTTCAAATTATGTATGATATGTATTTTACAACACTAAAATTGTATAACGAGGTCTGCAGTCTCCCTGCCTGTTTCAGATGTGTTGAACTCAGGGCTCTCTCTATCATATGTTATGGGAATGCCCTGGTACGCAGGTTTTCTGGAGATCTATCAAACAAAAGTTGGATCCTGTACTAGGGTTGGATACCTTATTCACTCCCAAAGCCTGTATTTTAGCAATATTTCCACCGGGAACCCTGGTGATATGGCAGGCTCATATCACACTAATTGCGGCCATAGCTAAATTAGCAATGCTGAGTCACTAGAAGGAGGATACTCTTCCTGCAATTTTAGAGTGGTATCGGGAGATCCTGCTTGCCATCCAAGTAGAAAAGCATATTGCCACTGTAAGACAGAGAGCACAATATTACCAGACTACCTGGGAGCCCCTTATGACTTTACTTTCCCTATGAAATTTAGGATAGCTTGTTATAATTATCCCACTACACTGCTGTGGTGTATGGGAGTCAAGTAGTCTTTACCTTTATATGATTTGGTACAAAATTTCTTTAGTGGCTTACCCTCGTCCCTTTTTCCCTCCCTACGTTTTTTATATGCAGGTTTTCTTAGTTGTGACAGTGGAGCTTTGGGGGTGAGAGGAGTATAGAAGGGATGGTGGGGGAGGTTTTGTTAGAGAGGAGAATGGTTTTATGTTGAATCACTTAATGAGGGATACAGTTGAAACACCGGATAGATTATGTCTGACTATTCTTTATTGTATTCTTGTACTGTTGTTATTATGATGTATATGATGGAAAATAATAAAGTATACTAAATTAAAAAAAAAAAGAATGCACTTTACATCATGAGTGGTATATCTGGCACCTAGTGATAAGTTCTAGTTCTAAGCATACTGTCTCATCAATGAAGTCAGTACAAACTGATGCCATCACTTAGGTGCCATGCCTTTGAAAAAGCACAGACCATGTGAAATGCATTAGGTGTTTTTCTGCTGGAGCTGTTTAACTATTTTTCTACCTTGGCTACTTAAGAAAAAATTACTCACCTTAGTAATGTTGTTTCTTCTAATGGAGTCTTGCTGTATTCTGACATATTGCAGTGATGTCCAACCTTTGAACTGCCCCGGAGATGAAAGAGTTAACTTTCCATGCCAGGCATGGAACGCTGAGCTCGAGCTCGGTTGAGACTCTGTCTGTTGCTGTTTGAACTCAAACCATCAGATCTGTACGAGCTATACTCACTGGGTGTCCTGTGTGGAAACTGTAAACTTACACTAGCCAACTGGCTACTAAATATAATAAAAGATTTTTTGGTCCCAAAACAAAGACTCAAGTCAGGAAACCCAAAAAATAAAACAAAACACAACACCCACACACCCAAACTAAAGGGGTGAGAAAAGAAGGGGTGGGGGCACCTCCCGAGTGCCAACACTGCTACTGCCCACCCACATCCCACAAACCAAGGTTCTGAGAGGGGAGGCGGGAGGTCAGAATACAGCAAGACTCCATTAGACGAAACAACATTACTAAGGTGAGCAATTTTTTCTTCAAACAACATGAAGTCTTGCTGTATTCTGACATATTGCAGACTACCAAGCAGTACCTCCATGGAGGAGGGACAGAACCTACTTAGAAATAGGCTCTGAAGCACTGCTGTGCCAAACCGAGCATCACTCCTAGCCTGGATATCCAGAGAGTAATGCTTGGTAAAAGTGTGTACTGTTTTCCAGGTGGCTGCTTGACAAATCTCTAAGATAGGAATATCCCTGGCAGCAGCCAGGGAAGCAGCTGTACCTCTGGTAGAGTGAGCCCTCAGGCCTGAGGGTAGGATCCTACCTAGTTTTTCGTAGCAAAATTGAATGCAAGAGACAATCCACCTGGCAATAGATCTCTTAGTGGCAGGTTTTCCCTTACCAACCTCACCATAAGTGAGGAACAGTTGAAGGGAGTCAAACCTGTGACCCTTGGTGCATTCTATGTAGTAACTAAGGGCCCTTTTCACATCCAAACTGTGCAGCCTCCTCTCCCCAGAGGAGGAATGGTCAGTGTAGAAAACAGGAAGAGACATAGACTGGTTAAGGTGGAAATCTGAAACCACCTTAGGCAAAAACTTCCTATTAGTCCTGAGGACCACTTTATCTCTATGGAAAGAGATAAAATCAGGCTCCACTGACAGGGCCTGTAACTCACTTATGCTGGCAGAAGTGATGGCCTAAGAAAACAGTTTTCCAAGTCAAGTACTTAAGCTCTGCTGAGGACAAAGGCTCAAAGGGGTTGCATAAGCTGAGCAATGCAAACATTAAGGTCCCAAGCAGGGCAGGGTCCCTGAAGGGAGGATTGGTATGAAGCAATCCCTTGAAAATTTAGAAAATACAGGATGAGCTGAAAGGGAAGAATGCTTACCTGCTGAGAGGAAGGCAGAGACAGCTGCCAGATGCACTTTAGTGTAGCTGGTCTGAGTCCCAAGCTATTAAGATGAACCATATAGTCAAGGACTGTGGGCAGGCCAGCAGACTCTGGAGAAATATGCTTCCCAGAGCACCATATAGAAAATCTTTTCCACTTGGAGTTGTAAGTGTTTCTGGTGGAAGGCTTCCAAGAAGCCTTTAAGATATCAGAACACCTTGAGAGAGGTGCAAATCAGCAAACTCCTAACTCTTCAAGAGCCAGGCCTTGAGATTGAGAGATTTGAGATTCGGATACCAAGCCCTCCCCTGAGCACATGTTAACAGGTTGTAATTCCTGGGAAGAGACAGGGGAAGGTGGACTGCTAAGGACAACAAGAGAGGGTACCAAGGCTGTCTGGCCCAGTCTGGAGCAATCAGAATCACCTTGCAGGGTTGAGACCTGATTTTGACTAGCACCTTGAACAGGAGAGGGAAGGGGGGAAGCATACAGGAACTTCCCTTCCCAATTGAGAACTAGGGCATCCAGGGGGACTGAGCCCAACACTGGGGGCCTGCAGCAAAAGAGAGGAAGTTGGTGATTGTCTGGGGCTGCAAAATGATCTATCTGTGGGGTGCCCCATCTGGAGAAGATCACCTTCAAAACCAGGGGATCCAGGGACCATTCGTGATGGCCCTGAGATATCCTGCTAAAGCATCTGCCAGGACATTGTCCTTGCCTGGGAGGTGTACTGCTGTAAGAGAGGTATTCAGGGAATAGGCCAGAGACCATAACTTCATTACCTCTGTGCACAAGGCCATAGACCAAGTGCCCCCTTGCTTGTTGATATACCACATTGTGGTGGTATTGTCTGTCCTGATCTGAACTACTTTGTTCTGAACAGACTTGGAAAAAGCTTGAAGTGCTAGAAACACTGCTCTGAGTTCTAATAGATTGATGTGAAGCAGAGATTCCTGAGGAGACCACAACCCTTGGGTGGTCAGGTCCCCCAAGTGGGCTCCCCACCCCAAGAGGGAGGCATCTGTAGTAAGGATTAGAGAATGAGACTGAGTGACAAAAGGAACTCCCTGTCTTAGATTGTCCTGATCCTGCCACCACTGTAACGCCTGGATCAGGGTTCGAGTCACTGGGATTAGTTTGGTCAGAGGATCCTTTTTCTGAGACCAGAAGGCTCTCAAGTGGAACTGAATGTCCCTCATTTGGAATCTTGCTCCCTGAACCACTGCTGTAGAGGCAGCCATATGTCCCAGGAGCTGCAGAAAATGCCTTGCTGGTCGAGACACCTGGAGGGTGAATGAAGAGGCCAGTGAGATAAGGGTTCTTGCCCTGTACAGAGGAAGAAAGGCTCTTACCTTTACTGTATCCAGCTCTGCCCCTATGAAGGTGAGGAGCTGCACAGGCTCTTGAACCAACTTTGAAAGATTCAGAAGAAAACCTACAGAAGTGAGCAGTTGCTGAGTTATCTGTAGGTGTAACTTGACTTGGTCTGGAGACTGGCCTACTATGAGCCAGTCCAGGTATGGAAAGATAGAGATCCTTTTTCTCCTTAGGAAGGCAACTACTACTGTCAGGCATTTTGTGAACACCCTTGGAGCAGAAGTTAGGCCAAAGGGCATTGCTCTGAATTGGTAATGGCCTGAGGGCAACTCGAACCTGAGGTACTTTCGGTGGGAGCTTCTGATGAGAATATGGAAATAGGCATCCTTGAGGTCCAGGGAAACTAGCCAGTCCCCTGGCCTTAGAGAGGGTAGAATTATTTCCAGAGTCACCATTTTGAACTTTGGCTTTAAAAGGTGCTTGTTTAAATATCTGAGATCCGGGATGGGCCGCCATTCTTCTGTCTTTTTGGGGGTTAGGAAGTACCTGGAGTACAATCCTTTTCCTTTGTGTAGGGATGGAACCTTCTCTATGGCTCTCAGAGCCAAGAGGGAAGTGACCTCTGCCTCTAAGGCAAGTGCCTCTGAAGGATTTGCAGGTGGAAAGGATCTGGTTCTCATCTTTGGAAATTTTTTGAAGCTGAGAACCAGTCCCTGGCTTACTACTTCCAGGACCCATTTGTCTGATGTTAAAGACATCCAGTCCTGGTTAAAGTAAGGCAGCCTGCCCCCTACAGGTGGTGGAGAATCGGCCCTGGCAAACCCACCAGGGTGCCTGTTTGGCAGAGGCTTTAGGCTGAGGGGTGGAAGCAGACCTGCTTGTACCCCGTCTGCCTCTCCCTCTGAAGAACCCCCTTTGAGCATAAGCAGAAGAGGAGGCCTGGGCTTGGTAGAAAGGCCTATGAAAAGGCTTGCCCCTGCCCCTGGAATGCTGCCTCTGGGGAGTGGCTTGCCTTTCCTTGGCCTGAGCACTCCTATAGGTGGTCCTGTATTCATCCATTTTCTTCATGTAGATCTCTGTTTGCTCCCCAAACAGAGAATTACCCACAACAGGAAAATCCATGGCCTTAGTCTGGGTATCCTGAGACAGGCTAGTACATCTGATCCAAGCCGTCCTACGAAGGGCCACAGATGTAGCCATGACTCTAGATGAAACATCATTGGTGTCCACTGCAGCATGAAATTTCACCTTGGATGCCTCAATACCATCCGCAGCCACCTGCTCCAGCTCCTTGGCAAGCTGGCCAGGGACCTGTTTAGCTAAAGCCATTACAGTGTCCCATCTAGATTTCTGATATCTTTTATTTTTATTTTATTTTTTTATTTTTTATTTAGTTTTTGTTGACCGGGTAAGTGCACTAGACAAATCCTGCCTATTTTCAGGCACGACCCGGGGGAGGGGGATACAGATGAATGCCAACTGACCTTGAACCAGATTAAGCTGTTGGTGGTATTTTTAGTGAATGAGGGAAATTTGGCCAGGACACCGTGGAAATTCCCCTACTCTTTTCGATAAGTGCCATGGGATCTTTAACATCCACCTGAACTACCACCAATCCAGGCAGATGGGACCTCGGTTTAACATCTCATCCGAAGGACGGCACCTCAGAAGTGCAGCACCTCTCATGCTGCACTACAGTGTCAGTACTGGGATATTAACTCAGTGCCAGATGTGGGAACTGAACCCACAGTCCTCTGATCTCCCGGCCTCAGAGGTGAGTGTGCTACCTACTGAGCTATCTAACTGTATAGGCCATATAATTAGCCTGCCTGAGTCCCAAGGATGCTGCCATGTACTGTTTCTTTGCCATGGCATCAATCCTCCTGGAGTCCTTATCTGGGGGTGTGAAGCCAAGGGTATATTTGCCTTATCACAGGCAGCAGCCTGCACTACCCCAACATGGCTGCATTGCTGGGTAAGGAACTCCGTATCTGAGCCTGAGAGAGTATACCTCTTGTCCATTCTCTTGTCCACAGGAGGTATAGAATTAGGAGTCTTTAAAAATGTTATTGTCTGTTTCCCAAAGGACTTATGAAGGGGGAATAGACAGCCTCCTGGACTCTGGGATATCCATCATTTCAACATAGTCAGGCTCCTCCTGGTCGTCCACAGCTTCTTCCATAGGAAGCTGAAGAGTTTCAGCCACTTTTTTGTAGAACATAAAATGGGAAGGGGACTCAGAAAGCCTAGGAGGAGAAACCCCTGAAGGTCTGTCTGGGGAGATGTCCGGGTCAATAGGCACATCCAGACTTTCATAATCACCATCACTATCCTCATACTCTCCTTCCTTCTCCTCCGGTTCATAAAAATCTTCTAAATTATAATCTGGAACTGGGGGAACCGACCGAACCAAGCCCCTTCCTGATGGTGCCGGTTCGGTCGGAACCGGGGTTAGCGACTGAACAATCCTTATCGCTTTGGCTATTTCATCAGCGGTCGGAGAAAGAATTTGTGGATCCGCACCGGCTGATTTATCCCTTCTTTTTCTTTTAACCAGAACCGACTCCTCGAGTCGGTTCTCCTTGCCGAAGAAGTTTCACCCTGGTCAGAGGGCACTCCTTCTGGTTCGGTTGGAACCGAACCGGGCTGGCCATCCAGGTCAGCGGACTTCTTGGCCTCCTTTTCCCTGAGCCTACCAACTCTCTTTTCCAGGGTAGCTGCAGGAAAATTCTTGCAAATCTGGCAGTTTGAATCAAGGTGGTCAAACCCCAGACAATAAACACAGGTGGAGTGGGGATCAGCCTTAGCAAAGGCTTCCCCACACACACTACAGTGTTGAAACCCAGTGGGCCCGGTTTTTCTTTTGGGTTTCTCAGACATGGCCAGTCCTAACAAACTTACCCTTTTCGGCAATCCACCAGGCAAGACACTTATCGGTTCCTGACTGTGTTACAGGTCGTGGAAAAACCATAATGAAAATCCGTTTTTTAGAACCGATAAGGACCAGTTACCACACTCTAAAAGTAGAATAACACAGAAGAACAAGAAAGTAAATCTATCTAGTACTCACGATACCACAGACAGAGACTGAATCGACAGGTTAACGGATTAAATTCAGTCGAAAACCGAGAAAAATGGCACTTTAACCAACAAACTTGAACCGAGCAAAGGAGAAATCTCCGGAGCGACTGTTCAGTGAGGCGGAGTAAAGAATCTGACGGTTTGAGTTCAAACAGCAACAGACAGAGTCTCAACCGAGCTCGAGCTCAGCGTTCCATGCCTGGCATGGAAAGTTAACTCTTTCATCTCCGGAGCAGTTCAAAGGTTGGACATCACTGCAATATGTCAGAATACAGCAAGACTTCATGTTGCTTGAATAAAGTGTTTCAGCTTACACTATGAGTGCAGTGGTCTTTTCAGTGGCAAATGCCATGATTTTCTTGCTCTTATGTACTGTAGACAAAGAGCGGAGCTAGCTGTTATAGTTGGTTTTATATATTGTAGGCAAACAGCTGAGCTGTTATACTTGTCCTTATCAAGTGTAGGTTAGGAGAAAAGCTAGTATAGTCACCCTGATTGTAGACAGGCAGCTTAGTTGGTATAGTCGCTCTCTCATATTGTATATGAAGAGATCAGCTGGTACAGTTACCCTCACATATTGTAGATGAGGAACTCAGCTAATATAGTCACCCTTACATATTATATATGAAGACCTAAGCTAGTACAGTCACCCTCACATATTGTAGACAAAGAGATGAGTGATTATAGTCGCCCTCATATATACTAGACAATTAGCTGAGCTGTTGTAGTTGCCCTCATACCATAATTCACCATTTTGAAGCCACCCCATTTAGAAGCCACCCTGAATAAAAGCCGTACATGAAAAAAAGTGTACTAATAGAAGCCACCCTAACTTGATGCTGCTGCAGGGGCAGCTTGACTACTGTGAAATAATCAGTCCATTTCATATTTAGTACAGTACATTTGTATACTGTCCCTCCATGCTTTGCCAATAGAAGTAAGCTGCAACATTTAAACAGTTGCACACTAAATCAATACCGACAATTTCTTCAACTGACTGTCCTCCTCTGCATTCTCCAGTCAGCGTTTCCGGGACCACATGGGCTACTCTTAGTGCCAGTCAGTGAAACATGTTGTGAAGCACATCATGAAGGAACAGACAATCAGCAGTAGCAAATAATTACAATTAATGATAAATTAAATTGTTTTCTTTACTACGTTCTGTTCAGACTTAAGCGTTTAGGCTAAGACAACTACCGGTATGAGAAACTAACACCAATCGCGTGGTAAAACTGAAGAGTCAATTCTGTGAAAAGCTGAAAAATCATACTTCTGATGGTTGGCTGGCAGCTTATCAATTTAAGCCATCCCCCTGAATAGTAACCATCCCCATTTAGAAGCTGCGGCTCAAAATGGAAAAATATTATAGAAGCCACAGCTTCTAAATGGTGAAATATGATATATTGTATATGAAGAGCTGAGCTGGTTTAGTCACCCTCATATTTTAGACAAACAGGTGAGCTGCTATAGTCACTCTCATATACTGTAGATGAGCTGAGCTGTTACAGTTGCCCTCACATATTATAGACAATTAGCTGAGCTGTTATAGTTGCCCTCATATATTGTATTATAGGTAGAGAGAGCACTCCCGACCAATTGGTCCTTTCTTCTGTGTGTGAGACACTCTTATTCCATGAAGTGTGTCTCACGCGCAGATGCCTAGGAAACAGGCACGTTCTGAGATAGTTTTTTTTTTTTTTTTTTAAATAATACATTACTGATCAAGCTTCATCAATAATATATTAATATGTCCCCGGAGCCACTCATTGCTGTGTAGAGTGGTTTCACTCATTCAACGAGTCACAACAGCTCAGCTTCCTTGCTGCTCCCACTCCAACCGAACACATGTGAAACCACTCTTATACAGCAACAAGTGGCTCCAGGGTGGAAGACTAAGTTTATTGGCAAAGGCACCTAGCTTCGCCTGAGATCTTTTCTTATAGGTTTGCTTGTAAGGACAGAGCAAGGAATAACATTATCAGAACAAGGAAAAAGATTAAGGCTTCTTTTGACTAGGCAGATTTACTGTGTGTTATTTTCTTTTGTGCTCACAGGGTTTGTTATTGTTTTTACTTACATTTTACTGCTGTAATCTTCTCTGATTCAAATTGTTGTTCCAGGCTATGTGACACTCTGCCCCCTGCTTAATATTATATTTATAAATTGTGATATAAATATATGGTATGTGAAGATCTGCTTAAACAAAAAAAAAAAGGCTGGCTGCTGCAGTGAGTGACCTTTGACCTCAAAATGTCAGTGTCCTGAAAGCAGCAGGATGTTATAAACAGACCAGGAAACCTAATTAAACTAAAAACTCAATACAACCTAAAGCCTTCCTTCCAGAGGGACAGTTTATTACCTTTTATAACTTGCTCCTGCTTTTGAAGTTGGTTCCCATGTACGCATTTATGACATAGCAGGAAGGGAAGTAATTTGGCTGATTCCTGTAGGTTTTCTCACCTAGCCTAGAATTAGTGACATGATTGTGAAGCATCAAAGGGGATGTTTTGATCAAAGATTGTCATATTTGGGAAATGGCTAGTTGCTGATTTTTCACAGTAATAACATACATCCTTCTGGATAATTATGTTAAGAAGAAAAAACTAGGAGGATCTAACTGTGACCTCACCAAAAGGGGTGGAGAGATGGATTCTGAAATGGGCATGCATCAGAGGGAAACATGGCATATTATTTTGGACTCAAGAGCTACACAATTTTCTGGACTTAAGAAAGCACTTAAGGGTAACACATCTAGATAGGCAAGAACTTTTAAGTATTTTGTGGGTAGGCATATTTGTGTTCTGTAACTTCCCATTTATTTTATGTGACTGTAAGTTAGTGATATAATTGTTCTGTGTTTGGTTTTACCTGTTTTACAATTTTTTAGTAAACAATATTTTCTTTGAAGCTCTGCCTGTGTCTTCTCAGTTTTCTTTTACATGTGATTGCTGAACCTGTGTTTAAGTCTGACAGATGTTAAGGGCTTGAATGTGTTACTAAGCTTGCTAAAAGGTAAGAATATACCTAGGTCTCATATTGAGTCATAGGGTACATTTTGGAAGCCTGGCTGGGTGCCACTGGACAAAAGATTATATTGTACTTCCCCAAAGAGAATATATATATCTGAGCCTGTTAAATGGCTATGTTAGCATACGGTTCACATTTTGACTCCAGGACTCGAGACTAGTAGGTGATTCAGACCCAAAACAGACAGGAGGGTTACCCTGTCTGTCCCCTGTTCACACTATTGTGCTTCAAGGTTGGCACTGTGGGAGCAGAGGGCCTGACCTGTGGAGTGCGTTTGTGACAGGCTATACTTTCTGCTGCATTATTACAGGGTGTGCTTACAGGTTTGTTATTGTTTTGTGCTTACAGATTACTGCCGTAATCTTCTCTGATTGAAATTGGTTTTTGCAAGGAATATCTTGTGTTACTGCTTTATTTTTCTCGGCAGCAAAGTGTTTTTTGCAGGGTATATATTCTGTGAAATTGTTACAGGTGGTGCTTACATTTTTGTGACTTTTTTATCTATCATTAGGCTAAGCTTTCAGGGCTACTGCATCTGTTGTTGGTTGTTTCTCTCTCCTCCTTGTTTCTTTTGTCCATGGTTCTTTTTGGCAGGAGAAGGCCCAGCCACCAACCCCATCTCCAACCACCCCATGCTACACTCCTTTTATAGAGTAACACAGTCATGATATTTCCTGTAGCAAAGCAGGAAGGGAGGATCAGAGGGTATTCACTCAGTGACCTCACTTACAGGGGCACAAGTAATTTAACTTGTTATAACATGTTATACAAAACCAAAAAAACAAAGAAAACAAAAAAACAAACAAACAAAAGTAAACTTTTGCTTTCATTTTCCTCCTTATAATTACTTGGACCAGGTTATAAACTCGGCAACTCAATTGAAGTGGATATTATTAACTGCAGGTACTGTGAGACACTTTTCAAAAGGCAGTTACACAAGATTTAGGATGCTGTCCTACATGCTGGACCATTGGAGATCTAAGGGCTCAGCTCTAGGCAGCATGGGCAGAGATTGCACATCTCAAATCGCATATTCAGGAGGAAATATAAGAAGCTCCTGCCATTTTCCCAAAATCCAACTGAAGCACCTCGACCGCAGAGGGTAGTTGGTGCGTGAGGTTGCCAGGTGGTTAGGAAAGGGCAAATCGGGTGCCCCATCACTCAGTGTTCAACATATCACCTCCACAAACTATATAAAAACTACAAACAGATATCTGTCTCTATCTCCGACATCAAACCAAGGATGCAGAGGACATTGCCACAGAAGCTAGCACTACAAAACTCACCCAAAACAGGGACCAAAACAAAAGAAACAAAACACTTCTGATCATAGGAGACTCCATGATTCAGAGAGTTAATACCTACCTCCAGCCGGGGGCAATAGTCAGATGTCTCCCAGGTACATCAGCATGGAGAGAGACTGACCACATTGCTAAAATCATGCAGAAAGCAGGAGAAACCATCAAACTCCTGGTACACATAGGGACTAACAATCTCGCTAGCCAATCAGTTATGGAGACCAGGGAACACCTGACCAGGCTGGGAAACAAACTGTTATCCATTTCATCTGGCATCTCCTTCTCTGAGATCCTACCTGTCTGGAGAGGGGGCAGATGGACAAAAGGTCAGAGAAGGGGAGATAGGGGAGCTAAACATGTGACTCAAGGGCTGGTGCCATGAAAAAGGATACAAATTTGTAGGTAACTGGCAACAGTTTTGGGAGCAAAGGTTCTTTAAATTTGATAGACTGCATCTGACTAAGGAGGGAGTCAGTGCATTGGGGCAGAAGTTTGACGTCTTTGCAGAATATTTAAACTAGCAAATGGGGAGAGGGGTGCAGCACCCGATACATTGAATGAGAAGAACACCCTTCCCGCCCTCAGCTGAGTGATCAAACAGGAGTTTAGCATGTTTGTAGTTCATTTGCATCAACAGGTAGAAAAGTTTATGCTCCCCATCGACCACGGGGAAAGCGTCAGACCTCACCCAACAACTAATGCACTGAAATCTGGTCAATGGAAAATCATGTACACAAATGCCCACAGTCTGGGAAACAAGATCCCAGACCTGCAGGCTACAATGACAGAGGCTAAACTGGACATAGTAGCCATTAGCGAGACATGGTTCACCAGTAACCACACTTGGGAGACTTCAGGACCCAGCTATGTACTGTTCAGAAGAGACAGAGGTGCAGAAAAAAAGGGGGGGGGGGAGTGGCCCTTTATGTCAATGAGAATATCAAAGCTACAGAAATTCAGACTACACATTAGGAGCCAGAAGAACTGTGTCACCCTGGAAACAGGAAATGGGAAAGCCGTATGAACTGGGGATGTCTACAGGCCTCCAAACCAGGGGGAGGACACAGACACATTACTGTTAGAAGATATACAAAACATGACTGCTAAAGGGGAGGTTCGGATAATGGGAGACTTCAACATGCCAGATATGGACTGGTCAATACCAGCAGGAACATCCGCCAGAACTAGACACATAGTGGATTCCCTACAGGGGGAGGGCCCCAAACAACTGGTACAACAACCCACAAGAGACAGGGCTATCCTAGATCTAGTACTGACTAATGGGAAAGGATCACAGATCTCCAGGTAGAAGGTCACCTAGGGACCAGTGACCATCACATGGTATGGTTCAATTTGGCCACTAGAAATAAATCATCCCATTCCAAGGCAGAAATATGGGACTTCAGAGGAGCCGACTTTGATATGATGGCCAACAAAGTTAAGCTAGTCCTGGCAAGAAGAAATACAGGTGAGGGGGTACAATCAAAGTGGGCAAGCATTAGGGATGCAATACTAGAAGTAACATTCCACTGCGTTAGGGACAAAAGCAAGAGCAAAAGAAGGAGGAAACCACTTTGGTTCTCAAAAACAGTAGCAGAAAAGATCAGAGCCAAAAGGCTGGCCTTCAGGAAATATAAGGGGACACAGCAGGACGAAGATAGGGAGGCATACCAAACTTTCCTAAGGGAAGCAGGGAAGGCAGTAAGGCAGGCAAAGACCCAAACCAAGGAAACACTAGCACGGACAGTAAAAGAAGGGGACATGACTTTCTATAGATACATTAGTGAAAGAAGAATGTCTGGAAAGGGTATTGCTAAGATCAAAGGGGATAAGGGTGTGTGTGTGGAGAAGCCAAGGAAGGCATCTATCTAAATAGATACTTCTGCTCAGTATTTTCTGAGAAGAAGGTAGGGCATGGCCCACAGCTCAGCACCATGGACACAGTGGGGAGGGAGGTGTGCACAAGTCCCTTCACAAAAGAAAGGGTCCTACAAGAGCTTGCTAAGCTCAGGGTGGACAAGGCAGTAGGATCTGATGGCATACATCCCAGGGTACTAAAGGAGCCAAGGGTGGAACTAGCAGAGCCATTATCAGAACTGTTTAGTGAGTCTTTGAGCATAGGCGAGATCCCAGAAGACTGAAGAAGGGCTCATGTGATCCCACTTCACAAGAGTGATAACAGGGAGGAGGCGGAGAACTACAGACCATTCAGTCTTACGTCAGTAGTGGGCAAGATTATGGAGACACTCCTTAAGGAAAGGATAGTGCAACACCTGGAATCCATAGGAGCACAGGATCCAAGATAGCTTGGGTTTACAACAGGAAGGTCCTGTCAAACTAATCTCATAGATTTCTTTGACTGGCTAACCAGAGTGGTGGACCAAGGGGGTGCAGTTGATGTCGCCTACCTTATTTCAGCAAAGCTTTCGATACTTGTCCACATAGAAGATTGATTAATAAGCTAGGTAGGCTCGCGGAGGGTCAAAAGTTGGTCAACTGGGTGGCAAACTGGTTGGTGGCAGAAAACAGAGTGATGGCAAATGGTATATAGTCGGAAGAGATGCAAATCACTAGTGGGGTACCTCAGGGATCAGTCCTGGGGCCAGTACTCTTCAATATCTTCATCAGTGACATTGCAGATGGACTGGAGGGTAAGGTTTGTCTGTTTGCAGATGACACCAAGATCTGCAACAGAGTAGATGATCCAGATGGGGTGGGCAGAATGAGAAGAGATCTGGATAAACTGGCAAAATGGTCAGAAGAGTGGCAACTGGGGTTTAACACAAAGAAGTACAAGATCACGCACATAGGGAAGCGAAATCCTGAAGCCGCCTATAGGTTGGGAGGGGAGTTGCTGGCAATCACAAGGGAAGAAAGAGACTTGGGCATCATCATCACAGATGACCTGAAGTCATCCAAGCAGACCACTAAAGCAGTAGGTAAGGCTAGAGGGATGTTGGGGTGCATTAGTAGGGGTATCACAAGTCGTAAGAGGAAGGTAATAATCCCTCTTTACAAGACACTAGTTAGGCCCCATCAGGAGTACTGCAGCCGCACCTGCACAAGGACATTAACAAAGTGGAGGCAGTCCAGAGAAGGGCAACCAAAATGGTGCAGGGACTGCATCAGAAAACATGAGGACAGATTAATGGAGCTCAATATGTATACCCTAGAGCAAAGGAGGGAGAGAGGGTGATATGATCAAAACATTCAAACATCTTTAGGACATTAACAAGGTGAAAGAGTAACATGTTTCAATATAAGAAAAATAACAGGACAAGAGGACACAGCATGAGATTAGAGGGAGGCCGATTATGGGGTAATGTGAGGAAGTTCTTTTTTCACAGAAAGGGTGGTGGATGCATAGAATGGCCTACCTCAGGAAGTGGTGGATGTGAATACAGTACAGGGCTTCAAACAGGCATGGGATAGGTATAAGGGAGCAATACAGATGAGTATGAATAGATAGGCCATTGACAGAGTAAAGACCTATGGCACATTCATAAGGTAGAAAAAATGGGCAGACTGGATGGGCCTTGCGGTCCTTATCTGCCGTCAACTTCTATGTTTCTATGTTACTAACATATATATGCTACCCACCATTAATCAATTGTTCTGTATCCTCCTCCTTCTCCCTAACCTTGTCTTTGCCTCCTTCAGTTGTTCCTCCTTCTCCTCCCTACCCTTGTCTTTGCCTCCGTTATCCCTATACCCCATGTGATACCTAGTCCCTGCACCGTGCTCTAGATGTTTGCTTCTTTGGATGCATATAATGTGATGTGATGTATTTGTATCCTTATTTAACCTGTGTAACCCGTAACCTAATGATGCCTTGGTATGCTAACTGTAACTAATTAATGCTATAGTATATCTTTAATGTCAAATTTTTGTTCGTCACTAATTTCTACATTGTACTGTTGTTATGAGAACTGGAAGCGTGTCTGCTTCTTGAATTGTAACTATCACTGGTGCTTATATGGAATTGCTGCATGTAATTAACTCTGGGTCGACCCTGAAAAGGGACCTTTGGTTCCAGTGGGATCACACAGTTACCAAAATTTAAAATAAATAAAAAATATGAAGAGCTGAGCTGGTTTAGTCACCCTCATATATTTTAGACAAAGAGCTGAGCTGTTATAGTCACCTTCATATACTGTATATCAGCTAAGCTGTTATAGTTGCACTCACATATTATAGACAAGGGGCTCAGCTGATGTAGTTGCTCTTATATATTGTAGACAATGAACTGAACTGGCGTAGTTGCCTTATATATTGTAGACGAGGAGCTCAGCAGATGCAGTTGCCCTTATGTATTGTGTAGACAAACAGTTGAGCTGTTATAGTTGCCCTTATGTATTGTAGATGAGGAACAGAGCTGTTATTGTCAGCCTCACATACTGTAGATGAGGAGTCGTGCTAGTATAGGCACCCTCACAAACTGTATATGAGAATCTGAACTGGTTTAGTCACCCACGAATAATGTAGACAATAGGAGATATGCTGTTACAGTTGCCCTCGTATAGTGTACAGTAAACTGACAGAAGTGAGCTTGAATAGTTGCCCTTATATATTGTAGACAAAGAGCTGGGCTGTTACAGTTGCCCTTATACATGAACATATGAAAATGCCAGCAGAAACAGGCCTCATGGTCTATCAAGTCTGCTCGATTGTACAGCTAGCCCCTCAATTTGCAGCTGCCCCACCCTCCCACCCCTCTTCATCAGTACCCCCCTACTCTGTCCCATTCCCTCTTAAAAACACCCACCATTCTACAGGATACCACCTCCTCGGGTAGAGTATTCCACTTGTCCACTACCCATTTCATGAAAAAGTGTCTCCTGATTTCCCTCCTGAATCCTCCCGCCTCCAGTCTCAGCCGGTGCCTTCTCATATCCCTCCCTCTTCTAATCTGGAAAAATCCCTTCTGTATTAGCCTTATTAATCCCCTTTATATATTTAAAGGTCTCAATCATGTCCCCCCATCCATTCTTTCCTCCAGAGAGTACATGTTCAGTTCGCCCAGCCCCTTCCCATAGGACATTCACCCCAATCCCTGGATCATCTTCATCACCCTACGTTGATAGAGGACATCCACTGCATGACCCTTGTCCAGTTCTCTTGTCACACAGTTATAGTACTCAATTAGGTTTGTCTGGCAGGATCTTCCCAAGACAAACCCATGTTGATGACCATCCTGGAAGCCTTTCTTTCAGGATCATCTCCATGAGCTTACCTACGATTGATGTGAGGCTCACTGGTCTATAGTTGCCTGATCATTCTTAGGGCCACTTTTGTGAATGGGCACCACATGGGCCATCATCCAGTCCTGCGGTATGCATCCTGTGTCCAGGGAGGTATGGAACAGATCAGCCAGCGGTCCTGGGACCTCCACTAGTTCCATAAGTACCCTAGGGTGAATGCCATCAGGTCCTGGTGCCTTGTCCACCCTTAGTGCCCTTAACCCTTACAGAACCCTGTTCTCTGTAATCTCTGTATCCATCAACCCCTCCCCTCCCTCCTCCACCACACTCTCCCTGTCTTCCACATCCTTCCCTTCCCTTCCACCCATGCCCCCCCATCCTCTGATCTGTCCTTATCGTCCCCTCTGTCAGCTCTGCTCATCTTCCCTCTAGCCTATATCTCTTATATACTGTAGGCAAAGAGCTGAGCTGTTATAATTGCCCTTATATGTTGATGATTAGGAGCTGAGCTGGAATAGTCACCCTAGCATATTGCAGACAAGGAGCCGAGTTGGTGTAGTCATTCTCACATATGGTATACAAAGAGCTGAGCTAATATAGTTACCCTCACGTGTTGCATAGAAGGAACTGAGCTGATACAGTCACTCTCACAAATTGCATATGAAGAGCTGAGCTGGTGTAGTCAACCTTACATACTGCTGAGGAGTTGAGCTGGTATAGTCTTCCTCACAAATTGTATGCAAGAGCTGTGCTGGATATGTATTGTAGAACTGACATTTCCATATGGAGAACAGCAAGCCCATGAACTCGGTCTCTGGACTCAGCTGTGAATATGTGGGTATTAACGTTTTCTGTACTACTGTCTCCAGTGGCATTTATTTGGGGTCTCAAAATTGCAACATTTATCCCTGTAATTTAACACCAGAATCCAGGAAGTAATTATAAATGTTTGCTGTGAGGAATGCCTCCCATCGAACACAACCTCTAGGCAGAAAAGATCCCAGGGGATCACCCAAGGACTAACAGGTGAGCCCACCTGCTTGTACTAGTGCTCTTGTCAGGGTAGCTGGAGATCATAAGAATGCAGGAGAAGGGAGGCACACATGGTTTGTTCTGGGGTTTTTTTTTCAGGTATTATTTTATATGTTCTATACCAGGATACTATACAAGTTCTTTACCGAGATAGTTCAGCTAAGCTCCAACATTTCCTTTTCAGTTGGGGTCATGCTTTTACTCATTTGACAGCTGAGTGGATTGGAGCATAGGGACACCTTGTGATTTGCTTTAGGTCATACAGTATGTGGCTCAAGGATTTGAATCTAGAATCTCCTCGTTCAAGTTCTATACTCTGAATGCAAAGCTATATTGCCTCTCTTTTGATAACACATATACAAAAGTAGTGAGTAGCAGTAGCTAGTATCTGATCTGAAGATATTTCTTGGAGGGGACCTTCCTGCCTCCTCAAAAAACTAGCAGCTCTATTAGAGCTCACAGTAGCATCTACAGTATACAGCTGATCACAAAATGTCTTCAGTTCCCCACCCCAGAAATACCGTCAAGACAATAATGCCTTCCCCACTGGCGACAAGTATGCATATCCCAAACAGTCTTGCTCCCCATTGGTAGCCGGGTGGAGTGGTACAGCAATTTATTAAGGATGGACAGCATTTCTCATGCATGGGAAGCATTGCCAGTATATGTTGCAGTACGGAGAGCAGTGGCATTACTGTATCCCCAAACATTGTTGAAGCATGCAAGTGAAATAATGTGGTAAACTTGTTTGAAAGTGACTCTCCTCTGCTGTGCCACTCTGCTCTGCATTCCCAGTCGGAGACTGTTTGGAAGAGTCTGACTGTTGCCCTAAGAGCAGAGCACACTGGAGGCGGATGGTAACCAGCAGGGACCAGTAAGTTTTACATTTATCTACCATCTTCCTTGCAGGTAACCTCCACCCACCTTACCCTCTCCTCCGCTCATTCTAGTCCACCCCTAAAGTCCTTCACTCCTGGACACCCTCCGACGAAGGTACCACCTACCTCAACCACATCCTCAGTCTCCTGTCCTGAACAAGTATGCCTCTACCTTCCTGTAATGTTCCCCCTTAGGCCCACACCTCAGCTCCCTCCCACTACCCTAGGCCCTCCCTCCCCAGGGTAGGGATTACTTTTATTAATTTTTACTTGATACTTCACATTGAATTGCACTTTGCCATGAACAGTTCTGACATGTTCACTAAAACCCCCTCCCTAGAAACCTCCTTACTTGTTGCCAATTGTACCTTAATTTCTGTAATTAATTCTTATTTAATTTAACCTGCCTATTTATACTTGTCATGTGTATCCTACTGTATATGTTTTAGAAATGTTCTACTTGCCTGTTCTTGTTTGCTCACAATGTACCACTCTGTCTCTCCTTATATCTTTCTGAACCAACATGGAATCTTTGTAAATGAGCTACTAGCTCAAAGGTACTATAATCCGAGATTTGAATAAAATAAAATAAAATAAACAAACATTGATTATAGTATTTGCCATTACTGTGGTGCCTCCTAAGTGAGAGGGTGTGTATGACTAATATGCTTCTGCCATGGAATCTATCAAAACCACAAATGATTTCTCCCAAAATACAAAAGGCAGAGAAGCGTCTACCTGGCTGTCGAGTCCCAGGACGAGGAGCATGAAAAAGAAAAGAGCCGCCCAGAGAGGAGCAATAGGCATCAGGGTCACAGCTTTGGGGTAGGCGATGAAGGCCAGTCCAGGTCCTGCAGGACAGAGAGAACAAGAGGTGTGACATCATTCTTCTACAACATTAACATTAGTCAGTTATAGACAGAGGTGCTGATTTACAGTGACTGAAAAACTCAGATTCCGAGAATCTTGCCAGTGTTGACTAGTGTTTCATTTCGTTTCCAATAAGTAAGATTTTCCCAGATTCTGGCTTTTTTTGCTAGTAAATATTGGTAAAAACCATAAATCAGTGCCCTTCATTATAGATTAGTACAGCTCTCAGTCTGACACCACATAGTCTACTGTACCCCGAATGAGGTTACACAGAAACAGAAAATGTTGACAGGTCCATCCAGTCCGCCCTGCTGTACTCTATGTTACCCCAGTACCTAATGTTTAGACTGGGTTTATGGCCTCGCTTCCACTCCTTACCCTCTGCCTTATTGCTACCCCTCTGTGTAATGATTAATTCCTTAACTCTGTCCCAGCCATACTTGAAATTACTGATGGTTTTTGCGCACCACCACATCAGCTGGTAGTCTGTTCTATGGCTCAACCACCCCCTCAGACTGTGGGAATTAGCACTGCTCAGGCTTTTAAAGCAAGACTAGATAGATCCAAAAGGAAGACTGGCATTGTGGGTTACACATCATAGTAGGGTAGCATTCCACATGCTGGCAGTATAGCCTAGAGGTTAGAGGAATGAGGTGTAAATGAGCTTGGTACATCCAGCATACCAGACCAGAGTTTGATTCTCACAACCTCCACTTGCATACTGTGTGACTCTGAGCAAGTCACTTAACCACCCAGTGCTCCCAGGTCGCCCCTGAAAATAGGCACTTGTGCCTAGTGGGCCTTACCTGGTTACCAAAGACTAAAAAAAAAAAAAGTTTGGATGTGTGTCAGAATCAAACTGGGTATAGTCACCGGCGTGTGGCAGTTGGGGGGGGATGACTCTAATTCTTTCCTACAATATTATCTTATTGTGTAACTCCAGTGTACCATGTAGCCCTAACAAAGGTTGGCTACAGTCTTGGAAACTTCTTATACATGCCCCTCATTGAGGAGGGTTGGTGCCAGTCTCAGAAGAGACCATTAATCCACTCCCCTCATCAATGAATGTTGGCACTCATCAGTGCCGTTCATCTGTGCCTCTCACCAATGGCTGGAGTTTGCACTCAGATTTAAATGCTAGTTTAGTACTAGGGAAGTTTGTACTAGATTTACATGCTATTCCCTTATAGATGCGTTTTGCACTAAAGCAACAGAAACCACTGTTGTAGCACCATCACTATCATGTGTAATAGCCATAGTACCAGCGACACAACATTGGAACAGGCATAGTTCTTGAATATCATTCCGACACAAATATGCAATGCCTGCTAAAAGATTAGTAAGGGAAAAAAATACAGTGACTGAAAAATGGCAGCAGATATTAACCATGATTCTGATGGGGATTTCAAAATTTACACACACACACACACACACACACACACACACACACACACACACACACACCACCAGTTCTCAAACTTCACCATTTCCACCTCTCCCAAGCCTCCATCAACATCCCTCCCAAAGACAAATTCCCACAACCTCATGAATTTTATAGCCCTCTCTTGGAATTTACCCCTCACTGCTTAAAAATCTATGCCCCTCTCAAAATGCATACCTCTCTCACCCCTGACTAAAGTTACACTCCCCACCCAAGCTCCTCAACTTACTCCCCTCCCTATCCCAAACTTTGCATCACATTATCCTCCCTTAAAATTAAAAACCCCATCGCTTAGCACCAAAGTATATAGTCCATCAGGGTTCTGTCTGTGAGGAGCCTGGGAACAAGATATACTTAATGCCCAGTAGGCAGAGGTCAGGGACCAAGGAATTTACACTGTATCATCAGTGCAGCCAGGATGTTTAGCCCCTTTCAATCAAATTAGTACCACCCACCTCCTCTCATTCCTGCCATAACATTTCTGCCATGCACATATTGATATCTGATGCACTCTTATCCAGGAAGTTTAACTAGGCCACCAAGTCTACCCACCAGGACACACAGTACTTCACCTCTGCAATGTGCATAAAGTCCCCATTGGTCTGATTGAAGTCTGACAATAGGATAAAACCAGAGTCTCCAAGAAATCAGGTTTTTTTTTTTTTCAGATATGAGCAGGACCATTGATATATAGTGTTCATGGAAATAAATGGTAGAAATTACACAACTTGAACATACACTGGCAGAAATTACAGCATTTTATGGAATTCAACATTTTATACCAGAGCAGTATCTCTGTGTTATACATATTTTGCCTCCTGTCATATTTTCATTTTGTATCATTTTATTTGCTGAATGCTTGACTTTCTTTTACTTTACATATCTGTACTCATCATGTAACAACCCCCTCCTACCAGTAGGAGGAGGTGGTTTACCTTGTGTGTCCTACCTGAGATGGGCACTCTGGAGCCAGGTCTCAGGGTATAGCTTTGTGGGAGGAATTTCAAAAAGAGCACTACTGTAGAAGCCAAGACTAAAACAATCTGGAGAATTCTGAGAGAAGCTTCCAGGTAGCAGAAAGACAAAGAGGGGTGCTGGGGCAGGGTTCTAGGAGCCTGCTGGCCTGCAGGGATCCAAGGGAGGCTTGCATCATTTTTATCTCATTAAGCCCTTTACATAGAAACATAGAATTTGATGTCAGAAAAGGACCACTTGGCCCACCCAGTCTGCCCATTTTTCCTTGACTATACTGTCACCAAAGACCCTACTTGATTTCTCCCCCGCTTCCCACTAAGATTTCTTTGTGCCTATCTGATGCATTTTGAGGCACATAACTGTTTTCTCCAGTGCTACCTCTGCTGGAAGACTGTTCCAGGAATCCACTACTCTTTTAGCAAGATACTGCCTCACATCTCTCCTGAATTTACCTGCTCCAGCTTCATTACGCGTCCCTTGTTTCGTGCATCTTTTACTCTGAAAATATTCCTCTCCTGTACCTTGTTTACCCCTGTGAGGTATTCATTGATCTATATCATATTCCCCAACAATCCTCTCTTCCAGGGTGCACATGTTGAGGTCCTTCAGTCTCTCCTCATAGGGCTTCGATGCAGACCCTGCACAATTTTAGCTGCCTTCCTCTGGCCTGCCTCCACTCTATCTATGTCCTTCCTGAGATGTGGTCTCCATAACAGGACACAGTACTTCAGGTGGAGTCTCACCAGTGATCTATATGGTGGTAATACAACCTCCTATTTCTGTTGGTGATACCCCTCCTGTGCATCCCAACATCCCTCTGGCCCTACCACTGCCTGCCACCTTAAAATCATCAGATATGATTAGTCTCAGGCCCCTTTCCTGTTTGGTGACCATCAATACCTCTTCTCCCATACTGTACTACACCTCAGAGTCTCTGTGCCCTAAATGCATGATTTTGCACTTTTCACATTGAAACCTGCTGCCATACTCTTGACCACTCCTCCAGTTCTCTCAGGTCTCTGCACATTCTTTCTACCTCCTCTGGGGTGTCCACTCTATTGCAGATTTTGCTGTCATCCGCAAAGAGGTAAACCTTCCCTTGCACCCTTATGGCCAGATAGCCTGAGGACAGTCCCTTTAGGAGAATCAGTCTGTAGTGGGACCACTGGGAGGGTATGAGGACTGCAGGGCATTCCTCTCAAGGAAAGTACCCAGATGGCCAGCTGCCCTAAGGACAGTCCCTTCCAAAACCACAGGGACAGGTGGGTGAGGGAGTGGGGGTAACACTGAGAAAGTGCCCATGCTAGAGAAGAGGAACCCGAAGATAGCCTGCAGAGTGCCCAAAGTGTAAGGTACTTCAGGAAAGGTACGAGATACTGCGTCTCCACATTGTCTGAGGTGACCCTAGGGAGTGGGGCCCTCAGGATGGTCACCACTATACAGCCCTATGTGAGAAATGGCCCATGTGACCTTGGGCATACTTATGCCCAGCACAGACATGGATACATGTGAGGTACCAACTGGGCTGGGCTGGGCTAGCTCATGCTAGGGACAGGGAAGAGTCGGTAGGTCACCATGCAGGAAATGTACCAGGCCTTCGAGCACTTCGGTTGGCAGTATGAGATGGGAACATTAGAATCTGTAACTCATGCCTTCACAGTAAGGAAGCAAGATCTAAAGAAAATTGCAAGTGGAAGCACACTATGTGTACAACAGCTTTTGCAACCACATAACCCATCATTAGAAAGGGGGAGATGGGAACTATGCAAAAGCTAAAAGTAGTTTAGTAAATCAGAATAAAGGGAAACTCAGGATATTTTGGATGCCTGAACATAATAAAGGAAAGGAGCATCGAGAACAGACTACAAACAACAATAATAGCCATGTTGCTATGATGGAATGGGAATCATTGAGATAAGATGGGGATATCCTGCATCTCAGCAGGAGGTTGTGTAACAATATTGGTCACACCGAGATAGCCTGTAGACAAGGTAGAGACATGGATGAGGAACCCTGGGGAAACATATAATGCTCTGAAAGAGGCGTGATTTGCCCGACAAAATAGCCCAATGAAGTTGGATCTCTGGATCTCTAAATGAACGTGTACAGTTTGAATCTACATATAGGATTTATGTGCTCAAAGACTTTGGTAGCTTTGGTTTCTTTAGTCAACACCAAGTGGGCCTCAATGTGTTCTGGTGAAGCTGGGGCCTGGGCAAGCTCAAGGCAAGTAAGTGAGGTGTAAGGGACATTCTGTTAGTCACAGAAATACCCCTAGCCATGGGAGCTTCCCTGGGTCACTCATGATAACCCCTGTCCCAGGACCAAGGGGGGAGAAGGGGTTACAATAGCAAAATCAATACAGTTGCAGCCCAGTAAAATCTGAGAATTAGTTCACCAGTGAAATTCCAGAATTTCAAACCTTGAAACCAGATTTTGATTATGTCCTTCACCATAATATAGTGATCCTGATTTAAATATGAGAACTATCATCCTTTTTCAAATGCACATAGTAATACAAGGACACTCTTTGACACAAGGCACTATAAGTTTGACTGACTGTTGAAAATGTGGACATTGAATTCCATGGGTCCAGATCATGCCTGTCCCCTCTGACTCAGTGTCACTATTTCTTACCAGACTCTGCCACTTTGGAGATGTCAACCCCTTGTTCCGATGCCATGAAGCCCAGTACTGAAAAGACGACAAAACCAGCAAAGAAGCTGGTGCTGCTGTTGATGACAGCCAGGATGTAGCATCCCTGTGGAAAAAGGAGAATTAGAAATCATTTTAAGTCAACCAACCAATCAAAACATTGCATTTTCTGAGACACACCGACTGCCTGCGGTGTGTATAGCTAAACTCACTTGCAGACTATTGAGACTTTTCATCTGCTGAAAGGAGGAATTGAATAATTTGACTACTACTATTTTAAATAATATCTTTTAAGTAAATGTGTTTACTCTGTTTGGATATTTATCTGTAATTTATAATAAGTATATAGGGGCACAGCTATTTTGTACACTCAGAGGCTGCATATTACAGAAGAGGTAGTTTGAAAGAAGAAGTGTGTAGGATCCATCAAGGGATGGTAGGAGAGAACAGATATCCAGATTGTTTGGTTTCTGTTAATCATTTTCTTTTCAGTGTATTTACCGGATAGCCCGGCTGAAATGCAACATCTCGATTTCAGTGTAGTCCTGCTCCTACCCATTTCTGCAGTTGGGTGGACTGGAGCACTGAGCAGTTGAATGATTTGACTAACGTCATACAGTCAGTATTTGGCACTAGTGGGGTTTGAACCTATGATCATCTGGTTCCAAAACTAGTGTTCTAACCACTAGACCACACTGCTTCTTATATCTTTCAAACTACATATACAGGCCCCACAGCCTAAAACCCAATGCAAGACATAAGTAAGCAAATCCTTAGACGTGTCTCTCTGATATAAATGTATCATGTTACATAAAATTGGACATCAGACCTCTCAGCTTTGCTTCATGGTGCTCTGACTTAAACTTGCAAACAATGACTTTTAAACCATAAAAGAAACACCTCAGTGTCTCCATTAACTTATACAGCAGAAACATGAGATGGTCAGCTGGTTCCATGGCACCGAGCAATGGGGTTCACTTGGCATGCTTGTGATCCGGGTTCGTGCCGAGCCCAGGACAACAGGAGGCGGAGTCCAGTGAGGGAGGTTT
Source organism: Neoceratodus forsteri (assembly GCA_016271365.2). Lineage (NCBI taxonomy): Eukaryota > Metazoa > Chordata > Ceratodontiformes > Ceratodontidae > Neoceratodus > Neoceratodus forsteri. The sequence goes on along the minus strand of CM028129.1, from coordinate 142,964,863 downwards.
GGAGCATCCATGGGATGCTTTCCTCCTGGAGGGGTGGGTCTGAGCCAGCACCAATCCATGAGCAGCTCCTGGTGGCCCATAATGGTGGCACACTGTGCGGTGTGGGTGACCACGCACTGCCAGTGCATCCAATCAGGACCCTGTCAGCATGCAGCCATACTGGGAAGGCAGGGGATGTAATGTCTGAAAATGGCCACCTGGCCCACCAGATGATAAATGGCACGGCCTCTGTGCATCATGAAGCCCAGAGGTGTCCACCAATCCCCTGCCATGCCCAGTGAGGAAAGGAATGCCCACTGGGGCAAGTCTCCCTCTCAGTCTTGCCCCAGGAAGGGGACACCCAACAAAGGATATGTTGAGTTGACCAGAGACTACAACAGTCATGGGGTAGCGAGATAGTGATTGGGGGTCATTGGTGGAGGGCCTTGGCCGCCTAAAGGAATGGTCGGCCAAGAAGGCTGGGGGGCGCAAAAAGATCAAGCAAAAAAAAAAGAAATGTGAAATAGTCAGGGGGAAGTACAAAACATCCCCTGCAACCTAGGTACATAACAGGACAAAGAGCATCTTTCCAGCTGCAGCTATGGGTGAAGAAGCAGTAATCAACAGCATAGCAGTGTAATGTGACCGGCAGTACTGCCCCCAACAGGATCAGCTGAAGTGTCAGAATAGGGTTTCTTTTTTCCATTAGAATACAATCAATCCACATGCCCATCCCTAGATGTTTCCATGGATTCCATGGAATGTACCACAGAAACCAAGCTCAGAAACCATGGAGTATTCATACACATTTCCATGGGCTTCCATGGAAATCAGAATGACATTTGTGAGGTTTTGTATAGTTTCCGTGACTAAAACCTGTACCGCTAGTAGTTTATTTCCATGATAGCATGACATATGCACTTCTCCATGGAATTCCATACTATTGTCTGTTGTACATTAATTTCCATGGAAATACAGATGGAGACCATGATGGACTTTATTAATTCCATCATGTCCAAGATCTTTTTCTGTGGTATATGCCATGGGATTCTCTAAAGATCTAAAAACAAACTTGGAAAGTTTAGGGATGGACTTGGACATATCACCACTATACTGCAGGTAAAGATATTCACATTTCTAAATTAAGGGAAAATGGAAATGAAATGATGTTTAAGAGATCATTATGGTTCTCAGCTAAGGACAGGGAAGTGGTTAGGGTAAAAAAGAAGGCCTTCTATAAATACAAGGAAAAGCAGGGGAGGCAGAATGGAAGGCTTATCTACAGAAAAATAGGGAGGCAAATAGGGTCATCAGGGAGGTAAAAGAAGACATGGAGCTGCATATTGTGAAGGGGTCAAGAATGGAAAAACAGGTTTTTAGATGTGTCAGCGAAAAAAGTGGGGCAATGCATAGCTAGTTGAGGGTGTAGGGTGATAGAGGAGGATGAGCAAGAGGCCACCATCCTGAATAACTATTTTTGCTCAGTATTCACTAAGGAGGACTGCAGGTCCATGCCAGAAAGTGGCATATAAGTGGCCACTAAGTGAGTCCCAGAAATGACGCAGCCAGTACTTACTAGCAAGAGGGTCCTGAAAGGGCTGGCAGCCCTTAAGCTGGATAAGGCCCCAGGACCAGATGGGTTGCATCCGAGGATACTTAGGGAATTAGCAGCAGAACTGACTAAACCATTTGCTGGACTGTTCAACAGCTCACTTAGGTCTGGAGTTCCAAAGGATTGGAGAATGGCAGCTGCAATACCGCTTCATAAGGTGGGGGTTAGGGAGTAAACAGGAAACTACAGTCCTGTCAGTCTGACTTCCATTGTGGGGAAGTTGATGGAATCGCTAATCAAAGAGGACCCAGTAGACTACCTAGAGAGCAACAGGCTCCAGGATAGTAAACAACACGGTTTCATGGTGGGATGGTCTTGTCAGACTAACATGATTTTTATTTGGCTGAGTGATCAAGGAAGTAGACAAGGGTCACGCTGTGAATCTGCTCTACTTTGACTTCAGCAAGGCTTTGGATTTGGTACCACACAAAAAGTTGCTCAAAAAGATGGAAGATCTGGGTGCAGCTAAAACTGTAGTGAACTGGGTGGGTGGGTGGTTATCTAAAAGGCAGGCAGCAGAGGTTGTTGGTCAACAGGGTTAAATTAGAGGAAAGGGAAGTTACAAGCAGGGTTCCACAGGGATCTGTCCTGGGTCCAGTCCTCTTCAACATGTTCATTAGTGACATTGTAGAGGGAATCCAGGGCAGGCTGTGTCTTTTTGGAGATGACACTAAACTATGTGGAAGTAGATAGTGATGAGGGAATAAGGGATATGCAGAGGGACCAACAAAACCTAGAGGGATGGTTAAAGGTCTGGCAGTATAGCACAGTGGGTTAAGGCTCTGATCTGCAGATCTGGAGACCTGGGTTTGAATCCCACAGCTGCTTAGGTACACACTGTGTAATCCTAAGCAAGTCACATAACTTTCTTGTGCTCCCAGATCGCATCTGGAAACGAGCTTCAGCTTAGTGTGCTACTCCTGGTTAAACAATGTTCCCTAAAATTCAATGCCAAAAAGTGCAACGTAAAGCTCCTAGGGAAAAGGAACCCCAAGACAGAGTACTGGATGGGTGGGGTGAGACTTAGCACTACAGAAGTGGAACAGGATCTAGGAGTTATCAGTAACTCCCTTAAACTAACAGGCCAGTGCAACAAGGCCTATAGCAAGGCTAACAGGATGCTGGGATGTATCGAGAAGGGTATTGATAGCAGAAGGAACAAGAAATACTTCCCCTATACAGATCCCTGGTGAGGCATCACCTGGAGTACTGTGTCTAGTTCTGGAGCCCCCACCTCTGAAAAGACAGGAACAGGTTGGCAACAGTGCAGTGCAGAGTAACAAAATGCCCAGAGGGTATTGTTTTGTGTCTGTTGTGAAATGGTTTATTTTTTTCCTTATTAAGCTTCCTTTTCTTGCCCAATATTTATTTCTTATTAACTGAGTTCTGAACCCAAAGCAATCAGTTGAGCAGAAGCCTGACGTGAAGCTTTCCATGCATGGCTGCCACACAACTGATGTCAAGGGTTCCGGAATGCAAAACTAATTAAACAATGAATACTGGGTGGGAAAAGGTGGTATTAATGAGAAATTCTAAATAATGAAAAGTAGCAGTATTTCAAAACAAACACGCAAACTAATACACTGGGGGTATTAAACCGACTTCACTCATGCCCAAATTTACAACTACATAGAATACTGTAAGTTAATAGGGCTTCCATGGGATGTCTCTTTTGGTGTAAGAGACTCCAAGAGTGTGGTTTGGGCAAGAGGACTGCAAAGGGAAGCCATTAGAGACAGCCCACAGAGGTGCTATTATCTTATTGTAAATCAGTCAACCTTAGCTTGACTGATATACAATAAGTTTAGAGTCTTATTTTTTTTTTTTATTTTACTCTGCTATCTTCCCCTGGAGCTGAAGAGGAGCACGCTCTTTAACCGCTCCTGCTTTAGAAGTACACTGTATACAGAATAGAAGGTACAGTGTGCTCTGATTGGCTGAAATCACCTTAGTGATTTCCCGATTGGCTGACATCACCTTAGTAACAACAAGTAGCACATCTCTTGCCTCTCTATCTCATTCAGCTCCTACCTTCTTTTTCTACTGCAAATCAATCCAAAATTTCTGCAAGCTCTTTCTCAAATGTGTTTCATATAGCCAGTGCTTTCTACCAAATCAGTGTTGTTCACCTATGTGCCTACCGGTCATATCCTGTACATAACTCTGTATTTACCTCTGTATGCCAATGTTTGTATATAATTTGATCGTTTTTGCTTTCTATCTACTGGTTGCACTTTTTGCACTTCAATTTACCAAGTATTTCTAAGTAAGCAAATAGCTATATATCCTGTCATTAACTGTTGCTTGCTATGTATACCTGTCTCCTGGTACAGGCAGAAGAAGGGCCTTTGGTCCAGTGCTCTAACCCAGTTAAATGAAATAAATTAAAAAAATATATTACTGTATTTTGTATTATGTATTATTTTGTATTATGTATCATAATCTGTATTTGTTATGCTTTATTTCCCTTTGCTCCTCCCCCGAGTCGCACCTGGAAACGAGCTCCGGCTCAGTGTGCCTTTTCTGGTCACCAAATGGTTAAATAAATAAATCAATCATTTAAAAAGAAGGTTTCTTTTTATTTATTTTTTCATTCTTGGATTACAGTACCTCTGAGCATGAGCACAGACAGCTCATTTACAAAGATTCCATGTCAGTGGGGAGGGGAGACACAACATAAAACGGGGTAAAAAATACAATGTTTCCAAAACAGTAAAATAAAGTGAGCAAATATGTATGTATCTATATGCAGTTTTATCATTCTAATAGGAGGAAAGCGTAGATGAGAGGGGGGAGAAGGATAAAGATGAGAGAAAGAAAGGTAGGAAGTGGCAGCCATAGGCCTTGTCAAGCTGGTGTGGGGGAGACAGGGTGTGAGATGGGCAGGGGTAAGAAAGGTGGCGGTGGCAGCCATAGGCCTTATCAAGCTGGTGTGGAAGGATAGGGGTGGGGGAGGTGGGCAGGTGATAGCCAGGGACCTTGTCAAAGTGCAAAAAGGGAATAGCCTCAGAATTATGGAGGTAACAGCAGACATACAGGGTTATCCAGTTGTGAGGAGAAGATTAAATGCTAGTAGATGGGAGTCTCAAGTGAGGCAGTCACAAGAACTGTTGGCCGTGGGATGTTGGCATAATTTCAGTTTGAATGGTCCCAATTTAGGTAGGGTAGTCATATCACTATGAAGAGTATTAAACCCGTGTTGCTGTGGGCATTGGATAGAGTATTTTTCAAAGTAGTCCACCAGTTGGTCAGCAACAATGCGCTCAAGTGCCTTGGATATTGGTGGGAGGATAGATATGGGTCTGTAATTTGCGTGATGGGTCCTGTCTCCACTCTTGTGTACCGGGGTGACTAGTGCTGATTTCCAAACTTGAGGAAATTGTGAGAGTTGTAGCGATAGATTGATGATCTTAGTAAAGGGCATCAGCACTTCCTCAAGAGTGAGAGCTATGAGCTTAAGATCCAGCGAGTCACCGCTATGCCATGATTTACCTAACACTTTTTTCATTTTATAGTTACTGCTGAATTCTGGAACCCGGTGAGTGGAATCCTGCAGCGAACTTGTCTGCTTCCCTCACTTACAAAGGTTGGCACCAGTCTCAGACACCACTTGTCCATGTCCCTCACTGACAAGGGTTAGCACCAGTCTCAAACAGCACTCATCTGTGGCACTCACTAATAAGGGTGGTACCAGTGACAAAGGAGACTATATGTCCCCGACCCTCACCAATGAGCTTGGTGCCGGTGTCTGAGGCGAACGCCTATCTGCGTACCTGCTGATAGATAATGACAAACAGAGCAGTTGGGACAGGGATGGTGGGGATGGGAAGATAAAGGGGAACAATAACAAAAGCAGGAACAGAAATAACATAAGACAACTGATTGAAAAAAAAAATTCATGTTTCTTACTTGTAGCAGTTGTTGTGGAATCGATTGTAGCTGCCCAGGGCTGTGAGCACGCCCAGGCCAATTGCATAAGAGAAGAATATCTGAGTCCCTCCGCAATCCAGACCTGAGGGAATAGAAAAAGCAACAGTTACAGTATTCCTCCCAGTACCTCCTGAATGAGGGATGAAAGCACACACTAAAAGTACTGCTGGATGACAGATGGGATCCCTGCTGAACTCTTTCCTAGGGGCAGCATAGAAACCCCAGAAGCCCCACTGAATAAAGGAAGACAGGGACTATATAAAATCCTTGCCAGTTGAGATAAGAGGGTGAAACCCAAAATCCCTACTGTATTGAGACAGGAAGTACCCACTAAAATCCCTGCTGGGTGAGAGAGGGAGCACCTTTAAATCCCTGTTGGATGAGAAAGAGTGATCCCATACAGTCCCTGCTATATGAGAGAGGTGAACACCCCAAAATCCCTCCTGCATGAGAAAGCGAGGAGAGTGACCCCATACAGTTCCTGTTGTATGAGACAGGGGAGTACCCCTAAAATCCCTGCTGGAGGAGAGTGGGAAGCACCCTTCAAATCCCCGCTAGGTGAGAGAGGGGAACACTTCCAGAAGTCATGCTGAGTGACATAGGTGATCAACCCCCCTTAAGTCCCTGTGGTATGAGGAATGGAAGCACCTCCAAATGTCACAGCACACAAAGCAGGGAAGCACACATTAGGAGATTGCAAACGATACTACTGCAACACTGATGGCATGGAATCCACTTGCAGCTGCAAACACAAAACAGCAAAACCAAAATCCAAGTGGCAATTTTGTTTTTCTGTGCAAATCTATATCGTTAGCCCAATATACCAAAAGCTCAAAACCTCTAACACCTTGGCATGTCATGGCACACTGCCACTTTGTCAGGAGTTTACAAAGCTTGGAGGTGTTAGATGGTTTTAAACTCCCAGAATATGGGGCTATGTAAATCTGAGCAGAAAAATAATGTGTTTGCAGCACCCCTAAAAATCCCTGCTGAGTGAGAGAAGGGTGTAATCCCCTAAACTTCCTTCTGAGTGTGAGAAGGTGGCACCCCCTAAAATTTGTGCTGGGTGAGAGGGGAGAATGATTCCCTAAAATCCCTGCTGGATTGGAGACGAGTTCTCCCTTAAAGTTCTTGCTAGGTGAGAGAGGGTACACCCCTAAAATCCCAGATGCATGGGAGACAGAGTACTCCTAAAATTCCTGCTGGGAGACAGCGAGAAAGAGAGAGCACCCCTAAATCCCTTATAGGAGAGAGATGAAGATCATTTAAAATTCCTGCTGGGTAAACCAGCCCGGTGGCGCTGAGGGTTGAGGCGCTGGGTACCTTACCTCACGCTGCACTGGTGACCCGGGTTCAGGAATGACCTCGGGTCATCAGGGTGCCAGCATGGAGGGGAAGGGGGGGAGGAGCGGGATTGAGCAAGCCTTCAGGCTGCTCTCCTCTCCCAGGGTGGTGGGGGTCAGTTGTCGCCCCTCCCGTGGTTCCGTCCCCACTGAGTGGGGGGTCGATGGGGTAACATAGGCAGGTGAGGGCGGTAGTCAGGGTGAGCAGAAGGGTCTGAGTTGGCTTCCGGAGGCACACATGTACAGCCATGTGCCAGGGCCCGCGGGGAATACAGGGAGAAACTCAGAACAACCAATAAAAATCTATATAAAAAAAATTCGCTGAGGGTTGAGGCACTGGACGCCACACCTTGCGCCGCGCCAGCAACCCGGGTTCAGGAATGGACTTTGGTCATTGGGGGCTGGCAGGGGGAAGGAAGGATTGAGCATCCCACGACAGCTCTTCTTCCTTCGGGGTGGGTTAGGGATATGCGCCGCACTGCAGTGACACTCAGCGGAGGCTGGGTGTTCGGCGGTGCGTATTAACACGGGAGAATCCAGCAGACGCCTGCAAGAAGCACATTGACGCATGGCATGTCGGGTTCTCTAGACAGAAAAGGAGGAAAACATCTCCCAGACCTCCTAGATGACGACCACCATTGCCTGCTTGCACAGCTCGATCACTCGGGGATAGAGGAGAGTTAGGAGGGTTCCCTCCTCACCTCGCCCGGGGGTCAATTTGGGCCGTCAAGGGACCCTGAGGATTTGAGTGTGTGGCACTCTAGGAGCAGACTCCGGGGTAGTTGGTAGGGTCGGGAAGCAGAGCACCTTGGTACCCTGAAAGAGTGGAGGTTAGGAGACAGTAGAGACGTAGAAATAGAAAGTAGAAAAAAAAAAATTCCTGCTGGGTGAAAGGGAGTTACCCTCTAAAAGTGTTGCGGGGTGCGAGAGGGGAGCAACTTGTTAAAACCTCTGCTGTTTGAGGAAGGGGAGCAAACCCCAAAATCCCTACTGTATGTGAGAGGGGAGCACCCCTACAATCCCTGCTGGGTAAATGTGTGTGTGATGCCATACAATCCATGGTGTATGAACGAGGGGAGTACCTCCTAAGATCTTGAGCGACCCCCTAAAATCCCTGCTAAATGAGAAAGGAGAGTAACCCACTAATATTCCTGCTAGGTGAGTGATGGGAGCAACCCCCTAAAATCCTAGATGATAGAGGAGTAGTGACCCCCTAAAATCCCCACTGAATGAGAAAGGAGAGACCCTTTAAAATCCCTGCATTATAACAGAGGACATGCCTAAAATCTCTACTTGGTGAGAGGGTGAAATTCCTTAAAATCTTTGCTGTGTAGAGAGATGTGCACCCCTAAACTCCCTACTGGATGAGAGCTGGGAGCTCCTGAAATCCCTGCAGAGTGAGAGAGCAGAGTAGTCCCTAAAATTCCTGTCGAGTGAGATGGGAACGGCCCCAAATCCCTGCTATATGAAAGAGGGCAGCACCCTTAAAATTCCTGAGTGAGAGAGGTGAGCACCCCTAATAATCCCTTCCTGGTAAGATAGGAGTCACCCTCTAAAATTCCTGCTTGTTGAAAGAGGGGAGAAAATCCCTGCTGGGTGAGATGGGAGAACACCCCTAGAATCTGTGCTGGGTGAAAGGGGGCAGCCCTAAATTCCCTGCTGGGTGAGAGGGGGGCACCCATAAAATCCCTGCTGAGTGAGAGAAGGAGGCACTGCTGTTGCCTTCAGGACCCCCTTTGTAAATGAAAAGCTGCATCTCATTGGTCTTGTTCCCAGAGAACAAATTGCTAAACCAAAATAACCCACTTCGGGAAGTTCGGGATTCCCATGGATAGTTCCCAAACAAAATCCATTCTGGATATGACAGATAAGCAGTCCCTAAACCCTCTGCTGGTAGAAAAAAGCTCACCCATCACTACCAGAGTATAAAGTGACACTGATCCTGTCTAGCACCCAGTTAACAGGAACAAAAGGGATCCATGTAGAAAACAATGACAAGCTGTAACAAAATGAGGCAGTGAGAGGCAAGAAGAAGAAAGGCACTGAAAGAGATACACTTCAAGCAGCAGTAGAGCAGTGCAAACACAAAATTGGGCAAAATACTTGACCTTACAGTTTTTTCTTCCTATAAAAGGTTCCAGGCATCTTGGAGTTAATTTGGTGGTAGTTCACCAAAATTTGAGGGCCTGATTCTCAATGATTCCCCAAATGACACAAGAGGCTTACATCACAGGGAATGATGCAAGGTGCAGCTTGCGCCAAAAAGTGCACTGAGGGCAATTCTCAAACACAGTCTGCATCATTGTGCCAAAGGGGGCTTGCACCATCCTTGCGGCACAAATTGGGCTGCAGCATGGTGCTAGTGGGCTTGCGACGGACACAAGCTGCCATATCCCCTAATTTAGGATTCTCAAAACTCCCACAGGGGGTCCACTTCTAAGTTCCATTAGACCAGCCAGGGGGGCTGGTCTAACAGAACTTAGACATGTGTCCTCTGAGAGGATTTAGAGAACTTGCGCCACCCACAGAGCCCTCCCTGTGCAGGAGGGTACATGTGCCGCCATCTGCCAGTGGTCACCCACACCCATGACCTGTAGTCAATTTATTTGTTCAACCATAGAGTCAGTAAAACATATTAGCACATAAATATCACACATAAATATACAATTATTACATACATTACTACAACAATGCTGAAAAGCAGAGAATCGTACACTGCAGCAGTATTTAGAATGGCAGCTTGTTTTTGTCCTATACCTACAGGTAATAGAACCGCTATGAATTTTGTTATTTCTAAGCGCTCTGTTCATCATGGGCAGCACTTACTATGTGTAAAAATATACAGCAATCCCTGGTGGCTAGCAGACACTTCTGCAGTCAATCCCTTTTATTACAAGTACTCACATTCCTGGTGGTCTAGTGGACCCTCCATCCCTGATCTGCCCATATAATATACCATATAGCTTTCTCTGGTGGTCTACCAGACCCCACTCCCTATCTCCAATCTCCCCCTTACATAATCATATAACTTGCCCTGGTGTGGTGGTCTAGTTGACCCCCACCCCAGCAGGCAGTGCCCCACCACCTCACTCCCCCCAACCCATCCCTGAGCCGACCACTAACTGCGCTGTCAATGAGCATGTACGGTAACAGCTGATTGTACAGTATGCATTCATTGACAGCTCGGTTGGCAGCCGGCCGTGGTAGAGAGTGGAGGGCTGTGCTGGCTCAGGGATGTGACGGGGGGGGGGTGGTGGGGCACTGCCTGCTGGGGTGGAAGGTCCACTAGACCACCAGGGAAAGTTATATGATTATGTAAGGGGGAGATCAGGAATAAGAAGGGGAGGCCACTAGACCACCAAGGAAGGATATAGGATAGATTATACAGACAGATCAGGGATAGGGAGGGAGGTCCGAAAGAACACTAGGGATGTGATTATTTGTAATAAAAAGTGAATTGGGACTGGGGGGCTGCTAGTCACCAGGGACTGCTTTAGATTTTATATGTATAAGTGCCACCTGACTATGCCCGCAGCTTGTGGCAAACCTCTCGGGTGCACTTTCTTTTTGGCACATGGCCACCTTTGCCACAAGCTGCAGGACTTTGCAACCAGGACCCTACCTGACAGAGAATCAGGCACAGGGTCCCTGGCACACTGGTAATTGGCACAAGCTGCCACTGGCGCAGCTTGCACTGCCCTTTTGGAATCAAGCCCTGAAGGAGGGTTTTCAAAGGGGTTTTAGGTTTCACTATGAAGGTTCATGGGTCAGAAGGGAAGCGGAAATCCTGAAGTCACTGGCAAAACATCCAGAGATGGTGAGGAAGAAAATTCAGGAGGAAACAAAGGCAGGTAGGGTAGAGGGCCCATTTTCCCATCACCTTTATGTAGCCTTAAGGTATCACCGCTGGGACTTATTCCCAAAAAGGAGCAGGGAAAATTCAAGTTAATTCACCATCTGTCTTATTCAGAGGGCATACTGGTGAATGACTACTGTATATAGACAAGAAAAGTGCAGCATTTGTTACAGCTCGGTGGCAAGGGTATAGAGCTCATAAAAACAGTGGGAAAGGGGTCCTGTTGACTAAATATGATATTCAGCCAGCTTTTAGGTTGTTACCAATACACCCTCTGGACCAGGACTTGCTAGGGTTTAAGTTTGAGAGGGAGTATTACTTCGAGAAGGCCATGCTCATGGGGTGTTCAATATCCTGTGCAACCTTTGAAAACTTTAGTAGTTTTCTAAATGAGCAGCCAGGGGAGTATCAAGATGAAGGGCATCTTACATCAGTTGTGGGGGTGGGGGGCAGAAAGTACATGTTGTCTACACAATCTGGAGGCATTTTAAGATCTCTGCACACCTACTGGGGTGCCTTAGCAGAAGAGAAGATCAAGGACCACTCAACACTATCACCTTTCTTGGGATAGAATTGACCTCATCACCATGGAACACAGACTCCTGGCAGAGAAGGTGGGGATGCTGCATCAGTTAAAGAAATCAAGGAGGCCTGACGGGTTCCACTAAAGAAGATGCAGAGCCTCATAGGGCATCTCAGTTTTGCATGTAGGGCCACTGTACCATGGTGACCATTCACAAAGATGTTAGCAGGGACCACAGTAGCAATCCAGCAGCCACACTGCTGGGTCAAAACAAGCAGACATATTAGGTCTAGCTTAGTGGTGTGGGATTGCTTCCTGCAGAATTTCAATGGCAAGTCCATGCGTCAGGCAGACTGGATGTACAACACAAATTTGCAGTTGTACACCAATGCAGCAGGTGGGGTAAGAATGGGTGACTTTTAGGCAGGTAAGAAGATGGCAGTGGAATGGCTGAAGCAGTGGCAAGATGCAGGCTTTTGCAAGGACATCACACTGTTAGAGGTTCTCTCTATTTTGGCAGCTAACTGAGCATGGGGGGAAGAATGGGCTAATAAGGTTTGGTTTTGGTGTGATAAGCAAGTAGTAGTGGAGGTTTTGAATAGGCAGACAGCCAAGTCACCCTCAGTCATGAGCGTGCTGCACTTCATAGTACTAAGGTGCCTGTAACTAAACATATTCAGGGCAAAGCATGACATCTTTCTTGTTTACAGCTGCAGAAATTCAGGGAAATGGCTCCCTATGCAGAGGTAGACAGGATGCCAGTACCGCCCATATTGTGGGAAATTGGGCTGAAAGAGCTGGGTTCCTTGTAACAAATTCTGGGGCACCTAGTAAACAGGTCATACAAGTCATCCCTCAGGTTATTTCATGAATTTTTGGGGAAGGCCCAGCTCCCAGTAGGTTGGCTGATACCAGTCCAGCAGAAAATGCAATTCATTGTTCAGCTAGTAGAATACAGGATGGTGCAGTCCACTTGCCACCCACCTGGTAGCCGTTTCTATTGTCAGCAACCTTAGGGGTACAGAGCATCCATGCAAGGCCAAGGTAGTGAAGAGGATGATAAAGGGGTGGGCCAGACTGAGGGGGAGGGTACACGATAGAAGGCAGCCAATGACCATCAGTTTAATGAATAAGGTAAATCGGAGCTGTACCCTCAGTATGATTCACAGATTATGAGGCTAGGCTATTCGACGCCACATTCAATTTACCATTCTTTGGGGCATTCTGGGTTAGCGAAGTGGCTGCCAAGGAGGCATCAGATAAAGACACAGAATGGCTAGTACAGAGGAGGGATGTGCAGATGAGGCAGGAAGGCCTGAACATATACATTAAAAGATCTAAGACAGACCAGAGGGAAAAGGGTGTGTGTGTGTGTGGGTGCAGATAGCCAAAGGCACGAAGGAGCTGCTGTGCCCTCTGAGGGCAGTGCAGGGATTGCTAGAGGTCAGACTAGAAGGAGTACTCCTAATGTATGGAAATGGTAGGCCAGTGACTAAGTACCAGGTAGCAGCAGAATTAAAGAAGGCACTAGCCTTATGGGGTTTGAACCCAGTTGAGTTCAATACACACTCGTTTAGAATTGGGGCAGCATCAGAAGCAGTTATGGCAGATATTTTTGTACACTTACCAAGTCAATATAATAAGCACTTGTCCTCATCTTACCACCTCCCTCTATCACCCCTAGATATTGTTAGAATTTCTTCCTTCCTATTGTATCTTCAGAACATTATTATGCACAAATTTAGTACCTAATCACATTGTATGCCATTCTGATTGTCTTTTTATTGAATTTGTTTGTATGCCAAATAATTTAACTGTATTAACTGTCATTCATGTGTATTGTATATTGTTTAACTTGTCCATTCAGGACCTCCTTGTAAATGAGCTTGCTCAATGGAGCTTTCCTGTCAATAAACTTGAACTTGAACACTGCAACACAGTTGACTTTGTTCCTTTCTGTTGCAGGCAGGGGCGCTACATGAGAAGTGTGGGTGTGTGGACAACCGTTTGTATACTGGGCAGAGAGAAGAGTGGTGGTGAGACTGAGAGGATGGCAGCTGGGCCTGGATGTCAGCAAAGGGAGTGTGTCCTGGTTTGGATTGAGGGGCAATGCGCTGGATGCAGTAACTACCACAGCTGTGGTATCTGGGGAAGAATGGGACAAGGCCAGACAACCTGGTGATACATTTTGGAGGAAATGCATTTGCACAGATTCTTGGGATTGAACTCATAAGGCAGAAAGTGAGGGAGATTGGCGGCATTCAGAAGATATTGGATGGGGTAAAAGTGATCCGGTTGGCTATGATCCCCAAGCGGGTTTGGAGGAATGGGCATAACTCGAAAGTACTGGATCTGGCAAGAAAGGCTATGAACAGGTGGGTGAGGGGCATTGGCTGAAACAGGGAATTTTACAGTTCTGTCATATTTAGAAACAACAGTGGACTGCCTGGGATTGTACAGACCAGATGGGGTGCAATTGTCAGATGCAAGCATAGACATCTTCACTGTACAAACAGGAGAGACCAGCGAGACAGCGATGGGCTAAGGTGTTGCAAGGGTAATAAGGATCAGGAGGGAAAGTCACTTTCCCATAACAAGTGGGAGGTGGCCTGGTGGCCAAAATGATAGGAGGCCTAGGGTGACAGGGACCTAAAGGAAATACACTGACCCAGATGTAGAGGCTGCCCACTGGGGAAGAGCATGGTGCGGTGACCCAGGTGTAGGGGTAGCCCACTGAGTGAGAGCATGGCCTGATTTACATTTGGCATGTGCACGTGACCCAATTTTTATTTTATTTATTTATTAATACCTTGGAGTTTTGAGCTGGAAGCTCATTTACAAAGGTTCCACATCAAACATCAAAACACAAATACAGCAGCAACGGAACGTTAATACAAAATAAGTGCAGAGTTACAGAGCAAAGGAACATTGTAACAATGACAAGAGCAGCATTACAGAGTATGAATTATAGATTTGTGTAACTACATAATTAACAGCAGCAAATGAAGCAGCCAGAGAGATTAGCTTTGTCTGAGTGGAAAAGGTAGGGGGGATTAGAGGGGTGAAGGTGAGTAAAGTGGGAGAGGGTGATATAGGTGGGATGTAGAGGAGGTACTGGTTAGGCGAGGGGAGGTGGGGCAGGAAGAGGAGAGTTAGTATGAGTAGGCAGATGAGATGGGGGAAGGATCGAGGATTGACAGTCAAGAGACGGGGCACAATCCTATTAACATCAGGCAGGTCCCGAGTCGGGCAAGAGGGAGTGATAGGATCAGATTTACATCAGGCCTGGGTAATGGGAGGCATGACCTAATTTACATTGGGCATGCAGCCATGGCCAAGTGCTGATGTGAGGTAATAAAGCCTTGGACAACTGGACAATGTGCACAAGGGTGGGAATATGTATATATATCAGTATGAAGTTTGATAAATTGAAGAACTGTTGTAAACATGCATCTAAAAATCAGAATTTACCAGATACCTTTACAGATTTTGTGCTCAGTTTCCCAGTTCTATTAACAGACCCACCCAACAAGAGAAAATTGGGACAGATGTTTCAGCTAGCAGCTTTGAAATGCTTAATAATCCACTGCCCCCCCCCAATGCAACTTCTGCACAAAAAGGTACCTGAAATTGAGCATATGGAGAGTATTACTGCTACCCTACAACTTAGAGAAAGAAACATCTTGAAATCTGGCAACCATGGCATCAGTACACACTAGGGATGGCTGAAGGCGACGGAGCTTAGACGTTATGGGACAGGAATGTGACTCTAGTCAGACCCAGCTAATTGAGGCGGTAAGCCCTTTATCGAGATCCCCCTCACCCGACAGAGATAGCTCTATTCTATATTAACAACTGGTTGTAAAAGTATGAGACCTAGAACCTGCCTACAGTTTGTTTATATTCATTTATTATTTTTGTACCCACCTATGTTTAAAACTTCTCCAGAATTCCTGGGAGTTTCTTGTTACGTACATCAAAACTGAAATAGGGTACTATGACTGGTTCTTTTTTTGTTTATTGCATGTTATCCGATTTGGGATGACTAGTAGAAAAGTAATAGACAACTAGAAAAATACTATTTAATTGTGCCAAATCAACTTTGCTTTGTAACTGGAAGCCTCATGTTGTAACTCAATCAATACACCAAGTTACAAAAAAGGAAATCAGGATTATAGTTGTTAAGTGAGGATGATTGAATGCAATAAAGCTCGGGGCAAGAACCGACAATAACAGTTTTGTCTGATAATTCTTGGGGTGGAGGAGTTGTGACAATGGAGCTTGCCGCTCACCAGTAGTCAAAATTGTCAGCAGGATGATCCCATGGGGGGCATGGTCAGCAGTGCAGGGAAGTGGTCCTCACCCCTCCCCAGACACACCAAGCAGTACACAGCAAGCACATGCACATTGCCAATGGCGCAAAATCAAAGATACTTAGGTGGGAGGGAGGGTACAATAGACAGGCAGCAGTAGGAAAGACTGGGATGGAGGGATAAGGAGCAGGCCAACAAAGAGGCAGGAGATTGGCCAGTGGGGTGTATTTAGGCCATCTGGAAAAGAGGGAGATCCTCTTTGTTTCAAATACACAAAAAATGGGGCACCCCTGGAAGCTGCGCTGGTGCCTACCAAGATTCAAGATCCAATATAACAGTTACGAGAACAATCAAAGGTAGCACTCTGGTTGAAACCAATGCTCTGTAAATTAACCAAGTTGAATTTATTCAAACATTCAAGGACACTGGTAACCGACCCCAGTGCTTCGACAACATGGGTCTTCCTCGGGGGAGGGGTGTCAGTTACGAACACAGGACAAGCACATATTTACACACAGCTCTTAATTAACCACATGTGAAATTAATCTAATCAGGGCTTAAAAACATTGGCGGTAATAATACCACGTTAAAGAAATACAAATGTATAAATATATTTGTAATGGACCCTGGCAAAATATTAGTGTCATTACAAAATGTGACAACCCTAAATCCATTAAAAAAAAAAAATCGCATTCATCATACAAAACCTACTAGAGATGTATATGTTAATTAACTAATCTAGAAGTAAAACTGAGTGTAAAAAAAGGCAAAAGCTACTGCACCATTTCACATTATAAACAATTCCCCACTAGAAAGGTTAGCTAAATGACTCACAGTTATAAGCTGAAAAAACTATATTTCTACTTTGATTTATATGCAGTGAGAATATTGCACAAGACCCCTTTGATCCTACAATATGGCTTAAAATATTTTCTTCATTAAGTCCCTTCAGTGTTAAAGTATTCAAAATCACTATCCATCTAGTTTCTTTTTGTAATAAAAGCTCCTTACTGTCTCCTCCTCTTGTTAAGGGGACACACATTTGATGCCCGAAAACTTCAACAAATTTACATTGGAATTATGGCATTTTCTGAAGTAAAGCCCCAGAGCATTTCTATCATCTTTACTGAAAATGGCCCATATGTGCTCCTGCACTCTTTTCTTCAGGGGACGGACAGTTTTACCAATGTAATATTTTTTGCAGGGGCACCAAGCAGCATACACCACAAATGGAGTTTTGCATGCGATTACGTGTCTTATGCTTATTCTATAGTCACTCTTGCTGAAAAACTTCCCCTCTGGTGCATATCTGCAAGAAATGCAATTTTTGCAAGCAAAGAAACCTGTTTTTGAGAAGGCAACCAATTTCTAGACTATGTATGAGAGATTTCTTATTTAATTCAAAGTGTCTTGAAATCAAAATGTCTCCCAAATTTCTCCGCTTTCTAAATATTACCTGTGGGAGGTCTGTATGTGGGATTTTAAAACATCATCAGCCTGTAATATCAGCCACAGTTTATGCACCAAAGCTCCCACTCCTCCTGCTACAGGATTAAATTCAGTAGAGAATGTGACTACTCAAGCCTGGTTGTTATTCTCTCTTTCATTGTGATTTTGGGATCTTAATTTAGGGTGCAACAAGGACTCCCTCTCCTTTCCCCATACCTTTTCCAGTGCTGAGTACAGCACTACCAGATCATACCCTCAGCTGATAAAGCAGTGGGTCAATCCCTGTGCTTGAGTTTCAAAAGCTGCATCTTCTGAACAATTTCTCTGTACTCTCAAATATTTTCCATAAGGGACGGAATCCTTTAGCTTTTTGGGGTGATGGCTATCATAGTGGAATAATGCATTGCCAGCAGTGGGTTTCCTGTAATACATCAATGCTATCTCCTGGTCTGGGAGGGATTGCAAAGTGTGATCAAGATAATTAACACTCGTGTAACTGCATTCATTGGTGAATTTCAAATTTGTGTTATTGTGATTAATATACTCCAAGAATTCTAGTCTTATCTGTTCACTTCCCTCACAGATGCACAAGATATTGTTGATAAAGCACCCCAGTATGCAATACATTTCATATACTTGCTACAAAAAATATGTTTTTCTTCCCAAAACCCCATATAAACACTGGCATAAGTAGGGACTACTGTGGCCCCCATTGCCGTCCCACAAGAAAGGAAGAGGGGGAGGTACATAAAACAAACAGTAGTAACACTCTGGATACAGAAGTTGATACCAGCCCATTTACAGAAGAAAGGGTTCTGAAAGAACTCTTAAAACTGAAGGTGGACAAAACAATGGGGCCTGATGGGATTCATCCCAGAATTCTAAAAGAATTAAGGGTAAAACTAGTGACACCACTGACTACCCTCTTTAACAAATCATGGGAGGATGGGGTGGTACCGAGGACTGGAGGAGGGCAGATGTGATTCCCTTCACAAAAGTGGGAGCAAGGCAGAAGCAGGAAACTATAGACCTGTTAGTTTAACCTCAGTGATAGGAAAATGATGGAATCACTTCTAAAGGAAAGAATTGTCCAGTATCTAGCTGCCAGAGGGCACAGGACCCTAGGCAGCATGGATTCACAGGGAAGGTCATGCCAGAGCAGATCTGATAGATTTCTTTGACTGGGTGACCAAAGTAGTAGATCAGGGAGGGGCTGTGGACATGGCCTACCTAGACTTTAGCAAGGCATTTGACACAGTCCCACACACAAAAGATTAATATAGTTAGCCAGCCTGGGAGTGGGTCCCAAGATGATAGCCTGGGTAAAGAATTGGCTGGAGAATAGGACACAGAGAGTAATAGTAAATGGAGTCCACTCAGAAGAAAGGAGGGTTACTAGCGGGGCACCGCAGGGTTCAGATAGGACTAGTCCTCTTCAATGTCTTATAGTTTACATTGCAGAAGGACTGGAAGGAAAAATATGTCTCTTTGCAGATGACACTAAGATCTGCAACAGAGTTGATGCACAGGGTGGGGTGGAAAGGATGAGAAGGACTTGGCAAGGTTAGAGGAATGGTCAAATGTATGGCAGCTTAGATTCAATGCTAAGAAGTGCAAGGTAATGCACCTGGGAAACAAAACCAGGGAAGAGTACACAATGGGGGGTGAGATACTAACAACAACAAAAATGGAAAGGGACCTGGGGGTAGTCATATCAGATGACCTAAAGGTGGGCAAGCAATGTGAGAAGGCAGCAAGGAGGGCTGGGGGGATACTGGGATGCATAGGGAGAGGCATCACCAGTAGAAAACAGAAAGTTATTATCCCTCTGTACAGACAGCTGGTGAGGCCCCATCTGGAGTACTGTGTGCAGTTCTGGAGACCCAATCTCCATAAGACATAGACAGGATGGAAGCTGTCCAGAGGAGGCAACTAAAATGGTGCAGGGTCTGCACCGGAAGACATATGAAGAGAGACTTAAGGAGCTTAATATGTATAGCCTCGAGGAAAGGAGGGAGAGGGGGGACATGATAGAAACTTTCAAGTACCTCAAGGGAATCAACAAAGTCCAAGAGGGTAGCATCTTTCAAAAAAAGAGGTGTGCAAGAACAAGAAGGCACAATTTGAAGATAGGGGGGCGGCTCAGAGGTAATTTAAGGAAGTATTTTTTCACAGAGAGGGTTGTGGATGCATGGAATGGCTTCGGAGAAGTTGTGGAGTCAAAATCAGTGGTGGAATTCAAGCATGCATGGGATAGTCATAAGGCAATTCTGGGGGGTGGGGGTAGGAAGAAGTAAGGCTGCTGGTAAACTAGGATCTGCAGCTTATCCAGTAGGTAGGGAAATGGGCAGACTGGGTGGGCCAAGCGGTCCTTATCTGCCGTCAAATTCTATGTTTCTATGTAAGTTTGAAGGTAAATGTCTTTATTAAATGTAAAGAAATTTCTGTGCAGAATAAATTCTAAGGCAGCTGTAATAAACATACCCCCCCCCCCGAGAGCTGCATATTTTTATTTACACAATAAGCAATGGCATCAAGTCTAAGATCATGCGATAAACTGGTATAAAGACTGCAGACATCTATTGTAATCCATGAATAATCTTCTTCCCAATAAAATCATTAAGTTTAGCTAGAACATGCATGCTGTCCCTCAAATATGACAGAAGTGCGGTTACCAATGGTCGTAGGTAAAAATTAACCAACTTGCAAAGGTTGTAAGAAACTGAATTAAGACCCAAAATTATGGGTCTAAGTGGTGGGTCTGCTCAAGCTTTGTGCAATTTAGACAGTGCATATATAGTGGGCATTATAGGAAAATCAATTTAAAGAAACTCAGCCTCCTTCCGAGTCACACATCCCCTGCACTCTGCCATGTCCACAAAGTCAAACAACTCCATAAAAAACTGCTAGTTGGATCTTTCAGTAGTTTTTTAGATTCATTTGTTTGATTCGGCACACCTGTTAATTTCTCCACATACCAGCTCTCAGACATTAAAACAAGGTTTCCCCCTTTGTCAGAGGGTTTTATTACCACCCCAGACAATTCTTTTAGCTCCGTTAGTGCGTGTTCCTCAACAGGAGTTAAACTGAACAATTTTTTATTTTTATTCTTATCATAAATTTGAAATTATACTAATATTTTTCCAGGGTCCATTAGAAATATATGTATATATTTGTACTTTAATGTGATATTATTAACTTCCATGTTTTTAAGCCCTGATTAGATTAATTTCACATGTGGTTAATTAAGAATTGTACATAAATATGTGATTATACTGTGTTCGCAACTGACACACCCTCTGAGGAAGAACCACATGGTCAAAGCGCCGGGGTCAGTTACCAGTGTCCTCGAATGACTGCATAAATTTACCTTGGTTAATTTACATAGTGTTGGCTTTAACCCGAGTGCTACCTCTGCTTGTTCTGTCAGAGCACCTTTGTTCCAGCTGATTTCAAGATACCAACCCACCCTAATAATAAAAGGGGTGAAGGATTGAAAGAAAGACGGGTTCCAAGGAGAAAGGGATCTAAAGGAAATGCAGTGACCCAGATGCAGGGGTAGCCCACTGGGGGAGAGCTGGTGCAGTTACTCAAGGTGCAAGGGTAGCCCACAGAGAGACAGCATGGCCTGATTTACATTGGGCATAAGGGCATGACCCGATTTCACATTAGGTACACCTTAGTCAAGAGATGGGGCTCATGGGGGCATGACCCAATCACACCTGTCACCTGAGGCTCATAGGCATTGTCGAGCTTTGGGGATGGCTCAGAGGGGTTTAAGGGATGTGGGCCCTCAGCCACTAGGGGGAGAGGAGTGGGATGGATGGATTGGGGGGGTAGTGGTGGGCACAAGTAGGCACTCTGGGGCGAAATGGAGCCAGGAAAGGGGCTTTCCCTATATGGTTCCCATACGCAAGGGTTCCACCAATGCTGGGGAAATAGCGCACTCTTCCATGGCTGCTCATCCAGTGCGGGTGGGGTTGTGCAACACCAGGTCGATAAAGAACAAGACAGCTTTAACTGCTGATCTTGTTGGAACATCTAACCAGGCTTATCACCAAGACCTGGCTGGATGAGAATGCAGGTCCTGTATTACAATCAGCAGTTCCAGCTGGATACTGGTGATATACCACCTGAGATGGATTGTAGAGGTGGGGTGTAGCCATCTGTTTTAAGATGGAACTGGGACTTATGGAGACACCAGTGGGCCCACCAGATCTTTTGAATGTATCATGGGCACAGGTGTGGGTTGTAGGATACTTCTCATCTACTGTCCACCCAGAGACAGAAAGATATTCCTGCAGAAGTCACGGACTTCGTGGTTGACATGGTGTTGGAGTCCCCCAGGTGGTTGGTCCTGGGGGATTTCAACACCTTGGTCAACGATGAACTATCACAGTTTGGACAGAATTTCCTCCAACTGATGATCTTGTTGTCTTGTTACCGCTGCAACCCATAATCATGGCCATTCCCTGGATCTGGTGTTCCTCCTGGGGTTGGAAGTCACCGATCTGGTGGTGGAACCGGTCAGGTGTTCCGACCATCATACCATAGGGTACAGTTTTGCGGTTCCCCCAATAGACCTGCCCCTTCAGAGATGGTCCGGTACCGCCCTTTTAAAGAGGTCAGGAAATGATTTCTAACTGGTAGCTGTTTATAATGTTCCCATTTACAGACATGATATCCATAAACCTAAATGATCCATATTTAACTGTACCTGAATAAAAAGTGATGCAAACATTGTATTTTGTATGCTTTTGTTTTTCATGGGCAGCATTCTGTTACAGTTCTCTTCACGGAACCTGTGATCTGGAGTTTTAACTATGTCATGGTTTGAGCAAAGAACTCTAAGCATGGTTCTGATAGGACAATAGCTCATGTTTAGCATTCTGTACACAAATCATGACATAGTAAAAGCTCCAAATTACTGGCTCCATGACGAGAACTGTGCAGAATGTTGTCCATAAAAAAACACTATTGAAAACACAGTTTTTCACATCAGTGTTTATTAAGGTACAGTTAAATATGGCCGATTTGGAGGCCAGTCTTTCATGTCTCTTCTTAGGAACATTACTAACTGCTGCAAATTAGCACACATTTCCTGTCCCCTTTAGGGGCATGACTCCAGAGGGTCTGATGGTTATGCTGGACATATCGAGTAGGCCATCAAAATGCTTGGATCCAGGGGAACTGGTACGGTACTATAATAGTGCCATGTCGAAGGCCTTGGATTCTATAGCTCCTGTTCATATTCGCCTACTAATTTTTCACCCTCGTCCCCTGTGGTTTGATGGGGGAATCCTGAGAGTTCTGAGGCAAGTGGGGCTAAGGTTAGAATGATGCTAGCAGAACCAGCCTGGAGGGTGGCAAGTTTAGACTGATGGCCCATTATTTGGACTGTCAGTCAGAAATCTCTTGTAAGAAGGCAGAGTTCCTGTCCAGAGAGATTTCTGCAGCAAGAAATCGACCAGCTTAGCTTTTCCGTACTGTGGACAGGCTGTTCAATCCAGCTACAGAATTTGAGAGCTTTTTTACAAGAGAAATGTGAGGAGTTTGCTCGATTTTTTGCAAATAATGTTGTCACTATTAGGTCGGAGATCCAGCTTTGTGTGAAACAAATAAAGAAAGCAAAGTGGAGTAAAAAAAAAATTATGGTTCTCAAAAGAGGTGGCAGGGAAGGTTAAGGAGAAAAAGTCTGCATTCAAAAAGTATAAGGAATCACAGAAGAAGCACGACAGGGAACTGTATCAATTAAAGCAGAAAGAAGTGGGGAAGGCAGTCATAATAGCAAAGGCCCAAACAGAGGAAAAAATAGCCAACTCAGTTAAGAAGGGGGATAAAACCTTTTATAGGTACATAGAGCATAGAAAAGTTAAGGAGGAATAGTGAAGATTAATAATGGAGAGGGAGGTGGGCAGAGGGAGACAGTGAAAAGGCAGAGATACTGAATGAATACTTTTGCTCAGTATTCACAAAAGAAGATGAGGAGGAGTTACCTAAACCAGACAATAGAAGCACTCTGGGTAGGGGGGTTGACACCAGTCCATTTACAGAAGAAAGAGTCCTGAAAGAACTCCTAAAACTCAAGGTGGACAAAGCAATGGGGCCTGACAGGATTCACCCCAGAATCCTAAAAGAACAAAGGGAGGCCCTAGTGACACCACTGACCACACTTTTTAACAAATCATGGGAGGATTGGGTGGTACCTGAGGACTGGAGGAGGGCAGATGTGATTCCCCTTCACAAAAGTGGGAGCAAGGCAGAAGCAGGAAACTACAGACCTGTAAGTTTGACCTCAGTGGTAGGGAAAATGATGGAATCACTTCTGAATGAAAGAATTGTTGAGTACCTAGAGGCCAGCGTGGCACAGGACCCAAAGCAGCATGGATTTACAGCAGGAAGGTCACGTCAAATGAATCCAATTGATTTCTTTGACTGGGTGACCAAAGTAATAGAGCAGGGAGGGGCTGTGGATATGGCCTACCTAGACTTTAGCAAGTCATTTGACACAGTCCCGCACAAAAGACTAATAATCAAGTTAGCCAGCCTGGGAATGGGTTCCAGGGTGGTAGCCTGGGTAGCAAGCTGGCTGCACAACAGGACACAGAAGGTAATAGTGAATGGAACGCATTCCGAAGAAAGGGGGGTTATTAGTGGAGTACCTCAGGGCTCAGTAATGGGTCCAGTCCTCTTTAACGTCTTTATAGGTGACATTGCAGAGGGTCTGGAGAGAAAGGTATTCCTCTTTGCAGATGACACAGAGATCTGTAAGAGAGTTGATACACAAGAGGGGGTAGAAAGGATGAGAAGGGACTTGGCAAAGTTGGAGAAATGGTCAGACATATGGCAACTTAGATTAAATGCAAAGAAGTGCACCTGAAAACCAAAAACCCAGGAGAAGAGTACACAATAGCAGGGGAGGTACTAACAACAACAAAAATGGAAAGGGACTTGGGGGTAGTTATATCAGATGACCTAAAGGTGGGTAAGCAATGTGAGAAGTCAGTAAGGAGAGCCAGGGGGATACAGGGATGCATAGGAAGGGGCATCACAAGTAGAAAAAGGGAAGTGGTTATCCCTCTGTACAGACAGTTGGTGAGAACCCATCTGGAATACTGTGTGCAGTTTTGGAGACCCCATCTACGCAAGGACATAGACAGGATGGAAGCAGTCCAGAGGAGGGCAACTAAAATGGTGCAGGGTCTGTATCAGAAACCATATGAAGAGATTTAGAGAGCTTAATATGTATACCCTTGATGAAAGAAGGGACGGGGGGACATGATAGAAACTTTTAAGTACCTCAAGGGAATCAACAAAGTCCAGGAGAGTAGCATTTTTCTGAAAAAGAGACGCGTAAGAACAAGGGGACACAGCTCAGGAGTAATGTGAGGACATTTTTTTTTTCATGGAGAGGGTGGTGGAAGCATGGAACCAACTCCTGGGAGGTTGTTGGGTCTAAAACAGTGGGGGAATTCAAACATGCATGGGACAGACATAAGGCAATTGTAGTGGGGGGTTGCAGGAAGTAGACTGTTGGTTAACTAGAATCTGCAGCTTATCCAATAGGAAGGGAAATGGGCAGACTGGGTGGGCCAAGTGGTCCTCATCTGCCATCAAAGTCTATGTTTCTATTGCATTCTGTTGAGTGTTGCGACTGTCTGTGGGAGAGCACAGGCACCCAGTCAGTCTCGTGATTTTTGACCAGCCAGTGATCACTGATATCATGAAGGTGATCCAGGGCTTGGACAACTTGTTATGGTTTGGACCCTGGTCCTACCCGCCTCCTTGTGGAGTGTTTGGATGTCATCGGACCAGTTCTGGATGAGATTGTCTGGTGTTCATTGGAGAAGGGTGTATTCTCGGACCCCTTGAAGGAGGCGGTGGTAACACCCTTGTTAAAGAAATCCTCCCTCAGCCCAGCCTGTCTCGCAAACTACAGACCTGTCTCTAACCTGCCCTTCGTGGGCAAGGTTATTGAGAATGTAGTTGCACTGCAGCTCAAAGACTACTTTACCAAACACAAGGTTTATGATCCTCTCCAGTCCGGTTTCCAGAAGAGGCATAGTACCAAGATGGTCCTTGTTCTGGTACTAAATGATTTCTAATGGTGAGAGATTGGAACAGCCATTCAATCTTGGTTCTCCTTGCTCTCTCAGCAGCATTTGACACCATGGAGCACAGGGTATTACTGGAGCGCTGAGGTAGATCTATGAAACAGTCCTCAGATGGTTCCATTCTTTCCTCACAGGCAGATTTCAAAGAGTGGTGTCAGGAATTTTTCCTCTGCCCCTCTTCCCTGTCTTGTGGAGTTCTGCAGGGCTCGTTTTATCTCCCATGCTGTTTGCAGTGTATATGCTGCAATTGGGTGATATCATAAGGAAATGCAGGTTGAGTTTTCACTGTTACACAGATGATACTCAGCTGTGCATGTCCTTTGTTCCTGAGCAGGGTAATGTTATCTCGGTCTTTAGCAACTGCCTCATGAGATTCAGGATTGTGTGAGTGCTAGCTGGTTGAGATTGAACCAGGAGAAGACCAAGGTGTTGGTGGTGGACCCAGGTCATCAGTCAGAGGGCTACCTCCTGGTTGTCCATCTGGTATTATACTGGGGGACAGCCCATTGAAGGCCTCTGAATGAGTGCGTAACCTGGACATTGTATTGGACTGTGAGCTGACACTCAAAGCTCAAGTGTCGGCCATGGTCAGAACCTCGTTTTACCATCTGAGGAACATCGCCCAGGTGAAACATCTTGTTCTGCCTGCGGACCTTCCAACATTGATCCATGGCTTTGTGTCCACCTGCCTTGACTATTGCAATGCTCTCTACCTAGGGCTTCCAGGGGTGAAGATCCACCATCTGCAGCTGGTGCAGAACGCAGCAACCAGGCTGTTGACTGGCTTATCTAAAGCCAGTCATATTATGCCTCTGCTCTGTGAACTGCACAGGCTGCCATTACGGTGGAGAATCACCTTCAAGTTGCGTTGCTGACCTATAGGCCCTACACAAACAGGGACCACATTATCTGCAAGATCTCCTCTGTCCCTGCTGCCCCCTCCACCCACTCTTTTCCACCAACAAGGGATTTCTGGAGGTTTCCAGGGTCCATTTGAAGACCTCAGGGGTCAGAGCATTACGTATATGGCTCCAACCCTGTGGAACTCTCTACCTCATCGGGTGAGAGAGTGCCTGTCCACTGAATCATTTAAGGTTGTGTTAAAAAACCATTTATTCCAATAAGCATTTTCTGACATGGACGGATTTAAAATTTGAATTGTAATTTTAATACTGGGTATTTTAATTTTGAAATGTTATTGTATTGTACATGCGCTTTGGTTTTGGAAAAGTGCTTTTTTATAAATAAAACCTGACTTGACATCAGGTGGGCCCTCAGCTAGGCAAGATGGGTTGGCAGGATCTGCTTTATTTTTATTGAAAAATATAGCAATTAATACCTTCAAGACAGAGACTCCTTTACAAAGGCTCCACGTCAAGGAATACAATTGTAAAATGAGTTACAGAAAACAGGCAATAAAGGTTATATACAACAGACAGGTGCAAAGAGTAGCAAGAGATAGCATTAGGACTCAGGCAGGACCAGGTTAGGGTCCATTGTCATATGGTAGCAGCCGGTGCGGTAGTAGGTCAGTGGTAGTCACAGACAATATCCTGGGTTATGTGGTGCCGAAAGAGAGATTTGAACTGACCATGTTTGGCTTCTGCAAGGAGAATTTTTGGGAGTGAGTTGAGCCATAGTGGGGCCTGGTACCTAAAGGATCTTTGTCCCATCGAGGTTTTACAAAGGGGGAACAGGTAGTGGGTAGTCTCAGATTGATGGGTGTGCCTGGTAGTCAAGGGCGGTTGAAGCATAGGGACAAGGGCTGGGGGTATAAGGCCAGCAGTGATTTTTTTTTTTTTTTAGCAAAGAG
The DNA here is from genome assembly GCA_016271365.2 of Neoceratodus forsteri. Classification (NCBI taxonomy): domain Eukaryota; kingdom Metazoa; phylum Chordata; order Ceratodontiformes; family Ceratodontidae; genus Neoceratodus; species Neoceratodus forsteri. The sequence continues at coordinate 142,937,931 of CM028129.1, read as the reverse complement.
ACAAGTCTGATATTTTAGGCGCCCATCAAAGTTTAGCCAGTTGGTAGTGGAGTAGAGTGTGCAGGCATGTGTGAGCCAGTCACAGTTGGTGGCCAACCTAAAGGCCTTATTCAGTGCCACCCTGATTTTGTTAAGAAGCATGCTATCAGCTGCCCCATAGACTAGGATACCATAGTCTGTGAGAGACAGAACCGAAGAGGAGATAGCCAGCTAAAGTGCTTCGGGGAAGGGGGGGGAAGAGAGGCAGCGCTTGTATTGATGCAGTAAGCCAAAATGCACATCAACGGCAGAGCTCAGCCGGTGGATGTGGTCATGGTAGGTGAGACCAGAGTCAAGAGTGACACCTAGGTATTTGAATGAAGTGACCTGTTCAAGTGGTTCATTAAAAGAGTCTTGAATGAGCAGTGGGTGACCACTGTTTTTATTTCAGGCATGTGCGAATAACAGACTTTTTTTTTTTTTTTTTTTTTTAATAGTTCAGGATGAGCCTATGTTCAACAAACTATGATTCTGCCTCACTAAAGTAAGTAAATTTTTATTTATTTCAAGCGCCCTTCCCAAGCTCAGGGTGTTTTTACAACAATTCAAACCACTTTAAAATCCAATTCACAAACAATAAACTCAAACAGTCATACTAAACACTCACTTATGTTCCAGCAAATGCTTGGGCAAAAAGGAAAGTCTTTAGGTGTTTTTTAAAACTTTCAACAGTTGGGCAATCTCATATCTGACGAGGTAGAGAATTCCACAGAGTTGGTGCCATATAGGCAAAGATTCTACCTCAGACATCTTTTAGACATACCCTGGGAATCTCTAGCAATCCCTCAGAGGAGCCGAAGAGAACAGGTGGGACAGTAAGGCACCAAGAGCTCTTCTCAGGTAGCGAGGTCCCAAATCATGGGGCCTTAAAGGTCAGCAACGCCGACCTTGAAGGTGATCCGCCACTGTATTGGCAGCAAATGCAGATCTACTCAGCACAGGTGTCATATGGCTAGATCTTGAAACCCCATCAACAACCTGGCTGTCGCTTCTGCACAAGCTGCAAGCAGCAGATATCCACCCCGCAGCCCTAGATAGAGGGCACTGCAGTAATCAAAACGGCTGGTAACAAAGGCATGGACCAGGACGGGGAGATCTTCCGGTGGAACCAAGTGTTTCACCCGGGCAATGTTCCTCAGATGAAAAAAGGCAGATTTGACTACAGCCGATACCTGCATCTTCATAGTCAGGCCTTCATCAAAAATCACACCTAGGTTATGCACTTGGCCAGAGGCAAGAAGTGGGGCTCCCCCAAGATATAAACCTGAGGGTTTTCCAGTTCAAGCTCCCATCACCCTCCCTCCAGGGTCCACAATCAACACCTCAGATTTATAGGAATTCAACCTAAGCCAACTAGCACTTATCCAATCCTGAATCTCCTGAGGCAGTTATTAAACATTGTGGGAATCAGTCTCCTGATCAGGCATAAAAGATAGGTAGAGCTGAGAATCATCAGCATAACAATGAAAACTCAGCCCATACCATCTTATAATATCCCCAATGGAAGCATATAAACCGTAAATAACATAGAGGACAGCACCGACCCCTGCGGTACCCCACAGGACAACCAATGAGGGACCAAGGTGTAAATTCCGGACACCACTCTCTGAGATCTGCCCTCCAAAATAGATTGAAACCAACTGTGGACTGCTCCGCCCAGATCACAGAAAAACCGTAGATGGTCGAGCAATACCCCATGATCCACGGTGTCAAATGCTGCTAAGAGATCCAGGAGAACCAAGATGGAACGGGTCCTCCGATCTCTTGCCATCAGGAGGTCATTCAATACCCGAACAAGAGCTGTCTCTGTACTATGCCTTTTCCTGAAGCCGGATTGGAGAGGGTCATAGATATTGTGGCTGGACAAATGATTCTCCAGTTGCAGATCGACCACCTTCTCAATAACCTTCCCTGCAAAGGGATCCTAAAGGATCTTTGGAGGGTTGGAGGGTGTGCTGCAGGGAGGCAGGGTCAGTATGGGCGTTGTATAATATGGCATTGTCCGCATACAGAAGTAGATTCCCAGAACATGCCTTGGGCAGGGAGTTGAGAAATAGGGTAAACAGCAGGGGACCAAGAATCGATCCCTGAGGGACCCCAAAGGAAACTTGGAGGGGACGACTGAGTATGAGCTAGCCTTACTTTTTGTGTTCTGTTGAACAGGTAGCTGGCAAACCAGCCAGTGGACATTCGCTGTAATAGTCCTTTTTCAATGCTTCATTTTCTGCCAGTGTTCTGCGTCCCCCCCCCCGGTCCAACTCCGACCTGGAGTTGATAATCTTAAAGTCCAGGGGTGCATGGGGCAGAGCCCCCCACAGAAAACACTTGCTGCATGGGCAGCACAATACCTGTGTCGGTATTGTGCCATCGCTGTGGGGGAGGTCGGCATTTTCACTGTCAACCTCCCTTGATGCTTCCATGTGAGAGACCTATATGTGTAAGGGAGGCTAGGAGGAGCGAGTGATAAACTGTACCAAATGCTTTAGATAGGTCTATGTAGACAGCACCAGCAACACAGCCTATATCAAGGGATGCATGTAGGGCATTGGTAAACTCCAGAAGAGGTGTTGTGGTGCTGTGACTGTTGCAGAAACCATGCTGCTCGGGGCACAGGAGGTTATACTTGGAGAAGTAGTTGGTGAGCTGTGAGGAGACAGTTTTTTCAAGGACTTTGGAGAGGGGTGGCAAAACTGAAATGGGGCGGTAGTGCCCAGGCTGGGTATGACCACCACTCTTGAGGATGGGTGTGATGAGGATCGTTTTCCATTTCCTGGTAAATTGCCCCGGAGATAGGGAACGGTTCAGCAGCATAGTGAGGGGGTATAGTACTTCAGAGAGGGTTAGCCTGAGTAGTTTAAGATACAGAGAGTCGCTACTTAACCTGGATTTGCTGAGGGCCTTTAGCAGGAGTGGGGCAACTTCACGCTGGGATATAGTTTTAAAGCAGAAGGGAAGCACTGTGGAGGTTGTAGGGGAGGTGGTGGGGGAGAAAAAATTGGAGGGGAGTACACTGCTGAGGTCTGAAAAGGAGGAGTTCAGTGCATTTGCTATCATTTCAGGGTCTGTGGTGATGCACCCATTTGCTTACAGTTGAGAGGGTGGGGCAGTTGAGGGTTTGCCGCTGAGCTCTTTGAGAGAGTCCCAGAATCTGCACCCCAAGCTCCAAGAGGCCATGAGCATAGTCTGATAGTATTTAGCTTTGGCCTTATGGATACTCCAGATGCATAAGTTATCACTTCTTGGTAGTGCTGTCTGTTGGATAGTTTACCGGTTTCCAAGGCAATGTGCCAGAGATTGTCATGGTCTCGCATACGGTCAAGCAATGATTGTGACATCCACGGGGTGTCAGCACCTTTGATGACCCATTTGCTGTAAGGTGAAAAAAGGTCACAAGCAGCGTTAAAGGAGTCAATGAAGTACTCCAGGGCAGAGTCAATGTCTGGTGCAGCTGAAATGGGTGACCAGTCCCAACTGGAGAGGTGTTGCTTCAGGAACCGCAGTTTGCCAGGTCTGAGATGGCATTGGGTAATAACTTTGGGTGGGGGCTTTTAGGTCAGGTAAGACCAGTGGCAGAGCACTGATGAGTGGTCACTCAAAGAGTTGGGCAATACACCAACTTGGGTGAATTTATGCGGGTGGTTGGTGAGAACAAGATCAAGGAGGGTTGCGGTGCCAGTCCTAGGGTTGAGACATGTGGCCGAGCGCACAAGTTGTAATAGGTTTAGGGCAGCAGTAGCATCCCTTAAGGGGGCTGAGGCATCTGCCAGCCAATTAACACTGAAGTCACCCAGGGCAATGATTTCAGCTTTGTCCGGTAGTTGCTGGAGGTGGGCTAGGACTGACCAGAATACATTTTTTTGGTTCCGGGGGGGGAGGGAATGTACACAGAGGAGAGGAACGGGGTGCTCTAGTAGTGGAGATATTGACTTTCATGGTAAGGACCTGGGCACCATGATCTAGAGTTGGTGGAGGGAGGGCATGCCATTGAATCGAATCCCAGAGGTATATGGCACAGCACCCCCCCTTTTTTTTTAGCTTGCCTGTCAGCACGTTATATAGAATACCCTGGGAGAGAGAGACAGTTGAGTCTGGGATGCAGTCAGTGAGCCAGGTTTCCACCACTGAGATAATATCTGGGTGTTGTTGGACAACCCACCCCTGCAGGATGTCGAATTTCTTCAGAAGACTACATATGTTTAGGGATACTATTCGGAGTTCCCTAGGAGCAGTTTGCTTGGCCATGGGAGTGGGTGCAGGGCCGGGGTTAGGGTGATGGTTTCCTGAGAGAAGGAGCAATAGTAGAAAGACTCACAGGGAGGCTAGTTTTAACATTTTTGGTGACAGCTTGGAGGCCCACGAGGTAGTAGGAGGGCACCTTGTACCGATAGGAATGGGCAGTTGCCTTAAGATAGGAAGTGCTAGGCAGAGTAGGGTCCAAGAGGGGACAGGAGAAAATACCACCAAGGATAGGTATGGGAGTGGTGAAGACGGATTGCTGGATCACTGGGTCATGAGATGTTGCAGGGAAGGGGAGGGTCACACCGGATATGGGGGGAGAGGCAGAGCCCCTCGAGAGTAGCTGCAAGGTGAAAAGGCATGACCCAGGGGAACAATGTGCATGAGGGGTATTACCCAGATGTATGAGACAAATTAAGAGAAGTGGCACGAGTCAGGTGGTTGGGGTGACGCCTGCTAGTGAGACCATGACTAGGGAGTAGGGAACATAGGTGGGGGGTGTCAGGAGGATAAAGTGACAAAAGAACAGGGTAAAACTATACCGACTGTTGGCTCAGTGGTAGCATCACAGACTTTAGTGCCAAAGGTCCTGGGTTTGAAGCCGGCAGGGGAACTGGCACATATAGGCGGGCCGGGGGGAATAGATCAGTGTGGGTACAGGATTGGCCAGGAGGAACAGAATGCAGAGGGTTTGAGCAGAGGTGCAGGAGGTAGCAAAAGGAAGAGCTAGGGGGTGCATCAGTGACTCCCTGTAGTCACTCAGTATAAACTGCAAATGGAGAAGTAGGCACTTAGAAAAAAGTGAGGGTGGTTACGTGATAGATCACTTGACCTATCAGGAGCAATAGAGAGAGAGTTGGGCTTGGGTGGGGCAGTCGACGCACAGCGTCAATGGGCTAACACCCCCTCCAGAAGGAGCAAGGCAGAAACGTAGAAGTTGACAGCAGATAAGGACCTCAAGGCCCATCCAGTCTGCCCATTTCTTTTTCTACCTTATGAATATTCCATAGGCCTTTACTCTGTCAATGGCCTATCTATTCATACTCATCTGTATTTCTCCCTTATGCCTATCCCATGCCTGTTTGAAGCCCTGCACTGTATTCATATCCACCACTTCCTGAGGTAGGCCATTTCACGCATCCACCACCCTTTCTGTGAAAAAGAACTTCCTCACATTACCCCTTAATTGGCCTCCCTCTAATCTCATGCTATGTCCTCTTGTCCTGTTATTTTTCTTATATTGAAACGTGTTAGACTCTTTCACCTTGTTAATGCCCTTAAGGTGTTTGAATGTTTCGAGCATATCACCTCTCTCCCTCCTTTGCTCTAGGGTATACATATTGAGCTCCATTAATCTGTCCAAATATGTTTCCTGATGTAGTCCCTGCACCATTTTGGTTGCCCTTCTCTGGACTGCCTCCATTTTGTTAATGTCCTTGTGAAGGTGTGGCCTCCAGTACTGCACGCAGTACTCCAGATGGAGCCTAACCAGTGTCTGGTGAAGAGGATTATTACCTCCCTCTTACAACTTGTGATAACCCTACTAATACACCCCACCATCCCCTAGCCTTACCCACTGCTTTAGTGGTCTGCTTGGATGATTTCAGATCATCTGTGATGATGATGCCCAAGTCTCTTTCTTCCTTTGTGACTGCCAGCAACTCCCCTCCCAACCTATAGATGCCTTCATGATTTCTCTTCCCTATGTGCATGATCTTGTATTTCTTGCGTTAAACCCCAGTTGCCACTCTTCTGACCATTTTGCCAGTTTATCCAGATCTCTTCTCATTCTGCCCACCCCATTTGGATCATCTACTCTGTTGCAGATCTTGGTGTCATCTGCAAACAGACAAACCTTACCCTCCAGTCTTTCTGCAATGTCACTGATGAAGATACTGAAGAGGACTGGCCCCAGGACTGATCCTTGAGGTACCCCACTAGTGGCTTGCATCTCTTCTGATTGTATACCATTTACCATCACTCTCTGTTTTCTGCCCGTCAACCAGTTTGCCACCCAGTTGACCAACGTCTGACCAACCCCGAGCCTACCCAGCTTATTAATCAATCTTCTATGTGGAACAGTATCGAAAGCTTTGCTAAAGTCAAGGTAGGCGACATCAGCTGCTCCCCCTTGATCCACCACTCTGGTTACCCAGTCAAAGAAATCTGAGATTAGTTTGACAGGACCTTCCTGTTGTAAACCCATGTGGTCTTGGGTCCTGTACAGTCTTTACCTTAAAGGGCTTCCCGGTTAAGCTGCTGCCCCAGGAAGAGAGTCACTAGCAGGGCAGCAGTGGTCTTTTTCTTACATTAGACTGGGGCAACAGAAGGCATGATCTAATTCTATATTGGGCATGTAGCGTGGGATAATTGCTGATGTGAGGTAATAAAACCTTGGACAATCAGACAATGTGCACAAGGGTGGGAATATGTATATCAATATATCATTATAAAGTTTGACAAACTGAACACATGTTGTAAATATGTATCTAAAAATCAGAATTTAGAGTTGTAAATTGAGCTCGTTCGAGTGCAATAAAGCCATGGACAACAACAGTTTTGTCCGTTAAGTTATTGGTGGAGAGGAGTCCCTGACAAAGGCACAGGTGGACATGGAGAGACATCTTTCACAGAGATGCATGGAAAGACAAAGAGGCACAGGGAAGAGGGAGGGACATGTCACACACAAAGAAATGCAGGGGACACTAGGAGGGGGACGTATCACACAGTCAATGGGAGACAACAGGAGGAACATGTTGCACACAGAGGGGCATGGTGACACAGGAAGGGACACATCTTGCTAACAGCGGCAAGGGGGACACAGGGAGCAATACATCTCCCTCAGAGAACTATGGGACACAGGCAGGAACATGTCTCACACAGAGAGGCAACTGGGGAAAGAGGGAGGAACACATCTAGGCACTGGAAACACAGGGAGGGACATGTCTCACATACAGTGGTATGAGTGACAAGGAAGGACACATTCTTACAGAATCATGGGGGACACAGGAGGGACAGAGCTCACACAGAGAGGACCAGTGGGTTCACAGGAAGTGACATGAAACAGAATTTGTCAGCAGAAAAAGTCCTCTTGGTTCACTGTGTCTGCCCATTTCTACTTATCTAATGTGGAATGTGAGCACCCTAGTGGTAGGGATGTGCGAGGGACGAATAAATATTTCCCGAATACCATGAAAAAAACACTATTTGTTATTCTGATATGAATCATGAATAGTGGCACTATTTGTATTCGTGAAATATACACAACCCCTTGTCCCCCAACCCACCTTCCCACCTACCCAGCACCTCACCTACAACTGGTAAATCTTTTGAATGATATTTGTCAAAAGCAATAAAGAGATTTTACACACAACAAAAATAAATAAATGTACTGCAAATACATGTACACTGTTCTGAATTTCATTACTCACAATAAAGCATTGCAGGATGTGCGGAATTGTGAGACAGTAATACTTCTCAGGTGGCTAAGACAAAGCATGCTGTTATCCCACAATATCGCACACACCATCATGCCTTAGTGCTTAAAAAACATACACAGCCAACACAATTGTATTAGAACCTGATTTGTTGCAAGGAGATGTTGGCCAAGACACCAGAAAAATTCACTGCTCCTTTTGGCAGCAAAAAGCAATGTTATTCCAGCACAATCCCTCTGTACTATTGTTCTAGCAAAAAGTGCCATGCAGGATCTTGATTGAACTTCTTCCACCTGAGCAGTCACTAGAGAGGGGCAGAAGGTACCTCAACTTAACGTCTCATCTGCAGCACACCACCTCCAGAGTTCAGCCCAGGCCCCACCCCCACAGTACTGTGTTCTAGTGTCAGCACTGGGTAAGAGTTGGGAAGGCGGCTCCAGAAGTCTCAAGACCTGCAGGCCAGGGCAACTGTAGATCCCTCCCCATACCTTACCTGGGCTTCAGTCAGTTTGGACCAATTGGGCTTTAGATAGTAGACAATTCCATCCAGAGCTCCAGGGAGAGTAATCCCATGAGCCAATAGAACGATCAAAATTACATAAGGGAACAGAGCAGTGAAGTACACAACCTGGAAGACAAAAGACAGAAACACCTCCAGATTAGTTCAGGAACATTCAAACGAGCATAAAGTATACAGAGAGTGACAGGACAGGCAGGTGAGATGGCACGTTGCCTGTAAAAGCTGAGGCATCTCCCATTAGGTCTGTGTTTTGCCCTGCTTGAGGGCTCATTAGTGTGGTGCAGCCAACATCCCAACTCTGCCAAGGAGGTCAGAGGTCAAATGTGGACCTGACAAACACCCGTCATTCTCTAATGGCCAGTGCCAAGCTGTCATTTATTTATCCATTTATCTATATATTTATTTACTGAAAGAGATTTACTAGGAAATACATACTGAGCCATAAAGCTTATTTCCAGATGCTTCCTGGGGGGAATGGGGGTGGGAATAAATGCATAGTATAAGCGCAGTAATCCGATAAGCAAAATGCACAGCTATGTACAGTATATACAGTAACGTACAGTAAATGGCAAATTGCTAAACAAGAAAGATAGACAAGGAGGAGGAAAAAAGGAGGGGTAGGGAGAGGATGAAAGTGTGTGAATAGACTGGCGGTAGTAATGAAGGGGAGGGGGAGATAGGAAGGAAAAGGGCAGAAGGTAGTGGAAGGAGGGGGAGGGAAAAGGAGGGGGGAAGAGGAAGAGTGTGAAGGTTGAAACATTTAGTAGTAGTACAGTAGCTTGGGAACTGGCAGCGGATGGGGAAAGAGAAAGGGGCAAGACATTAGACTAAGGGCAATTGCAGGTGGGAGACGTATGGGCTTGGAGTAACAAGGAAAGAGAGCGTTTGGAGGAGGCAGAGCGAATTGTAAGGGGAAGAGAGTTCCAGATTTTAGGAAAGCAGTAAGAGAAGGCAGTCAGTCCTTACTAGGTGGAGAGACTGAAACTGCCTTCAGTGTTGTGTGAGTGCATGAGCACACATACATCAGGAAGAGTGTAGGTAGGCAGTGTGTGTGTGTGTGTGTATATATATATATATACACACACACACATATTATATACACACACACACACACACACACACACACACACACACACACACACACACACACACACACTACCTACAATAGGAGTGGGGTAAAATGACAAGATAAAAAGAAAACATGTATTAGCTAGTGACATCAAAGCTGCAACACGTCAAAAATGCATTGCTGTTACTGTTCTCCCAATGGATATTTTTAAGGTTTCTGTCATCATAATGGAATACCGAACCAATCAGAGAACCACTTTCACAATGCCAATGACATCACAATGCCTGATACTGCACTCAAGCCAGCTGTTAAAAATCAAAGAAAAACAGCAAAATCTTGAAACAAACTGCAGATTTGAAAGCTTTATATTGCAGATTACTGGTGTATATATTGATTATGCAAATGGCAGGCTCAAAATAGGCAATTTGTCATCAGTTGTGAGTGGGCAGACTTTCAAAATTAACTTGTGGCTCTGCCACTCATGAGTTATGGTCCTGCTCCTTATACCTGAAGATAAATTGCATATTTTGAGTCAGCCCATTGCATGCCCCTATATGCGGTATGTACAGACTAGTTCCTTACCATAGCAGTAGATCTTCAAGAAACTCTCCTCCACTGAGCCACATCATGAAACTAAGTCGTCAGCATCAGGACCACCAGTATTTTTTTTTTTTTCTGGCTGGGTCCGTCTCGTCGGTGCCTGTTTAATGTAGGCATCCCCAGCATGCCTTGGTCCCCTGCCAGAGATAAGCTCAGAGGATCATCAGCCTGGAAGGACTGAAGCAACCAGGACCAAACTGGACACACAGGAGAGGATACAGAAACCAGAGTAAAGATGCCAAAGAAGGCATCAGAGGAGAACCAGCTTGCAAAGCCAAGCAGGAGAATCACACATCAAAGAGCACAAATTGCACAGTGTACACAAAAGAATAGCTGTTTCAAATAATCTTTATTATAAATAAATGGCTAAAACAAGCTCCTCCATCCCTGGCACTACAAGGCGCTCTGATTCTTCATCGGGGGTGGAATCATGGACACAAAAGATCCCTTAAATACTTAATCACAAGTCACTTTGAAATTTAAAGACATGGAATTCAATGGTAGTAGTCTGGCCCAGTGGCACTGAGGGTTGAGGCGCTGGACGCCACACCTCGTGCCACACCGGGGACCTGGGTTCAGGAATGAGCAGAGGTTGTTGGGGGTCAGCAGGGGGAGGGGAGGCGGGATGGAGCTGCTGTGTGGCAGCTCTCCTCTCCCAGGGAGGGATGAAGGGGTTCCCTGCGCCTTGGCTGCCACCTGGTGGAGAACAGATGGCAGTTCGGGCAATGGGGAGCCTGGCAATGGCCAGGGGTGGCGTGGAAGGGGCCAAGTCAGTATCCAGAGTGTGTGTGTGCCTCCACACGCATTTATTGCCATGTCTGCCGGGGTCTCAGGATCTCAGGGAGAAATGGGAGAAAAAAACTCAAAAATTACTAATTAAAAAAAAATAATTCAATGGCTGGTATTACGGGGAAAATACATCCAAAATCCCAGTGCATCACACCATACATAATGACAGAAAGTTAATAAATACTTAAATATTTATATAAATGTGAAAAATATTTAAAAGATTAAAATGCCCTGCACACATTAATATGTTTTTGTTTCCAGAGGATAATCACGTGTCACCTGATAAGGAGGGAGGGAGAGTCGTGACTCAGTGGAGGAGATTCTTTCAAAGATCTACTTTTACAGTAAGTAACTATCCTGTCTTCTTTGAGGACATTTCCCTCCATTGAGCCACATCATGGAACGATTCCCAAGCAGTACCATGCACTAAGGGAAGAAGGCAGGATCTAAGGAGCCTGAGTAAGGAAGCCTTGCAAAACAGTAACGCAAAAGCTGGTACATCTATGAGAGACTACACCCAGACAGTAGTGCTCAGTAAATGTATGAACAGTACTCCAAGTGGCTGCAGCACATAAGTTAAGCTGCAGCCCAGACAGAGGCATCCGACACATTACAGCCATATAATAACTACAGAGTCAGTTTCAGGCTGTGCAGTATAGTAAGGCTTAACAGACAGAGCAAGGTACTGTTTTATCAGCCTTCCTTGGAACTGCAGGCAGGTTACTGGGCCTATGCCAAGCAGCAAAGGTAGCATTCTCTAGTGCAGGATATACAGGAGGAATAATAACTGAAGGTGTGGAAGGAACCTACAAGTATTCCATGAGATCCCATTTAGTGGAATCTTTCTCTCAGCAAAAAAACCATGGCAGATTGCATTTGCTGAAGCATATCCTGAAAAGATAGATTCTCAGGGTGGGGTGGGGGACCTGGGTGTATGAACCACTGAGTCCTAACTGCAGGGTAATACGGTGGCACATGAAGGCAAGTTACCTTCAAACTGCTCCTCACCCCTATATTCTTCCTCAAAAGCCCCTTCAATGTCCAAGAGGTCAGGATTATATTCTGCCTCATTGTCATCATCAGGGATGGTGATGGGAGCATAGAAGGGAGCCAGTGATACAGGCAGTGGCTGAGAAGAAAGAATCATTGGCATGCTTCTGGAATCTGTCAACAAAGGCCCTGGTTCAGGCACACTTGTCGATGTCAGTCCTACCACTGGCAGTAGCGACAATAGCAGGTGATGTAACATCTGAAAACAATGCTCTCACAGCCTGGGCATCGACGGCATCCCAAAGGGGTCTGAGACAACCTGAGTTGAAGGGTCAGAGCCAGATAGCAACAGCAACATACTGTCCATAGTAGGTACAGCAGTGACTGAGCCAAGCCCCATCTTTGTGTCTCATCGATGGTCTGGGGCTGTAGTCAATGCTGCTGCAGCAAGAGCCGCAAGGATGCATCTGATTTCAGTGGTGACTCAACCTCAAAGGTGAAGCAAACGTATCTATATGCTTGTGCTTAAGGCCAGAAAAGAGGAGGGCTTGACAATAACTTTTCTTTGGCTTTATCTTTCTATTTTAATGACCATTTCCCAGTCAACAGCAAGGGAAAAGCAGAAGTGGAACTGCAACCTTTTTATGGCTTTCAATGCTTTCTGGGTGAGGCAGGTTTCAAAGCCTTCCATTGATAAAATCCTGCAGCAAATCTCACAGACATCTTGTCATGAGATAGGCCCAAACAGCAGAAATAAATAGTGCGAGTGTCATTCTTGTAGATCTTGTAGCCACATGAACAATATCGGAACTAAGGTTCTCTGTTCTTTGGCAGCATACAGAGACAACAATGTTTTTAAAAATATGCAAGCAATCAAAAATAAAAAAACAGAGTACCAGCTATTTTGACAGTTTCTCAGAAAGTAAAACAAGGATGATCAACGGCAGGAGAAAGAAATGAAGAGTGTTGGGGCCACCCACGTCATATAGGCAGAGATGCTGCACATCAGTGTGGGCGAACCTGGCTAGCAAAAGCTTCCAAGTGGTCATAACACTGACAGCTTACAGTTCCAAAGTTCTGAGCCAATGGAGGAGATATTCTCAGTGAAGATCAGTCACTTCCTCTTCATTCATGGCCTCCTTTTCCATATATCCTGGATTATATTCCAGTTCATCATCAACGTTTACTGTCAGTGAGAGTAGGTCCACAGGAGAGGAGGCATCATCGATGGAGGCTTTTCAGGGCCCAACACTATGGTGGGGACTGTGAATTGCTGCACTGACTATAAAGTTGATGAAGGCACCCAGGGAGGAGACGACGTCAACAGAACAAGATGCTAGAAAAGCTCTGACATCATTTGATATAAAAGCTGCATGTCATCCAGCCCTGAAGTGATTGATGGTGTCTTAATTCTCCAGTGCAGGAGGTGAGCTGGTGCCAGACCCCAACCTTGGTGTCTTGAGACAGTCAGGGGAGGCGCAGGACACTTTTAAACAGGAGAGCATGAACTTTCTGGGAAAGTGGTCTTATCTTTATGTCACTTCTTCTCCAGGTGGCAGTGTTTTACCACTGACTTGGTGGACTTATTCTTTGTCGAATCAGTAATGGATGCCATTGACTGCAGGGAGCAGCAGGTTAACAATGAACCAGGAGTGGAGGCTGTAGATGAAGGCAATGCTGGCTTCGACACAGTCCGTTTCTCCTCCATTGCTTTCAACTTTAGCTGAATCTCTAAAGCCTTCTTGTGATGTCTCCTGATTGGCAGGTTAATATCTTGGATTATACAGCAGATCTCAACATTGTGATCTGTACCTAGGCAACAAATACACATGGAGTGATGGTCCTCCTTTTAGAGCTTAATGTCGCTGCACCGGCAATAAACAGAATAGTGGTTCCTTGTCTTTCAGTGGTGGCATAAAAGTTTAAAATAATAGCCGACCCAGTGACACTGAGCGTTGAGGCGCTGGATGCCACACCTCGCACTACCCCGGTGACCTGGGTTCGGGAACAACCTCAGGTCATCGGAGTGCCGGCATGGGGGGGTGCGGAGCAGGATCGAGCATGCCAATGGGCAGCTGTCCTCTCCCGAGGGTGGTGAGGTTGGGTTCCCCCCCCCCATAATTCCACTCCCACTGGGTGGAGGTCCAGTGGAAAGTATAGGCGGAGAGGGGTTGACAAGCAATTACAAGAAGTGGAAGGGGCTGAGCTGGTGCCATGGGGTGCGTAGCGTGCCTCCCACACTCGCCTGACTGAGTGTTGGGGCCTTAAGAGGCAGGGAAAACAGGAAAAAAAAAAAACTGTGTCCCCATCACCAGTTGGCGGAGGAGGTGACAGGGACCAAACGCTATACTTAAAAGTTTAAAATAATAAAACTTAAAGGAAAGCGAGTCGAAAACAGGGGCTCCCCAAAAAGTTCACCCCCTGGTTTAGCTTTTTGCACTGAGAGGGCATTTTATTTCATGCCTAACTTACTATATTTTAATGATAAAAGTCTGTGACCTGGAAGTATGGCGGACGAAGGGAAGGCTCCATTTGCTGTAAAGGCGGTCACATCGCCTTCAATACAAAAGTATTTATAAACTTTATAAAATACTTACATTTTTGTGGAACTAGACAATTTTACCACCAAAAGAAACTAGGAAATGCCTGAAATCTTTCATAGCGAAAAAAAATAGGGTCACTTTTTTGTCATATTTTGTTGCACTGCTGCTTTAATGTAGTAGCCTCACTCATACTTTACCACATGGAAATTAGATTTCTGCAGGTCGATATTCACTGTAATTATAAGAAAGCAGAAACAGAGAAAGGGGTCATATACCATGGTGCCCTATTCCTGGCTGATAAAGGGGCGGCACAAATGGATTTAACAACAAAAAAGCGTGGCTGAGTGGGGTATCCAGGATGCCCCTCTTCTGTGGAGGAAAAGGTTGTTGGCCTTGGACAGCCCAATCAACTGCGATTCATACAACCAAAATAAATAATGGGGTGAAATGCCAATTCTGTACTTCAGTATCTTCAATGTTATTGATACTCCATACACGTCAGGCTACAGATGACATTCTGTGACCAATTCCTCACTTTAACTGGACCAGAAATATGCTGTGTTCATTCCGTCATGTATTTGCTTTACCTCATAACACTTTAAAGACTCATTAAAATGGCCTAATTTCATAAGGGCATACACCTTGTGTGGCCAGAGGACACCATCCTTTCAAAGTTAGAGATGCAGCGACATTGTGTTTCACTGGAGAAATTCTGGCAAAATCATGAATTTTGCGGCATGAAATATTTCACAAAATTCTGCGCATCCTGCAAAATATTCTGTGGTTGCAAAATGCAAAATTTCACCTGCAAAATGCGAAATTTCACACGTAAGCGGTGGAATTTCGCTTGCAGGTGGTGAAATTCCATAGTTCAGTGGTGAAATTCTGCATTTTAGTCCCAAAGTAGATGTGTAGGGTGCAAAAATTCCATATTTCACCATCTGACTCACATTTTGCATCTGTGAAATATTTCGAGAAATGAGGGAGTTTCATGAAATATTTCATGGAGCAAAATTCCACAATTTTGCACAACATTATTCAAAGTACACTGTGTTTGTGGTGGTGCTGGTTTGTTTTTTTGTTGAACCTAGGCTTTCCCTGGAACTCATGTTGTCTTTCAGCAGCTCCTTCAGTGCACCGCTACCCAATGGCACTATTCACAAAAGTTAGTGAATGCTGCTGGGGGTGGTAGGAGTCCCCCCCTCCCACATGACAGAGGCACAATGTGGATTTCCAGCTGTTAACCAGTGCAAATGGGGTTATACACATTAATAGGCTGGACTGTGCCTGCGACCAGATCACAGCATGATGCAGTTTCATGCTGTGACCCAGTCACAGTGTTGTGTACTCTGGCATCCTGCTTAGAACTGCCCCCTGGCCCTGCCCCAATTCACACAAGTAAATGGCCTCGATGGTCCACTGATTCCCCCAACCCCTATAGTGGCCCAGTGGCCATCACTTTGTGGTTTAGTAGATGACTCAAGTCACTCACACCAATGTGTTTGTTCTTGGTGGTCCAGTTGTTTCTCCCTTCCCATATATCTGGCGGTCTAGTGTAGCTCCCCCTC
Source organism: Neoceratodus forsteri (assembly GCA_016271365.2). Taxonomy (NCBI): domain Eukaryota; kingdom Metazoa; phylum Chordata; order Ceratodontiformes; family Ceratodontidae; genus Neoceratodus; species Neoceratodus forsteri. Next base: position 142,922,140 of record CM028129.1, on the reverse strand, counting down.
ATATCACCATCAGGTTTTCTGGTTGCTGTGCATGGTCCCAGCACCACATCCAGTTATCTCCTGCTTTTCCAAGACGTGGTGAGCAGAGGTCTAGCAAGGGTTTCTCATGCTTTTGAGAATGTCCCAGTGGGCAAGTTGGCTCCCATTCCCTTTTCTAACCAGTTTCACAAACATTTGCAGTAGCGCAGGGATAGGGCTTTCACCCTGTTGAGCAACACTCACCTGGGTCGCAATGCAAACGGTGCAGCTACATGACCTAGAACTGAAAATAGAATAATATATGCGGATGATATAGGCTGTATTGCATAGGAAATCCAGGGACGGACCTTGAACTGAAAATACAATAATGTATGTGAATGATAAGAGTGCTGTATTGCACAGGAACAACAGGGACAGACCTAGAACTGAAAATGCAGCTGGCCTATAGGGCCTTACAAGAATGGTTGGTAGATAAGATTTTATTGAATGAGAAAAAAACACAAGACCATGGTTTTTGGAACAAAGCAAAGACTACAAAATATCAGTATGAAAATAGTGGGGAAAAATAGAGGAAGTTTAGAAGGAGTGCTAACTTTTAATTATCTGGGTTTGACATTGGATAATACACTATCCCTAAATGAACATATTACTAAGGTAACAAAGTTAACAGTAAATTAGGTCATTTGTACAGAAATAAAAATAGTTTATCTGAAAATGCAAAAAGAACAATAGCAAATCAAGTATTACTGCCAGTTTTAGAATATAACTCACTACTATTCCAACTAGCTTTTATTGACCGATTCTGGTATGAATTATAGATAGATGATTGTCTGTATTTTCTAATGATTTTATTATATATGTGTGTTTTTTGCCCGATTTTAAATAACTGGATTTTGTATTATTGGTTTTATTGTACAGCGCCCAGAGTCCCAGGAATTGGGCGCATCATAAATAAAATATCTATCAACTATTAATAAATATGCCAGATACATTGTTACAAAGGTATACAGTTACATTTAGTCATATTTTACAATTTGTAATTGGCTGTAGAAAACAAGAGCATCATTGTTGTATGTATAAAAATTTGGGGATTTTGCCACCTGGACAGAGGATATTGTATTTAGTACTGATGTTTATGCATAAAATGTTGAGATCAGAAACTCCAAAGGGGATATATGATAGATTTAGGAGAGTTAATAAAACAAAGATGTTATGAGCAAATTCACTAAAATATTACCAAGAGAACAGGACAAACACACAGATTGCTGAGTGCTCAATGACTAATTACGGTCCCAAACTTTTAAATAATTTAATTAAAATTGAGGTAGAAGTTAATATATAAAATACACACATATTTAAAATTGGGTTAGAAATTATTTGAATACACAGTCAGTTTGCTGCTGTTATGACAATACTTGAAGTTTGTAATATAGATCATACGTACACTATGTAAATAATGTCTAGAGACCATATTGTATAATTTAATATAATTTGTTATATATTTGATTGTATGTCTTAGAAAGTTGTTCGTATTCCTATTGTATTCCCCTTTCCCAGGCGTGGCTGAAAACGGGTCTTTGATCCAGTGCACTTTTCTGGTAAATCAATTAAATAAAAAATTATCAACAATGAACACTTTCAATGGCGGAGCTGAGGGGGGCAGGGGGGGCCAGCGCCCACCCCAGACCATTTTGCCTCTGAGTTTGTGCCCCCTTGAGCCGTAAACTAAACTAATAAGTTAGGTGCTTCCCTGGCTGGCTTCCACCCATCACAGGCGGCAGTCCTGCCTGGCACCCCGAGAGCCCAAGCCCCAAGTAATCAGCTGCGAGAGCGGGACATGACACGGGTCACCCAAGATTCAGGACAGGACGGAGGAATTGACTGCATGGCGGGCACCCCACCACCCAGCACCAGCCCCACAGAAGCAGAGGAATCAGCCTCGGAACTCGCCTGGTGCCCCCATGAAAGTGGCGGAATTGCCAGTGGCCAGCCAAAGGTTACAGAACTTTTTATGGGGCATGTCAGGCAAGGTCATAGCCACCAATACGCCAGACACGCCAGGGTGTGCTAAAGATCAGCGGGTGGGTAGCAGGAGCTGGCAGGCATCTCCGCATTTCTTTGTTTGTTTTCTTTTTTTTTCCACGGGCTTTCATAGCTGCTCTTAAAGCCTTTTGTTTTTAAGGGAGGAGGGCTGGGGGTGGGGTCTAAACCTGTGTTGCGATCCCAGCAGACCTGATTGAGATATATTTTGCCGTCTCAATCAGATCCACTTGCTAAGAAAGGAGGAGTGGCTAGTAAGGGGGCGGGTCACGCGGGCTTTTTAAAAGCCCATGAAAAAGCAGTCTAGTCTGTTGTTCCTCTTCTGGAACTAACAAAAGTGGAGATGTGTGGAGCGAGTGCACTGGGAGAAGTCGGAGTTGAAAGTGGACATCAGTGCACAATGACGCGTCAGCAGCGCGGTCACGGTTTAGGCCAGTTCAGTCAGTGAGATGCCGAGGGACACTCAGAAGAAATGGTACATGCTGGCTGCCAGTCGTTTGGTCCATCACACTGAGCGTGAAAAGAGCTGTAGTCACTCTGTGTGGATGGTCATGGTCTCTGTGGTTGTGGAAGCTGAACCGGGATACGGGTTGGTCAAGTGTGGTTATTTAGGGAGCAGGAGCCGAGGTGATCGAAGACTCTGTGCTGCTGCTGAGAGTTCCACTAGTCATCCCGAGGGTTGAGGAAGCTTTGCACACCAGCCCAGTTTGAATCGAAAGTGGAGTCTTGTGGTCGGGAGATTCATTGGAGGCTAGAGGAGCAGGTGGGTAAGTAAATGAGTGGAATGGAATGAGAGGGGATCTTGCGTCTTATGCTCTACTCTGCAGTTTCACTTGCTGTTAATGTGGGGGTTGTGAATTGAATCTCCCTGAACTTTTGAGGGATCTGTATTGCTTTAAAAAAAGAATACTTCCCCATCGAGGAAGCAGTGCTTCAGCCAGCCAACATTACTAATTTCCCCTTCGATTCAGATTAGTCGGGTGGGGATGTCAGAGTTGCATGCGAGGTCTGGAGGAAACTGGCAACGATAAAGGGCATGGGATGGGATGTCACTAAGTAGTACAGCACACTCAAAATTTAAATATTTGACAAATAAGGACACACATTGCTTTTTGGGTCTGTCAACATAAGGATTTCTGTGTTTGTGGTCTCTAGGAAGAATTCAAGCCACCATACCATTGTGTGTCGTGCTGCCTAAGACCCTGTCCACACTACGCCTCTGTAACATTACAGAGTGCCCAAACCGTTACTGCAAAGGTTTGCGTTTACACCTGTAACGTTACAGGAGGCATTTTCATAACCGTTGTTGAAACCACATATGAGGTGGTTTCAACAACGGTTATGAAACCGGTTCCGCCCTGGCAACATTACCGCGGTAGTGTGACGGGCGGTAATGGTTCCCTGCAGGGCAGAAAGTGCAGCGCCAGCTGCATTAGATCGGGCGCCGCACAGTCGCCTGCCTCATCAGTGGACTCGCAGTGCCGGTCCCGAATGGACACCGCCAGGTGTGGGACTCACTGCACCGCTTCCGGTGGTAACGGTCTACATCGTTACTGGGCCCAAGCAATGTAGTGTGGACAGGGCCTTAGTGTGTTGCTTCATGGCCCCCTTGTTGCTGGTCGTTGCCTCGACCCTTATGGTGTTGTCCCTGCTGGGTAAAGTGTATTTTAACTGGCTAGGTACTGGCAAGAGAGTGATGTGGGTTCAGACAATGGCGGGGGGGGGGCAGCACTGTGGTCTCGGGTTGTCCTGGTTTGGAGGCTGATGATCATTTACATGCTGTTTTAGAAGAAGCTGCCTGTTGCTGCACTCATTTTAGTGGTGTAGTTGATTCAATATGACAGTGCCTCTCCAGGGAGGTGATTACAGTATGATCTGAAGACAGTTACCCATGTTTTGCCATAACTGGATCACACTTGTTAAAGGCCTTGTCAAGAGAACAAGCATTTTACTTTTGGGGGGGGGGGGGAGGTGGACCAGACAAACTGCGATGTAAATCCAGCAATTTAATGCCTTGATCTAAGTTTAGCACTGCCCCTGATAACACTTCCTATTCCATAACTAAATGTGTTGCTTACTTTTTGGCTTGCTGTATATTTTATCATTATGATACGGTCTTAGCCCTACCCTGATATCTTATTTCTAAGAAAGACAGCAAACTGGTGAACTGAGATTTCTTTCCTGCAATCTGGGAAGACTAATCAAATCATGAAAACATATGGGGAACAGCTGCAGTAAAACTGTCATTTGAAACTCCAACACAGCTGAAGCTTCTTCTTTAGGTCTTAGGTCCTGTCATATGAACCCAGTTTCATGTGATCTGCACTGGCTGTTGGTAAGGTGACAGATTTCCTTCAAGGTAAGCTGCTGACCTATAAAGCCCTACATGGGCTGGGCCCTAGCACCCTGTTTAACCTTCAGTTTCCTCATCAGACCTCCCGCCCTCTTTGTTCCTCTGAGGCAGGCTTCCTAGCAGTTCCCAGGGTTTGGTTAAAATGATCACTTTCGCTCGCTACCATCTTGGCGCCCCCAAAATGACTGACTTGCCCCCCCCCCGGCTCCCGAACCTGCTCCGCCACTGAACACTTTGTGTCCCTTACTGTGACTGGACAATAGTGCCACCTAGGTTTTATTAAGGCTCCATTTAGGCTCACTCCTCTTTAATCAGTGCACAGGGAAATCTTGTCAGTTCAGTTACTTTGTCAATGAAAGTCAATGTCTTCAGAGAAATGCCTGTTCTGTTGTGATTGCTGCACAGGTCAGAAACTGAAATGTAAATAGGTTGATCCATGGATTTTTCTGGACATTTTCTTGGAGTAGTAAGCATACCTGTGGATTTTTCCCTCCACCGGCTTTAATTTTTCAGTTTTAATTACAAAAACCACTAATACTTGTTTTCAGTGGGACTGTCACATGACATAATAATCACATAACAAGAAAATGTGGGATAGCCACTTGTTTGTGTAATTTTTTTATTTGTGCTTTTTCTTTTGCCTTCTCTCTACCACGTATTTATATTACACAGTCTCTATCACTTTAATTATTGTAATAATGTATTGTCACTATTGATTATCTGGATTGATTGTTCACATCTCCCCTCTAGAACTCCTCTCCCTGGAGTTATGCCTTAAAACAATAGGGCTTGCCTGGCAGTGCAGCGGTAGAGTTACCACTCGCGACACCAACAACTCCAGTTTGGGAACAAGCCCAGGTCATCAGGATTGGTTGAGGGCAGGAGAACGGAGCATTCCTGAGGACACTCTCCCATCTCCTCCCCCAGGAAGAGTGGGTAGTATCCTTCTTTGTGATACTGACACCTGGGTGGCAACAGGTCATAGTGAGGCTGGAGGGCTGTGGAAGTAGTAGTTAGCTTTATTTAGATAATGCCAAATCACAGGGATACTGTGCACCGAACAGAAAATTACAAACATTACAAGTAAAACATTTATCATAAACAACCACATTAAAACTTAAAAATATTTAAAAGTAATAGTGCTATACTGGTCAGGAGGTGTATCTCCCAACAGAATATCACACAGTGCCATAAGCCTCCTGATACAGGAAGAATTTCAGGCCCCTTTTAAATGCATACAGTGAGGGGGCCCCTCTCAAAGCCCTGTGAAGCCTGTTCCAATGGGCAGGACCAGCAGATAAGAAGGATCTATCACCAGAATATTTCAACCTCATCTTCGGAACTACTAGGAGGCCCACATCAGAGGAATGGAAGGGGTGAGAGGTCTGGTATGGGGACAGTAGGTCACACAGCTAGCCAGGACCCAGTCCATGCAGGGCTTTATAGGTCAGTAAACTGACACTGAAGGTGACAACACCACTTCACTGGCAGCCAGTGCTGTTCCTTCAGGACTGGGGTTATAGGATATGACCTCAGGAGGCCCATCAACAACCAGGTCACTGCATTCTGCATTAGCTGCAGACATCGTAGGACACCTCCACTCACCACAAGGTATAAAGCATTGCAGTATAAGTGTCAAATGCATGTACCAGTCAGGGCATGTATTCAGGGGGAATCAAGGTTTTAATCCAGGTAATGTTCCTAGGATGATAAAAGCCACTTCAGACTACAGTTGACACCTGAAACTCAAATGTCAGCCTTTCATCCAGCATGACCACCAGATTCTTAACCTTAGCAGATGCCATCAGCTCGGAAGAACCCAGCCATAAACTGATCTCCCCATCAGGGCCCCATCAGTGGCCCTTGCACCCCCTTTCCAACCAGGCTCAATCTACAGTACCTCCATCTTGTTCAGACTGAGTTGCAACCTGCTTGATGATATCCAGTCCTGGCTCTCAGCCAGGCATGACTTTATTACCTCGATGGCACCAGGCATCCTGGGTGCAAAAGACAGATACAGCAGGTGTATCATCTGCATAGCAATGAAACCCCCAGCCATATCATCTAATGATCCCTCCCAGGGGCAGCATATGCACTGCAAACAACATGGGGAGGAGGGAGGGAGAGAGAGAGGATCAGTCCCGGATGTACTCCACAGAGCTGGAGCATTGGGAGCAAGCACAAACTCTCCATCACTACCCTCTACATTCTGTCTCCAAGGTAAGGCTCAAACTAGTGGATGACAGTGCAGGTGAGTCCACAGCATTCCCTGAGACAATCCAACAACAGCCCACAGTGTTGAAAGCTGAAAACACATCAAGAAAAATGAAAAATTACTTCTCCCCTCAATCTCTAACATTGAGCACATCATTCTGCACTCTGACCAATGCCATCTCAGTATTGTGCCTAGACCTAAATCCAGGATGGAGAGGTTCATAGATGTCAAAGGCCATGAGGTGCTCCTCAACCTGCAGAGCCACCACCTTCTCTAGAACCTTACTCAGAAAGGGGAGGTTTAAGATGAGTCTATAATTCACCAAATAGTCAGAGTCTAAAGATGGCTTTTTTAGAAGAGGTCTCACCACAGCCACTTTCAGTGCTCCAGGAAACACCCCTTCCAAAAGAGAACACCAGAGTAGTTCAGCAAACACCAGACTCAGAGACCCCACACAGTCACACACCCAATTATTAAGTGAATCGGGCCTAGATCCAGCTCACAATAGGCGAGGTGCAGCTCTGAGGCCACCCCACAAACCTCTTCCATCAAAACTGGTCTAAACTCACTCCAGACTGATGGATCGGATCCCTACTTCCCTCACCCACCTGGCACTGCTGGATCGAGATAATCAAGATGCTTGAGAAGGGATGGGGACATTGCAGATGTTGGCGTACAGATACACGTAGCATATGCACACTCTTGATGTGAACACATGTGATGCACCCGGGGACAGGAGCAGAAAAAACAAGGAAACGGCCCTCATCTTGGGGACAATGACCCCAGTGTATCCAAGCCCCATGCTACTGCCTGGATGCAACTGGATGACACATGAATCAGGAGTATGTCCCCCACCCTAACTCAGTCTGGGGGTTATAACCAAGGCTCCATGGAGGCCAAGCATCTAGATATGGGGTATGGGGAAGTCAGGTGCACCATAGGTGTTCCTAAGGGAGACCAAAGCCAGACATGAAAAGGGCACAAACAGATTGATAAAAATGAAAACTAGCTTTGGCTGTGTGCATTTCCCACTCACCAAATGTCAAATAAATAAATGAGAATAATTCCTTAATCAACTGGGCCCTCAGTACCTCTGTGACCGGTTTGTTGTTCTTGCCAGCAGCAAGGCTCCATGCTCGGGAGTGTAGGTCCCTCAGTCTCATGGCTCATCTGAAATCGCCTAGGGACTATTTTCATGTTTTCTTTTGTGTGCGCAAGAAACATTTTGTTTCATTTCGGTAGGTTTCCTCTCGCATGAACAAGAAACGTTTTGTTTCATTTTCAGAGAACGCCATTTCAAAAGTGTGTCATGGACTAGCCCAATGCAGAGCAATCTACATTGGGCTCATCCCTGACAGACCAATGACAAAACAAGCAGAGTATGACGTGGTCACAGTTTCATGGGTGTAAACTCTGTGTACTGTAAAGGACTGAAGCGCTCCCATGAGAGCACTTCAGTACTTTCATTTGCATAAAGCCAGCCAGCAAACAACTGAGTGGCAAACTCCAACTCAGCCCAGCCTTCAGAATTATCTGTGGCTTTGCACTCTGTCAAAAGATTAGTTCTAAAATCACTTCACCGCATATGATAAATGAACATGATGTTACTTTACTGCAATCTGCAGTAGTAAAACTGTCCCAGCTGAGAACTCTCCAAAAACTCTCATTTCCCGTACATTCAAATCAAGCTCACTAACTGACCTATCAAAGCAAACTATGCTAACTACTGCCACGGCTCAGTCAGCACTGACTTTGGAAGTTTGTTAAGAACTTATCCTACCGAGCATGACAACATTATGGATTCAACAGCAACCCTTTTAGTGCAGTTTAAAAATGAATTCAAAGCCAATATCTAGAGAGGATTTGATTCTATTAACTCCTCTCTACAAGCATTAAACTAGTCTGTCTCTCTGAACTAGGAGAAAAATGATCTGCATTAACCATAACACAAGACGTTCCCGGGAGGCACCTGCATGTTAAGTGAGGCACAGCCCAAGAACTTCACCATGGCGGGCATGGAGGGGTTCCCTCAACAAGGGCAGCTCTCCCGGTGAGACAGATGATGAGCCACTGTTGGCTGCAACGAAGGGCACTACAACCTAGAGGGCCTTCCAATGGCGGCGGGGTAGGGGACAGCAGCAGGGCCAGAGCACTATTTCCCGGTGTTGGTGGGTGGTTTGAGAGCTCCTGAGGTGGATGGCCCCTGCAGCGGTCTCTTCTCCTTTGGGACCCCACCAGCAGGCTCGGTGTATTTGGTCACCAATGGCTCTCGCTACCCCACCACGATCTCATATGGCTCCATGTTGCCACCAGTCGCCTTTGGGTCCTACAATACCAGTTCGACAACTATGTTGTCGACCAACATCACAGCGATGGATTTATGTCAACTGCAGGTTGCAGTTGACATAGATCTGGTAGGAGACCACAGCTGTTTTTCTATCAGGGGGCTTTGCCCCTGAACCCCTCATGCAAGGGGCTCTGCCCCCACACACACCCAACTTAAGGATTAACTCCGAGTTGGAGTTGATTCAGGGAGGAGATGCAGGACCAGGGGACAGAGTGCCATGGTCTTGGTCGGACCATTACAGCAAACTGCCAATGTTGTCAGCATCGACATGTTTGTTGTGATGGTGTCACCGTACAGAGGGCATACCCTGCCTTTGCACCCTCTGTGTATCCCAGGCACAGGTAATTCTCAGTGGGCTATGTCACGTATGAACAGCTCAGGCCTGTGGGGAGTGGGCCAGGCACAGCTGGGGGAGATGGCTTGGCGGCTGCCACAACACTCTATTCACACTACCAGTCCTCTGGCACAGCACTCACCTCCCTCGCTCTCCATGCCTGGTGCAGCAGGATTGGGGCTGTGTGCCCAGGTCTTCCTCTGTAACCAGACCCTTTGGCAAAGTTCCACTGACATCAAATGGAGATGAACATCACCGAACAGGGCAGGTAGGAGCGGTCTCAGGTTACTAAACAAAACAGGATTCTGAACTGAACAGACAGATATGGTTTTGGTTTGTCCTGTTTTCAGCACTCTAACCCTTTCTTTTATAGTCTGCATTGGCTGAGATTTTCAAGTAATCTGTATACTAATGGTCCCGCCCTTTCAAGATTTAGGCGCCACTGTACCCATTTTATTTGCAGAACCTGGTGGTTCATATGCATCTCCTTCCTAATAACATTTATTTATTTATTGGAATGTTTCACCAGGAAGGCACACTGAGCAACAAGTTGCTCATCTCAGGGTGCGACCTGGGGGCAGGGGGGTACAATTAGGATAAGAAAACAGAGATTATACATATAAGAACAGTTGCAAATTATGTGGGAAGCAGGTAGACGATATAATACAACAATCAGGGTGTAGTACAGACATTACAGCTTGTAAAATTGATATAACAATTTGAAGTACGTAGAACTAAGATACAGTATTATAGACGGTACAATAATGCGACAGTACAATCATAGTGCAATGTTTTGAGGGCTAAGCTCAAAGGTAGTAAAACAAGTGCAATTGAAGGAGTAGGGAGGGAAGTAGCTAAGAAGTGCTGAAAAAGAGGTGTAATGGGAAGGGAGAGTGGGGGGTGTGGACTATGGGCTGTCTCATGGACATCCTTCCCAATAGTACAATTTAATAACATACTAATTTCCACTTAAGCACCTGGGTAATTGAGGTCTGCAGAAGCACTGGAGGTTTTCAAAGGAAGATTAAATATGCATTTTTTTTTATTTTTTTTTTATAAATGTTATGGTTGCCTGTTTTATGACTGTTTGGTTGCCTTAAAACTTGTGAAAGATGTGTAATAAATGTTTAAATAAATACACAACTACACTATGATGTCTTTAGCCTTTTGGGTAGAAACACTATGACAGACAGTACCGAGATGAGAAAGGATGGAGACAAACCAGTATTTAGGTGCTGTCGGTACTGTATGTGTTAAAGCTATTTGTAATTTTGTTACTGGTAGCCACTTATGTGGTCCCCCCAGGCACACAAAACTGACTAGTGGCACTCAAGTTTTCATGTGGGTTACCTGCCATTAGGACACTGAAAAAGGAGGACAGTTTTTGTGACGAAGCTTGGGCAGCAGCTGATGACCCCACATAGTTGGCTACCTTTGGCATTTCTGATCATACTGTCTCATTCTTCTGAGCAACAGGGCCAGAGAAATACGAGACTGCCTGGTTAAGAGAAGATTATTTTCACTTTTATATGTTTGAACTGACCAGGTTCAAAGCTGTTTGTCACGAGTGGCTGCATACCAGTACCTCCTTAATTTGAGGGCAATTTTCTGGGTACCTGTACAATGTAATCTGAAAGTTAAACCTGAGACTCTTCCTAAAATCTGAACAGGGTCTGGGTTGGTCCTTGTTCTCAGCCTGGCAATATTCATAACATCTGCAGTGCAAGCTAGCAGATGAGCTGTTACCGCGACATGCCACAGCTTCCCCTGTGTAGTTGTGCAGGTTACTCTTTTTCAGGATTGATCCAGATCACTGTGTCCATTCTAACCTTTGAAAGGTTGAAAGAGACATATTTTCTCCTCTGCACACAGGGCCAGTGCAGGTGCATCCCCCTCTACACAAGCGCTATATCCTGGCTGATGGGCAGCCGCTCTACCTTGCCTGCAGATCTGAGACAAAAGTAACCACAGAGCCAGGAATGGAAGTTCCTTCATGTCAGTTCTGCAGGTGCATCTAACAGAATTTGCCGACCCTCCATTCCATTCTCCAGTAGTCTCAGAACAATGACACACACTACTGTTCAGGTTCCGATTTCCGGTAACCCGTTGTCCTCTCAGTGTCCATTCGTCAGCGTAAGGAAGAAACTAACACAATACACCCCTGCCACATAAACTATGCAAGGAAACATTCAGCATTGACAAATGCTTGTTCTATGTCTGCTGACAACTTCATTGTTAGAGGGATGCAGCATCGCAGTCCATCTATTGTAATTACTCTGAATATTCCCAAAAATGAGAGGAACTATGAGAAACTATTTGATGCAATCCAGTCTTTAACTTGGATAAAGAATGTTTGCAAAGCTGCTGCACACTTAGCCTTTCATTGCCCCTATCAGATGCTTATAGATTGATGTCATCCACTAGTGCAGCGACATCCTGTGTGGATCCACCCAGACTGTCTGGGAAAGGATGAGACTGCCATTTTGTGCAGCGAAGAGCTGAACATGGATCTGAGTGGCGCCTTAATATTTTATTTCAGAACACATTAGGTGGCCAGCCTTTATATGTGTTTTATACCTGTTCTAAAATGTTTCTGTGTTAAGAAATGAATCATCCCCCTAAATCCACTTCGTTTTCTTGCCCCTTTCAGACTTGGGTCCAGAGCTGCAGCTTTGCTGAACGGTTGTCAGTCACCGATTTTTGACTGCAGCTTCAGTCAGATAAATTAGAACTTTACTGTATTTTTAATTACTACATATAGATAATATTTGTACTACTGGATCTATATATATATATATATATATATATATATATATATATATATATATATAAGCTATGTGTGAAGTGTATTTCTGGATGTTTTCAATGGATTTTGCTCAACTTAGTGATAAAATTGGTGGAGGGCAGCAGTTACTGAAACCCTGTCAGGACTTGGCTTAATTTTTGTGCCACTGTGGGGATTGCTCCAGCATTGTCCTGTGTACAAATACTTCATCGCTAGTTTAACTGCTTCCTTGGTTTTATTTCACACAGTATTTGTAATACTAAGTGCATTTTTACATCCATTGCTGCCAGTTTTTGTACTGCAAGAGATATAAAGAACTTGATTTTTATATCCCAAGACAAAAAGATGATTAAATTCAGCAAAGAGAGAGCCGGAAATATGTTCTGTGTTGCAGCCTTCTCTTTTTGGTGGTATAGCAGTTATTTGCATCTCTGCCCTGAATGGGGATGGGCATGCCCTTGGGAACTCCCCTGTATACCATGAGGTGCTGCTTGACCGCCTGCAGTTCTGGTGTGGCCTGTCTGGCAATGTCATCAGCTGGCTCAGGTCATACCTAATGGACAGAGTGTAGAGGGTGAAAATTGTACTTTCCTCATCTAGCCCAAAGCCTCCAAGCTGTCAAGTGCTGCAGGGGTCAGTCTTGTCACCCTAATTGTTCACAGTATACACGCTGCCACTGGGGGACATTACCAGGCGGTACAGGTTGGGTTTTCACTGCTATGCAGATGATACCCAACTGTACTTGCCCTGTGCACCTGATGTCCAGGTGTCAGACTCTGTATTTAACAACTGCCTCGAGGAAATCCAGTCGTGGATGACTCAAAACTGGCTTAGACTCAACTCAGACAAGCCTGAGGTACTGGTGGTGGAGCTGGGTCATTGTGGAGGAGGTGGGATGGGGTTTGTCCCCTAATCTAGTATTGGGGGGCATTCCTCTTGTCCCTTCTAGACAGGTGAAGGATTTGGGTTTGATCCTGGATGATGGCCTGACACTTGATGCACAGGTGTCGGCCGTGGTCAAAAGTGTTTTTTAACATCTCAGGAACATTGCCAGAATCCGAGCCCTGATCCCTCCTGAGGACCTACCCACACTGGTACATGCTTTTGTAACTTTCAGGCTGGATTACTGTAATGTCCTGTACCTTGGGTTATCTGGAGGTAACCCCCACAGACTGCAGCTGGTGCAGAATGTGGTGGCAAGATTATTGACTGGGGTAAAGAGGTGTGAACATATTACCCCAGTCTTCTGTGGACTGCAGTGGTTGCCAGTCAGGTGGAGGATTGTCTTCAAGATAGGGCTCCTTACTTATAAGACCCTACATGAGGGGGGTCCCATATATCTGTAAGATCTCCTTGATCCTTATCGTCTGGCCAAAATGTTCCGTTCTGCCGAGGGGGATTTCCAGGGTTAGATTGCGGCATTCAGAAGATAGAGCATTTGCAGTGGCTGCACCAACCCTGTGGAACTCCCTGCCTGATTATTTGAGGGGGGCCCCCCATTGGCAGAAGCCTTTAGAAGAGGACTGAAAACATACCTATTTTAATTAGCTTTAATAATGTGATTTTATTGTTAGATACAATGTAAATACAACATTTAATTATTTTTAATTATGTATGTTTGGTGTTTTTAAATAATACTGAACTCTGATTTTATTGTTTCAGCACCCAGAGTCTCAGGAATTTGGGCGCTATATAAATAAAATATCTATCTATCTATCTATCTATCTATCTATCTATCTATCTATCTATCTATCTATCTATCTATCTATCTATCTATCTATCTATCCATCCATCCATCCTTTTTTGCTTGCTGGGAGCCCCTTGTACTGAATCTCTTAGGTGGCTTTTCCAGGTGTTACTGCTTCAGCTAGGATGGACTTTGGGCAACTTAGGTAGCTGAATTAAACACACAGATGACTATATCTCATGCACTTGACTCTTTACTTGTGGGATATGCCCATGCTCATTTGTACACAATATTCTCTGTTAGCCCAAGGACCTCAATTCATTAACTCACAAACAGTTCATTTCTGAACACATTTTCACAAGTAACATATCCACCCCACATGTCCCTTAGCTTTTCACTTTGTAACCTCATAACCACACTTAGACCAGGCTATACTGCATGCCAGCAGCATCACAGCCTCCTACTGTAACATGTTAACCCTATCATGTTTCCAGTAGTCCCATTTTCACTCAGCTAACAACACTCTGTCCCTTTTCCTTTGCATGGCAACATGTCCATGCTTCACAGGCAGGCATCTGCCTGGGCACTTCGCATCCCCCTCTGATCTGACTCCTAACTATGCATAACCTGACTTTGGGCACTTTGATCTTGAAGCAGGAAGATATTCTGAAATAGTGAATACATTTTCTTTTATTACTGTGTGCTATGCCAATGGGGTATCCAATACATGGAGTGTACTCCCTTATAAAAGGACACTATCAGAGGTTTAACCCTTCCCCTGCCAAGCCCTCCTACCCTGGGAAGGCAACCATCAACCTACTGGGCATTGCCCACACCTTACCTAAGTGCATTCCAGTGAACTCTCTAACCCACCTTCCTGGGCTGCTCTCACTGGAGAGTCAAGCTGAGGGCACCACATCCACATGGGATTCTCTCCTCCCCTCACATTGCAGCAGTTTCTTACCTTACTTGCCAGCCATTTGACTTTGGTAACTGCTTTCATCTGCCAGCTTCATGTGCTCAATGTCACAGCATGGGCTGGTCTTCAGGGTCACTCCTGCCAGAATGTCCCTCAATGAACTTCAGAGAAACCCACCTCAGGGCCAATGGCCATCAGTAAATATTCCTTGCAGGGATATTCCCCAGGAGTTTCCACACCCTTCTGGTGATGCCACTAAACTCTTACTCTGTGTGCAACTGTCTGTAATCAGAACCCACAGATAGCTGCACAGGATCTGCCCCAGGTACCTGAGCTCCCTCCTTGCTAGCCACAAGGGTCTATACACTGGCATTCCAATGCCTTTGCAGCCGCAAGGTGTCTGGGACCTTGTGCTATTACTAGCCCTGAGAAGGGCTTTGCATACATTCATGCCACACCTCCAGGTGGGAGCTGCTTTGGGTGTCCCATGCCCCTAGACCTGGTCCTGGGGTCAGCCACTCAGTAGGCATGAGAGAGTGCTCACTACTCCCAGGTATGCTGAAGAGTACCCTGTCACTACCAGCACCCTGCTGGTTATGGGGTGGGATGTTTATTATAAAAAAATGTATTTAGTATCATATTTATTCTGTATAATATGCAGTTCTTAGTGCCCTCTTCTGTGACTTTATAATTGAAGTTCCCCATACCCTGATGTGTTCCAAATTACAGAGGAATAATTTACAATCTTTTCTTTCTGTGTGTAACATAGATAATGATGCTGTTACAAGGCTGCACCAGACAATGCAAAATGATCTTTTAGATAAGAACTGTTAGCATGTTTATTTAAGGTGAGTGAAAACCTTTTCCCACAAAAAGATTGGAATAACAGGCCTTCTCACTGAAACCAAAATATTTAGTACATATTTTATTTTCTAAGTAACATCCAGACTTAAGGCAAGAAATTCCTACATTTCAGGGCCAAGATACCCTTTTATCAGGGAGTGTGGTAGTACTCTATACATAGATATAAAACTATTTACCTAAAAAAAAATTTCTATAACTCAGTATGAGTCGTTTTTAAAATGGTAAACAAAATGAAATTCATACTTGAGAAAAGTCTGCACTTACATAAATCTTTTGTTATTTTTTCTGTATAGTGCAATTTTTATCCAGCCACCAAAAGTGTTGAATCCTGTGGGCACAAATACTTTTTTTTCAAATCTTGATAAATTGGTAATACAAGCAATAAATAGTTAAGTATCAAAAGATGAGCCACACCTCATTCATCCAACACTATGGACAATCTTCTTTTGTAAAATATTTTTTTTTTTATATGCAATTTATGCTCCTCGTCACCCTAGCTGACCCCTTCAGATTGACCCCCCAGCCCCATCACCCCAGTATCACCGGGACTTACCTTCTCTCGACTTTGCCTGGTCTCTGGGTGTGGAGCCTGAGGAGGGTCGGTCGTCACCTGCACCTAGGGGATTTTCTGCCATTTTCTCCCCTGGTTCCCATCCCCTTTGCTGGGGTGCACATGCCAGATGTGCGTATATGGAGGCACACACACGTCCGCAGAGGTCCCGCAGTGCCCTTCCTTTCCTGGCACCCATTAGTCCTGCACTACCCTAGGGCCTCCATCTTGTGGGCAGTCATTCAGTGGGAGCACCAGTCCTCCCTCCCTGGGAGAGGAGAGCAGTCCATTGGCCACTCGATCCTCTCCCTTCCCAGTCGACCTCCAGAGACCCGCTCGCACCGCAAACATGGGTCGCCGGCGTGGCAGGAGGTAAGACATGGATGCCTCAGCCCTCCACACCACTGGGACAGCTAAAATATTTTTTTTTAATTTCTAAAAAAGGAGGAAACAGCAATTACTAACTGATAGTTATTAGTATTTCTATTTATCAGTGCCACCTTAAATCATACCCCCTTAAATACATTTTTTGTGTATTTATTATCCACTAAATTATCTTCATATCCTAATTCTTTGTGCTCTTTAAGTAATTCTGTATGAAAATTAAACATTACCACCCAGTGTAAAGATTTTTATATAATCTATTCACTCACTAATGAAGCTCTTTGCTTTCTTTTTTATGTTGTGTTGCACACACGCAAGCAACACCTTGTGGTAGTAGGAGAAATGCAGAGATTTGTCAGTTTTGGCAAATGCAGGGGCACGCTTTAGAAGGTGCATCCCTCATTCTCCAATTAGCAAGCATACTAGCACTGACACAAGTTTATGCAAAGTGCCACCAACCTGAAACAAACTTGCTGTTGCAATCAGAGACAATCTTGTCATGCAGTGGCACAGACATGCCTCTCATGCCTTTCCTGATTAAACATTTCAACAAACGCCGTGACCCCAGGAAAGCAAAGCGGTTGTTTGCGCGCGTGCATACCACCCCACCACTACCTGCCTGAAGGTGGGAGGAGGCACTTTCCTTACACCTGCCTCCTCCCGTCCGCTGTGTCCAGTGCCAAAGTTTCTCCCAGCCGTGTGGAGCAGGTCACAGCCTAAGCTCCATACGGGCTAGAAGTATTCGGTGCCTGAAGGTACTTGTACTGTAAGCGCTATCCGATCATGCTGGTTGACCCCCCGCCTGGTGACATCGGGGTGCTTAATCCCCCCAAACATCCTTTAATGTGGCACATTGGGAGCCCACCCCAGTGTGCCAAAACCTCCCGGTGTCAGATGCGCCCACCACATTTCCTCCAACCTCGGGTTCCCAATCCCTGGGTTGGCACTGATCCCCAGTACAGTGGCACACTGGGAGCCCACCCCAGTGTGCCAAAATCCAGTTTCCCTGTAAAAACAGAAATTGAACCCTCGCGTCTTTTTTTTTTTTTTAAACCTGAAAAACAAGAAAATGGTCCCTTGTCATTGCCACAGGCCCCTCCCCAATCCGCTTCATTCCTCTACACCCCACCTCCCTGCATCCCCCTCCCCTACTTACCTACGGAGGTCAGGAGCAGCAATCTTCAGTGGACCGGGAAAACGTCTGCACTCTTCAAAACCGAACACAAAGTGAAGAAATGATGGTAAGTCCTATAATGACACTAAATGGGGGGTTTTCAATTTAGGTTGCTATCTCAGCCATTTTGGGGAGTTTTGGTCCCAAAAATTCAACATGAGGTTCTTGGGACCCCACCTCATGAGCACAGTCACTATAATTTCTTTATTTGGTCCCAAAAGGTCCTTTCGCAGTCACTGCATGGAATCACCTTTCGGGACTGATTAACAAAACAACAGTACCACTGTTCATGAGGTGGAGCTCCCAAAGGAATATGTTGCAAATTTGGTGAAAAAATTTCCAAAAAATGGCTGTTACGAGTGTGCATTGCGCAGTTTCCATGCACACTAGTAACTGTAGAGAATGTTTAATATTTTCCTCCAGATTTTCAACACTGCCATTTTTTCATACATCCTTATGAACAGTACAGCTGTCATTTTTCACATCCCTCCCGAAATGTGTTTTCGCACATCTGGCACGGTCGCTGTGGGAAATCAATGTTTGGGACAGATTAACACAATCACAGTGCCACTGTTCATGAGTGGAGGTCCCAAAATGCCTATGTTGAAAATTTGGTTAAAAAAATCCCCCAAATAATTGCATTACAGGCGTATATGTTGCGCAGTTTCTATGCACGTTTGTGACCACCAATTTTTCATATTTTCACTCCAGATTTTCAGCATTACCATTTTTTAACACCTCCTCATGAACAGTACAGTTGTCATTTTTCACATCCTGCCCAAAATGTGTTTTTGCACTTGTGGTGCCAAATGGCACAGTCATTGTGCAAAATCACCTTTCAGCTAATAAACTGATAGTGCCACTGTTCATGAGGTGGAGTCCTAAAGCCCATGTTGAAAATTTGGAGTAAAAATGGCACCAAATTCCTGGTGCGTTAGGTTTTCCAACTCTAACGCCCCACCCTGTAGAGACAGACAGGCGTCAGGAGTATCACTTGGGATTTTTGGCTGTAATGCTCATGCCATTCCACCCCAACCCCCAGCCTACAGCCAGTGACAGGTATTGAGGTGTGCCTTGGACTGTTTGGCCCCAAAGTTCACCCCATTCTCCTATACTGCACCCATCTCAATGTATTTCCTTATGGAATGGGGTGTGCATAAGGCCCGAAGACCCCAAGGCACACCACAACACTTGTCAGTGTCTGCGGAGTAGAGTGAGGTGAAATGGCATGAGTGTTATGGCTGATGACCCAAAGGCACACCCCAATGCTTGTCAGTCTCTGCAGGGTGAGGTTGGGGTTGGCATCAGTTCAATACTTCACTGCCATTCCTATTATGCATCCCTCTAACTTCTGCATTATCAATGCCAATGCCAGCAAGACAACATTTGGCATTGACAAATTCTTGTTCTTTTTTTGCTACATGGGGGAACCTGCATAAAAAGCACCCTTTGCATCATTTTAGTTTTCTTTCTGAACTTATTCTGTAAGATCAAGTTGAAATGATAATTGCCGGTCAGAAAGCTGGATTCCATGTGGCTCACAGTCTTATGATAGCACATGAGCAGCGAGCAGCTGTTTAATAGCTCTTTATGTAGGGGAGAACAGCCAGATTCTGGCATCTGTCCTCACGCTCCCTGCGGGATGCATGTGACATCATACACGTGACTGCACGTGCCTGAGCACTGTGCATGCTTGGCTGGGCACCTGACCCACTACTACAGCGGCACCTACAGGTACTTAACGTACAGTACATAAGTGTCTGGTTCTCTTTTAGTTTTCACTCTGTACTGTTGTTATGTTTGCTGTGCACGCACACGCAGCAAACATTTTGTTAGCAGAGTGACTTTTGTGGGGTGTGACACTGTCAGTCCAATGCAGAGTGGTCTGCAGGGGGCTCATCAGTGTCTCACAAATCATCAGCCAGGCTGATCATAACACTGTTCTGGCATGCTGGGTGGAAATGTCATATAGTTCAAAGGAGAGAGCCGATGTAATCATAGGTCAGCTCTTTTTTCTTTGATCTACATAACCGCTGCCCAGCAAGCAAAGCTGATGTGTCATGATCAGCCTGCTGAGTCTGAATTACATGCTGCAAAAACGAAAAACATACATCAATGTCTGTTGCTGCTATTGCCCTTACTGTCCCCCACCAACCCCCACTCAGCAACCACCACCACACACACACAACATAACACCTGAAATAAAGAAAATTATCTCCGCATAGTTTTTTTTTATTTGCTTTACAATATGACCTGCAAAAGAAAACCATCCATCAATGTTTGTTGCTGCCTCTGCCATTAGTGCACCTCACAGCCCTCCTATTTAGCATCCCCCACCCCACCCACCCCCCAAGCCCGCACGCGCCCACCAGGGTCCAACGCCATAATCCTCTCTGAACCGCAAAAACATCTTCACTCTTCAATGCCAGACCATGAACTGAGGAAATCAGGTATGCAGTTTATTGTATTTTAATGAGGTTTTGAACTTAGTGGCATAATTTTGTCATTTCTGAATATTTTTGCCCCAGATTTTCAACATTCCTTTTTTGGGACTCCACCTCATGAGCAATGGTAGTACAATTAGGCAAATTTGTCCCGAAAGGTGATTTCACAGTCACTGCACAAAATCATCTTTCAGGCAAGAGTTGAAAATTTTCTCTGCCCTTGTTCATTAGGTGGAGTCATAAGAAGGTTATGTTGAAAATTTAGGGCACAAATATTAAAAAAAACAACAACATTATGAGCCTACATTGAAATTCACAAATGCAGGTCCGTAACTTTGGTAATTTTCAATGTTTTGACTCCCAGTTTTTAACATAGCTATTTATTCACAGCACCTCATGAATATGACAGCTGTCATTGCTCAGATCCTACTCAAAATGTGTCTTAACATTTGTGGTGCAAAATGACACTTCAGCCATTGTTTTATAAATGACACCAGTCAGGCTCAGAAGGAGTGGTCACAAAAAGATTATGTTGAAAATTTGGGGTAAAACTGTGAAAAACCAACTAATTTATGAGGAAACAAATTGTTCCAACATTTACTCATAACTATTTTTGCAGATTTTGACCCCTAATGTTAAACATATCTCTTGTGTTACCCCACCTCCTGAACATGACAGGTGTCATTTTTCAAATCCCTTCTGAAACTTGTTTCCACAGTCACACAGCGAAATCACCTTTCAGATGGGATTTAAAAATTCCACCTGTCTTGATCATACCGTCATGTCTTAAAATGACTGTTAGACATGGGGTCAAAATGTAGGAGCCCACTTAAAAGTAGAACATTGTCTCTCAGCTGCCGTATCCTGGGTAATTGTAATCTAACATTGTGATTGGTTGGCATCCCATGGCACTCCAGACAATACCTCATGGGTTACAGCCCACCTGATAGGCTAATGATGCACATGACCCAGATCAGATTTCCAGTATATCCAGGTCCCAGGAACCCCTGCTCTCCAGTTGTAATTTGTGCATCTGAATAGGCAAAAGCATCCAGAGAACCCTGTCTGCTCTTCAAATTCTAAGGTAGGAAATGTGCCTCTCAAACAACTCTGTGGGCTTGGTTTTCTTTTTTTTTTTTTGAATGGTCAAAATTGAGTATACTCAAGCTATAATTAGGAAAGGAGCAGCTAGGCTCCTAGAAATTAACAGATTAAAGCCATTATTGTCGTTTTGTTGTTTGTCTAAGAGGCAGAATACCAAGCACAGCGCTTTAGTCTAGTAAATATTGCCTGCTATCTCACAGGAGTTCTCCTCCTCTCTTTTATGTGTATTCTGGCTTAAATTGCTTACCTCTGAGGTCCCTAGTCGTGCTGTGCGATTCCCTCGCTCCAGGGGCCGCAGCCCTGCCCTCCTGGCCTCCTGGCAGCATGCAACTGGTCACTTAGACCACGCAGTCTCGCCGGCCTCCTCTATCAGGCAGTCGCCTAAGAGAAACTCCGCAAGTCGCCTCTGCTCCCCGTGACTCCGCGGCCTGCACTGCGGCCCTCGCCCCTGAGGCCTCGGGGCCTACGCCCTCTCAGTGCTCTCAGGCAATGATATCCAGGCCGCTCCTCCAGGCCTGGGCAGTTCCCTCTACCGCGAGTCGCCTCTCCTCCCCGCGACTCCGCGGCATCTACTGGGCCCATACACCCTCAGTGCTCTCGGGCACTGGTCCAGGCCGCTCCTCAGGCCTAAACCGTTTTCCCCTACCGCGAGTCGCCTCTCCTCCCCGCGACTCCACGGCACCACCCCTCCTCCCTACGGCGTTCCCCACGCCCTAGGCCCTCCCTCCCGCGTCCCGGATCCCCGGGTGCTTCCTCGGCCCCTGCGGCCGCTATTCCTCCTCCGGGCTGCCCGCCCAGACGCCGAAAGTACTGGGGCCACGTCGCGCAGCTTTCCAATCCCTGGCGCGGCCCCAGCACGACTAATGTGAGCGGCTGCCCCCTCTCTCCCTAGCTCAGGGGCTGGCTCCACGGTCCCTCGCTTTTGGCCGACGCCTACGGGCCTACCGACGCCTCTCTCTCGTTCGCCCATCCTGAGGGGACTGGCATTGGCTGCTCGATCGTCCAGGTGACCAGAAAAATGCCTTCTGGGCAACCACGCCGTGCATCGCCTCCTAGGCCGGGGCGATGCTCCTTTCATTGGGGAGCCCCTATTAAGCCCAATTATTTTTTTTGCAGCACAATAGAGACCGGGACTTGAATCCCCTGGTCACATATAGCACAGTGGTTTAAGGCTCTGAACTGTAAATCTGGAAGCCTGGGTTTGAACCCCACTGCCACCTACTTGCATACTGTGTGACTTTACTGCAATTCTGTGTGCACCTCAGTCTACACCTTAAAAAAAAAAAAAGGGAAACAACCTTACTCCTCTCGGGTCCCTATCATAGCGACCCAGTGGGCGCAGAGCTTCTGCCTGGGTACCTCCCATAGTGACCCTGGCAGGCCCCTGCACACCCTATCCCTCACCCGGTGTCCGCGGCCCCCTCCCACAGTGGGCCAGGCTCCTCCGGAGCACGTACCATCTCAAGGGGATAGGCAGGTAAGGATATTGGGAAGGAGATTCCGCCCATTCAAGTCTGGCTAAGGGCCCTCACACAGCACCCTTATCACACCATAAGCCTCGATCCTACCCCCAAACTTCAACCCCCACCCAGGGGGCATAGGGGACAGAGTTTCAGAGTCATCTATCTTCGCTCAGACATCTCTCTTTATCCTTACAGATGGTTAAGGCAAAGAAGTGCACCGCGTGCAGTGACACCCTCCTCCCTCAAACCCCAGGCCCTCTCTGTGCAGCCTGCCTCATGGACGACGAACTGTCTTCGGTGGAGACAACACCCCCCCTAGCTCCGTCTCTCCCATCCCCAGCACTTCGACGTGGGTGGACCCGGGCTCTCTGCTGATACAAAACCAACAGGCGGCGGTGGCCATGATGGAGAGCCAGCAGAACTTCATGCTGAAGATCATGGAGAAGCTGGAGGCCCTCACCCAAAGCAGACCGAGACCACCCAGCGCGGAGACCACACGCCAGAGAGACCCTACAGAGGAACCACCAGTTCCAGAGGTCCCTCTTCCTGGCACTCCCCAGGATGGCACCCCGGGAGATAAAGACAAAGAGGAAGAACTGGACGAGGAGGAGGAGGAGGAGGAGCACGGCTTGGAATCGGACACAGAGGACATCGATCAGCAAGCAACTCCGTCGCTGACATCAAAGCTGTGTGCATTTGACACAATACCCGGTCTGATGAAGGTCATCAAGGCGACCATGGGCCTACCCACAGAGGAGCAGGATGGTGACAAGACGGAATCAAAGCTGGACCCAATGATCCAGCTAAGGACCACCACGACAGAGACCTTCCCAGTTTGCCCGGCTATTGAAGAACTCATCCACATGGAATGGCAATCCACAGACCCGGGCAGAATGCCAAACCGAAGGAACTTACACAAGATGTACCCGGTTCAGGGTGACAAGTCAGACGCCTGGTGCAAGGCGCCCTCCATCGACCCCCAAGTGGCGGCCTTGAGTAAAAAGACTGTGCTACCATGCGGTACCATAGCCCTCAAGGACCCGACCGACAAGAGAATCGAGGACATGTTAAAGAGGACTTTCGAAATTGAGGGCACCATGGCCAAGGCGATGGCAGCAATCTATACCTCATGGGCTCAGATCCGCTGGCTGGAGGAACTACAGGAACAGGCGAATCCAAAGTCCAGGAGGCTGAACTTTAGACTGCACCCTCGACGCAGCCAAATACCTAGCAGATATGGCGGTGGACTCGCTATGCCTCCAGGCCAGGGCCGCCGCAATCATAAATCGGACCCACGAGCGCTATGGCTCAAGCCTGGGATGCCGATTCAGAATCTAAGACTCTACTTCAGAACTTACCCTTAAGGGAGTCATGTATTTGGGAAGGTCTCCAAGATTATCTAAAGCAGAAGGAAGAGGTAGGGACCTTCTAAGAAATCGGTCGACCCTCACATCTACCGGCCAAGGCGTAGAGTTCCGCCCGGGCCAAGTGCCAAAACCGCAGGGACTCCTACCCACAAAACCAGTCCTTTCGAGTAGACCCTCCTCATCCTACTCACGCCCGCCTTTAACAACTACAGATCCCTCCTTCAGGTCCCGGGACAAAGGTCAGGAGGCCGTGGAAGATGGTTCAGGGAAAGCAGTGACTCAGTTCCCCGAGCCACCCTCGCCAGAACTCGTACCCCGTCGGCCAACAGCTCGCCCTGTTCGCCCATCGCTGGCCACCACGTCGGACAGGTGGGTCCGAGAGCGTGAGTCGCCAGGGATCGCCATGAGTTGACTCACCCATCAATCCCTCAACATTTCATTTAGTCTCCGATCTCCAGGAAAGGCCTCACCTCATCAGGTACAGAGTATCCTGGCAGAACTGATACAGAACAGGGCCATACAACCAGTCCCAGTTCAGGAACAGGGGAAGGCATGTACTCAACCTTCTTCCTACTACCCAAAAATCAGGGAACTAAGGCCCATCCTGGACCTAAAGCGACTGAACCGACACGTGATCCCGCCGGTTCAAGATGGAGACCATCGCTCCACCATCCAGGGCATCAGGGTAGGCGACTTCTTGACATCGATCGATTTAAAACGCCTACCTACATCCCATCATCAGGAGCCACAGAAGGTTCCTACGATTCCACATCATGGGACACCACTTTCAATACCGGCGCCCCATTCGGATTGTCCTCAGCCCCAGAGTCTTCACCAAGGTCTCCATCACCTTGGTGGCCAGACTCAGAGAACAAGGTCTGGACATAGTACCGTACCTGGACGACTGGCTCATCTGGCGCCCGATCAAGGACCAGCGCAGGCTCACACGGAACTTGCCGTCCGGCTGGAAGACCCCGGTTGGGTGGTAAACAGAGAAGAGCCAACCGGCCAACCCAACAGATAGAACACCTCGGGGCCATCATCAACTCGGCGGAAGGTTGGGCGAGACCCGCACCAGCACGGATCCGCAGCCTCCGGAAACTGGCCGAGCTATTAAAAGCACGCCCCCGCACCACAGTGGCGAAGGTGGCGAAACTCCTGGGATGCATGGCCTCCTGCATCGACCTCGTCCCTTGGGCCAGGTGGCACATGCGTCCGCTCCAGAATTACATCCTGACACACGGAGCACCCAACGAGAGCAACCTACATATCGTGGTCCAGTTACCGGCAGTAAGGTCATCCCTGAACTGGTGGGTCACCCGGAAATCTGACGAGGGGTCCCCTGAAACCCCACCGATACCCATCGAGGCGGACGCAAGCCTCTCAGCTGGGAGCCTGCCTGGGGACGAATCAGCACAGGGTACCTGGTCCCCGGCAGAGTCCCTACTCGATCAATGTCCTAGAAATGAGAGCAGTGTTTCCACGCTCTAAGGGCCTTCAGCCCATCATACGGGGACAGTCGGTCCTAATAAATCCGACAACGGCGTGGCGGTGGCGTACGCCATAAACAGGAGGTACCAGAAGCAGGGCCATGTCATGGGAGTCCTTCGGGTGATGACATGGGCACAAAGCACCTGTCACACCTAGGAGCAGTGCATTTGGCAGGGAAACTAAACATAAGAGTGGATTGGCTCAGCCTGCAACAGATCCACCCGGAGAATGGCGCCTGCACCCAGACCTGTTCCAGGTAATCCAGGCGACATGGGGCCCGGTGCCCATAGACCTCATGGCCTCGAGGACAGCGCTCAGGTGGACCGTTACTTCTCCGATTCAAGGACTCACGCTCCCAAGCACGGACGCCCTGTCCCAAGGGTGGTCGCAGGAATACGCATCGTCTTCCCCTCCCCTCATCCCCAAGTCTTGGAAAGGTCAGGAAATCTCGAACCACCATCATCCTGGTGGCCCCGTACTGGCCTCGCAGATCCTGGTTCGCGGCAATCATGGAGATGTCGCTAGCCAGCCTCCGGATACCGTTCCGTCCAGACATGCTGATGCAGGGGCCAGTACTACACGGTCCCTCGAACTCTAAAGCTCATGGCCTGGCTCCTGAGAGAGCGACTAAAGGCTACCGGGTACCACGAGTCGGTCATAGGCATGCTCCTCCGATCTCGTCGAGCCTCCACCACCTCCACCTACGAGAGGCAATGGGCCGTCTTCTCACAGTGGTGCCACATTCAGGGCACGGCACCGGAGCAAGCCGACCTCCCCACCATCCTGTTGTTCCTGCAACAGGGGGTGGACAAGGGTCTGGCTCCCTCTTCCCTGAGGGTACAGCTGGCGGCCATCGGGGCGGCCAGAGGCCACATCGAAGGGCACCCACCGGGAGCGCACCCGGATGCCATCCGCTTCCTCAGGGCCGTGGACCTCATGCGGCCCAGGACCAGACCTAGCGTTGCTCCATGGGACCTACCTCTGGTCTTGGACTCCCTGAGAATGCCTCCGTATGAACCGCTCCTCGAAGCAGACCTGTTCTGGGTAGGCCTGAAGACTGCCTTTCTTGTGGCCATTTGCTCGGCCAGAAGAATCGGGGAGCTCGGTGCCCTCTCCTGCGCACCACCCTACACCATCTTCACCCCCAGAGGAGTGCGGCTCGGACAGTTCGGCCTTCAACCGAAGGTCGAAGAACTTCCACAGAGATCAACCGATAGACCTACCCACTCTGCCCGCACAGCCCCTCAGGCCGACAGCGGTACTCCAGACTCCCTGGATGCGGGATCGACCCTCGATCTACCTGACCAGGACCCAATCCATCAGTAAGGCGGAGACTCTTGATCGTCTCGAAGGCCACCGACAGGGACTCGCAGCGTCCAAGTCACTACATCGCAGGGTGGATCAGATGGGCTACACCACACGCACACGGCAAAGCAACTGACCCTCTCGCAGGGGATCAGAGCACACTCCACCAGGACGGTATCCACTTCCTGGGCGGAACGAGCATTAGTATCACCGAAGACATCTGTGGGCGGCTACCTGGAGCTCCCTACACACCTTGCGAGGCACTACAGGCTGGAACAGCTCCAGGACTTCCGGCCAGCCTTCGCCTCCCATGTCCTAGCGGCTCCATCCCTGGGCCTCCGATTCACCAGAATCCCACCCTGAGGTTTAACTGCTACTTATCTCCCATGAGGTAATGTCTGGAGTGCCATGGGATGCCAACCAATCACAATGGGTGTTTACTCACCTGGTAAAGGTGATTGTGTTGGTTGGCATCCATAGACTCCAGGCCCTCCTCGGGAGTGATCGAGAGCGTTCTGCCAGAAAAGTCCCAGGAGGTCCCTACATCAGTACTTCAGTCTTAATTCCACTGTTATTAAATCAGTCGAACCACGGTTCGAGCTAGCGTGTACATAATAGGAAATAAACCCAGGCCTCTGGCCTTGTTAATTTTATCCTGTCATGCAGTCCTCATCCTTGCTACTCTCTACTGTGTATATTGTCTTGTTCCTAACACTCTTCCTTTCAGCTATGGAAAATTCAAACTGGAGAGCAGGGGTTCCTGGGACCTGGATATACTGGAAATCTGATCTGGGTCATGTGCATCATTAGCCTATCAGGTGGGCTGTAACCCATGAGGTAATGTCTGGAGTGCCATGGATGCCAACCAACACAATCACCTTTACCAGGTGAGTAAACACCCAATGTGTCAAAGCAGGACATCACTGAAAATGAGACACTGAATCTCATCTGCTCTATCCTGGGTAAATGTATAGTAAAAATGTGTACAAGCAAGACCTGGTACAAAAGCAATACCAGTGGCAAACATTCAGCATTGACAAATGCTTTTTATACAATGGCAAGAAACTGTCTTGCTTTCTGACTGGTCAGTGCCCACCCACCTTTACTAGTGATGTTATCAGAGCATAACATCACTGTATAAAGGTCTGGCACCAACATGACCTCAGAAACAAACAAGAAAAATCATTGCACCCCTACATCAGGAAGCCTCCCCTGATTCCTGCCTCCTACTGTCACATGGAATCACCACCCCCTCCTCAACTCTGATTGTATTCCGTTACCACAGATCAACTACAGACTGCAGCATAAGTTAAAGGTAGAAAACATGTGCAGACTAGATGGGCCAGGCGGTCCTTATCTACCGACAAATTCTACGTATCTATGTACCCCAACTTGAACTAAAACAACTATTATATGAAATCGTTGCTCCATGTGGCTTCCTCTTTCTCACAGTGGAGATAACCGAAGTCCAACTTCTTACTGCAATCGCCACTGCATGCGGCTTCGTCTCTCTCAGGAAATCAAGCATGCTCGCACTCAGCCACCCGTTTCTCCACGAACCACACATAGCAGCGAATTTTAACTGACTGCTTTTCTTGTAATTACATGTTTTGAACATTTCTTACCATTTACTTTCCTGACAAAGTATACAGTGTGAACCACACAACTCACCCGATTGCTCCTGAGAACCAGAAATCTCTGCTCACACTAATCAGTTCCCTTGAAGAGCACAATCCTTGTTTGGGTCCCAGTAAAACTAAATCTCCATGAAATGACAACTTTTCCCAGTCCAAGAACAGACAATGGGACTGGGAGTATTTATCCAAAACAAACTACAGAGGCAGCATTGAGAGGGTTGGGGGGGGAGAGGACGACTGGAAGAAGAAAAAGACTGTCACAGGATATAAAGTCAGTACACAACACCACCACCTACTGGACAAATGGAAAACATGAACTTATTTTAAAACATGTATGCTTCTGCAGTCCATCACCTACACAAACATGTGTTTTGTTTTGTTTTTTGTTAATGTTTTATTTTCTTTATAAAAGCGAGCCATTGCATAATAGCAATAATGCACTCCAGGGAGTGTGTCGTGCTGGGATGGCACTTCTTAGGTGTTGGATGCATTCAGCCTGTGGCCTCACTGCCCAACCACCTGAGGTGTGACGTTATCCCAGCATGACACACACCCTGTCATACATTATTGCTTCATTTTTCCATACTGTCAGCATTGAAATGATTGTGGGCAATAATACAGACTATAAGGGTTTCTCTCATTCAAAATATCAAATACTTAATGGAAATAAAGTTATTTTATCGATATATATATTAAGGTTCTTTATTGCCATGCTTTCAATAAAAAAGCTAATTCCACCTTATCAGACCACAGTGCTGAAACCAGACTTCTTGTTTAATCAAAGGATATTTTGTGAACATTTTAAATAACTTTGTGTATACACTGATTTTTAATAGAAAATATTTATTTTGTGATTCACCTTTACAAGAACCAATGGAACTTTATTTTTAATGTATTGAGGTATAAGGGAAGATGGTTTTTAATTGTATTTGTACTGCGCTAACCAGTTTTTATGTTTGCTTGCACGCATGTGCAAGAAACATAGTGCCATCATCGGAGATTTAGGTGTGTCACCTCTCCTCAATTCAGTCAGTGTGCTGGCAGGCGGGGCCCCTGTAAGTCAATGTATTTTGGAGCTGTCTATGACAAGCTCCAAAATGCAGTGGAATACAGTTGAAAGGGAGCTACGCTTGAGTGAGCAGCAATAAGATAAGGCTGCTCCACGCAGCTCCCCTCCACAGACACCCGCGGGCATACGCGCCCATACGCACTGTATAGCCGACAGGGTGCCCCAATCCCCATCGGCTACTGCGTTCCCTCTGCCTTCCCCAATGTGTTGCTTTCAAATGCCACGCTGGGTGCCCACCCCAGCGTGGCAATTCACTATAGCCGACGGGGTGCCCAATCCCCCGCCGGGCTGCACTGCCCTCCCCGCTGCGATGGAGTGCCACGCTGGGAGCCCACCCCAGCGTGGCAAGCAATTCATAGGCCGACGGGGGTGCCCAATCCCCGTCGGCTGAAGGCCCCCCAACGTCCTTGTGCCATGCTGGGAGCCCACCCCAGCATGGCAAATGGTCCCACGTCATCTTTTTTTTAATTTTTACCTGAAAACGAAAACTGTCCCGCCGCACGCCTCCCAACCCCTCCACAACCCGCACCCACCCACTGCGCACTCCAGCTCCCCACACCCCCTCACCCCATACTTACCTCCGGAGCTTGGCACGACGATCTTCTGTGGACCGGGAACACGTCTGCACTCTTCAAAGGCGACCGCGAACTGAGGAAATGCCGGTAAGCTATATAATGGGATAAATAGGAGGGGTTCAACTTTATTGCATATCTCAGGCATTTTTGGGAATTTTGGTACCAAATTTTCAACATGGGGTTTTTGGGACCCCTTCTCATGAATGATGTCACTGTCATGGCGTTATTCGGGCCCGAAGGGTGATTTCGTGCAGTGACTGCCGTGGCTGAAATCACTGCCGAGACTGGGCTCGCAGTGGCTAACCTCGATAAAGATCTACTGTCATGAAATTGGTACTCACGTGACTTCTGGCGATGCGTGCGCGGTTCCGCTATCGCTTCGTGAGGTCATAGAATTTTCAATATTTTCACTCCAGATTTTCAACACTGCCATTTTACTACACCTTCTTATGAGTAGTACAGCTGTCATTTTTCACATCTCACCCAAAATGTGTTTCCTTCCGCCCATGTAGCGCACAATAGCGCAGTCGGTGTGCGAAATCAATGTACGGGACAAATTAAGAAAATCACAGTGACACAGTTCATGAACAGGCATCTTAAAATGGCTATGTTGAAAATTTGGTGAAAAAAGTCCAAAAAATTACTGTTTTACGAGCATGTGTTGTACAGTTCCTACGCACGCTCATTAGTTTGCAAATGTTCAATATTTTCACTCCAGATTTTCAACATTGCCATTGTACCACACCTTCTTATGAGTAGTACAGCTGTCATTTTTCACATCTCACCCAAAACATGTTTCCGCCCATGTAGCGCACAATGGCGCAGTCGGTGTCTTGAAATCAATGTCTGGGACAAATTAAGAAAATCACAGTGACACTGTTCATGAGCAGACGCTTAAAATGGCTACATTGAAAATTTGGTGAAAAATTCTAAAAATGACTTTACGAAGGCAAGTGTAATGTTACTATGCATGCTCGTAAGTTTGCAAATTTAATATTTTCACTCCAGATTTTCAACATGTCCATTTTATTAAACTTCCTTATGAACAGTACAGCTGCAATTTTTCATATGTCTCCCAAAATGTGTTTTCGCACATGTAGCACACAATGGTGCTGTTGGTGTCTTGAAAGCAATGTTTAGAGACAGATTAAGAAAATCACAGTTACACTGTTACGTGAGCAGAGGTCTTAAAATGGCTATGCTGAAATCTGGTGACAAAAGTCCATGAAATGACTGTGTTCGAGTGAGCATTGCACAGTTTCCACACCCTCGTTAGTTCATGACTTTGTAATATTTTCAGTCCAGATTTTCACCAGTGGCATTTTTCCACACTTCCTTATGAACAGTACAGCTGCCATTTTCACAACATGGCAAGTGTGTTTTCACACTTTCAGTGCAGAGATGCGTGGTCACTGTGGGAAATCATTGTTCGGCACAGATAAAGAAAATCACAGTGACACTGTTCATGATCGGAGGCACCAAAATGCCTGAGCTGACAATCTGCTGTAAGAAATCCCCAACCTAATTATATTAGGTTGTGCGTTACTGTTTCTATGTCAGCTCGTGACTTCACCATTTTTTTTATATTTTTACTACATTTGCAACATAGCCATTTTTTACACCTTCCCATGAAAGAGTACAGCTGTAATTTTTTACATCCTGTTTGGAATATTTTTGCACCTGTGGTGATAAATGCCATAGTCACTGTGCATAAGCAGCTTTCGGCTAACAAACTGATATTCCCCCTGTTCATGAGGTGGGGTCACAAAACAAACATGTTGAAAATTTGGAGTGAAAATACCAACGAATGCCTGAGGTATTAGGGTTTCCAACTATAATGCCCAACCCTATAGAGAATGATAGGAATCGGGGGTGTGCCTTGGGATTCTTGCCTGTGATGCTCATTCCATTCCACACCCTGCAGTCACTGACAGGCATCGAGGTATGCCTTGGACTCTTCGGCCCCAAAGTTCACCCCATTCTCCTATATCGCACCCATCTCACCATATTTCCTAATGAAATGGGGTGCGCATAAGGGCCAAAGACCACAAGGAACACCGTGGTACTTGTCAGTGTCTGCAGGGTGGGGTGTGGTGAAATGGCATGGCCGTTATGCCTGATGACCCAAACGCACACCCCAATGCCTGTCACTCTCTGCAGGGTGGTGGTGGGGTTGGCTTCAGTTCAATACTTCACTGCCATTCCTATTACGCAGCTCTGTAACTTCTACACTACCACTGCCAATGCCAGCAAGCAAACATTCGGCATTGACAAATGCTTGTTTGTTAAGTAACAAAATTTCTACTGCCATGCTTTCAATTACTAGAAGCAAGTATACATTATTAGAGTATAGCACTAAAACCAAGCATCTTGTATAATCAAAATTGGGATTTTTATAAGTATTTTAATTTACTTAGTTGGTATATTTATTTTTACAGATTTTTATAGACAGAATGGATTTTTTTTTCTATTTATCTCCTTGCTGCAGGCTCCATGGGGCTATGATCCCCCCTGACCCCCAGCTTTGTCCACCTCCTGAGATTCCCCCATGAAATTCTTCCTCTGTGGCAGGGCCAGGTGAGGGGGTGCCGGTAGTCCCCCGCAACCCTGTATGTCATATCTGGTGGTGGGGGCAGACTTTGCCAGAGCAGTCAGGCCATCACAGGTCCATGGAGCCCTGACCATTTTCCTTTTTCTCCCTTCCCTCCCTCTGACAATCACATCAGCTTCCAAGCCTTTTGACATGTACTGCCCGTCAGCCACCACTAGAGGCCAGTCAGTGGTGGAAGACTAATCCCCTGCCCCAGAGACAAAGAGAACAGTCCTCCAAATGCTCAATCCTCTCTCCCCCGCTGACCCCAGTGGCCCAGGTTTGTTCCCAAACCTGGGTCGCCGGCATGGTGCGAGGTGTGGCATTCAGTGCCTCAACCCTCAGCATCACCAGGCCAGCTGACAGAATGGATATTCTGAAACAGACTGGGACTATAGTTTTGATGTGTTAAATGAGGGGGAAAAGGTGTGGGGGGTATTATGAAATTGTGATTACATTTTCCCAATTCATTTGTTAGTTGTATTACTTAGTTATAGAATTGATAGCCAATGTATAGATTAATTTCATCCATATATTGGATTTGTAGACTGAAAGAGGTAAATGTAAAAAGCTTCTTTGGTCAGTAGTTTTTTTTTGGGGGGGGGTTGTCAGTCTCACCCCTTTTCCTATCTTTTTCTACCCTCTCTATTCCAAAGAATCACAGTGTAGTCTTACCTTGCTATATTGTTATGCATCTTTAGCATACCTTGTACTACCTACGTATTCCTTGTTACTTTTTTTAATCATTGTGAACTTTTCAATGTTTATGTATCTTTTGTTAATCATTGTGACATTACCCAGGTCCATCTTGTAAATGAGTCTTACTCAACAATGTTTCGCCTGGTAAAATAAAGATTGATTGATGTCTTTGTTCAGCGAAATGTCTTGCTAAAGGAGATGTTATGTCTTGTCTCCTTTATATCCTTTATGTTCCCCAACTCAATTTTTTAACTGTCCACTTGTTTTCCCTATGTAAATCTTATCACATGTATGTTTTATAGCATTTATTACCCCACTTGTCATGTAGTGAATTCCTTGATTTCTAAATCCTCTCCTCTCCTCTGCAGACATGTCTAATTTTTTTATCTATATGTATTTTTTGCAGTGCATGCATCTATCACAAGGGCAATTTGTCCATATTTGATAAAAAAATGCTCTCTGGTTTGGTGTATTTTGTGGTCTTTATGTGTGATTTTATCTTCAGTAGATCTCTTCTTCTTTGGAACCACCAAGAGGTCATTAATAAAGGTTTTTTCCTTAATATTCTAAAAGGTGTTATTAAATTTCATTAACGTTACCCTATTGACATTTTCCTCATTGTTATGTCCTCCTGTTCCAAGTAATTCTTCCCTCTCTTTGCTCGCTACTCTTTCCACTGCTTTCCTCATTGTACCTTGGAAGTAACCCCTCTCTTTGAACCAGTTTTCCATATCTTTCATTGGTAATTTATCAACAGAATCTTCATTGGAGTTTCTTTTTACTCTCAAGAGCTGACTACATGGTATTGAATCTATCAGATTTTTTGGGATGGAAACTGTCAGCCTGTAAAATTGCATTCCTATCCGTTTCTGTTCTATGTACTTTTGTGTATAGTTTTCCACCTTCCCAAAAATACACAGATCCAAAAAAAGATATTTGTTCTTTACTGTGATTTTTCACAAAAAATCAAATGGTCCATTTTTGAATTCAGAAAACTATGAAATTCTTCCAGCTCAGCTCTGTACCTAACCAGATGGTGAAATATGTAATCTATAAATATTTCCACAGTGCCACCTTGCTGTCAGAGGGGCTATTTTCATGTATAGTGTCTCTCAAAGTTGTCCATGTGTAAATTAGCATATAAAGGGCCATTTTGGACCCCCACTGATGTTCCCTTAACTTGTACAAAAAAAAAAAAAAATGTTTTAATCTAAAGTAGTTCTGAGATAAAACTAGCTCTGCTAAATTTATCAGAAACGGATTTGGTGGTTTCGTCTCCTGCCTGTTTCTTTCCAGTGCTTCTCTTAAGGATTTGCACCCTAAATTGTGGGGAATAGAAGGGTAAAGATCCTTTACATCCCAGGTTGTTAAAATACAACTATCTAAGTTTGTCATGTCCTTATTAATGTTGTCCAGAGCATTAATTACAGGTGTACTGTCTCTTAGAAATGAGTCTGTAGTCTGTATTATATTTCTTATGTGGTGGTCTACGAAAATGGAAAGTGGCTCCAGTGTAGAGCTAATCCCCAATTCAGTAGGTCTGCCTGGTGAACTTGTTGGATTTTTATGTATTTTGGGACGTGTATAAAAAAACTTAAGTAGAGGGTGTATTTCTTACTAAAGCTTCCCTTTCCCAGTCTGTAATGTATGCTCTTTCAAGTGCCCTTTCCAGAACACCCGATATTAGATCCTTAATTTGTGTTGTAGGGTTGCTCTCTATTTTGAGGTAGCTAGTCCTGTCATTTAAAAGCTATCTACTTTGCTCTCTATAGGTCTCATAATCTTGTATGACAACAGTGCCACCTTTGTCAGCATTTTTAATAACTACATTATAATCATTTTCTAGGCTTCTTAATGCCTCAGATTTAGCTGCAATTATCATAAACTTTGTTCTATGGTCCATTTTTTCTGACACTGGGATTCTTTGGAATAAGAAGGGTAGAAAAAGATAGGAGAGGGGGTGACTGACAAAAAAACTACTGACCAGAGAGGCTTTTTACACTGACCTTTCAATCTACAAATCTAATATATGGATTACATGAATCTATAGATTGGCTACCAGTTCTATAACTAAGAAATGCAACTAACAAAAGGATTGAGAGAAAGATATAATCTCAATTTCATACATACTCTCCCTTTCCCACATCAAAAATATAGCCCCACTCTGGTTTAAAAAGATCAGTTCTCTCTATACAAAAATCTATAATAAATCAATATACCAACAAAGTCCCTTTTTTATTATACAAGAAGCTTGGCTTTAGTGCTGTAGTCTAATAATGTATACTTGCTTCTAGTAACTGAAAGCATGGTAGTAGAAATTTTATAACTTGGCAAAAAACTGGTTAGGACAGTACAAATATAATTAAAACCCTCTTCCCTTTTACCTCCCAATACATTAAAAATAAACTTCTACTGCACATAAAGATGAATCACAAGATCAGTCTTTTCTATTAAAAATCAGTGTATGCACAAAGTTATTTAAAATACTCACAAAATATCATCCTTTGATAAAACAAGAAGTCTTGTTTCAGCACTGTGGTCTGATAAGGTGGATTTGCCTTTTTATTGAAAGCATGCCAATAAAGAACTTTAATATGAATGGATAAAATAACTATTTTTATTAAGTATTTGAGATTTTGAACATGAAAGAAACCCATACACTCTGTAATACTGCCCTCAGACATTGCAATCCTGACAGTATGGAAAACAACACTACATAGTGAAAACTAAAAGACAGCCAGGAACCTATGTATGTTAGGTACCTGTAGGTGCCACTTTAGCAGAGGGTCTGGCACCCAGCCAAGCCTACACAGCGCTTGGGCACATGCGGGTTATGTGTCTGATGTTACACACATCACCACAGGAGCATGAGGAGAGATGCCAGACTCTTGCTGTTCTCCCCTATATAAAGAACTACTGAACAGTCACCTGGTGCTCACACACTATCATAAGGCTGGAAGCCACACTGAATCCAGCTTTCTGAATGGTAAGCTTCATTTACAAAATGGGCAGAGACAGTAAAGGAACCTGATTGACTGAGACGATGTTCCAACCATGCTTTTTTAATTTCAGTATAGCACACTAAATAACAAGGCCCTCTACAAGTGACCTTTTTACTTACTGGAATCCATGAGCCACAGATCCCATGCAGAAATGTAGGTGTCTTTTTTTATGTTGATTGCACGCATGCACAAGAAACATATTGCGGCAGCTTTCTCCAGAAGCAGGTTGTGGACTCGTGGCACTAATGTGGCCGATGCCCCCACAGCCTGTAAAGGCTTGGCCCGCTTCCCCCAATGCTGTGGCATGCTGCTGCTGACACTAGTTCAGCCAGCGTGCCACCAACTTGTAAAAAATTAGCCGCTGCAATCAGGGGCCGCCTCGTCATTGCAGAATCAGCCATTCGCTGCAATGAGGGAGTGACCAGTCATTGCAGGGCAGAACCTTGAAACATTTATATTGTTTGTGAACATGGCAGCAGCTTGCCGCCCTGTTCACAAACAATATTCACACACCCCCTGCCGAGGGGGTGCCCAATCCCCCTCGACAGCATGTGCCCACCTCCCCCGTGTTTGTTTGCCGATGGGGCCCCCCAATCCCCATCGGCTTCAGTGCCATAATGTTGCTGACAGGGGAGCCCACTCCCGTTCAGGCGTTAGGCAACTCCCTGCTTTTGTCTGCCAATGGGGTGCCTAATCCTGTTGGCATTGTGACTAACCCAGCCCTCCTTTTTCTTGTGTGCTGATGGGGTGCCCAATCCCGCCGGCTACAGCTACCCCCAAACAGAAGACTCATGGCATGCTGGGAGCCCACCCCAGCATGCCACGTGCCCCTGTAAAATTTAAAAATGGTCCCGCAATGTAATTTTTTTCTTTTTTTACCTGTAAAGAAGGAAATGATCCCTTGCCGGTCTCCCTGCCCCCCCCCCACAACCTGCACCCACCCACTGTGCACCCTACCTCCCCACACACACCCTCACCCCATACTTACCTCCAGAGTCCGGCATGACAATCTTCGGTGGACCGGGAACACATCTGCACTCTTTAAAGCCGACTGCGAACTGAGGAAATGCCAGTAAGCTGTATAATGGAATAAATAGGGTTTTTTCCAACTTTGATGCATATCTCAGGCATTTTTTGGAATTTTGGTACCAAATTTTCAACATGGGTTTTTAGGACCCTCCTCATGAATTCTATCACTGTCATGGTGTTAATTGGCCCCAAAGGTGATGAAGTCACTGCACGGAATCACCTTTTGGGACCGATTAACGAAATAACAGTGCCAGTGTTCATGAGGTGGCCTCAAAAGCCTATGTTGCAAATTTGTGGGAAAAATTATTTAACGAAAGTGTGCGTTGCACAGTTGCTATGCATGCTTGTAACTTTGCTGAATTTGCAATATTTTCACTCCAAATTTTCAACATTGGCATTTTTTCACACCTCCTTGTGAACAGTACAGCTGTCATTTTTCACACCCTGGCCAAAATGTGTTTTCACACTTCCAATGCAGAATAGCATGGTTGCTGTGGGAAATCAGTGTTTGGGACAGATTATGAAAATGACAGCTACACCGTTCATGAACAGAGGTCCTAAAATGCCTATGTTGAAAATTTGGTGACGATACACCATAAAATGACTGTGCTAAGAGTGTGCATTGCGCAGTTAGCACGCATGCTCGTAAGTTCACGAATTTATAATATTTTCACTCCAGATTTTCAACACTGCCATTGTTCTGCACCTCCTTATGAACAGTACAGCTGTCATTTTTCACATCCTGGCCGAAATGTGTTTTTCGCAGTTCATGGCGCAGAATAGCGTGATCGTTATGGGAAATCCATGTTTGGGACACATTATGAAAATGACAGTGACACCATTCATTAGCAGACATCCTAAAATGCCTATGTTGAAAATTTAGTAATGAAAGTCCATAAAATGAGTGTGTTACGAATGTGCATTGTGCAGTTTCCATGCACGCTCATAACTTTGCCATATTTTCACTCAAGATTTTCAGCATTGCCATTTTGCCACACCTCCTATGAACAGTGCAGCTGTCATTTTTCACATCCTGGCCAAAATGTGTTTTCGCTCTTCCAACGCACAATAGCGCGGTCGACGTGGGAAATCAGTGTTCGGGACATATTAAGAAAATCACACTGACACTGTTAATGAGCAGAGGTGCTAAAATACCCATGTTGAAAATTTTGTGATGAAACTCCATAAAATGACTGTGTTACGAGTGTGTGTTGTGCAGGTTCCACGCACCCTTGTAAGTTTGCAAATTAGTAATATTTTCATGCCAGATTTTCAACACTGGCATTTGTTCAGACCTACTTATGAACAGTACAGCTGTCATTTGTCACATCCTGGCCGAAATGTGTTTCCGCACTTCCAGGGCAGAATACCGCAGTCGCTGTCGGAAATCAGTGTTTGGGACAGATTAGTATCGAGCGACTGGGGAGGTGACCGAGCCCAACTGAGCTCTTTCAGGACGGCTGTGGATTTCTTTGTGGGCAGGAGAAGGTGACAATGCAGGCAGGAGCCCAATACAAAAGGGCAGCCTGTAGCGCCGGGAGACACAGAACAAGCAAGTGAGGGAGGAGGATTGAGCTGAGCTCAATGGAGCCCTGTTGGGACTGCTGCAGATTTCTTTGTGGGCAAGAAAAGGCAGCAATGCATGCAGGGGCTGAGTACAAAAGGGCAGCCTGCAGCGGTGGGAGAAACAGAACGCGCGAGTCACACAGGGGGAGTGAGCGAGCTCAACGGAGCTGTATTGTGACTGCTGCAGATTTCTTTGTGGGCAGAAAAGGGTGGCAATGCAGGCAGGAGCCCAGTACAAAAGGTCAGTCTGCAGCGTGGGGAGAAACAGAACGAGCAAGTGAGAGAGGGGGAGTGAGCGAGCTCAATGGAGGTCTATCATGACTGCTGCGGATTTCTTTGTGGGCAGGAAAAGGCAGCAATGCAGGCAGGAACCCAGTACAAAAGGCCAGCCTGCAGACCTGGCAGAAATGGAACTAGCGAGTGAGAGAGGGGGAGTGAGCGACCTCAACAGAGCTGTGTCAGGACTGCTGCACATGTCTTTGTGGGCAGACAAAGCCGGCAACGCAGGCAAGAACCCAGTACAAAAGAGCAGCCTGCAGCTGCGGGAGACACAGAATGAGCGAGTGAGGGAGGGGAGTGAGTGAGCTCAGCAGAGCTCAGTTGGGATTGCTGCGGATTTCTTTGTGGGCAGAAAAAGGCAGCAATGCACGCAGGGGCCCAGTACAAAAGTGCAGCTTGCAGCGGCGGAAGAAACAGAACAAACGAGTGAGAGAGGGGGAGTGAGTGAATGAGCTCAACGGAGCTCTATCATGACTGCTGCAGATTTCTATGTGACCAGAAGAAGGTGGCAACGCAGGCAGGAACCCAGTACAAAAGGGCAGCCTGCAGCACCAGGAGAAACAGAATGAGTGAATGAGACAGGCGGAATGAGCGACCTCACCAGAACTCTGTCGGGACAGCTGCGGATTTCTTTGTGAGCAGAAAAAGGTGCTAACGCAGGCTGGAGCCCAGTAGAAAAAGGCAGCACCAGGAGAAACACAATGAGCGAGTGAAAGAGGGGGAGTGAGCAAGCTCAACGGAGCTCTATCATGACTGCTGTGGATTTCTTTGTGGGCAGAAAAAGGCGACAACGCAGGCAGGAGCCCAGTGCAAAAGGCCGGCAGAAACGGAACGAGCGAGTAAGAGAGGGGGAGTGAGCTACCTCAATGGACCTGTGTCAGGACAGCTGCAGATTTCTTTGTGGACAGAAAAAGCCACCAACAGAGGCAGGAGCACAGCACAAAAAAGCAGCCTGCAATGCCAGCAGAAACAAAATGAGCGAGTGAGAGAGGGAGAGTGACCCACCTCAACAGAGCTCTGTCGGGACAGCTGCAGATTTCTTTGTGGGCAGAAAAACATGCCAACGCAGGCAGGAGCCCAGTACAAAAGAGCAGCCTGCAGCACCGGGAGAAACAGAATGAGCGAGTGATACGGGGCAGTGAGCGAGCTCAACGGACCAACGCAATCAACATTCAGCACTCACAAATGTTTGTTTTTTCTTTGTTATTATGAGTGGCTGGAAATGCACTCAAACTACAAAAAAAGAAGTATTTACAACAAAAAAAGAAAAGAGAGAGGAAGGAATGCCTTATTCCAGACTTGAACAGATCTGTTCACCTGAGTCACCATCCGTTTCTTGTTGTCAGTTCTGACTAGCAGAGAGTGAGCCCACCAGCACTTTTACGAAACATGCTACTGCAGATGGAAGCATGCTGCCAGCAAGACCATAGTGCAAGGGTGCCGGAAGATGGTAAAAGCTGAGGGGGCTGGGAATCAAAAGGGCACTTACGAGGGTACAAAGGGCACTTTTTCTATATTATTTTTTGCCATACAGAAATAAAAAGTGGAGTGGCTACCGCCCCTTTCGCCCCCCCCCCCGGTTCCAGCACCTATGCCATAGTGAAATCTCAGTCTTGCCAGCAGCCTAGTGACTCACCACTGTTGTGCTCTATAACAGTCAGGAAAGTGGGTTGGAGTCAGCTGAATAAATGAATAAAAGGGAATGGAGGGTTGGAGAGAAAAGCCTGCACAGAATAAATAAAGAGGTGGCAGACAAAAGTTGGAAGGTAGTCTTGCTCTCCAGCACCCCTATTGACAATTAAGTGGAGGGACTATTTTACTTTAAAAAAAGAAAACGTTTCAATATTTTTTTAAGTTACGATATTTCTAAACATGAACCTATTTTATAAGTGTAATAACACACTCCAGGGTGTGATTTATTCTGGATAACTGTACTTCTAGGGGCAGTAAGGCACTCAGTCTGTGGCTAAGTGCCTCACTACGCCACATACATGCATTTATCCAGAATAAACCACACTCCATCGTGTGTTATTGCTTACTAAAACTTGATCTTACAGAGCCAGTTAAGAAAGAAAACTGAAAAAGTATAAAGGGTGTTTTTTATGCAGATTCCCCCATATAACAAAAAAAGAAAAAAGAAAGTAAAGATCTTCAGTTGTGAGTGACTGGATTTCACTGGATGGTAATGTTTAATTTTTTTTACAGAATTAAAGAGCACAAAATTAGGCGATAAAGATAATTTAGTAGATAATTAATACACAAAAAAGTATTTAAGGGGTATGATTTAAGGTGGCACTGAAATAGAAATACTAGTAACTATCAGTTAGTGATTATTATGTCTTCCTTTTTTTTAGAAATATAAAAAAAATGTTTTAAAAAAAGAATATCCATAGTGTTGGATAACTAAGGAGTGGGTCATCATTTAATACTAATTTATTAACTATTTATTGTTTGTATTAAGAATTTATTAAGATTTATGAGAAAAGTTTTTGTCCACACAGGGTTCAGCACTTTTGGTGGCTGGATAAAAATTGCACCATACAGAACAAGCATTTGTCAATGCCGAACGTTAGCTTGCAGGTATTTGCAGTGGTATTTGGCACTTGGACATGGCTTAAAAAAAGAAGTACAAGCATTTGTCAATGCCGAATGTTGCTTGCTTCTATGTGCTGTTTGGGTATTTGGAAGTCATTGGAGTGCAAATATTGAAAATTCGCGAACTTCTGACGTCAGCATGCAAGAACTGTACAACGGCCTAGTAAACAGTCATTTCTAGGAATTTTTCACCAAATTTTCAACTTAGCCATTTTAAGACCTCTGCTCATGAACAGTGTCACTGTGATTTTCTTAATGTGTCCCATACATTGATTTTGCACACCGACTGCGCCATTGTGCGCTTCCTTGAAACGGAAACATGTTTTGGGTGAGATAAAAAATGACATCTGTACTGCTCATAAGAAGGTGTGGTAAAATGGCAATGTTGAAAATCTGGAGTGAAATATTGAAAATTAAGAACCTATGAGCGTATGTAGCAACTGCACAACACACGCCAGAAAACAGTCATTTTTAGAATTACTGAATTTCAACATAGCCATTTTAACACCTCTGCTCGTGAACTGTGTCACTGTGATTTTCTTAATTTGTCCCATACATTGATTTCAAGACACCGATCGCGCCATTGTGCGCTACTCATGGAAACACATTTTGGTGAGATGTAAAAATGACAGTGGTACTACTCATAAGAAGGTGTGGTAAAATGTAAT
The DNA here is from genome assembly GCA_016271365.2 of Neoceratodus forsteri. Classification (NCBI taxonomy): domain Eukaryota; kingdom Metazoa; phylum Chordata; order Ceratodontiformes; family Ceratodontidae; genus Neoceratodus; species Neoceratodus forsteri. Next base: position 142,879,626 of record CM028129.1, on the reverse strand, counting down.
GTTGAAAATCTGGAGTAAAATATTCAAAATTCAGCAACTTACGAGCCTGTGTAGGAACTCGCAATGCGCTCGTAAAATGGTCATTTTAGGAATTTTCACCAAATTTTCAAAATAGGCTTTGAGAGCCCACCTTATGATCGCTGGCACTGTCATTTCATTAATCAGGCCCAAAAGGTGATTTCACACAGTGACTGCGAAATCACCCTTTGGGCCCGAATAACGCCATGACAGTGACAGAATTCATGAGAAGGGGTCCCAAAAACCCCATGTTGAAAATTTGGTGTAAAAATTCCAAAAATGCCTAAGATATACAACAAAGTTGAAAACCCCCCATCTAGCCCATTATACAGCTTACCGGCATTTCCTCAGTTCGCGGTTGGCTTTGAAGAGTGCAGACGTGTTCACAGTCCACGAAGATCGTCGCACACCGAGCTCCGAGTAAGTATGGGGTGAGGGGGGTGGGGAGGCAGGGTGCACAGTGGGTGGTTGCGGGTGTGAGGGGAGGGGGCGAGACCGCGGATCGCTTTTTAATTTACAGGTTTTTTTTTCTATAATTGACGACGCTGGACATTTGCCACACTGGGGTGGGCTCCCAGCATGGCAGAAGGATGGCTGAGGCTGTGGAGCCGGCGGGTTGGGCACCCCGTCGGCCCAGGCGACGCTGGACATTTGCCACGCTGGGGTGGGCTCTGCGTGGCAGCAGGGAAAGCTGTTTGGGGAGGTGGAGCCGACAGGGATTGGGCACCCCGCTGGCAGACGACGAAGATGTTTGCCTACGCTGGGGTGGGCCTCAGCGGGCAGCAAAGATTTTGGGGCGCGTGACGGACCATTAGCAGCACACAGCGGTGGTTTTCTTTGAAGAGAAGACCACCGCTGTCATACACAGCACCGCAGCAATTGGTGCAGGACCGCCATGCCTGCTCAACGGAGCAGAGGATTGCACAGGGAAGGCACACCTCCAAAGTGTCCCATTCTCCCAAGACGCTCCTTGCACATGCGCGCAAGCGAACGTAAAAATTAGCAAAATGTTTATTTAAGTGCAGCCTTTTCTCAAGCATGAATTTAATTTTAATACCATTTTAAAAGCTAGTCATACTGAGTTATAGAAAAATGTATTTTGGTAAATGGTTTATATCTATTTAAAGAGTACTACCAGACTCCCTGATGAATGGGTATTGTGGCCCCGAAATTTAGGAGTTTCTTGCCTTAAGTCTTGAGGTTACTTGGAAAATAAAATATGTACTAAATATATTGGTTTTGGTTAGTGGGGCCATTATTCCGATCTGCTTGTGAGTTTTGAGAGCCTTAATTGGTCTGAGGCCTCTCCTGTTTATTCATGTTTATCTTTATTTTCTTGCTGAAGTTGGCTGAGCCATATAGTGGTTTCCTGAAAACTATTTCCATCAGCATGCTTGGATCTGAGGATCTGGTTATATAGCTTTGCAAAGAGAGAAGCCATTGCAGTTTCAAAGAAGAACAAATTCTGGCAGAGCCACTACGGCTGCAAATGCATTAACTAGATAAGGGTGCTTCATGGGCTTAAACAGAAACATGAATTGCATTTATGTAAGGCCTACAGTACTGTTCCACATATGACTTGTGAACAAGCTGGGCACCCCGAGAGTGGGTCACAAGGTGGTAAACTGTGTCAGGAACTGGTTGAATGATAGAAGATAGAGAGTCATGGTAAATGGTGCTCAAGGTAAGGAAAGGAGTGTGACCAGCAGGGTGCCACAGGATCAGTCCTGGGCCCAGTCCTGTTTAATGTCTTCATAAGTGAAATTTCAGAGGGGCTGGAGGGGAAAGTGTGCCTCTTTGCAAATGATACTAAGATCTGCAACAAGGTGGACACTCCGGAAAGGGTGGAAAAAATGAGAAGGGACCTAGGTAAACTGGAGGAATTGTCCAAAGTGTGGCAGCTGATATGTAATGCAAAAAAGTGCAAAATCATGCATTTGGGTTGCAGGAACCCAGGGGAGGATTGGGGTTGGGGGGGAGAAACTGATGGTCTCTAAACAGGAAAAGGATTTGGGGGTAATCATATTGGGTGACCTAAAGGTGGCTAAACAATGTACCAAGGCTATGGGGAGAGCCAATGGGATGCTGGGGTGCATAGGGAGACGTATCACCAGCAGAAGGAAGGAGGTGGTGGTGCCACTGTGCAGATCACTGGTGAGGCCTCATTTGGAATACGGTATCCAGTTCTGGAGGCCACATCTCCATAAGGATGTAGACAGAGTGCAGGCAGTAAAGAAGGGCAACAAAGATGGTGCAGGGTCTGCACTAAAAGTCATATGAGAAGAGACTGGGATACCTCAGTATATATACCCTGGAGAAGAGAAGAGACAGGGGTGATATGATAGAAACTTTCAGATATCTAAAAGGCATAAATAGGGTGCTGGAGGGTAGCATCTTTCAGAAAAGGAGATGTCCAGGAATGAGGGGGCATGACATGAGGTTGGAAGGGGGTAGACTAAGGGGTACTGCGAGGAAGTATTTCTTCACAGAAAGGGTGGTGGAACCTCTAGAGACTTCACAAGTCAGTTTTATTATGAAAGACAGAAAAAACACAATTAACACATTTCACATACTAATATACACTATAAAAAATATAGGATGAGCAACTTTATGCATAACCAATGTGCTCTGTCACCTCAGAGTTCTGATTCCCATTGACCTCTTGTGCTTCACTCTCCTGGTGAGAGGGAATCAGAACCCCTCTGTGGTAAAAGACACTGGTTGTGCATAGTTACCCATTCAGTATTCTTTATATTTAGCGCTGCATTGAGGATTTCTAAGTAATAAACCTGTGTCATACAATTGCTTTAAATTAGACCAACATTCTGGTCTATTCGATTCAAAATTTGTTAAGATGAGGAGTAAAGTTTTTGGAAGAAACCAAAGGAATAACAACCCTATAAGTCAGGAGGTACTGTCGTATAACTTCTTTTCTATGTAGGTGTGAAGGGTTACCCAGCTGTCCGCTGTCCAGCAATATCAATTTTGACATCTCTGTAACAAAGCAATAAAGAAATGCAGAAGACATTTCACAAAACCTTATGACAGAAATTGATGCCAGAGTTTACCTAGCTATATGCTGCCCAGCACAGCTTTATCAATTGCAGAATCAGTTTCATCTCATGCTTCTATGAGATGGCTGCTGCCTTGATTTAAGATAAGACTGATTTAGACAGGGATATGCCTGGACAGCTGACATCTAAAGGTAAGCCCAATACCTCATCCCCTTTGCATCTATGCTCCACTCTAGTAACTGAGTATTTTAATACCTTTTTTTTTTTTTTTTATTTGCTTCCTATCAGTTGTACAATCACAGTAATCCACTGCACAGTGTGGAGTGCACTGGGACTTATGCATGCCTGGCATTGTTGGTCACTTGCCAGGTGTGGGTAAATCCCAGCCCAACCACCTTGTTGTGGATTATTAAAGGAAAACTGCATGTTAAAATCAGGAAAATATATGTATTATTACCTTTTGTGTTCTTACTTCATCCCAGTGTTTTTTTTTCCTGCTCAGGCTGTGAGAGGAGTTTTTCTAACTTTCCCTGGCTGTTTTATGGCCCCTGGGGCTGCCTTTCAGGTTTCTTTTCTTTTACTGCATCTTGTCCCAGAGAGTCTTCCCAGAGTGCCCTTTGCTCTGATGTCTAATAGCCCCTGCAGTAGGCCAGTGTCTTGTTACAGGGTTTTTATTACAGCTCAGCCACAGCAGAGAGAACACAGCAGCCAGGAGTCACACTGCTAGTCTTTGGGTAAGTGCAGTAAGTTTCCTAAATATTGGTACCTTATCCAGCTGTGTTCTGCTTAGGGTAGAGTGTGTGTGTGTGTGTGTGTGTGTGTGTGTTGATTCAGTTGCTTGTGTCTTGCATAGAAGATGGTGCTTGTAGTTAAATGTAATCATTTTGCAGTTGTGGTCATCCAATGGCTAACAAAATAATTCACACCTCTGGGTGAGTGGGGTAGAGAATATCAGCCAAGCAGGAGTTTCTCAGTTTGCAAAAGTTGTAAATTAAGCACTGAAGCTTAAACAAAGAAAAGGCCCATAAAACACTTTGGAGGAGGTTTCAACTTGCAAAAAAAGGCAATACTGGGGAGGGCTCAATTGTTGGAGGAGGTTTCAACTTGCAAAAAAAAGGCAGTACTGGGGAGATCTCAATCAACTTCTTAAGCCAGAGGAAAAATAGTGCTCTCAAGCTCCCATACACACACAGGTAGCATAGTAATGAGGCTTCAGCGGAGGATACTATTTATTTTAATACTCTATCATGTTGTTTGGAAGGTAATTTATGCAGGGAGTCCTTTTCTCAAAGTAAAAATGACTGCAGGGCTACTCCCACTGCAGCTGTAAAAAAGGGTATTTATGCAATAAGGCACAACAGAGAATGGGTTACTGGGGGATTTAATCACGCTTTTTGTGATGTGTCACAAGGTGCTGCCAAGTATCTTAACCATACAAGAAATGGGTAATCCCTCAATTACCCACATCCTGGAGTGCATTATTGCGATTACTCAATAGATCCATGTCTAAAATAAATTAAAAATGTATTTAGGTTTTGTGTTATTGTTTACAAATACCCATTCTCAGCCATGGGTTATTATTGCAAAATTATAAAATGGCTCGACTCAAACAAGCAATCTGATTAGTCAAAACTGATCACATGACTGTGCAATAATTTCAATTACCACACAGCTCAAATTTTACTTTCTTTTTTCCAGATTTTTAACTCTTAAAACCATTTTATAAGTGCAATAACACACTTCAGGGTGTGCAGTAATACCATGAATTACCACACTTCCCAGGTGATTTAGGGCACCACCACAACCCACCTGGGGTGTGTGGTAATTTAGCAGTACCACACATTCTGTCATGTGTTATTGCTTACTTTAACAACATGTAAAGACCTTAGCAGAACAATCGGGTTACAGGATATTTTATGTACTGAAATCATGCTCAAAGATTATCAAAGGAGGTTAGGCACCATGCCCTAAATATTTTAAGGTTCTGCAGTCTGTGTGTTACCCAAACGGTTTGCTAATTAAGCCAGTCTGTTTAAACAAACTAGTTCACTGCTCAAAAGTATTCAAAACCTTTGGATTCATAGGTATACTGTTACAGTACAGCACTCTAGGTGCTAGATACAAAATTGACAGCACCTGCAAAGAACTGAGGTGTTGACTTGTCAATTACGTTGACTACGAGTTATAAGCCTCGTTACCCTTTTTAATTTGGTTATTATGTGTTAACCTGTCAATTAGATTGACTAGTTATGAGCCTCATTACCCTTTTTAATTTGGTTACTGTGTGTTGACTTGTCAATCAGATTGACTGTTAGTTATAAACCTCATTACCCTTTTTAATTTGGTTATTGGTTTGTGGCATCACTGTATGGCTATACAGGAATGCAAAGGAGATCAATGGAAGCTACTCACATAATAAGGCAGGCTGGATAAAGGCTCAGGGTTGCTTTTGTTATTACAAGTTTTACTTAACCCAAAGTAGCCGAGCTTAGCCTGAAATGCACCATCTCATTTACTCTGGTGTCCTGCTTCTATCTATTTTTATAATTTAATTACCGGATACAGCTTAGCTGAGCAGCAATGTCATTTTCTTTGGGGTCCTGCTTCTACCCATTTTTACGGTTAAGGGCGGAGCCTACAGTTGTTTTTCATCTGCTACTAAAATGGCCAATTATGGCATGCTTCCGTTGAACTTTTGGAAGTATCCCTCTGAAAGTCCAACAGAGTTTGGAGCACTCCGCCACAATCAACAGCTATGGGGTAACTGCTGAAACAGCCACTCTATTTTGGCTGTTACTTCAACACCGCAGGACAAGAACTGTCGTGCATGCCTTACGCACATCGTGGATTCCACCGGTGCTGCTATCTTGGGGATGGCAGAATGCCATTCACCACAACTATGCATGCGCGAGTGTCACACATGTGTAGTTGCATCGCCACCATCTTGCAGATAGCACTCAGCAGCACTCCTTACCACCTTCAGAAGCTCACCACAGCTGTATCGGCTCTGGCTAGAACTTGTTACAGTTTGCTATGGACAGTCCAACTGAGATGCAATATTTTATTTTCTGTGGGGTCTTTACCTTCCCATTTTTATAGTTTATTCAGCTGGGCCAGTCAATCTGACATGCAAGACTTAATTTGTTGTGGGGTCCTGCTTCCAGTTACTTTTACAATTTATTTGCTGACATAGCCCAGTTGAGATGCAATCATTTGTTTTCTCTGGGATCCCGCTTTCATCAGTTTCCAGTTCAGTGTCTGGCATAGCCCAGCTGAGAGGAAATAGTTCACTTACTGTTGGATCCTGCTTCTGCCCATTTTCAGAATTCATCTACCTGGGACAACCAAGCTAATATGCCATATCCCATTTTCTGTGGGGTCCTCTGCTTACTTGGACAGTCTAGCAGAATGCAAAATCTCACATTCTGTGGGCTACTGCTTTCATCTGTTTTTACAGTTTAATTTAGTGGGATTGTCCACCGAGATAAAACATGTTTTTCTGTGAGGTCCTGCTTTTTTTGTCCACAGCTTATTTAACTGGAAAACCCAAAGGAGATAGAAAACTAATTTTCTGTGGGGTCTATCGTAAAACCATTTAAAAAAAATGTCTCCTGAGCAGCCCTTATTGCACTTGATATCTTGTTTTCAGCAGGGTTCTGATTCTGCTCATTTTCACACTTCATTTATCTGGGACAGCCTAGCTGAATACACTATCTTGTTTTCTGTGGAGTCCTGTTTTTATCCATTTTTATGTTTGCTTGTGCACATGCACAAGAAACATCTTGCAATAGTACCACATTTCAGGTGTGTGTCAGTGTTGTGGCCAATGCAGTGGATGCTTTATGGGGCACATCCTTCAGCTGCCAATCAAGGAGGAAGCTGTTGATGACAGCAGCTTCAAAGAGAGCCAAGGAGTTGAAATAAATCTGCCACCGCAATCACAAACAGTTGTGTCACTGCAGCGGCACATCCCCCTCCCTTACAATCTTGTTGGCTCCTGCCGCCCAGCACTCTGTTCCCGCCTTTGCTCCACCAACAACTTCTGCCTTTCCTGGTGAAACAAGTAATAAGCCACAGGCTCCTGCCGCCCACCACACACTCCAAGGAAAGCAGACATCGGGGTGCCCAGTCCCCATGTCGGCATGTATCCCCCTTCCATTAATGTGGCACATTAGGAGCCCACCACAGTGTGCCAAAATGTTTCCAGCACCAGGATGCCTACTCCCGGTGTCTGATGCACCCCCCCAAACCCGTCCATAATCTGCCGACATTGGGGTGCCCAATCCCTGTGTTGGCATGGCCTCCACCACCACCACTATTATTGTGGCACACTAGGAGCCCACCCCAATGTGCTAAAATGTTGTTTTTTTAAACCTGTAAAAGAAAGAAAACTGCTACCCCCCCAATGTGTTCTTTTTTATGTAAAAAAGAAAACTGTCCACCATCATCTCCCAGTCCCCCTCCCACTGAGCACCCACCTCCCATCCCCTCACCCCATATTTACCCTCCGGTGGTGGGAGCAGCGATTTTCTCTGGACCAGGACACATCTGCATCTTCAAAGCAGAACTGATAACTGAGGAATCAGGTAAGCACTATATAATGGGAGTCAATGAGGGGCTTCAACTTCAGTTGATATCTCAGCCATTTTTATGTTGATCGCGTGCATGCACAAGAAGCATATTGTGGCAGCTTTCTCCAGAAGCAGGTTGTGGAAGAACAGCACTGTTGTGGCCAATGCCCCCACAGCCTTTAAAGGCTTGGCCCGTGTCCCCCAATGCCGTGGCATGCTGCTGCTGACACTAGTTCAGCCAACGTGCCACCAACTTCAATTTGGCAGCTGCAATCAGGGCCACCTAAATCATTAGCGTCAGCCGTCGCTGCAATGAGGAGTTCCCAGTCATTGCAGGGTGGGATCTTGAAACACTGATATTGTTTGTGAACATGGCGGCGGCTTGCGCGTGTTCCGCTCATCTTCCACCACCGCCGAGGGCTGCCCAATCCCCTCGCAGCATGTGCCCCCAACTGTTTACAACGGGGCCCCAACTCATCGGCTTCAGTGCTGCAAGATTTATGTTGCCAACAGGGACCCCATTCCCCATCAGAATTATGTAACCCTCCACCCACTTTTGTTGTCTGTCGAAGGGGTGCCCAATCCCCGTCAGCATAATGTCACCCTCCCCTTTTGTTGTCTGCCAATGGGGGTGCCCAATCCCCCATCAGCTACGGCTTCCCCCCCAAAAGAAAGTCTCTGTGGCACGCTGGGCCCACCCCAGCTGCCACATGCCCCCTGTACAATAAAAAAAAACAGTCCCATGATGTCTTTTTTTTTTTAAACCTGTAAAACAGGAAACTGTCTCTCGGTGGTCTCCCTGCCCCCTCCCACAACCCGCGCCCACCCATTGTGCACCCTGCCTCCACACACACCCCCTCACCCCAGACTTACCTGCGGAGTTCAGCGCGACGATCTTCGGTGGACCGAGAACACGTCTGCACTCTTCAAAGCTGACCGCGAACTGAGGAAATGCCGGTAAGCTGTATAATGGAATAAATAGGGTTTTTTCCAATTTTGATGCGTATCTCAGGCATTGTTTGGAACTGTGGCATCAAATTTTCAACATGGGGTTTCTGGGACCCTCCTCATGAATTCTGGCACTGTCATGTCGTTATTCATCCCCGAAAGATGATTTCACGGTCACTGTGAGGAATCCCCTTTCGGGATCAATTAATGAAATAGCGGTGCCAGTGTTCATGTGGGCTCTCAAAAAAGCCTATGTTGCAAATTTGGTGGGAAAAATCCAAAAAAATGACTGTTTTACAAGCGTGCATTGCGCAGTTGCTACACACGCTCTTAACTTTGCGAATTTGCAATATTTTCATGCCAGATTTTCAACATTGCCATTTTTTCAGACCTCCTTGTGAACAGTACAGCTGTCATTTTCCACATCCTGACCAAACTGTGTTTTCACACCTCTGGTGCAGAATAGTGCAGTCGCTGTGGGAAATCAGTGTTCAGGACAGATTAAGAAAATGAAAGTGGCACTGTTCATGAGCAGAGGTCCTAAAATGCCTATGTTGAAAATTTGGTGACGATACTCCATAAAATGACCGTGTTACGAGTGTGTGTTGTGCAGTTTGCACGCACCCTCGTAACGTCACAAATTAATAATATTTTCACTGCAGATTTTCAACATTGCCATTGTTCTGCACCTCCTTATAAACAGTATAGCTGTCATTTTTCACATCCTGGCCAAAATGTGTTTTCGCAGTTCCGGCGAAGAATCGTGTGGTCGCTGTGGGAAATCAGTGTTCTGGACACATTATGAAAATGACAGTGACACTGTTCATTAGCAGAGGTCCTAAAATGCCTATGTTAAAACTTTGGTGATGAAAGTCCATAACATAGGTGTGTTACGAATGTGCATTGCACAGTTCCGCACACTCGTACACTCGCAACTTTGCAATATTTTCACTCCAGATTTTCAGCATTTCCATTTTGCCGCACCTCCTTATGAACAGTGCAGCTGTCATTTTTCACACCCTGGCCGAAATGTGGTTTCACTCTATCGGAGCTCAATAGCGCGGTCGCTGTGGGAAACCAGTGTTCGGGACATATTAAGAAAACCACGCAGACACTGTTCATGAGCAGAGGTCCTAAAATGCTTATGTTGAAAATTTTGTGATGAAACTCCATAAAATGACTGTGTTACGAGCGTGTGTTGTGCAGGTTTCACGCACCCTTGTAAGTTTGCAAATTAGTAATATTTTCACACCAGATTTTCAACACTGGTATTTGTTCACACCTTCTTATGAACAGTACAGCTGTCATTTTTCACATCCTGGCTGAAATGCGTTTCTGCACTTCGAGCACAATACTGCAGTCGATGTGGAAATCAGTGTTTAGGACAGATTAGGATCGAAGCGGTAGGGTGGGGAGTGACAGAGCTCAACAGGCTCTGTCGTGACTGCTAATGTTTCTTTGTGGGCGAGTAAAGACGACAATGCAGGCAGGGGCCCAGTACAAAGGGCAGCCTGCAGCGCGGAGGAAACACAGCAAGCAAATGAGAGGATGAGCTCTATCACTGCTGTGGATTTCTGTGGGCAGAAAAGGGAGGCACGCGGCAGGAGCCCAGTACAAAAGGCCAGCCTGCAGCGCCGGCAGACACGGAACAGGTAAGTGAGAGGGGAGAGTGAGCTAGCTCAACGGATCTGTGTCAGAACTGCTGCAGATTTCTTTGTGGGCAGAAAAAGCTGCCAACAGAGGTGGGAGCCCAGTACAAAATGGCAGCCTGCAGTGCCAGCAGAAACAGAATGAGCGAGTGAGAGAGGGGGAGTGACCCACCTCAACAGAGCTCTGTCAGGACACTTGCAGATTACTTTGTGGGCAGAAAAACTTGCCAACACAGGCAGGAGCCCAGTACAAAGCAGCAGCCTGCAGCACCAGGAGAAACAGAATGAGTGAGTGACACAGGGGCAGTGAGCAAGCTCGTCGGACCAACGCAATCAACATTCGGCACTGACAAATGCTTGTCATGAATTGCAGCCCCAAATTTTCAACATGGGGTTCTTGGGACCCCACCTCATGAACATGTCTCTGTCATTTCGTTACTCAGTCCGGAAAGGTGATTTTGCGGTCACTGCGCGTAATCACCTTTCGGAACCAACTAATGAACTGACAGTGCCAATTTTCATGAGGTGGGGTCCCAAAAACCCATGTTGCAAATCTGGTGAATAAATTCCAAGAAATGACTGCGGTACAAGAATGGGTTGCGCAGTTTCTATGCACGCTTGTAACTTCACAAATTTTTAATATTTTTATGCCAAATTTTCAACGTTGCCATTTTTTCACACTTCCTTATGAACAGTATAGCTGTCATGTTTCACATCCTGCCCAAAATGTGTTGTCACACCTGTGGTGCAGAATGGCACAGTTACTGTGGAAAATCGACTTTTGGGATGGATTAACAAAATCACAGTGCCACTGTTTATGAGGCAAAGTGCCAGAATGTCTATGTTGAAAATTTGGTGAAATAATTCCAAAAAATGATTGCATTACGGGCATGCATTGTGCAGTTTCTATGCACGCTTATAACTTCACCAATTTTTCATATTTTCACTCCATATTTTCAACATTGCCATTTTTTCATACCTCCTCATGAACAGTACAGCTGTCATTTTCAAATCCAGCCTGAAATGTGTTTTCCACCTGTACGCCGTAGAATGGTGTAGTACTGCCGAAATCACCTTTCGGGATTGAGCAATGAAATGACGGTTGCTGGAAACCATGAGGTGGAGTCCCAAACAGCCCATGTTGAAACTTGGAGTGAAAATACCAATAAACGTCCGAGGTGTTAGGATTTCCAACTGTAATGCCCCACCCTGTACAGACTGATAGGCATCGGGGGGTGACTTGGGGTCATCGGCCGTAATGCTCACACCTTTCCACTCCCACCTTGCAGCCAGTGATAGGCATTGAGGTGTGTCTTGGTGTCTTTAACCCTAAAGTTCACCCCATTCTTCTATGCTGCACCCATCTCAGCTTGTTTCCTTATGGAATGGGATGAGCATAAGGGCTGAAGATCCCAAGGCACACCGAGACACCTGTCGGTGTCTGAAGGGTGGAGTGAGATGGAATAGCATGAGCGTCATGGCCAATGACACAAAGGCACACCCCCAGCACCTGAAAGTCTCTGCAGGGTGGGGGTGGGGTTGGCGTTAGTTCAATACTTCACTGCCATTCCTATTGTACATCTCCCCAACTCCTGCACTACCAATGCCAATGCCAGCAAGCAAACATTCGGCATTGGCAAATGTTTGTTTTTACCTGGGACAGCCCAGCTGAGATGTGATATCACATTCTCTGCGCAGTCCTGCCTTTACTCTTGTTTCTAGTTTATTTATCCAGTATAGCCCAGCTGAGATACAGTATCTTATTTTATGTATTTTTCCTTATATACATTTTAATAATATATTTACCTGGGATAGTCTTGCTGAATGCAATATCCCATTTTCTACGGCATCAAACTCATATCCATTTGTGCAACTTATTTACCAATGACAGCCCAGCTGAGATGAAATATCTCATTATTTGTGTGGTCTTGCTTCTACCCTATTTTAGAGGGTTGCAGCATCACAACTCTTCTTTTGTATTTACTCCGTGAATTTTCCCTGAAGTGAGAGGAACTCCGCTGCACATGTTCTGCCTTCCACTGCTCCTGTCAGAAGTTTCCAGAATGATGTAATCAGTTAGTGTGCAGTGATATCTTGTGTTTGCTCTGCCTGGCAGATGGAGGAGCCTGCCATTTGCCTTTTGACTGCAGTTAAGAGCAGAATAGGACAAGTGAAAACATTTTTTTTTTACCCCAACCTACTCCCCCTGCTCTCTTGTCCAAAACATCCCCATCCACCCTTCCCTCTAGGTGCACTCCCTCCTTCCAAGCCAATCCCACAACTGTGTTGCCATCATCTGCAGCATCCAAATGGCCTTGATTGGGCTTCCTCTAGCACCAACCATGACGGTATCTAGCAGACCCCAATACGGCCTCCTCCACTACTTTAATTATTGGATTACAACCTTTGAGCAGAAACCTGCTCATTTACAAAGGCTCCACGTCAGCAGTGAGGGGTGAACAGAGATGCATACATACAATAGGAAATTACAGGAGGTAGCAACTTAACAATATATATACACACAATCTAATCCATAAGGCAGTAGGGTTACCACCTGTCCTGATTTGGGCGACTGTGTCCTGACTTTATTTTAGAAAAAATATTTTCTAACTTTCCACTAAATGTTGCAGAAAACTATAATACCTTAACCAAAATACCTTAAAACGATAAGAAACAATAGAAGCAACTGAGAAACTGCAATACTAGGCCTTAATTATGATTATATAGCGAAAACAAGTCTGCTGCATTGGTCGATGTTATGTACTGCCCTGAGAAAAATCATATTTTAGCAAGAAATGTCCCACTTTGGACTTTTTAAAAGGTGGTAACCCAATAAGGCAGAAGCCCAGAAAAACAATGTCACATTAAAAAAAAAAAAAAAAACTACAGCCAGAGGCAGATCCTACTGCTGCCACCAAGCAAGATCAACACCAGCCGTACTGTTCAATGTCCGCCAGGCATGGCAGGTACTTGTCATTTACAGCCCTGCTGCTCTGGGCCTGGTGGGGACTTGCTCAAATGCAGCTGGGCCGTTTCCTGTCTCTTGGACCTGGCAGGAACTTCCCTTACAGAGCTGTTCTTCAGGCCCAGCAGTGACTTCTCATTTTGCAGCTCTGCACCACTCCCAGACCCCCAAGTCTGGTGGGGACTTTTTGTTCTGCAGCTCCGCTGCTCCATGTCCTATGGGTCCAGTGGAGACTTTTGATCTTATAGTTCTATTGCTCTGTGTCCCCTGGGCCTGGCAGGGACTTTTGACTTTGCTGCTCCAAGTCCCCTGGGCCAAGCAGGGATTTTTTCTTGTCGTGGAGTTGACACTACAGAGTTCCCTCAGCCCAGTGGGGACTTTCATTTTTGTAGCATTGCTGGCTTCTTGTCCCTGGGCCTGGTGTGGACTTTTGCTTTTGTGACACTGCCAAGTGCCTGGGCAATGAGACAGATGAGGAAGAGCAGTTCTGACAGGTAAAATGACTTGGGGAATGTCCCTAGCAGTGAGGGACAGTTGAGAGGTATTCAGGCCAGGATTTTAACTTTTCCAGCTCTGCCATTCTCCTGACCCTGACTTAACTGGTATAACTTTCCCTCTACAACACATCTGGCTGCACAGAAAGGTAAACAAAAAATGTATGCATCAAGCTGGCCTGGTGGCACTGAGGGTTGAGGTGCTGGACACCACACCTTGTGCCACACCGGCAACCCAGAGTTGGGAGCGACCTCGAGTTGCCAGAGGTCAGCAGGGAAGGGAGAGGATCAAGCATTCGATGACAGATCTGCTGTCCCAGGATAGGGGAGGCTGTCGTCCCACTCCTTGGCTGCCCCCCGGTGGAGGTCGGAGGGTAACATCAGAGAACGGGAGGCAAGAGCATGGCTATGTGACACGCATGTGCCTCCACACATGCGCATTCATGGCCACAAGGGGATGGGACCAGAAAAGTGGAAAAAGGAAGGACTACCACAGGCTGCGTGAAGCTCTGCCGACTGCCCAGCGTCCTGCTTCATCTCCGGACTGCCATGATTGTCCAGTCTGGATTGTGTACTGGGGGGGGGGCGATGGACCTCCCCCTTCCCACCCTGCCATGGGGGGAATCCATGGGGGAAATGCGTACCGGAGGGAACAGAGGTGGACCAAGGGTGGCCGGTGGGAGTGGAGAACCCTGCCTGTGGGGGCCTTAGGGGTAAAACAGAAGATCGAAAACAAAATGTATGCATCTGTGTGTGCACTATGTGCGTGCTCTCTGTGTGTGTATGCACTCATATATATGTGGTGTTTTGTGTGCATTTCTGTTTATGTAGTGCTGTGTATGTCCATGTGTCTGTTTACGTATGTATGGCTGTGTGTGTCTGCACAAGTGTCTATTTATATAGTGCTCATTTTTGCATCTGTGTATGTAGTGATGTGTGTGTACGCATCTGTGTAGTGCTGTATATTTATCTGTGTATGTAATATGACTCCTGTGTGTATGTATGTGCATACTGTATGTGTGTATCTGTGCATACAAAGATGATGTTTTTATTTCTGTTTGTGGTGCAAAGTTTGTGCATGTCTATGTAGTGCTACGTCGTCCACGCATCTGTGTACGTAGTGCTATATAGCTGCATCTGTATACAAAGCTATGCGTTTTCATTGTGTTTTGTAGTGCTGTGTTCACGCATGTCTATGTAGTGTTGTGTGACCATGCATCTGTTTATGTAGTGTCTGCCTAGTGCTCATTTGTGCACCTGTGTATGTAGTGGTACATGTGCACATCAGTGCATGCAATGGTGCTTGTGCACATCAGTGTATATAATAGTGCTTGTGCACATCAGTACATGTAATGGTGCTTGTGCACATCAGCATATGTAATGGTGCTTGTGCACATCAGCATATGTAATGGTGCTTGTGCACAACAGTGCATGTAATGGTGCTTGTGCACATCAGTGCATGTAATGTTCCTTGTGCACATCAGTGCATGTAATGGTGGTTGTGCACATCAGCGTATGTAATGGTGTGCATGCACTTAGTGAGTGTGTTTGCAAATGTGACTGTATATGTCATTGTGTGTATATGTATTATTTCATTTTTTCCTTTAACTTTTTCAGAAGACCCTCAGAGCAATCAGGTGCCCATTTTCAGTGGTGATGTGCATCACGGTAACACAAATCATCAAACAAAAACTTTATCTGTCAGTCAGTAAAAAATAAACATCTAATAACAATTATGACATACTGTATACAACTTTCATAACACGTTTTCAAAATGCTTCTGAAAGACACAGTACTAGTATTTTGC
Organism: Neoceratodus forsteri; assembly: GCA_016271365.2. Taxonomy (NCBI): domain Eukaryota; kingdom Metazoa; phylum Chordata; order Ceratodontiformes; family Ceratodontidae; genus Neoceratodus; species Neoceratodus forsteri. The sequence continues at coordinate 142,864,160 of CM028129.1, read as the reverse complement.
TTGATCTCAGATATAAAACTGTTACATAGAAGCAGACAGCAGATAAGGACTGCAAGGCTCATCCAGTCTGCCCATTTCTTTTTCTACCTTATAAATGTGCTATTGCCCTTTGCTCTGTCAGTGGCCTATCTATTCATACTCATCTGTATTGCTCCCTTATGCCTATCCCATGTCTGTTTGAAGCCCTGCACTGTATTCATAACCACCACTTCCTGAAATAGGCCGTTCCATGCATCCACCACCCTTTCTGTGAAAAATAACTTCCTCACATTACCCTTTAATTGGCCTCCTCTAATCTCATGCTGTGTCCTCTTGTCCTGCTGTTTTCTTATATTGAAACATGGTGAGACTCTTTCACCTTGTTAATGCCCTTGAGGTGTTTGAATGTTTGATCATAACACCTCTCTCCCTCCTTTGCTCTAAGGTACACATATTGAGCTCCGTTAATCTGTCCTCATATGTCTTTTGATGCAGTCCTGCATCATTTTGGTTGCCCTTCTCTGGACTGCCTCAATTTGGTTAATGTCCTTGTGAACGTGTGGCCTCCAGTACTGCATGCAGTACTCCAGATGAGGCCTAACCATTGTCTTGTAAAGAGGGATTATCACCTCCCTCTTACGAATTGTGATATCCCTATTAATACACCCTAGCATCCCCCTAGCCTTACCTACTGCTTTAGAGGTCTGCTTGGATGATTTCAGGTCATCGATGATGGATGCCCAAGTCTCTTTCTTCCTTTGTGACTGCCAGCAACTCCCCTCCCAGCCTACAGGTGGGTTCAAGGTTTCTCTTCCCTATGTGCATGATCTTGCACTTCTTTGCATTAAAGCCCAGTAACTTGCCACTCTTCCAACCATTTTGCTAGTTTATCCAGATCTCTTCTCATTCTGCCCACCCCATCTGGATCATCTACTCTGTTGCAGATCTTGGTGTCATCTGCAAACAGACAAGCCTTACCCTCTAGTCCATCTGCAATGTCACTAATGAAGATATTGAAGAGGACTGGCCCAGGACTGATCCTGAGATACCCCACTTGTGACTTGCATCTCTTCTGACTGTATACCATTTACCACCACTCTCTGTTTTCTGCCTGTCAACCAGTTTGCCACCCAGTTGACCAACTTCTGACCACCCCAAGCCTACACAGCTTATTTATTAATCTTCTATGTGGAACAGTGTAAGCTTTGCTGGAAGTCAAGGTAGGCGACATCAACTGCTCCCCCTTGGTCCACCACTCTGGTTACCCAGTCAAAGAAATCTATGAGATTAGTTTGACAGGACCTTCCTTTTGTAAACCCATGCCGTCTTGGATCCTGTGCCCCTATGGATTCCAGGTGTTGCACTATCCTTTCCTTAAGGAATGCCTCCATAATCTTGCCCACTACTGAGGTAAGACTGACTGGTCTGTAGTTCCCTGCCTCCTCCCTGCTACCACGCTTGTGAAGCAGGATCACATGAGCCCTTCTCCAGTCTTCTGGGACCTCTCCTGTGCTCAGAGACTCACTAAACAGTTTTGCTAATGGCACTGCTAGTTCCACCCTTAGCTCCTTAAGTACCCTGGGATGTATGCCATCAGGTCCCATTGCCTTGTCCACCCTGAGCTTAGCGAGCTCTTGTAGGACCCTTTCTTTTTGTGAGGAGTGAGTGCTCACCTCCCTCCCCCTTGTGTCCATGGTGCTGAGCTGTGAGCCCTGCCCTACCTTTTCTTCAGTAAATACTGAGCAAAAGTATCTATTAGGATAGATGCTTACAGGGTCCTCCTCCTCACACGCCCTTTTTCTCCTTTGAACTTAGCAATACCCCCTCTGGACTTTCTCCTTTCACTAATGTATCTATAGAAAGTCTTGTCACCTTCTTTCACTGTTCATGCTAGTGTTTTCTCAGTTTGGGATTTTGCCTGCCTTACTGCCTTCCCTGCTTCCCTTAGGGCAGTTTGGTATGCCTCCCTATCTTCATCCCGCTGTGTTCCCTTATATTTCCTGAAGGCCAGCCTTTTGGCGCTGACCTTTTCTGCTACTGTATTTGAGAACCAAAGTGGTTTCCTTCTTCTTTTGCACTTCCTTTTCTGTCTAACATAATGGGATGTTGCTTCAAGTATTGCATCCGTAATGCCTGCCCACTCTGCCTGTACCCCCTCACGTGTGTTTCTTTTTGCCAGGGCTAGCTTAACTCTGTTGGCCATCTTATCAAAGTCAGCTCCTCTGAAGTCCCATATTTTTGCCTTGGAATGGGATGATTTAGTTGTAGTGGCCAAATTGAACCCTACCATATGATGGTCACTGGCTCCCAGGTGACCTTCTACCTGGAGATCTGTGATCCCTTCCCCGTTAGTCAGTACTACATCTAGGATAGCCCTGTCTCTTGTGGGTTGTTGTACCAGTTGTTTGAGGCCCTCCCCCTGCAGGGAATCCACGATGTGTCTAATTCCGGCAGATGTTCCTGCTGGTATTGACCAATCTGTATCCGGCATCTTGAAGTCTCCCATTATCAGAACCTCCCCTTTATCTGTCATGTTTTGTACATCTTCTAACAGTAATGTGTCTATGTCCTTCCCCTGGTCTGGGGGCCTGTAAACAACCCCAGTTCTTATGGCTGTCCCATTTCCTGTTTCCAGGGTGACCCACAGTTCTTCTGGCTCCTTATGTGTATTCTGAAATTCTGTAGCTTTGATATTTTCATTGACATACTGGGGCCCTCCACCCCTTTTGCACCTCGGTCTCTTCTGAACAGTATAGCCAGGTACTGAAATCTCCCAAGTGTGGTTACTGGTAAGCCAAGTCTCACTAATTGCTACTATGTCCAGTTTAGCCTCTGACATTATTGCCTGTAGGTCTGGGATCTTATTTCCCAGGCTGTGAGCATTTGAGTACATGATTTTCCATTGGACAGATTTTGGTGCATTAGTTGTTGGGTGCGGTCTGGCATTTCCTCTGTGCGTCGTATGGGGAGAGGTTCCAAATTTTAGTAGCACAAAAGGCTAAATATTTTTGACCTAGAGCAGTTTTTCTCAAAAAAAGGGTTGTAAACCACACACCAGCATAGCCCTCGTACTATACCTGTCATCAACAGGTTTAAAATTCCATAATGAGTATAACAGTGGACTTGAGATGGAAATCTTCATATATACAGTAATACAAAATAATATGATGACCTCCAGTTCAAAGGCAAACATACAAGGGGCTGTATAAAGTGCAATGATGAGACAAGGTATATATATGTGTGTGTGTGTCCCTACGTATGTGCCGCTGGGTATTAACCATCACTTACTCACTGAAATATTACTTGGGAGGGCATCTTCTCAACTGTTTGATGCCCTTTATTCTCTGTTATATTCTCTTGAAATTATCCATTTTGTCTGCTCTTATTGTATAGCCATTGTCAAAGAAGCCCACTGGTTGGAGACAATTTTCTTGCTGGTAGTTGCATCCTCACTTTAACAACTAAAATGCGAATCCTGGTTGTTTTGCCTGCTGAACATATTCTGTTCCACCAGAGGGCACCAAAGCTTGGAATACACCACCACAAGCAGCTCTAGAGCACAATCAAGTCACATCAGTGTGTGTGTGTGCGAGAGAGTGTATGTGTGTGTGTGTGAGTGAGGGGGGCTTAGCAGAAAGATTCAGCATTCCATGCTGCAAAACTATCCAGAACCCAACTACCACGCTACGTGCCTCCCTCCCCCACCCTGCATACGTGCATGCCCACCCACACACACACACACACACACACACAATTCAGACCCCAGCTATTAGAGTTGCCACCTTTTAAGAAGTCCAAAGTGGGATTTTTCTTACTGAAACATGATTTTTTGGAGGACAACATGTAACCTTGACCCATGCAACAGACTCGTTTTCTCCAATTAGAATCAAGACTAAGTGTTATAGTTTTTTAGTTGTTTCTGTTGTTTCTCATCATTTTAAGGTATTTTAATTATAGTTTTCCACAACATTTACAGGAAAGTTAGAAAACAGTTTTTTCTACTATAAGGTCAGGATGTAATATTTTTCATGTTTTTTTGCAGAACACAGCTGCAAAAATCAGGATAGGTGGTAACCCTACCCAGCTATCCCTCCTCTTGTTGCCTTATTACATATCACTGCTGGGTGGCACCCTTGAATCGGTCTGTCCAGTGCAGCGGCACCACAGATACATAGATGTTGATGGCAGATAAGGGCCTATAGCCCACCTAGTCTGCCCATTTGTGCATATAAATTTGCTTCTACAAGCTTTCCTAGAACTGGGTTTAACTGGGTTAAAAAAACACTTTTTAATCTAGTTCCTAGTTTGTTTCACCAAACATTGATCATACTTTACAAGCACTTTCCCTTTTGGTGTGAATTAAACTTTTAGTAGTAGTTTTATTGATAGTAACATTGCCATATTGTTGTAGTAATGGAAGGAACTTAGCTGCAGCTATAGTCCGTTTGACTAAAGCCACACATTTAAGCATATATCAGTCAGAAAGTTACCACCTACTCACACTGTGAAGACTCAGTGCCATTCTCACTCAGGAATCTGCCTGTCTCTGCCATTCCACCCCCTCAGCCAAAATACACACAACATTTTAACCCAGTATAAACATATAGTGCATGATTGGGGTTGCTGTGTATGGAACTCCATACACTCAGAAACCCCACTGTACCACAGCAGTGATGTGGCTACTGTGTTACAAAGACTTCTCACTGTACCACAGTAGTGAAGTCACAGAGGCAAGCTTGCATGGCACAGTAAAACGGCCGTGTGTAACCATCACATCAGGGGGAACCTGAGTTACTCATCAGGTGGCACAGTGAGTAACTAAGGAAGGTGTTTGGAGGACCATATACTATATAAAATATTATATGGTCAACCATACTATCTCGACCACATTTCCATTTTGGGGATCATTATGAGAGCAAGGCTTTGCCCTATGATGTCACTTCAACCCCTCAATGGAAATACCACCTTGTTGTGGATGGTTGTCTGTGGATTATGTTATATGTTCTACTAGATCAGCAACACTAAGTTTTGCTACATCAATGGAACCAACCCACACTTATAGTGATTTTCCAGTTTCCTGTAAAAAATACATTTTGTATTAGTGGGACTCAAATTCCACACCTTCATAATAAAATTCAACATCTGGGCATTCCATTCTTCATTGCTATTATTGTTAACATGAAAAAAAGATAATTTGCCCTTTAGATTCCACCAAGCTTCAATGCCTATCCTGCTTTGAAGTCATAATCCTCTGCTTGTGACAGCAGAATCATTTTTGTGGCAACAGAGGCTTGTGATTTTACAGCAGCAGCATCAACAGATGAAGTCTACAAGGAAACAATTCTGTAGTAATGCCAATTAATATCAAAATAGTCACTGCATGTGTGTGAATTGGCATTTTGACTTTCTGGGACCAATTTTCTAATAGTAAACAAACATGAAGAAAAGTTCCTTGCAACCTCAAAACAAGCATTTGTCAATGCCGAATGTTTGCTTGCTGGCATTGGCATTGGTAGTGTAGAAGTTACAGAGCTGCATAATAGGAATGGCAGAGAAGTATTGAACTGAAGGCAACCCCACCAGCATCCTGCAGAGACTGACAGGCATTAGGGTGTGCCTTTGGGTCATCGGGCATAACGACCACGCCATTTCACCACACCCTACCCTGCAGACACTGACAAGTGTCACGGTGTGCCTTGGGGTCTTTGGCCCTTATGCGCACCCCATTCCATCAGGAAATACGGTGAGATGGCTGCGGTATAGGAGAATGGGGTGAAGTTTGGGCCCGAAAAGTCTGAGACACACCTTGATGCCTCTCACTGGCTGCAGGGTGTGGGTGGGGGTGGAATGGTATGAGCATGACAGACAAGAATCCCAAGTCACACCCCTGATGCCTGTCATATTCTATAGGGTGGGGCGTTATGGTCGGAAACCCTAACGCCTCAGGCATTCGTTGGTATTTTCACTCCAAATTTTCAACATGATTTTTTTGTGACCCCCACCTCATGAACAGTGGCAATATCAGTTTGTTAGCCGAAAACTGCTTTTGCACAGCGACTATGGCATTTGGCACCACAGGTGCAAAAACACATTCAAACAGGATGTGAAAAATGACAGCGGTACTGTTCATGGAGAGGTGTAAAAAATGGCAATGTTGAAAATCTGCTGTGAAAATCTTAAAAAAACTGGTGAAGTCACGAGCGTGCATAGAAACTGTGCAACGCACACCCGTAATATAACTAGTTTGGGGATTTTTCCACAGTAGATTGTTAACACAGGCATTTTGGGATCTCCGATCATGAACAGTGTCAGTGTGATTTTCTTTATCTGTCCCGAACAATGATTTCCCACAGCGACCACGCATCTCTGCACTGAAAGTGTGAAAACACATTTCAGCCATGTTGTGGAAAATGACAGCTGTACTGTTCATAAGGAGGTGTGGAAAAATGCCACTGGTGAAAATCTGGACTGAAAATATTACAAATTCACTGAACCTACAAGGGTGCGTGGAAACTGCGCCAATGCTCACTCGTAACACAGTCATTTTATGGAGTTTTGTCACCAAACTTTCAACATAGCCATTTAAGACCTCTGCTCATGACCAGTGTCACTGTGATTTTCTTAATGTGTCCCATACATTGTTTTCGCACACCGACTGCGCCATTTATGCGTTACATGGGCGAACACACGTTGTGGTAGAGATGTAAAACGACAACTGTACTCCTCATAAGGAGGTGTGGTAAAATGGCAATGTTGAAAATCTGGGTGAAAATATTGAAAATTTTGCAATTCTGACGTGCATAGGAACTCTGCAACGCACTCTCGTAAAACAGTCATTTTTAGGAATTTTTTCACCAAATTTTCAAAATAGCCATTTTAAGACCTCTGCTCATGAACAGTATCACTGCGATTTTCTTAATGTGTCCCATACATTGATTTTGCACACCGACTGCGCCACTGTGCACTACATGGGCGGAAACACGTTTTGGGTGAGATGTGAAAAATGACAGCTGTACTGCTCATAAGGAGGTGTGGTAAAATGGCAATGTTGAAAATCTGGAGTGAAAATATTGAAATTTCGCAAACTTACGAGCGTGCGTAGGAACTGCACAATGCACGCTTGTAAAACAGTCATTTTTAGGAATTTTTCCACCAAATTTTCAAAATAGGCTTTTTGAGAGCCCACCTTATGAACACTGGCAGTGTTGTTTCATTAATCATTCCGGAAGGTGATTTCACACAGTAGCTGCGGAAATCACCCTTGAACCAGTAATGCCATGACAGTGCAAGAATTCATGAGGAGGGTCCCAAAACCCCATGTTGAAATGGAGCAAAAATTCAAAAAATACCTGAGATATGCAACAAAGTTGAAACCCCTATCTATCCCATTATACAGCTTACCGGCATTTCCTCAGTTCGCGGTCGGCTTTGAAGAGTGCAGATGTGTTCCTGGTCCACGAAGATCGTTGCCAGACTCGGAGTAAGTATGGGGTGGGGGTGTGGGGATACAGGGTGCACAGTGGGTTGAAGCGCGGGTGGGTGCAGACACTCACGAGGACTGTTTTGCTTTTCAGGTTTTTTTTTGAGAAAAAGGCAGCGGACATTGCCATGCTGGGGTGGGCTCCAGCATGGCAGAAGAACTCAGCTGGGGGGCATGGAGCCGGCAAGGATTGGACACCCCGTCGGCCCATGGCATCTGTTGCCATGCTGGGATGGGCTCCCAGCGTGGCACCCTGTACTCTGGTGGGGGACAGTTAAGCCAACAGGGGATTGGGCACCTCGTCAGCGACAGCATGGGAGGGTGAGGGAGAGACAGTGGAGCTGCGGAGGATTGGCACCCCGTTGGCCATTACATCATTTTGCCACACTGGGGTGGGCTCCCAGCATGGTACCTGGATGCTTTTGAGGGGCCTGGAGCCAACAAGTGTTAGGCACCCCATCGGTCACATACAGTATAGAGGGGAAGAGGCGCATGAGCATGCAGTGTGCGTGCGGCGTGTGTGTGTGTGGGGGAGGAGACCTCTGCTCACTCCAAGCAGAGCTCTCCCTTTCAACTGTATGCCACTGCATTTTCAGCTGTCACAGACAGCTGGAGCAGTGATTGGCGATCTGCGACCGCGCCTGCAAATACACTGACTGAATTGGAAGAGGCTGACACACCTCTGGAAAACTCGTATGATGGCACTATGTTTCTTGCACATGCGTGCAAGCAAACATAAAAAAACATCCAACACATAAAAGAAAGAACAAAAGAAGAGAAAGGAGCTTAATTCATCTCCAAATGAGGTATCTCCCTCCAACAGTCTGCTGGAACAATTCCTGTTTCCAGGGAGCTTGAGGCCAGGTCCAGGAGGAAAAGGGAAAGGAAATTATTTAACCAGGAAAGGCACACTAAGCCAAAGCTTGTTTCCAGGTGTGACCTGGGAGTACAAGGAAGTTAAGTGACTTGCTCAGGGTCACACAGTATGCAAGTTGGGACTGTGGGATTCAAACCCGGATCTCCAGGCTTGCATCTCAGAGCCTTAAACCACAGTGCTATACTGCCTCAGGAGGAGAGGAAGCAAAGACTGCACTGGCTTCCCCCTCAATGACCTTAATAGCTACAGTGTAACCCTTGATTCGCCAGCCACTGACCCAAATGCCAGTGAAGTCAGATGTGGCTTTGTGGTGTCTATTCTCCAAGAGACTTTAAAGTCACTACAGCAGCTATGCTGAAATTCAGATAAGAAATTCAACATACGTATGTGCAAAACTGAGTGCCTGGAAAAAGAACTTCGGGATTCCAAAGGGGATGCAATGTCAAATTGATAAAAACCTCCCTGGCTGACACTCAAACAAAGGTCCTAAATGTGAAGGCATTATTGACTACTAAAATAAGGAACTGCATTGCGATTAGGAAAAGAATTGAGACTTTAGAGAATACTTGAAGATACAGAAACCTTGGATTTTTTGGCATAAAGACTGTAGATCTGGAATATCTAATCATTTAGAGGATTCCCAGTTTGAATCAACTAGAGACGTAATTAAGGACACGTTGTTTGGAAATGAGCTTAATTTGACATCTAGTCTTCCTCTTGCTACTTTTTTTTTCACTTTATTTACTAAAAATAGCGCAGCTGAGATGCAACAGCTTGTTTCCAGTCCAATACTACTGCTACTCATTTCTATAGCGTGGTAGGCTGAAGCACTGAGAGGTTAAGTCTTGCCCAGGGTCACACATGGAATATTTGGCTTTAGTGGTGTCTGAACCTGTAATCTCCTGATTCACAAGCTAGTGCCCTAACCACGGGACCATATTGTTTTCACACAGTTTGCGTTACTGCGGGATAACGGCACACCTTGGAAGTGTACCGGAGAAGTATTTTCATCCAACAATTACGCACCCCCTGGAGTGACTTACTGCAATAGTTAGATTTTAAACTGAATAATGAGATAGAGAAAGAGAAGTGTTTCTTACCCATGCAGGAATAACACATGGTTATTTGACCAGATTCCAAATCAATCACAACAGCACAGATTTTTCCCACTACATTTGATAATAAAACACATTGTGTCAATGTGAGGAAGCCTTTAATTAACACAGATGATAAGATCACTCAGAATCTGCCTGCTGAGACCACAGGCTCAGACGTAAAACAGAAAAACTGTTGTTGCCTGTACTTGAACGTCTGATACAGACCAGGAGATACTGATCAAGCCAGTCAGCATGTGTGGAGCCAATGCTTATGGAGAACTTTCATATATATCCCGATATTTGCTATGCCACACAGCAGATGGAAACCAAAAAGATTCCTTGCTTTTCACATCTGCTGATTTAGCTGGGCACCAGATTCTCTCTTATGGAGCCTGCTAGGGGTACAAGGTAAACTTTTTTCCTTCTCAAACCCAACCAGCTCATCACTTTCATCAAGGATTACTAAAAGTATTCTGAGACAACCTTTATGGAGCAAGAGTTCTTCCACTGTTCCCTTCAGCCAAGTCTAATGGGGACCAAAACTGTGAAACGAGAGAAGGCTGTGCAACCTTCTGACCATGGTCCAGCCACTTGGCTTCATTTAATTCATTATCCGGAAGCAGAATCCTGTCAACAAACTGCTCAACGTAACCATGTTATGAAATTCAGAGTCCACACGACAGTAACAGCTACTTCTGATCCCCCAAAGTCTGCTGTCAATATTTGAAGAGTGGTCAGCATTGCTAGAAACATTTTGAAAATATGATATTTGAGCAGAGTTCGGCTATATTTTGCATTAGCTCTTGTTTCTTCTACTCTTATTACCTAGATCATATGTATGGAATCCAGGTTTTTGTTCCTAGAGAGTTCCTTAGTTCCTATAGCTTATTCCCCACCTGATGGCAAAACACTCTGACTGTGACATCATCGTTATTCCCATGACGACAAATGGATTTCAGAACAGAAAATTATGACTTAAAATGAGGAATAAGCTGTATTATAAAAAGGTTCTGAGAAGAAAAAATTACTCACCTTAGTAATTGCTTTTCTTCTCATGGAGTCTTGCTATATTATAACATTAGCAGTCAGCCACTGCAGCTGAACTGCCCCGGAGAGGAAGGAGTTAACTCCAGAGGATCTGGAGTTCTACAGCGCGAGGGCGCTGTGCTCAAAGCTCTATCTGGCAGTTTCAAATGAAACTGTCAGATCTTTACGAAGCTAACATCAAAGAACAGAAAGTCTGTGTGGAAAAACTACACTAGCCCATGGCTACCTACTAGTAGTAGTAACAACAATATAAACAACAAAAGAAACACCCAGAACCATAATAACAAAATTGATGGTATTATGGTTCGTTTCTCACCATAACCAAGCACATTATGAACCCCCCTTCCCCAAGACTCAAGTCCAGGAAGGGGCAATATAAATAACCTAAATGAGAGCAACCAGATCCCTAAACTCGAAGGAAAGAGGGTAAAGGATAACTACAAAGCAGGCTGACACAGTGCTTGCACTAATTGCCACCCTACCCAAGTAGAGGTTCTGAGAGGGGCAGGAGGGAGGGTGGAAAGAGACATAGCAAGATCCATGAGAAGAAAAGCAATTACTAAGGTGAGTAATTTTTCTTCAAACACCATGAAGTCTTGCTATATTATAACATTAACAGATTACACAGCAGTACCTCCATGGAGGAGGGTCAGAACCTACTTAGAAATAGGCTCTGAAGCACAGCTGTGCCAAAACCGAGCATCTCTCTGGACTGGACATCCAGGAATAATGCTTGGTAAAGGCGTGAACTGTCTTCCAGGTAGCAGCTTGACAAATCTCCAGAATGGAATGTCCCTAGCAGCCGCTAGAGACGCAGCTGTACCCTGGTGGAGTGGGCCCTCAATCCTGAGGGGGTACTCTACCTAGTTTCTGATAACAGAATTGGATACAAGAAACAATCCACCTTGCAATTGTTCTCTTAGTGGCAGGTTTTCCTTGCCAACCTCGCCATAGGTAAGAAACAGTTGGAGGGATTCAACCTATGACCTCTGGTGCGCCTAAATAGTAGCTAAGGCTCTTTTGACATCCAAGCTGTGCAGTCTCCTCTCACCTGAGGAAGAATGCTCAGTGAAAAATACTGGGAGAGATAGATTGATTCAGGTGGAAATCAGAAACCACCTTAGGCAAAAACTTTCTATTAGTCCAAGGACTACCTTATCTCTGTGGAAAGAGATAAAATCTTCTTCCACTGACAGGGCCTGTAACTCACTTGTCGTCTGGCAGAGGTGATAGCTACTAGGAAAACGGTTTTCCAGTTAAATACTTGAGCTCTGCTGAAGACAGAGGCTCAAAGGGGTTGCATTAACTGAGCAATGCAAATATTCAGGTCCCAGGCGGGAGCTGGTTCCCTAAAAGGAGGGTTAGTATGAAGTAACCCTTTAAAAACTTGGAGAACACAGGGCGAGAAGAAAGGGAGGCAGGCTTCCTGCTGACACAAAAGCAGAGACAGCTGCCAGATGAAACTTCAGGTAGCTGGTCTAAGGCCTAGGGAATTCAGATGGACCAAATATTCCAAAAGAATGGGAAGATCAGCAGATTCTGGGATAATCTGCCTCTCAGAGCACCAGATGGAAAACCTCTTCCACTTAGAATTATAAGTGGCCCTAGTGGAAGGCTTCCTAGAAGCCTTTAAAATATCCATGACACCTTGAGAAAGGTGTAAGTCAGCAAATTCTAGCTCCTCAAGAGCCAAGCCTTGAGGTGGAGGGATTTGAGGTCCGGATACCACACTCTCCCCTGTGCACAGGCCAGTAAGTCGTGGACTCTGGGTAGGCTCAGGGCAGGGTGGACTGCCAAGGACAGAAGCAGAGGGTACCAGGGCTGTCTGGCCCAATCTGGGGCAATCAGAATCACTCTGCAAGGTTGAGATCTGATTTTTACTAGTACCCTGAAAAGAAGAGGAAAGGCATACAGGAACTTCCCTTTCCAGTCCAACAGAAAGGCGTCCAGAGGGACTGAGCCCAGTACTGGAGGCCTGCAACAGAAAAGAGGAAGTTGATGGTTGTCTGGGGCTGCGAAAAGATCTATCTGAGGAGTGCCCCATCTGGCAAAGACGGACCCCAGCACTTGTGGATTCAGAGCCCATTCGTGATGGCCCTGAGAAATTCTGCTGAGGGCGTCCGCCAGGACATTGTCCTTCCCTGGGAGGTGAACCGCTATCAGGGAGGTGTTCAGGGAGTAGGCCAGAGACCACAACTTCATTGCTTCGGTGCACAAGGCTGAAGACCGAGTGCCCCCTTGCTTGTTGATGTACCACATTGTGGTGGTATTGTCTGTCCTGACTTGAACCACTTTGTTCTGGACAGAATCTGAAAACACCCAAAGAGCTAAAAAGACAGCTCTGAGTTCCAACAGATTGATGTGGAGCAGAGATTCCTGAGGAGACCACACCCCCTGGGTGGCAAGATCGCCAGGTGAGCCCCCACCCTAACAGGGAGGCATCCGTGGTGAGGGTGAGGGGTAGAAATGGAATGAGGGAACCCCCTGTCTTAAATTGCTCTGGACCTGCCACCAGTGGAGGGCTAGGATCAGAGTTTGAGTAACTGGAACCAACTTGGTAGGGGTCCTTCCTTTGAGACCAATAGGCCCTCAATGGAACTGAATGTCCCTCATCTGGAATCTTGCTCCTGCACGACAGCTGTGGGAAGCAGCCATGTGCCCAAGGAGTTGCAGAAAATGCCTTGCTGGTCGAGACCCGCGGGGTAAAGGAGGATGCCAGGGCGATGAGTCTGTCCACCCTTTCCGAGGGAAGAAAAGCCCTGGCTAACCTTGTGTTCAATTCTGCGCCTATGAAAGTTAGGACCTGAACGGTTCCAGAACTGACTTTGGTAAGTTTAGCAGGAATCCCAGGGAAGTGAGAAGCTGCTGGGTGACTTGCAAATGGGTTTCACCTGACCTGGAGACTGACCCCAATGAGCCAGTCGTCCAGGTAGGGAAACACAGCAACCCCTTGCCTTCTTAAGTGAGCCACTACTACAGCGACATTTTGTGAATACCTCATGCAGAGGTCAAGCAAGGGCATTGCCCTGAACTGGTAGTGGCCTGAGGCAGTTCGAACCTGAGGTACTTTCGGTGAGAAGGCCTGATCAGAACATGAAAATAGGCATCCTTGAGGTCCAGGAAGCTAGCCAGTCCCTGGCCTTGGGAAGGCAATATCATTGCCAGAGTCAACATTTTGAACTTTGGTTTCAAAAGATGCTTGTTCAGGTACTTTAAATCTAGAATGGGCCTCCATTCTCCTGTCTTTGGGTAAGAAAGTATCTTGAATAAAGCCCTTGCCCTGATGGCAAGGAGGAGCCCTTCCACTGCTTTGCAGTCCAGAAGAAGAAACCTCTGCTTCCAAAGCAAGGGCTTCTGAAGGATTTGCAGGTGGAAAATGTCTGACTCTCATCTTTGGAAAGTGTTTGAAGCTGAGAACCAGACCCTGGCCTATTACCTCCAGAACCCATCTGTCCGTAGTTAGGGACAGCCAGTTCCGCTGAAGAGGCCAACCTGCCCCCACTGGTACAGGAGAATGGCCCTGGGCACCCCATCAGGGTGCCTGCTTAGCAGCAGCCTTAGGGCTGAGGGAGGGGACGGTCTGCTTGTGCCTCGTCTACCCTGCCTCTGAAGAAACCCTCTTGAGACAGCAGAGGCTTGAAATTGGTAAAAGGCCTGCCCCTACCTCTGGGAGCATGCCTTTGTGGCATGGCATGCTTCTCCTTAGCTGGGCACTTTTGTAGGTAGTTCTGTATTCATCCATCTTTTCATATAGTTTCTGTTTGCTCCCAAACAGAGAATTTCCCACTACAGGAAAATCCATAGCCTTTGACTGGGTATCTTGGGACAGATTAGTGCATCTGAGCCATGCCAACCCACGGAAAGCTACAGAAGTGGCCATGACCCTAGAGGAAACATCATTAACATCAACAGCAGTATGAAATTGAACTTTAGAGGCTTAATGCCATCAGCAGCCACCTGTTCCAACTCACTAGCCAGCTGGCCATGGGCCTGCTTGGCTAACTGCAATACTGTGTCCCACCTAGATTTCTGATATCTAGCCACATAAGCCATATAATTTGCCTGCCTGAGTCCCAAAGAAGCTGCCATATACTGTTTCTTCGCCATGGCATCAATCTTCCTGGAATCCTTATCAGGAGGATGTGAGGCCAGAGGAATATTAGCCTTGTCACAGGCTGCAGCTTGTACCACACCTACATGACTACACTGTTCAGTAAGAAGTCTGTATCCGAGCCTGACAAAGTATACCTTCTGTCCATTTTTTATCTACAGGAGGGACAGAATGAGGATTTTAAAATCTTTGTTGTTTGCTTCCTAAATGACTTATGCAAAGGAATAGACAACCTCCTAGACTCTGGAATATCCATCATTTCCACATAATCAGGCTCCTCTTGTCGTCACAGCCTCCTCTAAAGGAAGCTGGAGGTTTCTGCAACCTTTTGTAAAAATAAAGAAAGAAGGGACTCAGACAGAATAGAGGAGATTCTAAAGGTCTGTCTGGAGAAATGTCGGTTCAATGGGCACGTCAGACCCCAACCACACATATATTGATCAAATTCCTCCTCCCCTCCTGTGGTTCATAAAATCCTCAACTTCAAAATCCTGAACCACTGGGACTGAGCAGAACCAACCTTTTACCAACTGTTGGTGGTTCTACAGATCCCTGAGACAGTGACTGGACAATCTGAATGGCTTTAGCTATCTCTGCAGCAGTTGGAGACACAATTTTGGACCCCAAACCTACTGATTTCCTTGTCTTTTTACTCGGGACTGGTTCCTCTGAACCAGCCTTCCTTTTGCCCGAGGAAGTCTCGCCCGGGTCAGAGGGCACTCCCTCTGGTCCAGTGGATACTGGACCGGGCTGGCCATCCGGGTCAGCGGACTTTTTGGCCTCTCGTTCCCTGAGCCGGCCCAATCTCTTTTCCAGGGTGGCTGCAGGGAAATTTTTACACACCTGGCAGTCTGACAGGAGGTGGTCAGCCCCCAGACAATAAACACAAGTGGTGTGTGGGTCAGCCTTGGCAAAGGCCTCCCCACAGACATCACAGTGTTGAAACCCAGTGGGCCCGGTTTTTCTTTTGGGTTTCTCAGACATAATGCCAGCCTAACCAAAACTTGCCCTTTTGATGGCAGTGCCAGGCAAGACACCCTTATCGGTTCCTAACCGTGTCACGGGTATTTGAAAAAACCGTTATAATTCTGTTTTTTTTAGAACCGATAAGAACAGAACCGCACTCTCTAAAACCCACTGTACACTTTTAAAATGTAGAAATAACAAGCGATCGGTTCAAAACCGAACCGATAATTAATTTTCCACACAGACTTAAAATTTAGTACTACGGTTACCAGATAGAGCTTTAAAACCGAAATGCGTAAAAATAATGACTTTTGCGGTTCAAATGAACAAAAATACTAGCTGAACCGAGAATGAACCGAGCTGAAGGAGCTGATCTCGGGCGACTGTTCAGTGAAGCGGAGTAAAGAATCTGACAGTTTCATTTGAAACTGCCAGATGAAACTTTAGGACGGCGCCCTCGCTGTAGAACTCAGATCCTCTGGAGTTAACTCCTTCCTCTCCGGGGCAGTTCAGCTGCAGTGGCTGACTGCTAATGTTATAATATAGCAAGACTTCATGGTGTTTGAAACAAAGCTTTCTGATTGGTTGTAAACATTGTATCAGCCCAATGTTAATCTTTGATTAACATATATGTACAGCCTAATCATATGCTGAACAAGGTTTAACACTATTTAAAAAACAATTTTATTATAATAGCAATAAGGCACTCCCAGGGGTTATGTTAATGGTCCGTTAATCACCCTCTAGGGACATGTAGCACTCAGCTACAACTCGTGCCACATTACACCCCTAGAGGGTGATTAACAGACCGTTAACATAACCCCTGGTCATGCCTTATTGCTTAAGTGGCAGATGAACTCTTAAGGGATAAAGCTCCTGTTTCCATGCAGATTTCTTTAGTAATAAGGGCAGAGGAAAAATCTACAGAAAATACATGAAGTACAAGCCGAATATGGTCTAAATATTATGTTTTCCAAGCTGTTCCAGAGGTGTCAGCAGCTCTATAACACCACAACTTCTGGTTCTAATAATTTGGCACACTTCTATATATTGACATATCCCTTCGGTTCTGTACACTTTGGAGTGCGACAGTATTATTAGAAACCCCAATTTTTTTTTCTACTGCAGGGTTTCTTAAACAGTGAGGCCAGCCTCCCTGGGGAGGCCCCAACCTGTTCCAGAGGAGGCTGAAGAAAGTTTGAAAAAGTACTGTATTTAAGTTTTCAGTTTTAGGTATTTTGTGTGAAGGGAAGAGGCAATCCAAAAAAGGATAATAGGTGAATTTATGTATTTATTTCAGAATTGGTGACCAGGAAAGGCACATTAAACCAAGGCTTATTTCGAGTGTACCCAGGGAAGTGTAGAGAGTGAATACAATTGAAACAGTAACTACAGAACGGACAAGCAATACAAAATGAACAATAGCACAAACAAATAGAAACAATGAATAAATAATGAGAGCTAACGGGTGACCAATTAGACTGGTGGCAGAACAGCCCAAATAAAGGGCTTAAGAAGAGAAGTTAGGAGCAAGAGCAGGAGGAAGCAAAAGGATCCCTGAGAAGATGTTTAAGAGCAGGATAAGTGGGGAGAGGCAGAGGTGAGTAGGAAGGTTATTCCAGATAGAGGGGAAACAGACAAAGAAAGCAGTCTGACCCATGACGGAATTGCAATGGGGTAAAAATGGTTCAAGAGTCAAAATAAGTGGAGCAAGTAGGCTTGCGGGAGGTACAATAAATTGAATAAAACAAGAGCCAACTACTCAAAGCATTTTACTTTATTCTGATGGACTGTCTGAGGATGATATTTTTCTATGGGGAGGCCCAAGACTATTTCAGAATTTGAGGAAGCTCAAAATCTTACCATGCCTTAGGGAGGGCTATTTATGACAAAGTTTGAGGACTAATGCTCTACTGTATTTTTGTTTTTTTTTTTGTTTTTTCAGTGACTGTTTTTTCATTACCAGGTAAGTACAATGTTATCAAAACCCATTTCCAAGTATGGCTCGGGCAGTAAAAAAAACAGCATACAATACAAAAGGTATAAACTACAAAACAATAATTTAAAGTGCAGTGCAATCATTGACTACTGCTGTACAACCTCTCAGGGAGTCACACATCGAGGATCAAAGCTGTGTACAGTTATGAGGGATATAGGTTATATAGTGTACAGTACAACATTGTTCTATACAGAATTCCATCCCATGCCAAATGCTGTTGTACCACAGATCAAAGTTCATTGAGTGTGGCTGTACCCCTCTATGGTACAATGGCATTCTGAAACCTCTACAGATTGCACAAGTCAGTTTCATTTTGAAAGCAAAAGAACCGCTGCATGCACATTTCACACAGTACTATACGCTATAAAATATACAGGATGAGAAACTTTATGCACAACCAGCGTGTTCTGCCACCATGAGGTTCTGATTCTCACGGATCTCTTGAGCTTCGCTCTCAGGTTAGAGGCACTCAAGTACCCTCCATGTCAGAACACACTGGTTGTGCATAGCTGCCATCAGTATTTTCTCTGTGTGCAATAAATAAGTGCAACATAATGCATGAGAACCAGCTGACAAGTACAAATAGAAACAATATTGAAATATAAAGAAACAGCAGATGAGAATACCACTTTACAGAGTTATGTGAAAGACAGCGTAAGGTACGTACCAATCAACAATTGCTGCTGGATTTGTCTTTATTGTACTTTTCTGACTTCCTGTATGAACTTTGCAATTTCTGTTCCTTATACATTAAAGAAATGAAGGATGGTCTACTCTGACAGCCCTGTTCTGTATAAAAATTATTACTAAATGAAGCCTAATTCTGCAACATTGTTGCACCACAAGCCCATTATATTTTGGGTGATTCTTTTCTTATAGAAACCTGATTTGTTCGTAATGGATTTTTCTTCATCCTTCTTAATTCTTAGCATTTACTGTATGTACTGTTCTTCTGATTTCATGATATTTCACTTGGTAATTTCATAATTCTGGGACTAATATTGAATATAGCTTTGCAAGTATTTGCAAGGAGTAGTCTTTCTGTAATTACTAATTTGTAAAAATTAATTACAAAATAAAGTAAAAAATATTTGGCGACAGATGGTACTTGGGACGATCCTGTCTGCCCCTCCTGCCACAGGGCAGTGACTATACCCAATCTGGGAAGGGACTTCCATCTAAACTTATCAGTCAGAATTCTTCCCCTAAACATGCTCAGTAACTCTTAATTCGGTTCTCCCTCAGAAACCTGTCCATCTCCTACTACACACACACACATACACACACACACACACACACACACACTCACACAAGCATAGTCAACTGGTGCACCTACACCTTTGACTACATCCGTGCCAACTACTCGCTATGTAAAGAACCATGCTGAAATTGTAAGCCATTATTATGGCTACAGAGCACAACTATGCAGCCCATCTAGTGAACAGAGTGGGAATGGGGAATGTGGAAATGAAACTGCTGCATTCTATGTCTGCCATCTGTGCATCTACTCGCATCACCAAATTAGTGTGCAGCAAATTGCTGGGCAGCACCCAACTGACTCAACCTAGTGCTGGCTATGAGGGACTACTTTGTATGGCTATGTAAGGCTGTTCTGGAGCAAAGTTTGATCCACCAGCTGTGCCCTGTGGTTATTTAGGAGAAGGGTCACTCGCACAAGTCTCCGGTGGTGGGTTCAGCATGGAAGTGGGACCTGTTACTGAGCCCTCTATTTTTCCTTTTGTTTCATTTTTAGTTGCAGCCTAAGCTAGTTTAATAAATAGAAACCCTCCCTGATCTCATGTTAGCAGTCCCTCCCAGACCCCAACCCTCCATTTTTATTTCCTAATAAATCAAAACCATTACCACTCTCATCTGAGCCATCCCTTCCAGGCCCAACCCTCCATTTTTTGCTAATAAATGGAAATTCTTCCTGCTCCAGGAGGTGCAGGGCGTGGGGATCCTCTACGGTGGCCAACATTCTGGCTGATCTGTAGTGCTTCAACCAACTCATCTGCCCATGTAGAGAGTAATAGCAGCTCTTCACTCTGGCAGAGCTGCAGAATGAGCAGTTACAACACCGGACCCACCCCAGTGGGCATTTCTACCCTTACATAGCAGCAGGTCACCATAATCCTCCAGCTACTCCTCCTCATACACGTTTTGCTGCCTGTAACTGCCACACCTTCCAGGGCTGTGATAAAGTATATGGCAAATTATCACATCCTAAGGTGCACGTATGGACCAACACATTTAAAGGGGACTGGTAGGGTCACAGGTAATGGAGCAGAGACAGGGGATCCCATACAGGAAAGTAGGCCCACACAAGTGACTCACATCTGTAAATGAGCCTTGGCTCGGTGTGCCTTTCCCAGGTACTGTACCAATTTTCAATAAATAAATAAAATAAGTAAGAGGGAACATTTGGACACAAGTGGGGCAGGGACAGAAGGGCACACACATAGATAGGAGGGTCCAGGGGCACAAGTGGAGCAGGGGCATAGACAGGATGGGGACTCAATCCAAAACCAGAACACCTCCAGAAAAGAAGGGGTTCAGATAGATGCTGTGTGTACATTTATGTGTAGTGTGTGTCTGTGGAGGGGGTTACTGTATGTGGTGTGTGCGTGCGCATCTTTGTATATAGTTTTGTGTGTGTTTTTGTGCACTTCTGTGCACTTTGTGCTCTCTGTATGTGAATCTGTGTGTAGTATGTGTTCTGTGTATGTTGTGATGTACTATATGTTTCCACATCTATGTATGTAATGCTGTTTATGTACACATGTGTGTGCAATAAGTGTTCTCTGGCATATGCATCTTTCTATGTAGTGCAGTGTGTACATCTTTCTGTGTACTGCTGTGTGTACATTGTTCTTATTTGAAACTTGCATATTTTATTAAAAATAATTTCATGGGTTACAGAATACAACAGTACAGTTCCATTTAGTTTAACGGGACTTTTGAGATCAAGAGAATGAGCAAGTAGTCACCTATAAATCTACATAGGTCACAAAAGTCACTGAAAACCTTGCAGTTGAGACACATAACCAGTCTTTTTCTCTTATAGAGGTGATGCCACTGATTCAAGAATTCCAGACAGTTTGTGCCCATCTTACTCTATAAGAAAGTTGTTAAATTGTCTGTGTAGATGGGATGCCATCTCTACAAAGTCCTTGTATACTGCAGCAAACCTGTATTGCAACCTCAAAAATGCACGTAAAGTGTAATAAAATCTCACAAACATAAAAACAGTTGTGCTTTATGTTTCATACTAAAGGTCATTCTACAGTGATTTCACCATAGTCAGGCAAAGTTTAGAGAACAATTCTCTGAAGGAGGCTGCCCAAGCCAGTTCACAAATCTGGAATCCTTTCAGCCTGATCCCAATATCCTTTAAGAAGGTGGAAGACTTGTTACTGAAATTAGATACTAAAAAGATGGCGGGTGCTGATGGAATAGGCCCATTTTTCCTGCAAGCTAGGGTTCACTACATAACAACCACTATAACCCACCTATTCAACCAGTCAATCACCACTGGTATTGTCTCCTCCTTACAGAAAATAGTCCACCTCCTCCCCTTGTTTAAAGCCGGTGACCCCTGGGACTTATATAATTATAGGCCAATTTTTATATTACTAGTACTGTCTAAACTACTTGGAAAAACTAGTTAACTACCAACTAAAAGACTATCTAGAAGAAGAGGATCTAATTAACCCACTTCAGCCAGGTTTTAGATGGAAACATAGCACTAGTTCAGCCTTAGCCAAAATAACAGATTATCAGTTTACCACCCTTGCTCGTAAGCTTTACACTGGAGCTGTATTTTTGGATTTAAGCAAAGCCTTCGACACGGTTGACCATAATCTATTATTCTCTAAACGTAAGGGACACTGTCTAAGTGGCTCCTCCATAACCTGGTTTGTTAGCTACCTTCCTGAAAGAGCCCAATGCATCAAAGCGGACAGGATTATTTCCTCACCCCTACCACTCCTAAGAGGCGTACCTCAGGGCTCAATCCTAGGCCCCCTCCTCTTTTCCATCTATATCAATTCCGTAAGTGAAAACATACACGTAGCAAAGCTTCATTTCATCATGGACGACACAGTCCTGTACATTTCAAGACACTCTTTACAAGATGTAGCCATTACACTCCAACAAAAGTCATGTGCTTCGCACCTTCCCTGCCTGCATCCATTACTTCCAGTCAGCGCACCGTAACAACCCTGCTCGGAGACTCCTTAGAGGTAGTTGACAAATTTAAATATTTGGGTTTTTGGTTGGACAACCAATTGTCATTTACTGTCCACATAGAACTGCTGACAAAGAAACTAAAAGCCAGATTAGGCTTCTTTTTCAGAAACAAATCCTTGTTCCCTTTGGAGGTCAGGAAAAGTGTGGTCCAAGCTACCTTTCTCCCTCTTCTGGACTATGTTGACATATTATACAACAATTGTCTGATCTCCTACCTCCATAAGCTGGACGTCCTTTATCACCAGTTATTCATTTTATAACAAATGCTCCCTCTGGTACCTATCATTGTCTTCTTTATTCAGCAGTGGGCTGGATGTCGTTAGCAGCCAGAAGGAAGATGCATAGTGGTCTCTGGGTTTACAAAGCTACATTTAAACTCCCTACATATATCACATCCATATTTCACTGCTCTCTTAGTGGTTACTTACTAAGGAAACACACTACCATCCTATTAGACATCCCTAAATTCCATGCCCGATTTGGAAAAGCCACCATTGGCTTCGCAGTTCCATCAGTCTGAGATAATCTTCAAAACACCCTCAGGCTTTCCAGTTATGTATCCTTTAATATTGCCAAGTCCCTAATAAGCAGTTCCCTCAAAGGAAGATTGCTACTGCTACTCTAGCTAGCTTGACCCATGGGACTCACTACAGTATTATACTTTATTGGCCAACAGTCGTTGCTCTTGTCATAGCTATGCACTTATTATTTTTACATCTGGCTTTGGTGGCTGTAAATGATTATTCATGGCATTTCAACTTATGTCTTCTACAGTCTATTTATTCCTGTCATGCCATCACTGTGATTCTTATACTGCTACTTGTTGTAGCCATTTTGTGTTAAGTACAGTATATACTGTTCTTTGCTGGCCTTGTCTTGCCTGTTGCAGGACCTCCTTGTAAATGAGCTTGCTCAATGCAGTTTTTCCTGGTGAAAGAAACTTGAACTCTTAAATGCTAGGCTAACACCTTCAATTGTCTCAGTGGATGCTCCTGTCATGGAAAGGTTTCCCCTCTCGTCTCCATAATGGTAAAATGGGAGCCACCTGGAGTTAGATGTCTCCTGTTTTAGCTTGAGTAGAAGTATAACTTCTCCCATACTTTGAATCCTTAATACATTGTTAACTCATTGTCTCGCTGAGAGATTATTATCCATCAACCAACACCTTCCTTGCAGCTGCTATTACTATCAAGAACAGATATTTTTTATGGGAAGATGACGCCTCTCCAGGTGGCAAAAAAGTTTACAAAGGTAAGGCTGAGAGGGATCGTTAATATAGTTTGGAACTCGAACCAGAATGCTCTTATCTTTGGGCAGTCCCACAAAATATGATATTGGGTCCCTTGTGCTCCACACCCCCTCCAGCACTGATCTGAAGCATTATTGCCAAGGCCCCTGGAATTCTGTGGTTCTGCAGTTGCGGAATTTGCCACAGAATTTGCGTCATGCCGCAGAATATATATAGTGCCTCAGAATTCATTGTTTTTGGTGAATTTTCATACAAATATACTGTTTTTCCATAGTGTCAGGCTTTCTTTCCCATCTCGTTTATCCTGAAGCCCCTCCTCTATGCTCAGCACATTATGTCATCGATGACATCACATCATATTTAGCCAATGACAGGACTGCATTCTGCCAGAGAAGTGAATAAATCATGCCGCAGAAATCAGAAAATGCTGCCACAGAAGTCAAGGAGCCCTGCCGCAGAAATCAGAAAATTCTGCCGCAGAACACCAGGGGCCCTGATTATTGCCATAGTGTTTAGAGACTCCCAGGGTAATAAACACCTAGCACCATCTTCCCCCAGAATTTTCTTCATGATAAGGAAGCTGTGGTGCTGTCTATCCCATGCCACATTTTCTTTCAGTCTTCAGGGATCAACTGAGCGTCTGCCTCAGTAATCCACTTTGTTTGTGTAACCCCTTGGGGGGGAGGGGGCTTTCCTGTTTTTTCCCTGATGCGCCCCAGGTTCTCCCAGTTTTTCCCTTCTGCTCCTCCCAGTGTCCCAGTTTGCCTTTTTTGGATCTCTCTCCAGTCCCATATGTATTTTGATGTTCAAATCAGGGCTGGAGGAGTCGGACTGCAAAGCCGCAATGCTCAGTTTTGCTTTTATTAGATAACCGGCGGTCTGCACATGCACACTTGTGTTTTGGCTGTTCCTATGGCCACTTAGATGCCTCTTCAGTGGTCCCAATCCTGTATTTCAGCTAATCAGGGGCCGAAGACCCAGAGGAGGTGCAGGAGAAGCAGCCACAGTGTTTTTATAAAAGCACCAATAAAGCTTCAGCATTGGGGCAGCCTCATGAATAGTAAAAGGGCATCATGATTATTAATGACAGGCCTGTTGCTGCCTAGCGACACAAACTAACGACAGCAGCAACAGGCCGGGGCTAACTAAAATGTTGAAGTCTGCAGCCGGAGGATAAAAGGAGCAGTGCTCTAGCTCCACCCCGGGGAGGGAGTTGGCAGTTGCCCTTCATTCTCCTCCTCCTGTTCCCGCCCATCTTTAGATTTCTTTCTCCTGACATATCGTTATTATTTACAAAAAAACTAAATTTCTTTCAAAAAATCTTTCCCTAAGAGGGGAGAATTTCGTATCCCGTCTTTCCAGAATACATGCTCTGCTTTTGGTGTTTTACCAGTAATTCAGTGCCTTGAATTCTGATAAGCAGCTTTTGGCTACTCCTTGCAGTTCCTATACAATCTGGAGATAAGTCAGGGTATGGTTGTCACCTTTCTCCTCCCCCCTTCACGCGTTTCCTAAATCCTTCCTTTTCCTCTCTCCTTTTTCCTGTTTCCAGAGATTGGGGCCCCTAACCAATCCCCTTAGACTTCTTTATTATTCTGTCCTCTCAGTCGTTATTTCTCCTTTATGTTCTATATCTTTTCCTTTATCTGTCCCTTGGACTTTCTTGTCCCACCCTCCCAACCCTTTTCCTCACCTCTCTGGCAACTCAGAACTGGCGGGAGGCGGGCCGACTACCCTAACTTCCAGCCCACAGCGCCACGCAGTCGTTTGGCCTCTCAGGACAGTGCCGATGGTGCATCGACTCCGCCCATCCAAAAAAGAAAAAGAGGCTCCTGCAAAGTTATGACCTCCCGACCATATACCCATATGTGATGAATGGTGAAGATATACAGAAAGATCATAATTACAGTAGGTACGTAATTTTCATTTTGGGAGCATGGATATGTTCTTCCACTCTTTAAGCATGTCCTTTCCCTTTAAATCTAGCTGGAAGTCTTCAAGCTGGCTACTCTCCCACCATCCAGGTGGTATATACCTCGGCTCCGCCCCATGGCCAGATCTTCCTTTCGGCTGGAAGACTCAGGTTCCCTCCTGCTACTTCTACAAGTACCGTAGGCCCTAGATTCTAATTCGACAGCTTCGAGCGATTTGCATTTTCTTTTGAAACTCGTAAGAGGCTCAGATTCCAATCCGAGCGCATCGGACATGGAGCTATGTCATCCCCGGTTTCGCCGGTGTCTTAGCGGACAGAAAATGTCTCGCACCAGTCCCCACCTCTTGTGCGTTTATTGCTAGGTGCTTCGTGCATGAGACCACTGTACACCATCTGTCACAGCCTTCCATCCCAGCGTCCTGGACAGACGCCAGGCGCGCCTTACTGGCTAGGGAGACTGGGCCGCAATCCACGGTGAAATCGAAGGAGGCCAGGTGGGATGGTTTCTGCAGCTGCGGGATCCGGCTTAGCAGCTCGACCAGATGGTGGCTTTCGAAGAGGAAGCTGCCCAAGCTTCTGCCAGCCAAGTATTTTTCAAGTCGCGGCAACCTGGGCTCCACCTTCTGTGGACCCTTTTCGGAGCTGTCCCAGTCTCTCCTTACCAAGAGTGAGGCGCCCTCGGCTCACCTCCTCCCGCCCTAAGAAAGGGACAAGGACCTAAATCTTCTGTCCAAGAAGATGTTCTTGCACCAATAGGCGGTCCGATTCTCCAGAACCTGGAGGTCTCACCTCGGTCGAGAGTGCTTCCGCTTGGCCTTGGCTTTTGGACCTTCAAATCAGGCCAAAGGCACCTGAGGCCGAGGATAACTGGCAAGAACCGGCCAAGATTTCTCTCGACGATCGAGCCATTATCGCCGACCCGCTCGACGACTCATTGAGAGGACACCCATCCTTTCTTTCCCCGACAAGGAGACCCGTCCTTCAGGTATCCCGATCGAGGGACAGGAGCCGAAACCACGGTTTTCACCAAAACCGGCCTCTCCTGATCGACAGAGCCGACACCGTCAGTCTCGATCGTGGACTAGGACCCCTCAGTCAAAAAATGAAATCACGGTCACAAAACACTCCCGGAAGGCGCGCCACCCGATCCTCATCTTCCCTCGGACGAGGAGAGACTTCAGTAGGAAGCTCAGCCGACATTATGAGGACCTCATGTTGCAACAGCTAATTCTGACTGGTCAAAAGCCGGCTACTCCGGCTGCGACGATTGCCAGCTGGCCTCTTGGGCCGACGCCAACTCCTCCGGGGACCAAGGACTCTGGTTCTCCCTCTGGAATCCGACCAGCACGGCGTTCCTGTTCAGCCTGTTACGGTCTCCCCACCAATTTTGGTGGAGCCACCGCCTGAGCAGCCTCAGGGAGGGAGGGGCCCCCTCTAAGGAGGATCGGACAGATATGGGCTTGCCCCGTCGTCTGTCCCTCACTGTTGTTTCTGATCGCCCTCGGTGTATTGAAGGGGACTTAGGCGGGAGATCCCTGTATCCTGATTCCTCGGACTCTGATACCACTGGTCTTCACTCACACCCTGATGATGAGTTGTCAATGACAGGTCTGGAGGAAGATCCCCTCTTTCCATGGCATCCTTCGACTTATTTCTGAGTCCACCGGTGTGCCTTTGTAGCCTATCAAAGAAGCGGAATATCCTCTACGCGATATCACTTAAGAGGGGATACCGACGGAGGTCTTCCCAGTGGCCGGGTTACTGTTGGCCCAGCCTGAGCTGCTGGCAGCGCCTCGCCTCTGCCTGCCTGCCCGTTCGGCTGGCTCACAAGGCACGCTTGTACCCATGGGCTCTTTGGCGGGCTTCATTGAGCATCTCTCAGTCGAGAGCTTGTGACTACCTCAGTGTTTAGGCAGCATGGGTAGCTCAGTGGATACGGACCGCCCTCCGGACAAGGTCAAAAATATGGACCATTCTGCCCGGAAGGTATATAAGCCTCATCCTTGGGCCTTCGTCAAGGTCCAGCTCAGCAGTGATCATGGCACACTTCTGTCACGCCTCTTGGAGTCACTAGATGAGACCTTCCTCATCTCCCAGTGGACATACAGACCACAATTAAGCAAGTCCATGACCAGGGCCGTGCTGTTGCAAAACAGCAGCTCAGGCAGCTTTGGACATTGGAAATTCCAATGCCTGTTCACTAGCAGCTGCGGTGGCCACTGCGCCGCGGGGCCTGGCTGAGATTATCCTCTTTTCCGTCAGATACTCAGCACAAGCTAGCTGATGTGCCCTTCCCTGGCACCGACCTCTCGATCCGGGGTGGCGTCACCTCCAGCACATGGAGCGATCCAGTGCCAACTTGGATGCCACTACTGCAAAGGGTTCTTGGGCCAGGAACCAGCAGAAGCAAGAAGAAGGCTTTGGCAATCTTCTACTGCGGTTAGACAGCCCTTCGGGAGGTCAGCAGCAGCAGGCTCAAGCTTGGCTCTAGGCCCAAGCAGGGTCCCAACAGCCCAAAAAGAAGGCAGAGGTGCGCCACAAGCTCCTCCTCCTCTAAGCCTCCGCAGTGACAGGTCAGAGTTGCCACTCCTACTCACGCCCAGATCTTCCTGAACACAGTCTCCATCACTCATTCACGATATTGGGATCTGCACGGAGCACCACGACCATCGGGGCAAACTTTTGCTGGAGGTTGGCACAGAATCGCCGTGAGCCGCGGCAACAGGCCTCAGCTCGCTTATATGTTTCTCGGCCTCTACCTCCAACCACCTCAGTTCCTTTTTCCCGCCGTCAAGTCGCTTCAGTAACGACGACGTCATACTAGAGTCAAACTTCAAACCGCAGCATAGTTTCCAGTTTGTTATTTGTAGCATTATCTCGATAAAGTATCGCTAGTCTTATTTAAAAAAAAAAGTCTCAGCCTACTTTGAGGAGTCGACCATGGCAGGCAAGTAGCGGTAGGGAGACTTAGTGTAAACATTCAGTCAGTCGGGCTAGGTCAGTCCACCGCCTTCTCGCAAGAGTCTGACAGCAGTCAGTCAAAGCCGAGATGGCGGTCCCAGCAGGCTTATAAAATAAGCGGACACATTCTCGGCACGTTGTTCGATCTTCTTGACCCCACAGGTCTAAAAGAGAAGGCATCACTGGCAATTAGCCCTCTGATATGTCTGCGTGTAGGCACCAGTTATCAAGCAGTTACCCGCTCTCCTTGGTCGCCAACTCTGCTTCTGGTAATAACAGCTTCGACATCAAAGCCTACCTGCCCGAGTAGGTCTTCAGATGAGCAGTTTCACTGGGCGCTCTTATGGGGCAATGGGCCAGGAGGTTAGTTCAGCTACCTGCTCGGTCACTCGTGGGCTTTCGGGCTCATTGAGAGACCAGGTAGGCGGTTGGACTTTCCTAGTCGCGCCAGCACCTTCTTCAGTGCCGTCGACTCCGCGCCAAGTGTTTCCCTCTCACATGGGCAGCGCGGGCCTCACCGATGCCTTTATCTCCTGCTCTTCTTCCTTCAAAACCTGTTTTTGAGTCTGAGGTGTTTCGATGCCTCGGCACGGCTGAATAGCGCTTCGATTGCCGTCCTCAGCGCCGTGCGGCTTCTCGGCGCCGTCCTCGGCGCCATCGACTTCGGCACCATCCTCGGTGCCATCGCGACTTCTCGGCACTGTTCCTCGGTGCCGCGTGGTCCCCTCAAGCGCGCTCAGTGCCGTGCCTCCACTAGCGCTGGGGCTCTCTAGGCTCCTCTGCTTTTCAGGACTCCTCTTTTCTCTCGCTTCCTTCTTCCTCTCTTCTGATTTTCATTCCTTTCCTGTCCGCATGACAGTCCCTCCTGGACTGTCAGGAGATGATGACATTGAGCTGACCCAGACCTTCGGTTGTGTGATGAAGTGGAAAGCAGGATCTATCACTGCTACAGAGCCTGTGGTCGAGGACCTGTCATTTAAGTCTCTGCTGAAAAATCGAGTTCCACTCTTTCTCTCCAGACTGAAGATATCGATCCTGGGAAGTTGTTAAGACTCCAATACCTTCATGTTCCGGAGATCCCTCACGGTTTGACTCCTCTGGTTCAGCCTCTCCTTGAGGACGCTGTCTCCAAATGGTAAGGAATAATCCTGCTCTCACCCCTTCGTGGCTAAACCATAGATAGGAAATATTCAGCCCCCAAGGATCTCCCATTTTGGCATCTCAAGCCTTTTCGGATCTATTGTAGTCCTGGCAGAGAATGATAAGGTCGTTTCTTCCTCAAACTACTACAGCTCGACTCTATAACAAAGAATCTCATAAGATAGACACCTTAGGTAAGAAAGTCTTTGCTGCTTCTACCCTAAGTATCGTATTGCCAGCTACCAGGGCTATTCTCACAGTATGAGTATATCCCTGTGGCACTCTATCAAGCAGATGGTTGAAGTCTTCCGAGTCGGATGCAAAGCCAGAGCTTCTTCAAACCATTACTAGAGGTATTGAATCTAACAACCAGCAGGTTAAAGCAGCCATGGATGCTTTAGACACTGCTTCCGGCTCAGCTGCTGCTGGTATTTGCACTCCGTCATTCCTGGCTGCGCACTGGTTTCATGCAC
Source organism: Neoceratodus forsteri (assembly GCA_016271365.2). NCBI lineage: Eukaryota > Metazoa > Chordata > Ceratodontiformes > Ceratodontidae > Neoceratodus > Neoceratodus forsteri. The sequence goes on along the minus strand of CM028129.1, from coordinate 142,834,600 downwards.
GATGCGCAGTAGCAGGTACGGCGCTGCCTTGATGGTGCGATCTTTGGTCCTCAGGTAGAGCAAGCTCTAGAAGACATCCAGAAGACCAGGTCAGCCATTGCTGGCTCGACCCTGCTGCCCCCTCTCGAGGGCATGTCAGTAACCATCAGTTTCATAATCTTCAGTCCTTTCGAGGCAGAGGCAGAGGAGGTTTCCATAAAAACCAACCTGCCCAACCTCAAAAGAAGACGCAACAGAAAGCGCAAGGGCCCAAAGCGCCCAGCGCTACCTTATGAATGGCTGGCCCAAGTCCCATCTCAACTGCCCGAGGTGGACTTTTCCTCTGGTGGGAGGTCGTCTGATGCACTTCTACAACCAGTGGAAGTCCATAACCTCAGACAAATGGGTCCTCCGGATAATTCGCGAGGGGTATTCACTCAATCTTCTGGAGACCCCTCCGGATCGTCCTCCCAAACGGCAGCCCAGGCTGTCAACCCTTCAGTCAGACCTTCTCGCCGCCGAGATTCAGGGCCTTCTGAACAACAGGGCAGTAGAAGTGGTGCCGCTGCATCAACGGAACACGGGTTTCTACTCCCATTACTTTCTGGTTCCAAAGAAGTCCGGGGGTATGCGCCCCATTCTGTATCTCAGAAAGCTAAACAAATTTCTCCCCAAGGAGAAATTCAGAATGATTTCTCTGGGAACCCTGTTACCTTTGCTTCATCAACACGACTGGCTAGCCTCCCTAGACATGCAGGATGCTTACCAGCACATTCCTATTCACCCGAGGCATCACAAATTCCTGAGGTTTGTGGCTCTGGGACAGCACTATCAGTTCAGAGTCCTGCCCTTTGGGCTATCCTCGCGCCATGGGTTTTGCAAAGTGTTGTGCAGTTCTCGAGCGCACCTCAGAAAGGTCGGGATACAGGTGTTCCTTATCTGGACGATTGACTTCTAGCAAGCCCCTTCCAGGCAAGGACCCTGGCACTTATAGAGACCTGGCCGCCTTACATCCATGGGAGTTCTGCTGAACCTCAAGAAATCGCAACTGCAGCCCTCCCAGAGGCTCCTCTTTATAGGGACTCTTCTGGACACCTCCTGTGCGAAGGCTTTTCTTCCAGAAGACAGAAGGAACGATATCTTCAAATGGCCCGCCACATCGGGAGAATACCTCAGTTACAGCTCTCTCGATGCAACGGATGCTAGGCCTCATGGCTTCCTCAGTGTTCACTGTACCCCTAGCACGCCTGCACATGAGAACCACCCAGTGGATGCTCAGTACTCAGTGGTCCCCAACCACTCACCCAGTCCTATCTCATCAAGGTGACAGAACCTTTAAAGAGGTCACTCACCTGGTGGTCTCAAAGAGCAATTCCTGGAAGGATATCCCTTTGCTCCTCTGACCATCAGATTTCATTACCACGGACGCATCCCTGATGGGTTGGGAGCTCACTGTCAGGCTCTCCACACTCAAGGTGCGTGGACTCAAGTCGAGTCCCAGCTTCACATAAACGCCCTAGAAATGAGAGCTCCTTTTTGGGTCCAGCTGAAGGACATTCTGTGTCACAAGAACATTCTCCTTCAAACGGACAACAAAGCAGCGATGTATTACATCAACAAGCAGGGCGGTGCTCATTCTTACCCGTTATGCAGGGAAGCAATGAGGATATGGGAATGGTGCTTGGAGCACAAGGCTCTAATTCAAGTGGTCTACCTACCAGGTATTCAGAACGAACTGGCAGACCATCTCAGCAGAACAGAGACAGACCCTCACGAGTGGTTTCTCGACTCAACCATAGTTCAGTCACTATTCAAAGAGTGGGGAACTCCAGACCTAGACCTTTCTGCATCCCCACTCAACGCAAAACTGCCTCTCTTCTGCTCCAGAAATCCAGGGCCTGGCATTTTCTGCCAGGATGCGTTCAGACTGCGTGGGACAAACGCTTCTTACGCCTTTTCCACCTCTTCCTCTAATTCAGAGGGTGCTCAAGATCGAATCCCAGGGGACAAGATGATTCTCAGTGCCCTTTGGCCTCGGCAGCTGTGGTTTCACTACTCAACAATATGTTGGCGGTTCCTCCGAGACCACTTCCCTGCAGATGAACGTTTTGACTCAGGGCCTGTGGTCCATCCCAACCTGAGATCGCTTCACCTTGGCCCTGAAGAGGTAGAAGTAAACCAGTTCAATGTGTCTCAAGAGTTTCAGATATTCTTCTGCCTGCACGGAAACCAGCCACTAGGAGAACTTACACAGTCAAATGGAACGTTCTCACTCTGGTGTGCAAGTCCTTTGAATCCTTTTCCTGCCCACCAGATAAAGTTCTGGAGTACCTCTTAGACCTCTCAAATTCAGGCCCACAGTTCTCTACAGTCAAAGTTCACCTTAGTGCCATTTCAGCATATCATGAGCCGATTTTTTTTCCTCATCTCTGGCTCAGTTACCTGTGGTTAAGAGGTTTCTAAAGGAATTCTGCATACCAGACCCTCCTACAAGACGTCCAGTTGCAGCCTGGGACATCAGTCTTGTGCTAGATATGCTCACTGGAAACCTTTCGAACCTCTGGCTACCTGTGAGCTAAAATTTCTCACCTGGAAGACTGCCTTCCTAGTGGCCATTACCTCAAGCCCGGGGGTCTCTGAGAATACATGCCCTGGTCGCAGACCCTCCGTATACTGTGTTCCATAGGGACAAAGTAGTTCTTTGTACTCATCCTAAATTTCTTTCTAAGGTTGTGTCAGAATTTCATCTAAACCAACCTTTGGTCCTTCCCTCTTACTTTGCGAACTTCCAAAATGAAGGAGAGCGTTCTCTTCATTCTTTGGACGTTAAGAGGGCCCTGTGTTTCTATCTGGATAGAACCAAGGACTTTCGCAAAGCCCAGCAACTGTTCGTTTCCTTCAGCGAGACCCGGCTGGGTCAACCTGTCGCTATCAGATGTATCTCAGCATGGCTAGTGGCATGCCTTCGCCACTGCTATTCCATGGCGCAGGTTGCTGGAGGGTAGGGTTTATGCTCACTCTACTAGAGCAGTCGTGGCATCCCTAGCAGAAATTTGCAACGTGCCCATTGCAGATATTTGCAACGCGGCCACCTGGAGCTCAGTGCATACTTTTATTAAACATCATGCACTAGATGTCCATGCCAGACGACATTCTTCCTTTGGCAGAGCCATCCTTAATGGACTTCTGTCTTAGAAATGTGAGCTCTTGGTCTCTCCTGCCGCCCTCTCAGGGGATTACTAGCTCGGTACTCTCCCAATAGTGTGAATGAGTGGTGGAGACTTATGTCCAGGAAGATATGAAAATTACGTACCTACCGTAATTCTTGATCTTCTTGGATGAGTCTCCGCCACTCATTCACACGCCCACCCATCGTCCCCCGAGCTCACCTCTGTTGTTGGTCTTCACTCCCTCAAATCTTTAGGCTGTGAAGACTTCTTTGTTGACCCTTCTTATACGGGTCGTCCGGACTGTCTTATGTCCGTTTTTTAGGTTAGGCTACCCTTCTAGGTTAGTTAAGCTGCACCTCCTTGGTAAAAAAGGTACTGAGGCGGTTGGAGGGTCGACGCCGAGATAGTCATTACAGCGTGAGCTAAGGCTCGCGGTGCCATGCGTCACGGCACCCTCTCTGGCGCTGACCCTCCAGCAAAAAGTTTGCTCCCGATGGGTCCTAGTGCCTCCGGCGCAGATCCCAATAGTGTGAATGAGTGGTGGAGACTCGTCCAAGAAGATCAAGAATTACGGTAGGTGCGTAATTTTCATTTCTGGGTCCTCCCGTGGGGGTCCAGTTCCGCCACTTTCTTTCCACCTGGTCCGGTATCACTTCGGACAGGTGGGTCCTGGACGTGGTCGGTCGGGGACTGCCTCTAGAGTTCGAGCAGTACCCTCCTTGCCGAGCCCGTGCCCCACGGGAGGAAATGATCTCAACTGGCGCTCTGTCGGCCCTTCGGGACGACATTGCTCAGCTTCTCCGCAAGGAGGCGGTAGCTCCAGTGCTGGATCCTCCTACAGACCCAGGCTTCGTGTCCAGGTACTTCCTGGTGCCCAAGCGGACGGGGGTTGGTGCCCCATCCTAGATCTCCATGACCTGAATCAATATATCAGGTCTCGCACCTTCCGGATGGTAACTCTGAGCCAGATCATACCATCTCTGGAGCGAAACATGTGGTTCTGTTCACTGGATCAACAGGACGCGTTCTTTCATGTCCCAATCCGTCCGTTCCACCAGCGGTTCCTCCGCTTCAGGGTTGAAGGGACCCTGTACGAGTTCCGAGCCATGCTGATTGGCCTGTCATCGGCCCCTCTGGTCTTCACCAAATGCATTGCAGTGGTGGCAGCCCATTTATGGCATCAAGGGGTTCGGATATACCCCTACCTCGATGATTGGCTCTGGGCGGTTCCTCCTGCAGGAGGTGGAGAGGTCCAGGGACCAGGCCTCCAAACCTGTTCCCAATTAGGCCGCCTCATCAACGAGGCCAAGTCGGAACTCGTGCCCTCTCAGGTGATGGGCTTTATCGGGGCAGAGCTCAACTCTCGTCAAGCCAGAGCTCGGCTTCCGGTGGACAGGGCGGAGATTCTTTCCTCCTTTGCCCAGTCATTTCTGGTTGAGCACTTGCGCCCTGCCCGGGACTGCCTGCGCCTTCTGGGTTACATGGCGGCGTGCACCTCAGTGGTCCGTTGGGCCAGGTTACACATGTGCCCCCTCCAGTGGGAGCTGGCCACTCAGTGGACTCAGCATCAGGGTCTTTTTGACCTGCTGGTCTCTGTTACCCAGAAGATGTGGGATGCTCTCCAGTGGTGGACCATCTCAAGTCAGCTGTAGGAAGGGATCCCGTTTGTCCACCCCGAGCCGACGGTCATCCTCACGACTGATGCCTCTCTCATGGGCTGGGGAGCCCACATTGGGGACCACAGAGCCTCGGTTTCTGGACCCCCGAGGAGTCCCGTTGCCACATCAACCTGTTGGAGCTCTGAGCAGTCAGACTGGCACTGTCAGCTTTCCCTCCTCAGCTCCGGGGTCAAGTGGTTAAAGTCCAGACAGACAATACCACAACCATGTACTACCTCAATAAACAGGGCGGCACACACTCCCATCTACTATGCAAGGAGGCGCTCCGGATCTGGACCTTTGTCAGCCGGTTGGAGGCAGATCTCCTTGCCATCCATGTGGCAGGAGTCTCGAACCAACTGGCGGATGCTCTCAGCCGCATAGGCCAGACATCCCATAAGTGGTCTGTCCATCCGGAGGTAGCTTACCCTCTGTTCTCCCATTGGGGCAAACCGTTGGTGAACCTGTTTTCCTCCAGGGAGAACACCAAGCTGAGGCTGTACCATGCCCGCCCCCCTCAGCAGGGCTCGCTGCAGGGGGATGCCTTTTCGTGGCCGTGGACTCCAGGCCTCCTCTACGCCTTCCCTCCATTTCCCTTGATCCCCAAGGTGTTACTCAAGGTGAAGCGGGACAAGGCGAAGGTGATCCTGGTAGCCCCAGATTGGCCGCGCCAGTTCTGGTACCCAGATCTCCTCAGCCTCAGCTGCAGGGCCCCGGAGTGGCTTTGTACATGGCTGGCCTGATATCATTGAACCAGGGGAAGGTATTCCACCCGGACCTTCAATCCCTGCACCTCACAGCCTGGTACCTGAGCGGCTAGAGTTCCAGGCTCTGGGTCGTTCCGAGGATGTCTACACCGTGGTGGAGACATCTTGTAAGGAATTGACCAGGAAATGTTATGCCTTCAAATGGAAAAGGTTTTCCATTTGGTGTCACGGTAAGAGTCTGAACCCCTTATCCTGCTCTGTTGCTAACATTTTAGACTACCTTTGGTCTCTCTCCAAAGGGGGTCTTCGGTCATCCACCCTTAGGGTGCACCTGGCAGCCATCTCTGCTTACCAGGCGTGGGCCGGTCAGTCGACATTGGCACAGGAGACATTGGTCGGGCGCTTTCTCAAAGGCCTGGATCACATATCCCCTCCGGTGCGTGAACCTCCACCTCCATGGGATCTTCTGCTGGTTTTGGCAAAGCTCATGGGCAAGCCATTCGAACCCATGCACAATTGTGAGCCCTCACACTTGTCATGGAAGACTGTCTTCCTGGTGGCTATCACGTCCGCCAGAAGGACAGGGGAGCTCCAGGCGTTCTCAGTGGACTCCCTTATCTGGTCTTTCACAGGGACAAACTGTCCTCGCGCCTCACCTGAAATTCCTTCTGAAGGTGGTGTCAAGAATTTCACCTAACCAGGTGTTGGCTCTGCTGGTATATTACCTAACTACCTCGGACACAGTACAGGCTCCATACCCTGGACCTTAGACATGCTGTGTTCCTACTACAAAGAGAGGACGTATGAAATTGAGGAGCGTTCGTCAGCTGTCTGTCACCTACGCTGAAGCTGCTTCTGGCAGACCTGCAGCAAAACGGACTATTGCAAGATGGATTTCATCATGCATAGGTCTGTGCTATGAGTTGGCGGGCAAGGAGCCTCCCAGAGGGATAAGAGCTCATTCTACCCGCCATACTGCTGCATCAGTGGCTGCTTCCAGGGACCTCCCTATCCAGGAGATCTGTCGGGCTGCTACCTGGAAGTCAGCAAACACCTTCATTACCCATTACCACATCGACCTTGAGTCATGTCGGGATGCTGGTTTTGGGGCCTCGGTTCTACAATCTCTGTTCCCTAAGTAGGGGGTGTGCACCTTGCCTCCCTCCTCCCAGAGAACTGCTAGGAGTCTGCCACAGAGTGTGGATGAACAACATATCCACGGTCCCTAGAAAAACAGGTTACTCACCTGTAACAGTAGTTCTAGGAGTGGTATATGTTCATCTACACGCACCCACCCGACCTCCCCGGCTTTAGGCGCATCACCTTGCTTCCAGCGGGCTAAGATCTGGCGTCATGGGGTGGAGCCGACTTATATACCACCCAGGTGGGTGGGAGGAGCCAGCTTGAAGACTTCCGGCAAGATTTAAAGAGGAAAGGGACATGCCGAAGAGTGTGGATGAACAACATGTACCACTCCTAGAACTACTGTTACAGGTGAGTAACCTGTTTTTCTGTATGCCTTCCCTCCCTTTCTGCTAATTCAGAGAGTACTACTCAAGCTGAAACTAGAGGGGGCAACTCTAATACTCATTGCTCCCCATGGCTGCAGTAGATATGATATGTCCTGTGCAGCAGCTGGCAGTGGAGCCTCAGTGCCTCTACCCTGTAAAGGATCTCTGTTGCAGGAACAGAGAACGCTGGTATCCATCCTGACCTGAAGGCCCTACATCTGCACACCTGGCCCCTGAAGACATAGCCATAAGTCCCTTTGGGATATCACAGAAGTTGGCAGATGTTCTTGTGGCTGCTAGAAAACTGTCCACAGACACACCTACTAAATGAAATGGAAATGGTTTGCTTTGTGGGCTGTTCGCATAACCTGGATCTGCTTACCTGCCTGGTCAGTTAGGTTCTGGAATACTTGCTGTCCTTATTGAATTCAGGCCTGCAATATTCCTCAGTCAGAATGCACTTGGCTGCTATATCAGCTTTCCACGTGCCTGTTGGATGGCCATCTGATTGCTCAGTTGGAGGTAGAACATATGTTCTTGAGAGGCATTTTACACATAAAGCCTTCCATTTGAAATCCAGTCCTGGCTTGGGATCCAAATTTTATTTTGGAAAAGCTGACTTTGGCTTCTATTGAGCCAACCTTGAGTTATGGCTTACGCTTTGTTTTTTGGAAAGCGTTATGCACCCTCCTTCACCACAGTCTTCACCTTTACTATGGGTATCACAAGGAACCACAGCTTCATCGTGACCTGTCTACCTGTGGCCACTGGTCCTCCATCCGGCCATGGTTTGTTCCCCCCAACCTGGTGGTAAAGGGGAATATATCCTCCTAATGCACTCTCTCTCGTCAGGCACCAGCTGGTTGAGGAGTGCAGGTCCTGTCCCTCAGATTCACCAGGGGTTGTTGTCTGGTGGATTGTGGAGTATTTCTTTCCTTTGTTTCTTCCTATACCCTGAGGACTTCGGCTTTCTGGGAGATCCAAGAAGTGCCTGCATTGATAGGCGTGCTGGCACTCCAGATCTCAGCTGATGTCCCTCCCTATGGTGCTCCCAATTTCTTTGCCACCTGTGGTCACCCAGGTGACAGTATAGCAGTGGGGACAGTGCCCCTCCACCCGGAGGATGGAGGCGTCTCCTGGGACACTCGAGCCTCCTCCCTTGGCTGCCCTTGTGACCCCTGCTCATTCCTAAACTTGGGTCACTGATGTGAGCAGCAGTAGCGATAATGCTGCACCAACAGAATGTCTCTGGAAAGTGTTATTTTTAGTTGCAGTCACTTCTGCTCAAGGATTTTAGAGCCGCATACTCTAATGTGCGAAGTCTTCTTATTTAATGTTCCACAAAGACAGGGTGCCTTTGCATACTGGTTCTAGGTTTCTATCAAAGGTGGTGTCTTAGTTACTTTTAAATCAAACCATCCAATCCATCTACCAGTGTATTATCCAGATCATGCCAATCCAGGGAAGCATTGCTTCATACCTTTGGCGTGCATAGGATACTCTGGTACTATACACACCATACAAAGGACTGCAGAACATCCTTGCAGATGTTTGTTTCATTCACCCGGAACATAACCTCTCAACCTCTTGCCTCCTGAATCAGGGACAAGACTTAAAAAAAAAATCAGAGACAAAGACCCAAAATCAGGGACACATCTTAAAAATTGGCACCATTCACTCAGAATGCTGATAGAATAAGAGGATTATTGTTAAGATGTATTTTCTGAAGAAGAACAAGTCTGTAACTTTAATGTTCGACATTACTTTGTGATTTTAATCACCACTGTTCTGTCACAAAAACACAAATTTAATGAGGGACAGAGGAAAATTTTGATATAAAATCAGGGACGTCCCTGAAAATCTGGAACAGTTGAGAGGTATGCCTGGGAAAGAAGGTGCCCCAGTTTCTAAACAGTGCTTGTCCAAATGGCTAGGACACTGTATTACATTATGTTACAGGAAGTACGGTAAGGAACTTCCTGGTGTGGTTTGTGGTCATTCCACTAGAGGCATGGCCACTTCAGTAGCTAAGTCTTTGGACTGTTTCCCCACAGAAATCTATGCAGCTGACACATGGAATACTGTCCGCTCCTTCACTAAACATACAATCTGGACATTGTCTCGTAGACAAGCTGTGTTTAGCCTAGCTGTGTTACAAGGCTTATTATGGGCCTATAGGCTCAAGTCCACCAGACTGTTAGCTTTTGGCACTGCTTGGTACTCGTTCCAAGATGTGGCCTGATGAAAGAGATATCCTCTGAGAAGATAGAACAGTTACGTAAGAACTTATGTAACAGTAGATCTTCAAGAGAATCTCTTTCATCAGGGCATCCAATCCCACCTTATTCAGGGTTGTGACAAAGGATCTTTGTATTGCTGTTTCCATTGTTGTCTTTCCCAGCACTCTGTCTCGCCTGGTATGTGGAATGCCAGGGTGTCTCCTGGTTTCCTAGAGGAGGGAGGTCCCTTGAGCATTATGTCCACTGGGAACTGAGGAGAGAAGGGGCCACCCATGTTTATGTAGATGCTGACAGGTGATGTCGTCATGGGTTGCCCCTGGCTTGTGAAGTTTCCATGTGGTCCTAGTGTTGGCATGGGTATAGTTCCAAAGCTGTGGTCTGATAAAAAGAGATGCTCTCAAAGAACTACTGTTAGAGTAAATTCTTATGTAACTGTTCTTTTCAAGAAGTCCAGACTTTGAAAAATAATTTCTTTTACAGACCGATGCATCAGAGGTAGGCCTGGGTGCAGTGCTGAGTCAGAAGATAGATGGAAAAGAATATCCCATTCTGTATTTCAGTAGAAAATTGCATGACAGAGTGAAAAAGTACTCCAGTGTTGAAAAAAGAATACTTTGCTGTGAAAATGGGCAATGGGGTCCCTTAAGTTTTAATTAATAGGAGCTGACTTTGCACGTATAACAGATCACAGTCCTCTCTGTTGAGTTAATCAAATGAAGGATACAAATCCCAGCGTCATAAGATGGTAGCAGTTTAAATTCAAAGTGATGCACAAATAGGGTTGCCACCTTTGAAAGAAGCAAAAACCGGATCCTGAGCTCCACCCTAGCCCCACCCCCCTTTTCATGACTCATCATGCATTGTTTCTCCTAGAAAGCCATTTGTTATATCAATAAAAGAAGAGTCTTAAAGCAGCAGTTCAAAAATAAGATACTGTACTGTACCTGTTCGTTACTTTCCTAGGTTCTTCCTAGTTATTTATTTACTAATGTATTTATTTATCGACATTGGTTTACCAGATAAACATAAAGAGATACAAGAAAACTCATTTACAGATATGATCTGGACGGACACAAGGGAAATGCTGTAAATAGCACACAACAGTATGCATGTTAAATAATAAAGAAATTGTTTCCTATAATGTGTACTTTATATCTTTTTCTGGCTCCTTTTCCTGTCCACAGTACTATTTCAAAGCCAAAGAAGTTACCATACTTTTTTCTTGAGGAAAATTAATTTAAAACATTTAAAAATGCCTAAATTCTGTTAGATGAAAATGTTTACCAGCAAATGAAAGTGGAAGACAACTGGCTCTGGTACTGTTACAAAAGGTGGGGGCAGCTTTGCTGCTATGCCACTTTTAAGATGCAGTGGAAAAGATTAGGTTAAGTAAGTGCCATACTTTACTCCTCCCAGGCTGACTGCTTTCACAAACAAAAGGCTCTATTGACAACAGAACTTGTTTGTAACATGGATATGCAGCTGAAACAATGAATGATACAATAAAATCTTTTTCAAAAATATGTGAGCACTCAAAATGACTCAGAAACCTGACCAGCACAGAGCAAAACCGGATTACCTGATAGGGACCCTGAAAACCTGATCACCAGGTAAAAAACCTGACAGGTGGCAACCCTATGCACAAATTCAGGAAAAGAGAACATCTGTGCTGATTTTCTGTCAAGATATGGTTCTGGAATTGAGAATTCAGAAGGTTAAAAATGTGTGTGCTTAACGAAGTGTTTGCTGCAATAGTTGTCATGGGGATACTGCATGTGCAAAGAACTCTAGAATGGTATAAGGTATTCTTAAAGAAAAATAAAGAGGGGTATGTGATAGAGTTGGGATAAGTCCCTGTCCCATTTATTGTGCAGACAGTTAAAAGCAAGGATTTATTTTGTCCTTTTCTATTCTACCACTTGTCTATCTATTGCCTGTCAGATTGTGCACTCAGATTTTGTTTTGACACCTAGGACTTGGCTGCTCTGATGGTCTAACAATGTTGCCACTGTTATCTCCCTTCACTTGCTGTTTCTTTTCTCCCTTGCTTCTTTATGGTTACAAAATATTTTGAATCTTTGTGAAACTGGGATTCCTTGGTTTTACAAATGTATAAAATTATATTGTTATATCAGTTAGACTGCTACTTAGATTTGTTAGAGAAGTTAAAATGGAACACAATGGATTAACTATGAAAGATATTTTGACCCCCACAAACTTGTTTGAAAAGTTGTCAGCAGGAAGCCAGCCTTGGGACAGAATGTTCTGTTTTGTTGTACCTGCAGGCTGGTCACAGGAAGAAACTGACAAAGCTTTTTTTATTTAATCATACTTTGATTTTTGCACCTCTGCAGTGCCTGGTAGGGGCATCCAGCCGCCAGCTCCCACTGACCTGGAGGACAGCAGGCTCACTCGATCGCGAGGGTCCAAGCGCCGTCCACCAGACCCAGACAGCGATTCCACAACAGGCCTCCAGGTCAGTAGGTGTCGACGCCATCAAGCTGCCAGTCGCGCTGAGCCTTTTCCCCCTTGGTTTTGTCCCGAGCTGGCAGTGCAATGGCGGCTGCGCTGCATAAGCATCTTTCCAAACTCCTCCCCATGCTGGCGCCCGTGCCTTGTGCTTCTCCTGGAGTGCTGCAGGGGCCGCCCAAGCCTGACTGCCAACCAGGCCCCACCCCAGAGGAAGGAGAGCAGTCCTGGAGCGTTCAATCCAACCTCTCCCTGCTAGTCCCCGCGCCCGAGTCCGCTCTCAACCCGGGTCACCGCGCGCAGCGAGGTATGCCCAGCCCTCAGCACCACCGGCCGCTGGAAACTGACAAAGCTGTAATACATTTTGTGAAAAACAGGAGATGTAATTTACAAGAAAAGGATGCAGAATTTAATTGCCAGGAAATATCATCTCGTATAAGGAGAGCAATGTTTTGTTCCAGGGTATAGAGATTGAGATTTAAACAGAAAGAGAGAGAGAGACTCAGATGAAGGACTTTATTTTTTGTTTGTACTGCTTGTATGAAAAGCTATCCTGTATATCTTTATTTTTATTTTATTACAAACATACTAATTTGCTCGCAGAACAAGCCTTATGGTTCATCTAGTCTCGTCGAATGTGCAGCTAGCAACCCTTATACTGCAGCTGACCCTCCCTCTACCCTATCCCATCCCCTTTTGAAGCAGTCCACTGTTTTACAGGATACCACTTGCACAGGCAACACGTTCCACCCAGACACCACTCTCTCCATAAAAAAGTGTCTTCTCATTTCCCTCCTGAACCTCCCCCCCCAATCTGAGATCGTGACCACGAGTGTCCCTACCCCCTTAACTTGAATAGTCCCTCTGTGCCTGTATTGTTTATTCCCTTCATGTACTTGAAGGTTTCAGTCATATCCCATCTCTCCTCTCCTCTCCTCCAGTGAGTAGATGTTCAACTCCCTCAGCCTGCTCACAAAGGATATGTCCCCTAGTCCCTGGATCATCTTTGTTGCCCTGCGCTGCACCCCCTCCAGTAACTTAATGTCCCTCTTCAGGTATGGGTGCCAGTACTGCACACAGTACTCCAGGTGTGGCCTAACCAGTGACCTATCCAAGGGCAGGATCACCTCCCCTCTCCTTGAAGATATATCCCTGGCAATACAACCCAGCATATTGTTGGCCTTTGCAGCTGCCTTCCTGCATTGTGCTGAGTTGTTCATTGAGCCGTTCACCCCAGATCCTTTTCCTCCTCTGTCACAGCTAGCTGAATGGACCCCCCAAGCTGGTAGCTCCTCCTTGGGTTTTGCCCAAGCGTAGCACCTTGCCACTTTTTGGCATTGAACCCAACTGCTATTATTATTATTACTGATAATAATAAAATACTACTGTGACTTTCATAACTTCTCCAGGTCTGCCTATATTTTCTGACCTATGCCTCTATAACATCCTTGAGTAGACTACAGTACACTATGAACAAGACCTTTATTGAATTGCAGCCTTCTGAATGTCTGGCTGTAGTCATGTGACCTGCCGATCCCAACCAGTGGAGTCAGTTTTGGGCACCATTCTCCTGCCTTCTGCCTGTTCTCAAAAGCTTCCTCCTCCCAATTCCCAGTCCACACTGCAAAATTAAAAATCGCCAGCACATCATACAATTGAAATTTTTAAATGGAGTAAAGCACAGTGATTCCCACAGCTGCGAACCCCGCCACTTATGTGATCCTGCAGGTGTCCTGGTGCTCTTTTCTGCATGGCGGCAGCTGAACAAGAGGCCCTGCAATGGACTACAATGCAATATGAACCTCCTGTGTTGAACTGCAGCCTCCCAAGTGACTGTGGTCACATGACCACAGGATACACCATTTCTGGAGCACCAGCTAGTGCTTCACTGGGGGGGTGGGTTGGACGCATGACTTGGGTGCGTCGCAGCATCCGTTTGTCCCGCACCCCACTGGCAATAACAAAAAAAGACAAGTCGTCCAACGCATGAATGATGCCTCCCGCCCATGGGTTCCTGCCGCATCCGTTAGTGGCACCTCCGGAGTTAAAGAGGGCCGTGGCTCCTGGGGCTCCACCCTGGGGGGTAATCCATGGGGCACTGAGGCTGAGGACACCGGGGGGTCTACTCACTGGGGTGTGGAGCCTGAAAGGGGGGGGGGGGACATCGAATGTGTAAAATATACTAAGTTAAAAAAAAATCAACAGCACATCATACAGCTGAGATTTTTTAAATAGAGTTAAGCACAGTGATTCCGCCCAGCAGCAAACTCTGCCATTTAGCTGATGCTCTTCTCCACTTGGCAGCAGCTTCACAAGAGGCCCTGGAACAGACTACAATACCATATGAACCCCCTGTGATCCTCTCCGCTTGGCAGCAGCTTCCCAAGAGGTACAGGAACAGACTATAGTATAATGTGAACCCCCTGTGGTGAACTACAGCTTCCTGAATTGCTGACTGTAGTCATGTGATCTTCCGACCCCCACCCATCGTGCCGTTTTTGGCCGCCGCCCTCTTCTCAACCTCATAAACTTCCTCCCAGCTCCCGATTCCCAGTCTCTCACTGCAGAAATTCAGAAATTGCCAGCATATCAGTACAGTTGAGATTTTTTAAATGGAGTAAAGCGCAGTGATCCCACCGACCAGCAAACCCTGCCACATAGCTGGTGCTGCAGGCATCCTGGCGGTCCTCTCCACTCAGCAGCAGCTTCACAAGAGGCTTCAGTTTAAAAAGGCCAAAACTGTCTTGGGGCATAGGGAAATGATCTGGAACACAGATTTTGGGGCAGGAATGTGAAATATTCAAAGCAGTATAGAGCACTTGGGTGTACATTAATACTGTCGTTGAGAATGGTCTTACACACATTCCTAGGGTATGAGAATGTTGTTCTGATACTCTAAGAATGTGAGACCACTCTTGTTATGAGTGGTCTCCACAACAGTATTACTATATTATTGATCAAGGTCGATCAGTAATATTTAAAAATTAAAAAAACTTCAAAAAATAACTCATCTCCAGGGCATACCTGCATGTGAAACACTACAGAATAAGAGTATCTTAAGCACAGGAAAAGGAGGGCTCCAGTGGTTTGAAATCGCCTTGTATCTATAAGCGTGTCGTGTATTTCACGTACATATAAGTGGCTACTGACATACAACTGCCTTTAATTATCCCTCAGTATGTGGGCAGAATAGAGCTGCATGGAGTACCTAATAAAAGGATAGACTGTTGCATTGTCTGCACTGATTTTCAGTAAGGTTAGTGGCCAATTATTCTGTTTTGTTTCTTTGTGCCAGCTGCAGTCCCAGGCTACCAGCAGTCTTCAGAGCCCCTGTACACCCGAATGCAACAGTTCTACATTCTAGTGATTGACTCAGCAAATAAAGAACATAAACTTGAGGACAAAGGTGAGTGGAGAACCAGGTTATGAGCTCACTTTGTTGCTTGGAAACCAGTGACCCAAACCAGTGCAGTCATGTAACAGCAGGGGCCACACACCCTCCATCATATTGGAGACGTACAAGACTAAGGCCCAACAGCTGCCTCTGCCACCCAGTGTATGACAGTCAGGACTTCAGCCTGGGGCGATCTCATTCATTTTTGAAAATATTTTAATTTTCGTTACCCAAAGTAAAGAAGATATCTTGGTTTGCAGCATTGGAAAGCTGACCACTCGTCTCTCAAACTCACTTGCTTTTTCCAACTCTGTGCAATAGCAGGAATCGTAGACTACACATTTCAAACAATTTTGGGGGGGGGGCTGCATTTGTACTGCACTCTCAACAGCCCTGATTATGCAGCTTAAATTTTCCTGGGTTTTTCAGAAGGCAGCAGTCCATGCATAGTCCCAAGTGCCTGCTACGGCTGTTATCTGGTCTGATGAGTAGTAAGCTGTTTAACATGCCCAGCGGACACTCGGTAACTGCAGTAGCAAAAGGAAAAACTCTCCCTGTCATTTCTGTGCAAGACCCTGCAGTATGAACACAGACATTAAGGGCAAGGCCCAGATATTCAAACTGTGCCAGGCTGTGGCACAAGCTTGGGCGCAGCGCAACTTCGCTGTGCAGGGGTGTGGACTGGGCGATATTCAACGGAGCTGCACCATGGCACAGCATCATTGAATATCGCACCTGGCCACCCGCAGTGTGCATGGCGCAGTGGCACTGCGCCAGCGCAAGTGGCCAGAGTGGAGCATGGGGATGCGCTAGCGCAAGTTCCATTGCGCTATGCACAGCAACCGCAGTATTCAAAACTTGATATGCAAATGGGGCCATAATGTATGCAAAGGCGCAAATGGGGCCATTTGCATCATTATGTTACATTTGCATACCAATCTTCGCCCGATTCCCACCACTTCGCCTGGCGCCCTGCCAGGCAGCAGCCATCTGGGACAGACGCCCCTGCAGCGGCAGTGTGCTCCAGAGCCCGATCGCGGGCTGCAGTAACAAAGGAAAATCACAAATCCCTGGTGGTCCAGTGGACCACTATCTGCCGATCGCGGGCATTTGTAATCATCTGTCCAGTATCCCTGGTGGTCCAGTGGACGCTATCTGCTGTCGCGGGCATTTGTAATAAAATAGATTACTCTGTCCAATATCCCTGGTGGTACAGTGGACCGCTGTCTGCCCGATCGCGGGCATTTGTAATTAAAAAGAAATATGTCCTATATCCCTGGTGGTCTAGCGGTGCCCCTCCCCACCCACCCACTGAGCCCCACCGCCCGCTCCCTCCCAGGCGACTGGCGGCAGCACCCACCCGCCCTGCCGACTGACACCGTCGGTAGGGCTGTGTGCCATTGGTTCACAGCATGAGCTAGTGGGCGTGCAGCCTGTGCCGTACTACACATTCCAGATATGTGAATGTCATTTCACATATCTGGAATGTGTCTGTTGAGCTTATGCCATGGCTATGCTGTGAACCAATGAGCGACAGCTCTACCGATGGTGGTGTCAGGCGGGTGGGGTGATGCCGCCCGACGGCTGACCAGGGGGTACCGCTAGACCACCAGGGATATAGGACATATTTCTTCTTTACTTACAAATGCCCGTGATCGGGCAGACAGTGGTCCACTGGACCACCAGGGATATTGGACGGAATTCTTTTATTTTTACAGATGCCCGTGATCAGGCATGGCGGGGCGCCGCCAGATGCAGCCGGAGCTCAGGTGGCCACCCACAATTGGCAGCCACCATGTTGCGCCCTGCAATGCGGCAGCTCACCTGTGGGTGGCCATCCCTTGTTTCTTTTTTTTTTTTTTTTGATCAACTTTGTGCTGGCGCAGGTAGGGGTTGCGCATGCATGGCTCTGCACATCCCGGGCTGAATATCAGGCTGTGCATGGACACGGCCCCCCCCCACCTGCGCCTGCATACATTACTGATGCGCTCTTGGCGATCGGGATTTGTGCTGCCGCATCTTTCTCCCCTATTGAATATCACGCCACGTCGCCAACCCTTTGAATATCTGGCCATAAATTCTTCAGTAAACGTACAATGCAGATCTTCCAGGAATCAATCTTAACCACTGAGTCACACTAATGGGTCTGAGCGGAGGCACTGTGACCCTGCAGGAGCCAGAAATTTTCAGGAGGGCTGGCGCTGAGGTTGGCTGCTCACACATGTGGCACCATGAGAGTGGCTTGCGCAGCATGGTTTACCTCAGCACGAGCCCACAACCACCTCGGTTCCTTTTTTTACCACCGTTGAGTGCGCATCAGTGATGATGTTGCTCACTTGCCAGGAATCAGAACTTCACATCTATATGACAACAATATTCAGTTCTTCTCAGATTTTAGTATTTAAAGCTACAGTTTATTTTTTATGCCAGTTTAGTGTTATTACAAAAATAATTTTTTCTCAGTTTATCATACCCTATCAAGTCAACGATCGACGGCCATGCATGATGACAGTAGACACCATTCTCAGGCAAGCTGCTCCAGCAGAGGAGCCATGTCCGATCCACTTTCCCCATAAGGGAATGGTTCTGATGATAGACAGTCCTGTGCCTGGGGAGTGATAGTCTTCCCAGAAGCACAGAAAGAAGCAGGCCCGCTCCCGATCCCTGTGGGTTCTTGGCACCACTCAGCCTCAAGTTCTTCCTTATCCCATCATACGGGGGAAGAATCAGTACTGCATGAGGTTGCCCTCTGAGAGTTCTGCTGAAAGATCTTTGGTTTTCTGGAGTTGGAGGCCCTCACAGGGGCCATCTACATTACTGGGAGGCCTCTGGTACTAGGAGATCGTGGTCTCAGGCCCGGAGTCCCTCTCTGGCAATTAGTGGGGACCCCGATGGGCAGTTTTCACAGTTAGGCAGCTCTTGTGGAGCAGTGGATGCAGCATCTAGCTCATTTGTCTCTAACGGAGCCAATCCCTGGTCCCTCAGGACCGGTCAAACTGGAGCCGTGGGCAGGACCCTGAAGCCGGGTAGAGCGTTTGGCTCACTCTGGCAGCAGCCCCTGAGCTCTTGCCAGTGTCCTCGCTGCTGACTCCTGTACCACTAGCTGCATCCCTATTCAGTGTCACCTTGATTAGACTGGCCGCATTACCATTGCAGGTCACTCTGGAGCCAGCTGGGTCATTGTTGACTGGGTCAGCACCGGGTTTAGGCCTTTTGGGGCCTGTCCCAGCACTGGCTCCAACACTGCTGTTGGTGCCGGGGGCTTTTCCCGGTCCTAGATTCTGTTTTAGTTATGGTGCCGACCCCTCGTAAATCAGGGCTGGTGTAACTAGTGTTGCCAAGGCTGCAATCTGGATTGCAGGGTTTACGATCCACCCTCCTCTACGACCCTTCAAGAGGAAGTGGAGAGGTCAAGTCTGACCCCAGCCTCATTATTTCTGAGGGCAGTGATGGAGCCTCTTTCTGTAACCTGGATTCCTTGAACCCAGGCCCTTCTTCTGTTCCACAGGTGGATCTAACTTTCCAGGCATTGCTCAGGAATATACAATCTTACCTGTATCACTCTTCACCATTCATCACTGGTGGGTACTATGCTGGAGGCGCCATGACCCCGCGGGAAGCTTTTTATCTTAAAAAGCTTTTCTCCTAGGGGAAGGGGCAACGTCTGAGATGGCGCCGCCCTCGAGGCCAACGCATAGCATGGTGGACATGTGTTGGCCAGTAACCGCTGTCATCCCTCCACTACCTCAGTTCTGTTTTACCACTGTCGAGGCTGCAGCTCTGACTTCGATGGGACAGCAAAGAAGTCTACGACCTCCTCAATTACCATTTTTTGCTTCGTCCTGACCGAATTCTCGATGCCACTCCTGCTGGCGTGGCGTTTAGCATTGTTTTGTTATTTTCTTATCTACTGTTTTATGGCATAGAGCCTCTTCTTCTTTTCCTCTAAGATAAGGACCTTAGGCCATCCCGGCCTCCTCCCACTGGCTGTATGCACTGGGGAGAGCAGGACTTTGTCGGCTCAGCTCTCGCTGAGCCCCGATGCCTGGTTGAACAGTTGGGGGAATGGATCGGCCTCCTCTGCGGGGCCGGCTGTGGATTGCTCAAGGCCCAGAACCGACCGACCCCGGTGTTGAGGCTTCAGCTACACTTGGGGCCTACACTGTCAGTCCCTTAGAGGGCTTCAGAGGATGCTGCCTCAGCTCCTGACACCAATTCACTGTCGGCGAGCGAGGCCGGCTCTCCGGTGCCACGGAGTCCCCTCCCAACACTGCTCTCAGTGCCGGGAAGGAGTAGAGTGGCCGGGGTTGCCTTTCTCAGGATCGCCATGCTCTCCTACTCCGATTCGGAGGATGATCAGGCTGATCTGGATTGGCAGCCGAGCTCTCTGGAGCAGCAGTCGCTCTCCAGGGTCTGCTTGAGTTCGTCTGTGAGTTACGATCTTAGGACTGACACCGCTCTCACAGTGCCACCCTTTCCTCTGTGCTCAGTGCCATGGGGGACTCCGGTGCCAGCACCGCAGTCGGTGCCACATTTGGTGATTGTGCCGCAGTTACGCCGTGCTTGCTGTCGGCGCTATGGACGGTGCCGTTTCAAGGGTCTGTGTCATGGTCAGTGCCATCACTGAGGTTGGTGCCATCCCTGATTTGGCATCGAGGCAGTGCCATTTCTGGGGATATCTTTATCAATGCCGCGATCAGTGCCGCTTTGGTGACAGTGCCACCTAGGGTGCCATTTCTGTGGAGGAGGCCAATTTCGGTGCCGGGTCGTTCTTTGGTGCTAGCACAGAGTTGGAGGTGAGTCAGAGGCTGAACCTGGTGCCGGCTTTTCTCTTCCCCCTCCTTTAAGGATGGTTGCTATAGTAGGACCTTGCCCAGCGCCAACCCCTTCAGGAGCAATTAACCAGACATCAGACCAGCCATTAGGCTTGAAGATCCCCTTGGCGGAAGAAGGAGCACTCTATCTTACTCCGAGAAACAGCTCTTGCAGCAGGTTACACCATTAGGACTGAAGCCGGCAGGTGCCAGGACCCGACGGAAACTTTCTAGCTAGCAGTATTCAGCAGGGACCGCCTTCGACGTCGGTCCGGCCCCTGATGTCAGGCATAGTACATAAGGAGGCGGTCCCCCCAAACCCCCAGTTCTTTTCCCGCCGTCGACTCGCCAGCATCAGCCTCTCGGTCTCTACCTAGTGCACGACGACTTAGAACTTCGAGTTTCTGCAAAACTAATGTCCTCTCCAACTCCTTCATCTGAGGAACACCTTTCAAAGTGTGCCTGTGGAAAACAGATCCATTTCAAGGATCCTCATTCTTCCTACGTGCGGTGCTTAGGCCCGGACCACAACACCAAGGCCTGCACCTTTTGCCAAGGGTTCAATAGCTGCACCAGGATCTGCCATCAGAAGGCACTTCAGGCATACTTGTTAGAAGAGAAACTTAGCAGGATGGACAAAGAACCTGTCTCCAGGGGTGATTCTTCTTCCAAGGCCCATCAACACTGGGACAAACACCGGGAGAAAGCAAGGTCCTGATCCCCAAACTGGGCCTCGGACTCGCATAGCTCAGGCTCCCCCAGATCTGACCGTTCTCCCTCCAGGGCACATTCTCAGCCCCCTCTGGTCAAAGTCCAGGCTTCTGGCGGTTCTTCAACTCTCCAGCCCATCAAGACTTCTAGGACCTCAGCTTCCTCTACTCCCTCTCAGACCTCTTCCAAGTCTTCCGAGCATACAAGTCTTCCTCATCGACCCGGCGTTGGGACCCGACTCCAGATCGGTCTCCCAGAGGTCCGGATCCACCACCCAGGAAGACGAAAGACCTGACATCCCTAAAGCGGATGACGGACCTGACGGCCAAGCACCCGAAGTTGGCCAGGCGTTCGCCGGAGCCGAGGACATCGGCCAAGCACCAGACGCTGACCGGGCGTTCGCTGGACCCAAAGTCGTTGCCCAAGCGACCGACGTCGGCTTCACTGGAGCTGAAGACCGCCCCCCAGTCACCGGTGGATACCGGTCACTGGGATTCCACGGAGGAGGACACCACATTGCCTGAAGACCAGGCGGGCGACACAGAGGATGCCGGGCTTCCGAGGGAACCTTCGCCCACCCGGGAGACACCCACGGACCCGATGCCCGACCCCGGCGACAGACCACCGGCGCCAGGCCTGTCGTCGGGCACGAATATACAAGAGGTAAAGGATCTCTTTACTTTCTGGTGGGACACCATCCATAAAGACGTGGTCCCAGTAAAACCTCCTCCTACTCCTTCACCTCCTACTCCTCTCCTCCACCACAGGGGCCAGCAGGACAACCACCAGCCCATAAGGAGCAGACTCACCTCCCAGGGGTAGATCCAAGGATCAGAAGGCCTCCCTCAGATCTCCATCAGGGTCTCAGCCCAAGCACAGCGCGAGCGTCGCCGGTATACACCATCAGGAGGACTCCAGATCGGATACCTCAGATTTCTGCAGATCTCCTTCTCCGCTCAGCATTCATCACCCCAGCCCACGCGGCCTGCCAGGTCTTCTCTGGATAGATCCTCTCCTCTGAGATCATGGGCACATCAGGACAACATGGGATGGGATGCTGAGACCTCGATCGAAGATAGCGCCTTGCCCGTTATCTTGGCAGAAAGATCAAAGCCTGCGGTGGTGCCACCCGTGGTGGACACCTTCAGTGGGCGTCACCAAGGCTGCTGGAAGCATCGCACTCCACTCCGGCTGTGCGAGAAAAGCTGACCGCCTGTACAAGGCCGAAGAGGACCAGTACTTGGCTCAGCAACTCTGGCTGACTCCGTGGTCATTACGGCCTCGACTGGTCCCAAGGCTGCAGCTCATGAGCACACAGCCTACCAGACAGGGAATCCAAACAGCTGGATACCTGAGGACGCATGTGTGCGGCTGCTACATGCTCCATCAGGTCCCTGAACTACCTATCTCACATGGTACAGTTTCAGAATGCCCTGTAGGAACAGGGCCAGGACCTGGTCGATTAAATTACGGATGGCGATCAGAGCTGCCCTAAACCTCTTCCCTTTTGGGGTCTGATGTGGGTACCCAAGTGCTATGAGCTGCATATGAGTCTGCGGACTCATCTGCCAGAGCTGCAGCTTCAGGCATCTGTCTCCGGAGACACTCTTGGCTCCGTGTCTCCGGGTTTACCCCGGACGTACAGAAGAACATTCTTGACGTCCCTTACAATGGCGAAGTACTTTTTGGTGAACACTCGGAGAAGGTTATAACCAAACTCCAGGATGCTGGGAAGGCAGTCAGGTCTGTACAAGCCATGTATAGATCAAGACCTGGTTCCTTTTGTAGGAACCAGAGCCGTTTTCGCAGCCGGCAACAACGGCAGCAGCCACGTTCCGGCCAGCAACAAAGGGGCACTTTTCAATGTAAAGCCCAGGCTAAGTCGTCCCCAGGCAGAGGCCAGCGTTACACCAAACCGGCCCAGCCTGCAGGGACCAGTGCTGCCACAGCATGACTCCATCCTGGCCCCGGCCCCTCCTCTGGATCAACGGCACAAAGGTCGAGAATTCGCATCGCTCGCCACTTTTTAGGGTAACAGTCGATTACCACCGACCAGTGGGTTCTCCAGTTGGTCAAGAAAGGCTACTTCATCGAATTTCTCAATCACCCACCGTCAAGACCTCCCCCTCCTTTCCCGTTGCTCAGGTCAGCATGCCCTGCTCATACAGCAGGAGGTGCTCGTGCTTTTGGAAAGAATCTATAGAGCACGCAACACAGAACCAGAGAGGTGCAGGTTATTATTCTCACTTCTTCCTGGTTCCCAAGAAAACGGGGACCTCTGTCCAATACTGGACCTCAGCGACCTCAACGCAGCGGTCCTGTACAAACGCTTCCGCATGGTGACCCTCCCAGGTCTGATTCCCATGCTCAAGCAGGGCACTTATCTAGTGTCCTTGGACATGCAGGATGCTTATCTGCATATACCCATAGTTCAAGCACACAGGAAGTTTTTGCGCCTCGAGTTTCAGGGTCACCATTATCAGTTCCGAGCCCTTCCCTTCAGACTGTCACCGGCACCTCAGGAATTCACAGTGAATGTTAGTAATGAGCAGCGAGACTGAGGAGACAAAGGCCACTACGTGTTCCCTACCTGGAAGACTGTCTTCTCATGGCACCCTCTCGGGAAGCTCTGATGTCCGCCATTCATTGTATTCAGTCTCTGTAGGAGCGTTGGGCATCATTATCAATCAAGAGAAGTCACGCCTGGTTCCGTCTCAGATTCTACAGTTCATAGGCGCAGTTCTGGACACCATCCAGGGAAAGCTTTTCTACCCCAGGACCGAGTGGAACACATCAGATCCTCATCAGGGACATCTTGGCAAAGAAGACCGTCCCAGCTGACGGTCCTTTGCCTGCGCGGACACATGGCTGCGGCCATTGCGGCGGTCCCGCTAGCCCATCTCTACATGCGGTGACCCAGTGGATGTTATGGGTCCAATGGGATCAAAAAGCAAGACCATCTGCAGCTCTGAATTCAGATCACAAAGGCCGTAATCGGGGATTGGCAATGATGGCTAGATTGGAAGAACCTCTCAGTGGGGTCTCCTTCACTGCGCCATCTCCAGTTGTGACATTGTCCACAGACACCTCAGGGCTCGGATAGGAGCACACCTAGACAGTGTCGGTCTCAGGGCCTGTGGACAGCCAAGAGACTCATCTCCATAAATATCCACCAAATGAGAGCAGTTCTTTTACACCCTGCAGGCTTTCCAGTCGGAGATTCCACTGGGTACTCATCTGTTATAAACGAGACAATTCTGCGGTGATGTATTATCTCAACAAACAAGGAGGCACCCATTCCTACCCACTTTGCAGGAGGCCATGAGGGTGTGGGATTGGGTTTTACAACCATGGCGCCAAACCTCATTGCTGTTCATGTACTAGGGTGGCCAGTGTCATACATGAGGCCGCCTGAGTCACTCTCAGGCCAGAGTCCATGGGAACTACTCCAGAAAGTAGTAGGGATCTGTTTCGCAGATGGGGTACACTAGAGTTAGACTTTTTCGCGTCCCTGTCCAGCATAAAACTGCACAATTATTCGGCGCTAGATCCAAGGCTCTGGTGTTTTCTGGCGAGACATGTTGTCCCTCTCCTGGGCAGGTAGATTTCTCTATGCCTTTCCCCTCTTTCCGTTGATCCAGAGAGGTGAGTGATGCTAATACTTATCGCTCGTTCCTGGCCCAGGCAGATCTGGTTCCCTGTACTATATCAGCTGTCCCGAGAACCTCCAGTGCCTCTGCCAATTAGCTCTCACTTGCTGTCTCAGGAGGTGGGCTCCTTGGTCCATTTGGACCTTCGTTCGCTGAACCTGCACGCTTGACTCCTAGAGACATAGCCATTATGTGATACGGGGTCTCGCAAGAAGTAGCTGACGTTCTAGCGGCCGCTAGAAAACTGGCCACTCATGCTACTTACACCATGAAATGGTGCGGATTTTTACCTATGGGCTCAAGCGCGAGGTTTTAGCCACTGGATTGTCAGGAAGGTCGGTCTTGGACTACCTCCTTCTCTTTTCCAGACAAGTTTCTCCCACTCACCCGATAAAAGTACACCTTTGTGCCATCTCAGCCTATCACCTCCTATAGGCCAACATCCTATCTCTCAGTTGGACACAGCATGGGCCTTCCTGAGAGGTGTTCTCCACCTTAGACCTCCGATTAAGGATCCTATTCCGCCTTGGGATTTACCCTTTCTCCTGGAGCAGCTTATGCTGCCACCTTTTGAACCAGCTGCGGATTGCGAGCTACATCTCCTTACATGGAAGACGTTTTTAGTTGCCTTTACTTCGGCCAGAAGAATTTCAGAACTTCATGCACTGATGTGCAAAGAACCTTATTTGGTTTTCCATCAGGACAGGGTATTCTTACGGACCAATCCGAAGTTTCTGCCTAAGGCTGTCTCAGCTCTCACCCTTAATCAGTATATCGATCTACCAGTGTACTTCCCTAAATATTCGAATCGAGGAGAGGCCCTGTTGCACACTTTAGATGTGACAGGTGTCTTCGATGCTACCTGAACAGGACCAAACACCACTGAAAATGGATCAGCTTTTGTTTCCTTAGCCCACAGGATGCCGGGAGCTGCCATTTCCCAACAGTAAGCTGTCAGGTGGCACACATTGTATCACGTTCTGTTACAGAAGCATGACAAACCCTTACCGGGCGCGTTAGGGTCATTCCACAAGGTGGGTGGCTACCTCCTTTACGGCCTTAAAGAAGGTGTCCACCTCAACTATCTGTGCAGCAGCGACTTGGAGCACTGTGCACACCTTTATCAGGCATTATAGCCTGGATGTAGCATCGAGACGAAGAGCAGGTTTGGTCTAGCAGTCCTTCAAGGACTTCTGTCCTAGGCTTTGGTTTTACTAAGGATTTCTACCTTCCCTCCTCCCAATGGTGTGGGATTTCCACTATTGCTTGGGAATCCGTCCTAATGGTGTAACCTGCTGCAAGAGCTGTTTCTTGAAGTAAGATAGTATAGTTACGTAAGAACTTACCATAACAGTAGATCTTCGAGAACAGCTCTTGCAACAGGTAGTCTCCCTCCCACCATCCCCGCTGGAGGTAGATTTTGTTGTTCAGAAATCCTTCTCCTAGGATCAGGTGTTCTCTACACTATTCTGATTGCCATTTGATGGCAGATCCTCAGTCTCCTCTTCTGATGTCATCCAGTGGCGGGAGTCTCTGGTGGGAGAACTGGGGATTCTGGGGACCACCCTCCTTGCATGTACTGTGCCTGTCACGTCTGGGACGGACCAACGTCGGAGGTGGTCCCCGCTGAATACTGGCAGCTAGAATGTTTCCGTGGGGTCCTGGCACCTGCCGGCTTCAGTCCTAGTGGTGTAACCTGCTGCAAGAGCTGCTCTCGAAGATCTACTGTTACGGTAAGTTCTTACGTGACTGTACTTTTCCAGTTGGTGAAACACCATCAAAGTTGACCTGCTACCCAAACCTGACGGCAGCCGTTCCACAGCCAACACCTCCATGCAGGACTCCGTTGCCACCCCTGATGCCAGACCGCCTGACTCCAGGTGGCTCGGATGGGTGCTCTGACTGACTTCGGAGACTTAGACATCACCCATCCTAAAGGTCTTCCTCCTGCTGGAGGAGCAGGTCTAGTGACTGCGCTCGATGTGGAGTTGGTCCACGACCATCACTTTGAGCCGTTGGGTGACTACAGCTGTTCCTCCTCACCTTATGACTCTTTTGAGGATGACCTCCCCTCTGCCTTCACCAGATCCTAGGAAAGATTCACTCAGGTCTCCACCTGATGATCCCACCTTCCTTAAGGTTATGAGGCATATCCAATTCCTCAACCAGTGGGAAATGGAGGAACTGGACCTGGAAAGGAGACGCTTGGCTAAAGTTTTGGGAGCTACTGACCCAAAACCACTAATTATTCCGCCGTTGGTGGAGCCATTCGAGGATGTGACAAAGTTGGCATGGAAGCATCCTTCAGCTACTTCTGCAGTGCCCCAAAAGGTGGCTCGCCTATACAGGACCCCCAGAAATGAGCCCCTCCTCGGTGAACAGCCCAAGGCGTACTCCACAGTACTTACAGCGGGTCACAGCAGCCTAAGCATACCAGCTCCCAGCCACCAGATAAGGAATCAAAAAGATTGACCAGTTTGGGAGGAAGGTGTACATCTCTTCCACCTGTACTATCAGGGTCTCTATCTTAGCACATATGGTCATGTACCAGAATTGCCTGTGGCAGAAATCTATGGACCTCCGTAAGACACTGCCAAATTCTGACAATAAGTCAGAGCTTCTGGCAGTCCTGCAATCCAGGGCAGATGTGGGCAAGCATGTTCTCAGATGCTGTGTAATGACACAGCAGATATAGCAGCCAGAGCTGCAGCCTCAGATGACACTTGTGGTTTTGGTGTTACTAGGGTTCGACAGGACCTGCAGGGCACGCTATCTTGGACCTGCCATTCCAAGGCCCTGTGCTCTTTGGCCAAGAGTCTGAGAAGATCATCACTGGCCTACAGGACTTGGGGAAGGCTGTCTCCGAAGCACACAAGATGTACAAGTCAGAACTGTCCCCTAGGTGCCGCCCTTTTGGAGGCACTAAGGACAGCAAGCAAAGAGACAGTAACAGTGAGGAGGATTCCAGAAAAGCACCCCTCAAGCACCAACAGCTCAGGAACCACGAGACAGCTAAGTAGTCCAGAGCTCCCCACCCCGTCAGCCTCCGCCTGACTTCTTGTCGCCCCACCCCCCACCCCCAGAAGAGTCGATGTTTGTACAGGGTCAAGTGGTCCAGGTCCAGACGGACAGCACCATGACCATGTACTACCTGAACCGACAGGCGGGACCTCTCCTTGCCCCTGTGCAAGGAGGCTCTTCGCACTTGGTCTCTCGTGATCAGCCTGGAGGCGGATCTCCTAGTCATCCATGAGGCAGGAGCCTCCAACAGTCTGGCTGATGCCTTCAGACGGAAAGGCGGTACATCTCACGAGTGGTCTCTCTTGCCGGAGGTAGCACTAGATCTGTACTCCCATTGGGGCACCCCTCAGGTGGACCTGTTTGCCTCCAGGGAGAATGCGAAGCTGAGGCTGTTTCATGCCCACCTCCCCTCAGCAGGGCTCGCTGCGGGGGGATGCCTTCTCGAGGCCGTGGACTCCGGGCCTTTCTATGCCTTCCTCCATTTCCTTGATCCACAAGGTGCTTCTCAAGCGACGAGGACAAGGCGCAGGTGATTCTGGTAGCCCCAGACTGGCCCTGCTCATGGTACCCAGATCTCCTCAGCCTCAGGCTCCCGAGGCAGCTTCCAGCCCCGCCCGGACCTGCTGTCAGTCGACAAGGGAAGGTTCTCCACCTGGACCTTCAATCCCTGCATCTGACGGCCTGGTTCCTGAGCGGTTAGCGTTCCAGGCCTTTTGTCTTTCCGACGAGGTCCTCAATGTCGTTGAGGCGTCCCGTAAGGAGTCGACCAGAAAATGCTGTGCCTTCAAATGGAAAAGATTCTCCATTTGGTGTCAGGACAAGGAGTTGGACCCTTCCTCCTGTTCTTTGGCTAGCATTCTGGACTACCTGTGGTCCCTTTCTTAGCTAGGGCTTCGGTCGACGACCCTTAAGGTGCACCTACAGCCATCTCTGCTTGCAGGGGCGGGCCAGAAAGCAGTCGGTGGCACAGGAGAAGGTGGTTGGGTGCTTTTCAAAGGCCTTGATCACATATCCCTCGGTCTGAACCTCCACCTCCATGGGATCTACTGCTGGTATTGGCTAAGCTCATGGGCAAGCCATTCGAACCGGTGTACAGGTGTGACATTTCTCACCTGTTGTGGAAGACAGCCTTCTTGGTGGCTATTACATCAGCCAGAAGGATGGGAGAGCTCCAGGTGCTTTCCATAGAGTCTCCTTATCTGGTCTTCCATAGGGACAAGGTTGTCTTGTGCCCCCAACCGAAATTCCTTCTGAAGGTGGTGTCGGAGTTTCACCTTAACCAGGTGTTGACTCGGCCAATGTTCTACCCCAGTCACACCTCGGAGGCCGAATATAGGCTCCATACTTTGGACCCTAGAAGAGCGCTCTCTTATAAGGAGCGGATGGCTGAAGTTCAGGGAGAGGTTCGCCAGCTGTTTTTCACCTATGCTGAAGCCGCACCTGGCAGACCTGCAGCCAAGTGGACGATAGGCAGGTGGATCACCTCCTGCATAGATCTCTGCTATAGGTTGGTGGGCATGAAGCCTCCTAAAGGGATAAGAGCTCATTCTACCCACCATACCGCTGCTTCAGTGGCTGCTTCTAGGAACGTCCCTATCCAGGAAATCTGCAGGCTGCTACCTGGAAGTCAGCACACACCTTCATTTCCCATTGCCACATTGACCTTGAGTCACGCCGGGATGCTGGTTTTGGGACCTCTGTTCTGCAGTCCTTATTCCCTAAGTAGGGGGTGTGTGCCTTGCCTCCCTCCACCCGGAGAACTGCTAGGAGTCTGCCAATAAGTGTGGATTGAACAACATATCCACGTCCCTAGAAATACAGGTTACTTACCTGTAACAGGAGTTCTAGGAGTGGTATATGTTGTTCATCCAAACAACCCATCCGACCTCTCCGGCTTCGACGTGCAGCCTGGCTTCCAGCGGGCTAGATCTGGCATCATGGGGTGGAGCCGAGGGTTTTACCACCCGGGTGGGTGGGAGGAGCCAGCTTGAAGACCTTCCGGCAACATTTAAAGCGCAAGGAACCTGCCAATAAGTGTGGATGAACAACATATACCACTCCTAGAACTCCTGTTACAGGTGAGTAACCTGTATTTCTGCAAGGTCTCCTTTCTTGAGACCCTACAGCGGAGGATCTGTTGATGGGTAGTTCTCTCCTTCCGTGTGCCTCTCCTTGTTTCAAACTGCTTGGGACTGGGTCCTGTTTGTAATTACTTCTGAAGCCCTCTCGAGTAAGATAGTACAGTTACGTAAGAACTTACGTGAAAGTAGATCTTGAAGAGAGCTCTTACAATGGAAATACCTTCCCTTCCCTCATCCCCTTAGCTTTTTCAGCTCCTTTTCCATGGGGAATGATCCGCTCCTTCTTGCCTTTTTTGTCCTTTGGCTGGAAAACTGGAAGGGCGTGGGGGGACCACCCTTATACCGATGTAGTCTGATGCCGGTCACCTGACGTGGGGCAGTCCCCTGCCAGAGACTGCTAGCTAGAAATGTTTATGTGGGATCCTGCCAGCTTCAGTCCTATATGTAATTACCTACTGCAAGAGCCTCTCTCGAAGATCTACTGTTACGGTAAATTATTACGTAACTGTACTTTTCCCCCGCAAGGTGGTTTCTGACTTCCTTTTGAACCAGTCTATAACATTGCCAGTTTTCTTTACTGAACACTGTAGCTCAGGTGAGCGTAGATTGCACAGCTTGGATGTAAAAAGAGCGCTGAGTTATTACATGACTTGTACCAAAGATCATAGGCAGACAGACAACTACTTCCTCACCTGTGGGAAGTAGGTAAAAATACTCCTGCTTCAAAGAGGACTGTCTCTCAATGGATAGTCCAGTGTATTCAGTTTTGCTATGCAAAGGCAGGCAAAGTTTCTCCCTCTGGTCTTAGGGCCCACTCTACATGGGGCACAGCTGCCACTGTTACATCTGTCCAAGAGGTGCCTCTAATGGAAATACGTAAACCAGCTACCTGGAGGTCAGTCCACACCTTCACTAAGCATTATAGCCTGGACACCCAGTCCAGGAGTGATGCCAGATTTGGCACAGCAGTCTTGCAGTCTTTTTCCTAAATAGATTCTGGCCCACCTCCTTGAGGTACTGCTGCATATTGTGCAAGAGTAATATTAGTGGATTCCTGGAGCTTAGAAGAAAAAATACTCACCTGTAGTAATCTTGTTTCTTCCAAAGGGATCCTCTAATATGGTTACTCCCTGCCCTTGCCTCCCTTTAGAATCAATAACAAGGAAAATCTCTCCACAGCTGATAAGAGATATAGTTGAGTGGTATGCCACCTGCTGGCACCTTCTAGTAACATCTTAACTTGTAGGTTCTTTTCTATAGGCATATCTGACTTCAGAAGAAAGGGACATTTCTTTATACTAGACCTTTGGTTAAAGTTGTTATTGGCATTATTTTTCTATAATTATTTAAATAGTGATTCACATGTTGTTATGGCCTCTTTGCTGGCTTCTAAGAAATCTGAGGTAGAATGTAAGCAGTTGACACTGGGCAGTTTGAAAATAGATGTGCAAGCTAAACATTCCATGATTAGCATAGCATTCTGTTCTCTCTGGGGCAGTGCTAATTTAAAGGAGCACTGCGAGAGTAATAATATTAGTGGATCCCTTTGGAAGAAACAAGATTACTACAGGTGAGTAATTTTTCCTTTCTTCATGACAACTGGGACAGGGTCCTATTCTACCCTGTCACATTTGCTTCTGAGATTCAAGGCCTTCTGAACAACAGAGCAGTAGAAGTAGTTCCGCAGGATCAACAGAACACAGGTTTCTACTCCCAATTTTTTCCTAGTTCCAAAGAAAACAGGTGGCACGCGCCCTATTCGCGATCTAAGGAAGTTGAACAAATTCATTTACAAGGAAAAATTCAAGATGATATCACTCAGTACACTTTTACCTCCGATTCATGAAAATGATTGGCTAGCCTCCCTGGACATGGAGGACGCCTACCAGCATGTTCCCATACACCCAAACCACCACAAGTATCTTCAATCTGTGGCGTTGGGTCAGCACTATCAATTCAGAGTACTGCCCTTTGGGCTATCCTCGATGCCTTGAGTCTTTACAAAGTGCTTTGCAGATATTATGTGTGTCAGTCTTCACCATTCATCACCTTTGGGTACTTGGCTGGAGGTCATGACCCTGCGGGAGCTTTTTTTTTTTTTGGATGGGCGGAGTCGACGCACCATCTGCGCCACCCTCGAGGCCGGCACTCGCGTGCTTTTCATGGGTTAACCGTTAGATGTTGTCGATTCGCATCTCACCACAGTGCCTGGCCTCCCGCCAGCGAGGTCACCTCATGGGACGCTTGCAGCGAACAGTTTGTGGCCTACCTTGTGCGCAGTTGAATTCTCTACTCCCGTGTCAACTAATTATCGACTCTGTGCCGCAGTCTGTTGGCTCCCTGTCTCCTGCTGGTTCTGTTCACCTACTCGACATTGCCCGGTAAGATTGTTCCATTATTTTATTTTGATTTTGCGACATAGAGTCTAGTTTGGTGTTTCTTTTTCATAGGTTGTGTCTAGGTCGGAGGGCAAGAAGACTTCCAAGATGGGACGGCCCCCCCCCCCCATGCGATGGTGCCCTTGTGGCCGTAAGTACTCCGTCACTGACCAGCACGACCGTTGCCTCGTGTGTCTTGGCCTGCTTCACGACATGGATTCGTGAGCGCCTGTTTCTCCATGGTTCGCTGGGTCATCCAGCAGCAGCAGCGTGGAAAGTGAGGCGAGCTCCGCCAACTTTCGGGGTCGGGCGGCACTCGTCCGGGCCATGCCAGTCTCGGCCTTTCCTCCGGGTCCCCTCGGTTCTGTATTGAACGAGGAGGAGGGGGCTTCTGCCTCTTCTAGCCTAGCCATGGCAGAGGCCCGTCCGCAGTGCAGGAGGCCTGGTCTGTTCCCCCTGGGGGACAGACGGGAGGAACCACTTTGGAAATCGCCCCTTCAGGGGCGAAGGCTCCCCCAGTGTCGCACCCGCGGCTTGGAAGGCCTGAGTCGGCACTGTCCTCGATGCCATCTGTCGGTGCCATCTTGAGCCTTGGTGCCGTGCGCCCTGATGGTGGCGGCGCCATTGCTGTTGTCGGTGCCATTCGCTGATGGTGGTTGAGCATGGTGCCGTGTCCAGTTCTGGAGCCATACGAGGCTCCGAACATGGACACGGTGCCGTGGGGGTCTCCGGCATTGGTGCCATTCACGTTGGAGCCATCGGCGCCGTTGCTGGTCTTGATGGCACTTGTGGTGCCATGGGTCGAGACGGTGCAGTGACAGGCTCCAGCACCAAGGCTGCCGCCCTTGTTGGGGCTGTGTCTCTTCTGGCACCATTCGCGGGGTGCGGAGGGGGCACTGGTGTCGACTCTGGTACAGTCTCTGGTCCTGGTGCCCTGTTCAGTAGGGATGGCAGTGGGCGTCCACTCACTGTTTGGCACAGGACTTCGATCTCTACCTCTTCGGAGGAGGAGGAGGAGGATTCTTGAGTCAGACTGGCAGTCTGGCTCTCTGGAGTTGGCTGCTGGCATGGACACCCTGGTAGTGTCCTCGACAGGCCGGAGTCAATCCCCCTCTGAGGAGCGAACAGTGACTGCCAGGGCCAGTGTCGGGGGTTCTGACCAGCAGGCAGTGTTGCAGGCCACCATTGCCCTGCAGCCTGCCCTCTGAGGGTTCTCTGACCCCTCAGCAGTAGTACCCCCTCATGTGGTGTGCCTAGCTCGCCCAACCTTGGGGCAGATCAGAGCACCCACGGGAGGGGAAGGTGCTGCTCCCTGGATAGCCCCTTTGGGGCCGACCAGAGACTGTCAGCTGCCTGAGGCTGGCTCTCTCGAGGAGAGGCACTCTCGATTCGGGTCGAGGGGCATGGGGTCTGTGTGGGGGCCTTTTCTGGAACCCACCCGGCTCTGGGAGAAGCCATAATGCAGATCTCCGCTCTTCCCCCTCGGTTTCCTTGAGAGGGCACCTCTTTGGAGTAGGGGACCATCCTTCTGGATCTACACAGCCCGGTCACCTCACAGGGGATTCTTCAGGGCGCAGCCTAGGCAATACCAGTTTGGTTGTTCAGCTGTCGGTCACGGAGTCTTCGGGCGCTTCTTCCCTAGGGCTCCCGGTGAACACCCTGCGCCCAGGCGGAGGTCAATCGATCCCGTTGTCGGTTCTGCCCTGTTTCTCTGCCACATTCTCCTGCGCCCCCAGGCATTCGTGGTTCTAGCAGGCCTCTCTCATGGGAGCAGTTCAGAGCTCAGGCTGCTCAGTTTCCCTCTTACATTAGGGCGATGGACAGACAGGTTTTTCAACCTCCCCCCAGAGCAGACAGCTTCTGAACCTTCGAGGTCCTCTGACTCTTCATCCCCCTCTTCTGGGGGAGAGGAGCCATCTGTCCACATCTCTCCAGCTGCTGATCTCGCTGAGTATCAGCGATTCCTCGTGAGGTTGTTAGAGGACCTGCACATTACACCTCCCACTCAACACAATCCAGAGCACTTGGTGCATGCCTTTCTAGGCAATTTCAGTGAGGACACCCTTGTGGTCCCCCCCCCGGCCTGCTCCCTTTCGGGAGGCACCGTTGTATTCCTGGCAGAGACCCTTTTCTGGAGTTCCTGCCCTTAGGAATCTCTGCCAGCGATATTGTGCACCCCCGGAGTCTCCAGGTTCCATGCCTCATCCTCAGTCAGGATTGATGCCACTGGACACTCCTGATGGGCTTTGCGCCCTTCACCGTGACCGGCCCCCAGATCAAGTTTCCTCAGATATTGACTTCTGGGGGAGGAGGACCTTCTACTCTGCACAGTTGCTGCTGTCTGTTGCAGCACATCAGGCCCACTATGCAACCTATAACAGGTTCTTGTGGTCCAAGCTGGGTCAGCTCCTAGCATCCATGCCTGACATGGAGCAAACCAGACAAGCCTTTGCACTCTCTGCACGTGGCCTGGAGCTAGCAAGGCACCAAGCAAGGGCATCGTATGACGCCAATGAGGTAGCTACCAGGGTCGTAGGGACAGCGATCTGCACTAGGCGGACGGCATGGCTGCGTCTTTCCCATTTGTCACCCTTGACCCGGCGTAGGGTGATTAACTCCGCCCACCAGAGAACCTATCTCTTCTCCCATAGAGTGAGGCGGAGTCTGTTGGGTCAACTTCCTACCCCCTCCGTGGGGGCCCCGTCTCACTCTCCCCACACTCTGGCCTCTCCAGGCCCTGAAGGTTCTCCCTCTTAGTGTGTCACCCACTGAGAGCTAAGGGACTCAGTCCCTTAGGGTTTAAAACCCCCTTCGGGGGGCTTGGCACTCACCCAAAGGTGATGAATGGTGAACTGACACAGATAAGATATGGAAGTGCATTACCTACGTAATTCTGATCTTTCTGTGTATCATCACAATCCCACCCTCCATCCCCCTGGGGCCTCAGTCTCTGGTTCCCTCCTCTCTGTGCCCTCTCTTGCCCCCTCCTTTCTGTGAGTCAGCGGGGTAAACTGGGGCACATAGGGGATAGTTTTTCTTTAGGGTAGAGTGGTCCGGGAGTGGGGGGCACTCTCCTTCAGTGCTTGGCTCCCACCCCTGTGGGGTGTGGGGTGGGGTTAGCAGTTGCCCCTTTTCTTTCCTTTCCTTTCCTTCTCCCCATCAATCCTTGATTTTTCTGATTTCCTTGTCCTGTGGACATAACCTCATTAATTTAAGAAACTAGGTTTCTTGCACCAAACCTCCTTTGGGGAGGGAGGAGAGATATCCCTGTTTTCCTGTCTTTTCTTCCAGAATAGCCAGTTCTGCTTTTAGGAGTTTTGCCAGTAATTCTGTGTCTGCAATTCTGGCAGTTAGCCTCTTAGCTACTCCTTCACAGTTCCTATATTTCACTGGAGACAGGTCAAGGTTACAGGGTATGTTTCTCCTGTCTCTCCCCCCAAATGTTTCCTTACTTCAAAACCTTAACCCTCCTCCTTCCATCTCTTTTCTACTTCCAGAGATTGGGGCCCCTACCCAATCCCTCTCAGCCTTGAACTTCTTCTGTCCTCTGTCATTGTTTCTCTTTTTTAGTTTTATATCTTTTCTTTTGTCTGTACCTTGGACTTCCTTGTCCCACCCTCCCAACCCTTTCTAACCTCTATGGCGACTCAGAACTGGTGGGAGGGTCGGACAACACCTAAAGGCCAGCCCGTGGCGCCACGCAGTGCTCAGCCTCGGCGGGCGCCTGATAAGCGCGTCGACTCCTCTCATCCCAAAAAAAAAAAAAGCTCCCGGTCATGACCCCAGCCTTGTACCCAAAGGTGATGAATGGGTGAAGATACACAGAAAGATCAGAATTACGGTAGGTACTGCATTTCCTTTTCTTGCAGCGCATCTCAGGAAACTTGGAATTCAAGCGTTCTCTTATCTGAACGACTGGCTACTAAGCAAACCTCTCCAGACAAGAGACAGGAAGCCATGGCTATGGCTTCTTAGCTCCTCACGTACATGGGAGTTCTGTTGAATTTAGGAAAATCGCAACTACAAGCCTCCCAACAGCTCCTCTTCATAGGAGCCCTTCTGGATATCTCCAACGCAAGAGCCTTTCTTCCAGAGAACAGGAGGAATGATATCCTTCAGATGGCCCACTTCATCAGAGAGAATGACTCAGTACGAGCCCTCTTGATGCAGCGGATGCTGGGCCTCATGGCATCTTCAGTGTTCACGGTGCCCTTGGCTCATCTTCACATGAGGACTACTCAGTGGATGCTCAGTAGTCGGTGGTCCCCAACCACCGCCCCCCAGTCCTTTCACATCAGGGTAGCAGAGCCTCTCAAGCGGTCACTCACCTGGTGGATTGAAGAGGACAAGCTTCTTAAAGGTTTCCCCTTTGCAACACTAGAGACCCAGATCACCATCACCACAGATGCTTCCCTGCTGGGAAGGGGAGCTCACTGTCAGGATCTCCACACCCAAGGTCTGCGGAGTCCGGGTGAATCTCAACTCCACATAAATGTCCTGGAAATGAGAGCGGTCCTGTACGCTGTCCGAGCCCTGAGAGGACTTTCCCTGTCGCAAAATAATTCTTCAGACAGACAACAAAGTGGTGATGTACTACTTTAACAAACAGAGGCGCACTCTTATCTCCTGTGCAGGAAGCAGTGAGAGGCTGGGAATGGTGTCTAGAACACAAGCCCTGATCCAGGCAGTGTACCTACCAGGAGCCCAGAGCGATCTAGCGGATAGTCTCAGGAGAACAGGGTGGATCTTCCA
The DNA here is from genome assembly GCA_016271365.2 of Neoceratodus forsteri. Lineage (NCBI taxonomy): Eukaryota > Metazoa > Chordata > Ceratodontiformes > Ceratodontidae > Neoceratodus > Neoceratodus forsteri. The sequence continues at coordinate 142,798,065 of CM028129.1, read as the reverse complement.
CTAATGGTCTCTCGATGTAAACATCGTGCAATCGCTCTTCTTGAAGAGTGGGGTACACCGGACCTGGACCTCTTCGTCCCCACTCAGTACAAATCAGCCTCTGTTCTGCTCCAGAAATCCAGAACCTGGCACTTTCTGTTAGGATGCATTCAGACTGCGGTGAGACAAGACATTTCTGTCGCATTTCCTCCTCTTCCTTAGTTTTATTTATTTATCTGTTTCAGTGTGGGATTAATACCTTTGAGTCAAGGACTCATTTCAAAGTTCACGTCAGTGTTGAACAGACATTACAAAAATACAAGGTTTACAGAGAAAAAACATTGAAGCATATACATAGGCAGTAATAGTAACATTTGAATTTATACGCATCAAATTAGTAAATATTAACAGATAGACTGATTAGATAAGAGGGGTTGGAGGGGATCAGCCGGAGGTGGCATCATCTGAGGTGGGAGAGAGGTGGAACTTTCAACCAAGTGAGGCCATCGTCAGGTAATTGGGGTAGGGGAGCGGGTTAAGAAAAAAGTATATAGCAGAAAGATGTAGAGGGCGGTAGGTAAATGGAAAACTGGGGGTGAGGTACTATCACATTAGCGTAGGCAGGTGGCATCATCTGATGTGGGAGAGAGGTGGAGCTTTCAACCAAGTGAGGGCATCGTCAGGTAATTGGGGGTAGGGGGAGTGGGTTAAGAAATAAATTGGTATATAGCTGAAAGATGTAGAGGGGTAGGTAAATGGAAAACTGAGGGCGGTACTATCACATTAAGCAGAGCAGGTACATTTCATTGTAGTCTCAAGGAGAGATTTGAGCCCAGCTTTGAAGGTACTAATCTTGGTAATATCAGTGAGGATAGCAGGTAGTTCATTGTACCATTTCAGACCTTGATACAGGATGGAGTTCTGGGCAAGTTTCATCCTTTTGAAGGGAATCACCATCTTGTCAAGCAACTGCAATACGGGTAGATTTCATTGGGATGGCCAGCTTAACGTGTCTGTCCAGTGTGGGGGACAGTTCAGAGGGTGCTGCTCAAGCTGGAGGCACAAGGGGGCAGAATGATCCTCATCGCCCCATTCTGGCTCGTCGAGATTTGGTTTCCATTAATCAACAGATTATCGGAAACTTCACAGAGACAGCTTCCACTTCAAGCGGACGTGCTGACCCAGGGTCAGTGGCCTATCCCAACCTGAGATCCCTTCACCTCATGCTTGGCTCCTGAGGAGATAGAAGTTGGTAGATTTGATGTGTCACGGAGAGTCTCAGGCGTTCTTCTAGCAGTGCATAAGCCAGCTACTAGGAAAACATACACGCAAAGTGGAGCGATTCTTTATTTGGTGTGCAAAATCCTCCTGGATCCCTTTTCTTGCCCACCAAACAAAGTTTTGGAGTATCTTCTAGACCTCTCTAATACAAGACTACAGTACTCAACTGGGAATGTCCATCTCTGTGCGATCTCAACTTATCAAGAGCCTATACACATTGTCTATAGCTCTGTTACCCTTTGTTAAGAGATTCCTGAAAGGTATTCTCACACTAGGCCACTGGTCAGGAGACGGTAGCCACCTGGGATACTAACCTGGTGCTAGATATGCTCACCGTAAACCTTTAGAGCCACTAGCAACATGTAGCTGAAATTTGTGACCTAGAAGACCGACTTCCTTGTAGCCATTACCTCTGCTCAGAGTGTCTGAAATATATGCCTTGGTCACACTCTCTCCTTACAGCGGTATTTCATAAAGACAAGGTGGTTCTTGAACCCACTAAATTTCTGCACAAAGTGGTCTCAGAATTTCATGTGAACCAGCCTTTGGTTCTTCCGACTTACTTTGTGAACTTTGAGAATAAGGAGCGTGCCCTACATTCTATGGATGTTAAGAAGGCCTTGCATTTCTACTTAGCTAGAACTAAAGAGATCCACAAGTCAAGGCAACTCTTTGTGTCATTCAGCATGGCCCGGCTGGATCAACCTGTTGCTATCAGATGTATTTTGGCATGGCTAGTGACGTGTCTTTGTCACTGCTATTCCATGGCACAGGTTAAGAAGAAGAAGAATCAACATTTATATAGCGCTTTTCATACATCCCGAAGTGCTTTACAAGCAGTGCTAGACTGGTAGTGAAGTGACTGAATGTGTGGTGGCAGCCATATTGCACATCATCACCCACACACAGCCTGGATAATTGCATGAACTGGTTTATGGGAAGGGGAATGTTGGCCAGGACACTGGGAATGTTCTCTACTCTTTGCGAAGAGTGCTCTGGGTTATTTTACTTCCACCTGGACACCCACCAGGACAACACCAGAATGGGCAGAAGGGACCTCGGTTTAACGTCTCATCCGAAGGACAGCACACCCCAGCAGTACAGCACCCGCCAATACTGCACTTGGATGCCAACGATTTTTAGGTGCAAGTCCAATCCTGGTGTGGGACGAGAACCCATGACCTTCTGGTCCAGAGGCGGATGTGCTACCAACTGAGCCATGCTGACACCTAAGCTGGAAGGCAGGATGTGTGCCCATTCTTCCAGAGCTATAGCGGCATCTCTGGCAGAAATACGTGACGTGCCCATTGCAGACATCTGCAGTGCAGCTACTTGGAGCTCCGTGCACATATTTGTGAAGCACTATGCTTTGGTTGTCCATGCCAGACAGCATCAATCCTTTGGCAGGACAGTCCTCAATGGACTTCTGTCCTAAGTGAGTTCCTCTCTCCTGCTACCCTTCTCAGGGGATTATTTAGCTCGGTACTCTCCCATTAGTGTGAATGAGTGGTGGAGACTTTATGTCCAGGAAGATATGGAAATTGCGCGCCTTTCGTAATTTTTGATCTTCGTGGACGAAGTCTCCACCACTCATTCACACACCCACCATCCCCTGAGCTCACTCACTCTATTGTTGGTCTTCACTTCCTTAATGGCTGGGCTGTGAAGACTCTGTTGTGTTGACCCTTCTTATACGGGTCATTTTGACTATCTTATGTCCGACATGGGTTAGTTTCACTTGGTTAGTTTACGCTGCACCTCCTTGGTAAAAAAGGTACTGAGGTGGTTGGAGGGTCAATGCCGAGGCAGCCTATACAGCACAAGCCAGTCTTACGGCACCACTCCTTGTGGCCCTACCTCCTCAGTGCCGGCCCTCCTGAAGAATTTTGTCTCCTGCTCAGTCCTAGTGCCCCTGACGTAGTCCCATTAGTGTGAATATGTGGTGGAGACTTCGACCAAGAAGATCAAGAATTATGATAGGTATGTAATTTCCATTTGTTGCACTCTCTTCACCTTCCTCCAGGATGCACCTAGAAATGAGCTGTCCATGGCTGTATGTGCCCTTCTGGACAAACAGTACATTGAAATAGATAAATAGGAATATTTGGACTGTGGTTTTAGTTTTCAGCAATAATTTGTGTTTTACAGACACTTCTTTCTTACCCACAGTGCATTTTCATGTCCTCTGCATAGACAGGAGGTCCCTGCAAAGAGGTGGTCTATGAAGCACTTTTCTCTGTAACCTTTTTATGCTCCCACTATTAAGTAAAAGGGATGTATTATGCTGTTAAAATGTTGACTGCACGTTATACATTAATTTTTCTTTTCAAGTTGGTTAACAACAGTCCCACTTATCTTGGCTATTAGTCGGGTTCCTTTCAGACCTGGTGGATACTTAATTTGTAAACATTTATTTTATGATACAAATTGGGCAGTAACCTGTGTGCAAAATGTCAGAGTTCATATTTGGCTTCCTTCTTTCTTTGAACCTTGTACAGCAGTTCCTTGCTAACTATTTACATGCCTTTTTAGTAACTTTACAGTACTTCTAGTGAAGGAAAGCACCTGTAACCTAAGACCTTTGAACTGAAGGCCAGATTTGTTATATTTTTAATGTTTTATTTATTAGATTACTTCATTTTTTGAAGTATTACACATACAATTGCTTTTATAATTGATGCATAGTCATTCAAGAATTACACACAGGATATCATGACACAGAGGTCATGCACATCTGCATCTAAATTTCCTTAATTTTCTCCAAGATAGTATGTCCAACCCCTTTCATACTTTGCAGGAAATCGATTGACTCTGACCTTTGTCTCTTTGTGATTGATTTTGTTTCAGATTTACTCTCTTCACACCTTAAATAGATAGTACTTAACTATTTGCAAAGTTCTATAATTTTGTTTCTTCATACCTTAAATAAATAGGTCTTAACTATTTGCCATAAACCTAAACAAGACCCATGCCATGTTATTCAGATCGGTGGCCAAAACGCCTCCTGCCCTACTCCCCATGCTATATATGGGGCAAGGCTCCTTCCTGCCGGTCATTGACTCCGCCAGGTACCTAGGTGTGACCCTAGATCCTCAACTTGATCTCACTGAGCATCTCCGGAACATTTGTAAAGCCTCGAACAGCAAGCTTGGTCTTGCCTACAGAGCCAAGGATTGCCTTACTCTAGCCGCTCGGCTCGCCATAGCCAGTGGGATTCTCCTTCCCACGCTCTGCTATGGGCTTGTAGCCTTCGCACCTGTCCCAAACTCCAGTCTAGCAAAATGGGATACGGCCTACAACAACATATGTCACTTTGCCCTCTCTGCACCTCGCCTTACGCATCGGTGTGAGCTCTACTCTCGACTGGAGTGGCTCCCCCCTGAAAAACACCGAGCCTTTGTCCTCAGCAACTTCATTGATAATATAGTCCGAACTGCTTCCCCCTCTGCTCTTGCCCTTCCCCTCAAACATGGAACCCCTGCCTACCGCTTAAGGTCTAGCTCAGCCCAGGTTTGCATGGTCCCGAGGACCCGCCTTCTCACTGGTGACCAGGCCTTTCTCAGTCTACATGCGAGACTGTGGAACACCCCTCCCACCCCTGCTTCAAATCATTCCTATGGAATTTCCTCAAAGCAGCTTCCACTTGTCTTTGTGCCAGATAGTTCCAGGGGAGTCTCTCCCTCACCCCCGACCCCTCTCCTACATGTTGAAAACGGCCTCTGCCACTCTCTGTTGGTACTCCTGCTTTAGCACTTCCCGCCCGTCCTCTGGAGAGGTGCCCGCTTACACTTTAGCTCCTTCCCTAGTAGCACTTTGATGACCCCGCTTTCTCATGCCCTGCCCTCAGGGCATGCAACTATATGTCAGTACTCTTCCTTCAGTGGAGGTTGACTCCGTCATGGTTGTCGTCCTGCTGTTCTCTTCCTCTCAATACTAGTCATATACCTTTCTGACGTACTGCCTACACTCCATCTTGTTGTTACCTGTTGATCTTCTACCTCCCCATGCTGCTAAGGTACCCTGTGGATGTACTGCCTTCTTTACCGTAGAATGGAGTGTGTACTGTGTGCTGTCCCATTCACTTGTATGTGGGCCAGTATAGTTACCCTGACTCTGTATCATGTTTCTATTTTGACTCTGTATCATGTTTCTTTTGTACTCTGGTTCCACTTGTATGTGGGCTTGTATGTTACCATGACAATGTACTATGTTTCTGTATTGTAATCTCCCGGTCACACCTGAAAATAGACACTTGTTGTCTAGTGTGCTTACCTGGTTAACAAAAACAAACAAATAAATAAATAAAGTTGCATGATTTAGTTACAGATTTACTCTCTTCATACCTTAAATGGATACTCGGTTTACTCGGTTTCAAAGGACAAAAGAAGGCTACTGCCCATCGAGATTGTCCCCCACCACATTGGTGGGACAATTACACCCTGAAGTTGTAGGACTTGAGCCAGCTATCCAGCCCCTTTTTGAAGACTGTATTACAGCTACTGTTTACTAAGTCTTGTGGGAGGAGATTCCACAGTCGGGGGGTTCTTACAGTAAAGTAGTTTAACCTCTTCGTTGTTTTAGCTTTAGATACAAATATCTGGTTGTTGTGATACCGTAGGTAGTCCAGCTGGAAGAGAAATGTAAGCCACAGTCACGCATTAACTCCTGAGAATTCTTGATTTTGTACAATAGGAGAAGGTCACCTCTAGTACGCCTTGTGCGTAGTGAGGGCTGCACTGTAATGGATAGGACTTAAGTATTTGCAAAGTTCTATGATTTTGTTTCAGATTTACTCTCTTCATATCTTAATAGATGGGACTTAACTATTTGCAAAGTTCTAATAGTCACTTTCATTAAAGATATGTGCAGGAATAAAAAAAAGCATATAGGTTGCTGTGTTGATCAGATTGCATGTGTTAGATTGGGTGGGATTGGCTCAGATGTTATGTGCTTTACCCAAAATCAGATTTCATATGTTAGATTGGGTGGGGTTGGCTCAGATATTATGTGTTTCACCCAACATCATCCGATTGCTTCCCTCTTAGGTACTGCCCTAAATGCAAACAACACAGAGAGGCATCAAAACAGCTGATGCTCTGGAGGCTGCCAAACGCACTCATCATCCAGTTAAAGCGCTTCTCCTTCCGCAGCTTCATCTGGAGAGACAAGATCAATGAAATGGTTGAGTTCCCTGTCAGGTAACTGAAAAGAAAGAAAAGGTAGCAGCACTAATTTAGTGGTGTTGAAAGGATGTTACACAGAAAGGGATAGTGGGTGACTGGGAATACAGCAAGTTGAGGGCTGCACTGCAAACATCCTCTACATGTAGCCTGCAGGCTAGTGACGAAAACAGACTTTATACACCTGAAGAAAAGTCCTAGCAACACAGTAGAAACTGCCAAACTAAGTATGGAAACATGCTGTTACAGCTAAAAAATAGAAGCTGTATCCCAACTACCAAGAGGGAATAGCTGGGCCATTTGTGGTTATCCTCTTAGTAGTGCAAGAATTGCTGCTGTTGATGGGGGTCCTCTTAGGTAAACGCTGGCTTTCATTTATATCAAGGGTTACTTAAAATACATAAAGTCTCTTCAAAATTGACCCTCATAGACTTTAATGGCGTGCCTCCGCCTCTTCCCAGTTAGATGGCACAAAACTTCTGAACGCATGGGCAGGGCTGATAGTCTCGAAGTGGAAGGATCAGCTGGCCATCTGTTAAGCTGAATTTACGATCCCTTCCCTTCATAATTTGAAAACTTTGTAACATTTGAGCAATAGCTAAAAGACTTTTATGAGGACATATTAATGGGCTATGACATTAAAAAAGTCCACTTTATAGTATTGGACATTCTGTTTAAGGAGTTGTTTCTTCTAATTGGGATTATCGTGATGTGTTAAATTGTAATAGCTACATAGAAACAGTTAACAAAACTATGTCAAAATCCATAACACACTCACGATACCACTTTTGTTACTTGGGAAGTAACAACTCATTATGACAATGTATAAGGATATAAGGATATTTCTCACTGGCAGTAATTCATTATTGTAAAAACAATATGGCTACTGTTGTATCGGGATGATATGCCATGATAAATCATCCTGATTCAGTTCTGCTCTGGTAGCAATTCCCTTTCCAGGTGCGACTGAGATTCCTGATTCCCAACCTTTTCCCAGTCAGATTTAACTATTTTCCTACAGTTAGAAATGTTGCAAATTATTATGGTAATTAGTTGTGTGCAAACTCTAAACAGATAGGAACCACAAATAAAACTACTGTGCAAAAATCCATAAACCTGATGGTACCACTTTCTTTTACTAGGGAAGTAACAGTAACTCATGATGATGTAGTAAGGATATTTCCCACTGACAGTAATTTATCATTGTAAAAAATGTTGCTATTACTATACACGCCTTGATTACTGCAATTCCCTATACGTAGGGCTGCCAGGGTGTTGATAGCCTCCGGTTGCAGTTAGTGCAGAATGCAGCAGCCAGGTTGTTGACTGGTTTATCAAGATTTTGCAATACCATGCCTGTGCTCCGCGATCTGCACTGGCTGCTGGTACATTGGCAGATCACCTTCAAAGTCAGATTACTGACCTACAAAGCCCTACACAGACAGGGACCTGGCTACTTGCATGATCTTCGCCCCTACCACCCCTTTCACCCACTTCGTTCTGCCAACGAGGGATTTCTAGAGGTTCCCAGGGCACCTTTGCTTTTGCGTCCCCGACCCTATGGGATGCTCTACCTTGTCGGATTAGAGAGTGCCTGACCGCTGACCATTTCAAATCTGAATTCAAAATGTACTTGTTCAGCCAGGCATTTCCTGATGAGGGTCAAGCCTAGTTGTACTACTGTCTGATTGATATTGATTGATTTTATTAAGATGTTTATATTTTGTTTTTATTGATTGATGTATGTATTAATTTTAATCTGTTTCAGCATGTAAAGTGCTTTGATCTGATGTAATTGCGCTTACAAATAAAATTGTAATTGATATGCCATGATAAACCATCCTGACTTTCTCTGTTCTGCTGCTTTGGTAGTGTATCCCTTTCCAGGTTGACTGAGATTCCCAGTTCCCAACCTTTTCCCAATCAGATTTTTACTATTTTCCTATAGATAGAAATGCTACAAATTATTGTGCCCTTACATCGTAATACTATAGCACAATATTCAGAACTTGATAACATGACATCCCTATTGCTTACACCTTCTTTTCATAATACTGAATGCTGCAGCTGCCTGGATGGCTGTAGGTGAAAAACTGGACACTTGGTCTTTTGTTGCCTGGTGTTTCATGTCTGATTTCCTGAGAATCTGATAATTACAGATTTCTAGTTTCAGTCTCACAAGTTGCAGTAATATACCTCATAAGTGCAATATGCTGCCACTGCTGTCCCCAGTGATCTGCCTGGAGGCTGGGGCAGAGCCATTCATGGTGTTGCACATGCAAGCAAGTGCTAATTTGTAAAAAGTTGAGAGATAGATAGATGGATAGAACTTAATATAGCACTTTTCCAGTGCTTCACAATCAAACCAGTAAAAAAATCACACTGCATACATCTCAGAACTGTGATTCTGCCATACAGACCCATTGGAATAAAAGTACATTGCTAAAGAGGAAAAATTGCAGTGGTAATGGCGTGCTTTAACAAGCATGAGACAAAGGGAGAAAAAAAGAAAAATTGGAAATACTCTGTGCAGAAATGTATTGGTCAGATCGTTTCTTTATTTCATATTCTGTATCTTGCAACAAAATGTACACCATTCATTTTTATTTTCCAAATTAATTGTCAGGCAAATGGGCAACAATATAATACTGAAACTGTAGGTTTTAGGTATCAACACTGAATGAATGGAAATTCAAATCCCTTGCATTTAAACCATTGGCACATGGACTATCAAACAATAAAATGGACCTCTGTATGACCTTATTTTTTTTTATCCCAAAACAACATAAGGTTTTAGGACCAATTACTTATTTATTTTTTTCCTTAACTCTTTGATCTTACTTTGAGAAACAACTCTGCAGCAGGTTATACCATAAGGAGTGAAGCCGCAGGTGCCAGGACCCCACGGAAAAATTCTAGCTAGCAATACCCAGCAGGGGACCGCCCCCGACATCCGATGTCACGTAAAAGGGGCAGTCCCCCAGCATCCCCCAGTTCTTTTCCTGCCATCGACTCACCAGCATCAGCTCCACAGATGCCTCTAGTAGACGAATGACGCCAGAACTTTTCCTTCTAGGGACATGGATATGTTGTTCATCCACACTCATTGGCAGGTATCCTTGCCGCTTTAAATCTTGCCGGAAGGTCTTCAAGCTTGCTCCTCCCACCCACCCGGGTGGTATAACTCTCGGCTCCGCCCCATGACGCCAGATCTTCCTTACCGCTTGGAAGCTCAAGTTCCCTCCTTAACGCTCTGCGTTTGAGACTGGTTCCTATTTCTCCGTTTTGCAGATTTAAAAATAAATTTTGCGAAAAAGACTTCAGTCTTCGATCCCTCGCGGCTGCGATGGACAAATCGACTCCCGGATTTCGGAGATGCCCATGCGGACAGAAGATGTCTCGGACGGATCCACACTCCACGTGTGTCTACTGCTTAGGCCTTGAGCACGACCCGCAGGCTTGCGACCTGTGCTCATCTTTCTCGGCCTACGTCCTCGAAGACCGTGCTGCCCGATTGCAACTGGGCCGTCCCGAGAAGCGTTTCCCTCCGGTGAAGTCCAAGGAGGCCCGGTTGGCGGTGTCCGCGGCGGCGGGCTCGGCGGATCAGCTCGAGCGGATGGTCGCCCTCGAAGAGGAGGCGGCGCGGGCCGTATCTTCCTCGGCTGCGGCATTTATCCCGCTCTCTCTGGGTTCTTCCTACACGGCTTCTTTTAAGGAGCTTTGTCTGTCCCTCTCCACTAAGGGAGAAGGGCCTGCGTCTGCTGGACCTTATTCTCGGTCCAAAAAGAAGGACAGGGGTAAGTCCCTCCGTCGGCGCTCTTGGGAGGCGGAAAGGTCCCTCCCCGAGTCGCCGACGGCGGCTCGCTTCGACTGCTGCTTGGCCACTGGCCTCACGGTGTCCCCGTCAGGTCAGTTGACCGAGACTCCCACCGACGAAGTCGAGATTTTTCTCGACCCGTTGGATGGGCTGTCGCCTTTAGCAGCCGAGATTCCCCTCTCCCCGGTTCCCCCGGGAGGAGTTGGGGATCCCGTGGGCTCGCCTGTGCCTCCGGTTCCGGAGCCCTCGGATGGACCATCCGAGCCGAAGGGAGTGCCGGTTCCGGCCGACACCTCCCCGCACCGACCTCGGAAATTCCGGGACTCTCGGTCTCGGACTTCTTCGCGGTCCAGCCGATCCCACCGTCATAGGCGGTCTCGGTCTCGGCACCGCGGTAAGCGGCGTCACCGCTCGTCCTCGTCCTCCTCCTCGGACGAGGGGAGGCTTCGGCGTAAATTCGTCGGCATGCGAGGACCTCATGTTCAACAACTCCTCCTGGCCGTGAAGTGCCGACCCCGTCGCCTTCCCCGGCCATTAAGTGGCTGTCACCGGAGCGGCCGACACAACCCCTCGACTTATCCGAGGAGCCTATACCCAGGCCGGTTGTTCGGCCCAAACCAGCTGCTCCACCGATTCCGGTGGAACCTCCGCCTCCACAGCCACCTATTGGGGCTCCGACCAAGGATTCTCGGTCGGCTAAGGGTCTACCCCATCGGCTGTCAGTTACCCTCACTCCCGACCGACCTCGGCAGGTGAAGGGTGGCTCAGGCCAGAGGCAGCTCTTCGAGGACTCTTCCGAGTCCGAAGATGATTCCTCCTTTTTCTCCAGCGACTGGACTTGGAGTCTTCAGGAGGTCAGTCAATGGACGATAGCCCGTCGTCCTTCCTAGGACTGCTTCGGCTCATCTCGGAGTCCACCGGGATGGAGCTCGAACCCGTTTCCAAACGGGCCAGGTATCCCCTCACGGAGATTCTGGACCGAGGGGATTCTCCGACGGAGGCCTTTCCGGTGGCCGAGGCCATAGTGGGTCCGGCACTGGAGCTTTGGCAGCGCCCTGCTTCCTGCCCTGCGCCTTCGGCCAGGATGGGCAGGAAGTATGCGGTCCCTACCGGTTCCTTGTCCGGTTTTTCGGAACACCCCTCTGCTGAGGGGTTGGTTACCGACAGCGTTTTCGGTAGCGCCCGGCGCAGGGATGTGGACAAACCTCCTGACAAGAGTCCAAGAAATTGACTATGTCGGGCGAAAAGTCTCCTTCGTCCTCTCTCGGCCTTCGTCAGGCCAGTTCGGCCGTCCTCATGGCACATTTTCTCATGCCCTGTTGGGCTCCCTGGATGAGGTCATCCCTCATCTTCCGCCGATCTGCAGACTACGGTTAAGCAGGTGCGGGACCAGGAGGCAGGGCAGTGGCCAAACAGCAGCTCCAGACTGCTTTGGATATAGGGGACTCATGTGCCAGATCGGTGGCGGCCGCAGTGGCTATCGTCGGCGGGCTTGGCTGAGGATATCCACCTTTGCTCGGATACCGCACAAGTTGGCGGATGTTCCCCTTTGGGGACTGACCTCTTGACCCTGGGGTGGAAGGTCACCTGCAGAGGATCGAGAGTCAATGCTACCTTGGACTCGGTCTCTTCCGCTCAGAAGGACAAGGCCGCAAGCCACAGCCTAAGCCCTTTCGTCCTTCTGTGCCCCCGGCGCGCCCGGCCCAGCAACGTCAGGGCCAGCAGGCTCGGCCTTGGCATCCCAAACCCAAGCCGCCGGCTTCCTCTAACAGGAGGCAGGGAGGAAAAGGCCCAGGAGGTCCCTCGGCCGGTCCCTCCTCCAAGCCTGCCCAGTGACGGGCTGAGGGGTGTCGCCCCCATTCCCGTCACCTTACCCCTGGGTCCCCCCGTGGGGGGACGGCTCCAGCACTTCCGTTCTGCCTGGTCCGCTGTTACCACGGACAGGTGGGTCTTGGAGGTGGTGGGAAGAGGCCTGCCTCTGGAATTCGAGCAGGCACCACCCTTCAGAGCCGTCGCCCCTCGGGGGGCTTCGGGGTCCCCAGCCTCACTGGCGGCTCGTCGAGCCGACATCGCTCTCCTCCTCCAGAAGGAGGTGATAAGAGAGGTGGCGGACCCTCCTTCAGACCCAGGGTTTGTGTCCAGGTACTTCCTGGTTCCGAAACGGACGGGGGGCTGGCGCCCCATTCTCGACCTACACGACCTAAACAAGTTCCTAAGGTCTCGAACCTTCAGGATGGTCGCTCTGGCTCAGATAATACCATCCTTGGAACGCGGCGTGTGGTTCTGCTCTCTGGACTTGCAGGATGCGTTTTTTCCCGTCCCTATCCGTCCGTCTCACCTGAGATTCCTTCGCTTCCGAGCGGAAGGATCCTTTTCGAGTTCAAGCCATGCCCTTCGCTTGTCTCCAGCTCCCAGGGTCTTCACCAAATGCATGGCAGTGGTGACAGCATTCTTCTATGGTGCCGAGGGTCCGGTGTGTACCTTACCTGGACGACTGGCTGATAGCAGCTCCCTCCAGGAAGGAGGCGGAGTGGTCCAGAGATCTGGCCCTCCAGGTCTGCTCTCAACTGGGCCTCCTTATCAACGAGGCCAAGTCGGAACTCGAGCTGAAGCAGGTGATTCTATTCATCGGGGCGCAGCTCGACTCTCTTCGAGCCAGAGCGCGGCTCCCGGCGGACAGGGCCGAGGTTCTTTCCTCCTTTGCCCGATCATTTCTGGTTGGGCAATTGCGCCCTGCCCGGGACTTCCTGCGCCTCCTGGGTCTCATGGCGGCCTGCACCAGCGTGGTCCGTTGGGCCGCTGGAACATCGTCCCCTTCAGTGGGGACTGGCCAGCCAGTGGTCTGGCAGCTGCGATCCTTTGGACCAGCTTGTGTCGGTGACACAGGGGATGTGGAACGCTCTCCAGTGGTGGACCGTTCCAGATCATTTGCAGGAGGGCATCCCGTTTGTCCGCCCCGAGCCGACGGTCTCTCTATCGACCGATGCCTCTCTGATGGGTTGGGGTGCCCATCTGGGGGAACACGGGCTCATGGCCTCTGGTCCCCGCGGGAGTCCCGATGCCACATCAACCTGCTGGAGCTCCGAGCGGTCCGCCTAGCTCTCTCCGCCTTTGCTCCGTTCCTCCGGGGTCAAGTGGTCCGAGTCCAGACGGACAATACCACGACCATGTACTATCTAAACCGCCAGGGCGGGACGCTCCATGCTTCTATGCAAGGAAGCTCTCCGCATTTGGTCACTCGTGCGCAGCCTGGAGGCGGATCTCCTAGCCATTCACGTGGCAGGAGCCTCCAACACCCTGGCCGATGCCCTGAGCCGGATAGGGGCTGCATCCCACGAGTGGTCTCTCCTGCCGGAGGTAGTACAGCATCTGTTCTCCCATTGGGGCACACCTCAGGTGGACCTGTTTGCCTCCAGGGAGAACGCGAAGCTGAGTCTGTTCCATGCCCGCCCCCCTCAGCAGGGCTCGCTGCAGGGGGATGCCTTCTCGAGGCAGTGGACCCCGGGCCTCTTTTACGCCTTTCCCCCATTTCCCTTGATCCACAAGGTGCTTCTCAAGGCGAGGAGGGACAAGGCGCAGGTGATTCCGATAGCCCCAGACTGGCCTCGCCAGTTCTGGTACCCAGATCTCTCTCAGTCTCAGCTCCAGGACTCCGTGCAGCTTCCAGCTCGCCGGACCTGCTCCTGTCAATCAGGGAAGGTGTTCCATCCGGACCTTCAATCCCTGCACCTGACGGCCTGGTTTCTGAGCGGCTAGAGTTCCAGGCCTTGGGTCTTTCCGACGAGGTCCTCAATGTAGTTGAGGCGTCCGTAAGAGTCGACCAGAAAATGCTATGCCTTCAAATGAAAAGGTTTTCCATTTGGTGTCAGGGCAAGGGCTTGGACCCTTCCTCCTGTTCCTTGGCAAGCATCTTGGACTATTTATGGTCCCTTTCTAGTCAAGGGCTTGGGTCGGCGACCCTAAGGGTGCACCTGGCAGCCATCTCTGCTTACCGGCGCGGGCGGGAAGCAGTTAGTGGCAGGGAAAGGTGGTCTGGCGCTTTCAAAGGCCTTGATCACATTTCCCTCCAGTGCGGGAACCCCCACCTCCGTGGGATCTACTGCTGGTACTGGCAAAGCTCATGGGCAAGCCATTCGAACCTATGCACAGGTGTGCTCTCTCTCACCTGTCGTAGAGGCCGCCTTCTTGGTGGCTATCCGTCAGCCAGAAGGATGGGAGAGCTCAGGCGCTTTCCATCAGTCTCCTTACCTGGTCTTCCACAGGGACAAAGTTGTCCCTGCTTCCCACCGAAATTCCTTCCGAGGTGGTGTCGGAGTTTCACCTTAACCAGGTGTTGACTCTGCCAGTGTTCTACCCCAATCACACCTCGGAGGCCGAATATAGGCTCCATACTTTGGACCCTAGAAGGGCGCTCACTTATTATAAGGAGCAGCGGCTGAAATTCGGGGAGAGGTTCGCCAGCTGTTTGTCACCCTACGAGGAAGCCGCACCTGGCAGACCTGCAGCCAAGCGGACGATAAGCAGGTGGGTCACTTCCTGCATAGATCTCTATAAGTTGGCGGGCATGGAGCCTCCCAGAGGGATAAGAGCTCATTCTACCCGCCATACTGCTGCAAGTGGCTGCTTCCAGGGGCGTCCCTATCCAGGAAATCTGCAGGGCTGCTACCTGGAAGTCAGCAAACACCTTTATTACCCATTACCACATCGACCTTGAGTCACACGGGATGCTGGTTTTGGGGCCTCGGTTCTCAGTCTCTCTTTCCCAAGTAAGTATTGGGGTGTGCGTCTTGCCTCCCTCCTCCGGAGAACTGCTAGAGTCTGCCAATGAGTGTGGATGAACAACATATCCATGTCCTAGAAATACAGGTTACTCACCTGTAACAGGAGTTCTAGGAATGGTATATGTTGTTCATCTCCACATCACCTGACCTCTCGGCTTCAGCGCTACAACCTGGAGCTTCCAGCGGCCAGATCTGGCGCCATGGGGCGGAGTCAGAGTTATCTACTCAACTGGGTGGGGGAGCAAGCTTGAAGACCTTCCGCAAGATTTAAAGCGGCAAGGATACCTGCCAATGAGTGTGGATGAACAACATATACCATTCCTAGAACTCCTGTTACAGGTGAGTAACCTGTATTTTTGACAAAATTAGATAGGTAACCGCTTGTCTACTTCCCTGACTCCTTGTACAGAAGGACACCTCAAGTGTGTGTGCAGCAAGCAAATCTCTTTCAAAGACAGGCATTCTGGCTGTGTTCATTATCTAGGCCCAGAACACGACACCATGGCCCCCCATCTGCTAGCAATTGAATAGCAGGACCAGGATCCGCCACCAAAAAGCCCAGCGGTTTCTTTCTGAAGAAAAATTGAAGGCTATGGAAAAGATCCTTCCTCCAGAGGGAAATCCTCCCATCATAAGTCAGGGAAACATCAAGAGAAGCACTGGACAGGGATAGAGTTAGATCCCACAGTCGGGCCTTGGACTCCTGGGCCAGCTCCAGCTCTACCGGTCAGAGAGATCTTCCTCCCGGGCTCAGTCTCGGCCTCTCTGGTAAAGGTACAGGCTTTGGGGAGGGGTTCTAGCTCCAGCTCTACCTCCAACCGCCAAGACCAAGCATAAAGATAGCCAGTCGTCCAGCTCGACCGCCAGACCCAAGGCTTTGGAACGGCAGACACATAAGTCGGCACCAGTATCGGACACCAACACGTCAGACCAACGACGGGACACCGACCAACACTCGCTCTCCCAGCTTCCAAGGGGGTCAAAAGCCCCTCTGAGAAAAACAACTGAACTAATGTCCCTTAAGTGGACCTCATATACCAAGCGGGTGTCCGACCAGACACCTGCCAAGCCAAACGGACGAAAGACCTGACACCACCTCCCCCGCCTCCGCCACTGACACCAGTCGCTGGGGATCATCGGAGGAGGACGCCAGGGCCTGCAGGCATTGACGACCACTAGATGTCGGGAATATCGAGGATGTCAGGTTGTCCCAGGAACTGACACCCCACCAGACTACACCCAGGCACCGACGCCCCAGCCAAAAGACTGACAGGCGCTGACGAGCAGGCCCATCGTCCGGCCTCAATATTCAGGTCGTCAAAGAACTTTTCACCTTCTGACAGGACACCAATAAAAAGGATGTGGTGCCCACAAAGCCTCCTCAAGAAATTCCTCCCCAGGAACCTGAGAAGATGATACCCCCGAACCCAGAGAACCTATCCCTCCTAGGGGCAGATCAAAGGAGAGAAGATCAGGGGCAAAGCAAACACATCCCAGGACTCCCTCAAGGTCTCCTAGTGACCACAGTCCTAAACGTCCCAGACGGAGATCCCGTGCATCCATCGGTAGACTATACTCAATCCGGATTCCTCGGATACTTCAAGGTCACCTTCTCCGGTTAGTATCCTGCCTCCAGATCCACGGGACTCTTCCTAGGCCGCCACCGACGACCCTGCTTTCTCAGACATAATGAGGCACATTCAAGAGAACGTGGGGTGGGAGACTGAGGACTTAGACCCAGAACGGTAGTGCCTGGCAAAGTACCTCAGGCAGAAAGACCCCAAGCCTGCGGTGGTCCTACCATTGATGGATACTTTCTTGCATGTTGCTAAAACTGCATGGAAACTTCCTCATTCTACCCCGGCGGTGCCCTAGAAAGCAGACCACCGCTATAGGGCACCCATGGAGGACCCATATCTGGTCCAGCAGCCTGTGGCCAATTCTTTAGTTGTTACGGCCTCCCACGACCATTCACAAAGGCCACAGCACCGTAGTACCCAGCCACCGGACCAGGAATCTGAACAGCTGGATTCCATGGGTAGGCGCATGTACGCAGCTACTACATGCTCCATCAGGTCCCTCAGTTATTTTACACACATGGTGCAGTTTCAGAATACACTGTGGAACCAGGGTCAAGACCTATTAAATGACTTTCCGGAGGGTGAGAAGGAGGAGGAATTACTGAACCTCCTTCACACGGGGTCAGATGTTGGGACACAAGTTCTTTGAGCAGCTTATGACTATAAAGGCTTAGCTGCCAGAAGTGCCGCTGCAGGTGTTTGCCTCCAGAGACACTCCTGGCTGAGGGTTTCCGGTTTCACCCCGGACATCCAGAAAAACATTCTGGATGTCCTGTATAATGACTCGGTGTTGTTCAGTGAGAACTCCGAAAGAATTATCACCAAATTACAAGATGCCGGGAAGGCGGTCAGGACAGTACAGGCCATGTACAGACCTAAGTCTGGCCCCTTTCGTAGGGGCCAGAACCATTTTCGCTGCCGGCAGCACAGACAACAACCTCGTTCCGGCCAGCAACCCAGGAGCAATTACAGTAGGAAAAGCCAACCTGAATACTCCATGGGTCAGGGTCAGAAAAATCCAAAATCGACCCAGCCTGTTGCAGCCAACACCACCACAGCATAACTCCTTCCCGGCCCCTGCCCCACCTCTGGATCCAAGGGAAGGGAGGGCCAGGGGTCGTGTCGCTTACCACCTGTCGGGGTGGCAGTAGATAACCTCCGACTGGTGGGTTCTTCAACTGGTAGGTCGAGGGCACTCTATAGAGATCTTCCTGGGCATAAAGTCTCCACCACTCATTCACACTGATTGGAGTACGCCAGAGGCACTAGGACCCAGTAGGAGCAAACTTTTCAGGAGGGCGGCGTGACATGGAGCCGCAAGGCGGCACCACAAGCCAGGCGTGTGCTGTATAGTTATCTCAGCATCGACCTCCAGCAGCTTGGTTCCTTTTTCCCGCTGTCCAGTGCACTTAAGTGACGCATCGCCGCCGCTTGCTAGGAGTCGACTCAAACTAGCAGCTTAGTTTTCAGTTTTATTATTTTGTATTTATCAACGATAAGTACCGATTATATTTTAATAAATTTCTACTTGTACAAGAAAGAAGTCTTGAGCACTCCATTGACAGGGTCGACCATGAGTGAGTGGGGCAGGTGACGGTAGAAGACTTCATGAAAGCTGTTCAGTCAGCCGGGCGGGTCTGGTCCGCCACCCTCCCCGAAGGGGGTCTGACAATGGACGGTCCAGTACTCAAGGAGATGGGCAGTCTTCCGAAAGCATAAAAAAGAAATGGTTCCATTCTCTGCACCGTTCGTCCTGAGTTCTTCTTTGGCTCACAGGTCAAAGAAGCAGCGGCATCACTCGAGGTTTCCCTCTGGTGCGCCTGCGCATAGTCGGTCAGTTGTTGGGGTCAGGAGCCGGTCTCCGCTTCTTCGAGTCAACTGTTTCTGTCTCTGGTAGCCGACTTCTTCACACCAGAGCTCCTCCACCTATTGGAAGGGCTTCCGATGAGCAGGTTCACCATTGGGCCACTCTTGTGGAGCAGTGGGCTCGAAGGTTGTCGACTGCCCGACCAGCCAGTCCATCACGGGCCTTCAGGCCTGTCGCTTTCAGAGCGGCGGGCAGGGAGTTAAGACTTCCTAGTCGCATGGCCTTCTTCGGTACTGTTGACTCCTGCTGCTCCAGTGATCTCTCTCACATGGCTGCGTGTAGGAGTCCACACTGATCCTTTATCTCCTGCCATTTTCATCCTTTAACTACAAAATCGCAGTTCTCAGACTTCTGTGATGGTGCCGTTGACTGCAGTGCCGGCTTCTCCGGTGCCGAGGTCCTTTACGGTGCAGGTTGTAATCATCACCATCTGCGTTGTCGCATACTCTATCAGCACCGTCCTTGGTGCCAGGGCTGGCATCAGTGTCACGCACCTCCGGCACTGGGGGTGGCATCGGCGCCATGTGCGGTGTCACGCTCCCTGTCGGTGCCAGGCATGATGCAGTATTTCATGTCAGCGCCCTTTCTGTTCTCTGCACCATTTTCTTTGGCTGCACCAGAGATGTGTATGGGGCCATCTAGTTTTCAGAGGTTTTCGTCTCCGATTCTTTCTCCTTCTCTTCTTCTTCTTGGTTTTCATCCCTTACCTGTCTATACAGTCCCCCCTGGACTGTCAGGAGATGATTTTGAGACCGATCCAGATCTTTGGCTGGGTGATGATATTGATGCCGATTCTGCCCTGGGGGCAGGGATCAATCCTCCTGCAGAGCCTATTGTTGAATACCTTTCCTTTAAGTCTCTGCTCAAGAATTTAAATTCTACTTTTTCTCTCCAGTCCACGGAAATAGATCCTGAGAAGCTTCTGCGTCTACAATATCTACATGTTCTGGAAATCTTTATGGATTTATCCCCTTCGGTACAGCCCTCTTTTGAGACTCTTTCCCAGATGGTGTGGAAGAGTCCAGCGCTTATTCCTTCTGTGGCCAAGTCCATAGACAGGAAATATGCCCCTCCCAAGGATCGCCCAATTTTGGCCTCACAAGCCTTTAATGATGCCATTGTGGTCGTAGCAGAGAATGATAAGGCTGTCCTCCCTCAGGAATCTACAGCCCATCCTATAAACAAAGAATCTCGCAAGATTGGTTTCCATAACCAAGGGCATGACCGATTGCAGTGCGCAGGTGGTTCAGGTGACCCGGGAGGTCCGTCCAACTCTGGCGGTGTTGTGCAGTGCCAGGTCCATCAAAAACGACTGCAATTATTGCAGATCTTGTTGAAACGGTGAACCTGGCATGCATCACCAAGACCTGGCTGGATGAGAATTCTGGCCCTGTATTGGAGGCTTTAACTCCAGATGGGTACTTGATTGAACTGCTGGTGGGGGGTTGCGGTCTGTTTCAAGACCAAACTTAACCTCACGAGTGTACTAGTTAAGGAGACTGAGTCATTCAAGTGTGCCATTGTAGCAGGTGTAGGTTGTCGGATTGCCCTCATTTATCGTCCGCCCAGGGATGAGAAGCGATTCCTTCAGGAAATGGCGGACTTCATCGACTTGGCGTTTGAGTCACTTCCAGGCTGATGGTTCTGGGTGACTTTAACGCCTTCCACGACAGATTTACAATTTTGTTAGCACTTTCTCCAGTTGATGACATCTCTGGCCTTACTCAGGTGGTTACCACTGCTACTCATAAATATGGACACTCCTTTGACTTAGTCTTTCTCTAGGGATCGAAACATCTGACTTGGGGTGGAACCAGTTGGGTGGTCTGATCACTACACCATGGAGTTTAGTTTTAGCACCCCTCATTTGTAGGCCCTCCCATGTGGAGATAGTTAAGTGCCACCCTTTACGAGATATAAGTTCTCATTGCCTAACGGCGGTGCTTGACCTATCATCCCTCTCATTTGCAAGCAGTGACCCAGAGACCCTCGTGATGGCCTATAATTCGGCCATCTCGGTGGCTCTGGAATCCTTTGCTCCCATCCGTGTTCGCCCTCTCTCCCTTTGCCCTTGATCCCCTTGGTTTGATGGGACTTTGAGGGAGATGCAGAGACTAGGACGAAGGTTATAGCGCTGCTGGCGGAAGTCCGCTCTCGACACTGCACCACCTTAGATTGATGGATCATTATCAAGCCTATCAATCTGCAATCATCTGTAAGAAGGCAGAGTTTCTGTCCATGGAGTTTGCGGCTGCTCAGAATCTACCAGCGCAGCTCCTCCATACGTGGACAGTCTGTGCAACCCAGCCTCTTTACAGGTCTGGAAAGCCTTTTCACAATTAGAGTGCGATGAAATTGCTCGATTCTTTGCTAATAAGGTGGCTGACATCAGGGTGGTATTCCAGCCAGCACTCTCTATGGGCGTTGCTTTTGATCTGTGAGAGGTCACTGCACCTTGATTTTCTTGGAGTACCTTTAGCCGTCCGGAGTTCATGGATGTCATGCGGATTATCAAGGGTGTGCACCCTATGTGCTGTAGTTTGGACCCTGGACCAACTTCCCTAATTTTGGGTTTTATTGATGTCATTGATCCAGTCCTAGCACGGATAGTTTGGTGCTCCTTGGAATCTGGAGAGTTTCCTAGCTCCCTGAAAGAGGTGGTGGTGACACCTCTCTTGAAAGCTACCTTGGACCCAGACTGCCATGCAAACTACAGACCCATCTCGAACCTCCCCTTTTTAGGGAAGGTGATTGAGAAAGTAGTGGCAGCACAACTGGAGGACTATTTGACATCCATGACATCTATGAACCACTCCAGTCCGGTTTTCGAAAGAGAGACAGTACCAAGACAGTGCTGGTTCGGGTGCTCAATGATCTCCTGATGGGTAGAGATCAGAAGAGACGTTCCATCTTCGTTCTTCTGGATCTCTCATCAGCATTTGACACTGTGGACTATGGGGTGTTGCTGGGTCGTCTGAGGTACATACATCTGTGGACTGTCGGGAACGGTCCTCAGGTGGTTACATCATTCCTCACGGGTAGAACACAGAGGTGGTGTCTGGGTTTTTCTTCAGGCCCTACTTCTCCGTTATGTGGGGTACCTCAGGGCTCTGTGCTTTCACCCATGTTGTTTGCAGTGTACATGCTACCCCTTGGAGACATTGTAAGAAGGTATGGGCTGAGGTTTCACTGCCAAGCTGATGATACCCAGCTCTACCTCTCTTTCGCACCCGATCCGGTTGGAGCTGTCTCGATCTTTAATAACTGTCTGAAAGAAGTCCAGAGTGGATGGATTCCAGTTGGCTGAAGTTGAACTCGGAAAAGACAAATGTTGGTTGTGGACCCGGGTCACCAGATATGGGGGTTGGTTCGTCCTTGGGAATTTTTCGGTGGTCTGAACAGGTAGGTAACCTGGGGTAATTTTGACGAGGGCTGACCTGCATTTGCAGATGTCGGCTGTCATCAAATCTTCCTTTATCATCTTAGGAATATCACCAGGGTTAGACATCTGGTTTGTCTGTGACCTTCCTACACTGGTTCATGTCTTTGTGTCCTTCGCTTAGATTACTGGAACTCCCTTTAACTAGGGCTTCCTGGGAAGAAATCAGTCGCCTGCAGCTAGTGCAGAGCATGGCGACCCAACTTTTGATGGGATCTGCTCGATTCTGTCATATTTCACCAGTGCTGCACAAACTGCACTGGCTGCCAGTACAGTGGCAGATCACATTTAAAGTCAGCTTGCTGACTTTTAAACCCTAGGACTGGGCCGGATTACCTGAAAGGCGCCTGGTTCCCTATTGCCTGGATGATCACTTCACTCGGCCCGGCGTGGGGTTGTTAGAGATTTCAAGGGTATATTTAAAATCATCTGGGCGAGAGCTTTTATGTATGTAGCCCCTACCTTTGGCATTCTCTACACCATCGGCTACGGAGAGCACAACTGTGGAGGATTTAAGCCATCTTTAAAATGTATTTGTGGCACCAGGCGTTCAGCAATTAAGTTTTTCTGTTTTCTTTTAGTGCATTGTTATTTTAATGTTAATTTTATTGATGTCTGTTCTGTTCTAAACTGTTCTTGCTGTTTTAAAGTGTGAGGCGCCTTGGTTACAGATAAGGCGCCATATAAATACATTTTATTATTATTATTTATTATTACAAGATAGACACCTTGGGTAAGAGTCTTTGCTGCCTCAACTCCGGGCATGCGTATTGCCAGCTACCAGGGCTATTTTTCACAATATGAGTATGTTCTTTGGCATTCACTCAAAGCAATGGTAGAAGCTCTGCCAGAGTCAGAGGTTAACTCAGAGCTACCTCAAACCATAATAAGGGGTATCGAGTCCAATAACCAACAAGTTAAAGCTGCAGTGGACGCTTTCGATACTGCTTCCTAAGCGGCGGCAGCTGGCATTTGCACCAGTCGCCATTCTTGGCTGCGTACTTTGGGCTTCACGAATGACGCCCAAAAGCAAGTCATGGCCTTACCTTTCGACAGTATGTATCTGTCTATGCCTCTGGTGGAACAAGCACTAGTGGCCACACTGAAACTAGGTCTGCCATTAAGACAGCCAGAGCTTCACTTGCTCCCTCTCGAGGGGGTGGGAACAAGTGTCAGTTTCACAACCGTCAGTCCTTTTGGGGCAAAGGCAGAGGAGGTTTTAACAGAAACCAGAACCCTCAGCCACAAAAGAAAACGCAGCACAAGACCCAAAAGCGCCCCGTGCCACCTTCTGAGTTTCCGGCCAAGGTCCCACCTCAGCTGCCCGAGGGGGACTCTTCCTCGAAAGTGGGAGGACATCTGACCCAGTTCTATGACCAGTGGAAAATTATAACATCAGACAAATGGGTCCTCAGGATAATCTGCGAGGGGTACTCTCTCAATCTGTTGAAAACCCCTCCGGATCATCCTCCCAAGCGACATACCAGGCTGTCTGCGGCACAGTCAGACATTCTTGCTTCCAAGGTACAAAGCCTTCTGAACATCAGGGCAGTAGAAGTAGTTCTGCTGGATCAATGAAACACAGGTTTCTACTGCCATTATTTTCTGGTCCCAAAGATAACCGGCGGTATGTGCCCTATACTGGAACTCAGAAAGTTAAACAAATTCCTACACAAGGAAAAGTTAAAGATGATATCACCGATACCCTGCTACCCTTGATTCATCAGTACGATTGGTTAGCCTCCCTGGACATGCAGGATGCCTACCGGCACATTCTCATGCACCAGATCACCACAAATACTTAAGGTTTGTGGATGCTAACTAACACTATCAATTGAGTCCTGCCCTTTGGGCTGTTCTGGCGCCTCGAGTTTTTACAAAGTGTTGTGCAGTTCATGGGCACACCTAAGGAAAATCGGTCCAAGTATGCCCAGATTCGAACAACTGGCTTCTAGCAAGTCCATCCAGGCAAGAGACCTGGAGGCGTGGTCACGGCCTCAGACTTTCCTAGTCCATGGGAGTCCTGCTGAACCTTGAGAAATCACAGTTGCAGCCCTCCTAGAAGCTCCTCTTCATGGGAACTCTTCTGGACGTTTCCTGTGAAAGCTTTTCTTCCAAGGACAGAAGGCACAATATCTTACAGATGGCCGATTCATCGAGAACATGACTTGGTTCACACCTTCTCGATGCAACGGATGCTGGGCCTCATGGCATCCTCTGTGTCCACTGTACTCTTGGCTCATCTTCACATGAGAACTTCAGTGGATGCTCAGTACTCAGTGGTCCCCAACCATTCACCCTCAGTCCTTTCTCATCAAGGTGACAGAACCTCTGAAGGGTCACTCACCTGGTGGTCTCAGGAGGACAACCTTCTGGAAGGATATCTCTTCACCCCTCTGGATCATCAGATCTCCATTACCACGGATCGTCCTTGATGGGTTGGGAGCTCATGCCAGGATCTCCACGCCCAAGGTACGTGGACTCAGGATGAGTCTCAACTTCACATAAATGTCCTGGAAATGAGCCGTCCTCTATGCAGTCCGAACTTTGAAGGACATAACTCTGTCATAAGAAAATTCTCCTTCAAATGGACAAGGCAGTGATATACTACATCAACAAACAGGGCGGTGTACACTCTTGGCCATTATGCAGGGAAGCAGTGAGAGTGTGGGAATGGTGCCTGGAGCACAAGGCTCTGATTCAGGCGGTTTACCTGCCAGGAGTACAAAACGAGCTGGCAGACCATCTCAGCAGAACAGAGGCATATCCTCACAAATGGCCTCTTGACTCAGCCGTCGTTCAGTCACTCTTCAAAGAGTGGGGAACTCCAGACCTGGCGTTTTTTGTCAGGATGCTTTCAGGCTGCGGTGGCCAAAACGCTTTCTATACGCATTTCCTCCTCCTTCCCCTAATTCAGAGGGTACTGCTCAAACTGGAGACTCGGGGGCAGAATGATTCTCATTCCCCCGTTCTGGCCTCGTCAGATCTAGTTCCCGCTAATCAACTGACTATCCAAAACCTCTCCGAAACCACTTCCCCTTCAGACAAACCTTCTGACCCATGGTCCTGTGGTCCATCCCAACCTGAGGTTGCTTCATCTTCATGCTTGGCTCCTGAGCAGCTAGAGGTGAATAGGTTTAATGTTTCTTGTAGAGTTTCAGATATTCTTTTGGCCAAGTGCAAGTCGGCCACCAGAAAAACCTACACAGCTAAATGGAAGCGTTTCTCTATCTGGTGTGCAAACTCCTCTTGGAATCCTTTTTCCTGCCCACTGAATAAAGTCTTGGAGTATTTCTTGGACCTCTCAAATACAGATCTGTAATACTCCACAGTCAAAGTTAATCTTTGTGCCATTTCAGCATATCATGGGCAGGTACTCTCCATGTCGCTGGCTCAGCTGCTTGTAGTCAAGAGGTTTCTTAAAGGGAGTCTGCATGGTAGAGCTTCTATTAGACATCCAGTTGCAGCCTGGGACATTAACCTTGTGCTAGACATGCTTACTCGTAAACCTTTCGAGCCTCTAGCTACTTGCGAGCTGAAATTCCTCACTTGGAAAACGGCCTTCCTGGTGGCCATTATTTCTGCTCGTAGGGTTTCTGAAATACACACCTTGTTCACAGACCCTCACCCCCCGTATATTGTATTTCACAAGGATAAAGTAGTTCTTAGTACTCATCCTAAGTTCCTATCTAAGGTTGTCTCAGAATTCCATCTGAATCAACCTTTAGTCCTTCCTACCTACTTTGCAAACTTCCAGAATGAAGGGGAGCGAACCCTTTATTCCCTGGACGTAAAAAGAGTATTGCGGTTCTGTCTCGACAGAACAAAGGAAATTTGCAAGGCTCAACAACTGTTTGTTTCCTTCAGCACAACCTAGCTGGGTCAATCTGTTGCTATCAGGTGCATTTCAGCATGGCTGGTGGCATGCCTTTGCCCCTGCAATTCTATGGCACAGGTCAAGCTGGAAGGCAGAGTGTACGCTCTCTGCCAGAGCAGTCGTGGCATCTCTGGCGGAAAGCTAATGTCCCCATTGCAGACATTTGCAATGCGGCTACCTGGAGCTCCGTGCATACGTTAGTTAAGCACTATGCCTTGGATGTCCATGCCAGACGACATCAGTCATTTGGCAGGACAATTCATTTTTTTTTTTTTTTTTGCTTTTACTTCCTCAGCAGAGCGGCCCCCAGATCTCCAGCCGCGGCCTGGACCACGGTGCATCTTGAGCCATACAAACCGCTCCCCAGAAGGCCGGCCTTTCATCGCTCTTGCATCCACTGGGTACACGCCCCTCTTAGGTATCTCCGAGGATGCAAGGCGCGGCTATTAACCGCGGAGATCACCCTCCACATTTTCTCCCTTATGGAGAGCTGGATGTGCAATGGCGTCCGAGCACGTGGTGCTGCGCCCTGACGCCTCTCCCCTGCTTTTGCATGCCACTGTAGTGCGGCTGGCCTCCACCATTCGTCGCTGCAGGGCAATGTAAGCCCCACTGTCCACTCCAGAGAGAAGAGAGCAGTCGTCGGATGCTCAATCCTCCCTCTCCCCCTGCCAGCCCTCAGCAGCCCGAGTCCGTTCCCGAACCCGGGTCGCCGGCGTGGCTCAAGGTATGGCGTCCAGTGCCTCAACCCTCAGTGCCACCGGGCCACTGGCAGGACAATTCTTAACGGATTTCGGTCCTAAGAAAGTGAGCTCCTTTCTCTCCTGCCGCCCATCTCGAGGGATTATTTAGCTTGGTACTCTCTCATCAGTGTGAATGAGTGGTGGAGACTTTATGTCCAAGAAGATAGGGAAATTACGTACCTACCGTAATTCTTGATCTTCTTGGATGAAGTCTCCACCACTCATTCACACATCCACCCACCATCCCCCGAGCTCACTTCTTTGTTTCTGGTCTTCACTCCCTCAATGGCTGAGCTGTGAAGACTTTGTTGTTGACCCTTCTTACACGGGTCATTCGGACTATCTTGTGTCCGGTTTTAGGTCAGTCCTCCCTAGGTTAGTTATGCTGCCTCCTTTGAAAAAAAGGTACTGAGGCGGTTGGAGGTCGGCCTAAGACAGTCCATACCACCGTGCCTTGCTCACGGTGCCACTTCTTGGCGGCTCCATCCGGCTCCTGCCTCCTGAAAAAGTTTTATCGCTGGTCCTAGCACCTCCGCATACTCCCGTCTGTTGAATGAGTGGTGACTTCGTCCAAGAAGATCAAGAATTACAGTAGGTGCATAATTTCCATTTCCTTGACCACCCACCAACAAGACGACCTCTGCACTCCCTTTATTCAGGTCAGCTTGCCCTGCTCATCTAGCAGATCATCTCAGCACTCCTGGACAAGGATGCCATCGAGATCGTCCCACAGAGCCAGAAAGGAGATGGTTACTATTCCCACTTCTTCCTGGTTCCAAAGAAAATAGGGGACCTGTGCCCGATCCTGGATTTCAGCGATCTCAACACCTTTGTGTTGTACAAATGCTTCCGCATGGTCACCCTTCTGGGGTCTCATCCCCATGCTCAAGCAAGGCACATGGCTAGCGCCACTGGACATGCAGGATGCATATCTCCATCTTCCCTGTCACTCGGTTGCACTGGCGTTCCTGCGCTTTGAGTTCTAGGGGCTTATTATCAGTTCGAGCACTTCCATTTAGTCTGTCCTCGGCGCCTCACGTATTCACCAAATGCTTGGTTGTCGTGGCAGCGGCCCTCAGAAGACAGGGCCACTATGTATTCCCATATCTGGACAACTGGCTTCTCATAGCCTCCTCTCGAGAAGCCCTGGTGACAGCAATTCAGGACACCTGTTCCTTTTTAGGGTCACTGGGCATCACCATCAGTCAGGAGAAATCATTCCTCGTCCCCTCAGAAAGATTGCAATTCATCAGCACGGTTTTGGATACCGACTGAGGGAAAGCTTTCCTGCCCGAAGACAGGGTGGAACACATCCCCGATCCCTCATATGGGACATCATGGCGAAGAGGCTGGTTCCTGCAAGGTCTGTGCTTAGCCTGCTCAGTCACATGGCGTCAGCCATTGCCACAGTTCCCCTGGCTCATCTCCATATGAGGGTTACTCAGTGGATGCTCAGAGCTCAGTGGGAACAGAGACAGGATCACTTAGATCAGCTCGTCTGGATCACAAAGCCAGTCATCCAGGACTGGCAAAGGTGGCTCTTCCTGGAGCATCTTTCCATGGGAGTCCCCTTCCTAGCACCTGCTCCATCTCTGACTCTAACCACGTACGCTTCAGGGTCTGGTTGGGGAACTCACCTGGAAGGGATCAGGACCCAGGGATCTTGGTCGACCCTGGAAGCCCACCTCCATATCAATATTCTGGAGATGAGGGTAGTCCTGTACACCTTACAGGCTTTACAGTCCGAGATTCCACCGGGTCATCTGTTAGTACAGACAGACAGCACCTCGGTCGTGTATTACATCAACAAGCAAGGAGCCACTCACTCCTACCCACTTTGCAGAGAGGCAAAGAGAGTGTGGGATTGTGTATTACAGCACGACGCCGAAATTACCACAGTGTATGTTCCCAGTGTAGACAACAGTGTCACAAATTGCCTGAGCCAGTCACAGGCCAGGGCTCATGAATGGGAACTGCTGCAGGAGGTAGTAGAGGACCTGTTCCACAGATGGGGACACCAGACATGGACCTATTTGCGTCCCCATACAACGCAAAACTGCCCAGTTTCTGCTTGCTCGATCCAGGGCCTGGTGTTTTCTGGTGAGACACATTGTCCCTCTCTTGAACGTGCAGGTTCCTCTATGCTTTCCCGCCCTTCCCTTTGATCCAGAGGGTTCTTCTAAAACTGTGATCAGAGGGCACGTCCATGATCTTGGTGGCACCCTTTTGGCCCAGGCAAATTTTTTTCCCACTCCTCCACCAACTAGCTCAGAAACCTCCCTTGCCAGTCAGTTCACACTTGCTTTAACAGGAATCCGGCTCCCTGGGTCACCCGTACCTCAGGTTATTGAACCTGCACACTTGGCTCCTAAGGACGTGGCAGTCCTTAGACATGGAGTTTCACAGAGAATGGCTGACATACTGGTAGCAGCTAGAAACCATCTACTTACGCCACCTACACCATGAAATGGTGGAGGTTTTGTCTTTTGGCGCAGGCTAGCGGTTTCGATCTGCTTTACTGTCCTGAGAAGTCAGTCCTGGACAACTGCCTGTCCCTTTATGATGCCGGTCTAGCATATTCCTCCATAAAAGTACACCTCTGTGCCATCTCAGCATACCATTCTCCAGTAGGTCAAAGTCACTGGCACAGCTAGAGGCTTCCCACACCTTTCTGCGCGGCATCCTTCATTTGAGACCCCCTATAAAGGACCCGATTCCTCCCTGGGATCTTCTTTTTGTCCTAGAGCAGCTTACGCTGCCTCCTTTTGAACCAGCCGCGGACTGCGAGCTGCATCTGCTCTCCTGGAAGATGCTATTTTTAGTTGCTGTTACCTCAGCAAGGAAAATTTCAAGGCTTCAAGCGCTCATGTGTAAAGAGCCTTATTTGGTTTTTCATAAGGACCGGGTGTCCTTAAGGAGAAATCCTAAGTTTCTTCCCAAGGTGGTCTCAGCCTTAACTCTCAACCAGGACATTGACCTTCCGGTGTATTATCCTAACCACTCTAATCGGAAGCTCTTGCACACCTAGATGTGCATAGGATCCTAAGTTTTATTTGACCAGAGACCAGACCATATCGTCAATCCAACCAGCTGTTCCTGTCATTTGCACACAGGATGCAGGAGCACCTGTATCAAAACAGTCACTCTCAAGTGCCTGGTTAAATGCATTGTATTTTGTTATCAGAAGCCGATAAGCCTTTACCGGATCAGTAAAAGGCCATTCTACGGGGGCTACTTCCTTCCTCGCTTAATATGTTCTACATCCACCATTTGTGCAGCTGCTACTTGGAGTACAGTGCATACCTTCATTAGGCACTACAGCTTGGACATCCTCTCTGGGCATAGAGCAGGCTTTGGCCTAGCAGTCCTTCAGGGACTTTTGTCCTAAATGGTCTACTCTGAGAATCCCCTCCTGTCCTCCTCCCGAAAGGTTAATTTGCACCCTTACTGCTTGGGAATCCGTCCTTATGGTGTAACCTGCTGCAAGAGCTGTTACAAACAACGTGAAGTCTTGCTGTATTCAGATATAATGCAGTTAGCCCCAGCACTTGAACTGCCCCGGAGAGGAAAGAGTTAACTCCATGCAGCAGCATGGATGTTCGCTTCGAGCTTCGGTTTTCAAACCTCTGTCTGTGGTACTTACCAGTGCAACCCTCAGATTCTTTACTTCGCTAACAGTGAAGTCCCTCGGATTTCCTCTGCTCGGTTCGGTAAAAATAAAGCTTTCAGTTTAAAACTTGTTCTTTATTGTTTTTTTCGGATTTCCAGCCTCTGTCTATGGTACAGGTAGTGTGGTAGATAGGTAGTGACTGTATTTTATTTTAAAACAACTTGTGAAAATTGTTTCTTCGGTTTCTTCCCGGTCGTCGGTTAGGAACCAACCTTGTGTTCCTTCTGATTTTAAATTTGTTATTTTAGAGTGGTGTTCCAGCATGATTGGTTTCAAAGAACTGGCTTTTTCTCTGTTCTTTTCCAAACCGTGTATCCGTTGTTGCTTCTGATCGGTTGGTATTACCTGGCTTGAGCAGCTTCTGTAGGAGTAATTTTGGTAGGTTCGCCATGTCTGAGAAACCCAAAAACCCGGTCCCACTGGGTTTCAACACTGTACTGAGTGTGGGGAGGCCTTTGCCAAGGCCGATCCCCCACCTCATCTGTGTTTATTGTCTGGGGTTTGACCGCCTCAAGTTAGACTGCCAAATTTGCAGAAACTTTCCTAAAACCACTCTAGAAAAAAGACTGAGTAGGTTGAAGGAAAGGGAGGCTGAGAAGTCCGTAGACCCGGATGGCCAGCCCAGTTCGGTTACGGCCGAACCTGAGAAGGTGCCTACTGACCTAGGCGATACCTCCTCGGGCAAAGGAGAGCCGACTCTGAGGGGTCGGTTCTGTCAAAAAAGGAACGGAAGTCCGCCGGTTTGGATCCAGTACTACTTACTCAACCATGAATGACCCGAGATAATCGCGATTAGTATTGTCCAGTCGCTTTGTCCGGTTCCGTCCAAACCAATGCCGCGGGTTAGGCGGTCGGTTCAGTTGGAACCGGCTCCTTCGGATTACGATCCAGATGCTTTCTATGAGGAGTGGGAGGCAGACGAAGACTATCCCAATGACGATGACTACGACGGTGGGGGTCTGGATGTGCCCATTGAACTGGACATCTCCCCAGACAGACCCTCTGATGTCTCCTCTCCCAGGCTTTGAGTCCCCTTCTCACTTCTTGTTTTACAAGAAGGTGGCGACTCCCTCCGTCTCCCTTTAGTTGAAGCTGCTGAGGAGGAAGAGCCTGATTCTGTGGAGATGATGGACATCCCAGAGTCCAAAGGTCTTCTATTCCCTTCACAAGTCCTTGGGAAATAGACACAAAAGATTCTACAGACTCTAACTCTTGACCACCTGTAGATAAAAGAATGGACAGGAGATGCATGTTATCAGGCTCAGCTGTGGAGTTCCTTTATTCACATAGCATGCTATGTTGGGGTAGTGCAGGCTGCAGCCTGTGACAGGGCAAACATTCCTTGGCTTCACACCCCCAGACAAGGACTCAAGGAATGTCGATGCCATGGCCAGAAACTATACTTGGCATCCTCTTTGGGACTCAGGCAGACAAATTATATGGCCTACACAGCCAGGTACCAGAAGTCCAGGTGGGATACGGTTCTGGAACTGGCTAAAACGGCCTCCCCCCAGCTAGCCAAAGAGCTGGAGGAGGTGGCTGCGGATGGAATTGAGGCATCCAAAGTACAATTTCACGCTGCTGTCGACTCCAGCGATGTGGCATCCAGAGTCATGGCTACATCTGTGTCTCTCAGAAGGCATGCTTGACTCAGATGTACTAGCCTACCACAGGACACCCAGTCTAAGGCTGTGGATTTTCCTGTAGTTGGTAACTCTCAGCTTGCGGAGCAGACAGAGGCTTACATGAAGAAAATGGATGAATATAGAACCACTTACAGGAGTGCACAGGCCAAGGAAAGGCAAGCCACTTCTCAGAAGCAGCAGTCCAGGTGCAAGGGCAGGCCTTTTCACAGGCCTTTTTACCAAGCCCAGGCCTCCTTGTCTTACCCACAAAGGTTTTTTTTCCCGAGGGTGGAGTAGAAGGGGGATGAGCAGGGCTGCTTCTTCCTCCCAGTCTGAGGCTCCTGCAAGCAGACACCCTGAGGTGTCAGCCTGGGCGACTCTCCAATCCCAGTAGGAGACAGGCTGGCTTACTACTTTCAGGCCTGGAAGTCTGTTGCCTCAGACAAGTGGGTCCTGGAAGTAGTAAGTCAAGGGCTAGCCCTCAGCTTCAAAAGGTACCCAAAAAGGAGGGCCAAGTCTTTTCCACCTGCATCAGTTTCAGAAACCCTTGCCCTAGAGGCAGAGGTTTCCTCTCTCCTGTCTCTCAAAGCCATAGAGAAGGTTCCTACTCAACACAGGGGAAAAGGCCTGTACTCCAGGTACTTCCTCACCCCAAAGAAAACAGGGGAGTGGTGACCCATCCTGGATCTAAGGTATCTGAACAAACACATTTCAAAACCCAATTTCAAATGGTAACTCTGGGAATAATCCTTCCCTCTTTATGGCCAGGAGATTGGCTAGCATCACTGGACCTCAGGATGCCTACTTCCATATTCCTATAAGGTGCTCCCACAGAAAATACTGGGTTCGAAGTTGCCTTCAGGCCATTATCAGTTCAAGGCCATGCCTTTTGGCCTAACATCAGCTCCAAGGGTGTTCACAAAATGCCTTGCAGTAGTGGTGGCTTACCTCAGAAGACAGGGTATCACCATTTTTGGATATCTGGACGACTGGCTCCTAGTGGGGCAGTCTTCAGACCAGGTCAGGTCAGCTCTGAAAACCACTCAGGACTTGCTCAGTTCCCTGGGGTTTCTTCTCAATCTGCCAAAATCTGTCCTTGAACCAGTACAGCTTCTTACCTTCATAGGGGTGGAATTGGGTACTACCCAAGCAAAAGCTTTCCTTCCTCTGGCAAGGGTGAGGGCCTTAGTAGACCTCGCTTCCTCCTTTCGGCCTCAGGTTTCTCTTCTAGCGAGACAGTTCCTCCAACTCCGGGGCCACATGGCAGCCTCCACGGCAGTGGTTCAAGGGGCCAGATTTCAGATGCGGGACATTCAGTCCCATATAAGGTCCTTTTGTTCACAGAGAACAGATTCTCTCACCAAACTGATTCCAGTGACCCAAACTCTGGTCCAGGCTCTCCACTGGTGGCTGGACCAGGACAACCTCAGACAAGGGGTTCCATTTCTCCCTTAACTTCATCAGTAGTACTGACTACGGATGCTTCTCTTCTAGGCTGGGAGCCCACCTGGGAGCCCTAACAGCTCAGGGATTTGGTCCCCACAGGAGTCTCTTCTTCATATCAACCTCCTGGAATGCAGAGCAGTTTTCTAGCCCTTCAGACCTTTTCGGATTCAGTCAAAGGCAAGGTGGTCCAAGTCAGGACAGACAACATTACCACAATGTGGTACATCAACAAACAGGAGCACTTGGTCCACGGCCTTGTATACACAGAGGCCATGAGGATTTGGTCTCTGCCCTATTCCTTCAGACTTCCCTGGTAGCAGTTCATCTTCCAGGGAAGGACACATGCCGCAGATGCCCCAGCAGGATTTCACAGGGCATCACTGATGGTCCTTGAATCCTCACGCTCTGAGGATCACTTTCTCCAAGTTGGGCATGCCAGAAATAGATCTATTTGCAGCACCAGACAATCATCAGCTTCCTCTGTTTTGCTGCAGACCTCCAGTCCTGGGGACAATTCCCAGGATGCCCTCATTCTGAACTGGAAGGGCAGGATTCTCTGTGCCTTCCCTCTGTTCCCTCCTGTTCAGAGTTCTGATCAAGATAAGAACTCAACCCTGCACAGTGATACTGGTAACTCAGATTGGGCCAGACAACCCTGGTATCCTCTACTGCTGTCCTTGGCTATCTCCGTCACCTGTCTCTTCCCAGGAGATGCAATCTTCTCTCCTCCTCCTCCCAGGGCGGATGTGGTACCCCAATCTCCAGTCTCTCAACCTCAAGGCCTGGCTCTTGAAGAGTTAGAATATGCAGTTCTACATCACTCTCAGGGAGTTCTGGACATTCTGAAGGTCTCCAGGAAACCTTCCACTAGAAAAACTTACAATTCCAGATGGAAGAGGTTCAGTATTTGATGCTCTCAGAAAGGTATTGTGCCTGATTCTGCAGGCATTTCAACAACCTTAGATTATCTAGCTCATCTGAATGGTCTGAGGCCTTAGGCCTGCCACTCTGAAGGTTCATCTAGCAGCTGTCTCTGCATTCCTTTCAGCAGGTAGCTTGGCAGACACCAGGAGAAAGGGACTGCTGTGTGACTGGACTTCTCTACTGGGACTATATTGCCCTCCTTCCCTCCCACCCAAAGCTAGTTCTACTTTTATAGGCACAGGATTTGACTGACAACAGGAACTTCCTGTTGGGAGCAGGAAGTGAGTGATCACAGAGCCACCAAAGACCCACCATCCTAGAAGGGCAAGAGTACCTCTCCGGCCCCCTCTAGCTGCTGAGGTCTGCCTCTGAGCAAGTAAGGGGTCTACTGAGAAATACAGGATATTCTTGTCTTCAGAACAGGACAATCTGAAGCTTAAAGGCACACAGGCAGAAAGTATGAGAGAGAAATAAAAACAGAAGCATGAGTAAGGATTGCAAACAGTTAAGGGCCAGAAATAAGACATGATGGGAGTGGTGCAGTGCAGTGGCTGTGGAGCAGCAGTCTTCCGGGAGACATTCTGAGGGATGCGGTGTTGTCCCATCTGCAGGCACCTCTGGGCTGAGGGCGAGGTTGCTCATCTCCAGACTGAGTTGGCCAGGATTTGTGGGACCTCCTCTTCCATCCAGGGACCACCAGTGCCACTGCCATTGCCTCAGAGGTTGCCAAGAAAGAGGGCGGTTGGACCACAGTGGGCTCAGGGAGGGTGAGGGTGGTGGAACAGGCGCATCCTCCAGTTGTACCTCTCACAATTCCTATGCCATTCTGGCAAAGTGTGGTTCCTCTATGGAGGCACCCGCAGTGGAGACCAAGGAGGATGCTGGGAACCTCCAGAAGGAGACCCACAGAAGGGTGGCAGGGGACCCCGCAGGGAAGGAAACAACTCCTGGTGGGGACTCCATTAGGAAAGGTAGAACTGGGGAGGAAGGGGAGGGAGGTGGTGCCTGCCTGGCGCCATGGCTTGAGGGACAGGCCGAATCCTCAGGATTGCCAGAGCAGCTGCACAGGGGAGGAACTGGATGTCATTGTCCACCTAGGGGCAAATGACCTGGCTAATAAAGGGATTAGAAGTGCAGGAAGAGTTTGAGGAATTGGGAGGGCCTTAGACAAGTAGCATGCATGTAACCTTCTCGGAGGTGCTGCCCATCTATGGCATAGGAGAGGCTAGGGTGTTCCGCACCATGGGATTCAATCAGTGGTTGAAAAACTGGTGTGGAGCTCAGGGCTTTGGCTTCATTGGGGACTGGGGGTCCACCTGGAGTGATGCAAGCCTATTCTGGCATGATGGGCTGCATCTGTCCAGGAGGGGAACCAGGATCCTAGGTGATAGGTTTAAATGCTTCATGGCCATTTAAACTAAGGGGGGAGGCACTGAAAGGGCAGGGAAATCCCAGTCTCCCAAAAAAAAATCACGTAGTAAGTGTGGTAAACACCAACATAGAGGTGTCAATAGGGAGAAGGGCAGGGTAAATGGAGAAAGTGACAAAGGCAAGAAGGACAGGGATGGGGCAAAAGGAGTAAGGTCATCAGGAAATGGAGGGTAATGAGTACCACTACCGTAGTCTGGGCAACAAGCTCCCTGAGCTGATGGCCTTGATGGAAGAGGATGCCTGGATATCTGAGCAGTCACAGAAACATGGTACACAGAGAACCATGACTGGATGTTAACATACCAGGGTACATAACCTACAGGAGAGACAGGCAGGGAGAAGGGGAGGAGTAGCTTTCTATGTAAAGGAAGGATAAAAGCAACTGAACAAAAGGTAAACAGGGAGGAGAGGAGGCACTGTGGGTCACCTTGAAACTGGAAAGGGCACCACAATCCGCATAGGGTTGTACAGACCCCCATGTCGGGGAGGGAATGGACAAGGATATGATAGAAGGCATTCTTAGAATGGCAGAGAAGGGGGAATACTGTTGATGGGAGACTGAATATGCCAGATGTTAACTGGAGCACATTTGCTGCAGCCACATCCAAGAGCAGAGCCATTCTTGATGCCTCTACAGGTGGCAGACCTCAGACAGCTAGTTTGAGCAGCACTCGTGAGGAGCAATCTTAGACCTCGTACTCTCAAGCGGGGCAGTGAGAGGATCTCGGATCTAGAAGTGGGTTGCCATCTGGGAACAAGTGACCATCAAACAGTGTGGTTCACATTAAACTCGGCTACAGAGTCAAGCCATACAAAAGTGAGGGTACTGGACTTCAGGAGGGCTGACTTTGACAAGATGGGAGAGTGCCTCAGAAAGCACTTAGTAAACAGGCTAGAAGGAGGTGTGGAGCAACAATGGGGAATCATCAAAACTGCCATCACAGAGGCAACAAGCCTTTGTGTGAAGCAAAAAACAAATCAAAGCGAAAGAAAAGCCACTATGGTTCTCAAAAGAGGTGGCTGTGAAAGTCAGGAAGAAAAAGATAGCATTCCGGAAGTATAATGAAACACAGAAGGAGCAGGACAGAGAGCTGTACCAGTTAAGGTAGATGGAAGCAGGGAGGGAAGTCAGAATAGCAAAGGCCCAAACTGAGGAAAGGATAGCCAACTCGGTTAAGAAGGGGGATAAAACCTTTTATAGGTACATCAGTGAGCATAGAAAGTCAAAGGGAGGGATAGTGAGGCTGAATAGAATGAACGGTGAGTGGGCAGAGGGGGACAGTGAAAAAGTGGGGATACTAAACAAATATTTCTGCTCAGTATTCACAAAACAGGAGGGGGAAGTGCCTAATCCGGTTAACAGGAGCACTCTTGATAGGGGGGTCGATCCCAGTCCTTTCACAGAAGAAAGGGTTCTGCAAGAACTCCAAACTGAAGGTGGACAAAGCAATGGGGCCTAATGAAAGTCATCCTAGAATTCTAAAAGAATTAAGGGGAAATAGTGAAACCACTGGCTACTCTTTTTATAAATCATGGGAGGATGATGTGGTACCGAGGACTGGAAGAAGGCGGATGTGATTCCCCTTCACAAAGTGGGACCAAGACAGAGGCAGGAAACTACAGACCTGTCAGTCTGACCTCTGTGGTAGGGAAAGTGATGGAGTCACTTCTGAAGGAAAGAATAGTTGAATACGTAGAGGCCAGTGGGGCACAGGACGCAAGGCAGCCTGGGTTCACAGCGAGAAGGTCATGTCAGACAAATCTAATAGATTTCTTTGACTGGGTGACCAAAGTAGTAGACCAGGGAGGGGCTGTGGACATGGCCTACCTAGACTTTAGCAAGGCATTTGACACAGCCACACAAAAGATTAATAGTCAAATTAACCAGACTGGGAGTGGGTCCCAGGATGGTAGCCTGGGTAAAACATTGGCTGGACAACAGGGCACAGAAGGTAATTGTAAATGGAGTCCACTCTGAGGAAAGAGGGGTTACTAGTGGGGTACAGCAGGGTTCAGTATTGGGTCCAGTCCTTTTTAATGTCTTCATAAGTGACATTGCAGAGGGACTGGAAGGAAAAGTATGCCTCTTTGCAGATGACACACAGATCTGCAACAGGGTTGATACACAAGGAGGCGTGGAAAGGATGAAAAGGGACTTGGCAAGGTTGGAGGAATGGTCAGAAGTATGGCAGCTTGGATTCAATGCAAAGAAGTGCAACATAATGCACCTGGGAAACAAAAACCCAGGGGAAAATACACAATGGGGAGCAGGTAGTAACAACAACAAAAATGGAAAGGGACCTGGGGTAATCATATCAGATGACCTTAAGGTTAGCAAGCAATGTGAGAAGGCAGTAGGGAGGGCTGGGGGTATACTGGGATGCATAGGGAGAGCATCAGCAGCAGAAAACAGGAAGTTGTTATCCCTCTGTACAGACAGTTGGTGAGACCCATCTGAGTACTGTGTCCAGTTCTGGAGACCCCATCTCCAGAAGGACATAGACAGGATAGAGGCAGTGCAGAGGAGGGCAACTAAAATGGTGCAGGGTCTGCAAGAGAAGCCGTATGAGGGGAGACTAAAGGAGCTTAATATGTATACCCTTGAGGAAAGAAGGAGAGGGGACATGATAGAAACTTTTAAGTACCTCAGTGGAATCAACAAAGTCCAAGAGGGTAGCATCTTTCAGAAAAGAGACGGCAAGAACAAGGGACACAATTTAAAGATGGGGGCGGTTCAGGGCAATGTGAGGAAGTATTATTTCACAGAGGGTAGTGGATGCATGGAACAGCCTTCCTGAGGAGGTTGTGAGTCTAAAACTGTGGGAGAATTCAAGAATGCATGGGACAGACATAAGGCAATTCTTGTGGAGGGTAGGAAGAAATAGGCTGTTGGTTAACTAGGATCTGCGGCCTATCTCCTGTAGGTGAAATGGGCAGACTAGATGGGCCAAGCGGTCCTTATCTGCGTCAAAGTCTATGTTTCCATCTCATCCTGTTTTCAGGAAGTTTTCAAAGGCCTGGTTCACATTAACCCTCCCTTTAGAGAGCCTACTCGCCTTGGGATCTTAATGTTTGCATTGCTCAGCTTATGCAGCCACCCCTTTGAGCCTATGTCTTCGGCTGAATTGAAGTACTTGACCTGGAAAACTGTGTTCCTGGTAGCTATTACTTCTACCAGGCAGATTAGAGAATTACAGGCCCTGTCAGTTGAACCTGACTTCATATCCTTACATAGGGATAAAGTGGTCCTAAGAACTAATAGGTTCTTGCCTAAAGTGGCATCGGATTTTCACCTAAACCAGTCTATGTCTCTTCCTGTATTTTTCACTGACCATTCTTCCCAGGGAAAGAAGATTATACAGTTTGAATGTTAAAAGGGCACTTAGCTACTACATAGAGCATACTAAGGCACACAGAAATGACTGTCATCAATTGTTCCTCACTTATGGTGAAGTGGAGAAAGGTAAGCCTGCCACTAAAATAACTATTGCCAGGTGGATTGTTTCCTGTATACAATTTTGCTATGGCAAATTAGGTAGAACACCCCCTTCAGGCCTGAGGGCTCACTCGATTAGGGGTACAGCTGCTACTCTAGCTGCGGCCAGAGATGTACCCTTGTTAGAGATCTGTAAAGCAGCCACCTGGAAAACAGTACATACATTCACCAAGCATTACTCTCTGGACATCCAGGCTAGGAGTGATGCTAGGTTTTACACCCATGATCCCATGATCTCTGTTCCCAAAATAGGTTCTGCATTCCTTCCTCCATAGGGAACTGCCTGGTAGTCTGCATTATGTCTGAATACAGCAAGACTTCTTGTTGTTTGAAGAAAAAATTGCTCACCATAGTAATGTTGTTTCTTCTAGTGGAGTCTTGCTGTATTCAGACCCCCCTCACCTCTCAGAACCTGTTTTTGGGAAGTGGGTTGGCAGGCACAGTGGTGCATCTCAGGGGTGTACCTTGTACCCTCCCTCTTGATGGGGTAACTTATATTTTTCCTTCTTGTGTTGCATAGTTTGAATTGTCACTACCTTATTTCTTCTTGGGTTCTCGACTTGAGTCTTTTCTGGAGCCATAAAGTATTTTGCCTTTTGGCTATGTGTTCAAACAGTTTCCACATTTTAAAGTTAAGTTAGTTGCTCATAAGAATCTCACGGTTGCACTGGTAAGTATCACAGACAGAGGTTTGAAAACCGAGCTCGAGCTCAGTGTTCCATGCTTCTGCATGGAGTTAACTCTTTCCTCTCCGCGGCAGTTCAAGGGCTGGGGCTAACTGCATTATGTCCGCATACATTACTCCATTAGAAAAAACAACATTACTATGGTGAGTAATTTTTTCTTCGAAATAAGATAGTACAGTTACATAAGAACTTGCGTAACAGTGATCTTCGAGAACAGCTCTTGCAGCAGGTAGTTTCCCTCACATTCCCCTCAGGAGGTTTGGTTCTTATATATGATGTCTCTGGCGCAAACACATTATCTTTTGACTTCCTTTTGGAAGCGGACCCTCTGTCTCCCTTCAGAGAATTTTTCGTATGCGGGAGTCTCCAGTGAGGAGAACTGAGGGATGCTGGGGACCATCCTTTTATGTGACATCCGATGTAGGGGCAGTCCCCGCTGGGTATTGCTAGCTAGAATTTTCTGTGGGGTCCTGGCGCCTGTCGGCTTCAGTCCTTCTGGTGTAACCTGCTGCAAGAGCTGTTCTCGAAGATCTACTGTTATGGTAAGTTCTTTCATAACTGTACTTAACTTGGATATAAACTGAAGACAGAAAAGCAATCGGCTATAAATTTTTTGTTAATTCACTCTTTCACTTTCCTCCTTTTTTTCGGTGTGTCTGAAATTTTATCAGTAATGTAATCTCTCTGTGGCTTATGCACAGGGTGATGTTGGATATAGTAAGTTATTTCATATAAACTGTCTTTGAATATCATTTACTAAATGCATGGTTTAGAAATATTTGAGTACCTGTTATATTACTTATCTGTTTATAATCTGTTATGTTTTTCTACAAAATAAAAATTGAGAGGCTGGCAGGCACAGTTCTGTCCTTTACGATAATTCTTACCCACCCCCACAGGAATCTGGACCTCAGTAAGTTCTGCATTGGACAGAAGGATGATACGAAGCCACCTTTTTATGATCTATATGCTGTTATCAACCACTACGGAGGGATGATTGGGGGCCATTACACGCTTATGCAAGGCTTCGAATGATAAGAACAGCCAGCGGGTGATGTTGGTAAGTGGAGGATAGGACACTGACAATGAGCATGTGCAATCTGTTGAGGATCTGAACACGGCTGTTGCATTCTGTTTGGTCATCACACTCTGCTGGCACCTGTGCAGAATGTCTAGCTAGCAATGTTCCATGCACAGTCATAGTTCATCTTACCTGAATGAATCTTCACTATTCATTACTGGTGGGTTCTAGCCGGAGGCACTAGGACCCTGCGTGAAGCTCGAGCTCTAAGCTTTTTCAGCTTTCCTGAGGAGGAGGGCCAACATCGATATCGCCCTTCAAAGCCAGCGTGTTGCGTGGTGCTCACAGGTTGGCCAGTAATGGACAGTGGCCCTCACCTCCTCAGTTCTGATCTTCTTTGACATAAAGTCTCCACCACTCATTCACTAATGGGGAGTTCGCGGAGGCTCTAGGACCCAGCGGAGCAAACTTTAAGAGGGCTGGAGCTTGAGATGGAGCCGCAAGGAACTGGCACTGCGAGCCCTGGCTCGTGCAGTAATGACTATCGCGACATCGACCCTCCAGCCGCCTCAGTTCCTTTTTTCCCCGGCGTTGTGTGCTTCAGTGACGACGTTGCTCACCTGCCGGGAGTTAAACTTCACTAGCAGCAATAGTTCAGTTTATTGTCCCAGCATCTGCCTCTCCCGCAGTGTGCGAATTCA
This sequence comes from Neoceratodus forsteri, assembly GCA_016271365.2. NCBI lineage: Eukaryota > Metazoa > Chordata > Ceratodontiformes > Ceratodontidae > Neoceratodus > Neoceratodus forsteri. Next base: position 142,756,521 of record CM028129.1, on the reverse strand, counting down.
TACTGGCAACTGTTGTATTGGGGGGGAAAAGAAGCTTCATATTATCTGTGCCTATAATCCCCTGCTGGGGAATAGTAGTCTTCAAGAACTAATTGACATCACCTCCCAGACTGTAAATCATAATGAGGCTGTCATCCTAGGTGATCTTAACCTCACTTAGTTAGAGTCGGCTCAAATATCCTTGCAATCTCATGCTTAGTTATTATTTTCACCAGTTCATTTCTGAAGCAACTAGAGCCACGTCATCCCATCAAGCGGTACACTTCTTCAAGACTGGGTGATGGTTAACCATATGGAACATGTGTTGAAAGCAGGAATCCTTGCAGATGCACTAACAGACCACTCACCCACTTTTTGTATCCTATCTATGTTGCGCCTCCATCTCCTCCATCAAGACTAATCACGTTTACAAATCTAGCTCATACTGACCAGGATGCATTTCTCTGATGTATCCAATATCGACTGGGCAAGTATCTGTCAAACAAAGGATGTGCAGTTGCTCTACAGATATTCAGAAATTAATTTCTTACCGTTCAATATAAACATCCCCCAAGACTACTAGGAGGGTCAGAGGAAAACAGACAAGGTGGCTGCATAAAGACCTCTTTGCTAATCTCGCCAGAGGGACAAGCTTTGGATTTGCTACAAACAAACTGGCCTACAGCTAGATCTTATTGTCGACGTGAACTAAGGAACAGATGTAAGAGACAAGTTAGAGCTGCTAAAGCAAATACTGCAAGGACCTTCTACAAAGCTCAGCCAGCGACCGAGAAATTCTGGGCCCATGTCAAAACATTTCTGGGCACCTGATCGGTCACTCCTGATGAAATGATCATAAATGGGGCACATTAATGACCCTAGGACCATCTCAAACAGTTTTAACAATCTTTTCTCTGATCTGTCACACTATACCCTGGCTTTACAACCTAGTGGATCACACTCCAATCTGCCTACCACACTACCATCAGACAACCATACTACCCTATCGTGATGCTCCTCCAGTGCCACCATTCTGTTTCAAGGCTATACCAAAGCGGAAATTCTGAAATTACTGAGATCCATATCTGTCAATACCACCTCTGGTTCTGACTCACTGGAACCTCGTCGTCTTAAGCTGGCTGCTCCACTCATTGCCTCTCCGATTGCCAGAATCTACACTTTATCCCTTATCCATAGCACTGTGCCGGACCTATGGAAATCTGCAAGAGTAACGCCTGTCTTTAAAAAAGGTGACCCAAAGGACATGGCCAATTACAGACCTATAGCAATTCTCTCTGTCCTTAGCAAGATCCTAGAGAAAATAGTTGCATCACAGACCATTGACTACCTTACACGCTACAATCTCCTCTCAGACACCCAGCATGGTTTCAGAAAAGGTCATAGCACCACCACGGCTCTTCTTCAACTAACTACTGATATTCTGTCCAACATGGATTCTGGAAAACTCAGGTGCCATCTTCATTGACCTCACTAAGACTTTCAGCCTTGTAGACCATCCCTGCTTCTCTCCACTCTCCATAAATTCCATTTCTCTACCCCTGTTGTGGACTGGTTCTGTAGCTACCTGTCAAACAGGTCACAAACTGTCAAATTTAACTCCTCCCTGTCCAACACGTCTACTGTCAGCTTTGGGGTCCCCTAGGGCTCTATCCTTGGGCCCCTTCTGTTCTCAGTTTTTATCAGCAATGCAGCAGAGGTCCTGGAATCCTGCTCAGCTGTTCTCTACACTGATGACCTGATCATCTATACTAGTTCTTCTAGTACTGCCTGCATAAACACATCACTTACTTCAGACTTCAGTAAGGTCTTAGACTGGCTACTAGACCGTAAGCTTGTACTAAATGAAAAAAGCAAGCCATGCTCCTAGGTTCCGCACCAAAGATTAAGGCCTGTTCTAGTTTGCTGGAGGTTCTTCACCCAGGAGGATTTCCACTTGAAAATATTACTTCCTTCAAGTACCTTGGGATCCTGCTGGACCAGTCCCTAGTTTTAATCTTCACATTCAGTCCTCGTGCAAAGCTGTAAACTCGAAACTGGGAGTAGCTTACAAAATGAGCTACATGCTTACACCCTCGACCAAATTAGCAATTGCTCGAGGTATTCTGCTCCCAAGTCTTACTTATGGTGCATCTATTCTTAGCTCAGCCCATAAAACTTCCCTACTAAAATGGGATGTAACTTATAACAATGTATGCCAATTTGCCTCTTCGCCACCTCAACTCAAACATCACTGCCTTCTTTATAAGTATCTGAATTGGCTCTCACCCTCTGCCAGTAGAAAATACTACCTTGGATCACTAATGGACTCGATTATCCGGGAAAAAAACTCATCCCAGCTGGCGTTGCTGGTCCCTCAACCATCCTCCCATGGCCTGCGATCAGCTGACAAATCCTTGCTCAATGTTCCGAGATGTCGGACGGCTAAAGGCACAGGGGCCTTCCATTTCTCTGCTCCCAGGCTATCGAATGCTCTTTCACTCAACCTCCGGCTGTCTTAGTCTCACTTTGGATTTAAAAGTGAATATCGTCATTATCTATCCTTAGCTGATGCTTGTTCATGCTTTGACCCAAACTGAAGCTCCTGAGACTTACCAGTAATGTCACCCCTGCTCTAATCCAGCTCCAAGACTGTCTCCTCTTCCCTTCCCCATATTTTCCCTTCTCTTTGTAAATAACTTCTTGCCTACTAGCTCTCTTCCTTCTCGAACCTTGTTGCTGACCATCCACTGTTGCTTTGCCAGTTACCACCCCTACCTTCCTTCTGTCCGTCTTTCTTGTTATGTTTGAACATTCCTCATTTCTCTCTCTATAACCTTACTATCTTATTAACCCTTTCAATCCACAGGTCAGGTCTGTGCTTTCTGCACTTATTATATATCTTACTGCCATTATCTGTATAATGCTTGCCATTATTTTTGTTGTTTCTACCCATTGTATTTTGTAGCACTGCTGTACTGGTCCTCTATTTTATTATTGTACCCATGTTGCTGTTGTTCAACTGTTCTTCTTTTGTTGTACTCTCCGGGCCATGCCTGAAAATAGTCATTTATTGCTAGTGCACCTACCGGTTAACAAAACTAAATAAATAAACAGTAATGGCAGTATCAGCAACAATAACAGCAATTAGGCGTCCAGTGTTGAACTGATTTTACCTTTAGAATCGCTACTACAAAGCAGGGTGACTTGTGTTACTAAGTTTTTGGGGTTTTTGGCTGCGGCTTCCTATTCGGGGTGGCTACAAATTGGGATGACTTGTAAATGGTGAAATATGGTATTTGGGAATGTGACAAGCAGCTCATATAGTATGGGTGCACCAAAGTCCGTTCAGGGAACTTAAATGCTAGAAGTGAAACAGTTTCTGGGGGTGTGGATAATAGTTCACCATCCACATTCTGGCAGTTCCACTGGAAATGCTGATTAGTCAGGCGTCTCAAAGCTAAGCTCCTCCTGCTACCCGGGCGATATATCCCCCAACTACTCCCCGTGGCATCAGATCTTTGTTTCCATTAGAAGAACAGGTCACTTCCTTCACAGCTGCTGCTTAGGATTAAGTGTGCCATTGGCGAACCTGTAGTTTGAAGTTTTCAGACTTTCTCTGGATTTCTCTGTTGGTCCCTTCAACTCCACTTGGTAATCGACAATGGAGCAATGCAAGCTGGGCTTTAGATTTTGTGTTCTCTGCTGACAGAAGATGTTGCTCACTGACCCATACGACACATGCCTGTACTGCCTTGATGGGGGCAGCACGACATGGTTAGGTGTAACCGTTGCCTTGGAAGCATCAGCTCATCATCCGACGACTCTCAGAATGACACCAAAAGGATCGCCTTGAGGGCTGCAAGAACCCTTAGCAGCTGCCAGATCTGCTCTTTAGCTTGTGGCTGTTGAGGTGGAAGCAGCGACTGCCTCGGGACACCTCTTCGGTCTTGGTGCTGCTTTCGACTGGGACTGGCATCAGAGGGTCTTTCTCTGCAGGCTTTAGAGAAATGTGCATGGCCCTTCAGACCTTGGGAAGAGCCCTGCCCACCATGTTAAGAAACACAGGTGCCACGGCACCAGTCTAAGACCAGGGAAGGTTGAGGTCTTCACAATCCTTGACTCCCTAAATGCTTAACTCTGATTGAGACCCCTTCAGTTGAGGGAAGGTAGAGGGCTCCAGTACCCCTGTTGAGCTTGTTGACTCTGCTTCAGTCAAGCAGGCCATGGAAATCTTCCTAGAGTCTGTCATCCAGTTGTCAGATGAGATCAAGGGGTGAAGCTCGCATACCCTGGTGCTCCGGTCCTCACTCAGGAGGATGTGGACTAGCGCTGTCCCAAACCAGTTCACATCAGGACTGGCCTCCAGAAGGCCTGTCCTGGTCAACATCAGCTCAACATATGATGTACTACAGCCAGCCAGAATGCTCAGCTTTCCATCGATCATCTGGTTAATGGTGAGAACTTGATTCAGATCACTGTTGAGGCACTCCTGCTTTTGATCCTGCTGACCCTGAGGTGTCGCCATCAATGCTCGTCATCCTGCGAGGAGAGGCACTACCAGAACATGTGCTGGTGCAACGAGGGCTTCTATGGTAGCAGTGGGCTCTTGTGGGATGGAGTAGGCTCTACCCCCAGGACTCCAGTCACCTGGCAGCTGCCAGTCATGCCCTCACTGTCCATGCTATGCAGGTGCTCCCCGCAACTGCATCCGCACCTCTTTGGGTGGAGCCACCACCACTGCAGCTGACGGAGGGCATGCCAACTAAGGAGCCCTGTATGGTCACCGACTTGCCAGGCCAGTTGTCCATGCAGACCACACAGGCAAAGGATGCTTGAGTGGTCCATGATGAGAAATGGTTGAGGGCCATTTTGAGGTGTCTTTGGATGATTCCAGTCTTGAATCCATGGCTTCCTTTGAGACTCTCCTTGACTGGAGTTCGGTTGAGGACCTCTTCACATGGCATTGCCTAGTGTCTTTTGGGGGCTCTTCCATTTGATTTTGGAGTCTATGTTTGCCTCTTTAGAGTCAGTGCAGAAGAGCGTGGAGTTTTGTGAGCCCACCAAGTTTAAATCTGTTAAGCTGTTCCTTTATCCATAGTAAGGAGTTGCTGCTGGAGTCCTTTTGAGGATGAGAGGGAGTGCCGCTGTTTCTCTTCTACCTCCCTCCCCTCCACTGACTGACCCACAGAGGAGCCCAAGCGGATCTTTGACTTTTCGACACCACAGACTTCCCCAGCGCTGTTCTAGCTGCTTCCTCTCCCAACACTCCTTAAAACCACTAGTTGGGTGGACCGATGACTCAGGGATGAGGTTTTCATCAGCCCACCACACACCACAAGTGTCTCCACATCCAAGTGGTCCTTCTGCACTACAGTCCTCATGCTGGGGCGGCGTAAAGGACATTGATTGGATGCTTCCCAGAGTCAGCCTGGTGTCTGCTGTTGACCAGGCATTCTACTCCAGCACAATACTTTCTGACTAACTATTCTGTCTGCCAGACTACTACACTTAGGCAAGGTAACCTGCTCACCGTACTGTTTAAATGCTAGGTCCTGTTTTCTCGATATCGGGGGCACCTTGAACTGCTGCATTTGGTACTCAGCTCTTCTATGTATCTTAAGGCAGAAACACTAACCACTGTTTACACCCTACCTAAGTTATCTTGAACTTCTGCTTTTGGTACTGAACTTTTGGGTCTCCATGTTTGTTTGTTTGTTTTTTGTTTTTTTTACTTTACTTCTTTTATCCTCCTGCCTACCTCCGGTGCCCCTCCTTCCAATCCGCTCCATGTCCCCGAGTCACCTACCTTAGGGATCTGCCCCTAAGTGCCTCCTCACCTTCTCCTCGCACAGTAGGGGTCTGTCCTGTCATGTGGCCAGGTAGTACTCGGCTGACCTTCATCTAGGGCTGTCAGAGGGGATTTTCCGTTTTCTCCCCTTGAGTCCCACTCCCCCTGAGACGTCAGCGCTTGGGACGTACGTCCTGAGTGGTGGCGTGCTAACACATGCAAAGCCTCATGCGCTGTGACGTCCCCCCTCCCCGGCTGCGACGAGCGAGGCCGCCTCCATCCTTCCCCTGCGGTTGCTTCCACGGTATGGAAGGATGCAGGCATAAGCGTTCTTGGTTACCCACCCCTGAGGGAGGAGAGCATCCATTGGGACGCTCGATCCTCCCTCTCCCCGCCGACACCCGAGCCGCCGGCGTAGCCCGAGGTGTAGTGTCCAGCGCCTCAACCCTCAGCGCCACCGGGCGGCGGGTCTCTGTTTTAATGCAGAAACGCTACTTCTAGGGATGTGGATGTGGTGCATTTATCCACACTTAGGCAGTCTTTCTTTCCCTTTAAATCTGCTGAAATGTCTTCAAGCCAAGCTCCTCCCACCAACCCAGGTGGTATACACCTCAGCTCCATCCCGTAATGTCAGATCTTCCTTTCTGCTGAAAAAGTCAGGTCTCCTCCTTCGCAGCTCCATGCAAGATATAGGCCAATTCTAGCGTGTCATTGGTAAACTTGTTTCTTCAAATGATCAGTGTGTACTTCTCAGATTCCACTTCATCGCTAGACCACTGTGAGTCGAGGAAGCCAGGTCAGGTCCAGGATTCATGCATTGCATTCAGTGCAACCAAAGGATGTAGAGGATGGGCCTGCACAAGTCATGCATCTACTGCCTCGAGGCAGAGCACAACATTGCCACCTGCGTCATCTACAAAACCCTTGTAGTGTCATCCCTCGAGGACTGCTACACACGTCGTCTTCTCGGCTGGAAGGCCGAATGGGACCCTCCAGTTCGCTGTAAGGATGCCCCCAAGGCAACTTCCGTGGCGGCAGGATTGGCAACCTAGTTTGCTGCAGTGGAAGAGGCAGCAGCCCAAGCTGCAGCGAGAGCCTCCTCGACCTCAGCACCACTCCCAGCTGGGGACAGCAGTTGGGGCATCATTCATTGGGACATTCTGGTACATGTTCAGATCTCTCCAGACTCTGAGAGGGACCCTTTTGCCACAGCAGCAAAACAAAAAGGCAAATAAATCCACGGTTGTTGGACCAGAAACAAATCGCTGTTCCTGCTTCCACAATTCCATTGACTATCCTCTCAACAGGCCACCAGTCAGCCTGCCCTAACATACAGTCTGTAGACACTGTCCCAGGAAGGGTAACATTCCCAGATGTGAGAACTCTTCACCTCGGGCATGGCTCTTGAAGAGTTAAGTGTTCTCAGGGCTAAATCTTTCTGAGAAAGTAGTGGAGGTGCTTACAATTTCTAGAAAACCAGCAACAATGAAAATTTATGCTTTAAAATGGACAAGACTTTCCTTCTGGATCTTCCTGGACATAGTCTCCACCACTCATTCACACTAATGGGATCTCGCCCGGGCTAGGACCCAGTGTGACAAGCGTTCGAGAGGTCGGTACAGAGATGGAGCCGCGAGGAAGCGCATCGTGAGCCATGGCTTATGCAGTAAAGTCTACCGGCATGTGACCCTCCAACTGCCTCAGTTCCTTTTTCCCGCCATCCAGTGCGCTTCAGTGATGGCGTTGCTCGCCTGCGAGTCAAACTTCAAACTAAAGCATAGTTTTCAGTTTGTTTTGTAATTTGTCTTCAAAAGTACTGAGTAGATTTAATTAAATTTATTGATTAATAAAGAAGTCTTCAGCCCTCCATTGACTGAGTTGACCATGAGTGGGTCAGGTGTTGGTAGGAGACTTTGTGATGAAAGCTGTTCAGTCAGCCAGGCTGGTTCGGTCTGCCGCCCTCCCGGAGGTGGGTCTGACAATGGACGGTCCAGTACTCGGGAGATGGGCGGTCCCCGGCTTATAAAGAAACAGTCCCGTCAGCGGCACCATTTGGCCTCCCGAGGTTCTTCTTGATTACAAGTTGAGAAAGAGAAGGCATCACTTGGTCGCCTTCTGGTATGTCTGCGCTCGATGGTTGGTAATTGGGGCTGGGCACCGTCTCTCCTCCTCTCAGAATCGCCGGTTTCTGCTCCGTGACCAACCTCTTCGACATCGAGCCTATCCCCACCTATTGCACGGCCTCTGATGAGCAGTTTCACCAGTGGGCTGCTCTTATGGAGCAGTGGGCTCGGAGGTTGGTCCAGCTGCCTGACCCGATCACTCCGGGGCCTTCGGGCCACTCGAGAGACCGGGTAGGGCGGTTGGACCTTCCTAGTCGCGCGGCGCCTTCTTTGGTGCTGTCAACTCCATGCTCAGGTGTTTTCCCCCCCTCCCATAGCTTCAGCGCAGAGGCCCACACCGATGCCTCTATCTCCTGTTAATTTTCCTCCTTTTTCTTCAAATCGCAGATCTTCCTGGACATAAGTCTCCACCACTCATTCACACTAATGGGAACTGCGCCGGAGGCACTAGGACCCATCGGGAGCAAACTTTTTTGTTAGAAGGTCAGCGCCTGAGATGGAGCTGCGAGGAGGAGCGCATTGCGAGCCTCAGCTCGTGTGGTAATAGTATCTAACATCGACCTTTCAACTGCCCTCCAGTTACTTTTTTCCCGCTATACGAGTGCACTTCAGTAGCCTGTCATTGCCCACCAGAGTCAAACTTCAAACTAGCAGCATAGTTTTCAGTTTTATTTTTGTAGTAATATCACGAATAAAAAGTATCGCTTAGTTTATTATTCTTATTTACCAAAGAAGTCTCAGCCTACATTGGCGGATCGACCATGAGTGGGTCAGGTGATGGTAGGGAGACTTCGTAAACTGTTCAGTCAGCCAGGCTGGGTCCTGTCCGCCGCCTTTTCTGGAGGGAGTCTGACAATGGACAGTCAATGCCGAGGGTGGGCGGTCCACTCGAAGTATAAAGTGGCGGTCGCATTCATTTTGACGACTCTCGAGCTCTTCTTGACCCACAGGTCAAAAGAGAAGGCATCACCGAGGTCGCTTTCTCTGATATGTCTGCCGAAGATAGTCAATTATTGGAGCTAGTTGCGGTCTCCTCCTTGGGTCACCAGCTTTTGTTTCTGGTAGCCGACGTCTTCGACATCGGAGCCCTACCCCACCCTCTGGTCGGTCTTCTGATGAGCAGTTTCATCACTGGGCTGCACTTATGGAGCAATGGGCTTGGAGGTTGGTCCAGCAGCCTGGCCCGGCCACTCAGGGGCCTTCGGGCTTCTTGGGAGATCAGGTAGGGCGGTTGAGCCTCCCTAGTCGCGCGGCACCGTCTTCGGTGCAGTCGACTCCGCGCTTAAGTGCCCCCCCCCATATGGCTGCGACGCAGGGGGCCAGACCGATGCCTCTATCTCCTGCTCTTCTTCCTCCTTTCTCCTCAAATCCTGTTTTTCGAAGTCTGGGAGTGTTTTCAACACCCTCGGCGCTGTTGGGTTTCTTGGCACTGTGCACTTCGTCAGCGCTGTGTGGCTTCATAGCGCCGTCCGACCTCTCTGCGCCATCTTTGGCACCGTGTGGCTCCTCGGCGCCATGCGCTTCATCAACGCCGTGTGTTCTTTCGATGCCATGCGTTTCTGCGGCACCAAGGGTTGTTAGGGCATCGTCCACCCTTCAGGACTCCTCCTTTAACCCCTTTTCCTTCCTCATTTTCTTCTGATTTTCACTCCTTTCCTGTCCATGCAGTCCCTCCTGGACTGTCAGGAGATGATATTGAGCCTGACCCAGATCTTAGGCTGGGTGATGAAGTGGAAGAGCAGGATCTGTTTCCTGCTGCAGAGCCTGTGGTCAGGACCTGTCTTTCAAGTCTCTGCTGAAAAACTTGATTTCCACTCTTTCTCTCCAAGTTACAGATATTGATCTTGGGAAACTGTTAAGACTCCAATACCTCCATGTTCCGGAGATCCTATGGTTTGACTCCTCGGTACAGCCCTCCTTTGAGGCAGCTGTCTCAAATGGTATGGAATAATCCTGCTCTCATTCCTTCGGTGGCTAAGTCCATAGGTTGGAAATACTCAGCCCCAAGGATCGACCCATTTGGCGTCCCAAGCCTGCGGATCTATTATAGTCTTGGCAGAGAATGATAAGAAGGACATAGACAGGGTGAGAAGGTTCAGAGGAGGGCAACAAAGATGGTGCATGGATTGCATCACAAGTCCTATGAAGACAGGTTGAAGGAACTGACGTGTACTCCCTGGAGGAGAGGAGGAGAGGGATATGATAGAGACATACAAGTATCTTACAGGGAGGAACAGGGTGCAGGAAAACACTATTTTAGCGAAAAAGATGTTCCAGGACTAGAGGGCATGGGATTAAGTTGGAGGAGGACGATTCAGAGGAAACATGAGAAAGAATTTCTTCACAGAGCAGGTGGTAGACAAGTGGAACACCCTGCCAAGAGGAAGTGGTGGGGGCTGAAACAATCACGGATTTAAGAATGCATGGGATAGACATAAAGGAATTCTGGAGGTCAGGGGTAAGGTGCAACAAACTTCTAGGAAAACAAACTGAACTTACAAGCTCAAATGGGCAGACTGGGTGGGCCATGAGGCCTTATCTGCCGACACTGTCTATGTATCTATGTGTGTATCTATGTATCCTTCCCCAGACTACTACAGCTCAACCTATTAACAAAGAATCTACGTAAGATAGACACTTTAGATAAGAAGTCTTTGCTGCTTCCTACCATAGGTATGCGTATTACCAGCTACCAAGGCTATTTCTCAATATGAGTATATCCTTTGGCACTCACTCAAACAAATGGTTGAAGCTCTACGAATTGGACAAAATTCAGAGCTTCTTCAAACCATAACCAGGGGTATCGAGTCCAACAACCAGCCGGTAAAGCAGCTATAGATGCTTTCGATACTGCTTCCGGGCGGCAGCGGGCATTTGTACCCGCCGTCATTCCTGGCTGTGCACTTCAGGTTTCACGAATGATGCACAGCATCAGGTAATGGCGTTGCCTTTTGATGGTGTGTATCTCTTCGGCCCTCAAGTAGAACAGGCTCTAGAGGCTACACAAAAGACTAGGTCAGCCATTAAATTGGCTCAACCTCCTCCTGTCCCCTCTCGAGGGGGCGACAACCCAGTTCTAGGGACATGGATATGTTGTTCATCCACACTGTCTGGCAGGTTCCTTGCCACTTTAAATCTTGCGGAAGGTCTTCAGCCTGGCTCCTCCCACCCACCGGTGGTAAAACTCTCGGCTCCGCCCCATGACGCCAGATCTTCCTTACCGCTTGGAAGCTCAGGTTCACTCCTTAACACTCTGCGTATAGACTGGATCCTAATTCTTCGGTTCGCCCAAAACTCATTCTTAAATTTTTAAGACTTCGGTCAAATTACTCCCTCGCGGCTGCGATGGACAAATCGACTCCCGGTTTTTGGTGGTGCCCATGTGGGCAGAAAATATCCAGGGCGGATCCGCACTCCATGCATCTACTGCCTCGGCCTAGACCATGACCACGAGCCTGCAAAAGATTCGCCGTTCGTTTCGGCCAACATCCTGAAGAACCGGCGCTGCCCAGTTACAGCTTAGGCGAAGCGCTACCCGCGGTGAAGTCAAAGGAGGTCTGTGGGCGTGCACGGTGGCAGCTGGCTCGGCTGAGCAACTCGAGTAGATGATCGCCCTCGAGGAGGAGGCGGCCCAGGCCGCATCATCATCTTCTTCCTCGGTCGTGGCATTTATCCCGCTCTCTTTGGGATCCTCCTACACAGCTTCTTTTAAGGAGCTTTGCCAATCCCTTTCCACGAAGGGAGAGGGGCCATTAAGACATTCTTCTCGGTCCAAAAAGAAGGACTCGAAAGGTAAGTTCCACCGTCAGCGTTCGTGGGAGCGAGAGAGGTCCCCTTCCCTGGACAGTCGACACTCGACTTTGGTCGAGGTTGCAGCTAAGGCCGCTGGCTTCACGGTATCCCCGTCAGTTCAGCCAGCCGAGACACCCGTCGACGCGGTCGAAATTTTTCTCGACCCGTCGGACGGGCTTTCGACTTGTGAAGCCGACAACGCTTCTTCACCGGTTCCCCCGGTGGAGACCGAGGACTTGCCTGCGCCTCCCGTGCTGGAGTCCCCGGTCAAGGCTTCCGAGCTGAGGGAAGAACGGGTGTCCCCCACCCCTTCCCAGACACGTCCTCGGAAACACCGAGGATCTCGGTCTCAGACATAGTCTCGGTCCATCCGATCCCGCCGACATCGGCGGTCTTGGTCTCTGCACCGAAGTAAGTGGCGCCACCACTCGTCCTCGTCTTCCTCCTCAGAAGAGGAGAGGCTTTGGTGCAAATTGAGTCTACGCTATGAGGACCTAATGTGGCAGTAGTTACTTCTGTCCGGGAACAAGCCGTCGCCTTCCCCGGCCATCAAGTGGCTGTCACCTGAACAGCCGAAACAACTCCTCGCTGTAGTCGAGGTGCCCAAGCCTGGGCCGGTTGTTCGTCCGAAACCAGCTGCCCCACCGATTGTGGTGGAACCTCCGCCTCCACAACCGAAATCGGGGGCGTCGACCAAGGACTCTCGGTCGGGTCAGGGTCTGCCCCACAGGTTGTCGGTCACCCTCACTCCCGACCCTCCTCGGCAGGTGGAGGGTGACTCAGGCCCCAGGCAGCTCTTCGCGGACTCCTCGGAGTCCGATGACGACTCCTCCCTGTTCTCCAGGCTCATTGACCTGGAGTCCTCCGGGGGGGCAGTCGATGGACGAGAGCCCATCGTCCCTTATGGGCCTGCTTCAGCTCATCTCAAAGTCCACCAGGATGCAGATCGAGCCTGTATCCAAGCGGGCCAAGTATCTCCTAACAGAGATATTGGACCGAAGGGATTCCCCCACGGAGGCCTTTCCGGTGGCTGAAGCCATTGTTGGCCCAGCCTTGGAGCTTTGGCAGCGGCCGGCTTCCTGTCCTGCGCCGTCGGCCAGGATGGCCAGGAAGTATGCAGTCCCTACCGGCTCTTTGTCCGGTTTTTCGGAACACCCCTCTGCCGAGGGGTTGGTCACCGATAGTGTTTTCCGGCGTTCCGGGAATGCTAGGGATTTGGATAAGCCCCCGACAAGGAGTCCAAAAAGCTGGACTATGCCGGGCGCAAGGTGTACACTGCGTCCTCCCTTGGCCTCCGCCAGGCCAGCTCGGCCGTTCTGATGGCACACTTCTCCCATGCCCTTATGGGCTCCCTGGATGAGGTGATCCCTCATCTCCTGGCTGACCTGCAGGCCACGGTCAAGCAGGTACGGGACCAGGGAAGGGCAGTGGCAAAACAGCAGCTCCAAACGGCTCTGGACATTGGAGACTCCTGTGCCAGATCAGTTGCGGCCGCAGTGGCCATGAGCCGCAGAGCATGGCTGAGGATATTCACCTTCACGGCGGATACCCAGCATAAACTGGTGGATGTCCCCTTCCTGGGGACTGATCTCTTCGCCCTGGGTGGAAGGTCACCTCCAGCGGATGAAAAGTCCAGTGCCACCTGGACTGGTCACCTCCGCCCAGAAGGACAGGGCCTTCACAACAACATAAGTCCTTTCGCCTTCTGTGCCTGTGGCACGTCCTGCATAGCACCAGCATCAGGGCCAGCAGGTCTCGTGTTTGACACCCCAAAGCCAAGCCCGGGCGCTTCCTCTAACAGGAAGCAGGGAGGAAAAGGCCCAGGAGGTCCCTCGGCCGGTTCCTCCTCCAAGCCTGCCCAGTGACAGGTTGAGGGATGCCTCCAGCCTCGTCCTCCCCGAGTTCCCCCATGGGGACAGCTCGCCACTTCCTTTTCCGTCTGGTCCGCTGTCACCACGGACGCTGGGTGTTGAGGTGGTAGGAAAGGGCCTGCCTTAAATTCGAGCAGGCCCCTTCAAACAACATGAAGTCTTGCTGTATTCTGGATATGATGATCACCAACCTTTGAACTGCCCCGAGAACGAAGAGTTAACTTTCCATGCAGGGCATGGAACGCTGAGCTCGAGCTCGTTGAAGCCTCTGTCTGCTGTTGTGTAAACTCCAGTCGTCAGATTCTTTACTCTGCCTCACTGAACAGTCGCCTGAGATTTCTCCTTCACTCTGTTCAAAAAGTCGGTTAAAGTGTTGTTTTTTCACTCGGTTTCGGCCGAATTTCTGCTACTGAACCTGTCGGTTTAAGTCTCGGTCTGTGGTACCGTGAGTACTAGATAGGTTTTGTATTAGTTTCTGTGTGGAACTTGAAAACATTGGATCGGTTCAGTTTGAACCGATCAGGTTTGTGTTAAAAAACTTCTGTCTTTATTAGAGTGTGGTAACCGGTCCGTATCGGTTCTAAAAAAAACAGATTTGATTACGTTTTTTTCCAAGACCCGTAACACGGTCAGGAACCGATAGGGGTGTCTTGCCTGGCGGATTGCCGAAAAAAGGGTAAGTTGTGGTTAGGATTGGCCATGTCTGAGAAACCCAAGAAAAAAAACGGGCCCACTGGGTTTCAACACTTTAGTGTGTGTGGGGAAGCCTTTGCTAAGGCTGATCCCCACACCACCTGTGTTTATTGTCTGGGGTTTGACCACCTCAATTCAGACTGCCAAATTTGTAAAAGTTTTCCCAAAGCTACCCTGGATAGAGAGTAGGTAGACTGAGGAAGGAGGCGAAGTCCGCTGACCCGGATGGCCAGCCCAGTTCGGTCTCGACTGAACCAGAAGGAGTGCCCTCTGACCGGGTGAAACTTTTTCGGCAAAAGGAGAACCGATTCTGAGGAGTCGGTTCGTTAAAAAAGAAAGGAAATCATCCGTTCGATCCACAAGTTCTTTCTCCGACCGCTGATGAAATAGCCAAAGCGATAAAGATAGTTCAATCGCTAACTGTTCTGGCGAACCGCACCATCTGTCAGGGGCTTGGTTCGGTCTGTTCCCCCAGTTCCGGATTATACTTTAGAAGAATTTTATGAACCGGAGGAGGAGGAGGGAGAATATGAAGATAATGATGATGATGGTGATTATGAAAGTCTGGATGTGCCTGTTGACCCGGACATCCCCCCAGACAGACCTTCAGGTGTTTCTCCTCCTAGGCTTTCTGAGTCCCCTTCCTACTTTATGTTTTACAAGAAAGTGGCTGAAACCCTTCAGCTTCCTTTGGAAGAAGCAGTAGAGGATCAGGAGTTACTAGGATTAGGGGTTACTAGTGGGGTCCTGCAGGGTTCAGTATTGAGTCCAGTCCTTTTTAATGTCTTCATCAGTGACATTGCAGAGGGACTGGAAGGAAAAGTATGCCTTTTTGCAGATGACACAAAGATCTGCAATAGGGTTGATACACAAGGAGGCGTGGAAAGGATGAAAAGGGACTTGGCAAGGTTGGAGGAATGGTCAGAAGTATGGCAGCTAGGATTCAGTGCAAAGAAGTGCAAATAATGCACCTGGGAAACAAGAACCCAGGGAAGAATACACAATGGGTGGGAGGTAGTAACAACAACAAAAGGAAAGGGACCTGGGGTAATCATATCAGATGACCTTAAGGTTAGCAAGCAATGTGAGAAGGCAGTAGGGAGGGCTGGGGGTATACTGGGATGTATAGGAGAGGCATCAGCAGCAGAAAACAGAAAGTTGTTATCCCTCTGTACAGACAGTTGGTGAGACCCATCTGAGTACTGTGTCCAGTTCTGGGAGACCCCACCTCAAAGGACATAGACAGGATAGAGGTAGTCCAGAGGAGGGCAACTAAAATGGTGCAGGGTCTGCAAGAGAAGCCGTATGAGGAGAGACTAAAGGAGCTTAACATGTATACCCTTGAGGAAAGAGGAGGGAGGGGACATGATAGAAACTTTTAAGTACCTCAGTGGAATCAACAAAGTCCAAGATGGTAGCATCTTTCAGAAAAAGACGAGCAAGAACAAGGGACACAGTTTAAAAGATGGAAGGAGGGCAGTTCAGGGGCAGTGTGAGGAAGTATTATTTCACAGAGAGGATAGTGGATGCATGGAACAACCTTCCTGAGGAGATTAAGGGGTCTAAAACTGTGGGAGAATTCAAGAATGCATGGGACAGACATAAGGCAATTCTTGTGGGGGTAGGAAGAAATAGGCTGTTGGTTAACTAGGATCTAGTGCCTATCCTGTAGGTAGGGAAATGGGCAGACTAGATGGGCCAAGCGGTCCTTATCTGCCGTCAAAGTCTATGTTTCTATGTAGGAGGAGCCTGATTTTGTTGAGATGATGGACATCCCAGAGTCCAGGAGATTGTCTATTCCCCTCCATAAATCTTTTGGGGAAACAGACATTTAAAATTCTTAAAACTCCTAATTCCATACCTCCTGTGGACAGAAGAATGGACAAGAGGTATACCCTTTCAGGCTCGGACACGGAGTTCCTTTCCCAGCAATGCAGCCATGTTGGGGTAGTGCAGGCTGCTGCCTGTGATAAGGCAAATATTCTCTTGGCTTCACACCCCCCAGATAAGGACTCCAGGAGGATTGATGCCATGGCAAAGAAACAGTACATGGCAGCATCTTTGGGACTCAGGCAGGCTAACTATATGGCCTACACAGCTAGATACCAGAAGTCCAGGTGGGACACTGTGCTGGCTCTAGCTAAACAGGCCCCTGACCAGCTTGCCAAGAAGCTGGAGCAGGTGGCTGCGGATGGTATTGAGGCATCCAAGGTGCAATTTCATGCTGCTGTGGATTCCAGTGATGTTTCATCTAGAGTCATGGCTACATATGTGGCCCTTCGGAGGATGGTTTGGCTCAGATGTACTAGCCTATCACAGGATACCCAGGCTAAGGCCATGGATTTTCCTGTCATTGGTAATTCTCTGTTTGGGGAGCATGAAGAAGATGGACGAGTACAGGACCACCTACAGGAGTGCTCAGGCCAAAGAAAGGCAAGCCACCCTCAGGGGCAGCATTCCAGGGGCAGGGGCAGGCCCTTTCAAATGCCTTTTACCAAGCCCAGGCCTCCTCTTCTGCTTCTACTCAGAGGGGTTCTTTAGAGGGAGAGGCAGATGGGGTATGAGCAGGCCAGCTTCCACCCCTCAGCCTAAAGCCCCTGCCAAGCAGACACCCTGATGGGTCTGCCCGGCCAATTCTCCAACACCTGTAGGGGGCAGGCTGGCTTACTTTGTCCAGGACTGGAAGTCTTTAACATCAGACAAGTGGGTCCTAGAAGTAGTAAGCCAGGGACTGGTTCTCAGCTTCAAAAAAATGTCCCAAGATGAGAACCAGATCCTTTCCACCTCCAAATCCATCAGAGACCCTTGCCCTAGAGGCAGAGGTTTCTTCCCTCTTGGCTCTCCGAGCCATAGAAAGGGTTTCTACTCTACACAGGGGCAAAGGACTGTAGTCCAGGTACTTCCTAACCCCCAAAAAGACAGGAGAATGGCGGCCCATCCTGGATCTGAGATATCTAAACAAGCACCTTTTAAAGCCAAAATTCAAAATGGTGACTCTGGGAATAATTCTGCCCTCTCTAAGGCCAGGGCACTGGCTAGCCTCCCTGGACCTCAAAGATGCCTATTTTCACATTCCCATCAGTTGCTCCCACAGAAAGTACCTCAGGTTCGAGGTTGCCCTGAGGCCACTATCAGTTCAGGCAATGCCCTTTAGCCTAACATCAGCCCCAAGGGTGTTCACAAAGTGCCTGGCAGTGGTTGCTTTCCTAAGGAGAAAAAAGATCTCCATCTTTCCAGACTTGGACGACTGGCTCATAGTGAGTCAGTCTCCAGACCAAGTCAAGTCACATCTTCAGATAACTCAGCAACTGCTCACTTCCTTAGATTCCTCCTAAACCTTCCAAAGTCAGTCCTCGGGAGCAGTACAGCCCTCACCTTATAGGGGCGGAGCTGGATACAATAAGAGCAAAAGCCTTCCTTCCCTGGACAGGGCAAGGACCCTTATAGAACTGGCCCCTTCTTTCACCCTTCAGGTGTCTCGACCAGCAAGTCACTTCTTGCAGCTCCTGGGCCACATGGCAGCCTCTACAGCAGTGGTCCAGGAGCAAGATTCCAGATGAGGGACATTCAGTTCCACTTAAGAGCCTTCCTGGTCCCATAGAAGGATTCCCTTGCAAACTAGTCCCAGTGACTCGTACCTTGATCCGGGCTTTGCAATGGTGGCAGGATCAGGACAATTCAGACAGGGAGTTCCTTTGTCACTCAGTCTCATTCACTAATCCTCACCACAGGCGCCTCCTCTTGGGCTGGAGAGCCCACTTGGGGATCTTACCACCCAAGGGCTGTGGTCACCTCAAGAATCTCTGCTTCACATCAATCTTTGGAACTCAGAGCAGTGTTTCTGGCACTGCAAGCCTTTTCCAAATCTGTGCAGAACAAGGTGGTCCAGATCAGAACAGACAGTACCACCACAATGTGGTACATCAACAGCAAGGAGGCACTCGGTCTACGGCCTTGTGCACAGAAGCAAGGAAGTTGTGGTCTCTGGCCTATTCCTGCATACCTCTCTGATAGCAGTTCACCTCCCAGGGAAGGACAATGTCCTAGCAGATGCTCTCAGCAGGATGTCTCAAGGCCACCACGAATGGTCCCTAGATCCCCTAATTTTAAAAGTGATTTTCTCCAGATGGGGCACTCCACAGATAGATCTTTTTGCAGCCCCAGACAATCACCAACTTCCTCTCTTTTGTTGCAGACCCCTGCCTTAGGCTCAGTCCCCTGGATGCTCTGGTTCTGAATTGGGAAGGAAGTTCCTATATGCTTTTCCCCGTTCCTCTCTTGTTCAAGGTGCTAGTCAAGATCAGGTCTCAACCATGCAAAGTGATTCTGATCGCCTCAGACTGGGCCAGACAGCCCCTGGTATCCACTGTTGCTGCCCTTAGCAGTCCACCTTCCCTGTCTCTTCCCAGGAATTACAACCTGTTGACATCCTCTCAGGGAAGGATTTGGTATCCAAATCTCAAATCTCGGCTCTTGAAGAGTTAGAGTTTGCTGATCTGCACCTCTCTCAAGGTGTTCTGGATATTCTTAAGGCTTCTCGAAAGCCTTCCACCAGAAAGACTTATAACTCCAAATGGAAAAGGTTCACTAATTTGGTGCTCTAATAAGCATATTTCTCCATGATCTGCTGGGTTGCCTACAGTCCTGGACTATGTGGTTCATCGTAATGGCTTGGGACTTAGACCAGCTACACTTAAAGTGCATCTGGCAGCTGTTTCTGCCTTTTTGTCAGTAGGCAAGCCCTCTACTCTATCAGCCCATCCTGTATTTTGTAAATTCTTCAAGGGATTGCTGCACACCAATCCTCCCTTTAGGGACTCTGCTCCTGCTTGGGACCTTAATGTTTGCATTGCTCAGCTTATGCAACCCCCCCTTTGAGCCTTTGTCCTCTGCAGAGCTTAAGTACTTGACTTGGAAAACTGTGTTTTTGGTAGCTATTACCTCTGCCAGGCGCATCAGTGAATTGCATGCCCTGTCAGTGGAGCCTGATTTCATCTCTTTCCATAGAGATAAAGTGGTGCTAAGAACTAACAGGAAGTTTTTGCCTAAGGTGGTTTCAGATTTCCACCTTAATCAGTCTGTGTCTCTCCCTGTTTTCTTCACTGACCATTCCTCATCTGGAGAGAGGAGGTTGCACAGCCTGGACGTAAAAAGGGCTCTTAGCTACTACATAGAGCACACCAAGGGTCACAGGTTTGAGTCCCTCCAGTTGTTCCTCACTTATGAAGAGGTCAGTAAGGGCAAACCTGAGACTAAAAGATCTATTGCCAGGTGGATTGTCTCTTGTATACAATTCTGCTATGAAAAATTGGGTAGAACCCCACCCTTAGGCCTGAGGGCTCACTCTACTAGAGGTACAGCTGCTTCCCTGGCTGCTGGCAGGGATATTCCTATCTTAGAAATCTGTCAAGCAGCCACCTGGAAAACAGTCCATACATTAACCAAGCATTACTCTGGATATCCAGGCTAGGAGTGATGCTCGGTTTGGCACAGCAGTACTTCAGAGCCTTTTCCCAAAGTAGGTTCTGTCCCTCCTCCATGGAGGTACTGCTTGGTAGTCTGCATATGTCAGAATACTGCAAAACTTCATGTTGTTTGAAGAAAAAATTACTCACCTTAGTAATGTTGTTTCTTCTAATGGAGTCTTGCTGTATTCTGACCCCCCCGCCTCCCCTCTCAGAACCTGTTTTTTGGGATGTGGGTGGGCAGGAGCAGTGTTGGCACCTAGAGGTGCCCCTTTCTCACCCTCCTTTATTTTGGGTGTGTGTTGTGTTTTGTTTTTTGGGTTTCCTGACTTGAGTCTTCGCTCTGAAACCAAAAAACTCTTTTTTGCTAAATTTAGTTGCCAGTTGGCTAGTGTGAGTTTTACAGTTTCCACACAGAACGTCTAGTGAGTATAGCTCTTAAAGATCTGACAGTTGGAGTTTAAACAACAGCAGACAGAGGCTTCAACCGAGCTCGAGCTCAACGTTCCATGCCCTGCATGGAAAGTTAACTCTTTGTTCTCCGGGGCAGTTCAAAGGTTGGTGATCACTGCATATGTCAGAATACAGCAAGACTCCATTAGAAGAAACAACATTACTAAGGTGAGTAATTTTTCTTCCGAGCCATCACCCTTGGGGGGCCACGGGTCTGCAGCCTTTCTTGTCGCTCGCCGGCCGATATCGCCTTCTCCTCAAAAAAAGAGGTGATCAGGAAGGTGGCGGATCCTCCACCAGACCCAAGGTCTGTGTCCAGGTACGTCCTGGTCCCAAAACGGACGAACGGAGGGCTGGCGCCCCATTCTAGACCTGCACGACCTGAACAGGTTCCTAAGCTCTAGGACCTTCAGGATGGTCACTCTGGCTCAGATAATCCCATCCTTGGAACGAGGCTTGTGGTTCTGTTCTCTGGACCTCCAGGACGCGTTCTTCCACATCCCAATCTTTCCGTCCCACCAGAGATTCCTTCGCCTCAGGGCGGAGGGATCCCTCTACGAGTTCTGGGCCATGCCCTTAGGCCTTTCCCTAGCTCCCAGGGTCTTCACCAAATGCATGGCAGTGGTGACAGCATTCCTGCGGCGCCGAAGGGTCCGGGTGTACCCCTACCTGGACGACTGGCTGATTGCAGCCTCCTCCAGAATGGAGGTGGAAGCGATCGAGATCTGGCCTCCAGGTTTGCTCTCAGGTTGGCCTCCTCATCAGCGAGGCCAAGTCAGGAACCGTGCCAAAGCAGGTGATACAATTCATCGGGGCAGAGCTCAACTCTCTACGAGCCAGAGCATGGCTTCCGGCGGACAGGGCAGAGGTTCTTTCCTCCTTTGCCCAATCATTTCAGGTTGGGCAATTGCACCCTGCCCGGGACTTCCTGCACCTCCTGGGCCTCATGGCCGCCTGCACCAGCGTGGTCCGTTGGGCCCATTGGTACATCGTCCTCTTCAATGGGGCTGGTCGGCCAATGGTCACAGCACTCGATCATCTGGATCAGCTAGTGACTCCTCCAGAGGGGGTCGGGAGGGAGTCATTGGGCAGAGCTGGGAGTGGGCAGAGAGGCTTGGCAGGACTTGGGAGCACAAAAGGAGCGCCTCCAGGCTGCTGGTTGCCAGCTCTCCTTTAAAGCCACCTCTCCGGCCTTGTTGGCTGCCACAGGTTTGGGCACCTGAGGTATTCGAAATGGCTAATCTTACTTCAGAAAACAGCTCTTGTAGCAGGTTACACCATTAGAACT
Source organism: Neoceratodus forsteri (assembly GCA_016271365.2). NCBI lineage: Eukaryota > Metazoa > Chordata > Ceratodontiformes > Ceratodontidae > Neoceratodus > Neoceratodus forsteri. The sequence continues at coordinate 142,735,069 of CM028129.1, read as the reverse complement.
GAAGCCCGGCAGGCGCCAGGACCCTGCAATTTTCTAGCTAGCAGTATTCAGTGGGGACCACCCTGACGTGGTCCCCTCACATCAGGCATAGTACAAGGGGCAGTCCCCAGAATCCCCAGTTCTTTTCCTGCCGTTGACTCACCAGCATTGGCCTCACAGTCCCACTCTAGCATGACGACTAAGAACTTCTCACAACAGTTTACCAAACTAATGTCAGCATCTCCAACTCCTTCTTCAGAGGGACACCCTTTCAAGTGTGCCTCGGCAAACAGATCCCTTCAAGGATCCTCATTCGTCCTGCCTGCAGTGCTTAGGCCCGGACCACGACACTCAAGGCCTGCTCCTTCTGTCAGGGGTTCAACAGCCGCACCAGGATCCGCCGTCAGAAGGCACTTCAGGGTTTCCTTTTGGAAGAAAATCTTCACAGAATGGATAAGGAACCTTCGCCCAGAGGTGAATCTTCCTCAAAAGCCCACAAGCACCGGGAGAAGGCAAGGTCCAGATCCCCTAACCGGGCCTCGGACTTGCGCAGCTCAGGCCCCACACGCTCTGACCGCTCTCCCTGTAGGGCTCGCTCTCAGCCTCCTCCTGTCAAGGTTAAGGCTACAGGAGGTTCTTAGGCTTCGCTTCACCCCATAAAGACTTCCAGGCCTTGGCTTCCTCCGCCCCTCTGGGCCTCATCAAGTCTTCTGACCGTCACCAGACTAAGTCTTCCTCTTCTGACCGCCGGGACCCCGACTCCAGATCGGTCTCCAGCCTCCCAGGGGTCCAGATCCCCCACTCAGAAAAACAAAAGACCCGACGTCCCTGAAGCAGACGACGGACCTGATGTTGGACAAGCACCCGAAGTCGGCCAGGCATTCACCGGAGCCGAGGACATTGGACAAACACCAGACGTCGGTCAGGGGTTTGCCAGAGCCGAAGACATCGGTCACACACTCTGACCCCCCCCCCATCACCAGTGTACACCGGGACTGCACGGAGGAGGACACGACATTGCCCGAGGACCAGGCAGATGACACAGAGGACGGCAGGCTTCCAAGGGAGCTTTCGCCCATCCCGGAGATACCTTCGGACCTGACCCCGGCAACAGGCCACCAGCGCCAGGCCTGGCCATCGGGCATGAACATTCAAGAGGTCAAGGATCTCTTCACTTTCTGGTGGGACACAATCCAGAAAGATGATATCCCAGTGAAACCTCCTCCTCCACCAGCACAGGGCCAGCAGGATGACCACCAACCCCTAAGAGCACATACTACCTCCTAGGAAAGATCTAGGAACGGAGAAGGCCTCCTCAAGATCTCCCGCAGGGTCTCCCAGCCCAAGCGACCCAGACGCCGACGATACACTCTGCCAGGGAGGATTCTAGATCAGATACCTCTGAAACCTCCAGGTCTCCTTCTCCACCAGCATCCCATCGCCTGACCCACAAGACCTACCAGGTCACCTCCGGATGATCCCTCCTCCTCTGAGATTATGAGGCACATCCAGGAGAACATGGGATGGGATTCAGAAAGATCTCGACCCCGGTGACAGCGCCTTGCCCATTACCTTCAGCAGAAAGATCCTAAGCCTGTTCCCACAGGGTAGTTTCACCATGGTGGACACTTTACTTGAGCGTGACCAAGGCTGCGATGATCGCACTCCACCCCCGCTGTGCCGAAGAAAGCTGACTGCCTGTACAAGGCCCCGAAAGAGGACCAGTACTTGGCACAACAACCTCTGGCTGTTTGCCTGGTCATTACGACCTCTCATGACCGGTCCCAACGACTGCAGCACATGAGCACACAGCCACCGGACCAGGAATCCAAACAGTTGGATGCCCTGGGGAGGCGCATGTATGCAGCTGCTACATGCTCTATCAGGTCCCTGAACTACCTATCTCACATGGTTCAGTTTCAGAATACCCTGTGGGAACAGGGTCAGGACCTTGTTGACAAATTACCGGATGGTGATCAAAAGGCGGAGCTCCTAAACCTCCTCCGCACAGGGTCTGATGTGAGAACCCAAGTGCTACGAGCCGCATATGATTCTGCGGACTCGTCTGCCAGAGCTGCAGCTTCGGGCGTCTGTCTCTGGAGACACTCCTGGCTCCATGTCTCTGGCTTTACCCCAAACGTACAGAAAAACATTCTTGACATTCCATATAATGGTGAAGCCCTGTTTGGTGAACACTCGGAGAAGGTGATCACCAAGCTCCAGGGCGCTGGGAAGGCAGTTAGATCCATACAAGCCATGTATAGGTCAAGACCTGGTTCCTTTCATAGGAATCAGAACCGTTTTCGCAGCCGGCAACAATGGCAGCAGCCACGTTCCGGCCAGCAACAAAGGGGCACTTTCCATCGTAAAGCCCAGGCTAAATCTTCCCCAGGCAGAAGCCAGCGTTACACCAAACTGGCCCAGCCTGCAGGAACCAGAGCTGCCACAGCATGACTCCTTCCCGGCTCTCCGCCCCATCTCTGGATCAACGGGCACAAAAGGTCAGGGGTCACACTGCTCGCAACTTTTCAGGGTGGCAGCTTTACACGCCACAGGTGGATTCTTCAAATGGTCAAGAGGTCACTTCATTGAATTTCTCGACCACCCACTGTCAAGACCTCCCTGCTTTCCGTTATTCGGGTCAGCACGCCTGCTCATACAACAAGAAGTGCTTGCGCTTCTCAGAAAAGAAGCTATAGAGCACGTACCGTGGAACCAGAGAGGTGCAGGTTACTATTCTCACTTCTTTCTGGTTCCCAAGAAGACAGGGAACCTCCATCCAATACTGGATCTCAATGACCTCAACAATTCGGTCCTCTACAAATGCTTCCGTATGATGACCCTTCCAGGTCTGATACCCATGCTCAAGCAGGGCACCTTCCTAGCGTCCTTGGACATGCAGGATGCTTACCTGCATATACCCACCGCTCAAGCGCACAGGAAGTTCTTGTGCTTTGAATTTCAAGGTCACCATTATCAGTTCCGAGCCCTCCCTTTCGGACTGTCATCAGCACCTCGAGTGTTCACGAAGTGCATGGCAGTCGTAGCGGCAACTCTGAGGAGACAAGGAAACTACGTGTTCCCCTACCTGGACAACTGGCTTCTCATGGCGCCCTCCTCTCGGGAGGCCCTGATGTCCGCCATTCACTGTACTCAGTCTCTGTTCGAGACGTTGGGCATCATTATCAATCAGGAGAAGTCACGCCTGGTTCCGTCACAGATTCTGCAGTTCATAGGCGTAGTTCTGGGCACCGTCCAGGAGAAAGCTTTTCTACCCCGGGACCGAGCGGAACACATTAGATCCCTCATCGGGGACTTTTTGGCAAAGAGGACCATCCTAGCCAGACTGGTCCTTTGCCTGCTCAGACATACGGCTGCGGCCACAACAACAGTCCCGCTAGCCCGTCTCCACATGCGGGTGACCCAGTGGACGTTACAGGTCCAATGGGATCAGAAGCAAGACCATCTGCAGCTTCCAATTCGGATCATGAATGCTGTAATCCGGGATTGGCAATGGTGGCTAGATTCAAAGAACCTATTAGCGGGGGTCCCTTTCATCGCGCCGTCTCCGATTGTGACACTCTACAGATACCTCAGGGCTCGGGTGGGGAGCACACCTCGATAGTGTCAGGTCTCAGGGCCTATGGACAGCCCAAGAAGCTCATCTCCACATAAATATCCTGGAAATTAGAGCAGTTCTTTACGCCCTGCACACTTTTTAACAAATCATGGGAAGATGGAGTGGTACCTGAGGACTGGAGGAGGGCAGATGTGATTCCCCTTCACAAAAGTGGGAGCAAGGCAGAAGCAGGAAACTACAGACCTGTTAGTTTGACCTCAGTGGTGGGGAAAATGATGGAATCACTTCTGAAAGAAAGAACTGTTCAGTACCTAGAGGCAGCGGGGCACAGGACCCAAAGCAGCATGGATTCACAGCAGGAAGGTCATGTCAGATGAATCTAATCGATTTCTTTGACTGGGTGACCAAAGTAATAGACCAGGGAGGGGCTGTGGATATGGCCTACCTAGACTTTAGCAAGGCATTTGACACAGTCCCCACAAAAGATTAATAATCAAGTTAGCCAGTCTGGAAGTGGGTCCCAGGGTGGTAACCTGGGTAGCAAACTGGCTGCACAACAGGACACAGAAGGTAATAGTAAATGGAACACATTCTGAAGAAAGGGGGGTGACTAGTGGAGTACCTCAGGGCTCAGTACTGGGTCCAGTCCTCTTTAACGTCTTTATAGGTGACATTGCAGAGGGTCTGGAAGGAAAGGTATGCCTCTTTGCAGATGACACAAACATCTGTAACAGAGTTGATATACAAGGGGGGTTAGAAAGGATGAAAAGGGACTTGGCAAGGTTGGAGGAATGGTCAGACATATGGCAACTTAGATTCAATGCAAAGAAGTGCAAAGTAATGCACCTGGGAAATAAAAATCCAGGAGAAGAGTACACAATAGCAGGGGAGGTACTAATGACAACAATAATGGAAAGGGATCTGGGTGTAGTTATATCAGATGTCCTAAAGGTGGGTAAGCAATGTGAGAAGTCAGTAAGGAATGCCAGGGAGATACTGGGATGCAAAGGGAGGGGCATCACAAGTAGAAAAAGAGAAGTGGTTATCCCTCTGTACAGACAGTTGGTGAGACCCCATCTGGAGTACTGCGTGCAGTTTTGGAGACCTCATCTACGCAAGGACATAGACAGGATGGAAGCAGTCCAGAGGAGGGCAACTAAAATGGTGCAGGGTCTACATCAGAAACCATATGAAGAGAGACTGAGAGAGCTTAATATGTATACCCGTGATGAAAGGAGGGACGGGGGGACATGATAGAAACTTTTAAGTACCTCAAGGGAATCAACAAAGTCCAGCAGGGCAGCATCTTTCAGAAAAAGAAATGTGTAAAACAAGGGGACACAATTTAAAGTTAGAGGGGGGGACGGCTCAGGGGTAATGTGAGGAAATTCTTTTTCACAGAGGGAGTGGTGGACGTATGGAACCTCCTTCCTGGAGAGGTTGTGGGGTCTAAAACAGTGGGGGAATTCAAACATGCATGGGACAGACATAAGGCAATTATAGTGGGGGGTTGCAGGAAGTAGGCTGTTGGTTAACTAGAATCTGCAGCTTATCCAATAGGTAGGCAAATGGGCAGACTGGGTGGGCCAAGTGGTCCTTATCTGCAGTCAAACTCTATGTTTCTATGTTTCCAGTTGGAGATCCCACCGGGTACTCTTCTGTTACAAACAGACAATACTGCGGTGATATATTACCTCAACAAACAAGGAGACACCCATTCCTACCCGCTTTCCAGGGAGGCCATGAGGGTGTGGGATTGGGTTCTACAACACGGGCGCAAACCTCACTGCTGTTCATGTCCCAGGAGTGGACATCGTCATCGCAGACAGTCTGAGTTGCTCTCAGGCCAGAGTCCCCGAGTGGGAACTACTCCAGAAAGTAGCAGAGGATCTGTTTCACAGATGGGGTACACCAGAGTTGGACCTCTTCGCATCCCCATACATCGCAAAATTGCCCAATATTTGCTTGTTAGATCCAGGGGCTGGTGTTTTCTGGCGAGACACGTTGTCCCTCTCCTGGGCAGGCAGATTCCTCTATGCCTTTCCTCCTTTCCCGTTGATCCAGAGAGTCCTTTTGAAACTTTGCAGAGAGCGAGCGATGCTGATACTTATCGCGCCGTTTTGGCCCAGACAGATCTGGTTCCCTCTACTACATCAGCTGTCCCCGGGAACCTCCAGTGTCTCTGCCAATCAACTCTCACTTACTGTCTCAGGAGGCGGGCTCCTTGGTCCATCCGGACCTTCATTCGCTGAACCTGCACGCCCAGCTCCTAGAGACATAGCCATTATGCGATACGGGGTCTCGCAAGAGGTAGCAGACGTTCTAGCGGCTGCAAGAAAACTGGCCACTCATGCTACTCACGCCATGAAATGGCGCAGATTTTGCCTCTGGGCTCAGGCGCGGTGGTTTTCGCCAATGGATTGTCCAGAAAGGTCGGTCCTGGACTACCTCCTGTCTCTTTATCAGACAGGCTTGGCCTACTCCTCGATAAAAGTACACCTTTGTACCATCTCAGCCTGTCACACTCCTATAGGCCAACGTTCCATATTTCAGTTGGACACGGCATGAGCCTTCCTGAGTGGTATTCACCTTAGACCTCCGATTAAGGATCCTATTCCGCCATGGGATTTACCCTTTGTCCTGGAGCAGCTTACGCTGCCACCTTTTGAACCAGCTGCGGATTGCAAGCTACGTCTCCTTACATGGAAGACATTGTTTTTAGTTGCCGTTACTTTGGCCAGAAGAATTTCTGAACTTCACGCACTGATGTGCAAAGAACCTTATTTGGTTTTTCACCAGGACAGGGTATCCCTAGGGATTAATCCGCAGTTTCTACCGAAGGTGGTCTCAGCTCTCACTCTTAATCAGGACATCGATCTACCAGTGTACTTTTCTAAATATTCTAATAGAGGAGAGGCCCTGTTGCACACTTTAGATGTGCATAGGTGTCTTCGATACTACCTGACCAGAACCAAACACCACCAAAAATCTGAACAGCTTTTTGTCTCCTCTTTGCCCACAGGATGATGGAGCTCCAGTTTCAAACAATCGCTGTCCTGGTGGCTCATACATTCTATCACGTTCTGTTACCAGAAGCGTAACAAACTCTTACCGGGCTTGGTTAAGGGTCATTCCACAAAGAACAGGTCCACCTCAGCCATCTGTGCAGCAGCTACTTGGAGCACTGTGCACACCTTCATCATGCATTATAGCCTGGACGTTGCATCGAAGCGAAGCGCAGGTTTTGGTCTAGCAGTCCTTCAGGGACTCCTATCCTAGGCTTCGGTTGTACTACTGATTTCTACCTTCCCTCCTCCCAATGGTGAAGGATTTCTAGTATTGCTTGGGAATCAGTCCTAATGGTGTAACCTGCTGCAAGAGCTGTTTCTCGAAGTAAGATAATACAGTTATGTAAGAACTTACTGTAACAGTAGATCTTCGAGAACAGCTCTTGCAACCTACACTCTCCATCCCCACTGGAGGTAGACTTGCTCCGATATCCTTCTCCTAGGATCAGGTGTTCTCAACACCACTCTGTCATTGATGACGGATCCTCAGTCTCCTTTCTGATGTCATCCAGTGGCGGGAGACTCCAGTGGGTGAACTGGAGGACCGCCCCTTATGTACTATGCCTGGCGTCGGGGCGGACCCGGTAGTGGTGGTCCCGCTGAATACTGCTAGCTAGAAAATTTCGGTGGGGTCCTGGTGCTCGGCTTCAGTCCTAATGGTGTAACCTGCTGCAAGAGCTGTTCTCGAAGATCTACTGTTACGGTAAGTTCTCATGTAACTGTACTTTTCTTTGCTTTCCTCTGGTCTCCTCTGTACATCTGACAGACAGACCAGATGGATTTCCCAGACTCCTGGAGACAAGAGATGAGTGACTCAGTCACCTGCCCAAACAAGATGGAACCCTGGAACGGGAGGTCTGGGATTCCGGACTACAGATCTTGGTGAAAGCCAGAGACTCTCAACCAAGTGTGGGGCCGGAGACTGACCCCTGCCGCTGCCGCTCTGGCCGCCATGTCTGCAGTGTCGTACGAGGCACGGAGAACATGCATGCCTACATTCGAGCCTGACTTAAGGACATCCAGAATCTCCGTCTTCTGTGCGAAGTCTGGCAAGGCATTAACAAGCTCCTGTCCCCTTTCCCAGAGCACATTCTGGTACCGAACCATATGCGTCAGGAAATTAAGGGACCTAATGGAGCAGGTGGAGGCAGAAGAGACCTTCTTGCCCACCTGGTCCAAACAGCGAGACTCTGGGTCAGGAGGCTAGGAGCTAAGATGTTTTGGCTGCTTAGACTTATGAGCAGCTGTAATCATGGAGGAGTCCGCCTGAAGGTGCTCTGCCAGGAAAGTCTCATCCCTTGGGGCTCTGTACAGCCTATCTGACTTTTGGGACCTGTCGGGACCAAAGCTGGATGCTTCCAGGTAATTCTGGTAAGATCCTGGACGGTGTCCACTAAAGGAGGCACCACGAGAGGTTTGGGCTCCTTTTGCCTCAGGTACTTGGCTAGTCGATGGTGTTCCGGAACCAGGTCCTCCGTATCCCATTCATTGGAGGTCTGGATGTGCCTCATGATGTCCATAAAGGCTGGATCATCAGGAGGCGAGTGGGGTTGGTCCTTTTTTCCAGGGGAACCCCTGATTCCAGAGAGGGAAGAGGAAGACGATGACAGGCTACTGGGTGAGGAGTAGCCAGACCTACTTCTAGGACTGGCCCCGCGCGAACGTCGGTGGCTATCAGACCGCGGGCGATGATGGACATCGGTCTGGGGACTGGCGTCGGGAGCAGGCCCACCCATTGGAGCGGAGCGGCTCCTAGAGTGAGACCTGAACTGGCGTCCAGCTACTTGCCCTCGGTGAGCGCGGTGTGTCAGTCTGAGATTGGGAATGGACCCTGAGGATGAGTGAGGCAGCAGCCTCTTGGGGGTCTTCTTGGGCAAAATTACATACCTACCGTTATTCTTGATCTTCTCTTGTATCTTCACCGTCTCATTACTGCTTGGGTTAGTGCGGGCCGCGCGCCCTTCTGGGGTTTTTTTGGGAGTTGGCTCCAAGCGGCGCCGCCCTCGAATCTGACGATGCTGCGCCATCGCGGGCGGCTGTTAGGTGCCGTAGAATCCTCCTCTATCTCAATTCTGGTAGCCGGAGAGGCGAAAATAAAGGGTAAGAAAAAAGGAAAGCGAGGCAAGAGAGCCGAGGGACAGAAAAAGGAAAGGATATAAACTGAAAAAGGAATAAGCCGGTAGAGAATAGACAGAGGAGAGAGAATTCCAACCCTAAGGGACCGCAAGGCCTCCTTTTCGGGGCGGCTCTAGGGGAGGAACAGAGAGAAGGAAGAGAAAGTAGAAGAAGAAGAAGAAAAAGAGGCATGTTGAGAGGGGAACAGTGCCCATTGAGCATTGGTTGAGAAGGCTTATGCAGTAACAAGGAGCAAGAATCCAGTTGCTAGGACTGAGGGAGGTTCATCCAACCACCTGAACAGATCCGAATGAGGGCAGATTCTCTGAACTCTCAACATGCCAAGTTCCTTCATCCTAGCTGAGGGCTCCTAGACTGCCGGGCAGAACCTGTTCTGGGTAGAATGCCCACCCAGGAAGGGACCGAGTCCCTTAGCACCTTGTTAGTGCTAACACAGCGGTGTATGGGAAAGACTATGCCTTCTCGAAGGCAGTTTTATATGAAAGATAGAGTGGAACTCAATCTGACTGCCTAAGGCAAGGCAAGCAGACGCTCAGAGCTGACACGTTCAATCAGCAGCTAGAAGGGTTCAAATAATACCTGCCAGCTCCAGGCCTATAGCAGAGAGGATTCTAGACTTTGCTGAGGCCAAGTCAGAGCATGGCTTCTTGGGCTATGAAACTGCAGAACCTGAAGAAGGTATTTAGGAATCGCACCCTAAGGGCGGTCAGAAAGAGTTCCCTCAGAATTAGAGAAAAGTACAATCATACTCGTTCCTCTTTACCTTGAGGAAAAAAGGAACCATTCAAAAGAATGGAAAACAAAGTTTTTTTGGGGGGCATAAAGGCCAAGGGAAGGAAGAGGAACGGACGGGAGGGAGACGCTACAGAAGGAGGCCACTGAGGGAAGGGTGGAGGTATCAGTAATGAATGGTGAAGATACAAGAGAAGATCAAGAATTACGGTGAGTACGTAATTTTCATATCTTCCTTGTCAATCTTCACCATTCATACTGCTTGGGGATGACCAAGCCCCCTTAGAAAAAAAAAGGGGGTAGAACCCTGAGGAACAAGACCCCCAGCCTCCTGCTGGTGAGAAACAGAAGGGGAAGACCCTGGGCTAATCAAAGAAAGCCTATGGGGGAGAAGAGCTAGGAAGTGCCCCGAGGGGCGGAAGCGGAGGAAGCCCTGCAGTAATCTCCTAGCTCTGGAGGAAAAGAGGCGGGTCCCCGAAGCGGAGTGAATCACCCTACGCTGAGCCAGGGTGACAACCTTGATAGACGAAGCCACGCCGTCCGCCTAATGCAGATCGCTGTCCCCGCAAGCCTGGAAGCCACCTCACTGGCGTCATAAGATGCCCTTGCTTGGTGTCTTGCCAGCTCCAGGCCTATAGCAGAGAGGGCAATAGCTTGTCTGGTTTGCTCCGTATCAGGCATTGATGCTAAGAGCTGAGAGAGCATCGACCACAAATACCTACTGTAGGCAGCGTGATGAGCCTGATGTGGCGCAGTGCAAGCCATCGCCCGAGAGGGAAGAGCACTCTTCCCCACCTTCGGTGTAGGGAATCCGAACCGTGGACAGTCGTGCGCCAGGCGGCGGAGCCGGAGGAGTCTCCAGGTATCCGAGGCGGTTGGGGAGAGTACCCAAGGATCTCAAGGGCACAATACCCACGTCGACAGTCTGCCGGGGCTGGAGAAGGGGCGGCTGGCGACTGCCAGGAATGGATAGACGCCTCCTGGAAGGGGATAGGCCAGGAAGGTACCACCAGGTGCTGGGCACTGAATTCTCCAAGGAATTCACGTGTCTCCCATTCGGTATTGTCTCGCCTAACATAGGAGATTCAAAGATCCCTCACCATCCTCGAAAGGAATCGCTGATATTCAGTGAAATCAGCATCGGAGGAGATATGAGCAGAGGGTTCCTCTCCCTCAGAGGAGGGAGACAAGGATGATGGAGAGCTCGAGTGTCCAGAAGATTCTTGTGGCGGTGGGGATAGACGAAAGACCCGCTCATTCATACACCTGACATATGAGGGGAAGGCCGCCGCAGAACCTCGGAAATGCTCCCAAGATAACGGGCCCGTAGGACCGACATGGCCTGGAAGAGCGGGGGGTGGCTGCAGAGGAACAGGAGATGGGCACCTACGAAGAGGCAACTGTCCTCTGCTAGGGCTCTGAAATCCAGAGAACGGAGCCCGAGCTGGCGGGATTCCGGACAACAGACCAGGTCGCAAAACGGAACCCTGAGAAAGCGAAACCTGGAAGAGCCCAGAAGGGGATCCTCCCCTGTGACGAACCTGGGACTGCATGGATCCAGAAGGGCAGTCTGCAGCAACGCCACCGAAGGGGACCCCGGGGTCCAAGAGGGAAAGGCAGGGCCCAGCGCTATGGCTCCTAGCCACCCCCTGAGGCGTGGCCGGCAGAGACCGCGATTGACTGCACCCCGCCTCTCGACCCCTCGGACTCCAAGAGCGCCCTCCTCCTCGACCCCAGCGTTCTCCCACCCCGAGTGGCTGCAACAGCACCAGTGAGGGTAGCTGTCACGAGCCCCCCAGGAGGAAGAACCCCTTCCTCCGCCCCCACTCCATCGCCCCCCAGGGACCCAGGACCACCCCTAGCACGAGGGGCCCTCAGGGGAAGACAGCAGTGGGGACAGCGGGAGAGGCCCGCTGTGCCACCTAGCACCATGTGCCACCGGGGACCCCCGACTCCGAAGAGTCAGGTTGCCAGGACGGGTTCACATCTGAGTCATCCACCTCCGAAGAGGAAGAGACCAGCTGGACCACAATACTAGCAACCCGGGGTCGCTGGAGAAATGCGCCCTTAACTGGCCCACCGCACCGCTAGGCCCGGCCCCCAGCAGGCGCAGGCTAGGCCACGGCGCCGCCCTAGCTCCGAACCCAACCCGCGCTGCCGAGAGAGAAATCAAAGCCTCGCGGCGCTGAAAGCCAGAGCAGTGCCGCTCAATCACCGGCGCCGCAAGCGGTGCCGACCAAACGGGCGCCGAGGGCGGCGTCCGAGGGTCCACCGTGCCGGCCCAGCAGGCGCAGGCTCGACACTGGGCGCTTGCACCTCCAAGGAGGTGACTGCCGAGGCGGTGTCCCCATCCTGCCCCGGAGGGACCACTACGCCCTCCAACACCACAAAAGAAGCCTCTTCGGCAAGAGAAGAGGAAGAAGCCTCCTCCACGGACCTGTAGGAGGCCCGGAACGGACCCGAGGAAGGGCCTAGAGACTTACCTGGGAATCCCTGGAGCGACGCCATCCCCGGGGTCAGCGGGGCCTTCCCGATCTTGAACGCGTGGACTTCGAGGACACAACAGTCCATGGAGAAACAGACATCACACGCATCCATATCGTGGTTGGGTCCCAGGCAATGGAGACAGACATCATGACGGTCCGAGACGGAGAAATGCCGGCCACAGGAGCACCGACGCATAGGGGCACGGCCCGCCTTCGACTTACGTTATGCCCCCGAACCTGACATGATGCGAACTAAATAAGGCAAAAAACAGAAATAAAGCACTCGGCTGTCGGCAGAAAATAAAAGAACGGTCTTACCGGGAGACGGCGTCGGCGAGTCACTGGAGGAAACGAGGAGTCTTGACGCAGAAACACTGGAAACTACTGCTAGCAGGTGCAGCCTCGACGGGCGGAGAAACAGAACTGAGATAGAGGAGGAGTTCACGGCACTCAACGGTCCCTCGCATGACAGCACACACGCCGAGGGCGCACCGCTGGAGCCGACTCAAAAAAAAAAACACTCAGAGAGGGTGCAGCCCGGCATCAACCTGCAGTAATGAATAGTGAAGATTGACAAGGGAAGATCTTCCTTCCCAATTCAGAACCAGAGCACCCAGGGGACTGAGCCCAAGACTGGGGGTCTGCAACAAAATAGAGGAAGTTGGTGATTGTCTGAGGCTGCAAAAGATCTGTGGAGTGCCCCATCTCAAGAAAATCACTTTCAAAACTGGGGGATGTAGGGTCCATTCGTGATGGTCCTGGGATATCCTGCTGAGAGCATCTGCTAGGACATTGTCCTTCCCTGGGAGGTGAACTGCTATCAGAGAGGTTTGCAGGGAATAGGCCAGAGACCACAACTTCATTGCTTCTCTGCACAAGGCCATACACTGAGTGCCTCCTTGCTTGCTGATGTACCACATTGTGATGGTACTGTCTGTTCTGATATGGACCACCTTGTTCTGTACAGATTTGGAAAAGGCTTGCAGTGCCAGAAACACTGCTCTGAGTTCCAAGAGATTGATGTGAAGCAGAGATTCTTGAGGTGACCACAGCCCTTGGGTGGTATGATACCCCAGGTGGGCCCCCCAGTCCAGCAGGAAGGCATTTGTGGTGAGTATCACTGAATGAGACTGAGTGACAAAAGGAACTCCCTGTCTCAAATTGTCCTGATCCTGCCACCACTGCAAAGCCTGGATCAGGGTTCGAGTCACTGGGACTAGTTTGGTAAGGGAATCCTTTCTATGGGACCAGAAGGCTCTTAAGTGGAACTGAATGTCCCTCATCTGGAATCCTGCTCCCTGGACCACTGCTGTAGAGGCTGCCATGTGGCCCAGGAGCTGCAGGAAATGCCTTGCTGGTCGAGACACCTGAAGGGTGAATGAAGAGGCCAGTTCTATAAGGGTCCTTGCCCTGTCCAGGGGAGGGAAGGCTTTTGCCCTTATTGTATCCAGCTCTTCCCCTATAAAGGTGAGGAGCTGTACTGGCTCGAGAACTGACTTTGGAAGGTTGAGGAGGAATCCTAAGGAACTGAACACTTGCTGAGTTATTTGCAGATGTGACTTGACTTGGTCTGGAGACTGATCCACTATGAGCCAGTCGTCCAAGTATGGAAAGATAGAGATCCTTTTTCTCCTTAGGAAAGCAACCACTACTGCCAGGCACTTTGTGAACACCCTTGGGGCTGATGTTAGGCCAAAGGGCATTCCTCTGAATTGACAGTGGCCCGAGGGCAACTCGAACCTGAGGTACTTTCTGTGGGAGCACCTGATGGGAATGTGAAAATAGGCATCTTTGAGGTCCAGGGAGGCTAGGCAGTCCCCTGGCCTTAGAAAGGGCAGAATTATTCCCAGAGTCACCATTTTGAATTTTGGTTTTAAAAGGTGCTTGTTCAGATATCTTAGATCCAGGATGGGCCGCCATTCTCCTGTCTTTTTGGGGGTTAGGAAGTACCTGGAGTACAATCCTTTGCCCCTGTGTAGGGTAGGGACCCTTTCTATGGCTCTGAGAGCCAGGAGAGAAGAAACCTCTGCCTCTAGGGCAAGGGTCTCTGATGTATTTGGAGGTGGAAAGGATCTGGTTCTCATCTTGGGAAATTTTTTGAAGCTGAGAACCAGTCCCTGGCTTACTACTTCCACGACCCACTTGTCTGATGTCAAAGACTTCCAGTCCTGGACAAAGTAAGCCAGCCTGCCCCCTACAGGTATTGGAGAATCAGCCCGGGCACACCCATCAGGGTGTCTGCTTGGAAGGGGCTTTAGGCTGAGGGGTGGAAGCAGGCCTGCTCATTCCCCGTCTGCCTCTCCCTCTGAAGAACCCCCTCTGAGCATAAGCAGAAGAGAAGGCCTGGGCTTGGTAAAAAGGCATTTGAAAGGGCCTGCCCCTGCCCCTGGAATGCTGTCTCTGAAGAGTGGCTTGCTTTTCTTTGGCCTGAGCACTCCTGTAGGAGGTCCTGTACTCGTCCATCTTCTTCATGTAGTTCTCTGTCTGCTCCCCAAACAGAGAATTACCAATGACAGGGAAATCCATGGCCTTAGCCTGGGTATCCTGCGATAGGCTAGTACGTCTGAGCCAAGCCATCCTTCGAAGGGCCACAGAAGTAGCCATGACTCTAGATGAAACATCACTGGAATCCACAGCAGCATGAAATTGCACCTTGGATGCCTCAATCCCATCCGCAGCCACCTGCTCCAGCTCCTTGGCAAGCTGGTCAGGGGCCTGTTTAGCTAGAGCCAGCAGTGTCCCACCTGGACTTCTGGTATCTAGCTGTGTAGGCCATATTGTTAGGCTGCCTGAGTCCCAAAGATGCTGCCATGTACTGCTTTTTTGCCATGGCATCAATCCTCCTGGAGTCCTTATCTGGGGGGTGTGAAGCCAAGAGAATATTTGCCTTATCACAGGCAGCAGCCTGCACTACCCCAACATGGCTGCATTGCTGGGAAAGGAACTCCATGTCAGAGCCTGAAAGGGTATACCTCTTGTCCATTCTTCTGTCCACAGGAGGTATGGAATTAGGAGTCTTTAGAATTTTAAATGTCTGTTTCCCAAAAGATTTATGGAGGGGAACAGACAATCTCCTGGACTCTGGGATGTCCATCATCTCAACAAAATTAGGCTCCTCCTGATCCTCTACTGCTTCTTCCATTGGAAGCTGGAGGGTTTCAGCCACTTTTTTGTAAAACAAAGTGTGAAGGGGACTCAGAAAGCCTAGGAGGAGAGACACCTGAAGGACTGTCTGGGTCAACAGGCACATCCAGACATTCATAATCACCATCATTATCCTCATACTCTCCCTCCTCCTCCTCCGGTTCATAAAATTCTTCTAAAGTATAATCCGGAACCGTGGGAACTGACCGAACCGAGCCCCTGACAGATGGTGCCGGTTCGGTCGGAACCGAAGTTAGCAACTGAACTATCCTTATCACTTTGGTTATTTCATCAGCGGTCGGAGAAAGAATATGTGGATCCGAACCGGATGATTTTTCCCTTCTCTTTCTTTTAACCGGAACAGACTCCTCAGAATCGGCTCTCCTTTTGCCCGAAGAAGTTTTGCTCTGGTCAGAGGGCACTCCTCTGGTTTGGTCGGAAGCGAACCGGCTGGCCATCCGGGTCAGTGGACTTCTCGGCCTCCCTTTCCCTCAGTCTACCTATTCTCTTATCCAGGGTAGCTTTGGGAAAACTTTTATAAATTTGGCAGTCTGAATCGAGGTGGTCAAACCCCAGACAATAAACACAGGTGGTGTGAGGATCAGCCTTAGCAAAGGCTTCCCCACACACACTACAGTGTTGAAAGCCAATGGGCCAGTTTTTTTCTTCTTGGGTTTCTCAGACATGGCCAATCCTATCCAAAACTTTACCCTTTTTTGGCAATCTGCCAGGCAAGACACTCTATTGGTTTCGACCGTATACGGGTCTTGGAAAAAAACGTAATTAAATCTGTTTTTTTTTTAGAACCGATACGGACCGGTTACCACACACTAATAATTTCAAAAGTTTTTTAAAACCAATCTGATCAGTTCAAACCAAACTAATCCAATGTTTATAAGTTCCACACAGAAACTAAATGTAAAGCCTATCTAGTACTCACGGTACCACAGACAGAGACTTCAACCGACAGGTTCAGCAGCAGAAATTCGGTAGAAACCGAGTGAAAAACGACACTTTAACCGACTTTTTTGAACCGAGCAAAGGAGAAATCTCCGGAGCGACTGTTCAGTGAGGCGGAGTAAAGAATCTGATGGTTGGAGTTTAAATAACAGCAGACAGAGGCTTCAACCGAACTCGCGCTGAACGTTCCATGCTGGCCATGGAAAGTTAACTCTATGTTCTCCGGGGCAGTTGAAAGGCAGGACCTAACTGCAATAGTCGGAATACAGCAAGACTTCATGTTGTTTGAAAGTACTGGCTCATGATAAGCTGAAATGGCACAAAGGTGAACCTTAACTGTAGAGTAATGCAGACCTGAATTTGAGAGGTCTAAGAGGTACTCTAAAACTTTATCTGGTGGGCAGGAAAAAGGATTTAAAGAGGACTTCGAACACCAGAGCTAGAAATGCTTCAATTTGGCTGTGTAAGTTTTCCTAGTGGCTGGCTTACGTGCAGCCAGAAGAATATTTGAAACCCTGCGAGAGACACTGAACCTGTTCACTTCTATCTCTTCAGGAGCCAAGTGTGAAGGTGAACCGACCTCAGGTTGGGATGGACAACAGGCCCTGAGTCAGGAGGTTCAGCCTGAAGGGGAAGTGGTTTCATGGAGCTGCCGACATACTGCTGAGTAGTGAAACCACATCTGTCGAGGCCAGAAGGGAGCAATGAGGATCATTTTGTCCCCATGGGATTCGAACTTGAGAAGTACCCTCTGAATTAGAGGAAGAGGCGGAAAGGCGTATAGAAAGCGTTTTGTCCACTGCAGCCTGAACGCATCCCGACAGAAAATGCCAGGCCCTGGATTTCTGCAGCAGAAGAGAAGTAGTTTTGTGTTGAGCGGGGATGCAAAAGGGTCCTGGTCTGGAGCTCCCCACTCTGTGAATATTGACTGAACTACGGTTGAGTCGAGAGCCCATTCGTGAGGATCTGTCTCTGTTCTGCTGAGACGATCTGCCAGTTCGTTCTGCACTCCTGGCAGGTAAACCGCTTGAATTAGAGACTTGTGCTGCAATCACCACTCCCACACTCTCATCGCTTCTCTGCATAAGGGGTTAGAGTGAGCACTGCCCTGCTTGTTGATGTAATATATCACTTCTTTGTTGTCCGTTTGAAGGAGAATGTTCTTGTGACAGAGAATGTCCTTCAAAGCCCGGACTGCATAAAGGATGGCTCTCATCTCTAGGACATTTATGTGAAGCTGGGACTCGACCTGAGTCCACGTACCTTGAGTGTGGAGAGTCTGACAGTGAGCTCCCCAACCCATCAGGGACGCATCTGTGGTAATGGAAATCTGATCCAGAGAAGCAAAGTGATACCCTTCTAGAAGATTGTTCTCTTGCGACCACAAGGTGAGTGATCTCTTTAGAGGTTCTGTCACCTTGATGAGAAAGGACTGTGGGTGAGTGGCTGGGGACCACTTAGTACTGAGCATCCATTGAGAAGTTCTCATGTGAAGGTGTGCTAGGGGTAAAGAGAACAGAGGATGCCATGAGACCTAGCATCCGTTGCATAGAGAGAGCTGAAACCGAACTGCTCTCCCCGATGTAACGGGCCATCTGAAGGATATCGCTCGTCCTGTCCTCTGGAAGAAAAGCCTTCACACAGGAGGTGTTCAGAAGAGTTCCTATAAAAAGGAGCCTCTGGGAGGGCTGCAGCTGCGATTTTTTGAGGTTTAGCAGGATTCCCATGGACGTGAGAAAGCGTGAAGCTGTGGTTACGGCGTCCAGAGTTCCCTGCCTGGAAGGGCTTGCTAGAAGCCAATCGTCCAGATAAGGAAACACCTGTATTCTGATCTTTCTGAGATGCGCTGTGAGAACTGCACAACACTCAGTAAAAACTCGTGGCGCCGAGGATAGCCCAAAGGGCAGGACTCTGAACTGATAATGCTATTCCAGAGCCACAAACTTAGGAATCTGTGATGCTTTGGGTGGACAGAAATGTGCTGGTAAGCATCCTGCATGTCTAGGGAGGCTAACCAGTTGTGTTGATGAAGCAAAGGTAACAGGGTTCCTAGTGATATCATTTTGAACTTCTTCGTGGGAAGGAATTTGTTCAGTTTTCTGAGGACCAAAATGGGGTGCATGCCCCCAGTTTTCTTTGGAACCAGAAAGTAATGGGAGTAGAACCCTGTGTTCCGTTGATGCAGCGGAACTACTTCCACTGCCCTGTTGTACAGAAGGCCCTGTATCTCGGTGGCAAGAAGATCTGACTGAAGAGCTGACAGCTTGGGCTGTCGTCTGGGGGGGATGATCCGGAGGGGTCTCCACAAGATTGAGTGAATACCCTTCGCGGATTATCCGGAGGACCCATTTGTCTGAGGTTATGGACTTCCAGTGATTGTAGAAGTGAGTCAGATGACCTCCCACCGCTGAGGAAGAGTCCACCTCGGGCAGCTGAGGTGGGACTAAGGCCAACAACTCACAGGAAGGCGGCACTGCGCCGGGTCCTTGCGCCTTCTTGTTATGCTTTTCTTTGAGGCTGGGGCTTCACTTATTAAAACTACCCCTGCCTTTGCCTCAAAAGGACTGACTGTTATGAAAATACAGGTTACTCACCTGTAACAGGAGTTCTAGGAATGGTATATGTTGTTCATCCACACTGTCTGGCAGGTTCCTTGCCGCTTTAAATCTTGCCGGAAGGTGTTCAAGCTGGCTCCTCCCACTCACCCGGGTGGTAAAACTCTCGGCTCCGCCCCATGACGCCAGATCTAGCCCGCTGGAAGCCAGGTTGTGCGTCGAAGCCGGGGAGGTCGGGTGGGTCATGTGGATGAACAACATATACCATTCCTAGAACTCCTGTTACAGGTGAGTAACCTGTATTTCTAGGGACATGGATATGTTTTCATCCACACTGTCTGGCAGACTCCTAGCAGTTCTCTGGGAGAAGGGGAGGCAACGCACCCTACTTAGGAAACAGAGACTGGAGAACCGAGGCCGAAAACCAGCATGCTGGCGTGACTCAGGTCGAGGTGGTAGGGTGATGAAGGTGTGTGCTGACTTCCAGTAGCAGCCCTGCAGATTTCCTGGATAGGGACGCCTGGAAGCAGCCACCATCGATGCAGCTATGGCGGGTAGAATGAGCTCTTATCCCTCTGGAAGGCTCCATGCCCGCCAACCTATAGCAGAGATCTATGCAGGAGGTGACCCACCTGCCTATCGTCCGCTTGGCTGCAGGTCTGCCAGGTGCAGTTTCATTGTAGGTGACAAACAGCTGGCGAACCTCTCCCAGAACTTCAGCCGTCCGCTCCTTATAATAAGCGAGCACTCTTCTAGGTCCAGAGTATGGAGCCTATATTCGGCCTCTGAGGTGTGATTGGGGTAGAACACCAGAAGAGTCAACACCTGGTTAAGGTGAAACACCGACACCACCTTCGGAAGGAATTTTGGGTGGGGGCACAGGACAACCTTGTCCCTGTGGAAGACCAGATAAGGAGATTCGATGGACAGCGCCTGGAGCTCTCCCATCCTTCTGGACGTGATAGCCACCAAGAAGGCGGTCTTCCACGACAGGTGAGAGATGTCACACCTGTGCATCGGTTCGAATGGCTTGTCCATGAGCTTAGCCAGTACCAGCAGTAGATTCCACGGAGGTGGAGGTTCTCGCACCGGAGGGGATATGTGATCAAGGCCTTTGAAAAAGTGCCGACCACCTTCTCCTGTGCCATGGACTGCTTCCCAGCCCGTGCCCGGTAAGCAGAGATGGCTGCCAGGTGCACCTTAAGGGTCGTCGGCCGAAGCCTTTGCTGAGAAAGGGACCACAGGTAGTCCAGAATGCTTGCCAAGGAACAGGAGGAAGGGTCCAGGCCCTTGCCCTGACATCAAATGGAGAATCTCTTCCATTTGAAGGCGTAGCATTTTCTGGTCAAGTCCTTAGGACCTTGTTGGAAAGACCCAAGGCCTGGAACTCTAGCAGCTCAGGAACCAGGCCGTCAGGTGCAGGGATTGAAGGTCCGGATGGAATACCTTCCCCTGATTGACTGAGATCAGGTCCGGGTGAGCTGGAAGCCGCCTCGGGAGCCTGGAGCTGAGACTGAGGAGATTTGGATACCAGAACTGGCGGGGCCAGTCTGGGGCTACTAGAATCACCTGCGCCTTGTTCCTCCTTGCCTTGAGAAGCACCTTGTGGATCAAGAGAAATGGGGGAAAGGCGTAGAACAGGCCCGGGGTCCACGGCCTCGAGAAGGCATCCCCCTGCAGAGAGCCCTGCTGAGGGGGGCGGGCATGAAACAGTCTCAGCTTCGCATTCTCCCTGGAGGCAAACAGGTCCACCTGAGGCATGCCGCAGTGGGAGAAGAGATCTTGTACTACCTCCGGTAGGAGAGACCACTCGTGGGACGCAGCCCCTATCCGGCTTAGGGCATCGGCCAGAATGTTGGAGGCTCCTGCCACATGGATGGCAAGGAGATCCGCCTCCAGGCTGCGCACGAGTGACCAAATGCGAAGAGTTTCCCTGCACAAAAGCATGGAGCGCGTCCCGCCCTGGCGGTTTAGACAGTACATGGTCGTGGTATTGTCCATCTGGACCTGAACCACTTGACCCCGTAGAAACGGAGTGAAGGCGGTGAGGGCTAGACGAACCGCTCAAAGCTCCAGCAGGTTGATGTGGCATCGGGACTCCAAAGGGGACCAGAGACCGTGCGCTCTGTGCTCCATCAGATGGGCACCCCAACCCATCAGAGGCGCATCGGTTGACAGAGAGACCGTCGGCTCAGGGCAGACGAATGGGATGCCCTCCTGCAGATGTGCTGGAACGGTCCACATCCCCTGGGTCACTGTCACTAGCTGATCCAGATGATCGGAGTGCTGTGACCATTGGCCGACCAGCCCCCATTGAAGGGGACGCATGTACCAATGGGCCCAACGGACCACGCTGGTGCAGGCCGCCATGAGGCCCAGGAGGTGCAGGAAGTCCCGGGCAGGGTGCAATTGCCCAACCTGAAATGATTGGGCAAAGGAGGAAAGAACCTCTGCCCTGTCCTCGGAAGCCATGCTCTGGCTCAGAGAGAGTTGAGCTCTGCCCCATGAATTGTATCACCTGCTTTGGCACGGTTCCTACTTGGCCTCGCTGATGAGGAGGCCAACCTGAGAGCAAACCTGGAGGCCAGATCTCGATCGCTCCACCTCCATTCTGGAGGAGGCTGCAATCAGCCAGTCGTCCAGGTAGGGGTACACCCGGACCCTTCGGCGCCGCAGGAATGCTGTCACCACTGCCATGCATTTGGTGAAGACCCTGGGAGCTAGGGAAAGGCCTAAGGGCATGGCCCAGAACTCGTAGAGGGATCCCTCCGCCCTGAGGCGAAGGAATCTCTGGTGGGACGGAAAGATTGGGATGTGGAAGAACGCGTCCTGAGGTCCAGAGAACAGAACCACAAGCCTCGTTCCAAGGATGGGATTATCTGAGCCAGAGTGACCATCCTGAAGGTCCTAGAGCTTAGGAACCTGTTCAGGTCGTGCAGGTCTAGAATGGGGCGCCAGCCCTCCGTTCGTCCGTTTTGGGACCAGGACGTACCTGGACACAGACCTTGGGTCTGGTGGAGGATCCGCCACCTTCCTGATCACCTCTTTTTTTGAGGAGAAGGGCGATATCGGCTCGGCGAGCCGACAGAAAGGCTGCAGACCCCGTAGCCCCCCCCCAAAGGGTGATGGCTCGGAAGAAAAAATTACTCACCTTAGTAATGTTGTTTCTTCTAATGGAGTCTTGCTGTATTCTGACATATGCAGTGATCACCAACCTTTGAACTGCCCCGGAGAACAAAGAGTTAACTTTCCATGCAGGGCATGGAACGTTGAGCTCGAGCTCGGTTGAAGCCTCTGTCTGCTGTTGTTTAAACTCCAACTGTCAGATCTTTAAGAGCTATACTCACTAGACGTTCTGTGTGAAACTGTAAAACTCACACTAGCCAACTGGCAACTAAATTTAGCAAA
The DNA here is from genome assembly GCA_016271365.2 of Neoceratodus forsteri. Lineage (NCBI taxonomy): Eukaryota > Metazoa > Chordata > Ceratodontiformes > Ceratodontidae > Neoceratodus > Neoceratodus forsteri. The sequence continues at coordinate 142,713,021 of CM028129.1, read as the reverse complement.
AAGAGTTTTTTGGCTCTAGAGCAAGACTCAAGTCAGGAAACCCAAAAACAAAACACAACACACACCCAAAATAAAGGAGGGTGAGAAGGGCACCTCTAGGTGCCAACACTGCTCCTGCCCACCCACATCCCAAAAACAGGTTCTGAGAGGGGGAGGCGGGGGGTCAGAATACAGCAAGACTCCATTAGAAGAAACAACATTACTAAGGTGAGTAATTTTTTCTTCAAACAACATGAAGTTTTGCAGTATTCTGACATATGCAGACTACCAAGCAGTACCTCCATGGAGGAGGGACAGAACCTACTTTGGGAAAAGGCTCTGAAGTACTGCTGTGCCAAACCGAGCATCACTCCTAGCCTGGATATCCAGAGTAATGCTTGGTTAATGTATGGACTGTTTTCCAGGTGGCTGCTTGACAGATTTCTAAGATAGGAATATCCCTGCCAGCAGCCAGGGAAGCAGCTGTACCTCTAGTAGAGTGAGCCCTCAGGCCTAAGGGTGGGGTTCTACCCAATTTTTCATAGCAGAATTGTATACAAGAGACAATCCACCTGGCAATAGATCTTTTAGTCTCAGGTTTGCCCTTACTGACCTCTTCATAAGTGAGGAACAACTGGAGGGACTCAAACCTGTGACCCTTGGTGCTCTATGTAGTAGCTAAGAGCCCTTTTTGTCCAGGCTGTGCAACCTCCTCTCTCCAGATGAGGAATGGTCAGTGAAGAAAACAGGGAGAGACACAGACTGATTAAGGTGGAAATCTGAAACCACCTTAGGCAAAAACTTCCTGTTAGTTCTTAGCACCACTTTATCTCTATGGAAAGAGATGAAATCAGGCTCCACTGACAGGGCATGCAATTCACTGATGCGCCTGGCAGAGGTAATGGCTACCAAAAACACAGTTTTCCAAGTCAAGTACTTAAGCTCTGCAGAGGACAAAGGCTCAAAGGGGGGGTTGCATAAGCTGAGCAATGCAAACATTAAGGTCCCAAGCAGGAGCAGAGTCCCTAAAGGGAGGATTGGTGTGCAGCAATCCCTTGAAGAATTTACAAAATACAGGATGGGCTGATAGAGTAGAGGCTTGCCTACTGACAAAAAGGCAGAAACAGCTGCCAGATGCACTTTAGTGTAGCTGGTCTAAGTCCCAAGCCATTACGATGAACCACATAGTCCAGGACTGTAGGCAACCCAGCAGATCATGGAGAAATATGCTTATTAGAGCACCAAATTAGTGAACCTTTTCCATTTGGAGTTATAAGTCTTTCTGGTGGAAGGCTTTCGAGAAGCCTTAAGAATATCCAGAACACCTTGAGAGAGGTGCAGATCAGCAAACTCTAACTCTTCAAGAGCCGAGATTTGAGATTTGGATACCAAATCCTTCCCTGAGAGGATGTCAACAGGTTGTAATTCCTGGGAAGAGACAGGGGAAGGTGGACTGCTAAGGGCAGCAACAGTGGATACCAGGGCTGTCTGGCCCAGTCTGGAGCGATCAGAATCACTTTGCATGGTTGAGACCTGATCTTGACTAGCACCTTGAACAAGAGAGGGAACGGGGGAAAAGCATATAGGAACTTCCCTTCCCAATTCAGAACCAGAGCATCCAGGGGGACTGAGCCTAAGACGGGGTCTGCAACAAAAGAGAGGAAGTTGGTGATTGTCTGGGGCTGCAAAAAGATCTATCTGTGGAGTGCCCCATCTGGAGAAAATCACTTTTAAAATTAGGGGATCTAGGGACCATTCGTGGTGGCCTTGAGACATCCTGCTGAGAGCATCTGCTAGGACATTGTCCTTCCCTGGGAGGTGAACTGCTATCAGAGAGGTATGCAGGGAATAGGCCAGAGACCACAACTTCCTTGCTTCTGTGCACAAGGCCGTAGACCGAGTGCCTCCTTGCTTGTTGATGTACCACATTGTGGTGGTACTGTCTGTTCTGATCTGGACCACCTTGTTCTGCACAGATTTGGAAAAGGCTTGCAGTGCCAGAAACACTGCTCTGAGTTCCAAGAGATTGATGTGAAGCAGAGATTCTTGAGGTGACCACAGCCCTTGGGTGGTAAGATCCCCAGTGGGCTCTCCAGCCCAAGAGGAGGCGCCTGTGGTGAGGATTAGTGAATGAGACTGAGTGACAAAGGAACTCCCTGTCTCGAATTGTCCTGATCCTGCCACCATTGCAAAGCCCGGATCAAGGTACGAGTCACTGGGACTAGTTTGGTAAGGGAATCCTTTCTATGGGACCAGAAGGCTCTTAAGTGGAACTGAATGTCCCTCATCTGGAATCTTGCTCCCTGGACCACTGCTGTAGAGGCTGCCATGTGGCCCAGGAGCTGCAAGAAGTGACTTGCTGGTCGAGACACCTGAAGGGTGAAAGAAGGGGCCAGTTCTATAAGGGTCCTTGCCCTGTCCAGGGGAAGGAAGGCTTTTGCTCTTATTGTATCCAGCTCCGCCCCTATAAAGGTGAGGAGCTGTACTGGCTCGAGGACTGACTTTGGAAGGTTTAGGAGGAATCCTAAGGAAGTGAGCAGTTGCTGAGTTATCTGAAGATGTGACTTGACTTGGTCTGGAGACTGACTCACTATGAGCCAGTCGTCCAAGTACGGAAAGATGGAGATCTTTTTCTCCTTAGGAAAGCAACCACTGCCAGGCACTTTGTGAACACCCCTTGGGGCTGATGTTAGGCTAAAGGGCATTGCCTGAACTGATAGTGGCCTCAGGGCAACCTCGAACCTGAGGTACTTTCTGTGGGAGCAACTGATGGGAATGTGAAAATAGGCATCTTTGAGGTCCAGGAGGCTAGCAGTGCCCTGGCCTTAGAGAGAGGCAGAATTATTCCCAGAGTCACCATTTTGAATTTTGGCTTTAAAGGTGCTTGTTTAGATATCTCAGATCCAGGATGGGCCATTCTCCTGTCTTTTGGGGTTAGGAAGTACCTGGACTACAGTCCTTTGCCCTGTGTAGAGTAGAAACTCTTTCTATGGCTCGGAGAGCCAAGAGGGAAGAAACCTCTGCCTCTAGGGCAAGGGTCTCTGATGGATTTGAGGTGGAAAGGATCTGGTTCTCATCTTGGGACATTTTTTGAAGCTGAGAACCAGTCCCTGGCTTACTACTTCTAGGACCCACTTGTCTGATGTTAAAGACTTCCAGTCCTGGACAAAGTAAGCCAGCCTGCCCCCTACAGGTGTTGGAGAATTGGCCCGGGCAGACCCATCAGGGTGTCTGCTTGGCAGGGGCTTTAGGCTGAGGGGTGGAAGCTGGCCTGCTCATACCCCATCTGCCTCTCCCTCTAAAGAACCCCCTCTGAGTAGAAGCAGAAGAGGAGGCCTGGGCTTGGTAAAAAGGCATTTGAAAGGGCCTGCCCCTGCCCCTGGAATGCTGCCCCTGAGGAGTGGCTTGCCTTTCTTTGGCCTGAGCACTCCTGTAGGTGGTCCTGTACTCGTCCATCTTCTTCATGCTCCCCAAACAGAGAATTACCAATGACAGGAAAATCCATGGCCTTAGCCTGGGTATCCTGTGATAGGCTAGTACATCTGAGCCAAACCATCTCGAAGGGCCACATATGTAGCCATGACTCTAGATGAAACATCACTGGAATCCACAGCAGCATGAAATTGCACCTTGGATGCCTCAATACCATCCCGCCACCCGCTCCAGCTCCTTGGCAAGCTGGTCAGGGGCCCGTTTAGCTAGAGCCAGCACAGTGTCCCACCTGGACTTCTGGTATCTAGCTGTGTAGGCCATATAGTTAGCCTGCCTGAGTCCCAAAGATGCTGCCATGTACTGTTTCTTTGCCATGGCATCAATCCTCCTGGAGTCCTTATCTGGGGGGTGTGAAGCCAAGAGAATATTTGCCTTATCACAGGCAGCAGCCTGCACTACCCCAACATGGCTGCATTGCTGGGAAAGGAACTCCGTGTCCGAGCCTGAAAGGGTATACCTCTTGTCCATTCTTCTGTCCACAGGAGGTATGGAATTAGGAGTTTTTAGAATTTTAAATGTCTGTTTCCCAAAAGATTTATGGAGGGGAATAGACAATCTCCTGGACTCTGGGATGTCCATCATCTCAACAAAATCAGGCTCCTCCTACATAGAAACATAGACTTTGACGGCAGATAAGGACCGCTTGGCCCATCTAGTCTGCCCATTTCCCTACCTACAGGATAGGCCGCAGATCCTAGTTAACCAACAGCCTATTTCTTCCTACCCCCCACAAGAATTGCCTTATGTCTGTCCCATGCATTCTTGAATTCTCCCACAGTTTTAGACTCCGCAATCTCCTCAGGAAGGTTGTTCCATGCATCCACTATCCTCTCTGTGAAATAATACTTCCTCACACTGCCCCTGAACTGCCTCCTTCCATCTTTAAACTGTGTCCCTTGTTCTTGCATCGCCTTTTTCTGAAAGATGCTACCATCTTGGACTTTGTTGATTCCACTGAGGTACTTAAAGTTTCTATCATGTCCCCTCTCTCCTTCTTTCCTCAAGGGTATACATGTTAAGCTCCTTTAGTCTCTCCTCTCATCGGCTTCTCTTGCAGACCCTGCACCATTTTAGTTGCCCTCCTCTGGACTACCTCTATCCTGTCTATGTCCTTGCGGAGGTGGGGTCTCCAGAACTGGACACAGTACTCCAGATGGGGTCTCACCAACTGTCTGTACAGAGGGATAACAACTTTCTGTTTTCTGCTGCTGATGCCTCTCCCTATACATCCCAGTATACCCCCAGCCCTCCCTACTGCCTTCTCACATTGCTTGCTAACCTTAAGGTCATCTGATATGATTACCCCCAGGTCCCTTTCCTTTTGTTGTTGTTACTACCTCCCACCCATTGTGTATTCTTCCCTGGGTTCTTGTTTCCCAGGTGCATTATTTGCACTTCTTTGCACTGAATCCTAGCTGCCATACTTCTGACCATTCCTCCAACCTTGCCAAGTCCCTTTTCATCCTTTCCACGCCTCCTTGTGTATCAACCCTATTGCAGATCTTTGTGTCATCTGCAAAAGGCATACTTTCCTTCCAGTCCTCTGCAATGTCACTGATGAAGACATTAAAAGGACTGGACTCAATACTGAACCCTGCAGGACCCCACTAGTAACCCCTAATCCTAGTAACTCCTGATCCTCTACTGCTTCTTCAAAGGGAAGCTGAAGGTTTCAGCCACTTTCTTGTAAAACATAAAGTAGGAAGGGACTCAGAAAGCCTAGGAGGAGAAACACCTGAAGGTCTGTCTGGGGGGATGTCCGGGTCAACAGGCACATCCAGACTTTCATAATCACCATCATCATCATTATCTTCATATTCTCCCTCCTCCTCCTCCGGTTCATAAAATTCTTCTAAAGTATAATCCGGAACTGGGGGAACAGACCGAACCAAGCCCCTGACAGATGGTGCCGGTTCGGCCAGAACCGAGGTTAGCGATTGAACTATCTTTATCGCTTTGGCTATTTCATCAGCGGTCGGAGAAAGAACTTGTGGATCCGAACCGGATGATTTTTCCCTTTTTTTTTAACCGGAACCGACTCCTCAGAATCGGTTCTCCTTTTGCCCGAAAAAGTTTCACCCCGGTCAGAGGGCACTCCTTCTGGTTCAGTCGGAACCGAACTGGGCTGGCCATCCGGGTCAGCGGACTTCGCCTCCTTCCTCAGTCTACCTACTCTCATCCAGGGTAGCTTTGGGAAAACTTACAAATTTGGCAGTCTGAATTGAGGTGGTCAAACCCCAGACAATAAACACAGGTGGTGTGGGGATCAGCCTTAGCAAAGGCTTCCCCACACACACTACAGTGTTGAAACCCAGTGGGCCAGTTTTTTTCTTGGGTTTCTCAGACATGGCCAATCCTAACCACAACTTACCCTTTTTTCGGCAATCCGCCAGGCAAGACACCCCTATCGGTTCCTGACCGTGTTACGGGTCTTGGAAAAAAACGTAATGAAATCTGTTTTTAGAACGATACGGACCGGTTACCACACTCTAATAAAGACAGAAGTTTTTAACACAAACCTGATCGGTTCAAACTGAACCGATCCAATGTTCTACAAGTTCCAGACAGAAACTAATACAAAACCTATCTAGTACTCACGGTACCACAGACCGAGACTTAAACCGACAGGTTCAGTAGCAGAAATTCGGCCGAAACCGAGTGAAAAACAACACTTTAACCGACTTTTTGAACAGAGTGAAGGAGAAATCTCAGGCGACTGTTCAGTGAGGCAGAGTAAAGAATCTGACGACTGGAGTTTACACAACAGCAGACAGAGGCTTCAACGAGCTCGAGCTCAGCGTTCCATGCCCTGCATGGAAAGTTAACTCTTCGTTCTCGGGGCAGTTCAAAGGTTGGTGATCATCATATCCAGAATACAGCAAGACTTCATGTTGTTTGAAGGGGCCTGCTCGAATTTAAGGCAGGCCCTTTCCTACCACCTCAACACCCAGCGTCCGTGGTGACAGCGGACCAGACGGAAAAGGAAGTGGCGAGCTGTCCCCATGGGGGAACTCGGGGAGGACGAGGCTGGAGGCATCCCTCAACCTGTCACTGGGCAGGCTTGGAGGAGGAACCGGCCGAGGGACCTCCTGGGCCTTTTCCTCCCTGCTTCCTGTTAGAGGAAGCGCCCGGGCTTGGCTTTGGGGTGTCAAACACGAGACCTGCTGGCCCTGATGCTGGTGCTATGCAGGACGTGCCACAGGCACAGAAGGCGAAAGGACTTATGTTGTTGTGAAGGCCCTGTCCTTCTGGGCGGAGGTGACCAGTCCAGGTGGCACTGGACTTTTCATCCGCTGGAGGTGACCTTCCACTCCAGGGCCGAAGAGATCAGTCCCCAGGAAGGGGACATCCACCAGTTTATGCTGGGTATCCGCCGTGAAGGTGAATATCCTCAGCCATGCTCTGCGGCTCATGGCCACTGCGGCCGCAACTGATCTGGCACAGGAGTCTCCAATGTCCAGAGCCGTTTGGAGCTGCTGTTTTGCCACTGCCCTTCCCTGGTCCCGTACCTGCTTGACCGTGGCCTGCAGGTCAGCCAGGAGATGAGGGATCACCTCATCCAGGGAGCCCATAAGGGCATGGGAGAAGTGTGCCATCAGAACGGCCGAGCTGGCCTGGCGGAGGCCAAGGGAGGACGCAGTGTACACCTTGCGCCCGGCATAGTCCAGCTTTTTGGACTCCTTGTCGGGGCTTATCCAAATCCCTAGCATTCCCGGAACGCCGGAAAACACTATCGGTGACCAACCCCTCGGCAGAGGGGTGTTCCGAAAAACCGGACAAAGAGCCGGTAGGGACTGCATACTTCCTGGCCATCCTGGCCGACGGCGCAGGACAGGAAGCCGGCCGCTGCCAAAGCTCCAAGGCTGGGCCAACAATGGCTTCAGCCACCGGAAAGGCCTCCGTGGGGGAATCCCCTTGGTCCAATATCTCTGTTAGGAGATACTTGGCCCGCTTGGATACAGGCTCGATCTGCATCCTGGTGGACTTTGAGATGAGCTGAAGCAGGCCCATAAAGGACGATGGGCTCTCGTCCATCGACTGCCCCCCCGGAGGACTCCAGGTCAATGAGCCTGGAGAACAGGGAGGAGTCGTCATCGGACTCCGAGGAGTCCGCGAAGAGCTGCCTGGGGCCTGAGTCACCCTCCACCTGCCGAGGAGGGTCGGGAGTGAGGGTGACCGACAACCTGTGGGGCAGACCCTGACCCGACCGAGAGTCCTTGGTCGACGCCCCCGATTTCGGTTGGGGAGGCGGAGGTTCCACCACAATCGGTGGGGCAGCTGGTTTCGGACGAACAACCGGCCCAGGCTTGGGCACCTCGACTACAGCGAGGAGTTGTTTCGGCTGTTCAGGTGACAGCCACTTGATGGCCGGGGAAGGCGACGGCTTGTTCCCGGACAGAAGTAACTACTGCCACATTAGGTCCTCATAGCGTAGACGTAATTTGCACCAAAGCCTCTCCTCTTCTGAGGAGGAAGACGAGGACGAGTGGTGGCGCCACTTACTTCGGTGCAGAGACCAAGACCGCCGATGTCGGCGGGATCGGATGGACCGAGACTATGTCTGAGACCGAGATCCTCGGTGTTTCCGAGGACGTGTCTGGGAAGGGGTGGGGGACACCCGTTCTTCCCTCAGCTCGGAAGCCTTGACCGGGGACTCCAGCACGGGAGGCGCAGGCAAGTCCTCGGTCTCCACCGGGGGAACCGGTGAAGAAGCGTTGTCGGCTTCACAAGTCGAAAGCCCGTCCGACGGGTCGAGAAAAATTTCGACCGCGTCGACGGGTGTCTCGGCTGGCTGAACTGACGGGGATACCGTGAAGCCAGCGGCCTTAGCTGCAACCTCGACCAAAGTCGAGTGTCGACTGTCCAGGGAAGGGGACCTCTCTCGCTCCCACGAACGCTGACGGTGGAACTTACCTTTCGAGTCCTTCTTTTTGGACCGAGAAGAATGTCTTAATGGCCCCTCTCCCTTCGTGGAAAGGGATTGGCAAAGCTCCTTAAAAGAAGCTGTGTAGGAGGATCCCAAAGAGAGCGGGATAAATGCCACGACCGAGGAAGAAGATGATGATGCGGCCTGGGCCGCCTCCTCCTCGAGGGCGATCATCTACTCGAGTTGCTCAGCCGAGCCAGCTGCCACCGTGCACGCCCACAGACCTCCTTTGACTTCACCGCGGGTAGCGCTTCGCCTAAGCTGTAACTGGGCAGCGCCGGTTCTTCAGGATGTTGGCCGAAACGAACGGCGAATCTTTTGCAGGCTCGTGGTCATGGTCTAGGCCGAGGCAGTAGATGCATGGAGTGCGGATCCGCCCTGGATATTTTCTGCCCACATGGGCACCACCAAAACCGGAGTCGATTTGTCCATCGCAGCCAGGAGGAATTTGACCAAGTCTTAAAAATTTAAGAATGAGTTTTGGGCGAACCGAAGAATTAGGATCCAGTCTATACGCAGAGTGTTAAGGAGTGAACCTGAGCTTCCAAGCGGTAAGGAAGATCTGGCGTCATGGGGCGGAGCCGAGAGTTTTACCACCGGTGGGTGGGAGGAGCCAGGCTGAAGACCTTCCGCAAGATTTAAAGTGGCAAGGAACCTGCCAGACAGTGTGGATGAACAACATATCCATGTCCCTAGAACTGGGTTGTCGCCCCCTCGAGAGGGGACAGGAGGAGGTTGAGCCAATTTAATGGCTGACCTAGTCTTTTGTGTAGCCTCTAGAGCCTGTTCTACTTGAGGGCCGAAGAGATACACACCATCAAAAGGCAACGCCATTACCTGATGCTGTGCATCATTCGTGAAACCTGAAGTGCACAGCCAGGAATGACGGCGGGTACAAATGCCCGCTGCCGCCCCGGAAGCAGTATCGAAAGCATCTATAGCTGCTTTTACCGGCTGGTTGTTGGACTCGATACCCCTGGTTATGGTTTGAAGAAGCTCTGAATTTTTGTCCAATTCCGGTAGAGCTTCAACCATTTGTTTGAGTGAGTGCCAAAGGATATACTCATATTGAGAGAAATAGCCTTGGTAGCTGGCAATACGCATACCTATGGGTGGAAGCAGCAAAGACTCTCTTATCTAAAGTGTCTATCTTACGAGATTCTTTGTTAATAGGTTGAGCTGTAGTAGTCTGGGGAAGGATACATAGATACATACATAGATACATAGACAGTGTCGGCAGATAAGGGCCTATGGCCCACCCAGTCTGCCCATTTGAGCTTGTAAGTTCAGTTTGTTTTCCTAGAAGTTTGTTGCACCTTACCCCTGACCTCCAGAATTCCTTTATGTCTATCCCATGCATTCTTAAATCCCGTGATTGTTTCAGCCCCCACCACTTCCTCTGGCAGGGTGTTCCACTTGTCTACCACCTGCTCTGTGAAGAAATTCTTTCTCATGTTTCCTCTGAATCGTCCTCCTCCAACTTAATCCCATGCCCTCTAGTCCTGGAACATCTTTTCGCTTAAAATAGTGTTTTCCTGCACCCTGTTCCTCCCTGTAAGATACTTGTATGTCTCTATCATATCCCCTCTCTCCCTCCTCTCCTCCAGGGAGTACACGTTCAGTTCCTTCAACCTGTCTTCATAGGACTTGTGATGCAATCCATGCACCATCTTTGTTGCCCTCCTCTGAACCTTCTCTACCCTGTCTATGTCCTTCTTATCATTCTCTGCCAAGACTATAATAGGATCCGCAAAGGCTTGGGACGCCAAAATGGGTCGATCCTTGGGGGCTGAGTATTTCCAACCTATGGACTTAGCCACCGAAGGAATGAGAGCAGGATTATTCATACCATTTGAGACAGCTGCCTCAAAGGAGGGCTGTACCGAGGAGTCAAATCCATAGGGATCTCCGGAACATGGAGGTATTGGAGTCTTAACAGTTTCCCAAGATCAATATCTGTAACTTGGAGAGAAAGAGTGGAAATCAAGTTTTTCAGCAGAGACTTGAAAGACAGGTCCTCGACCACAGGCTCTGCAGCAGGAACAGATCCTGCTCCTTCCACTTCATCACCCAGCCTAAGATCTGGGTCAGGCTCAATATCATCTCCTGACAGTCCAGGAGGGACTACATGGACAGGAAAGGAGTGAAAATCAGAAGAAAATGAGGAAGGAAAAGGGGTTAAAGGAGGAGTCCTGAAGGGTGGACGATGCCTAACAACCCTTGGTGCCGCAGAAACGCATGGCATCGAAAGAACACAGGCGTTGATGAAGCGCATGGCGCCGAGGAGCCACACGGTGCCAAAGATGGCGAGACGGATTGCGCCAGGAAGCCACACAGCGCTCGACGGAGTGCACAGTGCCAAGAAACCCAATAGCCTGAGGGTGCTGGAAAACACTCCCAGACTTCAAAACAGGATTTGAGGAGAAAGGAGGAAGAAGAGCAGGAGATAGAGGCATCGGTCTGGCCCCCTGCGCCGCAGCCATAGGGGGGCACTGAGCGGAGTCGACTGCACCGAAGACGTGGCGCGCGACTAAGGAGGGGCTCAACCGCCCTACCTGATCTCCCAAGAAGCCCGAAGGCCCCTGAGTGGCCGGGCCAGGCTGCTGGACCAACCTCCAAGCCCATTGCTCCATAAGTGCAGCCCAGTGATGAAACTGCTCATCAGAAGACCGACCAGAGGGTGGGGTAGGGCTCCGATGTCGAAGACGTCGGCTACCAGAAACAAAAGCTGGTGACTCCGAAGGAGGAGACCGGCAACTAGCTCCAATAATTGACTATCTTCGCGCAGACATATCAGAGGGCGACCTCGAGTGATGCCTTCTCTTTTGACCTGTGGGTCAAGAAGAGCTCGGAGTCGTCAAAATGAATGCGACCGCCACTTTATACTTCGAGTGGACCGCCCACCCTCGGCATTGACTGTCCATTGTCAGACTCCCCCTCCAGAAAAGGCGGCGGACAGGACCCAGCCTGGCTGACTGAACAGCTTTCATACGAAGTCTCCCTACCATCACCTGACCCACTCATGGTCGACTCCGTCAATGTAGGCTGAGACTTCTTTGGTAAATAAGAATAATAAACTAAGCGATACTTTTATTCGTGATATTACTACAAAAAAATAAAACTGAAAACTATGCTGCTAGTTTGAAGTTTGACTCCGGTGGCAAGCGACAAGGCTACTGAAGTGCACCTATAGCGGAAAAAAGTAACTGAGGCAGTTGAAAGGTCATTTAGATACTATTACCACACGAGCTGAGGCTCGCAATGCATTCCTCGCAGCTCCATCTCAGGCGCTGACCTTCTAACAAAAAGTTTGCTCGATGGGTCCTAGTGCCTCCGGCGCAGTTCCCATTAGTGTGAATGAGTGGTGGAGACTTATGTCCAGGAAGATCTGCGATTTGAAGAAAAGGAGGAAAATTAACAGGAGATAGAGGCATCGGTGTGGGCCTCTGCGCTGAAGCTATGGGAGGGGGGGAAAACACCTGAGCATGGAGTTGACAGCACCAAAGAAGGCGCCGCGCGACTAGGAAGGTCCAACCGCCCTACCCGGTCTCTCGAGTGGCCCGAAGGCCCCGGAGTGATCGGGTCAGGCAGCTGGACCAACCTCCGAGCCCACTGCTCCATAAGAGCAGCCCACTGGTGAAACTGCTCATCAGAGGCCCGTGCAATAGGTGGGGATAGGCTCCGATGTCGAAGAGGTTGGTCACCGGAGCCAGAAACCGGCGATTCTGAGAGGGGAGGAGACCGGTGCCCAGCCCCAATTACCAACCATCGAGCGCAGACATACCAGAAGCGCCTCAAGTGATGCCTTCTCTTTCTCAACATGAATCGAGAAGAAACTCGGGAGGCCAAATGGTGCCGCTGACGGGACTGTTTCTTTATAAGCCGGGGACCGCCCATCTCCCGAGTACTGGACCGTCCATTGTCAGACCCACCCTCCGGGGAAGGCGGCAGACCGAACCCAGCCTGGCTGACTGAACAGCTTTCATACAAAGTCTCCCTACCAACACCTGACCCACTCATGGTCAACTCAGTCAATGGAGGGCTGAAGACTTCTTTATTAATCAATAAATTTAATTAAATCTACTCAGTACTTTTGAAGACAAATTACAAAACAAACTGAAAACTATGCTTCTAGTTTGAAGTTTGACTCCCGGCAGGCGAGCAACGTCATCACTGAAGCGCACTGGATGGCGGGAAAAAAGGAACTGAGGCAGTTGGAGGGTCAATGCCGAGGTAGACTTTACTGCATAAGCCATGGCTCACGATGCCGCTTCCTCGCGGCTCCATCTCTGGTACCGACCCTCTCGAAACGTTTGCTCACACTGGGTCCTAGCGCCTCCGGCGTAGATCCCATTAGTGTGAATGAGTGGTGGAGACTATGTCCAGGAAGATCCAGAAGGAAAGTCTTGTCCATTTTAAAGCATAAATTTTCATTGTTGCTGGTTTTCTAGAAATTGTAAGCACCTCCACTACTTTCTCAGAAAGATTTAGCCCTGAGAACACTTAACTCTTCAAGAGCCATGCTCCGAGGTGAAGAGTTCTCACATCTGGGAATGTTACCCTTCCCTGGGACAGTGTCTACAGACTGTATGTTAGGGGCAGGCTGACTGGTGGCCTGTTGGAGAGGATAGTCAATGGAATTGTGGAAGCAGGAACAGCGTACTTGTTTCTGGTCCAACAACCGGTGGGATTTATTTGCCTTTTTGTTTTGCTGCTGTGGCAAAAGGGTCCCTCTCAGAGTCTGGAGAGATCTGAACATGTACCAGAATGTCCCAATGAATGATGCCCCAACTGCTGTCCCCAGCTGGGAGTGGTGCTGAGGTCGAGGAGGCTCTCGCTGCAGCTTGGGCTGCTGCCTCTTCCACTGCAGCAAACTAGGTTACAATCCTGCCGCCACGGAAGCTGCCTTGGGGGCATCCTTACAGCGAACTGAGGGTCCCATCCGCCTTCCAGCGAGAAGACGACGGTGTAGCAGTCCTCGAGGGATGACACTACAAGGGTTTTGTAGATGACGAGGTGGCATGTTGTGCTCTGCCTCGAGGCAGTAGATGCATGACTTGTGCAGGCCCATCCTCTACATCCTTTGGTTGCACTGAATGCAATGCATGAATCCTGGACCTGACCTGGCTTCCTCGACTCACAGTGGTCTAGCGATGAAGTGGAATCTGAGAAGTACACACTGATCATTTGAAGAAACAAGTTTACCAATGACACGCTAGGAATTGGCCTATATCTTGCATGGAGCTGCGAAGGAGGAGACCTGACTTTTCAGCAGAAGGAAGATCTGACATTACGGGATGGAGCTGAGTGTATACCACCTGGGTTGGTGGGAGGAGCTTGGCTTGAAGACATTTCAGCAGATTTAAAAGGAAAGAAAGACTGCCTAAGTGTGGATAAATGCACCATCCACATCCCTAAGTAGCGTTCTGCATTAAAACATAGAGACCCTACGCCCGGTGGCGCTGAGGGTTGAGGCGCTGGACACTACACTGGTCACGCCGGCGTCTGGTAATGGGTGGGGAGAGGGAGGATCGAGCGTCCCAATGGATGCCTCCTCCCTCAGGGGTGGGTAACCAACGAACTCTATGCTCTGCATCCTTCCATAGCCGTGGAAGCAACCGCAGGGGAAGGATGGAGGCGGCCCGCCGCCGCAGCCGGGAGGGGGGACGTCACAGCGCATGAGGCTTTGCATGTGTTAGCACGCCACCACTCAGGACGTACGTCCCAAGCGCTGACGTCTCAGGGGGAGTGGGACTCAAGGGGAGAAAACGGAAAATCCCCTCTGACAGCCCTAGATGAAGGCCGCTCGAGTACCACCCGGGGCCACCTACAGGACAGACCCCACTGTGCGAGGAGAAGGTGAGGAGGCACTCTAGGGGCAGATCCCTAAGGTAGGTGACTCGGGGGACATGAGCGGACGGAAGGAGTGGGCACCGGAGGTAGGCAGGAGGATAAAAGAAGTAAAGTAAAAAAAACAAAAAACAAACAAACAAACATGGAGACCCAAAAGTTCAGTACCAAAAGCAGAAGTTCAAGATAACTTAGGTAGGGTGTAAACAGTGGTTAGTGTTTCTGCCTTAAGATACATAGAAGAGCTGAGTACCAAATGCAGCAGTTCAAGGTGCCCCCGATATCGAGAAAACAGGACCTAGCATTTAAACAGTACGGTGAGCAGGTTACCTTGCCTAAGTGTAGTAGTCTGGCAGACAGAATAGTTAGTCAGAAAGTATTGTGCTGGAGTAGAATGCCTGGTCAACAGCAGACACCAGGCTGACTCTGGGAAGACTCCAATCAATGTCCTTTACGCTCGTCCTTAGCATGAGGACTGTAGTGCAGAAGGACCACTTGGATGTGGAGACACTTGTGGTGTGTGGTGGGCTGATGAAAAACCTCATCCCTGAGTCATCGGTCCACCCAACTAGTGGATTTTAAGGAGTGTTGGGAGAGGAAGCAGCTAGAACAGCGCTGGGGAAGTCTGTGGTGTCGAAAAAGTCAAAGATCCGGCTTGGGCTCCTCTGTGGGTCAGTCAGTGGAGGGGAGGGAGGTAGAAGAGAAACAGCGGCACTCCTCTCATCCTCAAAAGGACTCAGCAGCAACTCCTTACTATGGATAAAGGAACAGCTAACAGATTTAAACTTGGTGGGCTCACAAAACTCCACGCTCTTCTGCACTGACTCTAAAGAGGCAAACATAGACTCCAAAATCAAATGGAAGAGCCCCCAAAAGACACTAGGCAATGCCATGTGAAGAGGTCCTCAACCGAACTCCAGTCAAGGAGAGTCTCAAAGGAAGCCATGGATTCAAGACTGGAATCATCCAAAGACACCTCAAAAATGGCCCTCAACCATTTCTCATCATGGACCACTCAAGCATCCTTTGCCTGTGTGGTCTGCATGGACAACTGGCCTGGCAAGTCGGTGACCATACAGGGCTCCTTAGTTGGCATGCCCTCCGTCAGCTGCAGTGGTGGTGGCTCCACCCAAAGAGGTGCGGATGCAGTTGCGGGGAGCACCTGCATAGCATGGACAGTGAGGGCATGACTGGCAGCTGCCAGGTGACTGGAGTCCTGGGGGGGTAGAGCCCTACTCCATCCCACAAGAGCCCACTGCTACCATAGAAGCTCCTCGTTGCACCAGCACATGTTCTGGTAGTGCCTCTCCTCGCACGAGGATGACGAGCATTGATGGCGACACCTCAGGGTCGAGCAGGATCAAAAGCAGGAGTGCCTCAACAGTGATCTGAATCAAGTTCTCGACCATTAACCAGATGATCGATGGAAAGCTGAGCATTCTGGCTGGCTGTAGTACATCATATGTTGAGCCATGTTGACCAGGACAGGCCTTCTGGAGGCCAGTCCTGATGTGAACTGGTTTGGGACAGCGTTGGGTCCACATCCTCCTGAGTGAGGACCGGGAGCACCAGGGTATGCGAGCTTCACCCCTTGATCTCATCTGACAACTGGATGACAGACTCTAGGAAGATTTCCATGGCCTGCTTGACTGAAGCAGAGGTCAACAAGCTCAACAGGGGTACTGCGGAGCCCTCTACCTTCCCCTCAACTGAAGGGGTCTCAATCAGAGTTAAGCATTTAGGGGAGTCAAGGATTGTGAAGACCTCAACCTTCCCTGGTCTTAAGACTGGTGCCGGTGGCACCTGTGTTTCTTAACATGGTGGGCAGGGCTCTTCCCCAAGGTCTGAAGGGCCATGCACATTTCTCTAAAGCCTGCAGAGAAAGACCCTCTGATGCCAGTCCCAGTCGAAAGCAGCACCAAGACCGAAGAGGTGTCCCGAGGCAGTCGCTGCTTCCACCTCAACAGCCACAAGCTAAAGAGCAGATCTGGCAGCTGCTAAGGGTTCTTGCAGCCCTCATGATCCTTTGGTGTCACCTGAGAGTCGCCGGATGATGAGCTGATGCTTCCAAGGCACAACGTTACACTCTAACCATGTCGTACTGCCCCATCAAGGCAGTACAGGCATGTGTCGTATGGGTCAGTGAGCAACATCTTCTGTCAGCAGAGAACACAAAATCTAAAGCCCAGCTTGCATTGCTCCATTGTCGATTACCAAGTGGAGTTGAAGGGACCAACAGAGAAATCCAGAGAAAGTCTGAAAACTTCAAACTCAGGTTCGCCAATGGCACACTTAATCCTAAGCAGCAGCTGTGAAGGAAGTGACCTGTTCTTCTAATGGAAACAAAGATCTGATGCCACGGGAGTAGTTGGGGATATATCGCCGGTAGCAGGAGGAGCTTAGCTTTGAGACGCCTGACTAATCAGCATTTCCAGTGGAACTGCCAGAATGTGGATGGTGAACTATTATCCACACCCCTAGAAACTGTTTCAACTTCTAGCATTTAAGTTCCCTGAACGGACTTTGGTGCACTCATACTATATGAGCTGCTTGTCACATTCCCAAATACCATAGTTCACCATTTACAAGTCATCCCCAATTTGTAGCCACCCCGAATAGAAGCCGCAGCCAAAAAAAACCCCAAAAAACCTTAGTAACACAAGTCACCCCCGTTTTGTAGCTGCGACTTCTAAAGGTAAAATCAGTTCAACACTGGACGCTCCAATTGCTGTTATTGTTGCTGATACTGCCATTACTGTTTATTTATTTAGTTTTTGTTAACCGGGTAGGTGCACTAGCAATAAAATGACTATTTTCAGGCATGGCCCGGGAGAGTACAACAAAAGAAGAACAGTTGAACAACAGCAACATGGGTACAATAATACAAATAGAGGACCAGTACAGCAGTGCTACAAAAATACAATGGGTAGAAACAACAAAAAATAATGGCAAGCATTATACAGATAATGGCAGTAAGATATATAATAAGTGCAGAAAGCACAGACCTGACCTGTGGATTGAAAGGGTTAATAAGATAGTAAGGTTATAGAGAGAGAAATGTGAGGAATGTTCAAACATAACAAGAAAGACGGACAGAAGGAAGGTAGGGGTGGTAACTGGCAAAGCAACAGTGGATGGTCAGCAACAAGGTTCGAGAAGGAAGAGAGCTAGTAGGCAAGAAGTTATTTACAAAGAGAAGGGAAAATATGGGAATAATTACGAAGGAAGAGGAGACAGTCTTGGAGCTGGATTAGAGCAGGGGTGACATTACTGGTAAGTCTCAGGAGCTTCAGTTTGGGTCAAAGCATGAACAAGCATCAGCTAAGGATAGATAATGACGATATTCACTTTTAAATCCAAAGTGAGACTAAGACAGCCGGAGGTTGAGTGAAAGAGCATTCGATAGCCTGGGAGCAGAGAAATGGAAGGCCCCTGTGCCTTTAGCCGTCCGACATCTCGGAACATTGAGCAAGGATTTGTCAGCTGATCGCAGGCCATGGGAGGATGGTTGAGGGACCAGCAACGCCGCCAGCTGGGATGAGTTTTTTTTTCCCGGATAATCGAGTCCATTAGTGATCCAAGGTAGTATTTTCTACTGGCAGAGGGTGAGAGCCAATTCAGATACTTATAAAGAAGGCAGTGATGTTTGAGTTGAGGTGGCGAAGAGGCAAATTGGCATACATTGTTATAAGTTACATCCCATTTTAGTAGGGAAGTTTTATGGGCTGAGCTAAGAATAGATGCACCATAAGTAAGACTTGGGAGCAGAATACCTCGAGCAATTGCTAATTTGGTCGAGGGTGTAAGCATGTAGCTCATTTTGTAAGCTACTCCCAGTTTCGAGTTTACAGCTTTGCACGAGGACTGAATGTGAAGATTAAAATTCCAGGGACTGGTCCAGCAGGATCCCAAGGTACTTGAAGGAAGTAATATTTTCAAGTGGAAATCCTCCTGGGTGAAGAACCTCCAGCAAACTAGAACAGGCCTTAATCTTTGGTGCGGAACCTAGGAGCATGGCTTTCGTTTTCTTTTCATTTAGTACAAGCTTACGGTCTAGTAGCCAGTCTAAGACCTTACTGAAGTCTGAAGTAAGTGATGTGTTTATGCAGGCAGTACTAGAAGAACTAGTATAGATGATCAGGTCATCAGTGTAGAGAACAGCTGAGCAGGATTCCAGGACCTCTGCTGCATTGCTGATAAAACTGAGAACAGAAGGGCCCAAGGATAGAGCCCTAGGGGACCCCAAAGCTGACAGTAGACGTGTTGGACAGGGAGGAGTTAAATTTGATAGTTTGTGACCTGTTTGACAGGTAGCTACAGAACCAGTCCACAACAGGGGTGAGAAATGGAATTTATGGAGAGTGGAGAAGCAGGGATGGTCTACAAGGCTGAAAGTCTTAGTGAGGTCAATGAAGATGGCACCTGAGTTTTCCAGAATCCATGTTGGACAGAATATCAGTAGTTAGTTGAAGAAGAGCCGTGGTGGTGCTATGACCTTTTCTGAAACCATGCTGGGTGTCTGAGAGGAGATTGTAGCGTGTAAGGTAGTCAATGGTCTGTGATGCAACTATTTTCTCTAGGATCTTGCTAAGGACAGAGAGAATTGCTATAGGTCTGTAATTGGCCATGTCCTTTGGGTCACCTTTTTAAAGACAGGCTACATTTTGCAGATTTCCATAGGTCCGCACAGTGCTATGGATATGGGATAAAGTGTAGATTCTGGCAATCGGAGAGGCAATGAGTGGAGCAGCCAGCTTAAGACGACGAGGTTCCAGTGAGTCAGAACCAGAGGTGGTATTGACAGATATGGATCTCAGTAATTTCAGAATTTCCGCTCTTGGTATAGCCTTGAAACAGAATGGTGGCACTGGAGGAGCATCACGATAGGGTAGTATGGTTGTCTGATGGTAGTGTGGTAGGCAGATTGGAGTGTGATCCACTAGGTTGTAAAGCCAGGGTATAGTGTGACAGATCAGAGAAAGATTGTTAAAACTGTTTGAGATGGTCCTAGGGTCATTACAATGTGCCCCATTTATGATCATTTCATCAGGAGTGACCGACTGCGAGGTGCCCAGAAATGTTTTGACATGGGCCCAGAATTTCCTCGGGTCGCTGGCTGAGCTTTGTAGAAGGTCCTTGCAGTATTTGCTTTTAGCAGCTCTAACTTGTCTCTTACATCTGTTCCTTAGTTCACGTACGACAATAAGATCTAGCTGTAGGCCAGTTTGTTTGTAGCAAATCCAAAGCTTGTCCCTCTGGCGCAGATTAGCAAAGAGGTCTTTATGCAGCCACCTTGTCTGTTTTCCTCTGACCCTCCTAGTAGTCTTGGGGGCATGTTTATATTGAACGGTAAGAAATTAATTTCTGAATATCTGTAGAGCAACCTGCACATCCTTTGTTTGACAGATACTTGCCCAGTCGATATTGGATACATCAGAGAAATGCATCCTGGTCAGTATGAGCTAGATTTGTAAACGTGATTAGTCTTGATGGAGGAGATGGAGGCGCAACCATAGATAGGATACAAAAAGTGGGTGAGTGGTCTGTTAGTGCATCTGCAAGGATTCCTGCTTTCAACACATGTTCCATATGGTTAACCATCACCCAGTCTTGAAGAAGTGTACCGTTTGATGGGATGACGTGGCTCTAGTTGCTTCAGAAATGAACTGGTGAAAATAATAACTAAGCATGAGAGATTGCAAGGATATTTGAGCCGACTCTAACCAAGTGAGGTTAAGATCACCTAGGATGACAGCCTCATTATGATTTACAGTCTGGGAGGTGATGTCAATTAGTTCTTGAAGACCTACTATTCCCCCAGCAGGGGGATTATAGGCACAGATAATATGAAGCTTCTTTTCCCCCCCAATACAACAGTTGCCAGTATGAATTCGCACACTGCGGGAGAGGCAGATGCTGGGACAATAAACTGAACTATTGCTGCTAGTGAAGTTTAACTCCCGGCAGGTGAGCAACGTCGTCACTGAAGCACACAACGGCCGGGAAAAAAGGAACTGAGGCGGCTGGAGGGTCGATGTCGCGATAGTCATTACTGCACGAGCCAGGGCTCGCAGTGCCAGTTCCTCGCGGCTCCATCTCAAGCTCCAGCCCTCTTAAAGTTTGCTCCCGCTGGGTCCTAGAGCCTCCGGCGAACTCCCATTAGTGTGAATGAGTGGTGGAGACTTTATGTCAAAGAAGATCAGAACTGAGGAGGTGGAGGGGCCACTGTCCATTACTGGCCAACCTGTGAGCACCACGCAACACGCTGGCTTTGAAGGGGGCGATATCGATGTTGGCCCCTCCTCCTCAGGAAAGCTGAAAAAGCTTAGAGCTCGGAGCTTCACGCAGGGTCCTAGTGCCTCCGGCTAGAACCCACCAGTAATGAATAGTGAAGATTCATTCAGGTAAGATGAACTATGACTGTGCATGGAACATTGCTAGCCAGACATTCTGCACAGGTGCCAGCAGAGTGTGATGACCAAACAGAATGCAACAGCCGTGTTCAGATCCTCAACAGATTGCACATGCTCATTGTCAGTGTCCTATCCTCCACTTACCAACATCACCCGCTGGCTGTTCTTATCATTCGGAAGCCTTGCATAAGCGTGTAATGGCCCCAATCATCCCTCCGTAGTGGTTGATAACAGCATATAGATCATAAAAGGTGGCTTCTATCACTTCTGTCCAATGCAGAACTTACTGAGGTCCAGATTCCTGTGGGGTGGGTAAGAATTATCGTAAAGGACAGAACTGTGCCTGCCAGCCTCTCAATTTTTATTTTGTAGAAAAACATAACAGATTATAAACAGATAAGTAATATAACAGGTACTCAAATATTTCTAAACCATGCATTTAGTAAATGATATTCAAAGACAGTTTATATGAAATAACTTACTATATCCAACATCACCCTGTGCATAAGCCACAGAGAGATTACATTACTGATAAAATTTCAGACACACCGAAAAAAGGAGGAAAGTGAAAGAGTGAATTAACAAAAATTTATAGCCGATTGCTTTTCTGTCTCCAGTTTATATCCAAGTTAAGTACAGTTATGAAAGAACTTACCATAACAGTAGATCTTCGAGAACAGCTCTTGCAGCAGGTTACACCAGAAGGACTGAAGCCGACAGGCGCCAGGACCCCACAGAAAAATTCTAGCTAGCAATACCCAGCGGGGGACTGCCCCCGACATCGGATGTCACATAAAAGGGATGGTCCCCCAGCATCCCTCAGTTCTCCCGCCGGAGACTCCCGGCATACGAAAAAATTCTGGCGGGGAGACAGAGGGTCCGCTTCCAAAGGAAGTCAAAAAGATAATGTGTTTGCGTCAGAGACATCATATATAAGAACCAAACCTCCTGAGGGGAATGTGGGAGGGAAACTACCTGCTGCAAGAGCTGTTCTCGAAGATCTACTGTTACGGCAAGTTCTTGCGTAACTGTACTATCTTACTTCGAGAAGAAAAAATTACTCACCATAGTAATGTTGTTTTTTCTAATGGAGTAATGTATGCGGACATAATGCAGTTAGCCCCAGCCCTTGAACTGCCGCGGAGAGGAAAGAGTTAACTCCATGCAGAAGCATGGAACACTGAGCTCGAGCTCGGTTTTCAAACCTCTGTCTGTGATACTTACCAGTGCAACCGTGAGATTCTTATGAGCAACTAACTTAACTTTAAAATGTGGAAACTGTTTGAACACATAGCCAAAGGCAAAATACTTTATGGCTCCAGAAAAGACTCCAAGTCGAGAACCCAAGAAGAAATAAGGTAGTGACAATTCAAACTATGCAACACAAGAAGGAAAATATAAGTTACCCCATCAAGAGGGAGGGTACAAGGTACACCCCTGAGATGCACCACTGTGCCTGCCAACCCACTTCCCAAAAACAGGTTCTGAGAGGTGAGGGGGTCTGAATACAGCAAGACTCCACTAGAAGAAACAACATTACTATGGTGAGCAATTTTTTCTTCAAACAACAAGAAGTCTTGCTGTATTCAGACATAATGCAGACTACCAGGCAGTTCCCTATGGAGGAAGGAATGCAGAACCTATTTTGGGAACAGAGACTGCGGTACTGCGGTGCTAAACCTAGCATCACTCCTAGCCTGGATGTCCAGAGAGTAATGCTTGGTGAATGTATGTACTGTTTTCCAGGTGGCTGCTTTACAGATCTCTAACAAGGGTACATCTCTGGCCGCAGCTAGAGTAGCAGCTGTACCCCTAATCGAGTGAGCCCTCAGGCCTGAAGGGGGTGTTCTACCTAATTTGCCATAGCAAAATTGTATACAGGAAACAATCCACCTGGCAATAGTTATTTTAGTGGCAGGCTTACCTTTCTCCACTTCACCATAAGTGAGGAACAATTGATGACAGTCATTTCTGTGTGCCTTAGTATGCTCTATGTAGTAGCTAAGTGCCCTTTTAACATTCAAACTGTATAATCTTCTTTCCCTGGGAAGAATGGTCAGTGAAAAATACAGGAAGAGACATAGACTGGTTTAGGTGAAAATCCGATGCCACTTAGGCAAGAACCTATTAGTTCTTGGGACCACTTTATCCCTATGTAAGGATATGAAGTCAGGTTCAACTGACAGGGCCTGTAATTCTCTAATCTGCCTGGTAGAAGTAATAGCTACCAGGAACACAGTTTTCCAGGTCAAGTACTTCAATTCAGCCGAAGACATAGGCTCAAAGGGTGGCTGCATAAGCTGAGCAATGCAAACATTAAGATCCCAAGGCGGAGTAGGCTCCCTAAAGGGAGGGTTAATGTGAACCAGGCCTTTGAAAAACTTCCTGAAAACAGGATGAGATGGAAACATAGACTTTGACGGCAGATAAGGACCGCTTGGCCCATCTAGTCTGCCCATTTCCCTACCTACAGGATAGGCCGCAGATCCTAGTTAACCAACAGCCTATTTCTTCCTACCCTCCACAAGAATTGCCTTATGTCTGTCCCATGCATTCTTGAATTCCCCCACAGTTTTAGACCCCACAACCTCCTCAGGAAGGCTGTTCCATGCATCCACTACCCTCTCTGTGAAATAATACTTCCTCACATTGCCCCTGAACCGCCCTCCATCTTTAAATTGTGTCCCCTTGTTCTTGCACGTCTCTTTTTCTGAAAGATGCTACCCTCTTGGACTTTGTTGATTCCACTGAGGTACTTAAAAGTTTCTATCATGTCCCCCCTCTCCCTTCTTTCCTCAAGGGTATACATATTAAGCTCCTTTAGTCTCCCCTCATACGGCTTCTCTTGCAGACCCTGCACCATTTTAGTTGCCCTCCTCTGCACTGCCTCTATCCTGTCTATGTCCTTGTGGAGATGGGGTCTCCAGAACTGGACACAGTACTCCAGATGGGGTCTCACCAACTGTCTGTACAGAGGATAACAACTTCCTGTTTTCTGCTGCTGATGCCTCTCCCTATGCATCCCAGTATACCCCCAGCCCTCCCTACTGCCTTCTCACATTGCTTGCTAACCTTAAGGTCATCTGATATGATTACCCCCAGGTCCCTTTTCTTTTTTGTTGTTGTTACTACCTGCTCCCCCATTGTGTATTTTTCACCTGGGTTCTTGTTTCCCAGGTGCATTATGTTGCACTTCTTTGCATTGAATCCTAGCTGCCATACTTCTGACCATTCCTCCAACCTTGCCAAGTCCCTTTTCATCCTTTCCACGCCTCCTTGTGTATCAACCCTGTTGCAGATCTGTGTGTCATCTGCAAAGAGGCATACTTTTCCTTCCAGTCCCTCTGCAATGTCACTTATGAAGACATTAAAAAGGACTGGACCCAATACTGAACCCTGCTGTACCCCACTAGTAACCCCTCTTTCCTCAGAGTGGACTCCATTTACAATTACCTTCTGTGCCCTGTTGTCCAGCCAATGTTTTACCCAGGCTACCATCCTGGGACCCACTCCCAGTCTGGTTAATTTGACTATTAATCTTTTGTGGCTGTGTCAAATGCCTTGCTAAAGTCTAGGTAGGCCATGTCCACAGCCCTCCCTGGTCTACTACTTTGGTCACCCAGTCAAAGAAATCTATTAGATTTGTCTGACATGACCTTCTCGCTCAGAACCCAGGCTGCCTTGAGTCCTGTGCCCCACTGGCCTCTACGTATTCAACTATTCTTTCCTTCAGAAGTGACTCCATCACTTTCCCTACCACAGAGGTCAGACTGACAGGTCTGTAGTTTCCTGCCTCTGTCTTGGTCCCACTTTTGTGAAGGGGAATCACATCCGCCTTCTTCCAGTCCTCGGGTACCACATCATCCTCCCATGATTTATTAAAAAGAGTAGCCAGTGGTTTCACTAGTTCCCCCCTTAATTCTTTTAGAATTCTAGGATGACTTTCATTAGGCCCCATTGCTTTGTCCACCTTCAGTTTTAGGAGTTCTTGCAGAACCCTTTCTTCTGTGAAAGGACTGGGATCGACCCCCTATCAAGAGTGCTCCTGTTAACTGGATTAGGCACTTCCCTCCTGTTTTGTGAATACTGAGCAGAAATATTTGTTTAGTATCCCACTTTTCACTGTCCTCTGCCCACTCACCGCTCATTCTATTCAGCCTCACTATCCCTCCTTTGACTTTCTATGCTCACTGATGTACCTATAAAAGGTTTTATCCCCTTCTTAACTGAGTTGGCTATCCTTTCCTCAGTTTGGGCCTTTGCTATTCTGACTTCCTCCCTGCTTCCATCTACCTTAACTGGTACAGCTCTCTGTCCTGCTCCTTCTGTGTTTCATTATACTCCGGAATGCTATCTCTTTTCTTCCTGACTTTCACAGCCACCTCTTTTGAGAACCATAGTGGCTTTTTCTTTCGCTTTGATTTGTTTATTTGCTTCACACAAAGGCTTGTTGCCTCTGTGATGGCAGTTTTGATGATTCCCCATTGTTGCTCCCACACCTCCTTCTAGCCTGTTTACTAGTGCTTTTGAGGCACTCTCCCATCTTGCCAAAGTCAGCCTCCTGAAGTCCAGTACCTCACTTTTGTATGGCTTGACTCTGTGCCGAGTTTAATGTGAACCACACTGTTTGATGGTCACTTGTTCCCAGATGGCAACCCACTTCTAGATCCGAGATCCTCTCACTGCCCCCGCTTGAGAGTACGAGGTCTAAGATTGCCCTCATGAAAAGCGCTCAAACTAGCTGTCTGAGGTCTGCCACCTGTAGGCATCAAGAATGGCTCTGCTCTTGGATGTGGCTGCAGCAAATGTGCTCCAGTTAACATCTGGCATATTCAGGTCTCCCATCAACAGTATCTCCTTTTCTGCCATTCTAAGAATGCCTTCTATCATATCCTTGTCCATTCCCTCCCCCGACATGGGGGTCTGTACCAACCCTATGCGGATTGTGGTGCCCTTTCCAGTTTCCAAGGTGACCCACAGTGCCTCCTCTCCTCCTGTTTACCCTTTTGTTCAGTTGCTTTTATCCCTTCCTTTACATATGAGAGCTACTCCTCCCCTTCTCCCCTGCCTGTCTCTCCCCATAGGTTATGTACCCTGGTATGTTAACATCCCAGTCATGGTTCTCTGTGTACCATGTTTCTGTGACTGCTAGATATCCAGGCATCCTCTTCCATCAAGGCCATCAGCTCAGGAGCTTGTTGCCCAGACTACGGTATTGGTACTCATACCCTCCATTTCCTGATGACCTTACTCCTTTTTGCCCCATCCCTGTCCTTCTTGCCTTTGTCACTTTCTCCATTTGCCCTGCCCTTCTCCCTATTGACACCTCTATGTTGGTGTTTTCCACACTTACTACCGTGATTTTTTGTTAGGAGCTGGATTTTCCTGCCCTTTCCAGTGCCTCCCCTCTTAGCTGTTAAATGTTTGCCAATGAAGCATTTAAACCTATCACCTAGGATCCTGGTTCCCTCCTGGACAGATGCAGCCCATCATGCCAGAATAGGCTTGCATCACTCCAGGTGGACCCCAGTCCCCAATGAAGCCAAAGCCTGAGCTCCACACCAGTTTTTCAACCACTGATTGAATCCCATGGTGAGAACACCTAGCCTCTCCTATGCCATAGATGGGCAGCACCTCCGAGAAGGTTACCGTGCATGCTACTTGTCTAAGGCCCCTCCCCAATTCCTCAAACTCTTCCTGCACTTCTCTAATCCCTTTATTAGCCAGGTCATTTGCCCCTAGGTGGACAATGACATCCAGTTCCCTCCCCTGTGCAGCTGCTCTGGCAATCCTGAGGATTCGCTCCCTGTCCCTCCAAGCCATGGCGCCAGGCAGGCACCACCTCCTCTCCTTCCTCCCCAGTTCTACCTTCCTAACAATGGAGTCCCCACCAGGAGTTGTTTCCTCTCTGCGGGGTCCCCTGCCACCCTTCTGTGGGTCTCCTTCTGGAGGTTCCCAGCATCCTCCTTGGTCTCCACTGCGGGTGCCTCCATAGAGGAACCACACTTTGCCAGAATGGCATAGGAATTGTGAGAGGTACAACTGGAGGATGCGCCTCTGTTCCACCACCCTCACCCTCCCTGAGCCCACTGTGGTCCAACCGCTCCTCTTTCTTGGCAACCTCCTGAGGCAATGGCAGTGGCACTGGTGGTCCCTGGATGGAAGAGGAGGTCCCACAAATCCTGGCCAACTCCAGTCTGGAGATGAGCAACCTCGCCTCAGCCCAGAGAGGTGCCTGCAGATGGGACAACACCGCATCCTCCAGAATGTCTCCGGAAGACTGCTGCCCACAGCCACTGCACTGCACCACTCCCATCATGTCTTATTTCTGCCCCTTAACTGTTTGCAATCCTTACTCATGCTTCTGTTTTATTTCTCTCCTTACTTTCTGCCTGTGTGCCCTTTAAGCTTCAGATTGTCCTGTTCTGAGACAAGAATATCCTGTATTTCTCAGTAGACCCTCATTTGCTCAGAGGCAGACCTCCAACAGCTAGAGGGGCCGGAGAGCTACTCTTGCCCTTCTAGGATGGTGGGTCTTTGGTGGCTCTGTGATCACTCACTTCCTGCTCCCAACCAGGAAGTTCCTGTTGTCAGTCAAATTCTGTGCCTATAAAAGTAGAACTAGCTTTGGGTGGAAGGGAGGGAAGGAGGGCAATATAGTCCCAGTAGAGAAGGCCAGTCACACAGCAGTCCTTTCTCCTGGTGTCTTCTGCCAAGCTACCTGCTGAAAGGAATGCAGAGACAGCTGCTAGATGAACCTTCAGAGTGGCAGGCCTAAGGCCTAGACCATTCAGATGAGCTAGATAATCTAAGGTTGTTGAAATGCCTGCAGAATCAGGCACAATACCTTTCTGAGAGCATCAATACTGAACCTCTTCCATCTGGAATTGTAAGTTTTTCTAGTGGAAGGTTTCCTGGAGACCTTCAGAATGTCCAGAACTCCCTGAGAGTGATGTAGAACTGCATATTCTAACTCTTCAAGAGCCAGGCCTTGAGGTTGAGAGACTGGAGATTGGGGTACACATCCCCCCTGGGAGGAGGAGAGAAGATTGCATCTCCTGGGAAGAGACAGGTGACGGAGATAGCCAAGGACAGCAGTAGAGGATACCAGGGTTGTCTGGCCCAATCTGAGTTACCAGTATCACTGTGCAGGGTTGAGTTCTTATCTTGATCAGAACTCTGAACAGGAGAGGAACAGAGGGAGGCACAGAGAATCCTGCCCTTCCAGTTCAGAATGAGGGCATCCTGGGGAATTGTCCCCAGGACTGAGGTCTGCAGCAAAACAGAGGAAGCTGATGATTGTCTGGTGCTGCAAATAGATCTATTTCTGGCATGCCCAACTTGGAGAAAGTGATCCTCAGAACGTGAGGATTCAAGGACCTATCAGTGATGCCCTGTGAAATCCTGCTCAGGGCATCTGCGGCTATTGTCCTTCCTGGAAGATGAACTGCTACCAGGGAAGTCTGAAGGAATAGGGCAGAGACCAAATCCTCATGGCCTCTGTGTACAAAGGCCGTGGACCAAGTGCCTCCCTGTTTGTTGATGTACCACATTGTGGTAATGTTGTCTGTCCTGACTTGGACCACCTTGCCTTTGACTGAATCCGAAAAGGTCTGAAGGGCTAGAAAACTGCTCTGCATTCCAGGAGGTTGATATGAAGAAGAGACTCTGTGGGGACCAAATCCCCTGAGCTGTTAGGGCTCCCAGGTGGGCTCCCGCCTAGAAGAGAGAAGCATCCGTAGTCAGTACTACTGATGTGTTAAGGGGAGAAATGGAACCCTTGTCTGAGGTTGTCCTGGTCCAGCCACCAGTGGAGAGCCTGGACCAGAGTTTGGGTCACTGGAATCAGTTTGGTGAGAGAATCTGTTCTCTGTGAACAAAGGACCTTCATATGGGACTGAATGTCCCGCATCTGGAAATCTGGCCTTGAACCACTGCCGTGGGCTGCCATGTGGCTCCCGGAGTTGGAGGAACTGTCTCGCCTAGAAGAGAAACCTGAGGCCGAAAGGAGAAGCGAGGTCTACTAAGGCCCTCACCCTTGCCAGGAGGAAGAGCTTTTGCTTGGGTAGTACCCAATTCCACCCCTATGAAGGTGAAGCTGTACTGGTTCAAGGACAGATTTTGGCAGATTGAGAAGAAACCCCAGGGAACTGAGCAAGTCCTAGAGTGGTTTTCAGAGCTGACCTGACCTGGTCTGAAGACTGCCCACTAGGAAGCCAGTCGTCCAGATATCCAAAATGGTGATACCTGCCTTCTGAGGTAGCCACCACTACTGCAAGGCATTTTGTGAACAACTCTTGAGCTGATGTTAGGCCAAAAGGCATGGCCTTGAACTGATAATGGCCTGAAGGAACTCGAAACCAGGTATTTTCTGTGGGAGCACCTTATAGGAATATGGAAGTAGGCATCCTTGAGGTCCAGTGATGCTAGCCAATCTCCTGGCACATAAGAGGAAAGGATTATTCCCAGAGTTACCATTTGAAATTGGGTTTGAAATGTGTTTGTTCAGATACCTTAGATCCAGGATGGGTCACCACTCCCCTGTTTTCTTTAGGTGAGGAAGTACCTGGAGTACAGGCCTTTCCCCTGTGTTGAGTAGGAACCTTCTCTATGGCTTTGAGAGACAGGAGAGAGGAAACCTCTGCCTCTAGGGCAAGGGTTTCTGAAACTGATGCAGGTGGAAAAGACTTGGCCCTCCTTTTTGGGTACCTTTTGAAGCTGAGGGCTAGCCCTTGACTTACTACTTCCAGGACCCACTTGTCTGAGGCAACAGACTTCCAGGCCTGAAAGTAGTAAGCCAGCCTGTCTCCTACTGGGATTGGAGAGTCGACCCAGGCTGACACCTCAGGGTGTCTGCTTGGCAGGAGCCTTAGACTGGGAGGAAGAAGCAGCCCTGCTCATCCCCCCACTCCACCCTCGGAAAAAAACCTTTGTGGGTAAGACAAGGAGGCCTGCATGGTAAAAGGCCTGTGAAAAGGCCTGCCTTGCACCTGGACTGCTGCTTCTGAGAAGTGGCTTGCCTTTCCTTGGCCTGTGCACTCCTGTAAGTGGTTCTATATTCATCCATTTCTTCATGTAAGCTCTCTGTCTGCTCCAAGAAGCTGAGAGTTACCAACTACAGGAAAATCCACAGCCTTAGACTGGGTGTCCTGTAGGCTAGTACATCTGAGTCAAGCATGCCTTCTGAGACACAGATGTAGCCATGACTCTGGATGCCACATCGCTGGAGTTCAACAGCAGTGAAATTGTACTTTGGATGCCTCATTCCATCCGCAGCCACCTCCTCCAGCTCTTTGGCTAAGCTGGGAGGCTGTTTTAGCCAGTTCCAGAACCGTATCCCACCTGGACTTCTGGTACCTGGCTGTGTAGGCCAGATAATTTGTCTGCCTGAGTTCCAAAGAGGATGCCAAGTATAGTTTCTGGCCATGGCATCGACATTCCTGAGTCCTTGTCTGGGGGTGTGGAAGCCAAGGAATGTTTGCCCTGTCACAGGCTGCAGCCTGCACTACACCAACATAGCTGCTATGTGAATAAAGGAACTCCACAGCTGAGCCTGATAACATGCATCTCCTGTCCATTCTTTTATCTACAGGTGGTCAAGAGTTAGGAGTCTGTAGAATCTTTTGTGTCTGTTTCCCCAAGGACTTGTGAAGGGAATAGAGACCTTTGACTCTGGGATGTCCATCATCTCCACAGAATCAGGCTCTCTTCCTCCCTCAGCAGCTTCAACTAAAGGGAGACGGAGGATTCACCCACCTTCTTGTAAAACAAGAAGTGAGAAGGGACTCAAAGCCTGGGAGGAGACATCAGAGGTCTGTCTGGGAGATGTCCAGTTCAATGGGCACATCCAGACCCCACCGTCGTAGTCATCGTCATTGGGATAGTCTTCGCTCTGCCTCCCACTCCTCATAGAAAGCATCTGGATCGTATCCAAGGAGCCGGGTCCTAACTGAACCGACCGCCTTAACCTGCTGCATTGGTTTGACGGAACTGACAAAGCGACTGGACAATACTAATCGCGATTATCTCGGGTCATTCATGGTTGAGTAAGTAGTACTGGATCCAAACCGGCGGACTTGCTTTTTTTTGACAGAACCGACCCCTCAGAGTCGGCTCTCCTTTGCCAGGAGTATCGCCTAGGTCAGTAGGCACCTTCTCAGGTTCGCCCGTAATCGAACTGGGCTGGCCATCCGGGTTCACGGACTTCTCAGCCTCCCTTCCTTCAACCTACTCAGTCTTTTTTTCTAGAGTGGTTTTAGGAAAGTTTCTGCAAATTTGCAGTCTAACTTGAGGCGGTCAAACCCCAGACAATAAACACAGATGAGGTGGGGATCGGCCTTGCAAAGGCCTCCCACACTCAGTACAGTGTTGAAAACCCAGTGGGACCGGTTTTTTGGGTTTCTCAGACATGGCGAACCTACCAAAATTACTCCTACAGAAGCTGCTCAAGCCAGGTAATACCAACCGATCAAGCAACAACGTGATCACGGGTTTGGAAAAGAACAGAGAAAAGCCCAGTTCTTTTGAAACCAATCATGCTGGAACACCACTCTAAAATAACAAATTTAAAATCAGAAGGAACACAAGGTTGGTTCCTAACCGGACCGACTGAAGAAACCAAGAAACAATTTTCACAAGTTGTTTTAAAATAAAATACAGTCACTACCTATCTACCACACTACCTGTACCATAGACAGAGGCTGGAAACCAAAAACAATAAAGAACAAGTTTTAAACTGAAAGCTTTATTTTACCGAACCGAGCAGAGGAATCTCGAGGACTTCACTGTTAAGTAGTAAAGAATCTGAGGGTTGCACTGGTAAGTACCACAGACAGAGGTTTGAAAACCGAAGCTCGAAGCTCGACGATCCATGCTGCTGCATGGAGTTAACTCTTTCCTCTCCGGGGCAGTTCAAGTGCTGGGGCTAACTGCATTATATCTGAATACAGCAAGACTTCACGTTGTTTGTAACAGCTCTTGCAGCAGGTTACACCATAAGGACGGATTCCCAAGCAGTAAGGGTGCAAATTAACCTTTTCGGGAGGAGGACAGGAGGGATTCTCAGAGTAGACCATTTAGGACAAAAGTCCCTGAAGGACTGCTAGGCCAAAGCCTGCTCTATGCCTAGAGGCGATGTCCAAGCTGTAGTGCCTAATGAAGGTATGCACTGTACTCCAAGTAGCAGCTGCACAAATGGTGGATGTAGAAACATTGCTTAGGAAAGGAAGTAGCCCCCGTAGAGAATGGCCTTTACTGATCCCGTAAAGGCTTACTGCGCTTCTGATAACAAAATACAATGCATTTAACCAGGCACTTGAGAGTGACTGTTTTGATACAGGTGCTCCGTGCATCCTGTGTGCAAATGACAGGAACAGC
Source organism: Neoceratodus forsteri (assembly GCA_016271365.2). NCBI lineage: Eukaryota > Metazoa > Chordata > Ceratodontiformes > Ceratodontidae > Neoceratodus > Neoceratodus forsteri. The sequence continues at coordinate 142,680,984 of CM028129.1, read as the reverse complement.
TGGTTGGATTGACGATATGGTCTGGTTCTGGTCAAATAAAACTTAAGGATCCTATGCACATCTAGGGTGTGCAAGAGAGCTTCCCCCCGATTAGAGTGGTTAGGATAATACACCGGAAGGTCAATGTCCTGGTTGAGAGTTAAGGCTGAGACCACCTTGGGAAGAAACTTAGGATTTCTCCTTAAGGACACCCGGTCCTTATGAAAACCAAATAAGGCTCTTACACATGAGCTCTAGTTCTGAAATTTTCCCTTGCTGAGGTAACAGCAACTAAAAAATAGCATCTTCCAGGAGAGGAGATGCAGCTCGAGTCCGCTGGTTGGTTCAAAAGGAGGCAGCGTAAGCTGCTCTAGGACAAAAAGAAGATCCCAGGGAGGAATCGGTCCTTTATAGGGGTCTCAAATGAAGGATGCCAAGAAAGGTGTGGGAAGCCTCTAGCTGTGCCAGTGACTTTGACCTACTGGAGAATGGTATGCTGAGATGGCACAGAGGTGTACTTTTATGGAGGAATATGCTAGACCGGCATCATAAAGGGACAGGCAGTTGTCCAGGACTGACTTCTCAGGACAGTAAAGCAGATCGAAGCCGCTAGCCTGCGCCAAAGACAAAACCTCCACCATTTCATGGTGTAGGTGGCGTAAGTAGATGGTTTCCTAGCTGCTACCAGTATGTCAGCCATTCTCTGTGAAACTCCATGTCTAAGGACTGCACGTCCTTAGGAGCCAAGTGTGCAGGTTCAATAACCTGAGGTACGGGTGACCCAGGGAGCCGGATTCCTGTTAAAGCAAGTGTGAACTGACTGGCAAGGGAGGTTTCTGAGCTAGTTGGTGGAGGAGTGGGGAAAAAATTTGCCTGGGCCAAAAGGGTGCCACCAAGATCATGGACGTGCCCTCTGATCACAGTTTTAGAAGAACCCTCTGGATCAAAGGGAAGGGCGGGAAAGCATAGAGGAACCTGCACGTTCAAGAGAGGGACAATGTGTCTCACCAGAAAACACCAGGCCCTGGATCGAAAGCAAGCAGAAACTGGGCAGTTTTGCGTTGTATGGGGACGCAAATAGGTCCATGTCTGGTGTCCCCATCTGTGGAACAGGTCCTCTACTACCTCCTGCAGCAGTTCCCATTCATGAGCCCTGGCCTGTGACTGGCTCAGGCAATTTGTGACACTGTTGTCTACACTGGGAACATACACTGTGGTAATTTCGGCGTCGTGCTGTAATACACAATCCCACACTCTCTTTGCCTCTCTGCAAAGTGGGTAGGAGTGAGTGGCTCCTTGCTTGTTGATGTAATACACGACCGAGGTGCTGTCTGTCTGTACTAACAGATGACCCGGTGGAATCTCGGACTGTAAAGCCTGTAAGGTGTACAGGACTACCCTCATCTCCAGAATATTGATATGGAGGTGGGCTTCAGGGTCACCAAGATCCCTGGGTCCTGATCCCTTCCAGGTGAGTTCCCCAACCAGACCCTGAAGCGTACGTGGTTAGAGTCAGAGATGGAGCAGGTGCTAGGAAGGGACTCCCATGGAAAGATGCTCCAGGAAGAGCCACCTTGCCAGTCCTGGATGACTGGCTTTGTGATCCAGACGAGCTGATCTAAGTGATCCTGTCTCTGTTCCCACTGAGCTCTGAGCATCCACTGAGTAACCCTCATGGAGATGAGCCAGGGAACTGTGGCAATGGCTGGCGCCATGTGACTGAGCAGGCTAGCACAGACCTTGCAGGAACCAGCCTCTTAGCCATGATGTCCCATATGAGGATCGGGATGTGTTCCACCCTGTCTTCGGCAGGAAAGCTTTCCCTCAGTCGGTATCCAAAACCGTGCTGATGAATTGCAATCTTTCTGAGGGACGAGAATGATTTCTCCTGACTGATGGTGATGCCCAGTGACCCTAAAAGGAACAGGTGTCCTGAATTGCTGTCACCAGGGCTTCTCGAGAGGAGGCTATGAGAAGCCAGTTGTCCAGATATGGGAATACATAGTGGCCCTGTCTTCTGAGGGCCGCTCCCACAACAGCCAAGCATTTGGTGAATACGTGAGGCGCCGAGGACAGACTAAATGGAAGTGCTCGGAACTGATAATGGCGTCCTAGGAACTCAAAGCGCAGGAACGGCCGGTGCGCCCGAGTGACAGGGAAGATGGAGATATGCATCCTGCATGTCCAGTGGCGCTAGCCATGTGCCTTGCTTGAGCATGGGGATGAGACCCCAGAAGGGTGACCATGCGGAAGCATTTGTACAACACAAAGGTGTTGAGATCGCCGAAATCCAGGATCGGGCACAGGTCCCCTATTTTCTTTGGAACCAGGAAGAAGTGGGAATAGTAACCATCTCCTTTCTGGCTCTGTGGGACGATCTCGATGGCATCCTTGTCCAGGAGTGCTGAGATGATCTGCTAGATGAGCAGGGCAAGCTGACCTGAATAAAGGGAGTGCAGAGGTCGTCTTGTTGGTGGGTGGTCAAGGAAATGGAAATTATGCACCTACTGTAATTCTTGATCTTCTTGGACGAAGTCACCACTCATTCACACAGACGGGAGTATGCCGGAGGTGCTAGGACCCAGCGCGATAAAACTTTTTCAGGAGGGCAGGAGCCGAGATGGAGCCGCGAAGAAGTGGCACCGTGAGCAAGGCACGTGTGGTATGGACTGTCTTGGCGTCGAACCTCCAACCGCCTCAGTACCTTTTTTTCAAAGGAGGTGCAGCATAACTAACCTAGGGAGGACTGACCTAAAAACCGGACACAAGATAGTCCGAATGACCCGTGTAAGAAGGGTCAACAACAAAGTCTTCACAGCTCAGCCATTGAGGGAGTGAAGACCAGAAACAAAGAAGTGAGCTCGGGGGATGGTGGGTGGGTGTGTGAATGAGTGGTGGAGACTTCATCCAAGAAGATCAAGAATTACGGTAGGTACGTAATTTCCCTATCTTCTTGGACATAAAGTCTCCACCACTCATTCACACTGATGAGAGAGTACCAAGCTAAATAATCCCTCGAGATGGGCGGCAGGAGAGAAAGGAGCTCACTTTCTTAGGACCGAAATCTAAGAATTGTCCTGCCAGTGATTCGTGGCACTGAGGGTTGAGGCACTGGAGCCATACCTTGAGCCACGCCGGCGACCCGGTTCGGAACGGACTCGGGCTGCTGAGGCTGGCAGGGGAGAGGAGGATTGAGCATCCGGCGACTGCTCTCTTCTCTCTGGAGTGGACAGTGGGGCTTACATTGCCCTGCAGCGACGAATGGTGGAGGCCAGCCGCATCACAGTGGCATGCAAAAGCAGGGGAGAGGCACAAGCGCCAGCACTACGTGCTCGGACGCCATTGCACATCCAGCTCTCCATAAGGGAGAAATGTGGAGGGTGATCTGCAGTTAATAGCCGCGCTTGCATCCCTCGGAGATACCTAAGAGGGGCGTACCCAGTGGATGCAAGAGCTGGCGAAGGCCGGCCTTCTGGGGAGCGGGTTTGTATGGCCCGCACGCATGCCCGGGTCCAGGGCCGGCGGCTGGAGATCGTGGGGGCCGCTCTGCTGAGGAAGTAAAAGCAAAAAAAAAAAAAAAATGAATTGTCCTGCCAAATGACTGATGTCGTCTGGCATGGACATCCAAGGCATAGTGCTTAACTAACGTATGCACGGAGCTCCAGGTAGCCGCATTGCAAATGTCTGCAATGGGGACATTAGCTTTCCGCCAGAGATGCCACGACTGCTCTGGCAGAGAGCGTACACTCTGCCTTCCAGCTTGACCTGTGCCATAGAATTGCAGGGGCAAAGGCATGCCACCAGCCATGCTGAAATGCACCTGATAGCAACAGATTGACCCAGCTAGGTTGTGCTGAAGGAAACAAACAGTTGTTGAGCCTTGCATATTTCCTTTGTTCTGTCGAGACAGAACCGCAATACTCTTTTTACGTCCAGGGAATAAAGGGTTCGCTCCCCTTCATTCTGGAAGTTTGCAAAGTAGGTAGGAAGGACTAAAGGTTGATTCAGATGGAATTCTGAGACAACCTTAGATAGGAACTTAGGATGAGTACTAAGAACTACTTTATCCTTGTGAAATACAATATACGGGGGGTGAGGGTCTGTGAACAAGGTGTGTATTTCAGAAACCCTACGAGCAGAAATAATGGCCACCAGGAAGGCCGTTTTCCAAGTGAGGAATTTCAGCTCGCAAGTAGCTAGAGGCTCGAAAGGTTTACGAGAAAGCATGTCTAGCACAAGGTTAATGTCCCAGGCTGCAACTGGATGTCTAATAGAAGCTCTACCATGCAGACTCCCTTTAAGAAACCTCTTGACTACAAGCAGCTGAGCCAGCGACATGGAGAGTACCTGCCCATGATATGCTGAAATGGCACAAAGATTAACTTTGACTGTGGAGTATTACAGATCTGTATTTGAGAGGTCCAAGAAATACTCCAAGACTTTATTCAGTGGCAGGAAAAGGATTCCAAGAGGAGTTTGCACACCAGATAGAGAAACGCCCATTTAGCTGTGTAGGTTTTCTGGTGCCGACTTGCACTTTGGCCAAAAGAATATCTGAAACTCTACAAGAAACATTAAACCTATTCACCTCTAGCTGCTCAGGAGCCAAGCATGAAGATGAAGCAACCTCAGGTGGGATGGACCACAGGACCATGGGTCAGAAGGTTTGTCTGAAGGGGAAGTGGTTTCGGAGAGGTTTTGGATAGTCAGTTGATTAGCGGAACTAGATCTGACGAGGCCAGAACGGGGAATGAGAATCATTCTGCCCCGATCTCCAGTTTGAGCAGTACCTCTGAATTAGGGGAAGGAGGAGGAAAGGTGATAGAAAGCCTGGCCACCGCAGCCTGAAAGCATCCTGACAAAAAACGCCAGGTCTGGAGTTCCCCACTCTTTGAAGAGTGACTGAACGACGCCGAGTCAAGAGGCCATTTGTGAGGATATGCCTCTGTTCTGTTGAGATGGTCTGCCAGCTCTGCTTTGTACTCCTGGCAGGTAAACCGCCTGAATCAGAGCCTTGTGCTCCAGGCACCATTCCCACACTCTCACTGCTTCCCTGCATAATGGCCAAGAGTGTACACCGCCCTGTTTGTTGATGTAGTATATCACTGCCTTGTCCATTTGAAGGAGAATTTTCTTGAGACAGAGTTATGTCCTTCAAAGTTCGGACTGCATAGAGGACGGCTCTCATTTCCAGGACATTTATGTGAAGTTGAGACTCATCCTGAGTCCACGTACCTTGGGCGTGGAGATCCTGGCAGTGAGCTCCCCAACCCATCAAGGACGCATCCGTGGTAATGGAGATCTGATGATCCAGAGGGGTGAAGAGATATCCTTCCAGAAGGTTGTCCTCCTGAGACCACCAGGTGAGTGACCTCTTCAGAGGTTCTGTCACCTTGATGAGAAAGGACTGAGGGTGAATGGTTGGGGACCACTGAGTACTGAGCATCCACTGAGAAGTTCTCATGTGAAGATGAGCCAAGAGTACAGTGGACACAGAGGATGCCATGAGGCCCAGCATCCGTTGCATCGAGAAGGTGTGAACCAAGTCATGTTCTCTGATGAATCGGGCCATCTGTAAGATATTGTGCCTTCTGTCCTTTGGAAGAAAAGCTTTCGCACAGGAAACGTCCAGAAGAGTTCCCATGAAGAGGAGCTTCTAGGAGGGCTGCAACTGTGATTTCTCAAGGTTCAGCAGGACTCCCATGGACATGAGAAAGTCTGAGGCCGTGACCACCGCCTCCAGAGTCTCTTGCCTGGATGGACTTGCTAGAAGCCAGTTGTTCAGATACGGGCATACTTGGACCGATTTTCCTTAGGTGTGCCGCGAGAACTGCACAACACTTTGTAAAAACTCGAGGCGCCAAGAACAGCCCAAAGGGCAGGACTCAATTGATAGTGTTGGCCCAACGCCACAAACCTTAAGTATTTGTGGTGATCTGGGTGCATGAGAATGTGCCGGTAGGCATCCTGCATGTCCAGGGAGGCTAACCAATCGTACTGATGAATCAAGGGTAGCAGGGTATCGAGTGATATCATCTTTAACTTTTCCTTGTGTAGGAATTTGTTTAACTTTCTGAGTTCCAGTATAGGGCACATACCGCCGGTTATCTTTGGGACCAGAAAATAATGGCAGTAGAAACCTGTGTTTCATTGATCCAGCAGAACTACTTCTACTGCCCTGATGTTCAGAAGGCTTTGTACCTTGGAAGCAAGAATGTCTGACTGTGCCGCAGACAGCCTGGTATGTCGCTTGGGAGGATGATCCGAGGGGTTTTCAACAGATTGAGAGAGTACCTCGTAGATTATCCTGAGGACCCATTTGTCTGATGTTATAATTTTCCACTGGTCATAGAACTGGGTCAGATGTCCTCCCACTTTGAGGAAGAGTCCCCTCGGACAGCTGAGGTGGGACCTTGGCAGGAAACTCAGAAGGTGGCACGGGCTTTTGGGTCTTGTGTTATGCTTTCTTTTGTGGCTGAGGGTTCTGGTTTCTGTTAAACCTCCTCTGCCTTTGCCCCAAAAGGACTGACGGTTGTGAAACTGACACTTGTTCCCACCCCCTCGAGAGGGAGCAAGTGAAGCTCTGGCTGTCTTAATGGCAGACCTAGTTTCAGTGTGGCCACTAGTGCTTGTTCCACCAGAGGCATAGACAGATACATACTGTCGAAAGGTAAGGCCATGACTTGCTTTTGGGCGTCATTCGTGAAGCCCAAAGTACGCAGCCAAGAATGGCGACTGGTGCAAATGCCAGCTGCCGCCGCTTGGAAAGCAGTATCGAAAGCGTCCACTGCAGCTTTAACTTGTTGGTTATTGGACTCGATACCCCTTATTATGGTTTGAGGTAGCTCTGAGTTAACCTCTGACTCTGGCAGAGCTTCTACCATTGCTTTGAGTGAATGCCAAAGAACATACTCATATTGTGAAAAATAGCCCTGGTAGCTGGCAATGCGCTGCCGGAGTTGAGGCAGCAAAGACTCTTACCCAAGGTGTCTATCTTGTAATAATAAATAATAATAATAAATGTATTTATATGGCTATCTGTAACCAAGGCCCTCACACTTTAAAACAGCAAGAACAGTTTAGAACAGAACAGACATCAATAAAATTAACATTAAAATAACAATGCACTAAAAGAAAACAGAAAACTTAATTGCTGAACGCCTGGTGCCACAAATACATTTTTAAAGATGGCTTAAATCCCTCCACAGTTGTGCTCTCCGTAGCCGATGGTGTAGAGAATGCCAAAGGTAGGGCTATACATAAAAGCTCTTCGCCCAGATGATTTTAAATATACCCTTGAAATCTCTAACAACCCCACGCCGGCCGAGTGAAGGATCATCCAGGCAATAGGGAACCAGGCGCTTCTTTCAGGTAATCCGGCCCAGTCCTTGGAGTTTTAAAAGTCAGCAAGCTGACTTTAAATGTGATCTGCCACTGTACTGGCAGCCAGTGCAGTTTGTGCAGCACTGGTGAAATATGACAGAATCGAGCAGATCCCATCAAAAGTTGGGTCGCTGCGTTCTGCACTAGCTGCAGGCGACGGATTTCTTCCCCAGGAAGCCCTAGTTAAAGGGAGTTCCAGTAATCTAAGCGTAAGGACACAAAGACATGAACCAGTGTAGGAAGGTCGTCAGACAAACCAGATGTCTAACCCTGGTGATATTCCTAAGATGATAAAAGGAAGATTTGATGACAGCCGACATCTGCAAATGCAGGGTCAGCCCCTCGTCAAAAATTACCCCCAGGTTACCTACCTGTTCAGACCACCGAGAAAAATTCCCAAGGACTAACCAACCCCATATCTGGTGACCCGGGTCCACAACCAACATTTGTCTTTTCCGAAGTTCAACTTCAGCCAACTGGAATCCATCCACTCTGGACTTCTTTCAGACAGTTATTAAAGATCGAGACAGCTCCAACCGGATCGGGTGAGAAAGAGAGGTAGAGCTGGGTATCATCAGCTTGGCAGTGAAACCTCAGCCCATACCTTCTTACAATGTCTCCAAGGGGTAGCATGTACACTGCAAACAACATGGGTGAAAGCACAGAGCCCTGAGGTACCCCACATAACGGAGAAGTAGGGCCTGAAGAAAAAAAACCCAGACACCACTCTCTGTGTTCTACCCGTGAGGAATGATGTAACCACCTGAGGACCGTTCCCGACAGTCCACAGATGTATGTACCTCAGACGACCCAGCAACACCCCATAGTCCACAGTGTCAAATGCTGATGAGAGATCCAGAAGAACGAAGATGGAACGTCTCTTCTGATCTCTACCCATCAGGAGATCATTGAGCACCCGAACCAGCACTGTCTTGGTACTGTCTCTCTTCAAAACCGGACTGGAGTGGTTCATAGATGTCATGGATGTCAAATAGTCCTCCAGTTGTGCTCCACTACTTTCTCAATCACCTTCCCTAAAAGGGAGGTTCGAGATGGGTCTGTAGTTTGCATGGCAGTCTGGGTCCAAGGTAGCTTTCAAGAGGTGTCACCACCACCTCTTTCAGGAGACTAGGAAACTCTCCAGATTCCAAGGAGCACCAAACTATCCGTGCTAGGACTGGATCAATGACATCAATAAAACCCAAAATTAGGGAAGTTGGTCCAGGGTCCAAACTACAGCACATAGGGTGCACACCCTTGATAATCCGCATGACATCCATGAACTCCGGACGGCTAAAGGTACTCCAAGAAAATCAAGGTGCAGTGACCTCTCACAGATCAAAAGCAACGCCCATAGAGAGTGCTGGCTGGAATACCACCCTGATGTCAGCCACCTTATTAGCAAAGAATCGAGCAATTTCATCGCACTCTAATTGTGAAAAGGCTTTCCAGACCTGTAAAGAGGTGGGTTGCACAGACTGTCCACCAGATGGAGGAGCTGCGCTGGTAGATTCTGAGCAGCCGCAAACTCCCGGACAGAAACTCTGCCTCTTACAGATGATTGCAGATTGATAGGCTTGATAATGATCCATCAATCTAAGGTGGTCGGTATCGAGCGGACTTCCGCCAGCAGCGCCTAACCTTCGTCCTAGTCTCTGCATCTCCCTCAAAGTCCCATCAAACCAAGGGATCAAGGCAAAGGGAGAGGGCGAACACGATGGGAGAAGGATTCAGGAGCCACCTAGATGGCCGAATTATAGGCCATCACGAGGGTCTCTGGGTCACTGCTTGCAAATGAGAGGGATGATAGGTCAAGCACCGCCGTTAGGCAATGAGAACTTATATCTCGTAAAGGGTGGCACTTAACTATCTCCACATGGGAGGGCCTACAAATGAGGGGTGCTAAAACTAAACTCCATGGTGTAGTGATCAGACCACCCAACTGGTTCCACCCCCAAGTCAGATGTTTCGATCCCTAGGAGAAAGACTAAGTCAAAGGAGTGTCCATATTTATGAGTAGCAGTGGTAACCACCTGAGTAAGGCCCAGAGATGTCATCAACTGGAGAAAGTGCTAACAAAATTGTAAATCTGTCGTCGACTTAGGCGTTAAAGTCACCCAGAACCATCAGCCTGGGCGACTCAAACGCCAAGTCGATGAAGTCCGCCATTTCCTGAAGGAATCGCTTCTCATCCCTGGGCGGACGATAAATGAGGGCAATCCGACAACCTACACCTGCTACAATGGCACACTTGAATGACTCAGTCTCCTTAACTAGTACACTGTGAGGTTAAGTTTGGTCTTGAAACAGACCGCAACCCCCCAGCAGTTCAATCAAGGCACCCATCTGGAGTTAAAGCTCCAATACAGGGCCAGAATTCTCATCCAGCCAGGTCTTGGTGATGCATGCCAGGTTCACCGTTTCAACAAGATCTGCAATAATTGCAGTCGTTTTGATGGACCTGGCACTGCACAACACCGCCAGAGTTGGACGGACCTCCCGGTCACCTGAACCACTCGCGCACTGCAATCGGTCATGCCCTTGGTTATGGAAACCAATCTTATGAGATTCTTTGTTTATAGGATGGGCTGTAGATTCCTGAGGGAGGACAGCCTTATCATTCTCTGCTACGACCACAATGGCATCATTAAAGGCTTGTGAGGCCAAAATTGGGCGATCTGTGAGGGGCATATTTCCTGTCTATGGACTTGGCCACAGAAGGAATAGCTTGGACTCTTCCACACCATCTGGGAAAGAGTCTCAAAAGAGGGCTGTACCGAGGGATAAATCCATAAAGATTTCCAGAACATGTAGATATTGTAGACGAGAAGCTTCACAGGATCTATTTCCGTGGACTGAGAGAAAAGTAGAATTTAAATTCTTGAGCAGAGACTTAAAGGAAAGGTATTCAACAATAGGCTCTGCAGGAGGATTGATCCTCGCCCCAGGGCAGAATCGGCATCAATATCATCACCCAGCCAAAGATCTGATCGGTCTCAAAATCATCTCCTGACAGTCCAGGGGACTGTATAGACAGGTAAGGATGAAACCAAGAAGAAGAAGAGAAGGAGAAAGAATCGAGACGAAAACCTCTGAAAACTAGATGGCCCCATACACATCTCTGGTGCAGCCAAAGAAAATGGTGCAGAGAACAGAAAGGGCGCTGACATGAAATACTGCATCATGCCTGGCACCGACGGGAGCGTGACACCGCACATGGCGCCGATGCCACCCCCAGTGCCGAGGTGCGTGACACTGATGCCAGCCCTGGCACCAAGGACGGTGCTGATAGAGTATGCGACAACGCAGATGGTGATGATTACAACCGCGCACCGTAAAGGACCTCGGCACCGGAGAAGCCGGCACTGCAGTCAACGGCACCATCACAGAAGTCTGAGAACTGCGATTTTTGTAGTTAAAGGATGAAAATGGCAGGAGATAAAGGATCAGTGTGGACTCCTACACCGCAGCCATGTGAGAGAGATCACTGGAGCAGGAGTCAACAGTACCGAGAAGGCATGATCGCTAGGAAGTCTTAACCTCCTGCCTGCCGTTCTGAAAACGACAGGCCTGAAGGCCTCAGTGATGGACTGGCTGGTTCGGGCAGTCGGGACAACCTTCGAGCCCACTGCTCCATAAGAGTGGCCCAATGGTGAACCTGCTCATCGGAAGCCCTTCCAATAGGTGGAGAGGAGCTCTGGTGTCGAAGAAGTCGGCTACCAGAGACAGAAACAGTTGACTCCGAAAGAAGCGGAGACCGGCTCCTGACCCCAACAACTGACCGACTATGCGCTAGACGCAGTACAGAGGGAAACCTCGAGTGATGCTGCTTCTTTTTGACCTGTGAGCCAAAGAAGAACTCAGGACTAACGGGTGCAGAGAATGGAACCATTTCTTTTTATGCTTTCGGAAGACTGCCCATCTCCTTGAGTACTGGACCGTCTATTGTCAGACCCCTCTTCGGGGAGGGTATGACCAGACCCGCCCGCTGACTGAACAGCTTTATGAAGTCTTCTACCGCCACCTGCCCCACTCACTCATGGTCGACCCTGTCAATGGAGTGCTCAAGACTTCTTTCTTGTACAAGTAGAAATTTATTAAAATATAATCGGTACTTATCGTTGATAAAATACAAAATAATAAAACTGAAAACTAAGCTGCTAGTTTGAAGTCGACTCCTAACGAAGCGGCGGCATGCGTCACTTAAGTGCACTGGACAGCGGGAAAAAGGAACACTAAGGCTGCTGGAGGTCGATGCTGAGATAATCTATACAGCACACGCCTGGCTTGTGGTGCCGCCTTCCTAGCTCCATGTCAGGCCGCCCTCCTGAAAAGTTTGTCTACTGGGTCCTAGTGCTTCTGCGCACCCAATCAGTGTGAATGAGTGGTGGAGACTTTATGCCCAGGAAGATCTCTATAGAGTGCCTCGACCTACCAGTTGAAGAACCCACCAGTCGGAGGTTATCTACTGCCACCCCGACAGGTGGTAGCGACCACGACCCCTGGCCCTCCCTTCCCTTGGATCCAGAGGGGTGGGGCAGGGGCCGAGAAGGATATGCTGTGGTGGTGTTGGCTGCAACAGGCTGGGTCGATTTTGGATTTTCTGACCCTGACCCATGGAGTATTCAGGTTGGCTTTTCCTACTGTAATTGCTCCTGGTTGCTGGCCGGAACGAGGTTGTTGTCTGTGCTGCCGTCACAATGGTTCTGGCCCCTACGAAGGCCAGACTTAGGTCTGTACATGGCCTGTACTGTCCTGACCGCCTTCCCGCATCTTGTAATTTGGTGATAATTCTTCGGAGTTCTCACTGAACAACACCGAGTTATTATACAGGACATCCAGAATGTTTTCTGGATGTCCGGGTGAAACCGAAACCCTCAGCCAGGAGTGTCTCTGAGGCAAACACCTGCAGCGGCACTTCTGGCAGCTAAGCCTTTATAGTCATAAGCTGCTCAAAGAACTTGTGTCCCAACATCTGACCCGTGTGAAGGAGGTTCAGTAATTCCTCCTCCTTCTCACCCTCAGAAAGTCATTTAATAGGTCTTGACCCTGGTTCCTGATGTATTCTGAAACTGCACCATGTGTGTAAAATAACTGAGGGACCTGATGGAGCATGTAGTAGCTGTGCATATGCGCCTACCCATGGAATCCAGCTGTTCAGATTCCTGGTCCGTGGCTGGGTACTACGGTGCTGTGGGCCTTTGTGAATGGTCGTGGAGGCCGTGAATAACTAAAGAATTGGCTACAGGCTGCTGGACCAGATATGGGTCCTCCATGGTGCCCCATAGCGGTGGTCTGCTTTCTAGGGCACCGCCGGGGTAGAATGAGGAAGTTTCCATGCAGTTTTAGCAACATGCAAGAAAGTATCCATCAATGGTAGGACCACCGCAGGCTTGGGGTCTTTCTGCCTGAGGTACTTTGCCAGGCACTACCGTTCTGGGTCTAAGTCCTCAGTCTCCCACCCCACGTTCTCTTGAATGTGCCTCATTATGTCTGAGAAAGCAGGGTCGTCCGGTGGCGGCCTAGGAAGGTCCCGTGGATCTGGAGACGGGATACTAACCGGAGAAGGTGACCTTGAAGTATCCGAGGAATCCGGATGCGAGTAGTCTACCGATGGAGTACGGGATCTCCGTCTGGGACGTTTAGGACTGTGGTCACTAGGAGACCTTGAGGGAGTCCTGGGATGTGTTTGCTTTGCCCCTGATCTTCTCTCCTTTGATCTGCCCCTAGGAGGGATAGGTTCTCTGGGTTCGGGGGTATCATCTTCTCAGGTTCCTGGGGAGGAATTTCTTGAGGAGGCTTTGTGGGCACCACATCCTTTTTATTGGTGTCCTGTCAGAAGGTGAAAAGTTCTTTGACGACCTGAATATTGAGGCCGGACGATGGGCCTGCTCGTCAGCGCCTGTCAGTCTTTTGGCTGGGGCGTCGGTGCCTGGGTGTAGTCTGGTCGGGTGTCAGTTCCTGGGACAACCTGACATCCTCGATATTCCCCGACATCTGGTCGTCCGTAGCACGGGCCCTGACGTCCTCCTCCGATGATCCCCAGCGACTGGTGTCAGTGAGCGGAGGCGGGGGGGGGAAGGTGGTGTCAGGTCTTTCGTCCGTTTGGCTTGGCAGGTGTCTGGTCGGACACCCGCTTGGTATATGAGGTCCACTTAAGGGACATTAGTTCAGTTGTTTTTCTCAGAGGGGCTTTTGACCCCCTTGGAAGCTGGGAGAGCGAGTGTTGGTCGGTGTCCCGTCGTTGGTCTGACGTGTTGGTGTCCGATACTGGTGCCGACTTATGTGTCTGCCGTTCCAAAGCCTTGGGTCTGGCGGTCGAGCTGGACGACTGGCTATCTTTATGCTTGGTCTTGAGCGGTTGGAGGTAGATTTGAGCTAGAACCCTCCCCAAAGCCTGTACCTTTACCAGAGGGGGGGCCGACTGAGCCCGGGAGGAAGATCTCTCTGACCGGTAGAGCTGGAGCTGGCCCAGGAGTCCAAGGCCCGACTGTGGGATCTAACTCTATCCCTGTCCCGGTGCTTCTCTTGATGTTTCCCTGACTTATGATGGGAGGATTTCCCTCTGGAGGAAGGATCTTTTCCATAGCCTTCAATTTTTCTTCGAAAGAAACCAGCGGGCTTTTGAGTGGCGGATCCTGGTCCTGCTATTCAATTGCTAGCAGATGGGGTAGGCCATGGTGTCGTGTTCTGGGCCTAGACACCGAACACAGCCAGAATGCCTGTCTTTGAAAGAGATTTGCTTGCTGCACACACACTTCGAGGGGTGTCCTTCTGTACAAGGAGTCAGGGACAAACTTCCAAGTAGACAAGCGGTTACCTATCTAATTTTGTCAAAAAATACAGGTTACTCACCTGTAACAGGAGTTCTAGGAATGGTATATGTTGTTCATCCACACTCATTGTGGCAGGTATCCTTGCCGCTTAAAATCTTGCGGAAGGTCTTCAAGCTTGCTCCTCCCACCCGGTTGAGTATAACTCTGCTCCGCCCCATGGCGCCAGATCTGGCCGCTGGAAGCTCAGGTTGTGCGTGAAGCCGGAGAGGTCAGGAGATGTAGGATGAACAACATATACCATTCCTAGAACTCCTGTTACAGGTGAGTAACCTGTATTTCTAGGACATGGATATGTTGTTCATCCACACTCATTGGCAGACTCCTAGCAGTTCTCCGGAGAGGGAGGCAAGACGACACCCCAATACTTACTTGGGAAAGAGAGACTGAGAACCGAGGCCCCAAAACCAGCATCCCGTGTGACTCAAGGTCGATGTGGTAATGGGTAATAAAGGTGTTTGCTGACTTCCAGGTAGCAGCCCTGCAGATTTCCTGGATAGGGACGCCCCTGGAAGCAGCCACTCGCTGGAGCAGTATGGCGGGTAGAATGAGCTCTTATCCCTCTGGGAGGCTCCATGCCCGCCAACTTATAGCAGAGATCTATGCAGGAAGTGACCCACCTGCTTATCGTCCGCTTGGCTGCAGGTCTGCCAGGTGCGGCTTCCGTAGGTGACAAACAGCTGGGCGAACCTCTCCGATTTCAGCCGCAGGCGCCCTTATAATAAGTGAGCTCTTCTAGGGTCCAAAGTATGGAGCCCATATTCGGCCTCCGAGGTGTGATTGGGGTAGAACACCGCAGAGTCAACACCTGGTTAAGGTGAAACTCCGACACCACCTTCGGAAGGAATTTCGGTGGGAGCAGGGCAACTTTGTCCCTGTGGAAGACCAGGTAAGGAGACTGATGGAAAGCGCCTGAGCTCTCCCATCCTTCTGGCTGACGGATAGCCACCAAGAAGGCGGTCCTCTACGACAGGTGAGAGAGAGCACCTGTGCATAGGTTCGAATGGCTTGCCCATGAGCTTTGCCAGTACCAGCAGTAGATCCCACGGAGGTGGGGTTCCCGCACTGGAGGGAAATGTGATCAAGGCCTTTGAAAAGCGCCAGACCACCTTTTCCTGCCACTAACTGCTTCCCGCCCGCGCCTCGTAAGCAGAGATGGCTGCCAGGTGCACCCTTAGGGTCGCCGACCTCAAGCCCTGACTCAGAAAGGGACCATAATAGTCCAAGATGCTTGCCAAGGAACAGGAGGAAGGGTCCAAGCCCCTTGCTCCTGACACCAAATAGAAAACCTTTCCATTTGAAGGCATAGCATTTTCTGGTCGACTCTACGGACGCCTAACTACATTGAGGACCTCGCCGGAAAGACCCAAGGCCTGGAACTCTAGCCGCTCAGAAACCAGGCCGCCAGGTGCAGGGATTGAAGGTCCGGATGGAACACCTTCCCTGATTGATCGAGAGCAGGTCCGGGCGAGCTGGAAGCTGCCGCGGAGTCCTGGAGCTGAGACTGAGGAGATCTGGGTACCAGAACTGGCGAGGCCAGTCTGGGGCTATCGGAATCACCTGCGCCTTGTCCCTCCTCGCCTTGAGAAGCACCTTGTGGATCAAGGGAAATGGGGGAAAGGCGTAAAAGAGGCCCGGGGTCCACTGCCTCGAGAAGGCATCCCCCTGCAGCGAGCCCTGCTGAGGGGGGCGGGCATGGAACAGACTCAGCCTGCTCTCCCTGGAGGCAAACAGGTCCACCTGAGGTGTGCCCCAATGGGAGAACAGATGCTGTACTACCCCGGCAGGAGAGACCACTGTGGGATGCAGCCCCTATCCGGCTCAGGGCATCGGGCCAGGGTGTTGGAGGCTCCTGCCACGTGAATGGCTAGGAGATCCGCCTCCAGGCTGCGACGAGTGACCAAATGCGGAGAGCTTCCTGCATAGAAGCATGGAGCGCGTCCGCTTCTGACGGTTTAGATAGTACATGGTCGTGGTATTGTCCGCCTGGACTCGGACCACTTGACCCGGAGGAACGGAGCAAAGGCGGAGAGAGCTAGGCGGACCGCTCGAGCTCCAGCAGGTTGATGTGGCATCGGGACTCCTGGGACCAGAGGCCATGAGCTCCGTGTTCCCCCGATGGGCACCCCAACCCCATCAGAGAGGCATCGGTCGATAGAGAGCCGTGGCTCGGGCGGACAAACGGGATGCCTCCTGCAAATGATCTGAACGGTCCACCACTGGAGCGCCTCCACATCCCCTGTGTCACCGACACAAGCTGGTCCAAAGGATCGCAGCTGCCAGACCACTGGCTGGCCAGTCCCCACTGAAGGGACGATGTTCCAGCGGGCCCAACGGACCACGCTGGTGCAGGCCGCCATGAGACCCAGGAGGCGAGGAAGTCCCAGGCAGGCAATTGCCCAACCAGAAATGATCGGGCAAAGGAGGAAAGAACCTCGGCCCTGTCCGCCGGGAGCCGCGCCTGGCTCGAAGAGAGTCGAGCTGCGCCCGATGAATAGAATCACCTGCTTCAGCTCGAGTTCCGACTTGGCCTCGCTGATAAGGAGGCCCAGTTGAGAGCAGACCTGGAGGGCCAGATCTCTGACCACCCGCCTCCTTCCTGAGGAGCTGCTATCAGCCAGTCGTCCAGGTAAGGGTACACCTCGACCCTCGCACCGAGAATGCTGTCACCACTGCCATGCATTTGGTGAAGACCCTGGGAGCTGGAGACAAGCCAAGGGCATGGCTTGAACTCGAAGTGGATCCTTCCGCCGGAAGCGAAGGAATCTCAGGTGAGACGGACTTGGATAGGGACGGAAAAACGCTATCCTGCAAGTCCAGAGAGCAGAACCACACGCCGCTGCTCCAAGGATGGTATTATCTGAGCCAGAGCGACCATCCTGAAGGTTCGAGACCTTAGGAACTTGTTTAGGTCGTGTAGGTCGAGAATGGGGCGCCAGCCCCCGTCTGCTTCGAACCAGGAAGTACCTGGACACAAACCCTGGTTCGAAGGAGGGTCCGCCACCTCTTATCACCTCCTTCTGGAGGAGGAGAGCGATGTCGGCTCGACGAGCGCCAGTGAGGCTGGGGACTCAAGCCCCCGAGGGGCACGGCTCTAAGGGTGGTGCCTGCTCTAATTCCAGAGGCAGGCCTCTTCCCACCACCTCCAAGACCCACCTGTCCGTGGTAACAGCGACCAGGCAGAACGGAAGTGTTGAGCCGCCTCTACGGGGGACCCAGGGGTAAGGCAGACGGGAATGGGAAGGACACCTCAGCCCGCCACTGGGCAGGCTTGGAGGAGGGACTGGCCGAGGACCTCCTGGGCCTTTTTCCTCCTGCCTCCTGTTAGAGGAAGCCGGCGTTTGGGTTTGGGATGCCAGGTCGAGCCTGCTGGCCCTGACGTTGCTGGGTCAAGGCCGGGGGCACAGAAGGACGAAAGGGCTTAGGCTGTGGCTTCGGCCTTGTCCTTCTGAGCGGAAGAGACCGAGTCCAAGGTGGCATTGACTTCTCGATCCTCTGCAGGTGACCTTCCACCCCAGGGTCAAGAGGTCAGTCCCCAAAGGGGAACATCCGCCAACTTGTGCTGGTAATCCGGGCAAAGGTGGATATCCTCAGCCAAGCCCGCCGACGATAGCCACTGCGCCGCCACCATCTGGCACATGAGTCCCCATATCCAAAGCAGTCTGGAGCTGCTGTTTGGCCACTGCTCTCGTTCCTGGTCCCGCACCTGCTTAACCGTAGTCTGCAGATCGGCGGAAGATGAGGGATGACTCATCCAGGAGCCCAACAGGGCATGAGAAAATGTGCCATGAGGACGGCCGAACTGGCCTGACGAAGGCCGAGAGAGACGAAGCGAGACTTTTCGCCCGACATAGTCCAATTCTCTGGACTCCTTGTCAGGAGGTTTGTCCACATCCCTGCGCGCCGGGCGCTACCGAAAACGCTGTCGGTAACCAACCCTTCAGCAGAGGGGTGTTCAAAACCGGACAAGGAACCGGGGATCCGTATACTTCCTGCCCATCCTGGTCAAGGCGCAGGGCAGGAAGCAGGGCGCGCCAAGCTCCAGTGCCGGACCCACTATGGCCTCGCCACCGGAAAGGCCTCCGCCGGAGAATCCCCGTCCAGAATCTCCGTGAGGGGATACCTGGCCTGCTTGGAACGGGTTCGAGCTCCATCCCGTGGACTCCGAGATGAGCCAAGCAGTCCTAGGAAGGACGACGGCTATCGTCCATTGACTGACCTCCTGAAGACTCCAAGTCCAGTCGCTGGAGAAAAGGAGGAATCATCTTCGACTCGGAAGAGTCCTCAAGAGCTGCCTCTGGCCTGAGCCACCTTCACCTGCCGAGGTCGGTCGGGAGTGAGGGTAACTGACAGCCGATGGTAGACCCTTAGCCACCGAGAATCCTTGGTCGGAGCCCCAATAGGTGGCTGTGGAGGCGGAGGTTCCACTGGAATCGGTGGAGCAGCTGGTTTTGGCCGAACAACCGGCCTGGGTATAGGCTCGGATAAGTCGAGGGGTTGTGTCGGCCGCCCGTGACAGCCACTTAATGGCCGGGAAGGCGACGGGTCGGCCACTCACGGCCAGGAGGAGTTGTTGCGAACAGAGGTCTCGCATCGCCGACGAATTTACGCCGAAGCCTCCTCGTCCGAGGAGGAGGACGAGGACGAGCGTGACGCCGCTACCACCGCGTGCCGAGACCGGACCGCCTATGACGGTGGATCGGGCTGGATCACAAGAAGTCCGAGACCGAGAGTCCCGGAATTTCCGAGGTCGGTGCGGGAGGTGTCGCCGGAACCGCACTTTCCGCCCGGATGGTCCATCCGAGGGCTCCGGAACCGGAGGCACAGGCGAGCCCACGGGATCCCCAACTCCTCCCGGGGGAACCGGGGAGAGGGGAATCTCGGCTGCTAAAGGCGACAGCCCATCCAACGGGTCGAGAAAAATCTCGACTTCGTCGGTGGGAGTCTCGGTCAACTGACCTGACGGGGACACCGTGAGGCCAGTGGCCGAAGCCGAGCGGTCGACCGAAGCCGACGGTCGACGACTCGGGGAGAGGGACCTTTCCCGCTCCCAAGAGCGTCGACGGAGGGACTTACCCCTGTCCTTCTTTTTGGACCGAGAATAAGGTCCAGCAGACGTAGGCCCTTCTCCCTTAGTGGAGAGGGACAGACAAAGCTCCTTAAAAGAAGCCGTGTAGGAAGAACCCAGAGAGAGCGGGATAAATGCCGCAGCCGAGGAAGATACGGCCCGCGCCGCCTCCTCTTCGAGGGCGACCATCCGCTCGAGCTGATCCACGAGCCCGCCGCCGCGGACACCGCCAACCGGGCCTCCTTGGACTTCACCGAGGGAAACGCTTCTCGGGACGGCCCAGTTGCAATCGGGCAGCATGGTCTTCGAGGACGTAGGCCGAGAAAGATGAGCACAGGTCGCAAGCCTGCGGGTCGTGCTCAAGGCCTAAGCAGTAGACACACGTGGAGTGTGGATCCGTCCGAGACATCTTCTGCCCGCATGGGCATCTCCGAAATCCGGGAGTCGATTTGTCCATCGCAGCCGCGAGGGATCGAAGACTGAAGTCTTTTTCGCAAAATTTATTTTTAAATCTGCAAAACGGAGAAATAGGAACCAGTCTCAAACGCAGAGCGTTAAGGAGGGAACCTGAGCTTCCAAGCGGTAAGGAAGATCTGGCGTCATGGGGCGGAGCCGAGAGTTATACCACCCGGGTGGGTGGGAGGAGCAAGCTTGAAGACCTTCCGGCAAGATTTAAAGCGGCAAGGATACCTGCCAATGAGTGTGGATGAACAACATATCCATGTCCCTAGAAGGAAAAGTTCTGGCGTCATTCGTCTACTAGAGGCATCTGTGGAGCTGATGCTGGTGAGTCGATGGCAGGAAAAGAACTGGGGGATGCTGGGGGACTGCCCCTTTTACGTGACATCGGATGTCGGGGGCGGTCCCCTGCTGGGTATTGCTAGCTAGAATTTTTCCGTGGGGTCCTGGCACCTGCCGGCTTCACTCCTTATGGTATAACCTGCTGCAAGAGTTGTTTCTCAAAGTAAGATCAAAGAGTTAAGGAAAAAAATAAATAAGTAATTGGTCCTAAAACCTTATGTTGTTTTGGGATAAAAAAAAATAAGGTCATACAGAGGGTCCATTTTTATTGTTTGATAGTCCATGTGCCAATGGTTTAAATGCAAGGGATTTGAATTTCCATTCATTCAGTGTTGATACCCTAAAAACCTACAGTTTCAGTATTATATTGTTGCCCATTTGCCTGACAATTAATTTGAAAATAAAATGAATGGTGTACATTTTGTTGCAAGATACAGAATATGAAATAAAGAAACGATCTGACCAATACATTTCTGCACAGAGTATTTCCAATTTTTCTTTTTTCTCCTTTGTCTCATGCTTGTTAAAGCACGCCATTACCACTGCAATTTTTCCTCTTTAGCAATGTACTTTTATTCCAATGGGTCTGTATGGCAGAATCACAGTTCTGAGATGTATGCAGTGTGATTTTTTACTGGTTTGATTGTGAAGCACTGGAAAAGCTATATTAAGTTCTATCCATCTATCTATCTCTCAACTTTTTACAAATTAGCACTTGCTTGCATGTGCAACACCATGAATGGCTCTGCCCCAGCCTCCAGGCAGATCACTGGGGACAGCAGGGCAGGCATATTGCACTTATGGAGGTATATTACTGCAACTTGTGAGACTGAAACTAGAAATCTGTAATTATCAGATTCTCAGGGAAATCAGACATGAAACACCAGGCAACAAAAGACCAAGTGTCCAGTTTTTCACCTACAGCCATCCAGGCAGCTGCAGCATTCAGTATTATGAAAAGAAGGTGTAAGCAATAGGGATGTCATGTTATCAAGTTCTGAATATTGTGCTATAGTATTACGATGTAAGGCACAATAATTTGTAGCATTTCTATCTATAGGAAAATAGTAAAAATCTGATTGGGAAAAGGTTGGGAACTGGGAATCTCAGTCAACCTGGAAAGGGATACACTACCAAAGCAGCAGAACAGAGAAGTCAGGATGGTTTATCATGGCATATCAATTACAATTTTATTTGTAAGTTTAATTACATCAGATCAAAGCACTTTACATGCTGAAACAGATTAAAATTAATACATACATCAATCAATAAAAACAAAATATAAACATCTTAATAAAATCAATCAATATCAATCAGACAGTAGTACAACTAGGCTTGACCTCATCAGGAAATGCCTGGCTGAACAAGTACATTTTGAATTCAGATTTGAAATGGTCAGCGGTCAGGCACTCTCTAATCCGACAAGGTAGAGCATCCCATAGGGTCGGGACGCAAAAGCAAAGGTGCCCTGGGAACCTCTAGAAATCCTCGCTGGCAGAACGAGGGTGAAAGGGGTGGTAGGGGCGAAGATCATGCAAGTAGCCAGGTCCCTGTCTGTGTAGGGGCTTTGTAGGTCAGTAATCTGACTTTGAAGGTGATCTGCCAATGTACCAGCAGCCAGTGCAGATCGCGGAGCACAGGCATGGTATTGCAAAATCTTGATAAACCAGTCAACAACCTGGCTGCTGCATTCTGCACTAACTGCAACCGGAGGCTATCAACCCCTGGCAGCCCTACGTATAGGGAATTGCAGTAATCAAGGCGTGTATAGTAATAGCAACATTTTTTTTACAATGATAAATTACTGTCAGTGGGAAATATCCTTACTACATCATCATGAGTTACTGTTACTTCCCTAGTAAAAGAAAGTGGTACCATCAGGTTTTATGGATTTTTGCACAGTAGTTTTATTTGTGGTTCCTATCTGTTTAAGAGTTTGCACACAACTAATTACCATAATAATTTGCAACATTTCTAACTGTAGGAAAATAGTTAAATCTGACTGGGAAAAGGTTGGGAATCAGGAATCTCAGTCGCACCTGGAAAGGGAATTGCTACAGAGCAGAACTGAATCAGGATGATTTATCATGGCATATCATCCCGCATAACAGTAGCCATATTGTTTTTACAATAATGAATTACTGCCAGTGAGAAATATCCTTATATCCTTATACATTGTCATAATGAGTTGTTACTTCCTAAGTAACAAAAGTGGTATCGTGAGTGTGTTATGGATTTTGACATAGTTTTGTTAACTGTTTCTATGTAGCTATTACAATTTAACACATCACGATAATCCCAATTAGAAGAAACAACTCCTTAAACAGAATGTCCAATACTATAAAGTGGACTTTTTTAATGTCATAGCCCATTAATATGTCCTCGCAAAAGTCTTTTTTAGCTATTGCTCAAATGTTACAAAGTTTTCAAATTATGAAGGGAAGGGATCGAAAATTCAGCTTAACAGATGGCCAGCTGATCCCTTCCACTTCCCAGACTGTCAGCCCTGCCCATGCGTTCAGAAGTTTTGTGCCATCTAACTGGGGAAGGCGTGGGGGCACGCCCCATTAAAGTCTATGAGGGTCAATTTTGAAGAGAGCTTTATGTATTTTTAGTAACCCTGATATAAATGAAAGCCAGCTACCATTAAGAGGACCCCATCAACAGCAGCAATTCTTGCACTACTAAGAGGATAACCACAAATGGCCCAGCTATTCCCTCTTGGTAGTTGGGATACAGCTTCTATTTTTAGCTGTAACAGCATGTTTCCATACTTAGTTTGGCAGTTTCTACTGTGTTGCTAGGACTTTTCTTCAGGTGTATAAAGTCTGTTCGCACTAGCCTGCAGGCTACATGTAGAGGATGTTTGCAGTGCAGCCCTCAACTTGCTGTATTCCCAGTCACCCACTATCCCTTTCTGTGTAACATCCTTCAACACCACTAAATTAGTGCTGCTACCTTTTCTTTCTTTTCAGTTACCTGACAGGAACTCAACCATTTCATTGATCTTGTCTCTCCAGATGAAGCTGCGGAAGGAGAAGCGCTTTAACTGGATGATGAGTGCGTTTGGCAGCCTCCAGAGCATCAGCTGTTTTGATGCTCTCTGTGTTGTTTGCATTTAGGCAGTACCTAAGAGGGAAGCAATCGGATGATGTTGGGTGAAACACATAATATCTGAGCCAACCCCACCCAATCTAACATATGAAATCTGATTTTGGGTAAAGCACATAACATCTGAGCCAATCCCACCCAATCTAACACATGCAATCTGATCAACACAGCAACCTATATGCTTTTTTTTTATTCCTGCACATATCTTTAATGAAAGTGACTATTAGAACTTTGCAAATAGTTAAGTCCCATCTATTAAGATATGAAGAGAGTAAATCTGAAACAAAATCATAGAACTTTGCAAATACTTAAGTCCTATCCATTACAGTGCAGCCCTCACTACGCACAAGACGTACTAGAGGTGACCTTCTCCTATTGTACAAAATCAAGAATTCTCAGGAGTTAATGCGTGACTGTGGCTTACATTTCTCTTCCAGCTGGACTACCCACGGTATCACAACAACCAGATATTTGTATCTAAAGCTAAAACAACGAAGAGGTTAAACTACTTTACTGTAAGAACCCCCGACTGTGGAATCTCCTCCCACAAGACTTAGTAAACAGTAGCTGTAATACAGTCTTCAAAAAGGGGCTGGATAGCTGGCTCAAGTCCTACAACTTCAGGGTGTAATTGTCCCACCAATGTGGTGGGGGACAATCTCGATGGGCAGTAGCCTTCTTTGTCCTTTGAAACCGAGTAAACCGAGTATCCATTTAAGGTATGAAGAGAGTAAATCTGTAACTAAATCATGCAACTTTATTTATTTATTTGTTTGTTTTTGTTAACCAGGTAAGCACACTAGACAACAAGTGTCTATTTTCAGGTGCGACCCGGGAGATTACAATACAGAAACATAGTACATTGTCATGGTAACATACAAGCCCACATACAAGTGGAACCAGAGTACAAAAGAAACATGATACAGAGTCAAAATAGAAACATGATACAGAGTCAGGGTAACTATACTGGCCCACATACAAGTGAATGGGACAGCACACAGTACACACTCCATTCTACGGTAAAGAAGGCAGTACATCCACAGGGTACCTTAGCAGCATGGGGAGGTAGAAGATCAACAGGTAACAACAAGATGGAGTGTAGGCAGTACGTCAGAAAGGTATATGACTAGTATTGAGAGGAAGAGAACAGCAGGACGACAACCATGACGGAGTCAACCTCCACTGAAGGAAGAGTACTGACATATAGTTGCATGCCCTGAGGGCAGGGCATGAGAAAGCGGGTCATCAAAGTGCTACTAGGAAGGAGCTAAAGTGTAAGCGGGCACCTCCAGAGGACGGGCGGAAGTGCTAAAGCAGGAGTACCAACAGAGAGTGGCAGAGGCCGTCTTCAACATGTAGGAGAGGGGTCGGGGGTGAGGGAGAGACTCCCCTGGAACTATCTGGCACAAAGACAAGTGGAAGCTGCTTTGAGGAAATTCCATAGGAATGATTTGAAGCAGGGGTGGGAGGGGTGTTCCACAGTCTCGGCATGTAGACTGAGAAGGCCTGGTCACCAGTGAGGAAGCGGGTCCTCGGGACCATGCAAACCTGGGCTGAGCTAGACCTTAAGCGGTAGGCAGGGGTTCCATGTTTGAGGGGAAGGGCAAGAGCAGAGGGGGAAGCAGTTCGGACTATATTATCAATGAAGTTGCTGAGGACAAAGGCTCGGTGTTTTTCAGGGGGGAGCCACTCCAGTCGAGAGTAGAGCTCACACCGATGCGTAAGGCGAGGTGCAGAGAGGGCAAAGTGACATATGTTGTTGTAGGCCGTATCCCATTTTGCTAGACTGGAGTTTGGGACAGGTGCGAAGGCTACAAGCCCATAGCAGAGCGTGGGAAGGAGAATCCCACTGGCTATGGCGAGCCGAGCGGCTAGAGTAAGGCAATCCTTGGCTCTGTAGGCAAGACCAAGCTTGCTGTTCGAGGCTTTACAAATGTTCCGGAGATGCTCAGTGAGATCAAGTTGAGGATCTAGGGTCACACCTAGGTACCTGGCGGAGTCAATGACCGGCAGGAAGGAGCCTTTGGCCCCATATATAGCATGGGGAGTAGGGCAGGAGGCGGTTTTGGCCACCGATCTGAATAACATGGCATGGGTCTTGTTTAGGTTTATGGCAAATAGTTAAGACCTATTTATTTAAGGTATGAAGAAACAAAATTATAGAACTTTGCAAATAGTTAAGTACTATCTATTTAAGGTGTGAAGAGAGTAAATCTGAAACAAAATCAATCACAAAGAGACAAAGGTCAGAGTCAATCGATTTCCTGCAAAGTATGAAAGGGGTTGGACATACTATCTTGGAGAAAATTAAGGAAATTTAGATGCAGATGTGCATGACCTCTGTGTCATGATATCCTGTGTGTAATTTTGAATGACTATGCATCAATTATAAAAGCAATTGTATGTGTAATACTTCAAAAATGAAGTAATCTAATAAATAAAACATTAAAATATAACAAATCTGGCCTTCAGTTCAAAGGTCTTAGGTTACAGGTGCTTTCCTTCACTAGAAGTACTGTAAAGTTACTAAAAAGGCATGTAAATAGTTAGCAAGGAACTGCTGTACAAGGTTCAAAGAAAGAAGGAAGCCAAATATGAACTCTGACATTTTGCACACAGGTTACTGCCCAATTTGTATCATAAAATAAATGTTTACAAATTAAGTATCCACCAGGTCTGAAAGGAACCCGACTAATAGCCAAGATAAGTGGGACTGTTGTTAACCAACTTGAAAAGAAAAATTAATGTATAACGGCAGTCAACATTTTAACAGCATAATACATCCCTTTTACTTAATAGTGGAGCATAAAAGGTTACAGAGAAAAGTGCTTCATAGACCACCTCTTTGCAGGGACCTCCTGTCTATGCAGAGGACATGAAAATGCACTGTGGGTAAGAAAGAAGTGTCTGTAAAACACAAATTATTGCTGAAAACTAAAACCACAGTCCAAATATTCCTATTTATCTATTTCAATGTACTGTTTGTCCAGAAGGGCACATACAGCCATGGACAGCTCATTTCTAGGTGCATCCTGGAGGAAGGTGAAGAGAGTGCAACAAATGGAAATTACATACCTATCATAATTCTTGATCTTCTTGGTCGAAGTCTCCACCACATATTCACACTAATGGGACTACGTCAGGGGCACTAGGACTGAGCAGGAGACAAAATTCTTCAGGAGGGCCGGCACTGAGGAGGTAGGGCCACAAGGAGTGGTGCCGTAAGACTGGCTTGTGCTGTATAGGCTGCCTCGGCATTGACCCTCCAACCACCTCAGTACCTTTTTTACCAAGGAGGTGCAGCGTAAACTAACCAAGTGAAACTAACCCATGTCGGACATAAGATAGTCAAAATGACCCGTATAAGAAGGGTCAACACAACAGAGTCTTCACAGCCCAGCCATTAAGGAAGTGAAGACCAACAATAGAGTGAGTGAGCCTAGGATGGTGGGTGTGAATGAGTGGTGGAGACTTCGGCCCACGGAAACAAAATTGGCTTAAAGGCCGCGAATTTGCTATCTTCCTGGACATAAAGTCTCCACCACTCATTCACACTAATGGAGAGTACCGAGCTAAATAATCCCCTGAGAAGGGTAGCAGAGAGAGGAACTCACTTAGGACAGAAGTCCATTGAGGACTGTCCTGCCAAAGGATTGATGCTGTCTAGGCATGGACAACCAAAGCATAGTGCTCACAAATATGTGCACGGAGCTCCAAGTAGCTGCACTGCAGATGTCTGCAATGGGCACGCCTGATTTCTGCCAGAGATGCCGCTATAGCTCTGGAAGAATGGGCACACATCCTGCCTTCCAGCTTAGGTGTCAGCATGGCTCAGTTGGTAGCACATCCGCCTCTGGACCAGAAGGTCATGGGTTCTCGTCCCACACCAGGATTGGACTTGCACCTAAAAATCGTTGGCATCCAAGTGCAGTATTGGCGGGTGCTGTACTGCTGGGGTGTGCTGTCCTTCGGATGAGACGTTAAACCGAGGTCCCTTCTGCCCATTCTGGTGTTGTCCTGGTGGGTGTCCAGGTGGAAGTAAAATAACCCAGAGCACTCTTCGCAAAGAGTAGAGAACATTCCCAGTGTCCTGGCCAACATTCCCCTTCCCATAAACCAGTTCATGCAATTATCCAGGCTGTGTGTGGGTGATGATGTGCAATATGGCTGCCACCACACATTCAGTCACTTCACTACCAGTCTAGCACTGCTTGTAAAGCACTCTCGGGATGTATGAAAAGCGCCTATATAAATGTTGATTCTTCTTCTTCTTAACTCAGCTATGGAATAGCAGTGACAAAGACACGCTCACTAGCCATGCCAAAATACATCTGATAGCAACAGGTTGATCCAGCCGGGCCATGCTGAATGACACAAAGAGTTGCCTTGACTTGTGGATCTCTTTAGTTCTAGCTAAGTAGAAATGCAAGGCCTTCTTAACATCCATAGAATGTAGGGTACGTTCTCCCTTATTCTCAAAGTTCACAAAGTAAGTCGGAAGAACCAAAGGCTGGTTCACATGAAATTCTGAGACCACTTTGTGCAGAAATTTAGGGTGGGTTCGAAGAACCACCTTGTCTTTATGAAATACCGTGTAAGGAGAGAGTGTGACCAAGGCATATATTTCAGACACTCATGAAGCAGAGGTAATGGCTACAAGGAAGTCGGTCTCTAGGTCACAAATTTCAGCTTACATGTTGCTAGTGGCTCTAAAGGTTTACGGGTGAGCATATCTAGCACCAGGTTAGTATCCCAGGTGGCTACCGTCTCCTGACCAGTGCTAGTGTGAGAATACCTTTCAGGAATCTCTTAACAAAGGGTAACAGAGCTATAGACAAGTGTGTATAGGCTCGTTGATAAGTTGAGATCGCACAGAGATGGACATTCCCAGTTGAGTACTGTAGTCTTGTATTAGAGAGGTCTAGAAGATACTCCAAAACTTTGTTTGGTGGGCAAGAAAAGGGATCCAGGGAGGATTTTGCACACCAAATAAAGAATCGCTCACTTTGCCGTGTATGTTTTCTCTAGTAGCTGGCTTATGCACTGCAGAAGAACGCCTGAGACTCTCCGTGACACATCAAATCTACCAACTTCTATCTCCTCAGGAGCCAAGCATGAGGTGAAGGGATCTCAGGTTGGGATAGGCCACTGACCCTGGGTCAGCACGTCCGCTTGAAGTGGAAGTTGTCTCTGTGAAGTTTCCGATAATCTGTTGATTAATGGAAACCAAATCTCGATGAGGCCAGAATGGGGCGATGAGGATCATTCTGCCCCTTGTGCCTCCAGCTTGAGCAGCACCCTCTGAACTGTCCCCACACTGGACAGACACGTTAAGTTGGCCATCCCAATGAAATCTACCCGTATTGCAGTTGCTTGACAAGATGGTGATTCCCTTCAAAAGGATGAAACTTGCCCAGAACTCCATCCTGTATCAAGGTCTGAAATGGTACAATGAACTACCTGCTATCCTCACTGATATTACCAAGATTAGTACCTTCAAAGCTGGGCTCAAATCTCTCCTTGAGACTACAATGAAATGTACCTGCCTGCGCTAATGTGATAGTACCTCGCCCCCAGTTTTCCATTTACCTACCCCCCTCTACATCTTTCAGCTATATACCAATTTATTTCTTAACCCACTCCCCCTACCCCCAATTACCTGACGATGCCCTCACTTGGTTGAAAGCTCCACCTCTCTCCCACATCAGATGATGCCACCTGCCTCACGCTTAATGTGATAGTACTCACCCCAGTTTTCCATTTACCTACCGCCTCTACATCTTTCTGCTAATACTTTTTTCAACCCGCCCCCTACCCCAATTACCTGACGATGGCCTCACTTGGTTGAAAGTTCCACCTCTCCCACCTCAGATGATGCCACCTTCGCTGATCCCCCAACCCTCTTATCTAATCAGTCTATCTGTTAATATTTACTAATTTGATGCGATAAATTCAAATGTTACTATTACTGCCTATGTATATGCTTCAATGTTTTTCTCTGTAAACCTTGTATTTTTGTAATGTCTGTTCAACACTGACGTGGAACCTTTGAAAATGAGTCCTTGACTCAAAGGTATTAATCCCACACTGAAACAGATAAATAAATAAAACTAAGGGAAGAGGAGGAAATGCGTACAGAAAATGTCTTGTCTACCGCAGTCTGAATGCATCCTAACAGAAAGTGCCAGGTTCTGGATTTCTGGAGCAGAACAGAGGCTGATTTGCATTGAGTGGGGACGCAAAGAGGTCCAGGTCCGGTGTGCCCCACTCTTCGAAGAGCGATTGCACGATGTTTACATCGAGAGACCATTAGTGAAGATCCACCTCTGTTCTCCTGAGACTATCCGCTAGATCGTTCTGGGCTCCTGGTAGGTACACTGCCTGGATCAGGGCTTCGTGTTCTAGACACCATTCCCAGCCTCTCACTGCTTCCTGCACAGGAGATAAGAGTGCGCCTGCTCTGTTTGTTAAAGTAGTATCATCACTTTGTTGTCTGTCTGAAGAATTATTTTGCGACAGGAAAGTCCTCTCAGGGCTCGGACAGCGACAGGACCGCTCTCATTTCCAGGACATTTATGTGGAGTTGAGATTCACCCGACTCGCAGACCTTGGGTGTGGAGATCCTGACAGTGAGCCCCTTCCCAGCAGGGAAGCATCTGTGGTGATGGTGATCTGGGTCCTAGTGTTGCAAAGGGAAACCTTTAAGAAGCTTGTCCTCTCAATCCACCAGGTGAGTGACCGCTTGAGAGGCTCTGCTACCCTGATGTGAAAGGACTGGGCGGTGGTTGGGGACCACCGACTACTGAGCATCCACTGAGTAGTCCTCATGTGAAGATGAGCCAAGGCACCGTGAACACTGAAGATGCCATGAGGCCCAGCATCCGCTGCATCAAGAGGGCTCTTGACTGAGTCATTCTCTCTGATGAAGTGCCATCTGAAGGATATCATTCCTCCTGTTCTCTGGAAGAAAGGTTTCTCATGCTGGAGATATCCAGAAGGGCTCCTATGAAGAGGAGCTGTTGGGAGGCTTGTAGTTGCGATTTTCCTAAATTCAACAGAACTCCCATGTACGTGAGGGAGCTAAGCTCAGCCATGGCTTCCTGTGTCTCTTGTCTGGAGGGGTTTGTTAGTAGCCAGTCGTTCAGATAAGAGAACGCTTGAATTCCAAGTTTCCTGAGATGCGCTGCAAGAAAAGGAAGTGCAGTACCTACCGTAATTCTGATCTTTCTGTGTATCTTCACCCATTCATCACCTTTGGGTACAAGGCTGGAGAGTCATGACCGGGAGCTTTTTTTTTTTTTGGGATGAGAGGAGTCGACGCGCTTATCAGGCGCCCGCCGAGGCTGAGCACTGCGTGGCGCCACGGGCTGGCCTTTAGGTGTTGTCGACCCCTCCCACCAGTTCTGAGTCGCCATAGAGGTTAGAAAAGGGTTGGGAGGGTGGGACAAGGAAGTCCAAGGTACAGACAAAAGAAAAGATATAAACTAAAAAGAGAAACAAATGACAGGAGGACAGAAGAAGTTCGACGCTGAGAGGGATTGGGTAGGGGCCCCAATCTCTGAAGTAGAAAAGAGATGGAAGGAGGGGGTTAAGGTTTTAGAAGTAAGGAAACATTTGGGGGGGAGAGACAGGAGAAACATACCCTGTAACCTTGACCTGTCTCCAGTGAAATATAGGAACTGTGAAGGAGTAGCCAAGAGGCTAACTGCCAGAATTGCAGACACAGAATTACTGGCAAAACTCCTAAAAGCAGAACTGGCTATTCTGGAAGAAAAGACAGGAAAACAGGGATATCTCTCCCTCCCTCCCCCCAAAGGAGGTTTTGGTGCAAGAAACCTAGTTTCTTAAATTAATTGAGGTTATGTCCACAGGACAAGGAAATCAGAAAAAAATCAAGGATTGATGGGGAGAAGGAAAGGAAAGGAAAGAAAAGGGGGCAACTGCCAACCCCCACCCCACCCCACAGGGGTGGAGCCGAAGCACTGAAGGAGGAGTGCCCCCACTCCTGACCACTCTACCCCTAAAGAAAAACTATCCCCTATGTGCCCCAGTTTACCCCGCACCTGACTCACAGAAAGGAGGGGGGCAAGAGAGGGGGCACAGAGAGGGAGGGGAACCCAGAGACTGAGGCCCCAGGGGGATGGAGGGTGGGATTGTGATGATACACAGAAAGATCAGAATTACGGTAGGTAATGCACTTCCACATCTTATCTGTGTCAGTCTCACCATTCATCACCTTTGGTGAGTGCCAAGCCTCAAGCGGTTTTAAACCCCAAGGGACTGAGTCCCTTAGCTCTCAGTGGGTGACACACTCAAGAGGGAGAACCTTCAGGCCTGGAGAGGCCAGAGTGTGGGGAGAGTGAGACGGGGCCCCCACGGAGGGGGTAGGAAGTTGATCCCAACAGACTCCGCCTCACTCTATGGGAGAAGAGATAGGTTCTCTGGTGGGCGGAGTTAATCACCCTACGCCGGGTCAAGGGTGACAAATGGGAAAGACGCAGCCATGCCGTCCGCCTAGTGCAGATCGCTGTCCCTACGACCCTGGTAGCTACCTCATTGGCGTCATACGATGCCCTTGCTTGGTGCCTTGCTAGCTCCAGGCCACGTGCAGAGAGTGCAAAGGCTTGTCTGGTTTGCTCCATGTCAGGCATGGATGCTAGGAGCTGACCCAGCTTGGACCACAAGAACCTGTTATAGGTTGCATAGTGGGCCTGATGTGCTGCAACAGACAGCAGCAAC
Source organism: Neoceratodus forsteri (assembly GCA_016271365.2). Classification (NCBI taxonomy): domain Eukaryota; kingdom Metazoa; phylum Chordata; order Ceratodontiformes; family Ceratodontidae; genus Neoceratodus; species Neoceratodus forsteri. Next base: position 142,649,070 of record CM028129.1, on the reverse strand, counting down.
TGTGCAGAGTAGAAGGTCCTCCTCCCCCAGAAGTCAATATCTGAGGAAACTTGATCTGGGGGCCGGTCACGGTGAAGGGCGCAAAGCCCATCAGGAGTGTCCAGTGGCATCAATCCTGACTGAGGATGAGGCATGGAACCTGGAGACTCCGGGGGTGCACAATATCGCTGGCAGAGATTCCTAAGGGCAGGAACTCCAGAAAAGGGTCTCTGCCAGGAATACAACGGTGCCTCCCGAAAGGAGCAGGCCGGGGACCACAAGGTGTCTCACTGAAATTGCCTAGAAAGGCATGCACCAAGTGCTCTGGATTGTGTTGAGTGGGAGGTGTAATGTGCAGGTCCTCTAACACTCACGAGGAATCGCTGATACTCAGCGATCAGCAGCTGGAGAGATGTGGACAGATGGCCCTCTCCCCAGAAGAGGGGGATGAAGAGTCAGAGGACCTCAAGGTTCAGAAGCTGTCTGCTCTGGGGAGGTTGAAAACCTGTCTGTCCATCGCCTAATGTAAGAGGGAAACTGAGCAGCCTGAGCTCTGAACTGCTCCCATGAGAGAGGCCTGCTAGAACCACGAATGCCTGGGGGCGAGGAGAATGTGGCAGAGAAACAGGGCAGAACCGACAACGGGATCGATTGACCTCCGCCTGCTGCGCAGGGTTTTACCGGGAGCCCTAGGGAAGAAGCGCCCGGAAGACTCCGTGAGCCACAGCTGAACAACCAAACTGGTATTGCCTAGGCTGCGCCCTGAAGAATCCCCTGTGAGGTGACCGGGCTGTGTAGATCCAGAAGGATGGTCCCCACCTCAAAGAGCGGTGCCCTCTCAAGGAAACCGAGGGGAAGAGCGGAGATCTGCATTATGGCTTCTCCCAGAGCCCGGGTGGGTTCCAGAAAAGGCCCCCAGACAGACCCCATGCCCCTCGACCCTCGAATCAGAGAGTGCCCTCTCCTCGAGAGAGAGCCAGCTCAGGGCAGCTGACAGTCTCTGGTCGGCCCCAAAGGGCTATCCAGGAGTAGCACCTCCCTCCCGTGGGTGCTCTGATCTGCCCCAAGGTTGGGCGAGCTAGGCCACCACATGAGGGGTACTACTGCTGAGGGTCAGAGAACCCCTCAGAGGGCAGGCTGCAGGCAATGGTGGCCTGCAACACTGCCTGCTGGTCAGAACCCCGACACTGGCCCTGGCAGTCACTGTTCGCTCCTCAGAGGGGGATTGACTCCGGCCTGTCGAGGACACTACCAGGGTGTCCATGCCAGCAGCCAACTCCAGAGAGCCAGACTGCCAGTCTGACTCAAGAATCCTCCTCCTCCTCCTCCGAAGAGGTAGAGATCGAAGTCCTGTGCCAAACAGTGAGTGGACGCCCACTGCCATCCCTACTGAACAGGGCACCAGGACCAGAGACTGTACCAGAGTCGACACCAGTGCCCCCCTCCGCACCGCGAATGGTGCCAGAAGAGGACACAGCCCCAACAAGGGCGGTAGTTCTTTGCTGGAGCCTGTCACTGCACCGTCTCGACCCATGGCACCACAAGTGCCATCAAGACCAGCAACGGCGCCGATGGCTCCAACGTGAATGGCACCAATGCCGGAGATTTTGACGGCACTGCGTTCATGTTCGGAGTCGCTGCATGGCTCCAGAACTGACACGCACCATGCTCAACCACCATCGAATGGCACCGACAACAGCAATGGCGCCGCCACCATCAGGGCGCACGGCACCAAGGCTCAAGATGGCACCGACAGATGGCATCGAGGACAGTGCCGACTCAGGCCTTCCCAACATGGTGCGCATACTGAGAGCCTTCGCCCCTGAAGGGGCGATTTCCAGAGTGGTTCCTCCCGTCTGTCCCCCAGGGGGAACAGACCAGGCCTCCTGCACCGTGGGACGGGCCTCTGCCATGGCTAGGCTAGAAGAGGCAGAAGCCCCCTCCTCCTCGCTCAATACAGAACCGAGGGGACCCGGAGGAAAGGCCGAGACTGGCATGGCTCGGACGAAAGCGCCGCCCGACCTCGGTAAAGTTGGCGGAGCTCGCCTCACTTTCCCACGCGTGTTGCTGGATGACCCAGCGGTCCATGGAGAAACAGGCGTCTCACGAATCCATGTCGTGAAGCAGGCCAAGACACACGAGGCAACGGTCGTGCTGGTCAGTGACGGAGTACTTACGGCCACAAGGGCACCATCGCATGGGGGGGGGGGGCCGTCCCATCTTGGAAGTCTTCTTGCCCTCCGACCTAGACACAACCTATGAAAAAGAAACACCAAACTAGACTCTATGTCGCAAAATCAAAATAAAATAATGGAACAATCTTACCGGGCAATGTCGAGTAGGTGAACAGAACCAGCAGGAGACAGGAGCCAACAGACTCTTGCACAGAGTCGATAATTAGTTGACACGGAGTAGAGAATTCAACCTGCGCATAAGGTAGGCCAACAAACTGTTCGCTGCAAGCGCCCATGAGGTGACCTCGCTGGCGGGAGACGGCACTGGTGGTGGGAGTGCGAATGACAACATCTAACGGTTAACCCATGAAAAGCACGCGAGTGCCACGCAGTGCGTCGGCCTCGAGGGTGGCGCAGATGGTGCGTCGACTCCGCCCATCCAAAAAAAAAAAAAGCTCCCGCAGGGTCATGACCTCCAGCCAAGTACCCAAAGGTGATGAATGGTGAAGACTGACACACATAATATCTGCAAAGCACTTTGTAAAGACTCAAGGCATCGAGGATAGCCCAAAGGGCAGTACTCTGAATTGATAGTGCTGACCCAACGCCACAGATTGAAGATACTTGTGGTGGTTTGGGTGTATGGAACATGCTGGTAGCGCCTCCATGTCCAGGGAGGCTAGCCAATCATTTTCATGAATCGGAGGTAAAGTGTACTGAGTGATATCATCTTGAATTTTTCCTTGTAAATGAATTTGTTCAACTTCCTTAGATCGCGAATAGGGCGTGCACACCTGTTTTTGGAACTAGGAAAAAATGGAGTAGAAACCTGTGTTCTGTTGATCCCGCGGAACTACTTCTACTGCTCTGTTGTTCAGAAGGCCTTGAATCTCAGAAGCAAATGTGACAGGGTAGAATAGGACCCTGTCCCAGTTGTCATGAAGAAAGGAAAAATTACTCACCTGTAGTAATCTTGTTTCTTCCAAAGGGATCCACTAATATTATTACTCTCGCAGTGCTCCTTTAAATTAGCACTGCCCCAGAGAGAACAGAATGCTATGCTAATCATGGAATGTTTAGCTTGCACATCTATTTTCAAACTGCCCAGTGTCAACTGCTTACATTCTACCTCAGATTTCTTAGAAGCCAGCAAAGAGGCCATAACAACATGTGAATCACTATTTAAATAATTATAGAAAAATAATGCCAATAACAACTTTAACCAAAGGTCTAGTATAAAGAAATGTCCCTTTCTTCTGAAGTCAGATATGCCTATAGAAAAGAACCTACAAGTTAAGATGTTACTAGAAGGTGCCAGCAGGTGGCATGCCACTCCAACTATATCTCTTATCAGCTGTGGAGAGGATTTTCCTTGTTATTGATTCTAAAAGGGGAGGCAAGGGCAGGGGAGTAACCATATTAGAGGATCCCTTTGGAAGAAACAAGATTACTACAGGTGAGTATTTTTTTTCTTCAAGCTCCAGGAATCCACTAATATTACTCTTGCACAATATGCAGCAGTACCTCAAGGAGGTGGGCCAGAATCTATTTAGGAAAAAGACTGCAAGACTGCTGTGCCAAATCTGGCATCACTCCTGGACTGGGTGTCCAGGCTATAATGCTTAGTGAAGGTGTGGACTGACCTCCAGGTAGCTGGTTTACGTATTTCCATTAGAGGCACCTCTTGGACAGATGTAACAGTGGCAGCTGTGCCCATGTAGAGTGGGCCCTAAGACCAGAGGGAGAAACTTTGCCTGCCTTTGCATAGCAAAACTGAATACACTGGACTATCCATTGAGAGACAGTCCTCTTTGAAGCAGGAGTACCTTTACCTACTTCCCCACAGGTGAGGAAGTAGTTGTCTGTCCTGCCTATGATCTTTGGTACAAGTCATGTAATAACTCAGCGCTCTTTTTACATCCAAGCTGTGCAATCTACGCTCACCTGAGCTACAGTGTTCAGTAAAGAAAACTGGCAATGTTATAGACTGGTTCAAAAGGAAGTCAGAAACCACCTTGAGGGGGAAAAGTACAGTTACGTAATAATTTACCGTAACAGTAGATCTTCGAGAGAGGCTCTTGCAGTGGGTAATTACATATAGGACTGAAGCTGGCAGGATCCCACATAAACATTTCTAGCTAGCAGTCTCTGGCAGGGGACTGCCCCCACGTCAGGTGACCGGCATCAGACTACATCGGTATAAAGGGGTGGTCCCCACGCCCGCCTTCCAGTTTTTTCCCCGCCAAAGGACAAAAAAGGCAAGAGAGGAGCGGATCATTCCCCCATGGAAAAGGAGCTGAAAAAGCTAAGGGGGATGTAGGGCGGGAAGGCTTTACCTACTGTAAGAGCTCTCTCAAGATCTACTTTCACTGAAGTTCTTACGTAACTGTACTATCTTACTCGAGAGGGCTTGTAGAAGTAATTACAAACAGGACCCAGTCCCAAGCAGTTTGAAACAAGGAGAGGCACACGGAAGGAGGAGAACTACCCATCAACAGATCCTCCGCTGTAGGGTCTCAAGAAAGAGACCTTGCAGAAATACAGGTTACTCACCTGTAACAGGAGTTCTAGGAGTGGTATATGTTGTTCATCCACACTTATTGGCAGGTTCTTGCGCTTTAAATGTTGCGGAAGGTCTTCAAGCTGGCTCCTCCCACCCACCGGGTGGTAAAACCCTCGGCTCCACCCCATGATGCCAGATCTAGCCTGCCGCTGGAAGCCAGGCTGCACGTCAAGCCGGAGAGGTCGGATGGGTTGTTTGATGAACAAATATACCCACTCCTAGAACTCCTGTTACAGGTAAGTAACCTGTATTTCTAGGGACGGATATGTTGTTCAATCCACACTTATTGGCAGACTCCTAGCAGTTCTCCGGGTGGAGGGAGGCAAGGCCACCCCTACTTAGGGAATAAGGACTGCAGAACAGAGGTCCCAAAACCAGCATCCCGGCGTGACTCAAGGTCAATGTGGCAATGGGAAATGAAGGTGTGTCTGACTTCCAGGTAGCAGCCCCAGATTTCCTGGATAGGACGCCTTAGAAGCAGCCACTGAAGCAGCGGTATGGTGGGTAGAATGAGCTCTTATCCCTTTAGGAGGCTTCATGCCCACCAACCTATAGCAGAGATCTATGCAGGAGGTGATCCACCTGCCTATCGTCCACTTGGCTGCAGGTCTGCCAGTGCGGCTTCAGCATAGGTGAAAAACAGCTGGCAACCTCTCCCTGAACTTCAGCCATCCGCCTCTTATAAGAGAGCGCCTTCTAGGGTCCAAAGTATGGAGCCTATATTCGGCCTCCGAGGTGTGACGGGTAGAACATTGGCCGAGTCAACACCTGGTTAAGGTGAAACTCCGACACCACCTTCAGAAGGAATTTCGGTGGGGCACAAGACAACCTTGTCCCTATGGAAGACCAGATAAGGAGACTCTATGGAAAGCACCTGGAGCTCTCCCATCCTTCTGGCTGATGTAATAGCCACCAAGAAGGCTGTCTTCCACAACAGGTGAGAAATGTCACACCTGTACACCGGTTCGAATGGCTTGCCCATGAGCTTAGCCAATACCAGCAGTAGATCCCATGGAGGTGGAGGTTCTCGCACCGGAGGGGATATGTGATCAAGGCCTTTGAAAAAGCACCCAACCACCTTCTCCTGTGCCACCGACTGCTTTCTGGCCCGCGCCCGGTAAGCAGAGATGGCTGTAGGTGCACCTTAAGGGTCGTCGACCGAAGCCCTAGCTAAGAAAGGGACCACAGGTAGTCCAGAATGCTAGCCAAAGAACAGGAGGAAGGGTCCAACTCCTTGTCCTGACACCAAATGGAGAATCTTTTCCATTTGAAGGCACAGCATTTTCTGGTCGACTCCTTACGGGACGCCTCAACGACATTGAGGACCTCGTCGGAAAGACAAAAGGCCTGGAACGCTAACCGCTCAGGAACCAGGCCGTCAGATGCAGGGATTGAAGGTCCAGGTGGAGAACCTTCCCCTTGTCGACTGACAGCAGGTCCGGGCGGGCTGGAAGCTGCCTCGGGAGCCTGAGGCTGAGGAGATCTGGGTACCAGTACTGGCAGGGCCAGTCTGGGGCTACCAGAATCACCTGCGCCTTGTCCTCGTCGCCTTGAGAAGCACCTTGTGGATCAAGGGAAATGGAGGAAGGCATAGAAAGGCCCGGAGTCCACGGCCTCGAGAAGGCATCCCCCCAGCGAGCCCTGCTGAGGGAGGGGCATGAAACAGCCTCAGCTTCAGATTCTCCCTGGAGGCAAACAGGTCCACCTGAGGGGTGCCCCAATGGGAGTACAGATCTAGTGCTACCTCCGGCAAGAGAGACCACTCGTGAGATGTACCGCCTTTCCGTCTGAAGGCATCAGCCAGACTGTTGGAGGCTCCTGCCTCATGGATGACTAGGAGATCCGCCTCCAGGCTGATCACGAGAGACCAAGTGCGAAGAGCCTCCTTGCACAGGGGCAAGGAGAGTGTCCCGCCCTGTCGGTTCAGGTAGTACATGGTCATGGTGCTGTCCGTCTGGACCTGGACCACTTGACCCTGTACAAACAGAGCGAAGGCGGTGAGGGTTAGTCGGACCGCTCGAAGCTCCAGCAGGTTGATGTGGCATTGAGACTCCTGAGGGGACCAGAGGTCGGGCTCTGAGCTCCCCGAGATGGGCACCCCAACCCATCAGAGATGCGCCGGTCGTCAGAGTGACAGTCTGCTCGGGTGGACAAACGGGATACCCTCCTGCAGATGAGCTGGAATGAGCCACCACTGTAGGCCATTCCACATCTCCTGGGTCACCGTCACTGGCTAGTACAGAGGACCAGAGCACAGTGACCATTGCGGGCCAGCCTCACTGCAGGGACGATATGCCAGCGGGCCCAATGGACCACGCTGGTGCAGGCCGCCACGAGGCCCAGAAGGCGCAGGAAGTCCTGGGCAGGGCGCAATTGCCCAACCAGAAATGATTGGGCAAAGGAGGAAAGGACCTCAGCCCTGTCCGCCAGGAGCCGGGCTCTGCCCCGATGAACTGAATCACCTGCAACGGCACGAGTTCCGACTAGGCCTCGTTGATGAGGAGGCCAATCCGACAGCAGACCTGGAGGGCCAGATCCCTGGACCGCTCCACCTCCAACCTGGAGGGGGCTGCAATCAGCCAGTCGTCCAGGTAAGGGTACACCCGGACCCCTCAGCGCCACAGGAATGCTGTCACCACTGCCATGCATTTGGTGAAGACCCTGGGAGCTAGAGAGAGGCTGAAGGGCATGGCCCGTAACTTGTAAAAAGATCCCTCTGCTCTGAAGCAGAGGAACCGCTGATGAGACGGACTGATTGGGACGTGAAAAAACGCGTCCTAAAGGTCCAGAGAACAGAACCACATGCCTGGCTCCAAGGATGTATTGATCTGAGCCAGAGTGACCATCCTGAAGGTGCGAGACCTTAGGAACTTGTTCAGGTCGTGAGGTCGAGAATGGGGCGCCAGCCCCTTCCGCTTTTGGGACCAGGAAGTACCTGGACACAAACCCTGGGTCGGAGAGGGGTCCACGACCACACTGATCACCTCCTTCTGAGGAGAGGGCAATGTCGGCTCGATGAGCCGACAGAGGCGCCTGAACTGTGAACCCCTCTGCTGGGGCGATGGCTCGATGGGGGGACTGCTCAATTCCAGAGGCAGACCCCTGCCTACCACTTCCAACACCCAGTGGTTTGCTGTGATAGTGGACCAGGTGGAAAGGAAGTGGCGGAGCCGTTTCCATGGGGGAACTCTGGGAGAAGTGACGGTGCTGGGGCGCACCCTCAACCCGGCCACTGAGCAGGCTTGGAGGAAGGCCAGCAGAGGAACCTCCTGGGCCTTTTCCTCCAGGCTTCCTGCTGAAGGAAGCAGCAGGCTTGGCTTTGGGGCGCCAAGCGTAAGCCTGCTGGCCCTGATGCTGGTTTTGCTGGGCCGGACATGCCTCAGGGGCTGAAGGACGAAAGGGCTTGTGCTGCTGCTGGCCGCCTTTGTCCTTCTAGGAAGATATGACAGAGTCCAAGGTGGCATTGGACTTCTCGATCTGTTGGAGATGACCCTCCACCCCGGGCCCGAATAAGTAGGTACCCAGGAAGGGAACGTCTGTCAGCTTGTGCTGGGTATCTGCCATGAAGGTGGAGATCTGCAGCCAAGCTCTGCGGCGCATGGCCACTGTGGCCGCTACTGACCGGGCACACGAATCAGCAATGTCCCAACAAAGTTTGGAGCTGCTGTTCAGCTACTGCCCTTCCCTGATCCCGTACCTGCTTGACCGTCGTCTGAAGGTCAGCCGGGAGATGAGGAATCACCTCATCCAGGGAGCCCAAAAGGGCATGCGAAAAGTGTGCCATCAGAACGGCCGAGCTAGCCCAATGAAGGCCTAGGGAGGAAGCAGCGTACACCTTCCGCCCTGAGTAGTCCAACTTTTGGGATCCCTTATCGGGCGGTTTGTCCACATCCCGAGCATTCCCGGAACCCTGGAAAACGCTATCGGTCACTAACCCCTCCACAGAAGGGTGCTCTGAGAAACCGGAGAGTGAACTAGAAGGGACTGCATACTTCCGAGCCATCCTGGCCGAAGGTGTGGGACAAGATGCTGGCTGCTGCCACAACTCCAGGGCCGGGCCAATAATGGCTTCGGCCACAGGAAAGGCCTCCATAGGGGAACCCCTCGGTCCAGTATCTCCGTGAGGGGAAACTTGGCCCGTTTTGAAATGGGTTCAAGCTTCATCCCAGTAGACTCTGAGATGAGTCAAGCATTTCCAAAACAAGGATGGGCTCGCCCACTGACTGACCTCTGCAGACTCCAGGTCGAGCTGCCTGAGAACAAGGAGTCATCGTCGCCAGACTCCAAGGAGTTCAAGTAACAGCTGCCGAGCACCTGAGCCACCCTTCACGCGTCGAGGTCGATAGGAGAACCAGGGTGACCGACAACCTATGGGGCAAGCCCTGACCCAACCGAGAATCCTTGGTCGGACCCCAGTCTTCGGTTGTGGAGGCGGAGTTTCCACCACAATGGGTGGAGCAGCCTGTTTTGGCTGAACACCGGGCGCTATGGCGGTTCCTCGACTACTACGAGGGGTTGTTTCGCTGTTCCGTGACAGCCACCTAATGGCCGGAGAAGGCGATGGAGTCGGGCTTGTTACCAGACAGTAAGAGCTGCTACCACATCAAGTCCTCAGAAGGCCGATGCAACTTGCGCTTGGAGCCTCTCTGAAGAGGACTTAAGAGGATGAGCGGCGACGCTTGCTTTCCATGTTGCCGAGACAGAGACCCACGACGCCAGCAGGATCGGGCTGGACCTGGAAGAGGACCGAGACCTTTGGGATTCTGAGGGTGGGTCTGAGAGGGACGGGGAAACCCGCTCCTCCTCAGTACAGGGACCTTAACCGGGACTCTGGCACAGGAGGCACAGACAAGTCCTCTGTTTCTACCAGGGGAACCGGTGAAGTAGGGTTGTCGACATCTCCAGTCGACAGACCGTCCGGACGAGTCGAGAAAAAATCTCAACCGTGTCGATGGATGTCTCAGCTGGCTGACCTGACAGGGACACAGTGAAGCCAGCGGCCTTAGCCGCAACCTCGACCGAAGTCGCAAGTTGACGGTCCAGTGAAGGGGATCTCTCTCGTTCCCACGAACGTCGACGGTGGGACTTACCTTTTGAGTCCTTCTTCTTGGACCGACTGGAATGTCCCGATGGTCCTTCTCCCTTGGTGCAGAGGGACTGGCAAAGCTCCTTAAAAGAAGCTGTACAGGAAGAGTTCAAGGAGAGCGGGATAAAAGCCGCGACCGAGGAGGAAGAAGAAGCGGCCAGGGACGCCTCCTCCTCGAGGGCGATCATCTGCTCCAACTGTTCCGCGGAGCCCGCTGCCGGACACCGCCCAATGGACCTCCTTCAACTTGACCGGTGGGTACCATTTCTCAGGGCGCCCAAAAAGTAGTCGAGCAGCACGGTCCTCCAAGACCAAAGCCGAGAAGGAGCTGCACAATTCGCAAGCCTGCGAATCGTGGCCAAGTCCCAGGCAGTAGATGCACATGGAGTGCAGATCGATCCAGGACATCTTCTGCCCACAGGAGCACCAACAAAAGCCGGGAGTCGATTTGTCCATCGCAGCCGCGAGGGAAGACGTAGACTGGAGTCTTGTAAATTTTAGAATTAGTTTCGGGTTAACCGAAGAGTGTGGATCCAGGCCTAAAACGCAGAGCGCTAAGGAGGGAACCTGAGCTTCCCAGCGGTAAGGAAGATCTGGAGTCATGGGGCGGAGCCGAGAGTTTTACCATCTGCATGGGTGGGAGGAGCCAGCTTGAAGACCTTCTGGCAACATTTAAAGCGGCAAGGAATCTGCCAATAAGTGTGGATTGAACATATCCACGTCCCTAGAAATAGAAATTACGTACTCACCATAATTCTTGATCTTCTTGGACTAAGTCTCCACCACTCATTCACACTCAATGGGATTCACGCCGAGACGATAGGGACCCAGAGGGAGCAAACTCTTTGGTGGAGGGCTTGTGCTAGAGATGGAGCCGCAAGGAGCGGGCGCCATGAGCCTCTGTTCATGCGGCCCACTACTATCTCGGTGTCGACCCTCCAACCGCCCCAGTACCTTTTTTTCCGAGGAGGTGCAGCTGAATAACCTAGAAGGATAGCCTAACCAAAAACCGGACATAAGATAGTCCAGAAGACCGAATAAGAAGGGTCAAGAAAAATCTTCACAGCCTAAAGATTGAGGGAGTGAAGACCAACAACAGAGGTGAGCTCGGGAAGGTGGGTAGGAGGCAGGAGTGGTGAGACTGGTCTCAAGAAGATCAAGAATTACGTGGACGTAAATGGAAATTACGTACTTACCATAATTATTGATCTTCTTGGACAGTCTCCATCACTCATTCACACTAGTGGGATAGCGCCGGAGGCGCTAGGACCAAGCGGGAGCCAAAAATTTTCTGAAGGGCCGGTGCCGAGGTAGGACCACGCATGCGCGGCACCGCGAGACTGACTCGCGCCTATGTAGGCTATCTCGGCGTCGACCCTCCAACCGCCTCAGTACCTTTTCGACCAAGGAGGTGCAGCGTAACTAATGAGAATAACTCATTCTGAGTGTCTGGGCCTGAGAGGGCCCAGATGGCCTTTGTAAGAAAGGTCAAAGAACAATGTCTCACAGTCCCAACCATAGGCCATGAAGACCAGGAAAGAAAACGAGTGAACCCAGGGATAGTAGGAGAGGGAATGAGTGATGGAGACTGTCCAAGAAGATCAATAATTACGGTAAGCACGTACTTCCATATCTTCCTGACCAAATTCCATCACTCATTCACACTAGTGGGAGAGTACCGTTAAAATCAACAACCCTGAGTAGGGTGGTAGGAGATAGGGTTCACTTCAGAGAGGACAGCCAAGGACTGTCCTGTTAATAAAAAGAGCTGTCTTGTAAGAGCATCTATAACATAGTGCCTACAAGATAAACGCTCGAGTTGTAACTCGTCACCTTGCCGACAACTACAATGGGCAAAAAATTAAAGTCTGCCAGGCAGCTGCAACTACTCTAGGAGAGTGGCAAGAACCTGGCCTCACGATTTGATCTAGGACCAAAATTAATAGTGTCAAAGACATGCACTAATCTAATGTAAAGGACCTCAGGAACTGCAAGAGCTGGAGGTAAAGTGTACAGGTTCAGGGTAGTATGACTGTATGTGAATATTTGCGAAGCTACCTTAGAAAGAACCTACTTGACCAATGGTCAAGAAAGAAGCATGTCATCTGTTAAGTTGAAGCAAGCATGGAAGTAGGAATCTAAGTTCCGACTTGCTGAAGAGACTTCTGTTGCTGCAAGGCTCTGATCAGGAGAAGAAAGCCTGACTAAAAAACAAAAAGGGGACTAACAGACTGGTTAGATGCCTAGGTTTTGGAAATATCTCAGAATAAGAGAAATTCTCTAGAGAAAAGAGGTGAGCTATACCACCGCTGGATCTGACTGCCCCCTAGGGGTAGAAGAAAACAGGTACTCTTTACTGAGGTTTAGAGACGACCGCCTCAGGGTTGAGGCGGAACCTGATCAGATCCAAGTATGGTATCGGGAAATTCCAACTAGGCCCTGTGCTGTGATAATTCTGCCCCCCCCCCTTTTTTTTTAAATATCATTAGTCCGAGCCTGACAAGGTTGGTGGCTGCTATTTGGCAAGGATTGCCTGAAACAGAAATGACAAGGATGTCATCCCTCTGAGGAGCAAGAGGAGCCTGAAGATCCATAACTGAACCCCTGACTGAACTAATAATAGCTAGACAGATGTTAACTACTCTGTTGAGCAGCCACCAGAGGGCAGCATCAAAACGGGTTGTATACCCCTATCAAAGGAGCGGACAGTCTGTGCAGCTCCCACCATTGAATTAAAATGTTCCAAAGAGTATAATTGTCTTGACCACTGAAAAAGTCTAGATGCAGAGGTATATAGTCCACAGATCCAGTCTGAACACTATGGTGGACCCATAAATGAGGAACTACTAAAAAGAGCTTGCATCACAGACCTAATGATAGAGAGGTCGTGTTCTTTCAGTATATAAAATTAGTCATCCGCTGTATCACTGACCAGAAGGACAGGAAGAGACTCATCCAGATGCCTTTCTACCACAGAAGGACCCCAAAAGAGGTCTCGTTAGAGCTACTAGAGACTCCGCCACCAGGAAGGGTGTCGAGGAGCTTGGCACCATGTAGGGGCTGAGAAAGTGCTGAGCGGAATGAGAGATTCTGCTGACAGAAACAGAACAGAAGAGTCCCATCAGCGGAAAATCGCTGGATGAGGAGATCCGATGCAGACCGGCCACCCACTAAAATGTGTGGAAATAATCCGCAGAATAGAATTCATTACATGGAAACATCCCAACACAAGTCCCAGTGGAAGAGAGGTCTGCAAACACAGATCTTTCCTAGTTCTGTAGACAGCACCAACTGGCACCCCTGCGGCACTAGCATCACTGTGGCACAGGAGGGCACCAAGCAGTAACCATGCCAACCTAAGAGACACCAGAGGGCACCCACGGCAGAACTCGCAGGTATCCTTGGTACCAACAGCAGCAATGGCACGCAAGGGCACCCCCAACGCCCATGGCACCCATGGTACCATGGCACCCAAGAAACCCATGGCACTCTTGCCACCCGCGGGTGCCCGGCACCGCCCGCATCACCCACGGATGTCCGCGGGCATCAGTGGCACCGTGAGACAACCACAGCACCGCTAGCGGCGCCGACAATGAAGCACCCACGGAGCCAAGCATGGCGCCAAGCACAGCGTGAGCCACGGTACCGCGCGCAGCGCCGAGCCACGGCGCCGACTGCAGCACAGAGTACAGAGCCGAGCACGGCGCCGAGCAAGCCATGGCGCCGACTGCCCCAGTACGGTACCGAGCACGGCGCCGACTGCAGCACCCAGTACGGTGCCAGGCATGGCACTGAGCCACGGCGCCAACCCAAACACCAGCGGTGCCGCCTATGGCACCCATGCCACACCAGAGGCATGGCACTGGACCTGCAGCGCCACCAAGGTGTCGGGCACAACGCCAGGAAAAACACCATGGAAAGCCAATGGAAAAGAAGAGAAGGTGGTGCCTGGGCCGCCCCTGCATGGAAAAGGAAGAGGGGTAGGCACGAGGGCTGACAGGATGGCGAAGGCACCAAGAGGGCACCGCGCCATTCAGATCCATTGACCGCCCGTCCAACGGTTCGAGGCCGGAGGCCCAAACCAGGAACACAACCGGAAAAAGGAGTCAAACCCCTGCTCCACAGGAGCGGCCCAGAGGTGAAACTGCTCACGGAACTCCAACGAGGACAGAGATGGAGTCCAGAGCGAGAATGCAGCCATTAGGAGCGGGCCAAGGGGAACTCCACGAAAGTCGGTTCAGGCCTATCGCCCCTACCAACGAACAATCCTCATGCAGACATACCAACGGGCAACCTCGAAGGCACCGATTTCTTCTTCCCAAACGAAGAAGAAGAGCTCGAGGCTAAGGAGCCGGATCCCCGCACCACCAGATTCGCGCTTCGTGACTGTCCTCCTCACGAGCACAGGACTGTCCGTAGTCAGACCCTCCTTACTTAAGGGTGGCGGACTGGCACAGCCCCTCTGCCATAACAACTTTCAAACAAAGTCTTCCTACTCCACCGCTACTGTCCTAAGGACGACCGAGATGGCAGGAAAGAATTTCTTCATAATCTTCTTATTCGTAAAATAAAAAATGACTACTAAATAGTTAAATTAAAACGTTAAACTAAAAAAGCTGCTGTCATATAGATTAAAACTTTGACTCGCAGACGAGCGACGCCGACATCCAAGCGCACTCGGACGGCAGGAGAAAAGGAACTGAGGCGGTTGGAGGGTCGACGCCGAGATAGCCTACACAGGCACAAGTCAGTCTCAGTGGTGCCGCATGCGGTGTGGTCCTACCTCAGCGCCGGCCCTTCAGAAAATGTTTGGCTCCCGCTTGGTCCTAGCGCCTCCGGAACTATCCCACTAGTGTGAATGAGTGATGGAGACTTAGTCCAGGAAGATTTTCCATATTTTCCTGGACATAAAGTCTCCACCACTCATTCACACTAGTGGGAGAGTACCGAGCTAATAATCCCCCGAGAGGGCAGCAGGAGAGACCAAGAGCTCACAGATTTAGGACAGAAGTCCATTAAGGATGGTTCTGCCAAACGAAACATGTCGTCTGGCATGGACATCCAGGGCATAGTGTTTGATGAAAGTATGCACTGAGCTGCAGGTGGCCGCATTGCAAATATCTGCAATGGGCACATTGCGGATTTCTGCCAGGGATGCCGCGACCACTCTAGTAGAGTGAGCGTACACTCTGCCTTCCAGCTTAACCTGCGCCATGGAATAACAGTGGCGAAGGCATGACACCAGCCATGCTGAAATGCATCTGATAGAGACAGGTTAACCCAGCCGGGTCTCGCTGAAGGAAACAAACAGTTGCTGAGCTTTGCGAAAATCTTTTGTCTTATCTAAATAGAAACACAAAGCTCTTTTGACGTCCAAAGAATGAAGAGAACGCTCCCCTTCATTTTGGAAGTTCGCAAAGTAAATAGAAAGGATCAAAGGTTGGTTTAGATGGAATTCTGAAACAACCTTAAGGAGAAACTTAGGGTGGGTCCTAAGAACTACTTTGTCTTTATGAAACACAGTATACGGAGGGTCTGTGACCAAGGCATGTATCTCCGAGACCCTGTGGGCTGATGTAATGGCCACCAGAAAGGCAGTTTTCCAAGTGAGGAATTTCAACTCACAGGTAGCTAGAGGCTCGAAAGGTTTCCGAGTGAGCATGTCTAGCACAAGATTAATGTCCCAGGCTGCGACTGGACGTCTTATAGGAGGTCTGGTATGCAGAATTCTCTTAAGGAACCTCTTAACCAAGGGTAACTGAGCCAGTGACAAGGAAAGTACTGGCTCATGATAAGCTGAAATGGCACAAAGGTGAACCCTTACTGTAGAGTATTGCAGACCTGAATTTGAGAGGTCCAAAATGTACTCTAGAACTTTATCTGGTGGGCAGGAAAAAGGATTCAAAAAGGATTTTGCACACCAGAGCGAAAAACGCTTCCACTTGGCTGTGTAAGTTTTCCTAGTGGCTGGCTTGCGCGCAGCCAGAAGAATATCTAAAACTCTGCAGGAGACATTGAACCTGTTCACTTCTATCTCTTCAGGAGCCAAGCGTGAAGGTGAAGCGATCTCAGACTGGGATGGACCACAGGACTCTTGAGTCAGGAGGTTCGTCTGAAGGGGGAGCGGTTTCGGAAGGGTTTTCGACATACTGTTGAGTAATGGAAACCATATTTGCCGAGGCCAGAAGGGAGCAATGAGAATCATTTTGCTCCCCTGGGACTTGAACTTGAGAAGTACCCTCTGAATTAGAGGAAGAGGCGGAAAGGCATATAGAAAGTGTTTTGTCCGCTGCAGACTGAACGCATCCTGACAGAAAATGCCAGGCCCTGGATTTCTGGAGCAGAATAGAGGCAGTTTTGTGTTGAGTGGGGATGCAAAAAGGTCCAGGTCTGCAGATCCCCACTCTGCGAATGGTGACTGAACTACGATTGAGTCGAGAAACCATTCATGAGGATCTGTGTCTGTTCTGCTGAGACGGTCTGCCAGTTCGTTCTGCACTCCCGGCAGGTAGGTCGCCTGAATTACAGCCTTGTGCTCCAAGCACCATTCCCACACTCTCATCGCTTCCCTGCATAAGAGGTAAGAGTGAGCCCTGCCTTGCTTGTTGATGTAATATATCGCTGCTTTGTTGTCCATTTGAAAGAGAATGTTCTTGTGACAGAGAATGTCCTTCACAGCCCGGACTACATAAAGGACGGCTCTCATTTCTAAGACATTTATGTGAAGCTGGGACTTGTCCTGAGTCCACGTACCTTGAGTGTGGAGAGTCTGACAGTGAGCTCCCCACACCATCAGGGACGCGTCCGTGGTAATGGAAATCTGATGATCCAGAGGAGCAAAGGTATACCATTCCAGAAGACTATCCTCTTGCGACCACCAGGTGAGGGACTTCTTCAGAAGTTCTGTCACCTTGATGAGAAAGGAATGAGGGTGAATGGTTGAGGACCACTGAGTACTGAGCATCCATTGAGAGGTTCTAATGTGAAGGCGTGCTAGGGGTACAGTCAACACTGAGGATGCCATGAGACCCAGCATCCGTTGCATCGAGATAGCTCGAACCGAGCTGTTCTGTCTGATGTTCCAGGCCATCTGTAAGATATCGCTCCTTCTGTCCTCTGGTAGAAACGCTTTCGCACAGGAGGTTTCCAGAAGAGTTCCTATGAAAAGGAGCTTCTGGGAGGGCTGCAGCTGTGACTTTTTGAGGTTTAGCAGGACTCTCATGGATGTGAGAAAGTCTGAGGCCATGGCAACGGCGTCGAGAGTTCCCTGCCAGGAAGGGCTCGCTAGAAGCCAGTAGTCCAGGTATGGGAACACTTGTATTCTGACTCTTCTGAGATGCGCTGCGAGAACTGCACATAACTTTGTAAAAACTTGTGGCGCTGAGGATAGCCCAAAGGGCAGGACTCTGAAATGATAATGCTGTCCCAAAGCCACAAACCTTAGGTATTTGTGATGCTTTGGATGAATAGGAATATGTTGGTAAGCATCCTGCATGCCCAGGGAGGCTAACCAGTCGTGTTGATGAAGCAAGGGTAACAGGGTCCCTAGCGATATCACCTTGAATTTCTCTTTGGGAAGACATTTGTTTAATTTTCTGAGGTCCAAAATGGGGTTCATGCCCCCGATTTTCTTTGGAACTAGAAAGTACTGGGAGTAGAACCCTGTGTTCCGTTGATCCAGCGGAAGTACTTCCACTGCCCTGTTGTTCAGAAGGCCTTGTATTTCTGAGGCGAGAAGCTCTGACTGAAGAATTGACAGCTTTGACTGCCGCTTGGGGAGACAATCCGAAGGGTTCTCCAAAAATTGAGGGAATATCCCTTGCGGATTGTCCGAAGGCCCCATTTGTCCGAAGTTACGGACTTCCACTGGTTGTAGAATTGAGTCAGACGACCTCCCACCACTAGAGAGTCCCCCTCGGGCAGCTGAGGTGGGACTTGGGCCAGAAACTCAGAAGGCGGCACTGGGTGCTTTGGGTCCTTGCGCCTTCTGTTGCGTTTTCTTTTGAGGCTGAGGGGCTTGATTTTTATTAAAACCTCCCCTGCCTTTGCCTCGAAAGGACTGACGGTTATGAGACTGGCGTTTGTTAACAGTGTCTCGAGAGGGAGGAGGTCGAGCCAATTTAATGGCTGACCTAGTCTTTTGTCTAGAGCTTGTTCTACTTGAGGGCCAAAGAGATACACACCATCGAAGGGCAACGCCATGCCCTGTTGCTAGGCATCATTTGTGAAACCTGAAGTGCAAGAAGCAGGAATGTGGTATGGTAAAAATTCCACCACCACTACTCAGGAGGAAAATCTCAAGGCATCCACAGCTGCTTTAACCTGTTGGTTGTTGGACCATGCCCTGGTTATAGTCTGAAGAAGCTCTGAATTAGTGTCCGACTCTGGTAGAGCTTCAACCATTTGTTTGAGCGAATGCCAAAGAATATACTCATATTGAGAGAAATAGCCCTGGTAGCTGGCGATACGCATACCCAGGGTGGATGTAGCAAAGACTCTCTTACCTAAAGTATCTATCTTACGAGATTCTTTGTTTGTAGGTCGAGCTGTAGTAGTCTGAGGAAAGACGACCTTATCATTCTCTGCCAAGACTACAATAGGATCCGCAAAGGCTTGGAAGCAGCATACTTCCTATCTATGGACTCAGCCACAGGAGGAATGAGAGCAGGATTATTCCATACCATTTGAGACAGCGTCTCAAAGGAGGGTTGTACCGGGGGAGTTAAATCCATAGGGATGTCCGAAACATGAAGGTATTGGGAGTCTTAAAAGCTTCCCACGATCGATGTCCATAGTCTCGAGAGAAAGAGTGGAATTCAAATTTTTCAGCAGAGACCTAAATAACAGGTCCTCGACCACAGGTTCTGTAACAGGATTAGATCCTGTTCCTTCCACATCATCACCCAGTCTAAGATCTGGGCCAGGCTCAATATCATCTCCTGACAGTCCAAGAGGGACTGCATGGACAGGAAAGTATTGAAAATCAGCAGGAAAAGAGGAAGGAAAAGAAATCGTAGAGGAGACGCCCTGAAGATTGGTAGAAGAAAAGCCCGGCCTCGGCGCCAAAGAACAGCATGGCACCGAAAGGACGCACGACGCCGATAAAGCAGATGGCACCGAAGAAGAACACGGCGCTTAAAAGTCAGTGATGGTGCAAGGCGGGGCTGACAGGCGCAATGGTGCTGAGGACAGAGACAAGCAACTCACTGACACAGACAGTTGAAACCAACCCAGGGCCCTGAAATTTAGAATTTAAGGGAAAAGAAGGAAGAATACCAGCAGACAGAGGCATTGGTGCAGCCCCGCGCCGCAGCCATGGAGGGGGAAACACCTGAGCGCTGAGTCGACGGCACCATAGGGCGCCGCAAAACCAGGGACGCCCAATTGCCCTGCCCGATCCCCCAAGACTCCTGAGTGACTAGGCCAGGCAACTGAACCTGCCTCCGAGCCCATTGCTCTATAAGAGTGGCCCACTGATGAAACTGCTCATCAGAAGCCCTACCAGAAGGTGGGGAGGGCCTGATGTCAAGAGGCTGGAGACCAGAACCAGAAACCGGCGACTCGAATGAGGAGACCGCAACTGACCCCAATGACCGATCAGTCGACATGCAGACATATCAGAGGGTGACCTCGAGTGATGCCTTCTCTTTTGACCTACGGGTCAAGAATAGTTCGAGGCTGGATGGTGCCGGAATGCAATCGCTACTTTTATGCTTCCTGAGGGACCGCCCATCCCTAGGGCATAGGACTGTCCGTTGTCAGACACCCTTCCGAAAAGGCAGTGGACCAGACCCAGCCCGGATGACTGAACAGCTTTCATACGAAGTCTCCCTACCGTCACCTGACCCGCTCATGGTCAACTCTGTCAATGTAGGCTGAGACTTCTTTCTTTGATAAGAGTAAATTATCGTAAGCGGTACTTTATTCGAAAAAATACTACAAAATAATAAACTGAAAACTATGCTGCTAGTTTGAAGTTTGACTCCCGGAGGGCGAGCGACGTTGTCACTGAAGCGCACTCGACGGCGGAAAAAAAGGAACTGAGGCGGCTGAGGGTCGACGCCGAGATAGTCATTGCCAGAGCAGAGAGGCTCATGTTCCATCTCTGGTGCCAGCCTCCTGCAAAAGTTTGTTCTGCTGGGTCCTAGCACCTCCAGTGTAGATCCCATTGGTGAGTGGTGGAGGCTATGTCCAGGAAGATCAGCCAGTCCGAAGCCTGCTCTATGGCGAGAGGCAATGTCCAAACTGTAGTGTTTCGTAAAGGTATGGACAGAAGTCCACGTGGTGGCTGCACAAATGTCAGCCGCTGACACATTCTTGAAACAAGCCGCAGAGGCAGCGACACCCCTAGTGGAGTGGCCTCTGACTTGACCCGGCAGGGTCTTGTGATACTTGAAGCAGCAGAAAGTGATACAATGAGCCAACCATTTAGATAGGCATTGCTTGGTAACAGTATTGCCTTCTCTTTTGTGAGCAAAAGAGACAAAAATCTGATCGGATTTCCTGAGATCCTTAGTCCTAGTGGTGGTGTATCTCAGTAGTCTATGAACATCCAAAGTATGCAAGAGGTACTCTCATTGATTGGAGTGTTGCACAAAGAAAGCAGGTAGCTCAATGGATTGATTCAGCGAGATTCCGCTATCACCTTAGGGATAAACTTAGGGTTGCACGAGAGCCACACGCTCCTTGTGAAAAATCAAATACGGGATTTTGCACATCAAGGCCTGGAAATGAAAATTACGCACTCTACCGTAATTTTGATCTTCTTGGACGAGTTTCACCACTCATTCACACTATTGGGATCTGGGCCGAGGCACTAGGACCCATCAGAGCAAACTTTTGCTGGAGGGTCGGTGCCAACGCGAGCCTCAGCTCGCACTGTAATGACTATCTCGGCGTTGACCCTCCAACCGCCTCAGTACCTTTTTTACCAAGGAGGTGCAGCTTAACTAACCTAGAAGGGTAGCCTAACCTCAAAACCGACATAAGATAGTCCGGACGACCTGCATAAGAAGGGTCAACAAAGAAGTCTTCATAGCCTAAAGATTTGAGGGAGGAAGACCAACAGAGGTGAGCCTGGGGATGAGGGAAGTAGGACTGAGTGTGGTACCCGTCTAAGAAGATCAAGAATTACGTAGGTAATGCACTTTCATATCTTCCTGACATAAGTCTCCACCACTCATTCACACTATTGGGAGAGTACAGAGCTAATAATCCCCAAGAGGGCAGCAGGAGAGACCAAGAGCTCACGCTTTCAAGACAGAAGTCCATTAAGGATGGCTCTGCCAAAGGAAGAATGTCGCTCGCATGGACATCTAGTGTATAATGTTTAACAAAAGTATGCACTGAGCTCCAGGTGGTCGAGTTTCAAATATCTGCAATGGGCACGTTGCGAATTTCCGCTAGGGATGCCACGACCGCTCTAGTAGAGTGAGCGTAAACCCTACCCTCCAACTTAACCTGCAACATGGAATAGCAGTGGCGAAGGCATGCCACTAGCCATGCTGAGATACAACTGATAGCGACAGGTTGACCCAGCCAGGTCTCGCTGAAGGAAACGAACAGTTGCTGGGCTTTGCGAAAGTCCTTGGTTCTATCAAGATAGAAACGCAAGGCCCTCTTAACGTCCAAAGAATGAAGAGAACGCTCTCCTTCATTCTGGAAGTTCACAAAGTAAGAGGGAAGGACCAAAGGTTGGTTTAGATGAAATTCTGACACAACCTTAGGAAGAAATTTAGGATGAGTACGAAGAACTACTTTGTCCCTATGGAACACAGTATACGGAGGGTCTGTGACTAAGGCATGTATCTCAGAGACCCTACGGACTGAGGTAATGGCCACTAGGAAGGCAGTCTTCCAGGTGAGAAATTTTAGCTCACAGGTAGCCAGAGGTTTGAAAGGTTTCCGAGTGAGCATATCTAGTACAAGATTGATGTCCCAGGCTGCAACTGGACGTCTTGTAGGAGGTCTGGTATGCAGAATTCCTTTAAGAAATCTCTTAACCACAGGTAACTGAGCCAGAGATAAGGAAAAAATCGGCTCATGATATGCTGAAATGGCACTAAGGTGAACTTTGACTGTAGAGAACTGTAGACCTGAATTTGAGAGGTCTAAGAGGTACTCCAGAACTTTATCTGGTGGGCAGGAAAAAGGATTCAAAGAGGACTTTGCACACCAGAGCGAGAAACGCTTCCATTTGGCTGTGTAAGTTTTCCTAGTGGCTGGTTTCCGTGCAGCCAGAAGAATATCTGAAACTCTTCGAGACACATTGAACTGGTTTACTTCTACCTCTTCAGGAGCCGAAGGTGAAGCAATCTCAGGTTGGGATGGACTACAGACCCCTGAGTCAAAAGGTTCATCTGTAGGGGAAGTGGTCTCAGAGGAACTGCCAACATATTGTTGAGTAGTGGAAACCACAGCTGCCGAGGCCAAAAGGGAGCAATGAGAATCATCTTGTCCCCCTGGGATTCGAACTTGAGGAGTACCCTCTGAATTAGAGGAAGAGGTGGAAAGGCGTAAAGAAAGCGTTTTGTCCACCACAGCCTGAACGTATCCTGACAGAAAATGCCAGGCCCTGGATTTCTGGAGCAGAAGAGAGGCAGTTTTGCATTGAGTGGGGATGCAAAAAGGTCCAGGTCTGGAGTTCCCCACTCTTCGAATAATGACTGAACTATGGTTGAGTCGAGACCACCCATGAGGGTCTGTCTCTGTTCTGCTGAGACGGTCTGCCAGTTCGCTCTGAATACCTGGCAGGTAGACCGCTGAATTAGAGCCTTGAGCTCCAAGCATATTCCCATACCCTCACTGCTTCCCTGCATAACGGATAAGAATGAGCACCGCCTGCTTGTTGATGTAATACATCACTGCTTTGTTGTCCGCTTGAAGGAGAATGTTCTTGTGACACAGAATGTCCTTCAACGCCGGACCGCATAAAGGACGGCTCTCATTTCTAGGACGTTTATGTGAAGCTGGGACTCTACTTGAGTCCACGCACCTTGAGTGTGGAGAGCCTGACAGTGAGCTCCCCACCCCATCAGGGATGCGTCCGTGGTAATGGAAATCTGATGGTCCAGAGGATCAAAGGGATATCCTTCCAGGAGATTGCTCTCATGAGACCACCAGGTGAGTAACCTCTTTAAAGGTTCCGTCACCTTGATGAGATAGGACTGCGGGTGAGTGGTTGGGGACCACTGAGTACTGAGCATCCACTGAGTGGTTCTCATGTGCAGACGTGCTAGGGGTACAGTGAACACTGAGGAAGCCATGAGGCCTAGCATCCGTTGCATCGAGAGAGCTGTATCTGAGGAGTTCTCCCCGATGTGACGGGCCATTTGAAGGATATCGTTCCTTCTGTCTTCTGGAAGAAAAGCCTTCGCACAGGAGGTGTCCAGAAGAGGCCCTATAAAGAGGAGTCTCAGGAGGGCTGCAGTTGCGACTTTGAGGTTCAGCAGAACCCCATGGACGTAAGGAGGCAGAAGCCATCTCACGGCGCCCAAGGTCCCTTGCCTGGAAGGGCTTGCTAGAAGCTAATCGTCCAGATAAGGGAACACCTGTATCCCGACCTTTCTGAGGTGCACTGCGAGAACTGCACAACACTTTGTAAAAACCCGCGGCGCCAAGGACAGCCCAAAGGGCAGGACTCTGAACTGATAATGCTGTCCCAGAGCCACAAACCTCAGGAATTTGTGGTGCCTCGGGTGAATAGGAATGTGCTGGTAAGCATCCTGCATGTCTAGGGAGGCTAGCCAGTCATGTTGATGAAGCAAAGGTAACAGGGTTCCCAGAGAATCATTTTGAATTTCTCCTGGGGAGAATTTGTTTAGCTTTCTGAGATCCAGAATGGGGCACATACCCCGGACTCTTTGGAACCAGAAAGTAATGGAGTAGAAACCCGTGTTCCATTGATGCAGTGGCACCACTTCTACTGCCCTGTTGTTGAGACGGCCCTGAATCTCGGCGGCGAGAAGGTCTGACAGAAGGGTTGACAGCCTGGGCTGCCGTTTGGGAGGACGATCCGGAGTGGTCTCCAGAAGACTGAGTGAATACCCCTGGCGAATTATCCGAAGGACCCATTTGTCTGAGGTTATGGACTTCCACTGGTTGTAGAAGTGCATCAGACGACCTCCCACTGGAGAGGAAAAGTCCACCTCGGGCAGCTGAGATGGGACTTGGGCCAGCCATTCATAAGGTAGCGCTGGGCGCTTGGGCCTGGCGCTTTCTGTTGCATCTTCTTTTGAGGTTGGGCAGGTTGGTTTTATGGAACCTCCTCTGCCTCGAAAGGACTGACGATTATGAAACTGACGCTTATTGACATGCCCTCGAGAGGGGCAGGAAGGGTCGAGCCAACTTAATGGCTGACCTAGTCTTTGAGTAGCTTCAGAGCTTGCTTACCTGAGGACCAAAAGATACGCACTATCAGGCGGGCACGCCACATTTGCTGCTGCGCGTCATTCGTGAAACCCAAGTGCGCAGCCAGGAAATGACGGGCGTAAATACCAGCAGCCGCTGAACGGAAGCAGTGTCGAAAGCATCCATGGCTGCTTTAACCTGCTGGTTGTTAGATTCGATGCCTCTGGTAATGGTTTGAAGAAGCTCTGGCTTTGCATCCGACTCCGGAAGAGCTTCAACCATCTGCTTGATGGAGTGCCACAGGATATACTCATACTGTGAGAAATAGCCCTGGTAGCTGGCAATACGCATACTTAGCGTAGAAGCAGCAAAGACTCTCTTACCTAAGGTGTCTATCTTACGAGATTCTTTGTTAATAGGTCGAGCTGTAGTAGTTTGAGAAAGAACGACCTTATCATTCTCTGCCAGGACTACAGTAGGATCCGCAAAGGCTTGAGATGCCAAAATGGGACGATCCTTGGGGGCTGAATATTTCCCATCTATGGATTTAGCCACCGAAGGGGTGAGAGCAGGATTATTCCATACCATTTGAGACAGCATCTCGAAGGAAGGCTGAACCGGAGGAGTCAAATCCGTAGAGATCTCCGGAACATGAAGGTACTGGAGTCTTAACAATTTCCAGGATCGATGTCTGTAGTCTGAGAGAAAGAATGGAACTCAGATTTTTCAGCAGAGACTTAAATGACAGGTCCTCGACCACAGGCTCTGTAGCAGTGATAGATCCTGCTTCGTCCACTTCATCACCCAACCGAAGGTCTGGGTCAGGCTCAATGTCATCTCCTGACAGTCCAGGAGGGACTGTATGGACAGGAAAGGAATTAAAATCAGAAGAGAGGGAAGAAGGAAACGAGTGAAAAGAGGAGTCCTGAAAGGCAGAGGGAGCCCCGAGAACCCCCGGCTCTGAGGAGGTGCACGGCACCGAGAACGACGCTGAGGGACCACGCGGCACCAAAAATGACGCCGAGGGACCATGCGTACCGAAAACGGTGCCGAGAGTTTACTCGCGCCAAGGACGCCAAAACACCCCAGACTCCGAAAACAGGTTTTAAGAAAGAAGAGCAGGAGAGAAAGGCATCGGTGTGGGCCCCTGCGCCGCAGCCATGTGAGGGGGAAACACCTAAGCGTGGAGTCGACAGCACCGAAGAAGGTGCCGCGCGACCAGGAAAATCCAACCGCCCTACCTGGTCTCTCAATGAGCCTGAAAGCCCACGAGTGACTGAGCCAGGTAGCTGAACTAACCTCCGAGCCCATTGCTCCATAAGAGCGGCCCACTGATGAAACTGCTCATCTGAAGACCTACCTGCGGGCGGGGTAGGACTTCGATGTCGAAGCCATTGGCTACCAGAAGCAGAGGTTGGCGACTCCGAAGGAGGAGGAGGCCGCAACCAGCCCCACAACCGAATGTCTATGTGCAGACATCAGAGGGCGACCTCGAGTGATGCCTCTCTTTAGACCTGTGGGTCAAGAAGAGCTTTCGAGGCCAACGGTGCCGAGAATGCGACCGCTTATTTTTATAAGCTCCGCTGGGACTGCCCATCCCCCTCGGCATTGACTGACCGCTGTCAGACCCAATTCTCCGGAGAGAAGGCGGCGGACCGACCCAGCCCCGACTGACTGCCGAACAGCTCATAATAAGTCTCCTACCGCACCTGACCTGCTCATGGTCGATCCGACAAAGTAGGCTGAGATTTCTTTATTCTTAAAATAAGACTAAGCGATACTGTATCGAGATAATACTACAAAATAACAAAACTGAAAACTAGTTGCTAGTTTGAAGTTTGACCAAGCGGGCGACTGACGTCAGCACCGAAGCACACTCGACGGCGGGAAAAAGGAACTGAGGCGCTGGAGTGGTCGACGCCAGATAGTCATTACAGCGCCGAGCTGAGGCTCATGGAACAGGCCTCGGGCGCCATCTCTGGCGCCACCTCCAGCAAAAGTTTGCTCGATGGGTCCTAATGCCTCCCGGCAGATCCCAATAGTGTGAATGAGTGGTGGAGACTTATGTCCAGCAAGATCTTGGAAATACGATGAGCTGAAGTAATGGCCACTAGGAAGAGAGTCTTCCAAGATAGGAACTTTAAGTCTGCTGAGGCTGCCAGGTCAAAAGGAGGCATAGTAAACTTCTCAAGAATAAAATTCATTTCAAGCGGGGGCAGAAACGTGAATAGGGGGTCTCAAATGGAGAACCTGTCTAAGAAAAGTCTTGGAGACTTCCATCTGCGTGAAAGTTCTGTCCCCAAAAGGAATATGTTAAGCGGAAATGGCTGCCATGTGAACTTTCAAAGAGGAATGGCTGAGACCCAGATCAAAGAGATGACACATGTAGTCCAGAATTTTCCCGACAGGGCACAAGAATGGCTCGAAATCCTTGGAAGAGGCCCAAATGGAGAACCTTTTCCAATTCATGGTGTAGGTAGATCTAGTGGAAGGCTTTCTAGCCTCCACCAGGATCTCAGCCACCAGCGGGGAGACCCCGAATCGGGCTTGATCTACATCTGCAGGAGCCACGCAAGCAACTGAAGGGATCTGAAACCTGGATCAATCAGGGTCCCCTGATCCTGGGTAAACAAAAGTTGTGACAGAGGAAGAGGAACAGGAAGAGGCGGTTCCTCTGAATACTGTTGCAGAAGAGAGAACCAAACTTGCCTGGGCCAGAAAGGAGCGATGAGGATCATGCAAGCCCCTTCTGAGCAGAGTTTGTGTAATACCCTTGGAATCAAGGGAATCGGGGTTGGGGGCATAGACGTAATCTGTCCTTCCAGTCTAGAGACAGAGAGTCCCTCCAAAATGCCTTGCCCGGAGCCAGCAAGAGAAGGCGGTAAGTTGCTGTGGAGGAGATGCAAACAGGTCTATTCATGCATTCCCAGTGTAGGAGGAGATCGCTCTACTACCCCCTGATCTAGTTCCCATTTGAGAACCTTTGCTTATGACCAACTGAGGTGGTCGGCCAGCGTGTTTTCAACCCTCGGAACATGAACTGCCATCAGGTGAAGGTTGTGTTGCACAGCCCAATCTCAAACTCTCATTGCCTCCCTGCACAGAGGATAGGAATGCATTCCTCCCTGCTTGTTGATGTACCAGACTATGCACATGTTGTCCGTCTGGACAGCCAGATGACCGGGAAGCACACAGAAGGTCAGGGCTTGGACAGCATACAGAACGGCCCTGAGTTCAAGCATATTTATATGAAAAGTCTGCTCAAGCTTGGACCAGGAGCCCTGAGTCCTGTGAGACCTTAGATGGGCTCCCCAACCCTTTCCCAAACTGTCTGTTGTCAAAGTCTGGGAGGGAGGATCAAGCAGAAGGGAACTCCCCGCAAAGTGCCTCTTGTACCATCCACCACTGCAAGTCCCGAGCCATGGGCTGGAAACCTGAAATCTTGGTCTAGGTCATCCAACATCTGGTCCCACTAAGACTGAAGCATCCACTGAGAGATCCTCATATGGAGGCGAGCGCGAGGGACTGCCACAATAGCAGCTGCCATGAGCCCGAGGAGGTGAAGGACTGACCTGGCGCTGACACGCCTGCGACTGGACAGCAGGCTTGCATGAGCCTGAAGGGTATCTGCCCTGTCCAGTGGCAGGAAAGCCATACCGGAGGGCATGTCCAGGATCGCCCCGATGAACTGGAGCCTCTGGGAAGGGACCAAATGGGACTTGGCCTGGATGATGGTGACACCCAGGCTGGTAAAAACCTGCAGGGTAAGGGAAAGTGAGCGCAGGAGATCTTCCCTGGACAGGGCTGCCAGGAGCCAATCGCCCAGGTACGGGAAAACCTGTACTCCCCGGTATGCAGGTGAAAGGCATTTGGTGAACACTTGGGACACCGAGGAAAGACCAAATGGGAGGGCCCTGAACTGGTAGTGGTCCCCCTGGAAAGCAAACTGGAGGAATTTGCGATGGGAAGGGAGAATAGGGATATGCAGGTAAGCATCTTGCATGTCCAAAGCGCGCAGCCACTGTCCCTGCCGAAGAAGGGCAGAAGGCTCTGCAGGGAGAGCATTCTGAACTGTTTGTACTCCACGAACATGTTCAGGGAACTGAGGTCTAAAATAGGCCTCACGCCCCTGCTTTTCTTTGGAACTAGGAAGAACGGAGTGGCAGCCTGTCCCCGAAGTTGGGTTGGGACAGGCTCTATCGCCGCTTTCAGAAGGAGGAAATATTTCTTCCCTAACCAGAGGAAGATGTTCTGGGGAGTAAGACAACCTGGGGCGGGGGTTCTGGGTGGTTTCCGAAGAAGCTCGATTGAGTGTCCTGCTGCTATCAGTTGCAGCACCCAAGCATCTGATGTAATCCTCTCCCAACCAGTTAGATAGAAGGAGAACCTCCCTCCTACTGGTTCCTCTGGGAAGTCCAGAGGCTGTGGGAGAGAAGCGAGTCAGGAAGTGTGGGGCAGCGCCGCTGAAGTTCCCCACATTTTTGGGTGGGGGCTTACAGCTGAGGGCCAGTTTGTTGGCCCGCTTTTCCCTGAGGTTTCCCTGGGCCGAGAACGCTCATGAAAAAGGGCAACGCTGTCCCGAGGGGGTCTGTACATGGAGTCAACAGACAAGTGCAGTGCCCTTCTCTGGTGGTCGGTGATGATGTCCTTGACATCCCACCAAACAGCACCGACCCCTGAAAGTGGCCCTGAACAGCGGACTGCACTTCAGGAACCAAACCTGACAGAGCCAGGCATGACACCGTGAGGGCTCACGGCAAAGCTGAGCTCCCACCAGCAGCGCCCACTGCACTGTATAAACACGTAGCATGTGCTGACTGGCCGAATGAGCAGACCGGACTAGATCGGACGCTTCCTGCTTAGTCAGAGACTCAGGGAGGGAGTCCAACTTGGCTTCCACCTCACTCAGGATAGCCTTCTGGTAATCCCCCAAATGTGCGACATAATTCAGGGCTCTTATTCACAGAGTAGAAGAAGCATACACCTTCTTCTTGTACTGGTCCAGAAGGCGGGATTCCATGTCTGGTGGAGACGAGCTGAGATGCTTTGGATTCACCGACTGGCCATGAGGGGCTCTAATCACAACCAAGTTGGCTTTGGGGTGTGTATTCAGAGAACTGACACCCTCTGAAGCCTGGTAGAGCCGAAGGGGGGCTAACGCCGACTGTTGTTTCCAAATAGTGGAAACAAGGTCCGCATGAGGCTCGATCCAGGGTGGAATCAATGTCGGAGCAGTTTCAGGCACATCCAAATGGGCAGCGAGTTTCTTTTGCTGTGGAGATCTGGCTCCAGAGATTGCCACTGGTGAACCGCATGAATCTTTCTCAGCAACTCCAGAAAAGAAGATCTTCCGGAGGGGACTTCGGAGGAGTCCTAGGCCTGGGTCTGTCTGGAGTGCGTGGCTCGTCATCAGGATCGGAGTACCCATCAATATCGGATTCCAAAGTCTCCGAAAAGGAAGAAGACGACCCCTCTGGCGCAGGGAGGAACGGACTCCTTGGGCAACCAGTGGGGAAGTGAGTCCTCCCCAGCTCTGGCACCTGAAGTCTCACCTCTGGTGTCGGGTAGGGGGAAGGGAGTCTCGTCTCTGACGACCGCCATCCGGAACCGGGTCCGGCATCGGCAGACAGCTCTCCACCTTCCTGGTAAGCTGAGCCTTGACCTCAGCCCACCAGGAAGCCAGAGTCTCCTTCAGATCTACCGGCAGCTGGAGGGGGGTGCGGTGGGGGCACGTATATTGGGTAGATCTGTAAGGCGATTTCCGCGCCAATGGTGGGAAGCCCAGCGCCGGGTACCGGGCAGGCCGGTTAGGTTGTCGCCGGGTACTGCAGTGCCGGATTCTGTGGTCCCAGGTAGGATGGCGTTGGATACCCAGGCGCCAGGGGCTCTGACGGAGCAGACGGCCCTTGGATAGGCCCAACAGGTGGGCCAGGAACAGGTGGCCCGACGGGCATCGGGTCCGGCATTGGGACAGCATCCAGTAAGGGGATGTCACCCGGCGTCGGGGCCGGCGTCCGAGGGTCCGACATCAGGTCATCCGGCCCAGCAGGAGGGAGACCTGATGGGAGCGTGCCTGCATCTTCAGTGTCACCCGGGAAAGGAGGACTAAAATCCCCGGGGTCCAACAGGGAGACGTTGGAGCTTTGGTCAGCAGCAACGAGCACTGCGGGGAGCCGAGGATGATGGACTAATCGGTCAGGTCCGGCGTCGGCTCTAACGCCGTGCGTCCGTTGGAGGAGCAGACTTCTGCCTTACCGGCGGGGTTGAGGCGGGCATCGGAGGAGCCGGCGTCTGACTTATCGGAACTGATGTCCGACGAGGGCCGTGAGGGAGGAGTGACCTTGACAGGCGTTGTTGAGGCCATGTGCTGCCCCGAAGGGTTGGGCGTCTTAGTGGTCTTGTCCGAGCGGGTGTCTGTGGCACTGCCTGGCTTACCAGGGTAGCTCAACCCGGAAGGTCGCACGGTGGTGGTCTTCCTGGGAGCAGCTGCCTCCTTTGTCCTGGAGGCTCCCGACGGGCCCGTGCGTGAGCCTGACAGGAGGGTCACCGCCGCTTTAGAAACCTCCAAGACAGCTGTCAGTGCGGTCCGGGGAACGCTACTTCAGCACGCTACTCCAGCCAGAGTCATGGTGACCGTGGAAGAGGAGTACCGCTCCCTCTCCTTTTTGCGGTGACCCTCAGGGGGAGTAGAAGTCTGCCAAAGCTTCTTCAGCTCCTTCTCCATGGAGGACATCATCTTCTTCAAGATATGGGCCTCCAGGGACTGCTGCCTCCGTTTGTGGGTGGCGGCGTTTAACTGCTGGCACTTCTAGAAGGGGTAATCCGGGCCTAGACAGAAGAGGCACTGGGACTTATTTTTACGTGAATCGGATGGAGTAGGGGACGACATACACGGCAGATACTGAAGAGATCTGACGAGAAAATAGAAGAAAAAAACAGTAATAAAACTGATGAACTTGACTGACGAAGCAGTGAACTTAACTGTGAGGCACTTTTCGCAAGCTAACGGCGGGAAAGAACTGGAAGGTGGGCATGGGGGACTCCCCCTTTATACCGACGTCGTTCACCTGACGTGGGGCGGTCCCCCACCAGAGACTGCTAGCTAGAAATTTTTCCATGGGGTCCTGATGCCTGCTGGCTTCAGTCCTATATGTAATTACCTACTGCAAGAGCCCTCTCGAAATAAGATGTACAGTTACCTAAGAACTTACTGTAACAGCAGATCTTTGAGAGGCTCTTGCTGTAAGTAATACATCTGAGACTGACCCGGCAGGCATCAGGAAGCAAGCTGCAGAAGAATCTAGCTAGTAGTCTCATGGAGGACCCCTCTCGCAGGTGACTGACATCATGCGACATCAGTATAAAAGGGCGGTCCCCCACGCCCGCTTTCCAGTTCTTTCAAGCCAAAGGCCCAAAAAGGCAAGACAAGAGAGAAATGGGTATTTCCCTTCCTGGAAAATGAACTGAAAAAGCTAAGGGGGATGGAGTGCGGGAAGGTATTACCTACCGCAAGAGCCTCTCTCGAAGATCTACTGTTACGATAAGTTCTTGCATAACTGTACTATCTTACTTTGAGAGGACTCTTGCAGTAGGTAATTACATACAGGACTGAATCCCAAGCAGTCTGGAACCAAGAAAAAGCACTCGGGAGGAGGAAAACTAACACACCAATAGAACCTCCTGCTGTAAGGGTCTTAAGAGAGAAGATCTTGCAGAACAGCCAACCCAAAGCCTGCTCTACGGTGAGAGGCAATGTCCAAATTGTAGTGTTTCGCAAAGGTATGGACGGAAGTCCATGTCACGGCTGCACAGATATCTGCCGCTGACACATTCTTGAAACAAGCAGCAGAGGCAGCTACTCCTCTGGTGGAGTGACCCCTGACTTGACCCGACAGGGTCTTGTGGTACTTGTCGTAACAGAAAGTTATACAATGAGTCAACCACTTTGATAGGCTGCTTGAAACTGATTGCCCTCTCTTTGAGAGCAAAAGAGACAAAAAGCTGGTCCGATTTCCTGAGATCCTTAGTCCTGGTGGTATAGTATCTCAGTATCCTATGAACATCCAAAGTAAGCAAGAGGTATTCACCTTGATTGGGTGTTGCAGAAGAAAGCGGGTAGCTCAATGGACTGATTCAGTGTAGGTTCGCTACCACCTTAGGGAGAAACTCAGGGTTGTTACAGAGCCACATGTTCTTTGTGAAAATCAAATAGGATTTTGCACATCAGGGCCTGAAGCCTCGGAAATTCGCCAAGCTGAAGTAATGGCCACTAAGAAGAGAGTCTTCCAAGAGAGGAACTTCAAGCCTGCTGAAGCTGCCGGGTCGAAAGGAGGCAAAGTAAGCGTCTCGAGAACAAAGTTCAGATCCCAAGGAGCAGGAACGTGGATGGGGGGTCTCAAATGGAGAACCCCTCTGAGGAAAGTCTTAAGAGACTTCCAACTGCGTAAAAGTCCTGTCTCCAAAAGGGACATGGTAGGCAGAGATAGCTGCCATGTGGACCTTCAAAGAGGAATAGCCGAGACCTAGGTCAAAGAGATGACGCATGTAGTCCAGGACTCTCTCGACAGGGCAAGAGAAAGGTTCAAAGTCCTTTGAAGAGGCCCAAATCAAAACGCTTCCACTTCATGGAGCAGGTGGACCTAGTGGAATTCTTTCTGGCCTCCACCAAAATATCTACAACGAGCAGAGAAACCTGGAACTCTGCTTGAGTTATGTCCGCAGGAGCCATGCATGCAACTGAAGGGATCTAAGACCTGGATGAACCAGGGTCCCCTTATCCTGGATCAGCAAGTGCTGTGACAGAGGAAGAGGAAGTGAGGTTCCTCTGAAAACTGTTGCAGAAGAGAGCAACCAAATTTGCCTGGGCCAGAATGGAGCAATGAGGATCATCCGGGCCCCTTCTGAACTGAGTTTGTGTAAGACCCTGGGAATTGGAGAGAAGGCATAGGCGAATCTGTCCCTCCAGTCGAGAGACAGAGTGTCCCACCAGAAAATGCCTCGCCTGGAGCGAGCAGAAGGCGGGACGTTTTGCCTTTTGAGAGGACGCAAACAGGTCTACCTGAGGGGTTCCACAGTGCAGGAAGACATCGTCTACTACCTCTTGATCCAGTTCCCATTCGTGGGCTTTAGCTGAAGACCGACCGAGGTGGTCTGCCAGCATGTTTTCTACTCCCAGAACATGAACTGCCGTCAGGTGAAGGTTGTGCTTAACAGCCCAACTCCAAACTCTCATTGCTTCCCTGCACAGAGGGTAGGAACGAGTCCCTCCCTGCTTGTTGATGTACTAGATCATATATGTTGTCCGTCTGGACTATTAGATGACCTGGAAGAATGCAAGAGTTCAAAGCCTGGAGAGCATACAAGACGGCGCTGAGCTTGAGCACATTTATATGAAAAGTCTGCTCAAGTCGGGACCAGGAGTCCTGAGAGACCCTAAATGGGCTCCCCAGCCCTCTCCTGAGGCATCTGTTGTCAATGTTTGAGAGGGGGGTTCGATACAGAAAGGAACTCCTCGGCAAAGGTTCTCTTGCACCATCCACCATTGCAAGTCCCGCACCATGGGATCGGAGACCAGAACTTCCTGGTCTAGGTCATCCGATGTCTGGGCCCATTGAGATCGAAGCGTCCACTGAGAGATCCTCATATGGAGCTGAGCATGAGGGACTGTCGGAATAGCAGCCACTATGAGCCCGAGAAGGCGAAGGACTGACCTGGCACCGACACTTCTGCGACTGTACAACAAACTTGCTTGAGCCTGGAGGCAGAAAGGCCTTGCCAATGGCCGCGTCCAGGATCGCCCAGATGAACTGGAGTTCTCTGGCAAGGGCACAGATGGGACTTGGCCTGGTTGATGGTGATACCCAGACTGGTGAAAACCCGCAGTGTAAGGGAAGCGGCGTGAGGACTTCCTCCCTGGATGGGGCTGCCAGGAGTCAGTTGTCCAAGTATGGGAATACCTGCACTCCCTGGGTATGCAGGTGGGTCGTTACCACTGAAAGACATTTGGTAAACTGGCAGAGAGCTGAGGAAAGACCAAATGGGAGGGCCTTGAATTGGTAGTGGTCCCCTGAAAAGAGAAAAAGAAGTAGGCATCCTGCATATCCAAAGCGCACAGCCACTGTCCCTGCTGAAGAAGTGGCAGAAGGCTCTGCAGGAAGAGCATTCTGAAGCGTTTGTACTCCATGAACATGTTCACGGAGCTGAGGTCTAAAATAGGCCTCACGTCTCTCGTCTTTTTTGGAACTAGGAAGAAATGGGAATAGTAACCTGTCCCCCAAAGGTGGGTGGGGACTGGCTCTACCGCCGCCTTCGAGAGAAGGGAGGAAATTTCTTCCAGACCGGAAGATGATGGCTCCGGGGAGTAAGATGACTTGGGCGGGGGGTGGTTTTCTGAGTGGTTTCTGAAGAAACTCGATTGAGTGTCCTGCTGCTATCAGCTGGAGCACCCGAGCACCTGATGTAATCCTCTCCCAACCCGGTAGATGGAAGGAGAACCTCCCTCCTACTGGTTCCTCAGGGGAGTCCAGAGGCTGTGGGAGAAGAAAGGAGTCAGGAGGTGTGGGCAACGCAGCGCCAAGGCTCCTGCAGCTTTTTGGGCGGGGAGGCTTGGCTGCCGGAGGGGCCCGACGTTGTTAGGCCTGCTTGCCCTGAGGTTTCGCTTTAGGTCAAGAACGTCCTGCGAGGTGCGACGCGTCCCTGACGGGCCTGTACAGAGTGTCAATGGACTTAGTGCAGTGCCCTTCTCCTGCAGGTCGGTGATGATGTCTTTGACATCCCCACTGAACAGCACCGAACCCTTTAAGGACGTATCCTGTATAGCAGATTGCACTTCAGGGACCAATCCTGACACCCAGAGTCAGGCATGAAGCCGAAGACCTATGGCGAAAGGCGAACTCCGACCAGTTGCATCCACTGCATTGTAGGTGGCACAAAGCACGTGCCGACTGGCCGAATGAGCAGATCGGACAAGATCAGCCACATCCTGTTTGGTCTGAGACTCAGGAAGGGAGTCCAATTTGGATTCCACCTGACTCAGGATCGTCTTCTGATAGTCCCCCATATGTGCAACATAGTTCAGGGCCCTAATCCCCAGGGTGGAAGAAGTGTACACCTTCTTCCCATACTGGTCCACAAGACGGGATTCCTTGTTGGGTGGAGATGCACTGAGATTTTTTGGACTGGCCAACCGGCCGTGAGCAGTGCTAATCATGACCAAGTTGGCCTTGGGGTGTGTATTCAAAGAATCCACACCCTCAGGAGTCTGGTATAGCCAATCCGCCTTCCTCGGAAGGGGGCTAACGTGGACGGTTGCTTCAATAGTGGAAACAAGGTCCGTGTGAGGCTCAATTCAGGTGGAATCAATGTCGGCAGGTTTCGGCAGATCCAAGTGAGCAGCAGCTTCTGCTGTGGATCTGGCTCCAGAGATTGCCACTAGTGAACCTCCTGGAACTTTCTCAGTAACTCCAGAAAGAAAGGAAGGATCTTCCAGAGGAGACTTCGGAGGAGTCCTTGGCCTGAGATGGTCTTGAGGATGTGGCTCGTCATCAGGATCGGAGCATCACCCTGAGTCTGAGTCAGAGGAAGACTCCTCCCAATGCGGGGAAGAACGGTCCCCTTGGGAAGACCTCAGGGAGCGTATCTCCCACCCCATGTGCCTGACGGTTCACCTCCTGGTGTCGGGTAAGAGGGAGGAGTCTCTCGCTGGCGAGGGGATCCTGTGCAGGGTCCAGCGCCGGCAGTCGGTTTCCACCTCCCTAGTGAGCTGAGCCTGGCCTCAGCCCACCAGGCAGCCAGAGTCTCCTTCAAATCCACCGACGGCTGTGGGGCAGTGGAGGAGGGGGATACAGATACTGAGGGTATCCGTGGGCGGTATCCATGAGCCGATGGCGGGAAGCCCGGCGGGTATTGAGGCACCGGAACTGCTGCACCGGATAAAGAGGTGCTGCGTACTGCGGCATCAGATACTGCGGTCCCGGTAGGACGGCACTGGATTAAGCGGGCCGGATACCCGGGAGTCGGGGCTCTGACGGAGCAGACGGCCCTGGAGAGGCCCAGTGGGCGGGCCAGGTAAAGGTGGCCCCATGAGTGCGGGCTCGGGGCCAACACGTCCGCAAGGACGCCGGCCGGGCGCCGGGAGTCCGCCTGAAAGGAGGGAGACCCTGACGTCAGCGTGCCTAAATCCTCAGTGTCGACCGGGGATGGAGGGTCAAAATCCCCAGGGTCCAACAGAGGAGACGCAGGAGCCTCAGCAGGCAGTGGCAAGTGCTGCGGCGAGCCTGGGATGATGGACTGATACGAGGTGTCCGATGTAGGTGCTTTCGCTGGGCGTTCATTGGAGGGGCCGATGTCCAGCTTACCAGCAGGATCTAGGCGGGCGTCGGAGGAGCCAACGTCCGACTTACTGAAATCTGCACCAGACGAGGGTCGCATTGGGGAAGCGATCTTGGCGGGTGTATGAGGGACCGCGGCGCCTCGGCGGAGCAGTAGACGTCTTATCGGCCCTGTCCGAGCGGATGTTGGTAGCACCGGCGTCTGGCTTACCGGACCCATTCGACCCAGAGGGCAATGTGGCAGCAGCCTTCCCCGGAGCGGCTGCCTCCTTTGTCCCTGAGCAACCCAAGGGGCCCAAGTGTGAGCCCGATGAGAGGGGACGACGATGTCTTGGACACTGCCAAGACGGCCATTGAGGGTTGGTCCCTGGAGGGAACGTTACTTCAAGAACGGCAACTACAGCCAGAGTTGCGGAAGCTGCGGGAGGTGGAGTCCCAGTCCTGGTGCTTCTTCTTCTTTTCCTATGTTCTTCAGGGCGAAGTGGAAGCCTGCCTGAGCTTCTTCAGCTCCTTCTCCATGGAAGCCATCTTTTTTTCTTCAACACATGAGCCTCCAGGGACTGCTGCCTCCATTTACAGTGGCTGCGTTGAACTGCTGGCAGTGCTGGAACCTCTCCATGGGGTGTTCCAGGCCTGGGCAGAAGAAGCAAGGTGTCCGTCCTTGCGGTAGCGGATCCTTGCATCGCACTTGTTCTTATGTGAATCAGAGGGCCAGGGATGACATACATGGTCAAGTAAAGTAGGAAAACGAGAAAAACTGAAACTTCATTAAACTAAATCGACGTCACGACTGTCAAGTGAAGGAACTTTACCTTGCGAGGTACTTTAACAAGTCGGCAGTAGGGAAAGAACTGGACGATGCGGCGGTACCGCCTTTACACTGACGTCGGTCACCTGATGTGGGGGCGGTCGCCCAGCAGAGACTGCTAGCTAGAAATTTTTCAGTGGGGTCCTGACGCCTGCCGGGTCAGTTCTGTATGTAATTACCTACTGCAAGAGCCCTCTCGAAGTAAGATCTTCCTATTAGTTCTCAACACTACCTTGTCCCTGTGGAAAGAAACATAGTCCTTTTCCACATAGAGGGCCTGTAGCTTGCTTATCCTTCTGGCAGAAGTGACTGCTACCAGAAAAAAATAGAAATTACGTACCTAATGTAATTCTTGATCTTCTTGGACAAAGTCTTCACCACTCATTCACACTTATGGGATCTACGCCGGAGGCACCAGGACCCAGTGGGAGCAAACTTTTGCAGGAGGGCGGCGCTAAAGATGGGGCCGTGAGCTCTGCTCTCTCGCAAGCGGCAACGGGATTATCTCAAGGCCGACCCTCCAAACCGCCTCAGTACTTTTATTCGGCGAGTGCAGTGTAACCAACCTAGAAGGACAGCGTAACCAAAAACTGGACGTAAGATAGTCTGGAAGATCCGTATAAGAAGGGTCAAGAGAGAAGTCTTCACAGCCTAAAGATTGAGGGAGTGAAGACCAACAACAGAGCTGAGCTTGAGGGATGGTGGGTGGGCGTGTGAATGAGTGGTGGAGACTTCATCCAAGATCATCAAGAATTACGGTAGATACGTAATTTCCATATCTTCCTGGACATAAAGTCTCCACCACTCATTCACACTAATGGGAGAGTACTGAGCTAATAATCCCCCAAGAGGGCAGTAGGAGAGACAAGAGCTCACAAATTTAGGACAGAAGTCCATAAAGGATGGTTCTGCCAACAAACATGTCATCTGGCATGGACATCCACGGCATAGTGTTTGACGAAGTATGCACCGAGTTCCAGGTAGCCACATTGCAAATATCTGCAATAGGCATGTTGTGGATTTCGCTAGGATGCCGTGACCGCTCTAGCAGAGTAAGCATACACTCTACCTTCCAGCTTAACCTGCGCCATGGAATAACACTGGCGAAGGCATGCCACCAGTCATGCTGAAATACATCTCATAGCGACAGGCTGACCCAGCCAGGTCTCGCTGAAGGAAACAAACAGTTGTTGAGCTTTGCAAAAAATCTTTTGTTCTATCTAAATAAAAAAGCAAAGCTCATTTGACATCCAAGGAATGAAGAGAATGCTCCCCTTCATTTTGGAAGTTCGCAAAGTAAGTAGGAAGGACCAAAGGTTAGTTTAGATGGAATTCTTAAACAACCTTAGGGAGAAACTTAGGATGGGTCCCAAGAACTACTTTGTCTTTATGAAACACAGTATATGGAGGGTCTATGACCAAGGAATGCATCTCAGAGACCCTGCAGGCAAAGGTAATGGCAACCAGGAAGGCCGTCTTCAAAGTGAAAAATTTCAACTCACAGGTAGCTAGAGGCTCGAAAGGTTTTTCGAGTGAGCATGTCTAGCACAAGATTAATGTCCCAGGCTATGACTGGACGTCTGACAGGAGGTCTGGTATGCAGAATACCATTAAGAAACCTCTTAACCATGGTAACTGAGTCAGTGACAACGAGAGTACTGGCTCATGATAAGCTGAAATGGCACAAAGGTGAACCTTGACTGTAGAGTATTGTAGACATGAATTTGAGAGGTCTAAAGGTACTCTAGAACTTTATTTGGTGGGCAGGAAAGAGGATTCTGCACACCAGAGCTAAAAATGCTTCCATTTGGCTGTGTAAGTTTTCTAGCAGCTGGCTTGTGCGCAGCCAGGAGAATATCTGAAACTCTGCAGAGACATTGAACCTGTTCACTTCTATCTCTTCAGGAGCCAAGCATGAAGGTGAAGCGATCTCAGATTGAATGGACCACAGGCCTCTGAGTCAGGAGGTTCGTTTGAAAGGGAAGCGCTTTGGGAGAGGTTATCGACATACTGTTGAATAATGGAAAATAAAAATTACGTACCTACCGTAATTATGATCTTTCTGTGTATCTTCACCATTCACCACAATGGTTTTTTTCCGCAGGTCATGTCTCGGGAGGCAGAAACTTTGAAGGCGGGCGGCCCCCTATGCGTCGGTGCCGGTGCGGGCCGCAAGTACTCCGTTACTGACCAGCATGACCAGTGTCTCGCGTGTCTTGGCCGCTTCACGACATGGATTGGTCGCGCCTGCTTCTTCATGGGC
The DNA here is from genome assembly GCA_016271365.2 of Neoceratodus forsteri. Classification (NCBI taxonomy): domain Eukaryota; kingdom Metazoa; phylum Chordata; order Ceratodontiformes; family Ceratodontidae; genus Neoceratodus; species Neoceratodus forsteri. The sequence continues at coordinate 142,609,519 of CM028129.1, read as the reverse complement.
TGCCGCATCCTAGAACACGCGTTCCAAGTAGAGGCGAGCTCCACCGACTTTCGGGGGAGGGTTACTTTCGTGCCGGGCCGCCGCCTCTCGCCTTTCCTCCGGGTCCCTCCGTCTATACGGACCAAGGAGGAGGGAGCCTCGCTTCCTGCAGCCTAGCCTTGGCCGAGGCTCCTCCCGCGGCGCAGGAGGCCCATCCCGCTTCCTCCTGGGAGCAGGCAGAAGGCGCCGCTATGGCAATCGCCCCTTCGGGGTCCGGAAGGCCCGGGTCGACGCCGTCGGTCGGCGCCGTCGGGGCCTTCGGCGCTGCTATGTGCCCGCTGACTCGCCTCTCGGCGCTGTGGGCTTTGTCGGCGCCGGCGCGCTGCGCGCCCGTGACCCTTGATTTGGCGTCACCTTTCGGTTGAGCACGGCCGTCGGGGCCTTGGAGCCGTCTGTCGGCGCCATCCTCGGTGCCGTTGGTGCTCGGTGCCGTTCATGGGCGCCGAGGGGCCTGATGGTGCCGTGCTCGCGCCGAGTCCGCCTGCGTGCCGCGGCGCTGCCGGTCTGTGCCGCTTCACGGCCCGAGGGCCTGGCGGCGCTATCGACGCCAGGTCGTTGTTGGGCTGCTGCCGGCGCCGCTCTCTGCTCCTGGTACCGCCCCGTGCCAGTGGACTTGACGGGTGCTGCTGCTGGCCCTGGCTCAGGACCTTGGCCCGAGCTGCCTCTGCCGCTTTCTGTCAGCCCTGCTTGTGGGCTGTGGAGGGCACGGGGCTTTGCCAATGCTTTAGCTTCTGGGCTTTCAGTATCGCCTCGCCTCCCACTGTTTGGCTTAGGGCCTCAGACTCATCTTCGGAGTCGAGTCGGGCTTGAGTCGGACGAGCAGTCACATCCTTCGGGTTGTCTGCAGAGGAGGGCAAGTCGGTGGTCTCGACGATGAGTCGCAGCCAGCCCCTTCTGAGGAGCCGCCAGGTTATCTCGAGGTTGGGGTCAGTGGTACTGACCAGCAGGCTATGGTGCGAGCCACCATTGCCATGCAACCTGGCCTTGAGGGTTCCTTGACCCCTTGGCGGTGGTACCCTCCCGTAGTGTGTCTCGATCGCCCAACTTTGGGGCCCATCGGGAAGTCTACACGAGGGAGGTGCTGCCCTGGTCTCCCTTTGGGGCAGCCCAGAGCTGCCAGCTACCTAGGTTGGGCCTCCTCGAGGACCAGGACCATCTCGGACCCTGAGGGGTCGAGGGGTGGGTCGGTAAGGCCGGCCTCTGGGGTCCCACCCAGCCCTGGACGGCCGAGTGTGGACTTCCGCCTCTTCCCTCCGGGTTCCTTGAGGGGTCCCATTCTTTGGAGGCAGGGGACCGCCCTTCGATCTATACGCGCCCTGTCGCCCACTGGGGGATTTTGGGCGAGCCTAGGCAGTACCAACATGGTTGTACAGCTGTCGGCTGCGGAGTCTTCCGGGACACCTCCTCGGATGTCCATGGTCCGCTCCCAGCCCTGGCAGAGGTCAGCCAACTCTTCTCGGCTCTGCCCCTATCCCTGTGCTGCATTCTTCCAGCCCCAGGCATTCTTGGTCCCAGCGGCCTCTCACCTGGGAGCAGTTCAGACGTGGCTGCTCGGTTCCCTGCCTAGTTAGGGGCCATGGACAGCCAGGTTTTCAAACTCCCTGAGCAACCACCCTCGAACGTATGAGACCTTCAGCTCCTCATCCCCTTCTTGGAGAGGAACCATCTGTCCATATCTCTCCTGCCGCTGATCTCTCCGAGTATCAGTGCTTCCTCGTGAGGATGGTGGAGGACCTTCACCTTTCTCCCCTGTCGGTCAGCAATCCTGAGCATGCGGCGCACGCCTTTCTAGGTGATTTCGGTGCGGCCACCCTGGCCTGCTCCCTTTCGGGAGACGTCCATGCGTTTCTGGCAGAGGCCCTTCTCCGGAGTTCCTGCCCCAAGGGACCTCAGCCAGAGGTATTGCACTCCCCCGGAGTCACCAGGTTCTATGCCTCATCCACAGTCTGGATTGACACACGGACACTCCTGACGGGCTTCACGCCTCCACTCGGACCGGCCCCCAGATCAGGACTCTTTGGATTTTTTCTGGGAGGAGGACTTCTACTCGGCATGGTTGCTTCTCTCCATCTCCGCCATCAGGCCACTATGCAGCCTACAACAGGTTCTTGTGGTCAGTGCTAGGTCAGATCCTAGCTGCTTTGCCTGACTCGGAGCAAACCAGGCAAGCCATCGCACTCTCTGCACGTGGCCTGGAGCTAGCAAGGCACCAAGCAAGGGCATCTTACGACGCCAATGAGGTAGCTACCAGGGGTAGTAGGGACAGCGATCTGCACCAGGAGATCGGGCGTGGCTTTGCCTTTCTCGTTGTCACCCTTGGCCCAGCGTGAGGGTGATTTGCTCCACTACCAGGGAACCCATCTCTTTCCCATAAGAAGCAGACGACGCTTGTCGGGCAAATTCTCTCCGGGGACCCTGCCTCGCCTCTCCCCACTCGGCCTCCTCAGGCCCAGAAGGTTCCCTAGTGTGTCACCCACTGAGGGCTAAGGGACGCTGTCCCTTAGGGTGCACTAATCAACCCCCTTCGGGGCTTGGTACTCACTATTCAGGATGAATGGTGAAGATTGACACAGATAAGATATAAAATCATGCACTCTACCGTAATTATGATCTTTCTGTGTATCTTCACCATTCATCACAATCCTGCCCGCCATCCCCCTGGGGCTTCAGTCTCTGGATCCTCCTCCCTCTGTGCCTACCCCTCTTTTTGAGCGGGGTAAAGTTGGGACACACGGGGTAGTTTTTCTTCCCTAAGGGCCACAGTTCGAGTGGCACTCCTTCTCTACTACATATCTTCACCCCTACGGGGTGAGAGCTGGTGGTTGCCCTCTTCTGTTACCCACCTAATTTAAAAAAAAAAAAAAAAAAAAAAAGAACTCCCCTTTTTTTCACCAAATATCTTTACAGAGAGAATACTGAGTCCCTGTACCCTGTCCTTCTCCAGAATAGCCGATTGAGCAATACAAACATTTAAAACCCAGGCAGGGGTTGGGTCTCTGAATGGAGGATTGGTATGAAGCAATCCTTTGAAAAATTTACAGAACACAGGATGAGATGATAGTGAGGAAGACTTCCCCACTGACAGAAAAGCGGAGACAGCTGACAAGTGTACTTTGAAAGTAGCTGGTCTGAGGCCTAGGCCATTAAGATGGACCACATAACCCAGAACTGTAGGCAATTCAGCAATGTGTCTGGAGAAATACGCTGCTTAGAACACCAAATGCTGAATCTCTTCCATTTGGAGTTATAGGTCTTTCTAGAGGCTTTGAGGATGTCCAGAACCCCCTGAGACAGATGCAAATCTGCATACTCTAACTCTTCAAGAGCCATGCCTTGAGATTGAGAGACTGAAGAGTGGGGTACCAAATCCTCCCCTGAGAGGAGGTTACCAGGTTGTAATTCCTGGGAAGAGACAGGGGAAGATGAACTGCTAGGGACAGCAACAGGGGGTACCAGGGCTGTCTGGCCCAACCTGGAGCAATCAGAATCACTTTGCAAGGCTGTGACTTTATCTTGACTAAAACTTTGAACAGTAGAGGAAAGGGAGGGAAAGCATACATAAATGTTCCTTCCCAGTTCAGAATCAGAGCATCCAGAGGGACTGTGCCCAAGACTGGGGGTCTGCAACAAAAGAGAGGAAGTTGGTGACTGTCTGGGGCTGCAAAGAAATCTATCTCTGGACTGCCCCACCTTGAAAAATTCACCTTCAAGACCAGAGGGTCCAAGGACCATTCGTGATGGCCCTGTGAAATCCTGCTCAGTGCATCTGCTAGCAAATTGTCCTTCCCCGGAAGGTGGACTGCTATCAGAGAGGTTTGCAGGGAATAAGCCAGGGACCACAACTTCATGGCTTCTGTGCACAAGGCCGTAGACCGCGTGCCTCCCTGCTTGTTGTACCACATGGTGGTGGTGTTGTCTGTTCTGACCTGAACCACCTTGTTCTGCACTGACAGAGAAAGCTTGCAGGGCCAGAAAAACTGCCCTGAGTTCCAAGAGATTAATTGGAGAAGAGATTCCTGAGGGGACCACAGTCCTTGGGCAGTGAGGGCCCCCAGATGGGCTCCCCAGCCCAGGAGGGAAGCATCCGTGGTAAGGACCACTGAATGACACTGAGTGACAAATGGGACCCCTTGCCTTAGACTGTCCTGATCCTGCCACCACTGAAGGGCTTGGATCAGGGTCCGGGTCACTGGGATCAGTTTGGTAAGGGAGTCCTTCTTTTGGGACCCAAAGGCCCTCAGATGCAACTGCATGTCCCTCATCTGGAATCTTGCCCCATGGACCACTGCTGTAGAGGCTGCCATGTGGCCCAAGAGCTGAAGGAAATGCCTTGCTGGTCGAGACACCTGAAGGCTGAAGGAAGAAGCCAGTTCTATAAGAACTGTTGCCCCTTTCCAGGGGAAGAAAGGCTCTTGCTTTGACAGTATCCAGCTCTGCCCCATAAAGGTAAGGAGCTGCACTGGCTCGAGAACTGACTTGGGAAGGTTGAGAAGAAATCATAGAGAAGTAAGCACCTTGGGTCACTTGCAGGTCTGAACTGACTTGGTCTGGGGACTGGCCCACTATGAGCCAGTCGTCCAGCTATGGAAAAATGGAAATCTTTTGCTTCCTTAGAAAGGTAACTACTACTGCCAGGCACTTCCTGAAAACCCTTGGGGATGAAGTTAGGCTGAAGGGCATTGCTCTGAACTGATAGTGGCCTGAGGGCAACTCGAACCTGAGGTACTTTCTGTGGGAGCACCTGATGGGAATGTGAAAATAGGCATCTTTGAGGTCCAGGGAGGCTAGCCAGTCCCCTGGCCTTAGAGAGGGAAGGACTATTCCCAGAGTCACCATTTTGAACTTTGGTTTTAAAAGGTGTTTGTTCAGATATCTTAGGTCCAGGATGGGCCGCCATTCTCTGGTCTTTCTGGGGGTTAGGAAGTACCTGGAGTACAATCCTTTGCCCTCGTGTAGGGTGGGAACCCTCTCTATAGCTCTGAGAGCTAGGAGGGAAGAAACATCTGCCTCTAAGGCAATGGTCTCTGATGGATTTGCAGGTGGAAAGGATCTGGTTCTCATCTTGGGAAATTTTTTGAAGCTGAGAACCAGTCCCTGGCTACTACTTCCAGGACTAACTTGTCTGATGTCAGAGACTCCCAGTCCTGGACAAAGTGCCAGCCTGCCCCTACTGGTATTGGAGAATCGGCCCAGGCAGAACCATCAGGGTGACTGCTTGGCAGGGCTTTAGGCTGAGGGTGGATGCAGGCCTGCTCATCCCCGCCTGCCTCTCCTCTAAAGAACCCCCTCTGAGAGTAAGAGGAGGAGGCCTGAGCTTGGTAAAAATGCCTTTGGAAAGGCCTGCCCCTGCCCTTGGACTGCTGCCTTTGATGAGTAGCTTGCCTTTCTTTGGCCTGAGCACTCCTGTAAGTGGTCCTGTACTCGTCCATCTTTTTCATGCAGTTCTCTGTCTGCTCCCCAAACAGAGAATTACCAATAACAGGGAAATCCATGGCGTTAGCCTGGGTATCCTGTGATAGGCTAGTACATCTGAGCCAAGCTATCTTCCGAAGAGCCACAGATGTAGCCATGACTCTTGATGAATCATCACTGGAGTCCACAGCAGCATGAAACTGCACTTTGGATGCCTGAATCCCATCTGCAGCCACCTGCTCCAGTTCCTTGGCAATCTGGTCAGGGGCCTGTTTAGCCACAGCCAGCACAGTGTCCCACCTGGACTTCTGGTATCTAGCTGTGTAGGCCATATAGTTAGCCTGCCTGAGTCCCAAAGATGCTGCCATGTACTGTTTCTTTGCCATGGCATCAATCTTCCTGGAGTCCTTATCTAGGGGGTGTGATGCCAAGGGGATATTTGGCATATCACAGGCAGCAGCCTGCACTACCCCAACATGGCTGCATTGCTGGGAAAGGAACTCCATGTCTGAGCCTGAAAGAGTATACCTCTTGTCCATTCGTCTGTCCACAGGAGGTATGGAATTAGGAGTCTTAAGAATTTTATGTGTCTGTTTCCCAAAGGATTTGTGAGGGGGAATAGAAAGTCTCCTGGACTCTGGGATGTCCATCATTTCAACAAAATCAGGCTCCTCCTGATCCTCTACTGCTTCCTCCATAGGAAGCTAGAGGGTCTCAGCCACTTTTTTGTGAAACATAAAGTGAGAAGGGGACTCAGAAAGCCTAGGAGGAGAAACACCCGAAGGTCTGTCTGGGGAGATGTCCGGGTCAATAGGCACATCCAGACTTTCATAATCACCATCATCATACTCATACTCTCCTTCCTCCTCCTCCTCCGGTTCATAAAATTCTTCCAAGGTGTAATCCGGAACCGGGGGAACCGACCGAACCGAAACCCTGCCAGATGGTGCCGGTTCGGTCGGAACCGAAGTAAGCGACTGCACTATCCTTATCGCCTTGGCTATCTCATCGGCGGTCAGAGTATGAATTTCTGGGTCCGAACTGGACGATTTATCTTTTCTTTTTCTTTTTACCAGAACCGACTCCTCAGAATCGGCTCTCCTTTTTGCCCGAAGAAGTATCGCCCTGGTCAGAGGGCACTCCTTCTGGTTCGGTCAGAACCGAACCGGGCTGGTCATCCGGGTCAGTGACTTCTCGGCCTCCCTTTCCCTCAGTCTACCTAATCTCTTTTCCAGGGTAGATTTGGGAAAATGCTTACAAATTTGGCAGTCTGAATCGAGGTGGTCAAACCCCAGACAATAAACACAGGTGGTGTGGGGATCAGCCTTGGCAAAGACTTCCCCACACACACTGCAGTGTTGAAACCCAGTGGGCCCTATTTTTTTCTTGGGTTTCTCAGACATGGCCAATCCTAACCAAAACGTACCCTTTTTTCGGCAATCCGCCAGGCAAGACTCTCCTATCGGTTCCTGCCCGTGTTACGGGTCTTGGAAAAAAACGTAATAAAATCCTTTTTTTTTTTTTTAGAACCGATACGGACCAGTTACCACACTCTAAGTAAAGCACAAACTTTTTTACCTGAAAACTGATCGGTTCACCCGAACCGATCCACAATTTACAAGTTCCACACAGAAACTATACAGAAAAACCTATCTAGTACTCACAGTACCACAGACAGAGGCTTAAACCGACAGATCGGTAGCAGCAATTCGGTAGAAACCGAGCGTAAAAATGACACTTTAACTGACTTTTTTGAACCGAGCAAAGGAGAAATCTCCGGAGCGACTGTTCAGTGAGGCTGAGTAAAGAATCTGACGGTTGAGTTTAAACAGCAGCAGACAGGGGCTTCAACCAAGTCATGGTGAACATTCCATGCTGGCCATGGAAAGTTTAATCTTTGTTCTCCGGGCAGTTGAAAGGCAGGACCTAACTGCATATGTCAGAATACAGCAAGACTTCATGTTGTTTGAATTTTTGATCTTCTTGGACAAAGTCTCCACCACTCATTCACACTGATGGGATCTACGCCAGAGGCGCTAGGACACAGTGGGAGCAAACTTTTTGCAAGAGGGCTGGCGCTGCAAGCCTCAGCTCGTGTGGCAATGACTATCTGGGCGTCAGACCTCCAACCACCTCAGTACCTTTTCTTCCAAGGAGGTGAAGCATAACTACCCTAGAAGGATAGCCTAACAAACAAAATGGACACAAGATAGTCCAAGCGACTCGTATAAGAAGGGTCAACAAAGAAGTCTTCACAGCCTAAGGTTGAGGGAGTGAAGACCAACAATAGAGGTGAGCTCGCGGGATGGTGGGTGGGCGCGTGGATGAGTGGTGGAGACTTCGTTCAAGAAGATCAAGAATTACGGAAGGTACGTAATTTCCATATCTTCCTAGACATAAAGTCTCCACCACTCATTCACACTGATGGGAGAGTACCAAGCTAATAATTCCCCGAGAGGGTGTCAGGAGAGACCGAGAGCTCACAAATTTTAAGACAGAAGTCCATTAAGGATAGTTCTGCCAAATGAAAGATGTCACCTGGCATGGACATCCAGGGCATAGTGCTGGACAAAAGTATGCACTGAGCTCCAGGTAGCTGCATTGCAAATGTCTGCAATGGGCACGTTGAGGATCTCCGCCAGGGATGCCATGACTGCTCTAATAGAGTGAGCATACACTCTGCCTTCCAGTTTTACCTGCACCATGGAATAACAGTGGCGAAGGCTTGCCACCAGCCATACCGAAATGCATCTGATAGAGACAGGTTGACCCAGCCGGGTCTTGCTGAAAGAAAACAGTTGTTGAGCTTTGCAAATTTCTTTTGTTCTATCCAAATAAAAATGTAGAGCTCTTTTGACATCTAAAGAATGAAGGGTACGCTCTCCTACATTTTAGAAGTTCACAAAGTAAGTAGGTAGGACCAAAGGTTAGTTTAGATGGAATTCTGAAATAACTTTAGGAAGAAACTTAGGATGGGGTCCTACTAACTACTTTGTCCTTATGAAACACAGTATATGGAGGGTCTGTGACCAAGGCATGTATTTCAGAGACCCTGCAGGCCAAGGTAATGGCCACCAGGAAGGCCGCTTTTCCAAGTGAGAAATTTCAGTTCACAGGTAGCTAGAGGCTCAAAAGCTTTCGGAGGAGCATGTCTAGCACAAGGTTAATGTCCCAGGCTGCGACTGGACGTCTGATATGGTCTGGTATGCAGAATACCTTAAGAAACCTCTTAACTACTGGCAACTGAGCCAGTGATAAGGAAAGTATTGGCTCATGATAACCTGAAATGGCACAAAGGTGAACTTTGACTGTAGAGTATTGTAGACCTGAATTTGAGAGGTCTCAAAGGTACTCTCGAACTTTATTTGGTTGGCAGGAAAAAGGACTCAAAGAGGATTTTGCACACCAGAGAGAAGAACGCTTCCATTTGGCTGTGTAAGTTTTTCTAGCGGCTGGATTGCGCACAGCCAAAAGAATATCTGAAACTCTCCGAGAGACATTGAACCTGTTCACATTTATCTCTTCAAGAGCCGAAGGTGAAGTGACATCAGATTGAGATGGACCACAGGCTCCTGGGTCAGAAGGTTTGTCTGAAGGGGACGCGCTTTTGGAGGTGTTTCCGACATGCTGTTGAGTGACGGAAACCATATCTGTCGAGGCCAGAAGGGAGCAATGAGGATCATTTTGTCCCCCTGGGACTTGAATTTGAGAAGTACCCTCTGAATTAATGGACGAGGAGGAAAGGCATATAGCAAGCGTTTTGTCCACTGCAGCCTGAACGCATCCTGACAGAAAATGCCAGGCCCTGGATTTCTGGAGCAGAAGAGAGGAAGTTTTGTGTTGAGTGGGGATGCAAAAAGTTCCAGGTCTGGAATTCCCCACTCTGCAAATAGTGACTGAACTACGGTTGAGTCGAGAGACCACTTGTGAGGATCTGTCTCTGTTCTGCTGAGACGATCTGCCATAGAAACATAGACTTTGACGGCAGATAAGGACCACTTGGCCCACCCAGTCTGCCCATTTCCCTACCTACTAGATAAGCTGCAGATTCTAGTTAACCAACAGCCTACTTCCTGCCACCCCCACTACAATTGCCTTATGTCTGTCCCATGCATGTTTGAATTCCCCCACTGTTTTAGACCCAACAACCTCCCCAGGAAGGCGGTTCCATGCATCCACCACTCTCTCCGTGAAAAAAAATTTCCTCACATTACCCCTGAGCCGTCCCCCCATTATCTTTAAATTGTGACCCCTTGTTCTTACACATCTCTTTTTCTGAAAGATGCTACCCTCCTGGACTTTGTTGATTCCCTTGAGGTACTTGAAAGTTTCTGTCATGTCCCCCCGTCCCTCCTTTCATCAAGGGTATACATATTAAGCTCTCTCAGTCTTCCTTCATATGGTTTCTGATGCAGACCCTGCACCATTTTAGTTGCCCTCCTCTGTACTGCTTCCATCCTGTGTCCTTGTGTAGATGAGGTCTCTAAAACTGCACACAGTACTCCAGATGGGGTCTCACCAACTGTTTGTACAGAGGGATGCATCTCTGACAGGTAGACCACCTGAATTAGAGTCTTGTGCTCTAGGCACCATTCCTACACCTCATGACTTCCTGCATAGGTAAGAGAGGTGCACTGCACTGCTTGATGTAATACACCACTGCTTTGTTGTCCGCTTGAAGGAGAATGTTCTTGTGACAGAGAATATCCTTCAAAGCCCGGAGTGCATACAGGACAGCTCTCATTTCTCGGACATTTATGTGAAGCTGGGACTCATCCTGAGTCCACGTACCTTGGGTGTGGAGATTCTGACAGTGAGCTCCCAACCCCATCAGGGATGCATCCGTGGTAATGGAAATCTGATGATCCAGGGAAGCAAAGGGATACCTTTCCAGAAGATTGTCCTCTTGTGACCACCTCAGAGGTTCTGTCACCTTGATGAGAAAGGACTGAGGGTGAAAGGTTGGGGATCACTGAGCAGTGAATATCCATTGAGAGGTTCTCATGTGGAGGCATGCTAGGGGTACAGAGAACACCGAGGATGCCATGAGACCCAGCATCCGCTGCATCGGGATAGCTCGAACCGAGCTGTTCTCTGATGTATCAGGCCATCTGTAGGATATCGCTCCTTCTGTCCTCTGGTAGAAAAGCTTTTGCACAGGAGCTGTCCAGAAGAGTTCTGGTAAAAAGGAGCTTCTGGGAGGACTGCAACTGTGATTTCTTGAGATTTAGCAGGACTGCCATGGAGATGAGAAAGTAAGACGTAGCTATCAAGGCCGAGAGTTCTTTGCCTGGAAGGGTTTGCTAGAAGCCAGTCGTGCAGATATGGGAACACTTGTATTCTGATTTTTCTGAGATGTGCTGCAGAATTGCACAACACTTTGTAAAAACTTGTGGCACGAGGATAGCCCAAAGGGCAGGACTCTGAACTGATAATGCTGGCCCAGTGCTATAAACCGTAGGCATCTGTGATGCTTTGGGTGTATAGGAATAGGTTGATAAGTGTCCTGCATGTCCAGCGAACTAGCCAATCGTGTTGATGAAGCAAGGGTAACAGGGTCTCGAGCGATATCATCTTGAACTTTTGCCTGAAAAAAAACTTGTTTAACTTTCTGAAGCCCAGAATGGGGTGCATGCCACCAGTCTTTTTTGGTACCAGAAAGTAATGGGAGTAGAAACCCGTGTTTTGTTGATCCAGCTGAACTATTTCTACTGCCCTGTTGCTCAGAAGGCTGTGCATCTCGGAGGCAAGAAGGTCTGACTGTATTGTTGACAGCCTGGGCTGTCGCTTGGGAGGACGATCCGGAGGCGTTTCTGAAAGGCTGAGGGAGTACCCCTCGCGGATTATCCGGAGGACCCATTTGTCTGATGTTATGGACTTCCACTGGTTGTAGAACCGAGTCAGACATCCTCCCACCGCTGAGGAGTCCCCCCCCTCGGGCAGTTGAGGTGGGACCCGGGCCAGAAACTCAGAAGGTGGCACTGGGTGCTTGGGGCCCTTGTGCCTTCTGTTGCGTTTTCTTTTGAGGCTGAGGGGGCTTGGTTTTTGTTGAAACCTCCTCTGCCCTTGCCCCAAAAGAACTGACAGTTGTGAAATTGATGCTTGTTAAGACCCCCCCCCCCGAGATAGGGTGGGAGCGGGTCGAGCCATTTTAATGGCTGACCTAGTCTTCTGTGTGGCCTCCAGAGCTTGCTCTACTTGAGGTCTGAACAGATACATACTGTCAAAGGGTAATGCCATGACCTGCTGTTGGGCATCATTCATGAAGCCCAAAGTGTGTAGCCAGGAGTGACGACGGGTACAAATGCCTACTGCCACCGCTCGGGAAGCAGTATCAAAAGCGTCCATAGCTGCTTTAACCTGCTGGTTGTTGGACTCGATGTCCCGGGTCATGGTCTGAAGTAGCTCTGAACTAGTGTCCGACTCGGGCAGAGCTTCTACCATCTGTTTGAGCGAATGCCAAAGAACATACTCGTGTAGAGAAAAGTAGCCCTGGTAACTGGCAATACGCATACCCAGGGTGGAGGCAGCAAAGACTCTCTTACCTAAGGTGTCTATCTTACAAGATTCTTTGTTTATAGGCCGGGCTGTAGCTGCCAGAGGCAGAACAGCCTTATCATTCTCTGCCAAGACTACAATAGGGTCTGCAAAGGCTTGGGAGGCCGAAATGGGTCAATCCTTGGGAGCAGTATACTTCCTGTCTATGGACTTAGCCACAGAAGGAATGAGAGTGGGATTATTCCACACTATCTGAGAGAGCGTCTCAAAGGATGGTTGTACCAGGGAGTTAAATCCATAGAGCCTCTCCGGGACATGTACTGTAGGTCTCAAAAGCTTTCCAGGATCGATATCTGTAGTCTGGAGAGAAATAGTAGAATTTACATTTTTCAGCAGAGACTTAAATAACAGGTCTTCAACCACAGGCTCTGCGGCAGGATTGATCCCTGCACCTTCAACATCACCACCCAGTTGAAGATCTGGGTCAGGCTCAATATCTCCTGACAGCCCGGAGGACTGTATGGACAGGAAAGGTGAAAATCAGTAGGAAACGAGGAAGAGAAAGGATTCGGAGTTGAGAACCCCTGAAGGCTGGCTGCACCAAGCCTTGGCGCCTAAGGCAAGGGAGACGGCGCCATCGGAAACAACCCAGCATACGGCGCTGACAAAGCCCACGTCTCCTACAGGCACATCGACGCTGATGGCGCCGACACCACATCGACGCCGAGACACCCATCGATGCCAAGAGAGTTCCCAACAGCGCCGAAAGCAACCCAGAGCCCCGAAGACTCAGATTTGAAGAAAAAGGAGGAAGAATACCAGGAGATAAAAGCATCGGCGTGGCCCCCTGCGCCGCAGCCATGTGAGAGGGAAAACACCTGAGCATGGAGTCAACGGCACCAAGGAGGGCGCCACATGACTAGCAAGGTCCAACCGCCCTACCCACGCCTCCAAAGGGCCCAAAGGCCTCGGAGTGACCGGGCCAGCCAGCTGGACCAACCTCTGAGCCCACTGCTCCATAAGTGCAGCCCACTGATGAAACTGCTCATCAGAAGCCCTTTCAAGAAACAGGGAAGGGCTTCGATGTTGAAGAGGTCAGTCACCAGAGACAGGAACCGGCAACTACGTTGGGGGAGACCGGCACCTGACCCCAACAACCGAGTGTCGACGCGCAGACATACCAGAAAGCGACCTCGAGTAATGCCTTCTCTTTTTTGACCTGTGGGCTGAGGAAGAGCTCGAGGCCAAACGGTGCCAAGAGTGCAACTGTTTTCTTTTATGCTTCCGGGGGAGCGCCACCCCCCGGTATCGGACCGTCCATTGTCGGACCTCCTCTGGAGAGGGCGTGTGGACCGACCCAGCCCGCTGACTGAATAGCTTTCATATGAAGTCTCCCTACCGTCACCTGACCCACTCATGGTCGCACTACAATGGAGGGCTGAAGACTTCTTTTCCAATAATATTTAAAAGTAAGCTGTACTTATTCGTAAATAAATTACAAAACAATAAACTGAAAACTATGCTGCTAGTTTGAAGTTTAACTCGGCGGAGCGGCGATGTTGTCATTGAAGTGCACTCGCTGGTGGGAAAAAAGGGACTAAAGTGGCTGGAGGCTTGGCGCGAGATAGTCACTGCCACCACGAGCCGAGGCTTGCGGCGCCACTCCCTCACGGCTCCATCTCTACGCCAGCCTCTTGCAAAAGTTTGCTCCCACTGGGTCATAGCACCTCAGGCATAGATCCCCATCAGTGTAAATGGAGTGGTGGAGACTTTATGTCCAGGAAGATCAGCTTTCATGTAAAGTCGCCCACCGTCACCTGCCCTGCTCATGGTCGACTCCATCGAAGGAGAGCTGAAGACTTTCTTCTGACAAAAAAAACTAACAATTACTTATTTATTTCAAACAGATAGAACTAATAAATCTAATTCAAACTGAAAGACTATAGCTACTGGCGTACAGATGTGAAGTTTTTGACTCCCAATAGTGAGCAACAGTATCGCACTGAGCCTTTTCGTAGTAGGAGAAAAGGAACTGACGACTGGAGAGTAAAGCCAGGTAGCCTATATGGCGCGAGCCGAGCTCGCAGTGCCGCTTCCTCATGGCCCTACCTAGGCGCTGGCCCTCCTGAAGAATTTTGGCTCCTGCTGGGTCCTAGCGCCTCCAGCATAGTCCCACTAGTGTGAATGAGTGATGGGAGACTTTAAGTCCAGGAAGATCTGCAAAACACTTTGTAAAGACTCGAGGCACTGAGGAGAGCCCAAAGGGCAGGACTCTAAATTGGTAATGTTGTCCCAGGGCCCACGAAATGAGGTACCTCACGGTGCCTTGGATGCACTGGAACATGCTGGTAGGCATCTTTCATAGAGCCACCATGGGTGCCTGATGCCAAGATGGAAAGCAGAGGTGCACCAACAGAAAACTCTTCTGCCTAGCGATTGAACTCCTTGAGTCTCTCTGGAAGGCGGTCTCTTGACAGGCGAGATGCCTTGAAGGAGTATCCAGCCACTCCAACCCTGACTTGGAATGGGGCATAGATCCTGGAGACCCGGTGGGAGAGAAATACTTGTGTTGATAGTCCCGAGGGGCCAGCAATGAGGAAGTGGGAAGCTGCCAGGCGCTGTGTGACTCCTGCATAAAGGGTTGCAGCCATGGAGGGATCACCAAGGATTCTTGATTATATTCCCAAGGTATGCCAGCATCGCACACACAGGAGTGCGTTGGGTAGAAGGGGAAAAAATGGAGTTCCTCCAGCATTGTAGTCAGGAACCGCTGATACTCCATGAAATCAGCATCAGAAGATTGATAAGAGAGGGAGTCCTCTTCCTTGGAGGAGGAAGCTGATAACGTGGAAGGACTCAGCACAGGGTGTGAAGTAGCCAAAAGAGGGGATGTAAACATCTTCTTGTCAATGGCCCTAAAATACAGAGGGAAAGCACTTGCAATCGCCCTGTACTGCCCCCAAGTGAGGGGTCCCAAGGGACCAGAAAGACCTTGGAGAAAGGGAGAAGGATGCAGAGAGGAAGGAGGGTGGTAAGAATGGTCCTGGGAGACCAATGTCCTCTGCTAGGGCTGTGGGCGGAAGCAGGGAACCCCTCTCTAGTGAGGTGAATGCGCTGTCCAGCCACCGCCTGCTGCTCAATGCTCCCTAAGCCAGCAGGGTGAAGCCACACGGGAGAAGACCCCTGGTAAAGAGATCGGAGCACTACAGACCCAGAAGGTGCCCCTATCCCCACCAAAGCAGGGCTCTGTCCCCAGCCAGAGAGGGGAAGCCCAGGTCAGTGGTCCAACTCTGCTCGGGTGGCTGAGCCACCAGAACAGAGCAGGATGCTGACCGGGCCCCACTTCACCGACACAGAGGATGGGACCTGCCCCTTGAGGCCCAACCTTGGCCACTGCTCTAAGGGAAGGGAAGAGAAAAGCCAGCACCTGGGCCAGCCTCCGACTCCCCTGCACTCGTGTTGGCACCGACTGCCGACGTGGCATCAGAGACAGAATTCACAAGGAACAGCCACAGAGGTGGCGCTGTCACCAAAGAGGCACTGACCGCATCATCTGCTGCAGCACCGACTACAGCTGTCACCTGAGGTGGCACTGAATGAGTCGGGCGCCAACAATCTCAATCACGGGCGCCATCCTCGGGTCAGTGTCTACCACAGCACCAACTCCAGATACGGCACCAACCTCGGTATTGTCATCTGAGATGGCACTGGAGCTTCCACGGCATTGAGAGCGGCAACAGCAGAGAGAATGGTGGTGCCGTGCATGGTGTCAACCCTAGAACTTGTACCCAGTGAAGAAGACCTCCTACTGAGTCCGGGATGTTTCCGTAGCTCCAAGGAACTCGGCTGCCAATCCCTGTCATCCTAATCATCTTCCGATTCTGAGGAGACCACCACGGCGACCCCAGAGGGGCAATCCCGACACTACCCATCCTGGCATCCAGGACAGCGCCAGGGGATTCGTGGCACCGCTCACTCACTGGCACCGGGTCGGTGCCAGGAATGGAGCCGTGCCCCATAACCTCCGAGGGAACCACCGATGCAGGGCTCGCATATAACAGAGACCTCGACATTGGGGTTGGCTGGCTCCTGAAGGGAACCAGGCCACCAGTGATCCCGACTGCCCCCCGCAGGAAGCCATCCATCCCCCCGACTGCTTGTGCAGGCCTCGGTCTAGCGAGACTCAAGTCAGCAGAGGCCTGTTGCCCCTAGCGTATAGCAGTGAGGGGGGCTAGGAGCTACCTTGACGACCCAATGTGACACCGATGGTTGGGGGGGGGCGTGGGCCAACCTTGCTGCATGGGTAAGTAAGGTGTGGAAGTCCATGAAGAAGCAGGCATCACATCAATCCATTCTGTGGTTTGGTCCAAGGCAGTTGAAACACCTGTCATGTGGGTCCATTACAGAGAAACTACTACCGCAGGGGCGCTGACATATTGGGGTAGTCCCCGTCTTAGAATACTTTTGCCCCAAACCTGACATGATCAGCCACAGTCAAAATAATACTGAAGAAAAAAAGACTCTATGCTGAAACTTAAAACAACTTTACCGGTACACGGCGAAGAAATGGCATTGAGTAATCGATCAAGCAGTTACCGAGAGTCACTTGGAAGATGAAGAAGGGCGCTGTCCCACAGAGTCGTGCTATCCTCAATAGCGGGAAAAACAGAACTGAAGTAACGGAGGGGCCAGAGTCTGCTACTGGCCAATCCGTGAGCGCCACATAGTACGTCGGCCTCGAGGGAGGCGCCGTCTCCGACGTTGGCCCCTCCTCCAGATAGGAAGAAAGCTCTTTAATGCTAAAAAGCCTCCCGTGGGGTCCTGGCGCCTCCAGCTTGAACCCACCAGTGGTGAATAGTGAAGATTGACAAGGGTATTATTAAGAAAAATTATTTTCTTTTTTCTTTTCTTTTAAATAAACAATAAAGTAAATCTAAACACTGTTGTTGTACAGAAGTGAAGGGCGAGCCACATCCGTCACTGAAGTGCACTCGATGGCGGGAAAAAGGAACTAAGGCAGTTGAGGGCCAATGCTGAGATAGCCTCACAGGTTCGGGCCAGCTTTGCGGCGCCATGCATGCATGGTCTTACCCGCACCGTGGTCCTGATGATTTTTGCTCCGCTGGGTCCTAGCACCTCCAGCTTGAACCCAGCAGTATGGATAAATGGTGAAGACTAAGTCCAGGAAGATCCACCAATCCATGCCAGGTACATTGACGCACGCAGCTGCAGCACCTCCTTCTGTCTTGTTGCCCTTTTAATCTCATCCTCAAGCTCCCTATACACTTCATCTTTTGTGAAGATGATCTATATATCACCCTACCCTTCTGCTTCTCCCCATCACAACTTGTATCCACACTCAATCTCTGCAGTCTTTATACTCTCCTTACATACAATGCCTCCCATTCCCTTTCTCTATCCTGACTACTGCATATCCTTGTATAGTCATGTTGCAGTCATGGTACTTGGTTGCCTTCTATCCTCCAAAAGTGGTCCCACTCTTCCAGGTACCCCTATCCTCCCTCCCTGCATCATTCCTGCAGTCGTAAGCAAAGCAAATAATCAGAAGAATCCTCCCTGTCCCAAACTGACAGGACCACTGGGGATAAAGAAGCTATCAACTTGAGACCCCGCCTCAACTTCCTAAACCTACCCTGAACCTCTTCAAGAGGTCTGAGAGCTATGTCATTAGTCCTCAGGTGGACAATGACACCCTACCCATCTCTCCTTCCCACCTGACGCATTTCTTTTACCCCAGTAGCATCCCCATAACTGATGCTCCTGGAAGGCACTTAACTATCCTGTCCCCCCAGTTCCATTGCCCTACAACCCCTTCCATTCCCTTATGATGGAGTCCTGCATCATAAGCACTTTCCTAGCCCTCTTTTCCTTCTTGACTCCAATCACATGTCAGGTGTCCTCTTAGGGACAGACCTGGCCTCCCGGGCAGCCACAGGCTCCGCTCTCCTCAGCAGGGAGGCTGAGCCAACTGAATGCCACAAATGGGTGACTGTTTGCTGTCACCTCGGAGACCCCACTTGCAATAGACCCGCTTTTCCTTAAACCCCGGGCTTACTACAGTCCACCTCACAGTCTGGACCCTAGGTGTACTTCATGAAGAGGCAGAGTGGCTGCCTCCACCAGTAACCGCTGGGACCTGCTCCAGAGAAGACTTAGTTCAGTTTTACTGCAGACAGTTCCACAGTGAGCACAGCAAATCTGATACACACCGCATAACAGTAACAGCTGAAGAGGACCTGCTTCTAGATGACTGCACCACAGGGTTTGCATCCTATCAGTATGTAGACACTACAAATTTACATCTTACCATTGTCTCATTCCAATTGTACCCCTTCCCCCCCAGGTCACACCGGGAGATGCGACTTGTTGCTCAGTGTGCCTTCCTGGTGAAACATTTCAATAAATAAATAAATAGCAAACAATTTAAATACATACTGTATATGCATGTTCTCTACTTCAGGTGCAGGTACAAAGAGAAAATCACTTAACCCCCCCCCCCCCAGCATCTGTCTACATACCAGGCCTCCTCTGGGGCCAGCACCTCTGGTTTAGTGAAGAGATTGAGACACTGCTCGAGGGTGAAGTGCCCAACTCTGGCTGCTTCGCTGGTTGATCCAGGATCTTCCACATACTCCAGCTCTTTGGACTGCACAAGAACATACTCCTTCTGACGTTCGTTATTCTTCCAGACCATAGCTATGGAGCAGCCATCCATCAGTTCCAGCGGAGTATCATCTACATTCATTTGGGGGTATAATTAGTACAACAGCAAAGAACAGCATGAGAAAAAAGTACTAATGTTTGAAATATCTAGCCATCTCTATCCCTATTCTGCAACAGTTCACATTCTGAAGTGGTACCTATATGCAACAGGGCATCAAAAATACAACCCTGGATACAAGTTCAAAATTACTGATATAGTTCACTACAGCTTTAAAGATCACGAGCAAACAGTTTTTCCTCTATACATGCTAATGAGATCCTATGGTAAAATTAATTTTAAAATAGTGTTATTATGGTTACATACTGAATTACTGGCAACTTTCTTATATTTTTCATAGGTTTTCCATCAGTTCATCAGTGTGAGATGATGTCATGTTAAGCCTGCTTCACAGTGTCTGTGCTACCCTGTTGCATCACTGGCAGTCCTCATTAGTATATTGTGTCTTGCGTCTCCAGGACTACACCACAATAGTCTGGCACAAATGTTAACTGTGCGGTATTTACTTGTCAGCCAGGATCGGCCATTTCTAGCCGACAGGATTTAAGGCTCCTCTCATACTTCAGTATTGAGAAACAGGGTTTTGTTTTTTGTTTTGTTTTGTTTTGATTATGTATACAGTACTAATGTGTCAGTCGATAGTGAAGGGTCTGAACATATAATGGTTCAAAGCATGATCATACTATACTCATCCCTCCCCCCAATTCACCTGAGTCTGTTTTCTCAAATACAGTGTCTAGTGAGGAAGAGGATGAAAGCGAAAGAATGGCTACACATGTTGATTGGTCATTTATTTTTTTAGACTGCAACAGTAGTGCAGTCATTTCCCGAATACGTCTGATGAATGACCCTAGTCTGATCTGTGATGAGCATTATATTGATACTGCTTGTTTTTTTACATCTAGTTCTGTGCACTCAGTTTTCCATAGAACATATAAAATTATATTAATTTTCAGGCACATTTAAATTTATTTCCCTCTGAAATGCTGAATTTGATTTAACTATTGGTATGATACGGTGCATTTCAATAGTTGTGGGGACCGAACTTCTCACTCTGCATATTAAAGCAACAACTTTTTTGAATGTTTTAACTAATTAATGAATTTTAGCAAATATTTGCTAGTGTTTATGTCACAGATTGTGCATGGCCAGGCTTACGATTTGGAATACATGCCACTGTATTTATGTCTGATGCTGGTGAGATTCATGGCATATGTATTCACGGATATGGAGGAGAAGGTGGAGAAATTAAGTCATGGGTTCTAAATCAGTCATGAAATTGAATTCTTTTTAAGTTCTTCCATTATTGTGATCCCAAAACTGTGCACATATAATTTAACTTGTATTCTGTTCCAATGCCTGTGATCTCTGTTTTTGAGGTACAGCTTCCTGTGTGTATTACATTTCATTATGTACTGCTTCTCCAGCTATGATCAATGGACTGACCACATAATTGCTACATCCCCTATTCTGCATCACTGGTGGTGGTTTTTTGTTTGTTTTACTTTTTTCTGATAATTTTTTTGACAAATAATTGTGCCTTCTATACTGTGTGACACATACATTCCTCACAGTATATCATTTGTAATTTGGTAGTCTGGATTATGGCGAGTCTACTCGTACAATACCATGTAGTCCAAATCAAACATTCAACAAAAAATACAATTTAATATGCTGAGTGAGAGGCTCGATCCCCATAACTACTGAAATACGCCGTATAATACCAAATTAACCAAACAGCAGACATAAAGGCAACACTTAGACATTGGAACGAATGACAGTAGAAAGCATACAGATATTACTAATCACGCTGACAGACCCATTCGGTCAGTCAGGAAGCAAATGAAATGTCTGCTCATAAGATTTCCTTGCTGCTTGTTCCGTCTCCCAAATGACCAGATCTCCCCCCCCCACCCCCGAAGTTATTTTATCAGCTGTTTGCCCCGGTCACAAACTTACAGCCTCATTTTTCGACACTGTCAAAAAGCGTCAGAAAAATAGCATTAACACTAGCAATAATAGCCAGTGTTCCCACTAATGAATGATGCTATCTACGGCACAAAAGCTTTACAAATGTAATTAATTCAGAAAACCATGACTGGCGAACTATCAGCTCGGTCTTCATGGAGAAATCGGGTCAGCACTGAGAACAACGGGGGAGTCAAATAAATGGAAATTACGTACCTACCGTCATTCTTGAACTTCTTGGACAAGTCTCCACCACTCATTCACACGGATGGGACTTCACCGGAGGAGCTAGGACACAGCGGGAGCCAACATTTTTCAGGAGGGCAGGTGTCAAGGTAGGGCCGCCAGGAAGAGACACCGTGAGCCAGGCTCGCGCCATATAGACTACTTTAGTGTTGACCCTCCAACCGCCTCAGTACCTTTTTTTCGAGGAGATGCAGCTTAACTAACCTAGTGAAAGACTAACCTAATATCGGACATAAGACAGTCCGAATGACCCGTGTACGAAGGGTCAACAAAACAGTCTTCACAGACCAGCCACTGAGGGAGTGAAGACCACAGAGAAGTGAGCTCGAGGGATGGCGGGTGGGCATGTGAATGAGTGGTGGAGACTTCGTCCAAGAAGATCAAGAATTACGGTAGGCACGTAATTTTCATATCTTCCTGAACATGAAGTCTACACCACTCATTCATACTGATGGGAGAGTACTGAGCTAAAATAATTCCCCCCCGAGACGGGTGGCAGGAGAAGAGAGGAGTTCACCTAGGACAAGAGTCCATTAAGGATTGCCCTCCCAAAGGACTGATGTTGTCTGGCATGGACATCCAAGGCATAGTGCTTTACAAAAGTATGCACGGAGCTCCAAGTGGCCGCACTGCAGATGTCCAATTTCAGCCAGAGATGCCGCGACTGCTCTGGTAGAATGAGCGTTACACTCTGCCTTCCAGCTTGACCTGTGCCAAGGAGTAGCAGTGGTGGAGGCATGCTACTAGCCACACTAAATGCACCTGATAGCAACAGGTTGACCCAGCCAGGCCGTGCTGAAGGAGACGAACAGTTGTTTAGACTTGCGGATTTCCTTTGTCCTGTCTAAATAGAAATGCAAGGCTCTCTTCATATCCAGGGAATAAAGAGTACGCTCTCCCTCATTTTGGAAGTTTGCGAAGTAGGTAGGAAGAACCAAGGGCTGGTTCAGATGGAATTCTGAGTCCACCTTAGGAAGAAACTTGGGGTGCATTCTAAGAACCATCTTGTCTTTGTGAAATGCAGCATACGGAGGTCTGTGACCAAAGCATGCATTTCCAGTACTCTGGGGCAGATGTGATGGCCACCAGGAAGGCTGTCTTCCAAGTCAGAATTTCAAGTCACAAGTAGCTAGAGGCTCGAAGGGTTTATGAATGAGCATATCTAGCACAAGGTTAATGTCCCAGGCTGCTACTGGACATCTACCTGGCGGTCTGGTATGCAGAATGCTCTTAAGAAACCTCTTAAACACGGGTAGCTGAGCCAAAGACATGGAGAGTACAGGCTCATGGTACGTAGAGATTGCGCAAAGATGAACTTTGACAGTGGAGTATCGTAGATCTGTGTTAGAGAGGTACAGAAGATACTTTAGGACTTTGCTTGGTGGGCAGGAAATACAGGTTACTCACCTGTAACAGGAGTTCTAGGAATGGTATATGTTGTTCATCCACACTCATTGGCAGGTATCCTTGCCGCTTTAAATCTTGCCGGAAGGTCTTCAAGCTTGCTCCTCCCACCCACCCGGGTGGTATAACTCTCGGCTCCGCCCCATGACGCCAGATCTGGCCCGCTGGAAGCTCAGGTTGTGCGTCGAAGCCGGGGAGGTCGGGTGGGTCATGTGGATGAACAACATATACCATTCCTAGAACTCCTGTTACAGGTGAGTAACCTGTATTTCTAGGGACATGGATATGTTGTTCATCCACACTCATTGGCAGACTCCTAGCAGTTCTCCGGGAGGAGGAGGCAAGACACACCCCAATACTTACTTGGGAAAGAGAGACTGGAGAACCGAGGCCCCAAAACCAGCATCCGGCGTGACTCAAGGTCGATGTGGTAGTGGGTAATGAAGGTGTTGCTGACTTCCAGGTAGCAGCCCTGCAGATTTCCTGGATAGGACGTCCCTGGAAGCAGCCACACTGAGCAGTATGGCGGTAGAATGAGCCTTATCCTCTGGGAGGCCCCATGCCCGCCAACTTATAGCAGAGATCTATGCAGGAGGTTACCCACCTGCTTATCGTCCGCTTGGCTGCAGGTCTGCCAGATGCGGCTTCAGCGTAGGTGACAAACAGCTGGCGAACCTCTCCCCGAATTTCAGCCGTGCGCTCCTTATAATAAGCGAACGCCTTCTAGGGTCCAGAGTATGGAGCCTATATTCTGCCTCCGAGGTGTGATTGGGGTAGAACACCGGCAGAGTCAACACCTGGTTAAGGTGAAACTCCGACACCACCTTCGGAAGGAATTTCGGTGGGGCGCAGGACAACCTTGTCCCTGTGGAAGACCAGGTAAGGAGACTCGATGGAAGCGCCTGGAGCTCTCCCATCCTTCTGGCTGGCGTGATAGCCACCAAGAAGGCGGTCTTCCACGACAGGTGAGAGAGCACACCTGTGCATAGGTTCAATGGCTTGCCCATGAGCTTTGCCAGTACCAGCAGTAGATCCCACGGAGGTGGGGTTCCCGCACTGGAGGAAATGTGATCAAGGCCTTTGAAAAGCGCCAGACCACCTTCTCCTCGCCACCGACTGCTTCCCGCCCGCCCGTAAGCAGAGATGGCTGCCAGGTGCACCCTTAGGGTCACGACCTAAGCCCTTGACTAGAAAGGGACCATAAATAGTCCAAGATGCTTGCCAAGGAACAGGAGGAAGGTCAAGCCCTTGCTCTGACACCAAATGGAAAACCTTTTCCATTTGAAGGCATAACATTTTCTGGTCGACTCATACGGGACGCCTCAACTACATTGAGGACCTCGTCGGAAAGACCCAAGGCCTGGAACTCTAGCCGCTCAGGAACCAGGCCGTCAGGTGCAGGGATTGAAGGTCAGGATGGAACACCTTCCCCTGATTGACTGAGAGCAGGTCCGGGCGAGCTGGAAGCTGCCGCGGAGTCCTGGAGCTGAGACTGAGGAGATCTGGGTACCAGAACTGGCGAGGCCAGTCTGGGGCTATCAGAATCACCTGCGCCTTGTCCCTCCTCGCCTTGAGAAGCACTTGTGGATCAAGGAAATGGGAAAGGCGAAAAGAGTCCCGGGTCCACTGCCTCGAGAAGGCATCCCCCTGCAGCGAGCCCTGCTGAGGGGGGCGGGCATAGAACAGACTCAGCTTCGCGTTCTCCCTGGAGGCAAACAGGTCCACCTGAGGTGTGCCCCAATGGGAGAACAGATGCTGTACTACCTCCGGCAGGAGAGACCACTCGTGGGATGCAGCCCCTATCCGGCTCAGGGCATCGGCCAGGGTGTTGGAGGCTCCTGCCACGTGAATGGCTAGGAGATCCGCCTCCAGGCTGCGCACGAGTGACCAAATGCGGAGAGCTTCCTTGCATAGAAGCATGGAGCGCGTCCCGCCCTGGCGGTTTAGATAGTACATGGTCGTGGTATTGTCGCCTGACTCGGACTACTTGACCCCGAGGAACGGAGCAAAGGCGGTGAGAGCTAGGCGGACCGCTCGGAGCTCCAGCAGGTTGATGTGTATCGGGACTCCCGGGGGACCAGAGGCCATGAGCCGGTGTTCCCCAGATGGGCACCCCAACCATCAGAGGCATCGGTCGATAGAGAGACCGTCGGCTCGGGGCGGACGAACGGGATGCCCTCCTGCAAATGATCTGGAACGGTCCACCACTGGAGAGCGTTCCACATCCCCTGTGTCATCGACACAAGCTGGTCCAAAGGATCGCAGCGTTGTGACCACTGGCTGGCCAGTCCCCACTGAAGGGGACGCATGTTCCAGCGGGCCCAACGGACCACGCTGGTGCAGGCCGCCATGAGACCCAGGAGGCGCAGGAAGTCCCGGGCAGGGCGCAATTGCCCAACCAGAAATGATCGGGCAAAGGAGGAAAGAACCTCGGCCCTGTCCGCCGGGAGCCGCGCTCTGGCTCGAAGAGAGTCGAGCTGCGACCCGATGAATAGAATCACCTGCTTGGCTCGAGTTCCGACTTGGCCTCGTTGATAAGGAGGCCCAGCTGAGAGCAGACCTGGAGGGCCAGATCTCTGGACCACTCCGCCTCCTTCCTGGAGGGAGCTGCTATCAGCCAGTCGTCCAGGTAAGGGTACACCCGGACCCCTCGGCGCCGCAGGAATGCTGTCACCACTGCCATGCATTTGGTGAAGACCCTGGGAGCTGGAGACAAGCCGAGGGCATGGCTTGGAACTCGAAGAGGATCCTTCAGCTGTCGAAGCGAAGGAATCTCTGGTGAGACAGACTCGGATAGGGACGTGAAAACGCGTCCTGCAAGTCCAGAGAGCAGAACCACACGCTGCTCCAAGGATGGTATTATCTGAGCCAGAGTGACCATCCTGAAGGTTCGAGACCTTAGGAACTTGTTTAGGTCGTAGGTCGAGAATGGGCGCCAGCCCCCGTCCGCTTCGGAACCAGGAAGTACCTGGACACAAACCCTGGGTCTGAAGGAGGGTCCACCACTCTTTATCACCTCCTTCTGGAGGAGGGAGGCGATGTCGACAGGACGAGCCGCCAGTGAGGCTGGGGATCCCGAGCCCCGAGGCGGCGGCTCTGAAGGGTGGTGCCTGCTTCGAATTCCAGAGGCAGGCCTCTTCCCACCACCTCAAGACCCCACCTGTCCATGGTAACAGCGGACCAGGCGGAACGGAAGTGCGGAGCCGCTCTTCACGGGGACCTAGGAGTAGGTGACGGGAATGGGGCGACACCCCTCAGCCCGGCCACTGGGCAGGCTTGGAGGAGGGACCGGCCAGGGACCTCCTGGGCCTTTCCTCCCTGCCTCCTGTTAGAGGAAGCCGCGACTTGGGTTTGGGATGCCAAGGTCAGCCTGCTGGCCCTGACGTTGCTGGCCGGGCGCGCCAGAGGCACAGAAGAACGAAAAGGGCTTAGGCTGTGGCTTATGCCTTGTCCTTCTGAGCGGAAGAGACCGAGTTCAAGGTAGCATTGGACTTCGATCCTCTGCAGGTGACCTTCCACCCCAGGGGCAAGAGGTCAGTCCCAAAAGGGAACATCCGCCAACTTGTGCTGGGTATCCGAGTAAAGGTGGATATCCTCAGCCAAGCCGCCCGGACGATAGCCACTGCGGCGCCACCGATCTGGCACATGAGTCCCCTATATCCAAAGCAGTCTGGAGCTGCTGTTTGGCCACTGCCCTGCCTGGTCCGCACCTGCTTAACCGTAGTCTGCAGATCGGCGGGAAGATGAGGATGACCTCATCCAGGAGCCCAACAGGGCATGAGAAATGTATGCCATGAGGCGGCCAACTGGCCTGACCGAGAGGCCGAGAGAGGGGCATGGCGTAGACTTTTCGCCTGACATAGTCAATTTCTTGGACTCCTTGTCAGGAGGTTTGTCCACATCCCTGGCGCTATTGGCGCCGAAAAACGCTGTCGGTAACCAACCCTCAGCAGAGGGGTGTTCCAAAAACCGGACAGGAACCGGTAGGACCGCATACTTCCTGCCATCCTGGCCGAAAGCAGGGCAGGAAGCAGGGCACTGCCAAAGCCCAGTGCGGACCCACTGTGGCCTCGCCACCGGAAGGCCTCCGGCGGAGATCACTCGGTCCAGAATCTCCGTGAGGGATACCTGGCCCGCTTGGAACGGGTTCGAGCTCCATCCTGGTGGACTCGAGATGAGCGGAAGCAGTCCTAGGAAGGACGACGGGCTATCGCCCAATGACTGACCTCCTGAAGACTCCAAGTCCAGTCGCTTGGAGAAAAAGGAAGAATCATCTTCGGACTCGGAAGAGTCCTCGAAGAGCTGCCTCTGGCCTGAGCCACCCTTCACCTGCCGAGGTCGGTCGGGAGGAGGGTAACTGACAGCCGATGGGTAGACCCTTAGCCGCCGAGAATCTTGGTCGGAGCCCCAATGCCGGCTGTGGAGGCGGAGGTTCCACGGAATCGGTGGAGCAGCTGGTTTTGGCCGAACAACCGCCTGGGTATAGGCCTCGGATAAGTCGAGGGGTTGTGTCGGCGCCCGGTGACAGCTACTTAATGGCGGGGAAGCGACGGGCCCGCTTACTCCCGGCCAGGAGGAACTGTTGCAACATAAGGTCTCGTACATCACGACGAACTTACGCCGGAGCCTCCCTCGCCGGAGGAGGAAGGACGAGCCGGCGCGACGCCGCTACGATGGTGCCGAGACCGAGACCGCCTATGACGGTGGGATCGGCTGGATCATGAAGAGGTCCGGAGACCGAGAGTCCCGGAATTTCCGAGGTCGGTGCGGAGGTGTCGGCCGGAACCGGCCCCCTTCGCTCGGATGGTCCATCCGAGGCTCGGAACCGGAGGCACAGGCGAGCCCAGGGATCCTCAACCTTCCCGGGGAACCGGGAGAGGGAATCTCGGCTGCTAAAGCGACAGCCGTCCAATGGGTCGAGAAAATCTCGAACTTCATCGATCGGAGTCTCGGTCAACTGACCTGGCGAGGACACCGTGGGGCCAGTGGCGAAGCTGAGCGGTCGATCGGCCGACGGTCGCATTACCCGGGAGAGGACCTTTCCTGGCCCCAAGAGCGTCGACGGAGGGACTTACCCTGTCCTCTTTTGGACCGAGAATAAGGTCCCAGAGACATAGGCCCTTCTCCTTAGTGGAGAGGACAGACAAAGCTCCTTAAAGGAAGCCGTAAGAAGAGCCCAGAGAGCGGGATAAATGCCGTGGGTCGAGGAAGATATGGCCTGCCGCCGCCTCCTCTTCTTCGAGGGAAGGCACCATCCGCCGAGCTGATCCGCCGAGCTCGCTGGCCATGGACACTGCCAACCGGGCCTCCTTGACTTCACGGAGGGAAACGCCCGACGGCCCAGCTGCACCGGCGCACGGCCTCGAGGACGAGGGCCGAGAAAGATGAGCACAGGTCGCAAGCTCCGCGGGTCGTGCTCAAGGCCCAAGCAGTAGACACACGTGGAGTGTGGATCCGTCCGAGACATCTTCTGCCCGCATGGGCATCTCCGAAACCGGGAGTCGGTTGGTCCATCGCAGCCGCTGGAGGATAGAAGACTCAAAGTCTTTTCGCAAAATTTATTTTAAATCCAAAACGGAGAAATAGGAACCAGTCTCAAACGCAGAGCGTTAAGGAGGGAACCTGAGCTTCCAAGCGGTAAGGAAGATCTGGCGTCATGGGGCGGAGCCGAGAGTTATACCACCCGGGTGGGTGGGAGGAACAAGCTTGAAGACCTTCCGGCAAGATTTAAAGCGGCAAGGATACCTGCCAATGAGTGTGGATGAACAACATATCCATGTCCCTAGAAAATGGGTTCCAGGAGGATTTTGTACACCAGATAGAAAAACACTTCCACTTAGCCATGTAAGTCTTTCACAGCTGGTTTGGCGTGCAGCTAAAAGAATATCTGAAACTCTACGTGAGATGTTAAACCTGTTCACCTCTCTCTTCAGGAGCCAAGTGTGAGGTGAAGGGACCTCAGGTTGGGGTGGACTACAGGGCCCTGGGTCAGGAAGTTCGTCTGAAGTGGAAGCGATTTCGGGAGGTTTCTGATAATCTGTTGATCAATGGAAACCAGATCTGACGAGGCCAGAAAGAGGAGATGAGAATCATTCTGTGCCCCCTGCCTCCAGTTTGAGCAGCACTCTCTGAACTAAGGGAAGAGGAGGAAATGCGTACAGAAATTTTGTCCACCGTAGTCTGAATGCATCCTGATAAAACATGCCAGATCCTGGATTCTGGAGCAGAAGAGAGGCAGTTTATGCGTGATGGGGATGCAAAGGTCCAGGTCTGGCGTTCCCAGTTCTTTGAAGAGTGATTGCACGATGGTTGTGTCAAGAGACCACTTGCGAGGATCTGCCTCCGTTCTGCTGAGATGGTCTCCCAGATTGTTCTGTTCTCCTGGCAGGTAAACCACTTGAATTAGAGCTTTGTGCTCCAGACACCACTCCCACACTTTCATCGCTTCCCTGCATAAGGAGTAAGAGTGTGCTCCGCCCTGCTTGTTGATGTAGTACATCACTGCCTTGTTGTCCGTTTGAAGGAGAAGGGTCTTGTGACAGAGTATGTTCTTCAAGGGCCGGACTGCATAAAGGACGGCTCTCATTTCCCAAACATTTATGTGGAGTTGGGACTCGTCCTAACTCCATCTGCCCTGGATGTGGAGACCCTGGCAGTGAGCTCCCCATCCCAGCAGGGACACATCTGTGGTGATGGAGACCTAAGGATCCAGAGGGATGAAGGGATAACCCTTCTGAAGGCTGTCCTCCTGAGACCACCAGGTGACTGCCTGCCTCAGCGGTTCTGTCACCTTGATGTGAAAGGACTGAGGATGCGTGGTTGGCGATCACTGGAGTGCTGAGCATCCATTGAGAAGTTCTCATGTTAAGGCGAGCCACAGGCATAGTGAACACTGAGGGTGCCATGAGACACAGCATCCGCTGCATCGAGACAGTGTGGAGTGAGCTGCTTTCCCTGATAAAGCAGGCCATCTGAAGAATATCGATCCTTCTGTCCTCTGGAAGGAAGGCTTTCATGCAAGAGGTGTCCAGAAGGGCTCCAATGAAGAGGAGCCTCTGGGAGGGCTGTAACTGTGACTTTTTCAAGTTCAGCAGAACTCCTATGGACGTGAGGAAGTTTGAGGATGTGGCCACAGCCTCTAGAGTCTGTTGTCTGGAGGGGTTCGCGAGAAGCCAGTCATCCAGATATGGGAACACTTGGATTCCGATTTTCCTCAGATGCACTGTGAGAACTGCACAGCACTTTGTGGAAACTTGAGGCACTGAGAACAGCCCAAAGGGCAGGATTCTGAATTGGCAGTGCTGACCCAATGCCACAAACTTTAGGTATCTGTGGTGCTTTGGGCGTACGAGAATGTGTTGGTAGGCATCCTGCATGTCCAAGGAGGCTAACCAATCGTGCTGATGAATCAGAGGTAGAAGGGAACTGAGTGATGATATCTTGAATTTTTCTTTAAAAAGAAACTTGTTTAACTTTCTGAGGTTGAGAATAGGGCGCATGCCGCCCGTCTTCTTTGGAACTAGAAAGTAATGGGAGTAGAAACCTGTTTTCCGCTGGTCCAATGGAACTACCTCTACTGCCCTGTTGTTCAGAAGGCCTTGAATCGCGGATGCAGGATGGTCTGACAGAGGCAGGCAGCCTGGGCTGTTGCTTAGGTGGACGACCCTGAGGGGTTTCCGAAAGACAGAGAGTACCCCTCTCGGATTATCCTGAGGACCCATTTGTCTGATGTTACTGACTTCCACCTGTCGTAAAACTGAGTCAGACGCCCTCCTACTGCCAAGAAAGAGTCCCCCTCGGACAGCTGAGGTGGGACCTGGGCCGGAATCTTGAGAGGGTGGCACTGGGTGCTTTGAGGCCCCGTGCCTTCTGCTGTGCTTTCTTCTGTGGCTGAGGAGTTTTGTTCCTGTTAAAGCCTCCTCTGCCCCTACCACGAAAGGACTGACAGTTATGAAACTGACGCCTGTTTGATCTTGTGAGATTCTTTGTTTATTGGGCGTGCAGTAGCTTCTTGTAGAAGAACAGCCTTATTCTCTGCCAGAACAACGATGGCATCAGCAAAAGCTTGAGGCACCAGAATGGGACGATTCTTGGGAGGGGCATATTTCCAATCTATGGACTTAACTACAGAGGGAATAAGAGCCAGGTTATCCCACACCATCTGGGATAGGGTCTCGAAAGAAGGCTGCACCGGGGTGGTTAAATCCGTAGGGATATTCGGAATGTGCAGATACTGCAAACGCAGCAACTTCCCAGGATCAATACCCAAGGTCTGGATAGAGAAAGAGAGAGAGAGAGGAATTTAAATTCCTGAGCAGAGACTTAAAGGAAAGGACCTCGACCAAAAGCTCTGCAGTTGGTTTGATCCCTGCCCCTGAGGCGGAGTCATCATCAAAGTCATCTCCCAATCGAAAATCAGAATTAAGTTCAATGTCATCCTATCAGTCCAGATGGGACTGCATAGACAGGAAAGGGGTGAAAAGAGGAGGAGCGGAAAGAATCGGCGTTGAAAACCTCTGATACCTGTGTAGCACCGCCAAAGTCCCTGGCACCACCACCACAGAAAGCGGCATCAAGAACACAGGCAGTGCCGGCATAGGAAGTGGCACCGAGCATGGCGCCGGCAAGGATTGCGGCACTGACAACACGTGGTGCCGAACGCAGTGCCACGGAAGCCGGCACCAACTGCAACGCCGCTGCAGAAGTCTGAAAACCCCGATTTGAGGTAGAAAAATGAAGACATTGAGCAGGAGATAAAGGCACAGGTGTGGACCCCTGTGCCGCACCCATGTGAGGGGGACAGACACCAGGGAGTGGAGTCAACAGCACCGGAGAGGGTGCAACACGACTTGGAAGTCTCAACCACCCGGACTGCAGGTCCCAAACCGAGAGGCCCGAGGGCCCCGGTGACGGACTAGCCGGCTCAGGTAGTCAAGACAACCGCCGTACCCACTGCTCCTTAAGAGTAGCCCAATGGTGAAACTGCTCATCAGAGGACTCCCAATGGGCAGGGAGGGACTCCAGAGTCGAGGATGCTGTCATCAGGGACAGATACTGGAGGAGACTCCAGAAGAGGTGTAGACTGGCCCCTGCCCCCAGCAACTGAATCTACGCACAGACATACCAGAGGGCGACCTTGAATGGTGTCACTTCTTTTTTTGCTTTCGGGGAGACCACCCATCCCCCCAAGCACCGGATCATCTGTAGTCGGACCCCCTCTCCGTAGAGGGCGGCACACCAGGCCCAGCCCGGCTGACTGCACAGCTTTCACGCGCAGTCTCCCTTCTGTCACTTGCCCACTCATGGCTGACTCTGTCAGAGGAGGGCTGAAGACTTCTTCTGATGAATAATAAAATGAATACTTTTAATCGGTACTTAATTGTTTTCTAGAAAATACTAAAACTAACAATACCACTAATAAAACTGAAGCTGCTGTTGTATAGACGTGAAGTTTTGACTCCTGGCAGGCGAGCGACATCATCACTGAAGCACACCTGATGGTGGGGGGAAAAAAGGAAATAAGGTGGTTGGAGGGTCGACGTCGAGGTAGTCTACAGCCCATGGTGCCACTTCCTCGTGGCCCTACCTTGGCGCCGGCCCTCCTGAAAAATGTTGACTCCCGCTGGGTCCTAGCGCCTCCGGTGAAGTTCCATCAGTGTGAATGAGTGGTGGAGACTTTATGTCCAGGAAGATCAAACCAGCACAAAGTAAGAATAATTTTTTTTCATTAATTCAAGCTTGTGCACTCAAAACAAAACTCTGTCCTGCATCGGTCACTGGCATTCTCGTAAAAACAGGGTATTTGCCCATGATCTTTAAGCAGCAGGAAAGCTCATTACAAAGTGGCAGGTATTGTAGAAGGCAAGTCTCATCAGCCTTTCACTTTATTTATACCTTCATATCAAAAATTACTCTTTTTATCCGATTGACACTTTAAGCAGATATGTGTACATTCATTCTACCCAGGAATATTTGGTGCAGTCTGAACCAATCCAAGCTCTGACTAGGAGGCCTAAAAGAACTACTAAAATAGTCTATAAGTAAATAATTTAACAAGTATTTTAAAAATAAACATATATTGAATAAATATTTTCATAAAGAAAAACACTCCTGTCTATAGTGACCATAAAGAATAGTTACCCACTGTAAAGTACAGTTATGTAAGAACTTACGTAGCAGATCTTGAGAAGAGCTCTTGCAGCAGGTAATAACTGTTAGACCTGCGCCGCCAGGCACTAGGACCACGGAAAATTCTAGCTAGCAGTCCAAGACGGGACTGCCCCGACATCATCCTCAGTATACAGGAGGTGGTCCCTGGCACCACCTCAGTTTCGCTCGTGAGACCTGGCTAGCATGAAGGCTAGGACTAACCGAGGAGACTTTATCATCCCGATAGGGACATACTGAAAGAAGCACTGGGGGAAAGAAGGGAGGAAAAGCATACCTGCTGCAACAGCTCTTCTCTAAGATCTACTGCTATGGTAAGTTCTTACGTAACTGTACAATCTCACTTCAAGATAGAGCTCTTGTAGCATGTAATAACCGTTAGGACCAAGTCCCAAGAAGTATTGGTATAGCACCAGGTCAAACAGGCGGTGGACATAAGAATACCCCTAGGCTCCCATGAGAGCAATCCCAGGAGGACTGCCGGGTTGAAACCTGCCCTCCTTCTGGAAACAATGTCCAAACTGTAGTGGCAGACAAAGGTGTGTATCAAATTCCAGGTGGCTGCGGCACA
This sequence comes from Neoceratodus forsteri, assembly GCA_016271365.2. Taxonomy (NCBI): domain Eukaryota; kingdom Metazoa; phylum Chordata; order Ceratodontiformes; family Ceratodontidae; genus Neoceratodus; species Neoceratodus forsteri. The sequence continues at coordinate 142,576,472 of CM028129.1, read as the reverse complement.
GAGATCTGCTGCTGACACATTTTTGAGAGATGCGAAAAAAGTCACTATTCCTCTGGTCAAATGACCTCTAACTGGGCCTGGAAGGGGTTTGCCATACTTACCATGGCAGAACACAATGCAGTTGACTAGCCACTAGGACATAGTCTGTTTGGTGACTGGTGCCCCTAACATCTGTTGGGCAAAAGACACAAACAATTGGTCTGACTTCCTTATGGACCGTTTATGGTCAACATAATACCTAAGGATTCTATGTACATCTAAAGTATGTAACAATGCCTCTCACCTTTGTTAGAGTATTCGGGTTAGTAAACAGGTAGGTTAATGTCATGGCTGAGAGTGAACTCTGACACCACCTTCTGGAGAAACTTAGGGTTTGTGCAAAAGGACACCCTGTCCCTATGAAAAATCAAATATGCCTCCTTACACACAAAACACGGAGCTCGGAAATCCTCTGGGCCGAGGTAATAGCAACTAAAAATAACGTTTTCCAAGAGAGAAAGCGAAGCTCACAACTCACGGCTGGTTCAAAGGAGGGCAAGAAAAAATTACTTAACCATAGTAATCTTGTTTCTTCCAAGGGAATCTTACTGTATTCTGACTTCTGCAATATGGTCTAACCATAAGACTGCCCCAGAGCTGAAATGATTAATAGAACCTATGCTTATCATGGAATGTTAGGCTCGAGCTCTGTTTTCAAACCACTGTCCCTGGTAAACATTCTACAACTGTCAGATTCTTATGGAGCAGCATGATAACAAGCTATATAAACTATACTAATAATTACATTCTTTTTATTTATTTATTTGGTAAATGTTTCACAAGGAAAGACAATATGAGCTGTAAACAGCTCGTTTCCAAAAGTACCCTGGGTGGGGGTGGGGTACATGAATTGGGAGAACAGGCAAACACATAGCAATACAAGTACAATTACTAAAACAAAACAGTGTAGTACAATTACAGAGCAGAAATAACCCAGACCAACTGGCCAGGGTAAACAAAACCATGTTTGGATATAGTGTACGTTGCAACAATCCAAGAGCAGGTAATCCAGTAGGGTAAAGGCTAGAGGCCAGATAACACATTTGAAGTGCTAGAAGTAGTAGGTTTGAGCACACGATTCGAAGCGCTATTGTATACCCAAGGGAGGGCAGTTATATGACAAGTGGGGAAGTGGACAGGCGAGGGGTATAAGGTGGGAGAGGGGAGAGAGAGAGACAGCCAAGATCTAACCAATTAACACCACCCAACACCAAATAATCCCCTTTACTTAAAAATATGGGCAACACTAAGACTCAAGTCACTAATCCCAGTAAAGAAATACCCACAGGTTTCAAACAGCACAGACAGCTGTGTTACAGTGCCCATAGGTTCCAGCAGGGCAGGAAGGGTGGGAGCTCAGAATACAATAAGATTCCCTTAGAAGAAAAATTACCACCTTAGTAATCTTATTTCTTCCAGTGTATTCTTCTATATTCATAACTGTATGCAGTCTGCCTCCTAAGTAGAACTGCCGGAGAGAACTGAAATATATGCAAATGATAGAACCTATCATTCCCCGAGACAAACATTCAAACTGCTGCCCTCATCTACTGCAACATTCCACCAACGTCTCAGATTTTGAAAAATAGCCTACAAGGCAGAAATACTATGTACTTATCTAAAACTATCTATAAATGCCTAAAGGGGATTAACTCCCATAAAAAAATATATACCCTAGTGACTATTTCACTAGAACTGAAACATAGCTTTTATCCTGGAAACTCAGGTAACCAAAGAAGAAGGAGGAATCCTGCCCAGGTAAAGTGTACCCCAATGGGGTGTACATGCTTGTAGAAAATCCAAGATAATATCAGTAGGCATGCTGAGGCTGTGGTTCTGGTAGGGGAGGCAGGGAAGGGAGAGTTATGAATATAGGAGAATACACTGGAAGAAATAAGATTACTAAGGTGAGTAATTTTTCCTTCTAACCCCATGTATTCTTCTATATTCATAACTGTATCTGAACTTCAAAGCAATACCTTTGGAGGTAGGCAGAGAACCTACTTAGGAAAGAGGCTCTGCAGGACTGCTGTTCCAAATCTGGCATCACCTCTGGACAGTATGTCCAGGCTGTAATGCTTAGTAAAGTATGTACTGTCCACCATGTGGCAGGTTTGTATATGTCCAGTAGGGGGACATCCCTTGAAGCTGCTATAGAAGCAGCTGTTCCCCTGGTTGAATGGACCCCAAGTCCTGATGGGGCCTGTTTGGCTGCTTTTTGATAGCAGAACTGTATACAGCTAACTATCCAACGAGAGACTGATCTCTTGGTAGCTGGTGTACCTTTTCTCACATCCCCATAGGTAAGTGATAACTGTTTATCCTGCCTGTGATCCTTAGTGTGAGATATGTCATAACTAAGAGCTCTCTTCACATCCAGACTGTGAAGTCTACGCTCACCTGAAGTAGAGAGTTCAGTGAAAAACACTGGTAATGTAATGGATTGGTTCAAATGAAAATCTGACACCACCTTAGGGAGAAATTTTCTATTGGTTCTGAGTACCACTTTGTCATTATGGAAAGACAAATAGTCCTTTTCCACAGATAGGGCCTGAAGCTCACTTATCCATCTAGTGGAAGCAATAGCTACTAGGAATACAGTTTTCCATGTGAAATACTGTAGGTGGGCTGAGGACATAGGTTCAAAAGGTGGCCTCATAAGCTGAGCAATACAAATGTTCAAATCCCACCCAGGGACAGGTTCCCTAATGGGTGGATATGTAAGATATAGACCTTTGAAAAACGTTTTAAAAATAGGGTCAGATGCAATGGAAGTGGGGCGCCCCACTGAAATATAAGAAGAAACAGCTGCTAAGTGGACCCTTAGTGAAGTATGCTTAAGGTCGTGATCATGTAAGAAAGTAAGGTACTCAAGTAGGGTTGGAATTCCTGCTGAGGCAGGTTCGATGCTGTGCAGGGTGCACCAAGAGAGAAACCTTTTCCATTTGGCTGAATAGGTTTTCTTAGTGGAGGGTTTTCTATATCCCTTAAGTATATGTAAAACTGGTTGGGAGAGGTTTAGGTCTACAAATTCTATGTCTTCAAGAGCCAAGCCTTGAGACAGAGACAGCCGAGACTGGGATATCCTATTTTCCCTTGGTGGGAGGTTAACAGGTTGTGCCTCCGGGGAAGATGTACTGGTCTGGATACCAGCATGGATAGCAGAAGATACCAATGCTGTCTGGGCCAGTCTGGGGCGATGAGGATCACTGAGGCTGACTGGGACCTGAGCTTGATCAGGAATCTGAGGATGAGAGGAAAGGGAGGGAAAATGTATAGGCTTCTCACTGACCAATCCAGTACCATGGCATCCACTGGGACTGTGCCCCCAAGTGGAGGTCTGCAACAAAACAGTGGTAGTTTGTGGTTCTCTGGAGAGGTAAAGAGGCCCACCTCCGTGGTACCCCACCTTCTGAATACCGAATTGGCCACCTGTGTGTCCAATGACCAGTCGTGATGGCCCTGACTGATTCTGCTAAGGGCATCTGCTAAAATGTTGTCCTTCCCTGGGAAATGGACTGCTTGCAGAGTTACTTTTATAGAGTATGCAAGATCCCACAGTTTCATGGTCGAGCATAGAGGGTCGGACCTTGTGACCCCTTGCTTGTTTATATAGTACATTGTTGTGGTATTGTCTGTTCTGACCTGTACCACACTGCCTGGTACCAAATGAACAAAAGCTTTTAGAGCTAGGAATACAGCTCAAAGCTCCAAGAGATTTATGTGCAGAAGGGATTCTGCCTCGGACCAAGTCCCATGGATGGTGCTTACCATGTGGCGCCCATCCCAGTAGAGAAGCATCTGTTGTGAGAACAAAGGAAGGGTTCTCCTTTGAAAGGACATTTTGCCTTAAGTTGTCTGAATTTTCCACCACTGTAAGGCTTGAATAACAACCTTTGTTACTGGGATGAGCTTTGACATCTTGTCCCTTCTCTGCGACCAATGGGACCCGAGATGAGATTGCAAGTCTCTCATTCTGTATCTTGCCCCTGAAACTGTACCTGGGTTGCAGCTATATGGCCCAGGATCTGCAGATAGTGTCTTGCTGGGCATGGCTGGTTAAGGTTGAAAGAGGCAGCCAGGTCGAAAATACTCTGCACCCTGTCTTGAGGGAGGAAAGCCCTTCCCTGAGTAGTTTCCAGTTCTGCTCCTATAAACTGAAGCAGCTGAACAGGGGTAAGAACAGACTCCTCCTGATTTATAAGGAATCCCAAGGACTGTAGGAGATGAACTGCTGATTGCAGGTGCTCTGAGACCTGTTGTGGGGATTTTCCCATGAACAGCCAGTCGTCCAGGTAAAGGAAGACTAGGATGCCAGACTTCCTTAAGTGTGCCATCACTACAGCTAGGCACCTTGTGAATACCCTGGGTGCCGAAGTCAGACTGAAGGGAAGGGAAGTGAACGGATAACGTCTTGAAAGGAGTCTGAACCGGAGATACTTTCTGTGAGATTGGCTTATTGGGATGTGAAAGTAGGCATATTTTAAATCCAGACATGCTAACCAATCTCCCTGCTGGATAACTGGGAGCATGGACATAAAGTGATCATCTTGAATTCTGATTTTACCAGGAATTTGTTGAGAGATCTGAGATCCAAAATGGGTCGCCAGTCCCATTTTTCTTTTGATCAGGAAGTAGCGGGAATAGAAACCCCCTTCCCTGAGATGTGCTGGTACATGCTCCACTGCTTTCATGTGGATCAACTTCTGTACCTCCTTTTGCAAGAGCTTGCCCTCCAAGAGGGAAGCTGGTTTGAAAACTCGACTTCAGAGGGGGAAGGGAATTGAAACATAGGGACAAACCCTGACTTACCACCTCCAGAACCCACCTGTCTGTGGTGATGGAGAACCAGTTCTGAGGTAGTAATTCAGCCTGCCCCTACACTGGCAATGGGAGGCGACCTGGACCAACTGGTCAGGGGCTTTGTTTTGGGGTGCCTGAGCCTGGGTAGATTGGGAGCCCTTCTGGAACCCTCCTGCCCCTAGATCTAAATAACCAGTCTGCTGTGGGTAGGGTTGTTGCTGAGAAACAGCTTGGCCTTGATAAAAGGCCTCCCATAAGGAGAACTTCCGCTGCCCTCCCCCCTTCCATAAGGCCTATAAGAAGGGGTAGGCCTGTCCCTGGAGGAATTACTCTTGTAGGTGGCCTTGTATTCATCCACCTTTTTCATGTATTCCTCAGCGTGTTTACCAAACAGGGAGTTATTCTCCACAGGAAACTCCATGGCCTTTGTCTGGGTATCCTGGGTGAGATTAGTGGCCCTAAGCCATGCCAATCTTCGTAGGGCCACCAACAGAGCCATGCACCTGGCAGCATTATCATTAGCATCAGCTGCCATCTGGAACTGATATTTAGCAGCTTCCAGACCAAATCTAGCTGTCTCTGCCACGTCGTGAGAGAGGGGCGAGGGAGCCTTCTCTGACATAGCCAGTACTGATTGCCACAGTATTTTCTGATACTGTGCTGCATATGCCTAGTAATTAGCTTGCCTCACACCCAGGAGGCAGCCAAGTACCCTTTCTTAGACATACTGTCTAATTTCCTGGATTCCTTCTCAGGGGGATGGGAAAAGAGAGGAACCCTCGCCTTTTCACAGGCTGCATGCTTCACTATGCCTTAGCGATCAGGGTGAGAGTATAAAAATTCTGCTCCCTCCCTGTCCAGGTGATATTTCTTGTCAGACTTCCTATCTATAGGAGGAATAGAGTTAGGAGTCTGTAAAATGTTAAACAAGTCTTTTTAAAAAAACTTGATTGGTAAATATACCTTTTTTCTGGGGGTTAACCCCATCATCTCAAGGTATTCGGTCTCCTCTTCATCATCGACCACTTCAGTGGTAGCTAAGTCCAGAGCATCCACTATCTTTCTCACAAAAGAAAAGTGACAAGAAAAATCCTCAGGTCGAGAAGGAGCACCGAACTCCTGCTCAGGTGAGATCTCGGGCTATATAGGTTCATCCTGTTCAAGATCCATCTCACCATAGTCATCACATTCCAGTTCCTGTTTTGCAGGAGCTGTGGCAGGAGCCTTAGGAGGAGCAGGGTGAGCAGGCAGAATCCCCTGCAAAGCCTACAGAACCCTCATAGCCTGAGCTATCTCCTCTGCAGAAGGCAGGCTGTGAGACACAATAGAGACCCCTTGAGGAACAGAAGCCTGGGATTTTATGTGTTTAGTTTTCTTGGATTTTTGGAGGGCGGAGAGTCAGCTGGACCACTCCTGCCTTTTAAAGTGCCAGAAACACCCTTCTCCAGGGGTGGTAACAGTAGATAAGCGAGTTTCACCCGCAGTTTTGGAGGCTGGTTACAGCCTGAGGGACCACCGCCCACTTTTTCTTCAGCCTTTCCATCTTTTTTTTTTTTTGTAATTGTTTTAGTCAGGAAGGATTTACAAATGGCACAGTCTGCTGAAAATGATCAGGTCCCAAGCAGACTAAATAAAGGTCATGTCAGCTTTAGCAAACACTTCCCACATTTTGTACAATTTTAAAACCTGGGGACTCAGTCTTTTCTTTTGCTTTTTCTTGTGTTTCCATTTCCTGGAGAAAAAACAGTAACCTTTCTAGTATTCATACTAACTTTTTCTTTTCTTTTTTTTTTTTTTTTTTTGTCAGTTCAAGAACCAGTTAAGGATCAGACAAAAGAACCGATAACTCAGACAGCTAACGGGTCAGCAAGTTCACAGGAACAAGTGGTATCGTTCAGAAGAACCAATCGCTCAGTTACAAAGAATAAGTTTAAAACACAGAAATTAAAATATACAAAAATGTGACTAAAACTATGGTAACAAAATGCCAAATTAACTAGAAAAGCCCCAGTTCTTCAGCGGTTATCCCAAACCGTTAGGAACAGAGAAATAATACAATTTTACCGCTAAACTAAAGAAACTTAACTTTTTGAAGTAATAGGATTAAATTAAAACAATAAACAAAGGCAGTAGTATAAATATTATACTAGATAATACTTATAAAACTGGAATCAGCTTGAACTGACGAGAGGAAGATCTCCAGGTGACTGACTGTCAGGCGGAGTGAGAAATCTGAGACGCTGATGAAATGTTGTAGTAGATGAGGGCAGCAGTTTGAATGTTTGTCTCAAGCAATGATAGGTTCTATTATTTGCATATAGTTCCAGTTCTCTATGGGCAGTTCTGCTTAGGAGGCAGACTGCATACAGTTATGAATATAGAAGAATACATGGGGTTAGAAGAAACAAGATTACTACGGTAAGTAATTTTTTCTTCAAACCCCAGGAAAGCTTACTGTATTCTGACTTCGGGAGAGTACCCAAGCAGTACCTTTTGAGGAGGGAATTGAAACTATTTAGGAATCAGGCTGTGCAGTACTGCTGTGCCAAACCTGGCGTCACTTCTGAGTGATGGATTCAAGGCCTGGAGATACTAGGCCATGCCTCCTACTGGAAGTGGGAGGTGACCCTGGCAGACCTCTCAGAGGGTCTGCTTGGCCAGTGTGCTTTGCTGAGGGCTGGGTCCAGCCTGGCTGCGCCCTTCTGCCTCTGCCTCTCAAGTACCCCTCTGTGGCTGGTAGGCAGGTGCTGCCTGGGCCTGGAAGAAGGGTCTGTAGTGGGTTTACCCGCCCCTTTCCTAGTACTTCTGTGGTGTTGCTGCTTTTCTTTTGCAACAGCATCTCTTATAAACCACTTTATACTCATCCATCTTTTTCATGTAAGCCTCCGTTTGCTCACGAAAAAGATATGAAGCTCTGAGGGAAGTACAGTGCCTTTGTGTGTCCTGAGACATATTAGTGGCCCTTAGCCAGACAAATCTCCTCAGGGACACTGGGGTCGCTATTTGACCTGGCAGCAATGTCATTGCATCCACTGCCATCCGAAACTGGCACTTAGAAGCTTCTACTGCCCCTTTTGCAGCTTGGACAAGTCTGAGGCCATGGGTCCAGGGCAGGCTTTTGCTATTTCTAAAACAGTGTTCCAGAGACTCTTCTGGTATCTGGACACATAAGCCATGTAGGTTGCTTATCTGACAGCCAGAGAAGCACCCAAATAGGATGTCTTGGCCAAAGAATCCATTTTCCTGGGATACTTCTCTGGTGGATGTGATGGCACGGGAATCTCTGCTTTATCACATGACAGCAGCCTGCACCACCCCTTCATGGCTAGGATGTCCAAAAAGGAATTCTGCTCCAGACTTGGCTACCCAGTACTTCCTATCCATCCTCTTGTCCACTGGGGGAATGGAAGTGGGGGTCTGCAAAATCTTGGAAGCCTGTCTCTTCAAGGACTTGTGGATGGGTAACAACAGCCTTTTTGTTGCTGGCACATCCATCATTTCCATATAGTCCGGTTCCTCTTCCTCCTCTGTGGATTCTTGGGTGAAAAGGTCCAGAGTCTGTGCCACTTGCTTCATAAAAGCAAAGTGGGATGTAAAATCCTCAGCTCCCTTCTCAGGGGAGTCAGGACGTTGAGGATCAGGGGGTACTTCTGGTTCAAGAGGTTCCCCATAATCATCATCCTCATCCTCCCCTTCCCCTTCCACATAAACTTCAGCAAATCTCTCAAGTGTACAGAGGAGGAGGATCCCAAGTCTTGAACTGAGGACTGTGAACCAGAACCATGGTACCAGTTGCAGCACCTGGAGAATGCTTATAGCGTTCACTAGAGCTTCTGCGGTTGGAAACAACGGAATAATCGGTTACGTTCCTTAACAGAGTGCTCCTCCTTTTCTAGCAGAACCTGCCAGTTCAGAGGCAGTGTCTGTAGGTTTGTCTTTACCGAAGAACCTTCTTCACCCTGGTGAGAGGGTTGTTCACTCTAGTTCCCTCGGTTTCTCCTCCTGAGTGGAGGAAGTTTTATTCACAGCTAGGTCAGTAGCCTTCTAGGACATTTTCTCTCTTAGTCAGTTCAAGTGCCTATCAGGCGTCGACTGAGGAAAATCTTACAGATTTCACAATCTGCCTGAGGAGGCCAAACCCCAGACAAGACAACACAAACTAAGTGAGGATCAGCTTTAGCAAATGGCTCCCACACTCTATACAATGCTGAAAACCCATAGGCTGGTTCTTTTCTTGAGCAGTGACATAACCAACAAAACCCTCCTAAAAGTGGGTTTAAGTGAACCAACACACACAAAAGAATATCTTTCAACTCTTAAATATTTACCTGTTTTTTTTTTTGCAGTCGGTTTACCAACTGAAGGCGAAAAGGAAAATACGTACCTACCGTAATTCTTGATCTTCTTGGACAGTCTCCACCACTCATTCACACTAGTGGGATTGGCGCCGGAGGCACTAAGACCCATCAGGGAGCAAACTTTTTGCTGGAGGAATGCCGTGAGAAGACGGCGCCACGCGACACGGCCCATGAGAACAGGCAGCTCGAGCAGTAATGACCATCTCGTGCACACCTCCAACCGCCTCAGTACCTTTACCAAGGAGGTGCAGCACAACTAACGTAAAGGTAAACCCAACATTAAAAACAGACATAAGATAGTCCGTATGACCCGTAAGAAGGGTCAGCAAAGAAATCCTCACGGCCTAAAGATTTGAGGAGTGAAGACCAATACAGCTGAGCATCGGGATGGAGGGTGGGCATGTGAATGAGTGGTGGAGACTCGCCAAGAAGATCAAGAATTACGGTAGGTACGTAATTTTCTATCTTCCTGGACATAAGTCTCCACCACTCATTCACACCAGGGGAGAGTACCAAGCTGATAATCCCCAAAGAGCAGCAGAGAGCCAGAGCTCACGCGTCTAAGATAGAAGCCCATTAAGGATAGTTCTGCGAATGCAGAATGTCGCCTGGCATGAACATCCAGTGCATAATGTGCTTAAGTATGCACTGAGCTCCAGATGGCGGCGTTGCATATATCTGCAATTGGAACATTGCAATTTCCGCTGGGATGCACTGACCGCCTAGTAGAGTGAGCGTACACTCTACCTTCTAATTCAACTTGAGCCATGGAATAGCAATGGCGAGGCATGCCACTAACCATGAAGAGATCATCTAATAGCGACAGGTTGACCCAGCCGGTGTCGCTAGAAAAGAAACGAACAGTTGCTGAGTCTTATGAACATCCTTGGTTCTATCTAAATAGAACATGAAGGCTCTCTAACATCCAAGGAATGAAGAGCTGTCCCCTTCATTTTGGAAATTAGCGAAGTAAGCGGGAAGTACCAGAGGTTGGTTCAGATGGAATTCTGACACAACAGGAAGAATTTAGGATAGTCGGAGAACTACCTTGTCATATGGAATACAGCATCGGAGGGTCCGTAACCAGGGCATGTATCTCAAGAGACCCTCAGGGCTGAGGTAATGGCCTGCGAAGGCAGTCTTCCAGGTAGAAATTTTAGCTCACAGGTAGCTAAGGGTTGAAGGCTTCAGTGAGCATGTCCAGCACCAGGTTAATGTCCCAGGCTGCAACTGGACGGCAACAGAGGTCTGGTATGGAGAATCCCATGAAATCTCTTCACCATAGTAACTGAGCCAGAGTTAAGGAAAAACCGCTCATGGAGCGCTGAGATGGCACTAAGGTGAACTTTAACTGTGGAGTACTGAAGACCTAAGTTTGATAGGTCCAAAAGATACTCCAGAACCTTACCAGGAGGACAGGAAAAGGGATTCCAAGAGTTTTGCACAGAGAAAAAACGTTTCCATTTGGGCGTGACGTTTTGGTGGCTGGCTTCGAGCAGCCAGAAGGATGTCTGAGACTCTCGAGAGGCGTTGAACCGATTCACTTCTATCTCTTCAGGAGCCAAGCATGAAGGTGAAGTGATTTTCAGGTTGGGATGGACCAGAACCCTGAGTCAAAGACTGATTTGCAAAGGAAGTGGTCTAGGAGAGCTGCCAACATACTGTTGAGTAGAGGAACCATAGTTGCGAGGCCAGGAAGGACAATGAGAATCATCTTGGTCCCTGAGACTCGAACCTGAGGAGTACTCTCGGATTAGAAGTGGTGGAAAGGCGAAGAAAGCGCTTTGTCCACAGCAGCCTGAACGCATCCTGACAGAAAATGCCAGGCCCTGGATTTCTGGAGCAGAAGAGAGCAGTTTTGCGTTGAGTGGGGATGCAAAGGTCCAGGTCTGGAGGTCCCCACTCTTTGAACAGGGACCGAGACTACGGCTGGATCGAGACCACTCGTGAGGTCTGCCTCCGTTCTGCTGAGGGTGATCCAGCTCAGGTCGTTTTGTATACCTGGCAGATAAACCCGCTTGAATCAGAGACTTGTGCTCCAGCACCACTCCCACACCCTCATTGCTTCCTGCAAAGGGATAAGAATGAGCACCGCCTTGCTTGTTGATGTAATACATCACTGCTTTGTTGTCCGTTTGAAGGAGAATGTTCTTGACAAAGGACATCCTTCAGAGCTAGGATTGCACAAGGACGCCTCTCATCTCCAGGACATTTATGTGGAGATGAGTTTGAACTAAGTCCATACACCTTGATGTGGAGGAGAGACAGTGAGCTCCCCATCCCATTAGTGATGCATCTGTGGTGATGGAGATCTGATGATCCGGGGGAGCAAAGGGGAATCCTTCCAGGAGATTGCTCTCTTGAGACCACCAGGTGAGAGACCTTCGAAGGGGCTCCGTCACCTTGATGGGATAAGACTGGGGGTGACAAGTTGGGGACCACTGGTGGAGGCATCCATTGGGCGGTTCTCATGTGCAGTCGGGCCAGAGGACAGTGAAGACCGAGGCGCCATAGAGGACCCAACATCGTTGCATCGAGAAGGCGTAACGATTGGTTCTCCCTGATGTAACGGGCCACCCTACTGAAGGATCTCCGGTCTTCTGTCCTCTGGAAGAAAGCCTTCGCTGAAGAGGTGTCTAAGCGTCCCTATGAAAGGGCCTCTGGGAGGGTTGCAGTTGAGTTTTTTCAAATCAGCAGAACTCCCATGGACGTGAAGGCGAGAAGTCGTTTGCACGCTTTCAAGGAGTCCCTTGGCCGGAAGGGCTTGCTTAGAAGCCAATCGTCCAGGTAGGAAACACTGAGTCCGATTTCTCCTGAGATGCGCCTACGAGAACTGCACAACACTTTGTAAAACTCGTGGCGCCGAGGATAGCAAAGGGCAGGACTCTGAACTGATAATGCTGACCCAAAGCTACAAACCTGAGGAATTTGCGGTGGGTCGGGTGAACGAGGATATGCTGGTAAGCATCCTGCATATCCAGAGAGGCCAGCCAGTGGTGCTGATGCAGCAAGGGTAACAGGGTACCTGGGAAATCATCTTGAATTTCTCCCTGGGAGGAATTTGTTTAACTTTCTGAGGTCTAGAATGGGCGCATCCCCAGATTTCTTTGGAACCAGAAAGTAATGGAGTAGAACCCTGTGTTTGCCAGATGCAGGGCACCAGTTCTATACCCTGTTGTTCAGAAGGCCCTGGATCTCCCAGCGGTGAGGAGGTCTGACTGAGAGGCCGACAACCTGGGTTGTCTGTGGGAGGAACAATTCAGAGGTTTCCAAGAAATTGAGAGAATAGCCCTCGCGGGGAATTATCCGAGAGGAACCCATTGTCTGAGGCTATGGACTTCCACTGGTTGTAGAAGTACATCAGGCGACCTCCACGGAGGAGAAAGTTCCACCTCGGGCAGAGTGGATGGAACTTGACCCAGCGACTCATAAGGTAGCGCTGGGAACTTTAGGGCCCTGACGCTTTCTCTGTCTTCTTTTGAGGTTGGGCAGGTTGGCTTTTATGGGCTTCACTGCCTCTGCCTCGAAAGGACTGGCAAACTATGAAAACTGACGTCTGTTCACATGCCCGAGGAGACGAGGCGAGTCCTGGCCAGCAATGGCCGATCTAGTCTTCAGAGTGGCCTCTAAGGCTTGCTCACCTGAGGGGCCAAAGAAAGGCCATCAAAAGCCGGCGCCATCACCTGCTGCTGAGCATCATTAGTGAAGCCAGAAATGCATGGCCAGGAATGGCGCAGGGAAAGTACAAATCCTGCTGCTGAGGCGAGAGAAGCAGTGTCGGCGTCCATGGCGGCTTTGACCTGTTGGTTATTGGACTCAATACCTCTAATAGCGGTCAGAAGAAGCTCTGACTTGGAATCCGAATCTGGAAGAGCTTCAACCATTCTTTTCATAGAGAGTGCCACAGGATATACTCATACTGAGAAAATAGCCTTGATAACTGTGTCGCATACTTAGAGTGGGCAGCAAGACTCTCTTACCTAATGTAATCAATCTTGAGACTCTTTGTTAATAGAGTCGAGCTGTAGTAGTTGAGGAAGAACGACCTTGTCATTCTCTGCCAGGACTACAATAGGATCCATAAAGGCTTGGGATGCCAAAATGGGGCGATCCTTGGGAGCTGAATACTTCTTATCAATGGATTTAGCCACTGAGGAATAGAAACAGGGTTATTCCATACCATTTGAGACAGCGTCTCGAAGGAAGCTGAATCGGAGGAGTCAAATCCGTAGGGATCTCGAAGCATGAAGATACTGGTCTTAATATCTTCCCAGGATCGATGTCTGTAGTCTGGAGAAAGAGTGGATCCCAGGTTCTTCAACAGAGACTTAAAGGACAGGTCCTCGACCACAGGCTCTGTAGCAAAGAAAGATCCTGTTTCCTCCACTTCATCATAACTTGAAGGTCTAGGTCCAGACTCAACATCATCTCTGATGGTCCAGAAAGGACTGTTTGGACAGGAAAGGAGTGAAAATTAGGAGAGAAGAAATGGCAGAAAAACAGGAGAGTCCCCAAGGGCTGCAGGAGCGAGGGCAGCAAAAGCAGGCTGAAGGCAGCACCGAGGCGCACGGCACGAGAGAGGCAAGAGCCCTGTCATAGCCCAGCAGCCTTGCCGACCCAGCCAGCGCACATGGCGATCACAGGGAGCGCCTGAAGCCCAGCCTTGCGAATACGGCGCCGCCCGATCAGCGGGCGCGCCAGCGGTGCCGAGACCCGCAGCGCCCGCCAGCAGCGCCATAAGCCCAGCGGCCCAGCAGCGCCGACAAGGCCACAGACCCTGCAGAAAGCGCTGGAAGAAGCCCGGGAACCTGGAAAGCAAGAGAAGGAAAAAACCAGGAGATAAGGGCATAGTGGGAGGCCCCCTCGCGCCTGCAGCCATGTGGGGGGACACCTAACGCAGAGTCGCTAGCACCGAAGAAGGCGCCGCCGACTAGGAAGGTCCAACCGCCCTACCTGATCGCCGGAGGGGCCGAGGGCTCCGAGGTAACCGAGCCAGAGCAGAAGAACCAACCTCGAGGCCCATCGCTCCATAAGCGGCCCACTGGTGAAACTGCTCATCTGGAGCCCTACCTATAGGCGGGGAGGGCTCCGATGTCGGGGCGATGATTATCGAAGTTGGCGACTCCGAAGAGGAGACCCGGCAATAGCAGCGACAACCGACCGTTGACAGCGCAGACATACCAGAGGCGACCTCGAGTGATGCCTTCTCTTTTTGACCTGTGGGCGAAGAAGGAGCTCGAGGCGAGCAGCGGCAGAATCGACCGTTATTTTATGCCGGCGAGGGGACCGCCCATCCCCGGCATCGGACTGACCGTAGTCGGAACCCGCTGAGGAGAAGGAGGCTGACGGACCCAGCCCGCTGACTGAACAGCTTTCATCGAAGTCTCCCTACCGTCACCTGACCTGCTCATGAGTCGACTCCGTCCAGTAGGCGAGACTTCTTCAAGTAAGTTAAATTTAAATATTAGAAAAATTTTACGAAAAAAGAATAAAACTAAGCGATACTACTATCGTGATAATGTTACAAAAAACAAACTGAAAACTATCGCTAGTTTGAAGTTTGACTCCGACAAGCGACGGCGTCGTCACTGAAGCGCACTCGGCCAGCAGGGAAAAAGAACTGAGGCGGTTGGAGGGTCGTCGCCGAGATGGTCATTACCGCTCGAGCCGCTGCTCGTGGCGCCGTCTCTCGCGCCGACCCTCCAGCAAAAAGTTTGCTCCCGATGGGTCTTAGTGCCTCCGGCGCCAATCCCACTAGTGTGAATGAGTGGTGGAGACTTATGTCCAGGAAGATCTGAGAATTACCACAGTTTCTCTCCAGATGAAATAACCGGCCCACTGGCCCAAAAAGGTTCCAAAGCGAAAATTTAACTTAAAATATATAAATACATTTTTGGTTTCCTCCCGGTTAAACGAACTGAGAAGAAACCGAAAAACTTACTGGAATAACACCAAATCTACACTAATCTACCTGTAAACTCAAGGACAGTGCTTTAAAAATGAAAAGAAATAACATTTTACTTCAAAAAACAAACAAAATAAAATCTTCCAAGAAAGATAAAGGAGGGCTCTCCGAGGCGTCTGTACTAGGCAAGCGGAGTAAAGAATCTGTCGGTTGTAGAATGTTTACCAGGGACAGTGGTTTGAAATCCAAGCTCGAGCCTAAAATTCCATGATTAGCATAGGTTCTATTAACCATTTTGGCTCCGAGGCAGTCTTATGGTGAGACCATATTGCAGAAGTCAGAACACAGTAAGATTTCCTGGGATTTGAATGTTAACTTCTCCAGCATTAACAGCAGATCTCATGGGGGAACTGGATCCTGAATGGGAGGCTTGAAGTGCAGGATACCTTGTAGGAAGGCACGTGACAGATCCGGCTGCACCAAGGTCCTGCCATCCACCAGTACATGATAGTTTGAGATAGCCAAGAGATGTACTTTTATGGATGAGTAGCTGAGTCCCGAATCAGACAGGGATAAAAGATACTCCAGGATCCCATTCACTTCATATAAGAATAGGTCTATGTCACGGGCAGCAGCCCATAAGCTGAACCGCTTCCACTTCATGGCGTACGTGGCCCTAGTAGGCAGTTTTCTTGCGGCCAATATCACCTCGGCTACCCTCTCACAAGTGGAACTTGGGGTTCTACCGCCAGCTGCTGCAGAAGCGGAAACCAAATCTGCCTGGGCCAGAACGGCGCTACCAGAATCATGGCTGCTGGTTCCGACTGTAGCTTGAGAAGAACTCACTGCAGAAGGGGGAAGGGTGGGAAGGTAAAGAGAAACCTCCCGGTCCAAGAGAGGGACAAAGCGTCTCGCCAAAAAACACCACGCTCTGGCTCTAGCGAGCAGAAATTGGGCAGTTTGGCGTCAAGTGGGGACACGAAGAGGTCTAGCTCTGGAGTCCCCCATCCTTCGAATAGGTTGTCTACTACTTCTTGAAGTAGTTTCCATTCGTGAGCTTGGGACTGCAAGCGACTGAGGCTATCTGTTAAGGTGTCTTGAAGACCTGGGACATGTACCGCAAACAGTTCCAGGCTGTGATCTACTGCCCAGTACCAGACCCTCATGGCTCCTTTACATAGGGGATATGAATGTGTGCCCCCCTCCTTGTTGAGGTAGAAAACCACAGGCATGTTGTCCGTCTAGACTACAACTGGGCCTGGACAGAGGTTGGCCAGGAATGCCTGTAAGGCATACAGCACAGCCCTCATCTCCAGAACGTTTATATGCAAAAAGCGTTCTGTCTGAGTCGAAGACCCCCGGTCTGATTGCTCCCGAAGTGGGCACCCCATCCTCTGCCCGATGTATCCAAGATAACTTGATGAGGGCTGAGGGGTTCCTGAAGAGGGCTCCTATCCCCAAGCAGGAGGGATTAAGCCACCATAGCAGGGTTTGGTGCACTGCCTTGGAGAGTCTGACCCTCTGGTCGAGACAGTAGCTTCGCTGGTCCCACTGCACCCTGAGATTCCATTGCAGAATCCTCATGTGCAGGCGAGTGAGAGGCACGGTCACTATGGCAGTGGCTATATGACCCAGGAGTTGTAATACCATTCTAGCTGCAGCCTGGTCCACAGACAGTAATCTCCAAGCCAGCGCATGAAGGCAATCTGCCCTGTCTGACAGGAGAAAGGCTCTCCGCTGAACTATATCCAAGACAACTCCTATGAACTGGAGTCTCTGGGACAGCCAAGGGGATGATTTTGGGAGATTTAGGGTTATCCCAAGATCCTGGAACATCTTGAATGTGCACTGCAGGGTCAAACACAGGTATTCTCTGGATGGGGCACTAGTAGCCAGTCATCGAGGTAGGGTAGATATAATAACCCTGCCTCCTGAGGAGCTACCACTACTCACCCAGGCACTGGTGAATACCCGAGGAGCTGAGGACAGGCTGAAAGGCAGGCTCTGAACTGGTAGTGCTCTCCTTGGAATGTGAACAGAGATACTTCCTGTGGGACAGCAGGATCTTTATGTGCATGTCGAGTCCTGCATGTCCTGGGAGTAGAGCCAATCTCCTTGGCACCACATGGGAAGCAATCCCGAGTGTCCTAAACATTTTGTACTCTATAAAGGCGTTCAGTTAACTGAGGACCAAGATGGGACAAAGGTCCCCGTCTTCTTTGGAACTAGGAAGAAGCAAGATTAGTAACCCTTGCTCTGTGGGGTTCTGGTACTACTTGAATGCTCGGCTTTGACATGAGGGCTTGTATATCTCCACCCGAATGAGGCTTGCATGGGATGGAGAGTTGAATATGTGGGCTGGTGGGTTGTTCAGGGGTAGTTGAGAAAATTCCAGGGTGTAGCCCGTCTATGAGCTGCAGCAACCCATTGCTTTGTCGTGATGTTCTCCCAAATTGCGAGGTAAAACAAGAACTGCCCTCCCACTGCCTCCCCCATCGACTCTTCTGGGGGTGGGGGGTGGGGCAAGAAGTCAGGCGGAGGCTGACGGGGTGGGGAGCTCTGGACTACTTAGCTGTTCGTGGTTCCCGAGCTGCTGGTGCTTGAGGGGGTGCTTTTCTCTTGAATCCTCCTCACTGTTACTGTCTCTTTGCTTGCTGTCCTTAGTGCCTCCAAAAGGGCCGGCACCTAGGGGGACACAGTTCTGACTTGTACATCTTGTGTACTTCGGAGACAGCCTTCCCCAAGTCCTGTAGGCCAGTGATGATCTTCTCAGACTCTTGGCCAAAGAGCACAGGGCCTTGGAATGGCAGGTCCAAGATAGCGTCCTGCAGGTCCTGTCGCAACCCTAACACTCGAAACCACAAGTGTCATCTGAGGCTGCAGCTCTGGCTGCTATATCTGCTGCATCATACGAGCATCTGAGAACATGCTTGCCCACATCTGCCCTGGATTGCAGGACTGCCAGAAGCTCTGACTTATTGTCAGAATTTGGCAGTGTCTTACGTAGGTCCATAGACTTCTGCCACAGGCACTTCTGGTACATGACCATATGTGCTAAGATAGAGACCTGATAGTACAGGTGGAAGAGATGTACACCTTCCTCCCAAACTGGTCAATCTTTTTGATTCCTTATCTGGTGGCTGGGCTGGTATGCTTAGGCTGCTGTGACCGCTGTAAGTACTGTAGGATGCGCCTTGGGCTGTTCACCGAGGAGGCTCATTTCTGGGGTCCTGTATGGCGAGCCACCTTTGGGGCACTGCAGAAGTAGCTGAAGGATGCTTCCATGCCAACTTTGTCACATCCTCGAATGGCTCCACCAACCGCGGAATAATTAGTGGTTTTGGGTCAGTAGCTCCCAAAACTTTAGCCAAGCGTCTCCTTTCCAGGTCCAGTTCCTCCATTTCCCACTGGTTGAGGAATTGGATATGCCTCATAACCTTAAGGAAGGTGGGATCATCAGGTGGAGACCTGAGTGAATCTTTCCTAGGATCTGGTGAAGGCAGAGGGGAGGTCATCCTCAGAAGAGTCATAAGGTGAGGAGGAACAGCTGTAGTCACAGCAGCTCAAAGTGATGGTGGTGGACCAACTCCGACATCGGGAGCGACAGTCACTAGACCTGCTCCTCCAGCAGGAGGAAGACCTTTAGGATGGGTGATGTCTAAGTCTCCGAAGTCAGTCAGAGCACCCATCCGAGCCACCTGGAGTCAGGCGGTCTGGCATCAGGGGTGGCAACGGAGTCCTGCATGGAGGTGTTGGCTGTGGAACGGCTGCCGTCAGGTTTGGGTAGCAGGTCAACTTTGATGGTGTTTCACCAACTGGAAAAGTACAGTCACGTAAGAACTTACCGTAACAGTAGATCTTCGAGAGCAGCTCTTGCAGCAGGTTACACCACTAGGACTGAAGCCGGCAGGTGCCAGGACCCCACGGAAACATTCTAGCTAGCAGTATTCAGCGGGGACCACCTCCGACGTTGGTCCCGTCCCAGACGTCAGGCACAGTACATAAGGAGGTGGTCCCCCAGAATCCCCAGTTCTCCCACCAGAGACTCCCGGCCACTGGATGACATCAGAAGAGGAGACTGAGGATCTGCCATCAAATGGCAATCAGAATAGTGTAGAGAACACCTGATCCTAGGAGAAGGATTTCTGAACAACAAAATCTACCTCCAGCGGGGATGGTGGGAGGGAAAGTACCTGCTGCAAGAGCTGTTCTGAAGATCTACTGTTACGGTAAGTTCTTACGTAACTGTACTATCTTACTTCAAGAAACAGCTCTTGCAGCAGGTTACACCATTAGGACGGATTCCCAAGCAATAGTGGAAATCCCACACCATTGGGAGGAGGAAGGTAGAAATCCTTAGTAAAACCAAAGCCTAGGACAGAAGTCCTGAAGGACTGCTAGACCAAAACCTGCTCTGTCCTCGATGCCACATCCAGGCTATAATGCCTGATAAAGGTGTGCACAGTGCTCCAAGTCGCTGCTGCACAGATAGTTGAGGTGGACACCTTCTTTAAGGCCGCAAAGGAGGTAGCCACCCACCTTGTGGAATGACCCTTAACCGCGCCCGGTAAGGGTTTGTTGCGTTTCTGGTAACAGAACGTGATACAATGTGTAAGCCACCTGGACAGCGACTGTTGGGAAATGGCAGCTCCCAGCATCCTGTGGGCGAAGGAAACAAAAAGCTGATCCGATTTTCAGTGGTGTTTGGTCCTGTTCAGGTAGCATCGAAGACACCTGTGCACATCTAAAGTGTGCAACAGGGCCTCTCCTCGATTCGAATATTTAGGGAAGTACACTGGTAGATCGATATACTGATTAAGGGTGAGAGCTGAGACAGCCTTAGGCAGAAACTTCGGATTGGTCCGTAAGAATACCCTGTCCTGATGGAAAACCAAATAAGGTTCTTTGCACATCAGTGCATGAAGTTCTGAAATTCTTCTGGCCGGAGTAAAGGCAACTAAAAACGTCTTCCATGTAAGGAGATGTAGCTCGCAATCCGCAGCTGGTTCAAAAGGTGGCAGCATAAGCTGCTCCAGGAGAAAGGGTAAATCCCAAGGCGGAATAGGATCCTTAATCGGAGGTCTAAGGTGGAGAACACCTCTCAGGAAGGCCCATGCTGTGTCCAACTGAGAGATAGGATGTTGGCCTATAGGAGTGTGATAGGCTGAGATGGCACAAAGGTGTACTTTTATCGAGGAGTAGGAGAAACTTGTCTGGAAAAGAGAAGGGAGGTAGTCCAAGACCGACCTTCCTGGACAATCCAGTGGCGAAAACCCTCGCGCTTGAGCCCATAGGCAAAATCCGCACCATTTCATGGTGTAAGTAGCATGAGTGGCCAGTTTTCTAGCGGCCGCTAGAACGTCAGCTACTTCTTGCGAGACCCCGTATCACATAATGGCTATGTCTCTAGGAGTCAAGCGTGCAGGTTCAGCGAACGAAGGTCCAAATGGACCAAGGAGCCCACCTCCTGAGACAGCAAGTGAGAGCTAATTGGCAGAGGCACTGGAGGTTCTCGGGACAGCTGATATAGTACAGGGAACCAGATCTGCCTGGGCCAGAGCGGCGCGATAAGTATTAGCATCACTCACTCTCTGGATCAACGGAAAGAGGGGAAAGGCATAGAGAAATCTACCTGCCCAGGAGAGGGACAACATGTCTCGCCAGAAAACACCAGGCCCTGGATCTAGCGCGCAATAATTGTGCAGTTTTGCGTTGGACAGGGACGCGAAAAAGTCTAACTCTAGTGTACCCCATCTGCGAAACAGATCCTCTACTACTTTCTGGAGTAGTTCCCACTCGTGGACTCTGGCCTGAGAGTGACTCAGGCCGTCTGTGATGACACTGGCCACTCCTAGTACATGAACAGCAATGAGGTTTGCGCTGTGTTGTAAAACCCAATCCCACACCCTCATGGCCTCCCTGCAAAGTGGGTAGGAATGGGTGCCTCCTTGTTTGTTGAGATAATACATCACCGTAGAATTGTCTGTTTATAACAGATGAGTACCCAGTGGAATCTCCGACTGGAAAGCCTGCAGGGTGTAAAGAACTGCTCTCATTTCCAGGATATTTATGTGGAGATGAGTCTCTTGGGCTGTCCACAGGCCCTGAGACCGGACACTGTCTAGGTGTGCTCCCTATCCGAGCCCTGAGGTGTCTGTGGACAATGTCACAATCGGAGATGGCGCAGTGAAGGAGACCCCCACTGAGAGGTTCTTCCAATCTAGCCATCATTGCCAATCCCTGATTACGGCCTTTGTGATCTGAATTCAGAGCTGCAGATGGTCTTGCTTTTGATCCCATTGGACCCATAACATCCACTGGGTCACCCGCATGTAGAGATGGGCTAGCGGGACCGTCGCAATGGCCGCAGCCATGTGTCCGTGCAGGCAAAGGACCAGTCTGGCTGGGACGGTCTTCTTTGCCAAGATGTCCCTGATGAGGGATCTGATGTGTTCCACTCGGTCCTGGGGTAGAAAAGCTTTCCCCTGGATGGTGTCCAGAACTGCGCCTATGAACTGTAGAATCTGAGACGGAACCAGGCGTGACTTCTCTTGATTGATAATGATGCCCAACGTCTCGAACAGAGACTGAATACAATGAATGGCGGACATCAGAGCTTCCCGAGAGGGTGCCATGAGAAGACAGTCTTCCAGGTAGGGGAACACGTAGTGGCCTTGTCTCCTCAGTCTCGTCGCTACTACTAACATTCACTTCGTGAATTCCTGAGGTGCCGATGACAGTCTGAAGGGAAGGGCTCGGAACTGATAATGGTGACCCTGAAACTCGAAGCGCAAAAACTTCCTGTGTGCTTGAACTATGGGTATATGCAGATAAGCATCCTGCATGTCCAAGGACACTAGATAAGTGCCCTGCTTGAGCATGGGAATCAGACCTGGGAGGGTCACCATGCGGAAGCGTTTGTACAGGACCGCTGCGTTGAGGTCGCTGAGGTCCAGTATTGGACAGAGGTCCCCGTTTTCTTGGGAACCAGGAAGAAGTGAGAATAATAACCTGCACCTCTCTGGTTCTGTGTTGCGTGCTCTATAGATTCTTTTCCAAAAAGCACGAGCACCTCCTGCTGTATGAGCAGGGCATGCTGACCTGAGCAACGGGAAAGGAGGGGGAGGTCTTGACGGTGGGTGATTGAGAAATTCGATGAAGTAGCCTTTCTTGACCAACTGGAGAACCCACTGGTCGGTGGTAATCGACTGTTACCCTAAAAAGTGGCGAGCGATGCGACCCCCGACCTTTTGTGCCCGTTGATCCAGAGGAGGGGCGGGGGCCAGGATGGAGTCATGCTGTGGCAGCACTGGTCCCTGCAGGCTGGGCCGGTTTGGTGTAACGCTGGCCTCTGCCTGGGGACGACTTAGCCTGGGCTTTACATTGAAAAGTGCCCTTTGTTGCTGGCCGGAACGTGGCTGCTGCCGTTGTTGCCGGCTGCGAAAACGGCTCTGGTTCCTACAAAAGGAACCAGGTCTTGATCTATACATGGCTTGTACAGACCTGACTGCCTTCCCAGCATCCTGGAGTTTGGTTATAACCTTCTCCGAGTGTTCACCAAAAAGTACTTCGCCATTGTAAGGGACGTCAAGAATGTTCTTCTGTACGTCCGGGGTAAAACCGGAGACACGGAGCCAAGAGTGTCTCCGGAGACAGATGCCTGAAGCTGCAGCTCTGGCAGATGAGTCCGCAGACTCATATGCAGCTCATAGCACTTGGGTACCCACATCAGACCCTGTGCGGAAGAGGTTTAGGAGCTCTGCCTTCTGATCGCCATCCGGTAATTTAATCGACCAGGTCCTGGCCCTGTTCCCACAGGGCATTCTGAAACTGTACCATGTGAGATAGGTAGTTCAGGGACCTGATGGAGCATGTAGCAGCCGCACACTTGCGCCTCCTCAGGGTATCCAGCTGTTTGGATTCCTGTTCTGGTGGCTGTGTGCTCATGAGCTGCAGTCTTTGGGACCAGTCGTGAGGCCGTAATGACCACGGAGTCAGCCAGAGGTTGTTGAGCCAAGTACTGGTCCTCTTTCGGGGCCTTGTACAGGCGGTCAGCTTTTTTCGGCACAGCGGGAGTGGAGTGCGGATGCTTCCACGCAGCCTTGGTGACGTCCATGAAGGTGTCCACCAAGGGTGGCACTACCGCAGGCTTTGGATCTTTCTGCCGAAGATAACGGGCAAGGCGCTATCTTTCGGGATCGAGGTCTTCAGCATCCCATCCCATGTTGTCCTGGATGTGCCTCATGATCTCAGAGAGGGAGGGATCATCCAGAGAAGACCTGGGCAGGTCATGTGGGTCAGGTGATGGAATGCTGAGCGGAGAAGGAGATCTGCAGAAATCTGAGGTATCCGATCTGGAGTCCTCTCCTGATGGTGTATACCGATGACGTCTGCGTTGCTTGGGGCTGGGAGACCCTGATGGAGATCTTGAGGGAGGCCTTCTCTGATCCTTGGATCTACCCCTGGGAGGTGGAGTCTGCTCCTTATGGGTTGGTGGTTGTCCTGCTGGCCCCTGTGGTGGAGGAGAGGAGTAGGAGGTGAAGGAGTAGGAGGAGGTTTTACTGGGACCACGTCTTTATGGATGGTGTCCCACCAGAAAGTAAAGAGATCCTTTACCTCTTGTATATTCGTGCCCGACGACAGGCCTGGCGCCGGTGGTCTGTCGCCGGGGTCGGGCATCGGGTCCGAGGGTGTCTCCCGGGTGGGCGAAGGTTCCCTCGGAAGCCCGGCATCCTCTGTGTCGCCCGCCTGGTCTTCAGGCAATGTGGTGTCCTCCTCCGTGGAATCCCAGTGACGGTATCCACGGTGACTGGGAGCGATCTTCAGCTCCAGTGAAGCCGACGTCGGTCGCTTGGGCAACGACTTTGGGTCCAGCGAACGCCCGGTCAGCGTCTGGTGCTTGGCCGATGTCCTCGGCTCCGGCCAACGCCTGGCCAACTTCGGGTGCTTGGCCGTCAGGTCCGTCATCCGCTTTAGGGATGTCAGGTCTTTCGTCTTCCTGGGTGGTGGATCCGGACCTCTGGGAGACCGATCTGGAGTCGGGGTCCCAACGTCGGGTCGATGAGGAAGACTTGTGACGTTCGGAAGACTTGGAAGAGGTCTGAGAGGGAGTAGAGGAAGCTGAGGTCCTAGAAGTCTTGATGGGCTGGAGAGTTGAAGAACCGCCAGAAGCCTGGACTTTGACCAGAGGGGGCTGAGAATGTGCCCTGGAGGGAGAACGGTCAGATCTGGGGGAGCCTGAGCTATGCGAGTCCGAGGCCCAGTTTGGGGATCAGGACCTTGCTTTCTCCCGGTGTTTGTCCCAGTGTTGATGGGCCTTGGAAGAAGAATCACCCCTGGAGACAGGTTCTTTGTCCATCCTGCTAAGTTTCTCTTCTAACAAGTATGCCTGAAGTGCCTTCTGATGGCAGATCCTGGTGCAGCTATTGAACCCTTGGCAAAAGGTGCAGGCCTTGGTGTTGTGGTCCGGGCCTAAGCACCATGCACTTGAGGAAGAATGAGGATCCTTGAAATGGATCTGTTTTCCACAGGCACACTTTGAAAGGTGTTCCTCAGATGAAGGAGTTGGGAGGACATTAGTTTTGCAGAAACTCGAAGTTCTAAGTCGTCGTGCACTAGGTAGAGACCGAGAGGCTGATGCTGGCGAGTCGACGGCGGGAAAAGAACTGGGGGTTTGGGGGGACCGCCTCCTTATGTACTATGCCTGACATCAGGGGCGGGACCGACGTCGAAGGCGGTCCCTGCTGAATACTGCTAGCTAGAAAGTTTCCGTGGGGTCCTGGCACCTGCCGGCTTCAGTCCTAATGGTGTAACCTGCTGCAAGAGCTGTTTCTCGAGGTAAGATAGAGTGCTCCTTCTTCCGCCAAGGGGATCTTCAAGCCTAATGGCTGGTCTGATGTCTGGTTAATTGCTCCTGAAGGGGTTGGCGCTGGGCAAGGTCCTACTATAGCAACCATCCTTAAAGGAGGGGGAAGAGAAAAGGCGGCACCAGGTTCAGCCTCTGACTCACCTCCAACTCTGTGCTAGCACCAAAGAACGACCCGGCACCGAAATTGGCCTCCTCCACAGAAATGGCACCCTAGGTGGCACTGTCACCAAAGCGGCACTGATCGCGGCATTGATAAAGATATCCCCAGAAATGGCACTGCCTCGATGCCAAATCAGGGATGGCACCAACCTCAGTGATGGCACTGACCATGACACAGACCCTTGAAACGGCACCGTCCATGGCGCCGACAGCAAACACGGCGTAACTGCGGCACAATCACCAAATGTGGCACCGACTGCGGTGCTGGCACCGGAGTCCCCCATGGCACTGAGCACAGAGGAAAGGGTGGCACTGTGAACGGTGTCAGTCCTAAGATCGTAACTCACAGACGAACTCAAGCAGACCCTGGAGAGCGACTGCTGCTCCAGAGAGCTCGGCTGCCAATCCAGATCAGCCTGATCATCCTCCGAATCGGAGTAGGAGAGCATGGCGATCCTGAGAAAGGCAACCCCGGCCACTCTACTCCTTCCCGGCACTGAGAGCAGTGTTGGGAGGGGACTCCGTGGCACCGGAGAGCCGGCCTCGCTCGCCGACAGTGAATTGGTGTCAGGAGCTGAGGCAGCATCCTCTGAAGCCCTCTAAGGGACTGACAGTGTAGGCCCCAAGTGTAGCTGAAGCCTCAACACCGGGGTCGGTCGGTTCTGGGCCTTGAGCAATCCACAGCCGGCCCCGCAGAGGAGGCCGATCCATTCCCCCAACTGTTCAACCAGGCATCGGGGCTCAGCGAGAGCTGAGCGACAAAGTCCTGCTCTCCCCAGTGCATACAGCCAGTGGGAGGAGGCCCGGGGGATGGGCCTAAGGTCCTTATCTTAGAGGAAAAGAAGAAGAGGCTCTATGCCATAAAACAGTAGATAAGAAAATAACAAAACAATGCCAAACGCTACGCCAGCAGGAGTGGCATCGAGAATTCGGTCAGACGAGCAAAAAATGGTAATTGAGGAGTGTCGTGTAGACTTCTTGCTGTCCCACGTAGTCAGAGCTGCAGCCTCGACAGTGGTAAAAACAGAACTGAGGTAGTGGAGGGGATGACAACGGTTACTGGCCAACACATGTCCACCATGCTATGCGTTGGCCTCGAGGGCGGCGCCATCTCAGACGTTGCCCCTCCCCCTAGGAGAAAAGCTTTTTAAGATAAAAAGCTTCCCGCTGGGTCATGGCGCCTCCAGCATAGTACCCACCAGTGATGAATGGTGAAGAGTGATACAGGTAAGATTGTATATTCCTGAGCAATGCCTGGAAAGTTAGATCCACCTGTGGAACAGAAGAAGGGCCTGGGTTCAAGGAATCCAGGTTACAGAAAGAGGCTCCATCACTGCCCTCAGAAATAATGAGGCTGGGGTCAGACTTGACCTCTCCACTTCCTCTTGAAGGGTCGTAGAGGAGGGTGGATCGTAAACCCTGCAATCCAGATTGCAGCCTTGGCAACACTAGTTACACCAGCCCTGATTTACAGGGTCGGCACCATAACTAAAACAGAATCTAGGACCGGAAAAGCCCCGGCACCAACAGCAGTGTTGGAGCCAGTGCTGGACAGGCCCCAAAAAGGCCTAAACCGGTGCTGACCCAGTCAACAATGACCCAGCTGGCTCCAGAGTGACCTGCAATGGTAATGCGGCCAGTCTAATCAAGGTGACACTGAATAGGGATGCAGCTAGTGGTACAGGAGTCAGCAGCGAGGACACTGGCAAGAGCTCAGGGGCTGCTGCCAGAGTGAGCCAAACGCTCTACCCGGCTTCAGGGTCCTGCCCACGGCTCCAGTTTGACCGGTCCTGAGGGACCAGGGATTGGCTCCGTTAGAGACAAATGAGCTAGATGCTGCATCCACTGCTCCACAAGAGCTGCCTAACTGTGAAAACTGCCCATCGGGGTCCCCACTAATTGCCAGAGAGGGACTCCGGGCCTGAGACCACGATCTCCTAGTACCAGAGGCCTCCCAGTAGTAGATGGCCCCTGTGAGGGCCTCCAACCCAGAAAACCAAAGATCTTTCAGCAGAACTCTCAGAGGGCAACCTCATGCAGTACTGATTCTTCCCCGTATGATGGGATAAGGAAGAACTTGAGGCTGAGTGGTGCCAAGAACCCACAGGGATCGGGAGCGGGCCTGCTTCTTTCTGTGCTTCTGGGAAGACTATCACTCCCCCAGGCACAGGACTGTCTATCATCAGAACCATTCCCTTATGGGGAAAGTGGACCGGACATGGCTCCTCTGCTGGAGCAGCTTGCCTGAGAATGGTGTCTACTGTCATCATGCATGGCCGTCGATCGTTGACTTGATAGGGTATGATAAACTGAGAAAAAATTATTTTTGTAATAACACTAAACTGGCATAAAAATAAACTGTAGCTTTAAATACTAAAATCTGAGAAGAACTGAATATTGTTGTCATATAGATGTGAAGTTCTGATTCCTGGCAAGTGAAACAACATCATCACTGATGCGCACTCAACGGTGGTAAAAAAGGAGAGGTGGTTGTGGGCTCGTGCTGAGGTAAACCATGCTGCATAAGCCACTCTCATGGTGCCACATGTGTGAGCAGCCAACCTCAGCGCCAGCCCTCCTGAAAATTTCTGGCTCCTGCAGGGTCACAGTGCCTCCGGCTCAGACCCATTAGTGTGACTCAGTGGTTAAGATTGATTCCTGGAAGATCTGCATTGTCGTTTACTGAAGAATTTATGGCCAGATATTCAAAGGGTTAGCATGGCGTGATATTCAATAAGGGGAGAAAAGAGCTTTGGCAGCACAAATCCCATCGCCAAGCGCGCATCAGTAATGTATGGGCGCAGGTGGGGGGCGTGTCCATGCACAGCCTGATATTCAGCCGGGATTGCAGAGCCATGCATGCGCAACCCTACCTGCGCCAGCACAAAGTTGATCAAAAAAAAAAAAGAAACAAGGGATGGCCACCCACAGGTGAGCTGCCGCATTGCAGGGCGCAACATGGTGGCTGCCAATTGTGGTGGCCACCTGAGCTCCGGCTGCATCTGGCGCGCCCGCCATGCCTGATCACGGGCATCTGTAAAAGAAATAAAGAATTCACGTCCAATATCCTGGTGGTCCAGTGGACCACTGTCTGCCCGATCACGGGCATTTGTAAGTAAAGAAGAAATATGTCCTATATCCCTGGTGGTCTAGCGGTACCCCCTGGTCAGCCGTCGGGAAGGCATCACCCACCGCCTGACACCACTCCAGAAGCAGAGCCGCTCATTGGTTCACAGCATAAGCCATGGCATAAGCCTAACAGACACATTCCAGATATGTGAAATGACATTCACATATCTGGAATGTGTAGTACGGCACAGGCTGCACGCCCACTAGCTCATGCTGTGAACCAATGGGCACACAGCCCTACCGACGGTGTCAGTCGGCAGGGCGGGTGGGTGCTGCCGCCAGTCGCCTGGGAGGGAGCGGGCGGTGGGGTCCAGTGGGTGGGTGGGAGGGGCACCGCTAGACCACCAGGGATAAGGACATATTTCTTTTTAATTACAAATGCCCGCGATCGGGCAGACAGCGGTCCACTGTACCACCAGGGATATTGGACAGAGTAATCTATTTTATTACAAATGCCCGCTGACACAGATAGCGTCCACTGGACCACCAGGGATACTGGACAGATGAGTACAAATGCCCGCGATCGGGCAGATAGTGGTCCACTGGACCACCAGGGATTTGTGATTTTCCTTTTGTTACTGCAGCCCGCGATCGGGCTCTGGAGCACACTGCCGGCTGCAGGGGGCGTCTGTCCCAGATGGCTGCTGCCTGGCAGGGCGCCAGGCGCAAGTGGTCGGGAATCGGGCGAAGATTGGTGATGCAAATGTAACCATAATGACTGCAAATGGCCCCATTTGCGCCTTTGCATAATTATGGCCCCATTTGCATATCAAGTTTTGAATACTGCGGTTGCTGTGCATAGCGCAATGGAACTAGCTAGCGCATCCCCATGCTCACTCTGGCCACTTGCGCTGGCGCGGTGCCACTGCGCCATGCACACTGCGGGTGGCCAGGTGCGATATTCAATGATGCTGTGCCATGGTGCAGCTCCGTTGAATGTCATGGCCCAGTCCACCCCTCTTGGCGAAGTTGCGCTTGCGCTTAGCTTGTGCCACAGCCTAGCACAAGTTTGAATATCTGGGCCTATGTCTTTAATGTCTGTGTTCATACTGCAGGGTCTTGCACAGAAATGACAGGGAGAGGTTTTCCTTTTGCTACTGCAGTTACAGTGTCCGCTGAGCATGTTAAACAGCTTACTACTCATCAGACCAGATAACAGCCGAGCAGGCACTTGGGACTATGCATGGACTGCTGCCTTCTGAAAACCCAGGAAAATTTAAGCTGCATAATCAGGGCTGTTGAGAGTGCAGTACAAATGCAGCCCCCCAAAATTGTTTGAAATGTGAGTCTCGATTCCTGCTATTGCACAGAGTTGGAAAAAGCAAGTGAGTTTGAGAGGCAGTGGTCAGCTTTCCAATGCTGCAAACCAAGATATCTTCTTTACTTTGGGTAACGAAAATAAAAATATTTTCAAAATGAATGAGATCGCCCAGGCTGAAGTCCTGACTGTCATACACTGGGTGGCAGAGGCAGCTGTTGGGCCTTAGTCTTGTACCGCCCAATATGATGGAGGTGTGTGGCCCCTGCTGTTACATGACTGCACTGGTTTGGGTCACTGGTTTCCAAGCAACAAAGTGAGCTCATAACCTGGTTCTCCACTCACCTTTGTCCTCAAGTTTATGTTCTTTATTTGCTGAGTCAATCACTAGAATGTAGAACTGTTGCATTCGGTGTACAGGGGCTCTGAAGACTGCTGGTAGCCTGGGACTGCAGCTGGCACAAAGAAACAAAACAGAATAATTGGCCACTAACCTTACTGAAAATCAGTGCAGACAATGCAACAGTCTATCCTTTTATTAGGTACTCCATGCAGCTCTATTCTGCCCACATACTGAGGGATAATTAAAGGCAGTTGTATGTCAGTAGCCACTTATATGTACGTGAAATACACGTACACGCTTTTATAGATACAAGGCGTATTTCAAACCACTCGGAGCCCTCCTTTTCCCTGTGCTTAAGATACTCTTATTCTGTAGTGTTTCACATGCAGGTATGCCCTGGAGATGAGTTATTTTTTGAAGTTTTTTTAATTTTTAAATATTACTGATCGACCTTGATCAATAATATAGTAATACTGTTGTGGAGACCACTCATAACAAGAGTGGTCTCACATTCTTAGAGTATCAGAACAACATTCTCATACCCTAGGAATGTGTGTAAGACCATTCTCAACGACAGTATTAATGTACACCCAAGTGCTCTATACTGCTTTGAATATTTCACATTCCTGCCCCAAAAATCTGTGTTCCAGATCATTTCCCCTATGCCCCAAGACAGTTTTGGCCTTTTTAAACTGAAGCCTCTTGTGAAGCTGCTGCTGAGTGGAGAGGACCGCCAGGATGCCTGCAGCACCAGCTATGTGGCAGGGTTTGCTGGTCGGTGGGATCACTGCGCTTTACTCCATTTAAAAAATCTCAACTGTACGATATGCTGGCAATTTCTGAATTTCTGCAGTGAGAGACTGGGAATCGGGAGCTGGGAGGAAGTTTATGAGGTTGAGAAGAGGGCGGCGGCCAAAAACGGCACGATGGGTGGGGTGGAAGATCACATGACTACAGTCAGCAATTCAGGAAGCTGTAGTTCACCACAGGGGGTTCACATTATACTATAGTCTGTTCCTGTACCTCTTGGGAAGCTGCTGCCAAGCCGGAGAGGATCACAGGGGTTCATATGGTATTGTAGTCTGTTCCAGGACCTCTTGTGAAGCTGCTGCCAAGTGGAGAAGAGCATCAGCTAAATGGCAGAGTTTGCTGCTGGGCGGAATCACTGTGCTAATCTCTATTTAAAAATCTCAGCTGTATGATGTGCTGTTGATTTTTTTTAACTAGTATATTTTACACATTCGATGTCCCCCCTTTCAGGCTCCACACCCCAGTGAGTAGACCCCCGGTGTCCTCAGCCTCAGTGCCCCATGGATTACCCCCAGGTGGAGCCCAGGAGCCACGGCCCTCTTTAACTCCGGAGGTGCCACTACGGATCGGCAGGAACCCATGGGCGGGAGGCATCATTCATCGTTAGACGACTTGTCTTTTTTGTGCCAGTAGGGTGCGGGACAAGCCGGATGCTGGCCTTTTCAAGTCATCGCTCAACCCACCCCCCAGTGAAGCACTAGCTGGTGCTCCAGAAATGGTGTATCCTGTGGTCATGTGACCACAGTCACTTGGGAGGCTGCAGTTCAACACAGGAGGTTCATATTGCATTGTAGTCCATTGCAGGGCCTCTTGTTCAGCTGCCGCCATGCAGAAAAGAGCACCAGGACACCTGCAGGATCACATAAGTGGCGGGGTTCGCAGCTGTGGGGAATCACTGTGCTTTACTCCATTTAAAAAATTTCAATTGTATGATGTGCTGGCGATTTTTTAATTTTTGCAGTGTGGACTGGGAATTGGGAGGAGGAAGCTTTTGAGAACAGGCAGAAGGCAGGAGAATGGTGCCCGAAAACTGACTCCACTGGTTGGGATCGGCAGGTCACATGACTACAGCCAGACATTCAGAAGGCTGCAATTCAATAAAGGTCTTGTTCATAGTGTACTGTAGTCTACTCAAGGATGTTATAGAGGCATAGGTCAGAAAATATAGGCAGACCTGGAGAAGTTATGAAAGTCACAAGTAGTATTTTATTATTATCAGTAATAATAATAATAGCAGTTGAGGTTCAATGCCAAAAAGTGGCAAGGTGCTACGTTTCGGGGCAAAAAACCCAAGGAGGAGCTACCAGCTTGGGGGGTCCATTCAGCTAGCTGTGACAGAGGAGGAAAAGGATCTGGGGTGAACGGGCTCAATGAACAACTCAGCACAATGCAGGAAGGCAGCTGCAAAGGCCAACAATATGCTGGGTTGTATTGCCAGGGATATATCTTCAAGGAGAGGGGAGGTGATCCTGCCCTTGGATAGGTCACTGGTTAGGCCACACCTGGAGTACTGTGTGCAGTACTGGCACCCATACCTGAAGAGGGACATTAAGTTACTGGAGGGGTGCAGCGCAGGGCAACAAAGATGATCCAGGGACTAGGGGACATATCCTTTGTGAGCAGGCTGAGGGAGTTGAACATCTACTCACTGGAGGAGAGGAGAGGAGAGATGGGATATGACTGAAACCTTCAAGTACATGAAGGGAATAAACAATACAGGCACAGAGGGACTATTCAAGTTAAGGGGGTAGGGACACTCGTGGTCACGATCTCAGATTGGGGGGGGAGGTTCAGGAGGGAAATGAGAAGACACTTTTTTATGGAGAGAGTGGTGTCTGGGTGGAACGTGTTGCCTGTGCAAGTGGTATCCTGTAAAACAGTGGACTGCTTCAAAAGGGGATGGGATAGGGTAAGAGGGAGGGTCAGCTGCAGTATAAGGGTTGCTAGCTGCACATTCGAGCAGACTCGATAGACCATAAGGCTTGTTTCTGCAGGCAAATTCGTATGTTTGTAATAAAATAAAAAAATAAAGATATACAGGATAGCTTTTCATACAAGCAGTACAAACAAAAAAATAAAGTCCTTCATCTGAGCGTCTCTCTCTCTCTCTTTCTGTTTAAATCTCAATCTCTCTATACCCTGGAACAAAACATTGCTCTCCTTATACGAGATGATATTTCCTGGCAATTAAATTCTGCATCCTTTTCTTGTAAATTACATCTCCTGTTTTTCACAAAATGTATTACAGCTTTGTCAGTTTCCAGCCGGCCCGGTGGTGCTGAGGGCTGAGGCGCTGGACGCCACACCTCGCACCACGCCGGTGACCCGGGTTGAGAGCGGACTCGGGCGCGGGGCTACTAGCAGGGGAGAGGTTGGATTGAACGCTCCAGGACTGCTCTCCTTCCTCTGGGGTGGCCTGTGGGTTGCTGGCTGCTTGGGCGGCCCCTGGTGAAGACCAGGAGAAGCACAAGGCACGGCGCCAGCATGGGAGGAGTTTGGAAAGATGCTTATGCAAGAGCTGGCCATTGCACTGCCAGCCTGGGGACAAAAACAAGGGGAAAAAGGGCTGGGCGACAGAGCAGCTTGATGGCCGGACACCTACTGACCTGGAGGCCTGTTGTGGAATCGCCGTCTGGGGGTCTGGTGGACGGCCGTGCTTGGACCCTCGCTGATCGAGTGAGCCTGCTGTCCTCCAGGTCAGTGGGAGCTGGCGGCTGGATGCCCCTCCGAGCACTGCAGAGGTGCAAAAATCAAAGTATGATTAAATAAAAAAAAAGCTTTGTCAGTTTCCTTCCTGTGACCAGCCTGCAGGTACAACAAAACAGAACATTCTGTCCCAAGGCTGGCTTCCTGCTGACAACTTTTCAAACAAGTTTGTGGGGGTCAAAATATCTTTCATAGTTAATCCATTGTGTTCCATTTTAACTTCTCTAACAAATCTAAGTAGCAGTCTAACTGATATAACAATATAATTTTATACATTTGGTAAACCAAGGAATCCCAGTTTCACACAAAGATTCAAAAATATTTTTGTAACCATAAAGAAGCAAGGGAGAAAAGAAACAGCAAGTGAAGGGAGATAACAGTGGCAACATTGTTAGACCATCAGAGCAGCCAAGTCCTAGGTGTCAAAACAAAATCTGAGTGCACAATCTGACAGGCAATAGATAGACAAGTGGTAGAATAGAAAAGGACAAAATAAATCCTTGCTTTTAACTGTCTGCACAATAAATGGGACAGGGACTTATCCCAACTCTATCACATACCCCCCTCTTTATTTTTCTTTTAAGAATACCTTATACCATTCAGAGTTCTTTGCACATGCAGTATCCCCATGACAACTATTGCAGCAAACACTTCGGTTAAGCACACACATTTTTTAACCTTCTGAATTCTCAATTCCAGAACCATATCTTGACAGAAAATCAGCACAGATGTTCTCTTTTCCTGAATTTGTGCATAGGGTTGCCACCTGTCAGGTTTTTACCTGGTGATCAGGTTTTCAGGGTCCCTATCAGGTAATCCGGTTTGCTCTGTGCTGGTCAGGTTTCTGAGTCATTTTGAGTGCTCACATATTTTTGAAAAAGATTTTATTGTATCATTCATTGTTTCAGCTGCATATCCATGTTACAAACAAGTTCTGTTGTCAATAGAGCCTTTTGTTTGTGAAAGCAGTCAGCCTGGGAGGAGTAAAGTATGGCACTTACTTAACCTAATCTTTTCCACTGCATCTTAAAGTGTGGCATAGCAGCAAAGCTGCCCCCACCTTTGTAACAGTACCAGAGCCAGTTGTCTTCCACTTTCATTTGCTGGTAAACATTTTCATCTAACAGAATTTAGGCATTTTTAAATGTTTTAAATTAATTTTCCTCAAGAAAAAGTATGGTAACTTCTTTGGCTTTGAAATAGTACTGTGGACAGGAAAGGAGCCAGAAAAAGATATAAAGTACACATTATAGAAACAATTTCTTTATTATTTAACATGCATACTGTTGTGTGCTATTTACAGCATTTCCTTGTGTCCGTCAGATCATATCTGTAAATGAGTTTTCTTGTATCTCTTTATGTTTATCTGGTAAACCAATGTCGATAAATAAATACATTAGTAAATAAATAACTAGGAAGAACCTAGGAAAGTAACGAACAGGTACAGTACAGTATCTTATTTTTGAACTGCTGCTTAAGACTCTTCTTTTATTGATATAACAAATGGCTTTCTAGGAGAAACAATGCATGATGAGTCATGAAAGGGGTGGGGCTAGGGTGGAGCTCAGGATCCGGTTTTTGCTTCTTTCAAAGGTGGCAACCCTATTTGTGCATCACTTGAATTTAAACTACTACCATCTTATGACGCTAGGATTTGTATCCTTCATTTGATTAACTCAACAGAGGACTGTGATCTGTTATATGCAAAGTCAGCTCCTATTAATTAAAACTTATGGACCCCATTGCCCATTTTCACAGCAAAGTATTCTTTTCAACACTGAGTACTTTTCACTCTGTCATGCAATTTTCTACTGAAATACAGAATGGGATATTCTTTTCCATCTATCTTCTGACTCAGCACTGCACCCAGGCCTACCTCTGATGCATCGGTCTGTAAAAGGAATTATTTTTCAAAGTCTGGACTTCTTGAAAAGAACAGTTACATAAGAATTTACTCTAACAGTAGTTCTTTGAGAGCATCTCTTTTATCAGACCACAGCTTTGGAACTATACCCATGCCAACACTAGGACCACATGGAAACTTCGCAAGCCAGGGGCAACCCATGACGACATCACCTGTCAGCATCTACATAAACATGGGTGGCCCCTTCTCTCCTCAGTTCCCCAGTGGACATAATGCTCAAGGGACCTCCCTCCCTCTAGGAAACCAGGAGACACCCTGGCATTCCACATACCAGGCGAGACAGAGTGCTGGGAAAGACAACAATGGAAACAGCAATACAAAGATCCTTTGTCACAACCCTGAATAAGGTGGGACTGCATGCCCTGATGAAAGAGATTCTCTTGAAGATCTACTGTTACGATAAGTTCTTACGTAACTGTTCTATCTTCTCAGAGGATATCTCTTTCATCAGGCCACATCTTTGGAACGAGTACCAAGCAGTGCCAAAAGCTAACAGTCTGGGTGGATCGAGCCTATAGGCCTATAATAAGCCTTGTAACACAGCTAGGCCAAACACAGCTTGTCTACGTGAGACAATGTCCAGATTGTAATGCTTAGTGAAGGAGCGGACAGTATTCCATGTGTCAGCTGCATAGATTTCTGTGGCGGAAACAGTCCAAAGACGAGCTACGGAAGTGGCCATGCCTCTAGTGGAATGACCACAAACCACACCAGGAAGTTCCTTACCGTACTTCCTGTAACATAATGTAATACAGTGTCCTAGCCATTTGGACAAGCACTGTTTAGAAACTGGGGCACCTTCTTTCCCAGGCATACCTCTCAACTGTTCCAGATTTTCAGGACGCCCTGATTTTATATCAAAATTTTCCTCTGTCCCTCATTAAATTTGTGTTTTGTGACAGAACAGTGGTGATTAAAATCACAAAGTAATGTCGAACATTAAAGTTACAGACTTGTTCTTCTTCAGAAAATACATCTTAACAATAATCCTCTTATTCTATCAGCATTCTGAGTGAATGGTGCCAATTTTTAAGATGTGTCCCTGATTTTGGGTCTTTGTCTCTGATTTTTTTTTTAAGTCTTGTCCCTGATTCAGGAGGCAAGAGGTTGAGAGGTTATGTTCCCGGGGTGAATGAAACAAACATCTGCAAGGATGTTCTGCAGTCCTTTGTATGGTGTGTATAGTACCAGAGTATCCTATGCACGCCAAAGGTATGAAGCAATGCTTCCCCTGGATTGGCATGATCTGGATAATACACTGGTAGATGGATTGGATGGTTTGATTTAAAGTAAACTAAGACACCACCTTTGATAGAAACCTAGAACCAGTATGCAAAGGCACCCTGTCTTTGTGGAACATTAAATAAGAAGACTCGCACATTAGAGTATGCAGCTCTAAAATCCTTCGAGCAGAAGTGACTGCAACTAAAAATAACACTTTCCAGAGACATTCTGTTGGTGCAGCATTATAGCTACTGCTCACATCAGTGACCCAAGTTTAGGAATGAGCAGGGGTCACAAGGGGGCAGCCAAGGGAGGAGGCTCGAGTGTCCCAGGAGACGCTCTCCATCCTCCGGGGTGGGAGGGGCACTGTCCCCACTGCTATACTGTCACCTGGGTGACCACAGGTGGCAAAGAAATTGGGAGCACCATGGGCAGGAGGGGACATCAGCTGAGATCTGGAGTGCCAGCACGCCTATCAATGCAGGCACTTCTTGGATCTCCCAGAAAGCCGAAGTCCTCAGGGTATAGGAAGAAACAAAGGAAAGAAATACTCCACAATCCACCAGACAACAACCCCTGGTGAATCTGAGGGACAGGACCTGCACTCCTCAACCAGCTGGTGCCTGACGAGAGAGAGTGCATTAGGAGGATATATTCCCCTTTACCACCAGGTTGGGGGGAACAAACCATGGCCGGATGGAGGACCAGTGGCCACAGGTAGACAGGTCACGATGAAGCTGTGTTCCTTGTGATAACCATAGTAAAGGTGAAGACTGTGGTGAAGGAGGGTGCATAACGCTTTCAAAAACAAAGCGCACATAACTCAAGGTTGGCTCAATAGAAGCCAAAGTCAGCTTTTCCAAAATAAAATTTGGATCCCAAGCCAGGACTGGATTTCAAATGGAAGGCTTTATGTGTAAAATGCCTCTCAAGAACATATGTTCTACCTCCAACTGAGCAATCGTATGGCCATCCACAGGCACGTGGAAAGCTGATATAGCAGCCAAGTGCACTCTGACTGAGGAATATTGCAGGCCTGAATTCAATAAGGACAGCAAGTATTCCAGAACCTAACTGACCAGGCAGGTAAGCAGATCCAGGTTATGCGAACAGCCCACAAAGCAAACCATTTCCATTTCATTTAGTAGGTGTGTCTGGTGGACAGTTTTCTAGCAGCCACAAGAACATCTGCCAACTTCTGTGATATCCCAAAGGGACTTGCGGCTATGTCTTCAGGGGCCAGGTGTGCAGATGTAGGGCCTTCAGGTCAGGATGGACCAGCGTTCTCTGTTCCTGCAACAGGAGATCCTTTTACAGGGGTAGAGGCACTGAGAGCTCCACTGCCAGCTGCTGCAGCAGGACATATCATATCTACTGCAGCCATAGGGGAGCAATGAGTATTAGAGTTGCCCCCTCTAGTTTCAGCTTGAGTAGTACTCTCTGAATTAGCAGAAAGGGAGGGAAGGCATACAGAAAAACAGGTTACTCACCTGTAACAGTAGTTCTAGGAGTGGTACATGTTGTTCATCCACACTCTTCGGCATGTCCCTTTCCTCTTTAAATCTTGCCGGAAGTCTTCAAGCTGGCTCCTCCCACCCACCTGGGTGGTATATAAGTCGGCTCCACCCCATGACGCCAGATCTTAGCCCGCTGGAAGCAAGGTGATGCGCCTAAAGCCGGGGAGGTCGGGTGGGTGCGTGTAGATGAACATATACCACTCCTAGAACTACTGTTACAGGTGAGTAACCTGTTTTTCTAGGACCGTGGATATGTTGTTCATCCACACTCTGTGGCAGACTCCTAGCAGTTCTCTGGGAGGAGGGAGGCAAGGTGCACACCCCCTACTTAGGGAACAGAGATTGTAGAACCGAGGCCCCAAAACCAGCATCCCGACATGACTCAAGGTCGATGTGGTAATGGGTAATGAAGGTGTTTGCTGACTTCCAGGTAGCAGCCCGACAGATCTCCTGGATAGGGAGGTCCCTGGAAGCAGCCACTGATGCAGCAGTATGGCGGGTAGAATGAGCTCTTATCCCTCTGGGAGGCTCCTTGCCCGCCAACTCATAGCACAGACCTATGCATGATGAAATCCATCTTGCAATAGTCCGTTTTGCTGCAGGTCTGCCAGAAGCAGCTTCAGCGTAGGTGACAGACAGCTGACGAACCGCTCCTCGAATTTCATACGTCCTCTCTTTGTAGTAGGAGACAGCATGTCTAAGGTCCAGGGTATGGAGCCTGTACTCGGTGTCCGAGGTGTAGTTAGGGTAATATACCAGCAGAGTCAACACCTGGTTAAGGTGAAATTCTTGACACCACCTTCAGAAGGAATTTCAGGTGGGGGCGCAGGACAGTTTTGTCCCTGTGAAAGACCAGATAAGGGGAGTCCACTGAGAACGCCTGGAGCTCCCCTGTCCTTCTGGCGGACGTGATAGCCACCAGGAAGACAGTCTTCCATGACAAGTGTGAGGGCTCACAATTGTGCATGGGTTCGAATGGCTTGCCCATGAGCTTTGCCAAAACCAGCAGAAGATCCCATGGAGGTGGAGGTTCACGACGGAGAGGATATGTGATCCAGGCCTTTGAAAGCCACCGACCAATGTCTCCTGTGCCAATGTCGACTGACCGCCCACGCCTGGTAAGCGAGATGGCTGCCAGGTGCACCCTAAGGGTGGATGACCGAAGACCCCCTTTGGAGAGAGACCAAAGGTAGTCTAAAATGTTAGCAACAGAGCAGGATAAAGGGGTCAGACTCTTATCGTGACACCAAATGGAAAACCTTTTCCATTTGAAGGCATAATTTCCTGGTCAATTCTTACAAGATGTCTCCACCACGGTGTAGACATCCCTCGAACGACCCAGAGCCTGGAACTCTAGCCGCTCAGGTACCAGGCTGTGAGGTGCAGGGATTGAAGGTCCGGGTGGAATACCTTCCCTGGTTCAATGATATCAGGCCAGCCATGTACAAAGCCACTCCGAGGGCCCTGCAGCTGAGGCTGAGGAGATCTGGGTACCAGAACTGGCGCGGCCAATCTGGGGCTAC
Source organism: Neoceratodus forsteri (assembly GCA_016271365.2). Taxonomy (NCBI): domain Eukaryota; kingdom Metazoa; phylum Chordata; order Ceratodontiformes; family Ceratodontidae; genus Neoceratodus; species Neoceratodus forsteri. Next base: position 142,536,906 of record CM028129.1, on the reverse strand, counting down.
CAGGATCACCTTCGCCTTGTCCCGCTTCACCTTGAGTAACACCTTGGGGATCAAGGGAAATGGAGGGAAGGCGTAGAGGAGGCCTGGAGTCCACGGCCACGAAAAGGCATCCCCCTGCAGCGAGCCCTGCTGAGGGGGGCGGATATGGTACAGCCTCAGCTTGGTGTTCTCCCTGGAGGAAAACAGGTTCTGCAACGTTTGCCCCAATGGGAGAACAGAGGGTAAGCTACCTCGGATGGACAGACCACTTATGGGATGTCTGGCCTATCTGACTGAGAGCATCCGCCAGTTGGTTCGAGACTCCTGCCACATGGATGGCAAGGAGATCTGCCTCCAACCGGCTGACAAAGGTCCAGATCCGGAGCGCCTCCTTGCATAGTAGATGGGAGTGTGTGCCGCCCTGTTTATTGAGGTAGTACATGGTTGTGGTATTGTCTGTCTGGACTTTAACCACTTGACCCCGGAGCTGAGGAGGGAAAGCTGACAGTGCCAGTCTGACTGCTCAGAGCTCCAACAGGTTGATGTGGCAACGGGACTCCTCGGGGGTCCAGAAACCGAGGGCTCTGTGGTCCCCAATGTGGGCTCCCCAGCCCATGAGAGAGGCATCAGTCGTGAGGATGACCGTCGGCTCGGGGTGGACAAACGGGATCCCTTCCTACAGCTGACTTGAGATGGTCCACCACTGGAGAGCATCCCACATCTTCTGGGTAACAGAGACCAGCAGGTCAAAAAGACCCTGATGCTGAGTCCACTGAGTGGCCAGCTCCCACTGGAGGGGGCACATGTGTAACCTGGCCCAACGGACCACTGAGGTGCACGCCGCCATGTAACCCAGAAGGCGCAGGCAGTCCCGGGCAGGGCGCAAGTGCTCAACCAGAAATGACTGGGCAAGGAGGAAGAATCTCCGCCCTGTCCACGGAAGCCGAGCTCTGGCTTGCGAGAGTTGAGCTCTGCCCCGATAAAGCCCATCACCTGAGAGGGCACGAGTTCCGACTTGGCCTCGTTGATGAGGCGGCCTAATTGGGAACAGGTTTGGAGGGCCTGGTCCCTGGACCTCTCCACCTCCTGCAGGGAGGAACCCGCCAGGAGCCAATCATCGAGGTAGGGGTATATCCGAACCCCTTGATGCCATAAATGGGCTGCCACCACTGCAATGCATTTGGTGAAGACCAGAGGGGCCGATGACAGGCCAATCAGCATGGCTCGGAACTCGTACAGGGTCCCTTCAACCCTGAAGCGGAGGAACCGCTGGTGGAACGGACGGATTGGGACATGAAAGAACGCGTCCTGTTGATCCAGTGAACAGAACCACATGTTTCGCTCCAGAGATGGTATGATCTGGCTCAGAGTTACCATCCGGAAGGTGCGAGACCTGATATATTGATTCAGGTCATGGAGATCTAGGATGGGGCACCAACCCCCGTCCGCTTGGGCACCAGGAAGTACCTGGACACGAAGCCTGGGTCTGTAGGAGGATCCAGCACTGGAGCTACCGCCTCCTTGCGGAGAAGCTGAGCAATGTCGTCCCGAAGGGCCGACTGAGCGCCAGTTGAGATCATTTCCTCCCGTGGGGCACGGGCTCGGCAAGGAGGGTACTGCTCGAACTCTAGAGGCAGTCCCCGACCGACCACGTCCAGGACCCACCTGTCCGAGTGATACGGACCAGGTGGAAAGAAAGTGGCGGAACTGGACCCCAGGAGGACCCAGAAATGAAAATTACGCACCTACCGTAATTCTTGATCTTCTTGGACAGTCTCCACCACTCATTCACACTATTGGGATCTGCGCCCGGAGGCACTAGGACCCATCGGGAGCAAACTTTTGCTGGAGGGTCAGCGCCAGAGAGGTGCGCGCTGACGCATGGCACCCGGACCCTTAGCTCACGCTGTAATGACTATCTCGGCGTCGGACCTCCAACCGCCTCAGTACCTTTTTACCAAGGAGGTGCAGCTTAACTAACCTAGAAGGGTAGCCTAACCTAAAAAACGGACATAAGACAGTCCGGACGACCCGTATAAGAAGGGTCAACAAAGAAGTCTTCACAGCCTAAAGATTTGAGGGAGTGAAGACCAACAACAGAGGTGAGCTCGGGGACGGAGGTGGGCGTGTGAATGAGTGGCGGAGACTCATCCAAGAAGATCAAGAATTACGGTGAAGTACGTAATTTTCATATCTTCCTGGACATAAGTCTCCACCACTCATTCACCACTATTAGGAAGTACCGAGCTAGTAATCCTGAGAGGGCAGGAGAGACCAAGAGCTCACATTTCTAAGACAGAAGTCCATTAGAGGATGGCTCTGCCAAAGGAAGAATGTACGTCTGGCATGGACATCTAGTGCATGATGTTTAATAAAAGTATGCACTGAGCTCCAGGTGGCATGCAAAATATCTGCAATGAGCACGTTGCAAATTTCTGCTAGGGATGCCACGACTGCTCTAGTAGAGTGAGCGTAAACCCTACCCTCCAACTTAACCTGCGCCATGGAATAGCAGTGGCGAAGGCATGCCACTAGCCATGCTGAGATACATCTGATAGCGACAGGTTGACCCAGCCGGGTCTCGCTGAAGGAAACGAACAGTTGCTGGGCTTTGCGAAAGTCCTTGGTTCTATCCAGATAGAAACACAGGGCCCTCTTAACGTCCAAAGAATGAAGAGAACGCTCTCCTTCATTTTGGAAGTTCGCAAAGTAAGAGGGAAGGACCAAAGGTTGGTTTAGATGAAATTCTGACACAACCTTAGAAAGAAATTTAGGATGAGTACAAAGAACTACTTTGTCCCTATGGAACACAGTATACGGAGGGTCTGCGACCAGGGCATGTATTCTCAGAGACCCTCGGGCTGAAGTAATGGCCACTAGAGAAGGCAGTCTTCCAGGTGAGAAATTTTAGCTCACAGGTAGCCAGAGGTTCGAAAGGTTTCCAGTGAGCATATCTAGCTACAAGACTGATGTCCCAGGCTGCAACTGGACGTCTTGTAGGAGGTCTGGTATGCAGAATTCCTTTAGAAACCTCTTAACCACAGGTAACTGAGCCAGAGATGAGGAAAAAAAAAATCGGCTCATGATATGCTGAAATGGCACTAAGGTGAACTTTGACTGTAGAGAACTGTAGGCCTGAATTTGAGAGGTCTAAGAGGTACTCCAGAACTTTATCTGGTGGGCAGGAAAAAGGATTCAAAAAGGACTTTGCACACCAGAGTGAGAAACGCTTCCATTTGACTGTGTAAGTTCTCCTAGTGGCTGGTTTCCGTGCAGCCAGAAGAATATCTGAAACTCTTCGAGACACATTGAACTGGTTTACTTCTACCTCTTCAGGAGCCGAAGGTGAAGCGATCTCAGGTTGGGATGGACCACAGGCCCCTGAGTCAAAACGTTCATCTGCAGGGGAAGTGGTCTCGGAGGAACCGCCAACATATTGTTGAGTAGTGGAAACCACAGCTGCCGAGGCCAAAAGGGAGCACTGAGAATCATCTTGTCCCCTGGGATTCGATCTTGAGGCACCCTCTGAATTAGAGGAAGAGGTGGAAAGGCGTAAAAGCGTTTGTCCACGCGGTCTGAACGCATCCTGGCAGAAAATGCCAGGCCCTGGATTCTGGAGCAGAAGAGGCAGTTTCGTTGAGTGGGGATGCAGAAAGGTCTAGGTCTGGAGTTCCCCACTCTTTGAATAGTGACTGAACTATGGTTGGTCGAGAAACCACTGTGAGGTCTGTCTCTGTTCTGCTGAGATGGTCTGCCAGTTCGGTTCTGAATACCTGGTAGTAGACCATGAATTAGAGCCTTGTGCTCAAGCACCATTCCCATATCCTCATTGCTTCCCTGCATACTAGGGTAGAATGAGCACCGCCTCTTGTTGATGTAATACAGCGCTGCTTTGTTGTCCGTTTGAAGGAGAATGTTCTTGTGACACAGAATGTCCTTCACAGCTCGGACCCATAAAAGACGCTCTCATTTCTAGGGCGTTTATGTGAAGCTGGGACTACGACTTGAGTCCACGCACCTTGAGTGTGGAGAGCCTGACAGTGAGCTCCCAACCCATCAGGGATGCGTCCGTGGTAATGGAAATCTGATAGTCAGAGGAGCAAAGGATATCCTTCCAGGAATTGCTCTTTGAGACCACCAGGTGAGTGACCTCTTTAAAGGTTCTGTCACCTTGATGAGATAGGACTGCGGGTGAGTGGTTGGGGACCACTGAGTACTGAGCATCCACTGAGTGGTTCTCATGTGCAGACGTGCTAGGGGTACAGTGAACACTGAGGAAGCCATGAGGCCTAGCATCCGTTGCATCGAGAGAGCTGTAACTGAGGTATTCTCTCCGATGTGACGGGCCATTTGAAGGATATCGTTCCTTCTGTCTTCTGGAAGAAAAGCCTTCGCACAGGAGGTGTCCAGAAGAGTCCCTATAAAGAGGAGCCTCTGGGAGGGCTGCAGTTTGCGATTTCTTGAGGTTCGTCGAACTCCCATGGATGTAAGGGCGGCCGTCTCTAGAGCGTCCAGGGTCCCTTGCCTGGAAGGGCTTGCTAGAAGCAATCGTCCAGATAAGGGAACACCTGTATCCCGACCTTTCTGAGGTCGCTCGAGAACTGCACAACACTTTGCAAAAACCATGGCGCGAGGATAGCCAAAGGGCAGGACTCTGAACTGATAGTGCTGTCCCAGAGCCACAAACCTCAGAGAATTTGTGATGCCTCGGGTGAATAGGAATGTGCTGGTAAGCATCCTGCATGTCTAGGGAGGCTAGCCAGTCGTGATGAAGCAAAGGTAACAGGGTTCCCAGAGAATCATTCTGAATTTCTCCTTGGGGAGAAATTTGTTTAGCTTTCTGAGATACAGAATGGGCGCATACCCGGACTTCTTGGAACCAGAAAGTAATGGGAGTAGAAACCCGTGTTCCGTTGATGCAGCGGCACCACTACTACCCTGTTGTTCAGAAGGCCCTGAATCTCGCAGAAGGTCTGACTGAAGGGTTGACAGCCTGGGCTGCCGTTTGGGAGGGCGATCGGAGGGTCTCCAGAAGATTGAGTAGATACCCCTCGCGAATTATCCGAAGGACCCATTTGTCTGAGGTTATGGACTTCACTGGTTGTGGGGTGCATCAGGCGACCTCCCACCAGGAGGAAAAGTCCACCTCGGGCAGTTGAGGATGGGACTTGGGCCAGCCATTCATAAGATGGCCAAGCGCTTTAGGCCTTGCGCTTTCTGTTGCGTCTTCTTTTGAGGTTGGGCAGGTTGGTTTTATGGAAACCTCCTCTGCCTCCGCCTCGAAAGGACTGAAGATTATGAAACTGATGGTTACTGACATGCCTCGAGAGGAGGGCAGGGGTCGAGCCAGCAATGGCTGACCTGGTCTTCTGAGTAGCTAGAGCTTGCTCTACCTGAGGACCAAAGATCGCACCATCAAGGCAGCGCCGTACCTGCTACTGCGCATCGTGCATGAAACCAGTGCGCAGCCAGGAATGACGGAGTGCAAATACCAGCAGCAGCTGAGCAGGAAGCAGTGTCCGAAAGCATCCATGGCTGCTTTAACCTGCTGGTTGTTAGATTCAATACCTCTAGTAATGGTTTGAAGAAGCTCTGGCTTTGCATCCGACTCCGGAAGAGCCAACCATCTGCTTGATAGAGTGCCAAGGATATACTCATACTGTGAGAAATAGCCCTGGTAGCTGACAATACATACTTAGGGTAGAAGCAGCAAAGACTTTCTTACCTAAGGTGTCTATCTTATGAGATTCTTTGTTAATAAAGTGAGAGCTGTAGTAGTTTGAGGAAAAACGACCTTATCATTCCTCTGCCAGGACTACAATAGATCCATAAAGGCTTGAGATGCCAAAATGGGAGCGATCCTTGGGGGCTGAATATTTCCTATCTATGGATTTAGCCACCGAAGGGGTGAGAGCAGGATTATTCCATACCATTTGAGACAGCGTCTCTTAGGAAGGCTGAACCAGAGGAGTCAAATCCGTAGGGATCTCCGGAACATGAAGGTATTGGAGTCTTTAACAACTTCCCAGGATCGATATATTCAGTCTGGAGAGAAAGAGTGGAACTCAGATTTTCAGCAGAGACTTAAATGACAGGTCCTCGACACAGGCTCTGTAGCAGTGATAGATCCTGCTACGTCCACTTCATCACCAACCGAAGGTCTGGGTCAGGCTCAATGTCATCTCTGACAGTCAAGGAGGGACTGTATGGACAGGAAAGGAATGAAAATCAGAAGAGAGGAAGAAGGAAGCGAGAGAAGAGAGTCCTGAAAAGCAGAGGAGCCCAGAGAGCCCCAGCGCCAAGGAGGCTACGGCACTGAGAAGCAGCTGAGGACCACGCGGCACCGAAAACAGTGCCGAGACGCGATGGCACCGAGGATGGTGCCGAATGCCGATGTCGGAGGACGGCCAGACGCACACGGCGCTGAGGATGGCACCGACCGCCCAGCGTGCCGAGGGCAAACACCCCAGACTCAAAAACAGGTTTTGAAGGAAGAAGAGCAGGAGATAAAGGCATCGGTGAGGCCCCTGCGCTGCAGCCATGTGAGGGGGGAAACACCTAAGCGCGGAGTCGACGGCACTGAAGAAGGTGCCGCGCGACCAGGAAAGTCCAACCGCCCTACCTGGTCTCTCAATGAGCCCGAAAGCCCACGAGTGACCGAGCCAGGTAGCTGAACTAACCTCCGAGCCCATTGCTCCATAAGAGCGGCTCACTGATGAAACTGCTCATCTGAAGACCTACCTGCGGGCAGGGGTAGGACTTTGATGTCGAAGCCGTTAGGCTACCAGAAGCAGAGGTTGGCGACCCGAAGGAGGAGACCGGAACTAGCCCCGATAACTCAACGCCTACACGCAGGACATATCAGAGGGCGACGCAGTGATGCCTTCTTTTTAGACCTGTGGGCTAAAGAAGAGCTCGAGGCCGAACGTGCCGGAATGTGTCCGCTTATTTTATGCATCCGCTGGGACCGCCATCCCCCGGCTTTGACTGACCGCTGTCAAACCCCCAGAGAAGGCGGTGGAGCAGACCCAGCCCGACTGACTGAACAGCCATACGAAGTCTCCCCACCACCTGACCTGCTCATGGTCGACTCCACAAAGTAGGCTGAGACTTTTTATTTTAAATAAGACTAAGCGATACTTTATCGAGATAATACTACAAAATAACAAAACTGAAAACTATGCTGCTAGTTTGAAGTTTGACTCTAGTATGCAGCGTCGTCGTCACTGAAGCGCATCGACGCGGGAAAAAGGAACTGAGGTGGTTGGAGGTAGACGCCGAGAAAGTCATTATAAGCGAGCTGAGGCTCTGTGCCGCACCTCACGGCGCCATCTCCCCAGCCAACCTCCAGCAAAAGTTTGCCCCGATGGGTCGAGAGCCTCCGCGAGATCCCAATAGTGTGGAATGAGTGATGGAGACTTATGTTCAGGAAGATCTGGCGTGACGGGAGTAGGAGTGGCAACCTCTGACCTGTCACTGCGCAGGCTTAGAGGAGGAGGAGACTCCTGTACCGGCACCTCTGCCTTCTTTGCGGGGCTGTTGGGGACCCTGCTTGGGCCTAGAGCGCCAAGCTTGAGCCTGCTGTTGCTGCTGACCTCCCTGGAAGGGGAGCTATCTAACCGCAGGAGAAGAGTGCCAAAAAGGCTTCTTCTTGCGCTTCTGCTGGTTCCTGCCCGAAGAACCCTTTGCAGAAGTGGCATCCAAGGTGGCACTGGACTGCTCCATGTGCTGGAGGTGACATGCCACTCCCGGACCGAAGAGGTCGGTGCCAAGGAAGGGCACATCAGCTAGCTTGTGCTGAGTATCTGACGGAAAAGAGGATAATCTCAGCCAGGCCCTGCGGCGAGTGGCCACTGCAGCTGCTAGTGAACAGGCACAGGAATCTCCAATGTCCAAAGCCGTCTGGAGCTGCTGTTTTGCAACAGCACGGCCCTGGTCATGGACTTGCTTAATTGTGGTCTGTATGTCCACTGGGAGATGAGGAAGAACTTCATCTAGTGACTCCAAGAGGGCGTGACAGAAGTGTGCCATGATCACTGCTGAGCTGACCTGACGAAGGCCCAAGGATGAGGCCGCATATACCTTCCGGGCAGAATGGTCCATATTTTTGGACTCCTTGTCCGGAGGGCGGTCCGTATCCACTGAGCTACCCATGCGTCTAAACACTGAGGCAGTCACAAGACTCTCGACTGAGAGATGCTCAATGAAGCCCGCCAAAGAGCCCATGGGTACAAGCGTGCCATGCGAGCCACCCGAACGGGCAGGCAGGCAGAGGCGAGGGCGCTGCCACAGCTCAAGAGCTGGGCCAACAATAACCTTCGCCACTGGGAAGACCTCCGGCTGGGTATCCCCTCTTAAGTGATATCCGTAAGAGGATATTCCGCCTTCTTTTGGATAGGCTACAAAGGCACACTGGTGGACTCAGAAATAAGTCGAAGGATGCCATCGAAAGAGGAAGGATCTTCCTCCAGACCTGTCATTGACAACTCATCATCAGGGTGTGAGTGAAGACCAGTGGTATCAGAGTCCGAGGAATCAGGATACAGGGATCTCCCGCCTAAGTCCCCTTCAATACACCGAGGGCGATCAGAAACAACAGTGAGGGACAGACGACGGGCAAGCCCATATCTGTCCGGGATCCTCCTTAGAGGGGGCCCCTCCCTCCCTGAGGCTGCTCAGGCGGTGGCTCCACCAAAATTGGTGGGGAGACCGTAACAGGCTGAACAGGAACGCGTGCTGGTCGTACCAGAGGGAGAACCAGAGTCCTTGGTCCCCGGAGGAGTTGGCGTCGGCCTAAGAGGCTGGGGCCAAGTAATGGCCGGTGTAGCCGGAGTAGCCGGCTTTTGACCAGTCAGAATTAGCTGTTGCAACATGAGGTCCTCATAATGTCGACGGAGCTTCCGACGAAGTCTCTCCTCGTCCGAGGAAGATGAGGATCGGTGGCGGCGCCTCTTCCAGGAGTGTTTGTGACCGTATTTCATTTTTTTGACTGACGGGGTCCTAGTCCACGATCGAGACTGACGGTGTCGGCTCTGTCGATCAGGAGAGGCCGGTTTTGGTGAAAACCGTGGTTTCGGCTCCTGTCCCTCGATCGGGATACCTGAAGGACGGGTCTCCTTGTCGGGGGAAGAAGGATGGGTAACCGTCTTCCAATGAGTCGCCGAGCGGGTCGGCGACAATGGCTCGATCGGGTCGAGAGAAATCTTGGCCGGTTCTGCCATATCCTCGGCCTCAGTGCCTTGGCCTGACGGAAGGTCCAAAAAGCCGGCGGCCAAGGAAGCAATCTCGAGCGAGGTAGAGACCTCCAGGTCCTGAGAATCGGACCGCTCTTGGTCCCAAGAACATCTTCTTCGGACAGAAGATTTAGGGTCCTTGTCCCTTTTCTTAGGGCGGGAGGAGTGTGAGCCCGAGGGCGCCTCACCCTTGGTAAGGAGAGACTGGGACAGCTCCCGAAAGGGTCCACAGAAGGTGGAGCCCAGGTTACGCGGCACGAAAAAACTTCGGCTGGCAGAAGCTTGGGCAGCTTCCTCTTCGAAAGCCACCATCTGGTCGAGCTGCTAAGCGGATCCCGCAGCTGCAGAAACCGCCCACCTGGCCTCCTTCGATTTCACCGGTGGATTGCGAAGCTCCAGTCTCCCTAGCCGTAGGCGCGCCTTGCGGTTGTCCAGGACGTTGGGATGGAAGGCCAGACAGATGGTGCAAGCAGTGGTCTCATGCACGACACCCAAGCAATAAACGCACAAGAGGTGGGGATTGGTGCGAGACATTTTCTGTCCGCAAGACACCGGCGAAACCCGGGGGATGACTTGTCCTCCATGTCCGATGCGCTCGGATTGGAATCGAAAACTCTTACGAGTTTCAAAGAAAACAAATGCGTCGAAAACTGTCGATTAGAATCCAGGGCCTACGGTACTTGTAGAAGTAGCAGGAGGGAACCTGAGTCTTCCAGCGGAAAGGAAGATCTGGCGTCATGGGGCGGAGCCGAGGTATATACCACCTGGATGGGTGGGAGTAGCCAGCTTGAAGACTTCCAGCTAGATTTAAAGGGGAAAGGGACATGCCAAAGAGTGTGGAAGAACATATCCATGCTCCTAAAAAATGAAAATTACGTACCTACTGTAATTATGATCTTTTCTGTATCTCACCATTCATCACATATGGGTATATGGCCGGAGGTCATAACCTGCAGGAGCTCTTTTCTTCTTGGATGGGCGGAGTCGATGCACCATCGGCACTGTCCTTGAGGGCCAAACGACTGGCGTGGCGCCTGGCTGGAAGTTAGGTGCAGTCGGCCCGCCTCCCGCCAGTTCTGAGTTGCCAGAGAGGTGAGGAAAGGGCTTGGGAGGTGGGACAAGAAAGTCCAAGGGACAGATAAAGGAAAGATATAGAACATAAAGGAGAAATAACGACTGAGAGGACAGAATAATAAAGAAGTCTAAGGGATTGTTAGGGGCCCCAATCTCTGGAAACAGGAAAAAGGAGAGAGGAAAAGGAAGGATTTAGGAAACGCGTGAAGGGGGGAGGAGAAAGGTGACAACCATACCCTGACTTATCTCCAGATTGTATAGGAACTGCAAGGAGTAGCCAAAAGGCTTACCGTCAGAATTCAAGGCACGGAATTACTGGTAAAAACACCAAAAGCAGAGAACGGCTATTCTGGAAGAAAGACAGGATACAGAGAATTCTCCCCCTCTCAGGGGAAAAGATTTTTGGTGAAAGAAAATTTAGTTTTTTTTTTGTAAAATAATAAACGATATGTCAAACGGACAAAGAAATCTAAAGATGGACGGGAACAAGGAGGAGGAGAGAATGAAGGGCAACTGCCAACTCCCACCTCACGGGGGTGGAGCTAGAGCACTGGAGAAGGAGTGCCTCCCATGCTAACCACTCTCCCCTTCAAAATGTCATCCCCATGTGCCCTATTTATTCCACTCCTGACAAAAAGAAAGGAGGAGGGCAAGGAGGGCATAGAGAGGAGGGGACCCAGAGACTGAGGCCCCAGGGGATGGCGATGGATTGTGATGAATGGTGAAGATACACAGAAAGATCATAATTACAGTAGGTACATAATTTCTATATCTCATTTGTGTCAATCTTCACCATTCATTACCTTTGGGTGAGTGCCAAACCCCCCCCCAAAAGGGGGGTTTTAACCCTAAAGGACAGAGTCCCTTAGCTCTCAGTGGGTGACACACTAAGAGGGAGAACCTTCTGGGCCTGGGGAGGCCCGAGAGTGGGGAGAGTGAGACGGGGAACCCCCGGAGAAGGAAGGAACTTGCCCCAACAAACGCCGTCTCGCTCTACGGGAGAAGAGGTAGGTTCTCTGGTGAGTGGAGTTAATCACCCTACACCGGGCCAGGGGTGACAACCGGGAAAGATGCAGCCATGCCATCCTCCTAGTGCAGATCGCTGTCCCTATGACCTCGGTAGCTACCTCGTTGGCATCATATCATGCCCTTGCTTGGTGCCTTGCTAGCTCCAGGCCACGTGCAGAGAGTGCAATGACTTTTCTGGTTTGCTCCGTGGCAGGCATAGAGGCTAGGAGCTGACTGAGCCTGGACCACAGGAACCTGTCATAGGTTGCGTAGTGGGCCTGATGTGCTGCAACAAAGAGCAGCAACTGTGCCGAGTAGAAAGTCCTCCTACCCCGGAAGTCAAAATCCATGGAGTCTTGATCTGGGGGCCGGTCACAGTGAAGGGCGCGAAGCCCATCGGGAGTGTTCAGTTGCCACATGGCGCCGAGACACTCAACAGCGATGAAAAACCACACGGCGCCGAGGCACTCAACGGCACCAAAAACTACAAGGTGCCAAGGTCGGCGCCGACAGATGCGTCGATGCTGAAATCGGTGCTGAGCGACCCATCGACACCGACGGCGCTGACACCACCCCAGGGCCGCGGTATAGAACGTCCTTCTCCTTGATCTGGGGGCCGGTCACTGTGGAGGTCACTGGGCCCATCAGAGTGTCCAGCTACGCCAATCATGACTGAGGATGAGGCATGGAACCTGAGACTGGGGAAGCAGACACCACTGGGCAGAGATCCCTGGGGCAGGAACTCTGGAGAAGGGCCTCTGCCAGGAACGCAACAAAGCCTCCCGAAAGGGAGCAGGCCAGGGGGGCACCACAAGGGTGTCCTCGCTGAAGTCGCCTAGAAAGGTGTGCGCAGAGTGCTCTGGATTGCTTTGAGTGGGAGAAGTGATGTGCAGGTCCTCCAACATCCTCACGAGAAATCGCTGATACTCTGCAAGATCAGCAGCTGGGGAGATGTGGACAGAAGGCTCCTTTCCCCCAGAATAGGGGAATGAGGAGTCCAGAGGACCTCAGCTGTTCAGAGGGCGGCTGTTCGGAGGAGGTTGAAAAACTTGTCTGTCCATTGCTCTGACACAAGCGGGGAATCGAGCAGCCATGGCTCTGAACTGCTCCCAGGAGAGAGGCCCGCTAGGACCAAGGATGCCTGGGAGCGCCGGAGAATGTGGCAGAGGGATGGGGCAGAGCCGACAAGAGAAATCGACTGACCTCCGCTTGAGCTAGGGAGCGCACCAGGAGCACCAGAAGAAGGTGGTGATCCGGAAGACTCCACAGCTGAGAACTGAACAATCATAATGGAACTGCCTTGGCTGCGCCTGGAAGAATCCCCCCTTGTGAGGAGACCGGTGCTGTGTAGGTACAGAAGGACGGTCCCCCACACCAAAGAACGGGGCCCTCTAAAAGAAACCGAAGGGGAACAGAGATCCACGCTACGTGAGCTCCCAGAGCCCGGTGGCCTGCAGGAATAAGGTTGCTGCACAGACCCCATGCCCCTCGACCCATCAGAATCCGAGGCGCCAGCCCAGGCAACTGGCAGCACTGGTCGGCCCCTGAAGGAGCTATCTAGGGCACAGCACCCTCCCCTCCCATGGGTGCTCTGATTGGCCCCAAAGTTGGGTGATCTAGGCACACCACCTGAGGGGGAACCACCGCTGAGGGGTCAGAGAACCCTCCGAGGCTGGGCTGCAGTGCAATGGTGGCCTGCACCACTGCCTGCTGTTCAGAACCCCTGACCCCAGCACCGGCAGTCACTGTCCGCTCCTCAGAGGGGGGCTGATTCCAGCCTGTTGAGGACACTACGAGGGTGCCCACACCAGCAGGTAACTCCAAGGAGCCAGACTGCCTGTCTGACTCAGAGTCCGACTCCTCCTCCTCCGAAGAGGTGGAGACCGAAGCCCTGTGCCAAACAGTTGGTGAGCACTTGCTGCCATCTTGACCAAATAGGGTACCAGAAACAGAGATCGTACTCGAGTCGGTACCAGTGTCCTCCGCAGCACCGCGAACGGTGGCAGAAGAGGACATGGCTCCATCCAGGTCAGCAGACTCCGAGCCAGAACCTCACATGGCACTGTCCTGCCCCATGGCGCCACAAGCAGCGGGGATAGACGGCGCTGACAAGTCGAAAGTGCTCTCGCGAAGCCAGAGACCACCCCTCTACAGCCATCCCATCCAACGCTCCGTTGAGCGGCGCAGAGGACAGAGACGGCATGCCGATGGCTCGATAGCGTGAACGGCACCGAGATCTGAAACCCCACAGCGCCATGCCCATGTCCAGAACCACAAATGGCTCCAGAACCACGAATGGCCCCAGAACTGGGCACGGCTCCATGCTCAACCTCAGTGCCGAGGCGAAAAAAGGTCAGAGGCAGTAGCCGTGGAACCTCCCCGCAGCGCCTACCACAGCTATGCAAATGGCACCAACAGCAGCTACGGCGCCGATGACTACTGATCAGTGCCCACGGTGCTGCGAATACGCCGAGGCCAGAACTGGCATCACAGACAGCGAGAGGATGGTGCCTGGCCCGGGCCTTCCAAGCCACAGGTCCGACACCAGGTAGCTTCACCCCTGAAGGGGCGATTGCCACGCGTGCCTCCCGCCCATCTCCAGGAGGAAACAGACTGGGCCTCCTGCACCGGGAGAAGCCTTGGCCTCGCCACGGCAAGGCTAAGAGAAGCCGAGTTCCTCCTCCTCCTCGGTCCATAGAACCGGAGGGACCCAGAGAAGGCCGAGATAACATGGCTTGGCCAGGCAGTGCACGCCCGACCCCGAAAGTCGTGGGAGCTCGCCCACTTTCCACCACAGCACGCTTTCGATGACCGCGGTCCATGGAGAAACAAGCGTCCTTGCGAATCCATGTCATAAGCGGGCCAAGACACGTAAGGCAACGGTCATGCTGGTCGGCGATGGAATATTTTCGACTGTATGGGCACCGTTGCATGCGAAGGCTGTCCCGTCTTAGAAGTCTTCTTGCCCTGCGACCGAGACATGACCTACAGAGAAAAAAAACACCAAATAAGACTTGACGTCGCAGAATAACAAAAATAATGGAAAGATCTTACTGGGTGACGTCCAGTGTGACTAGCAGAACTGGCAGGAGGGAGCTGACGGACTTCGGCACCAAGGAAAAAAAAAATCGACACGGAGTCGAAGATTAAGCTCGTGGCAAGTAGGCCTCAAATTGCTCTCGAAGCATCCACGAGTGACCTCAATGGTGGGACACTAAGAACTGGCAGGAGGGTCCAGAGTCGACAGCACATAACGGGTCAACCATGAGATGCCACGCGGGTGCGCTGGCTGAGGGCTGGCGCTGATGGTGCGCCACTCCGGCCATCCAAAAAAAATCTCTCATGAGGTGATGACCTCCAGCCAATAATCCAAAGGCGATGAATGGTGAAGATTGACACAGATAAGATCTATCTCTGGAGTGCCCCACCTGGTGAAGATTACTTTCAGGATGAGAGGATCCAGGGTCCATTCATGATGGCCCTGGGAGATTCTGCTCAGAGCATCTGCTAACACATTGTCCTTCCCTGGGACGTGGACTGCTGTTAGGGAAGTTTGAAGGGAGTAGGCCAGAGACCATACTTTCATGGCCTCCATGCACAAGGCCATAGACGGAGTGCCCCCTTGCTTGCTGATGTACCACATGGTGGTGATGTCTGTCCTGACCTGAACCACCTTGTTCCTCACTGAGTCCGAGAAGAACTGAAGAGCCAAGAATACTGCCCTGAGTTCCAGAAGATTGCTATGAAGGAGAGACTCTTCTGGGGACCAGACACCCCCTGTGCTGTGAGGGCCCCCAGGTGGCTCCCCACCCAGGAGAGAAAGCATCTGTGGTGAGAACCACTGAAGGAGTTGCTTGAGAAATGGGACACCTTGCCTGAGACTGTCTTGGTCCAACCACCACTGGAGAGCTTGGACCAGAGCCTGAGTTACTGGAATCAGTCTGGTAAGAGGGTCTTTCCGCTGAGACCAAAAGGATCTTAGATGGAACTGAATGTCCCTCATCTGGATCCTGGCCCTTTGCACCACTGCAGTGGAAGCTGCCATGTGGCCTAGGAGCTGAAGAAAATGTCTTGCTGGATGAGAAACCAGAGGATGAAAAGAGGAAGCGAGATTTGTAAGGGCCTGCACTCTTGCTAGTAGAAAGATGCTCACGCAGACAGTATCTAACTCTATCCCTATGAAAGTGAGAAGCTGTACTGGTTCGAGGAACTGACTTTGGCAAGTTGAGAAGGAACCCCAGGTAACTGAGCAGATCCTGAGTGACCTGTAGAGCTGACCTGACCTGGTCAGAAGACTGCCCTACAATGAGCCAGTTGTCCAGCTATGGAAATAGGAAAATGCCCTGTCTTCCAAGGAAGGTCACTACTACTGCAAGACACTTTATAAACACCCAGGGCTGATGTTAGACCGAAGGCATAGCTCTGAACTGATAATGGCCTGAAGGCACTCGAACCTGAGGTACTTTCTGTGGGAGCAACTGATGGAATATGGAAATAGGCATCCTTGAGGTCCAGGGAAGCTAACCAGTCTCCTGGCCTTAGAGAGGGAAGAATTACTCCCAGAGCCACCATTCTGAACTTTGGTTTTAAAATGTGCTTGTTCAAATACCTTAAGTCTAGGATGAGTGCCACTCCCTGTCTTTTTTCGGGTAAGGAAGTATCTGGAGTACAGACCTTTGCCCCTGTGTAGCATAGGAACTCCCTCCACGGCTCTGAGAGGAAACCTCTGCTTCTAAAGCAATGGTTTCGGAGAGGTTTGCAGCTGGAAAAGACCTGACCCTCATTTTTGGAAATTTTTTGAAACTGAGGGCCAATCCCTGGCTTACTATCTCCAGTATCCACTTGTCTGAGGTAGCAGACTTCCAGGCCTGGAAGTAGTAAGCCAGCCTGCCTCCTACTGGAATTAGGGAGTCGACCCGGGCTGACATCAGAGTGTCTGCTTGGCAGGAGCCTTAGACTGGGAAGAGGATGCAGCGATGCTCATCCCCCTACTGCCTCTTCCTCGGAAGAACCCCCTCTGTTGGAAGGGAGAGGAGGCCTGGGTTTGGTAGAAAGGCCTGAGAAAAGACCTGCCCCTGCCCCTAGACTGCTGCCTCTGAGGAGTGGCTTGCCTTTCCTTGGCTTGAGCACTCCTGTAAGTAGTCCTGTATTCAACCATTTTCTTCATGTAAGCCTCTGTCTGCTCCCCAGAGAATTACCTACTCCAGGGAAATCCATGGCCTTAGCCTGGGTGTCCTGCGAAAGGCTACTACATCTGAGCCAAGCAAATCTCCTGAGACACACAGATGTAGCCATGACTCGTGATGCCACATCATTTGAGTCCACAGCAGCATGGAATTGTACCTTGGATGCTTCAATCCCATCAGCAGCCACCTCCTCCAGCTCTTGCCAGCTGGGAGGCCTTGGCCAGTTCCAGAACAGTATCCCACCTGGACTTCTGGTACCTGGCTGCATAGGCCATACAGTTTGCCTGCCTGAGTCCCAAGGAGGATGCCAAACATTGTTTTTGGCCATAGCATCCACCTTCCTTGAGTCTTTATCTTGAGGTGTGAAGCCAAAGATATGAGCCCTGTCACAGGCTGCAGCCTGCACTACTAACATAGCTGCTATGATTGTACAAAAACTCTGTACCGAGCCTGACAACATATACCTCCTGTCCATCCTTTTGGCCATTGGAGGTAAAAGAGTTTAGTGTCTGAATAATCTTTTTGACCGTTTCTCCAAGGATTTGTGGAGGGGAATAGACAGCCTCTTAGACTCTGGGATGTCCAACATCTGGACAAAATCAGGCTCCTCTTCCTCTTCTGCAGCTTCTACCATAGGGAGCTGGAGAGTTTCAGCCACCTTTTGTAGAACAAATAGTGGGACGGGACTACCTGGGAGGAGGGCACTGGGGTCTGTCTGGGAGATGTCTGGTTCAATGGGCACATCCAGACCTTCTAAATCATTACCACCTTCATCAACTTTGTTCTGCATAGTCTTCATCCCCTCCCACTCCAATTCATAATAGGCAACTGGATCATAATCTGATGGAGTAGGATCCATCTGAACCGACCAGCTGGCGAGGCGTCGGTTTAGGCAGAAACCGATCAAACTGACTGAACAATACTTATCGCTTGGCTATCTCATCAGCGGTTGGAGTACGCGGTTCTGGATCGAACCAGCTGATCTCCTTTTCTTTTGCTGAACCGACCCCTCAGAGTCTAATCTCCTTTTGTCAGAGGAGATATTGCCCACATCAGTGGGCACCTCCTCAGGTTTGGCTGCAACCGAACCCAGGGCTGGCCATCTGGGTCAGCTGACTTCGGCCTCCCTTCTTTAGTCTACTCATTTTTATCCATAGTAGCTTTGGGAAAATTTCTACAGATTTGGCAGTCTGTTTTGAGGTGGTCAAAGCCCAGACAATAAACACAGATGAGGTGAGGATCAGCTTGCAAAGCCTCTCACACTCCACAGGGTTGAAACCCAGTGGGCAGTTTTCTTTTTGGGTTTCTCAGACATGGCCAGACTAACAAAATTACCTTTAACAGCTGTTACGCCAGGTAATACTCTCTGATCGGGAACCAACCGTGTTACGGGTTGTGGAAAGAAACCAGTAAAAGTCCTTTTTTTGGAACCGGCACACCACTATAAACTCTAAAAGAAGAAATTCAAACAGAAACAATCTGTTCCCAACCAGACCGACCGTTAGGGAACCGAAGAAAATGGAAATTACGTACCTACCGTAATTCTGATCTTTCTGTGTATCTTCACCATTCATCACCTCAGGGTTACTAGCCAGAGGTCATGACCCCGTGGGAGCTCATTTTTTTTTGATGGGCGGAGTCGACGCACCATCGGTGCCGCCCTTGAGGCCAACGCACTGTGTGGCGCTAAGGGTTGGCAGTTAGGTGTTGCTGACTCCGCCTCCAGAGTCGCCTGAGTGCTTATAAACAGGGTTGGAGGGTGGGACAAGGAAGTCCAAGGGACAGACAAAGGAAAAGACATAAAACTAAATAAACGACTAAGAGGACAGAAGTTCGAAGACTAAGGGGATTGGGTAGAGGTCCCCAATCTCTGGAAGTAGAAAGGAGGAGGGAGGGAGGGAAAGGTTTTTAAAGGTAAGGAAAAAGTTGGGGAACAGGAGAAACATACCCTGTAACCTTGACTAGTCTCCAGTTTATATAGGAGCCCGAAGGAGCAGCCAAGAGGCTAACTGCCAGAATTGCAGGCATAGAATTACTGGCACAACTCCTATAAGCAGAATCGGCTATTCTGGAAGAAAGACAGGAAAACAGGGATAACTACCCGAAAATACAGGTTACTCACCTGTAACAGGAGTTCTAGGAATGGTATATGTTGTTCATCCACACTCATTGGCAGGTATCCTTGCCGCTTTAAATCTTGCCGGAAGGTCTTCAAGCTTGCTCCTCCCACCCACCCGGGTGGTATAACTCTCGGCTCCGCCCCATGACGCCAGATCTGGCCCGCTGGAAGCTCAGGTTGTGCGTCGAAGCCGGGGAGGTCGGGTGGGTCGTGTGGATGAACAACATATACCATTCCTAGAACTCCTGTTACAGGTGAGTAACCTGTATTTCTAGGGACATGGATATGTTGTTCATCCACACTCATTGGCAGACTCCTAGCAGTTCTCCGGGAGGAGGGAGGCAAGACGCACACCCCAATACTTACTTGGGAAAGAGAGACTGAGAGACGAGGCCCCAAAACCAGCATCCCGGCGTGACTCAAGGTCGATGTGGTGAGTGGGTAATGAAGGTGTTTGCTGACTTCCAGGTAGCAGCCCTGCAGATTTCCTGGATAGGGACGTCCCTGGAAGCAGCCACCGTTGCAGCAGTATGGCGGGTAGAATGAGCTCTTATCCCTCTGGGAGGCTCCATGCCTGCCAACTTATAGCAGAGATCTATGCAGGAGGTTACCCACCTGCTTATCGTCCGCTTGGCTGCAGGTCTGCCAGATGCGGCTTCAGCGTAGGTGACAAACAGCTGGCGAACGTCTCCCCGAATTTCAGCCGTGCGCTCCTTATAATAAGCAAGCGCCCTTCTAGGGTCCAGAGTATGGAGCCTATATTCGGCCTCCGAGGTGTGATTGGGGTAGAACACCGGCAGAGTCAACACCTGGTTAAGGTGAAACTCCGACACCACCTTCGGAAGGAATTTCGGGTGGGGGCGCAGGACAACCTTGTCCCTGTGGAAGACCAGGTAAGGAGACTCGATGGAAAGCGCCTGGAGCTCTCCCATCCTTCTGGCTGACGTGATAGCCACCAAGAAGGCGGTCTTCCACGACAGGTGAGAGAGAGCACACCTGTGCATAGGTTTGAATGGCTTGCCCATGAGCTTTGCCAGTACCAGCAGTAGATCCCACGAGGTGGGGGTTCCCGACTGGAGGAAAATGTGATCAAGGCCTTTGAAAAAGCACCAGACCACCTTCTCCTGCGCCATCGACTGCTCTCCCGCCGCCCCGTAAGCAGAGATGGCTGCCAGGTGCACCCTTAGGGTCGTCGACCTAAGCCCTTGACTAGAAAGGGACCATAAATAGTCCAAGATGCTTGCCAAGGAACAGGAGGAAGGGTCCAAGCCCTTGCCCTGACACCAAATGGAAAACCTTTTCCATTTGAAGGCATAGCATTTTCTGGTCGACTCCTTACTGGACGCCTCAACTACATTGAGGACCTCGCCGGAAAGACCCAAGGCCTGGAACTCTAGCCGCTCAGGAACCAGGCCGTCAGGTGCAGGGATTGAAGGTCCGGATGGAACACCTTCCCTGATTGACTGAGAGCAGGTCCGGGCGAGCTGGAAGCTGCCCGGAGTCCTGGAGCTGAGACTGAGGAGATCTGGTACCAGAACTGGCGAGGCCAGTCTGGGGCTATCAGAATCACCTGCGCCTTGTCCTCCTCGCTTGAGAAGCACCTTGTGGATCAAGGAAATGGGGAAAGGCGTAAAAGAGGCCCGGGGTCCACTGCCTCGAGAAGGCATCCCCCTGCAGCGAGCCCTGCTGAGGGGGGCGGGCATGGAACAGACTCAGCTTCGCGTTCTCCCTGGAGGCAAACAGGTCCACCTGAGGTGTGCCCCAATGGGAGAACAGATGCTGTACTACCTCCGGCAGGAGAGACCACTCGTGGGATGCAGCCCCTATCCGGCTCAGGGCATCGGCCAGGTGTTGGAGGCTCCTGCCACATGAATGGCTGGAGATCCGCCTCCAGGCTGCTGTACAGTGACCAAATGCAGAGCTTCCTTGCATAGAAGCATGGAGCGCGTCCCGCCCTGGCGGTTTAGATAGTACATGGTCGTGGTATTGTCCGTCTGGACTCGGACCACTTGACCCCGGAGGAACGCAGCAAAGGCGGTGAGAGCTAGGCGGACCGCTCGGAGCTCCAGCAGGTTGATGTGGCATCGGGACTCCCGCGGGGACCAGAGGCCATGAGCCCGGTGTTCCCCCAGATGGGCACCCCAACCCATCAGAGAGGCATCGGTCGAAAGAGAGACAGTCGGCTCGGGGCGAGCAGGATGCCCTCCTGCAAATGATCTGGAACGGTCCACCACTGGAGGCGTTCCACATCCCCTGTCACCGACACAAGCTAGTCAAGGATTCATGGCGTTGTGACCACTGGCTGGCCAGTCCCACTGAAGGGCGCATGTTCCAGCGGGCCCAACGGACCACGCTGGTGCAGGCCGCCATGAGACCCAGGAGGCGCAGGAAGTCCCGGGCAGGGCGGAATTGCCCAACCAGAAATGATCGGGCAACGGAGGAAAGAACCTCGGCCCTGTCCGCCGGGAGCCGCGCTCTGGCTCGAAGAGAGTCGAGCTGCGCCCCGATGAATAGAATCACCTGCTTCGGCTCGAGTTCCGACTTGGCCTCGTTGATAAGGAGGCCCAGTTGAGAGCAGACCTGGAGGCCAGATCTCTGACCACTCCGCCTCCTTCCTGGAGGGAGCTGCTATCAGCCAGTCGTCGGTAAGGTACACCGGACCTCGGTAGCCCACAGGGAATGCTGTCACCACTGCCATGCATTTGGTGAAGACCCTGGGAGCTGGAGACAAGCCGAAGAGCATGGCTTGGAACTCGAAGAGGGATCCTTCCGCTCGGAAGCGAAGGAATCTCTGGTGAGACGGACGGATAGGGACGTGAAAAAACGCGTCCTGCAAGTCCAGAGAGCAGAACCACACGCCGCGTTCCAAGGATGGTATTATCTGAGCCAGAGTGACCATCCTGAAGGTTCGAGACCTTAGGAACTTGTTTAGGTCGTGTAGGTCGAGAATGGGGCGCCAGCCCCCGTCCCGCTCTGGAACCAGGAAGTACCTGGACACAAACCCTGGGTCTGAAGGAGGTCCACCACCTCTCTTATCACCTCCTTCTGGAGGAGGAGGCGATGTTGGCTCGACAGAGCCGCCAGTGAGGCTGGGGATCCCGAAGCCCCCGAGGGGCGGCTGCCTGAAGGGTGGTGCCTGCTCGAGTCCCAGAGGCAGGCCTCTTCCCACCACCTCAAGACCCACCTGTCAAGTGGAAACAGCGGACCAGGCGGAACGGAATGCCGGAGCCGTCCCCCATGGGGGACAGAGGTAAGGTGACGGAATGGGGCGCACACCCTCAGCCCGTCACTGGGCAGGCTTGGAGGAGGGACCGGCCGAGGACCTCCTGGGCCTTTCCTCCCTGCCTCCTGTTGAGGAAGCCGGGCGGCTTGGGTTTGGGATGCCAAGGCCGAGCCTGCTGGCCCTGACGTTGCTGGGCAGGCGGCACGAGGGGCACAGAAGGACGAAAGGGCTTAGGCTGTGGTTTGCGGCCTTTGTCCTTCTGAGCGGAAGAGACCGAGTCCAAGGTAGCATTGGACTTCTCGATCCTCTGCAGGTGACCTTCCACCCCAGGGCCGAAGAGGTCAGTCCCAAAAAGAGACATCCGCCAACTGTGCTGGGTATCCAAGTAAAGGTGGATATCCTCAGCCAAACCACCGGCCTTAGCCACTACGGCCGCCACCGACCTGGCACATGAGTCCCCTATATCCAAAGCAGTCTGGAGCTGCTGTTAGGCCACTACCCTGCCCTGGTCCCGCACCTGCTATAACCGTAGTCTGCAGATCGGGCGAAGATGAGGGATGACCTCATCCAGGGAGCCCAACAGGGCATGAAAAAAATGTGCCATGAGGACGGCCGAACTGGCTGACGAAACCCGAAGAGAGAGACATAGCGTAGACTTTTAAGCCGACATAGTCCAATTTCTTGGACTCCTTGTCAGGAGGTTTGTCCACATCCCTGGCGTTGCCGTGGCGCCCGAAGCTGTCGGTAACCAACCCCTCAGCAGAGGGTGTTCGAAAAACGGACAAGGAACCGGTAGGGACCGCATACTTCCTGGCCATCCTGGCCGAAGGCGCAGGAGGCCAGGAAGCAGGCGCTGCCAAAGCTCCAATGCCGGACCCACTATGGCCTCGGCCACCGGAAAGGCCTCCGTCGGAGAATCCCCTCGGTCCAGAATCTCCGTGAGGATACCTGGCCCGTTTGGAAAGCAGGTTCGAGCTCCATCCCGGTGGACTCCGAGATGAGCAAACAGTCCTAGGAAGGACTGACGGGCTATCGAATCCATTGACTGACCTCCTGAAGACTCCAAGTCCAGTCGCTTGGAGAAAAGGGAGGAATCATCTTCGGACTCGGAAGGAGTCCTCGAAGAACTACCTCTGGCCTGAGCCACCCTTCACCTGCAGGGTCGGTCGGGAGTGAGGGTAACTGACACACGATGGGTAGACCCTTGGCGAGCCGAGAATCCTTGGTCGGGCCCCAATGGTGGCTGTGGAGGCGGAGGTTCCACCGAATCCGTGGAGCAGCTGGTTTTGGCCAGACAACTGGCCTGATATAGGCTCCTCCGGATAAGTTTCCAGGGGTTGTGTCGGCCGCTCGGTGACAACCATAATGGCGGGGAAGGCGGCCAGGTCGGCTTACTCCGGCCAGGAACTGTTGCAACATAAGGTCCTCGTGCCGTCGGCAGTAATTTCGCCCGAAACCTCCCACTCATCCGAGGAGGAGGAGCGAGAATGACGGCCGCCGTTTACATGATTACCGAGACCGGAACCGCCCTATGGCGGTGGATCGGCTGGACCACGAAAGTCGAGGAACCGAGAGTCCCGAATTCCGAGGTCGGTGCGCGAGGTATCGGCGGAACCGGCACTCCCTTCGGCTCGGATGGTCCATCCGAGGGCTCCGGAACCGGAGGCACAGGCGAGCCCACGGGATCCTCAACTCCTCCCGGGGGAACCGGGGAGAGGGGAATCTCGGCTGCTAAAGGCGACAGCCCGTCCAATGGGTCGAGAAAAATCTCGACTTCATCGGTGGGAGTCTTGGTCAACTGACCTGACGGGGACACCGTGAGGCCAGTGGCCGAAGCCGAGCGGTCGACCGAAGCCGACGGTCGACGGCCCGGGGAGAGGGACCTTTCCCGCTCCCAAGA
This sequence comes from Neoceratodus forsteri, assembly GCA_016271365.2. Classification (NCBI taxonomy): domain Eukaryota; kingdom Metazoa; phylum Chordata; order Ceratodontiformes; family Ceratodontidae; genus Neoceratodus; species Neoceratodus forsteri. The sequence continues at coordinate 142,513,184 of CM028129.1, read as the reverse complement.
GCGTCGACGGAGGGACTTACCCCTGTCCCTCTTTTTGGACCGAGAATAAGGTCCGCAGACGTAGGCCCTTCTCCTTTAGTGGAGAGGGACAGACAAAGCTCCTTAAAGGAAGCCGTGTAAGAAGAGCCCAGAGAGAGCGGGATAAATGCCGCGGCCGAGGAAGATACGGCCCGTGCCGCCTCCTCTTCGAGGGCGCACCATCCGCCGAGCTGATCCGCTGAGCCCGCCAGCTGCGGACACCGCCAACCGCGCCTCCTTGACTTCACCGAGGGAAACGCCGGACGGCCCAGTTGCAATCAGGCAGCACGGTCTTCGAGGACGAGATCGAGAAGATGAGCACAGGTCGCAAGTCATGGCTCCGTGCTCAAGGCCTAAGCAGTAGACACACGTGGAGTGTGGATCCGTCCGAGACATCTTCTGCCCGCATGGGCATCTCCGAAATCCGGGAGTCGATTTGTCCATCGCAGCCGCGAGGGATAGAAGACTGAAGTCTTTTTCGCAAAATTTATTTTTAAATCCGCAAACGGAGAAATAGGAACCAGTCTCAAACGCAGAGCGTTAAGGAGGGAACCTGAGCTTCCAAGCGGTAAGGAAGATCTGGCGTCATGGGGCGGAGCCGAGAGTTATACCACCCGGGTGGGTGGGAGGAGCAAGCTTGAAGACCTTCCGGCAAGATTTAAAGCGGCAAGGATACCTGCCAATGAGTGTGGATGAACAACATATCCATGTCCCTAGAAAGGAGATTTTGGTGTAAGAAACCTAGTTTCTTAAATTAATTGAGGTTATGTCCACAGGACAAGGAAATCAAGGATTGACGGGGAGAAGGGAAGAAAAGGGGGAAACTGCCAACCCCCACCCCACAGGGGTGGAGCTGAAGCACTAAGGAAGGAGTGCTCCCACTCCTGACCATGCCACCCTTAAGGAAAACTGTCCCTTATAAAGTTCTGAAGCCACTACATCCTGACTGACAGAAAGGAGGGGGTAAGAGAGGGGCATGGAAAGGAGGGTGACCCAAAGACTGAGGCCCCAGAGCGATGGAGGGTGGGATTGTGATGAATGGTGAAGATACACAGAAAGATCAGAATTGTGGTAGGTACGTGATTTCCATATCTGTGTAAATCTTCACCATTAATCACCTTTGGGCGAGTGCTGAGCCCTCCTGAAGAGAATTTTAAACCCTAAGGGACTGGGACCCTTAGCTCTCAGTGGGTGACACACTAAGAGGGAGAACCTTCAGGGCCTGGAGAGGCCCGAGTGTGGGGAGAGTGAGACGGGGACCCCCAGGAGGGGGCAGGAAGTTTCCCCGACAGACGCCGCCTCACTCTATGGGAGAAGAGATAGGTTCTCTGGTGGGCGGAGTTAATCACCCTACGCCGGGCCAAGGTTGACAACCGGGAAAGATGCAGCCATGCCGTCCGCCTAGTGCAGATCGCTGTCCCTACAACCCTGGCAGCTACCTCATTGGCGTCATACGATACCCTTGCTAGCTCCAGGCCATGTGCAGAGAGTGCAGTGGCTTGTCTGGTTTGCTCCGTGTCAGGCATTGAGGCTAGGAGCTGACCCAGCCTGGACCACAAGAACCTGTCATAGGTTGCATAGTGGGCCTGATGCGCTGCAATAGAGAGCAGCAACCGTGCGGAGTAGAAGGTCCTCCTTCCCAGACATCAAAATCCGAAGAATCTTGATCTGGGGCCGGTCAGGATGGGGCATGGAACCTGGGACTCGGGGCACAATGCCGCTGGCAGAGATCCCTAGAGGCAGGAACTCTGGAAAAGAGTCTCTGCCAGGAACACAACGATGCCTCCCAAAAGGGAGCAGGCCAGGGGAGGCACCACAAGGGTGTCCTCACTGAAATCGCCTAGAAAGGCATGCACCAAGTGCTCTGGATTGTGTAGCGTGAGAGGGGTAATGTGCAGGTCCTCCAACATCCTCGCAAGGAATCGCTGATACTCAATGAGATCAGCAGCTGGAGAGATGTGGACAGACGGCTCCTCTCCCCCAGAAGAGGGGGATGAAGAGCCAGAGGACCTCAAAGGTTCAGAAGCAGTCTGCTCAGGGGGAGGTTGAAAAACCTGTCTGTCCATTGCCCTAATGTGAGAAGGAAACTGAGCAGCCTGAGTTCTGAACAGCTCCCAGGAGAGAGGCCTGCTAGGACCACGAATGCCTGGGAATGCAAGAGAAGGTGGCAGAGGAACAGGGGCAAAACAGACAATGGTGATAGGCTGACCTCCGCCTGGGCTAGGGAGCGCACCGGGAGCCCTAGGGAAATTAGGTGCTCCAGAAGACTCCACAGCTGACAGCTGAACAACCCAACTGGTACTGCCTAGGTTGCGCCTTGAAGAATCCCCGTGAGGTGACTGGGCCATGTAGGTCCAGAAGGGACAGTCCCTACCTCAAAGAACAGGTCCCTCTTAAGGAAACCAAGGGAGAGCAGAGATCTGCACTCGGCTTCTCCCAGAGCCGGGTGGGTTCAGAAAAAGCCACTGCACAGACCCCATGCCCCTCGATCCCTCTGAATACGAGTGCCCTCCTCCTCCTCAAGAGAGAGCCAGCCTAGGCAACTGACAGCCCTGGTTGGCCCTGAAGGAGCTATCCAGGGAGCAGTATCCTCCTCTCCCGTGGGTGCTCTGATCGGCCCCAAAGTTGGGCCATCCAGGCACACCACATGAGGGGGTACCACCATGAGGGGTCAGAGAACCCTCCGAGGTCAGGTTGCAGGGCAGTGGTGGCCTGCACCACTGCCTGCTGGTCAGAACCCCTGACCCTGGCCCCGGCAGTCACTGTCCGCTCCTCAGAGGGGAGCTGACTCTGGTCTGTCAAGGACATTATCAGAGTGTCCACGCTCGCAGCCAACTCCAGGCAGTCAGACTGCCTGTCTGACTCAGAGTCCGACTCCTCCTCCGAAGAGGTGGAGATCAAAGTCCTGTGCCAAACAGCGTGCGGACGCATGCTGTCATCCCTAGTGAACAGTGCACCAGGACCAGAGACTGCACCAGAGTCGACGCCGGTTTCCCCCCTGCACCGTGAATGGTGCCAGAAGAGGACACGGCCCCAACAAGGGCAGCAGCCTTAGAGGCAGGCCCATCACGGCACCATCCCGACCTCGGCAGATAAGGCCTATGGCCCACCTAGTCTGCCATTTGAGCTTGTAAGTTCAGTTTGTTTTCTTAAAGTCTATTTCCTCACCCTGACCTCTAGAATTCCTTTATGTCTATCCATGCATTCTTAAATCCCGTGATTGTTTCAGCTCCCACCACTTCCTCTGGCAGGGTGTTCCACTTGTCCACCACCCGTTCTGTGAAGAAATTCTTTCTCATGTTTCCTCTGAATCATCCTCCCTCCAACTTCATCCCATGCCCTCTAGTCCTGAAACATCTTTTTCGCTTAAAAATAGTGTATTCCTGCACCCTGTTCCTCCCTGTAAGATACTTGTATGTCTCTATCATATCCCCTCTCTCCCTCCTCTCCTCCAGGGAGTACATGTTCAGTTCCTTCAACCTGTCTTCATAGGACTTGTGATGCAACCCATGCACAATCTTTGTTGCCCTCCTCTGAACCTTCTCTACCCTGGTTGGTGCTTCTGCACTTCTTAACCTTGAACTGTTGCCCTTGCCTTGCCTTCAGGCAGTCCGATTGAGTTCCCAATCTATCCTTCATACAAAGCTGCCTTTTGTAGGGCCTAACCCCTACCCACACACTTCTGTGTTAGCATTTAACAAGGTGCTAAAGGCTTACCCCAATAGTTGGCGCTCTCTTTCTGGAACAGTTTTCTGTCCGGGCAGTCTGTAAGCTCTCAGCTAGAGTGTAGGGGGTTGGGTTGATGAGATTATAGAGAAACCTGCCCTTTGTGTCCAATCTATACAAGCGGTTCAGTTGAACCTTTCTCACTCCCATTAGGAGGGATTCTTGCTCCCTTGGTTTTTGGTTCGAGCTTATAACCCTCTCAACCAATATACCTATGGGCAGTGTTGTTCTCTCTCAACATCCCTTCTTTCTTCTCCTTCTTCCCATTCTCTTTATCTGTTCCTCCCTTAGAGCCGCCCCAGATGGGAGGCCCTGCAGCCCCTATGGGGTAGGTATTCTCCTCTTTCATCTGTCCTCTACCGGCTTATTCCTTCTTCAGTTTATATCCTTTCCTTTTTCTATCCCCCAGCTCTCTTGCCTCGCTCTTCCCCTTTTTTTCTTTACCCTTTTTCTTGCCTGTCCAGCTACCAGAACTGAGATGGAGGAGTCTGTGGCACCTAACAGCCGCTCTTCACGCATGAAGCAGTGCGTCGCTCTCGTGGGTGGCGCCGTTGGAGCTGACTCAAACAAAAAAAATCTCCCATAGCAGGTGTACGCCTCCGGCACTACTCAAGCAGTAATGAATGGTGAAAATGCAAGAGAAGATCAAGAATTACGGTAGGTACGTAATTTTCATTTCTCGAGCCAGTACAGCTCCTCACTTTCATAGCAGCAGAGCTGGACACGCTCAAGGCAAGAGCGTTCCTTCCTCTGGAAAGGGCAACAGCCATCTCTCAGCTGGCCTCTTCCTTCCTCCCTGTGGTTTCTAGACCAGCAAGGCATTTCCTTCAGCTTTTGGGCCACATGGCAGCTTCCACGGCAGTGGTCCAAGGGGCCAGGTTTCAAATGAGGTACATTCAGTTCCATCTGAGGACCTTTTGGTCCCAAAGGAAAGATCCTCTTACCAAACCAGTTCCTGTTATTCAGACCTTAATTCAGGCCCTTCAATGGTGGCAGGACCTGGACAATCTGAGGCAAGGTGTTCCATTTGTCACTCAGATTCACTCTGTGGTTCTTACCACAGATGCTTCCCTTTTGGGGTGGGGAGCCCATCTGGGGGCTCTCACAGCCCAGGGACTGTGGTCACCTCAAGAATCCCTTCTTCATATCAACCTCCTGGAGCTCAGGGCAGTACTTCTTGCCCTACAAGCTTTCTCTCAGTCAGTACAGAACAAGGTGGTTCAGGTCAGGACGGACAACAGTACCACCATGTGGTACATCAACAATCAGGGAGGCACTCGGTCCATGGCCTTGTGCACGGAGGCCATGCAGATATGATCCCTGGCTTATTCCCTGCAGACCTCTCTGGTAGCAGTCCACCTCCCAGGAAAGGACAATGTGCTAGCAGATGCATTTAGCAGAATTTCCCAGGGCCATCATGAATGTTCTCTGGATCCTTTGGTGTTGAAAGTGATTTTCTCAAGGTGGGGCACTCCAGAGATAGATCTCTTTGCAGCCCCAGACAATCACCAACTTCCTCTGTTTTGTTGCAGACACCCAGTCTTGGGCTCAGTCCCTTTGGATGCTCCGATTCTGAACTGGGAAGGGAAATGTCTTTATGCCTTCCCTCTACTGTTCAAGGTTCTAGTCAAGGTAAGGTCACAAACTTGCAAAGTGATTCTGATTGCTCCAGACTGGGCCAGGCAGCCTTGGTACCCCCTGTTGCTGTCCCTAACAGTCCATCTTCCCCCTGTCTCTTCCCAGGAATTACAACCTGTTAACCTCCTCTCGGGAGGATTTCGTACCCCAATCTTCGGTCACTCAACCTCAAGGCATGGCTCTTGAAGAGTTAGAGTATGCAGACTTGCATCTGTCCCAAGGGGTTCTGGATATTCTCAAAGCTTCTCGAAAGCCTGCCACCAGAAAAACTTACAGCTCCAAATGGAAAAGGTTCAGCATTTGGTGTTCCAAGAAGCATATATCCCCAGACACTGCTGAGTTGTCTACAGTTCTGGATTATGTGGTTCACCTTAATGGCCTAGGTCTCAAACCAGCTACTCTCAAAGTTCATTTGTCAGCTGTTTCTACTTTCCTGTCAGTGGGGAAGTCTTCCTCTCTGTCATCTCACCCTGTATTCTGTAACATTTTCAAAGGGATTGTTTCATACCTATCCCCCTTTTAATGATCCTGCTCCTGTCTGGGATTTGAATATTTGCATTGCTCAGTTTATGCAACCCCCCTTTGAGCCAATGTCCTCAGCAGAGCTCAAGTACTTGACTTGGAAAACTGTGTTTTTGTTGCAGTTACCTCTGCCAGACGTATCAGTGAATTGCAAGCCCTGTCAGTTGAGCCTGACTTCATTTCATTCCATAGAGATAAGGTGGTCCTTAGAACCAATAGAAGGTTCTTACCCAAAGTGGTTTGTGATTTCCCACTTAAACCAATCTATGTCTCTTCCTGTGTTCTTAACTGATCATACCTCCTCAGGAGAGCAGAGGCTACACAGTTTAGATGTTAAAAGGCCCCTTAGTTACTACATAGAACGTACAAAGGGTCACAGATTTGACTCCCTCAATTGTTCTTCACTTATGGGGAAGTAGGAGGCAAACCTGCCACCAAGAGAACCATTGCCAGGTGGATTGTGTCCTGTATCCAATTCTGCTATGAGAAACTGGGAAAATTTCACCTCAGGCCTGAGGGCTTATTCCACTCGAGGTACAGCTGCATCTTTGGCTTGCCAGGGATATTCCTTTGTTAGAAATTTGCCAAGCAGCCACCTGGAAAACAGTTCATACCTTCACCAAGCATTACTCTCTGGATATCCAGGCTAGGAGTGATGCTATGTTTGGCACAGCAGTGCTTCAGAGCCTATTCCCAAAGTAGGTTCTGTCCCTCCTCATTGGAGGTACTGCTTGGTAGTCTGCAATTGTTAGAATACAGCAAGACTTCTTGTTGTCTGAAGAAAAAATTACTCACCTTAGTAATTATGTTTCTTCTAATGGAGTCTTGCTGTATTCTGACCTCCCTCCCTGCCTCCCCTCTTAGAACCTGTTTTGGGAAGTGGGTGGGCAGGTGCAGTGTTGCACCCCAGGGGTGTCTTCAGCCCACTTTCTGTTGTGTTGGGTGCTTTGTGTTTGATTAGTTAAGAGTTTTTATGCTTTATTGCTTTGTTTTTGATCTTTGGGTTTCCTGACTTGAGTCTTTTAGGAATCTAAAGCCTTTGTTGTCAGTTGGCTAGTAGGAATTTTACAATTTCCACATATCTAGTCAGTGAGTTTTAGCTCGTAAGAATCTGACAGTTTGGTTTCAGAGTATTACAGACAGAGATTTCAACCGAGCTCGAGCCCAACGTTCTATGCCTGGCATAGAATTTTAATCCTTCACTCTCTGGGGCAGTTCAAGTACTGGGGCTAACTGCAATTATCAGAATACAGCAAGACTCCATTAGAAGAAACATAATTACTATGGTGAGTAATTTTTTCTTTCCTGTCCATACATTCCCTTCTGGACTGTCAGGAGATGATATTGAGCCTGACCCAGATCTTGGACTGGGTGATGATGTGGAAGGAGCAGGACCTAATCCTGTTACAGAGCCTGTGGTTGAGGACCTGTCTTTTAAGTCTCTGTTGAGAAATTTGAATTCCACTCTTTCTCTCCAGACTGTGGACATCGATCCTGGGAAGCTTTTAAGACTCCAGTACCTTCATGTTTCGGACATCCCTATGGATTTAACTCCCCCGATACAACCTTCCTTTGAGAGGCTATCTCAAATGGTATGGAATAATCCTGCTCTCATTCCTTCTGTGGCTAAGTCCATAGATAGGAAGTATGCTGCTCCCAAAGATCAACCTATTTTGTCCTCCCAAGCCTTTACGGATCCTATTGTAGTCTTGGCAGAGAATGATAAGGTCGTCCTTCCTCAGACTACTACAGCTCAACCTATAAACAAAGAATCTCGTAAGATAGATACTTTAGGTAAGAGATTCTTTGCTGCATCCACCCTGGGTATGTGCATTGCTAGCTACCAGGACTATTTCTCTCAATATGAGTATATTCTTTTGCATTCGCTCAAACAAATGGTTGAAGCTCTACCGGGCTTGGACGCTAATTCAGAGCTTCTTCAAGCCATAACCAGGGGTATCAAGTCCAACAACCAGCAGGTTAAAGCAGCTATGGACGCCTTCGATACATCCTCACAAGCGGCGGTGGGTATTTGTACCGCCCGCTCCTGGCTGCGCACTTCAGGTTTCATGAATGATGCCCAGCAACAGGTCATGGCATTGCCCTTCGATGGTGTGTATCTCTTCGGCCCTCAAGTAGAACAGGCTCTAGAGGCCACACAAAAGACTAGGTCAGCCATTAAATTGGCTCAACCTCCTCCCGCCCTCTCTCAAGAGGGAGTTAACAAATGCCAGTTTCATAACAGTCAGTCCTTTCGAGGCAAAGGCGGGGGGGTTTCAATAAAAACCAAGCCCCTCAGCCTCAAAAGAAAATACAACAGAAGGCACAAGGACCCAAAGCGCCTAGAGCCGCCTTCTGAGTTGTTGGCCCAAGTCCCACCTCAGCTGCCCGAGGGGGACTCTTCCTCAGTGGTGGAAGGTCGTCAGACTCAATTCTACAATCGGTGGAAGTCCATAACATCGGACAAATGGGTCCTCCGGATAATCCGCGAGGGGTATTCCCTCAATCTTTGAGACCCCTCCGGATCGTCCCCCCAGACGACAGCCCAGGCTGTCGGTACTTCAGTCAGAACTTCTCGCCTCCGAGATACAAGGCCTTCTAAACAACAGGGCAGTGGAAGTGGTTCCGCTGGATCAACAGAACACACAGTTCTACTTCCATTACTTTCTGGTCCCAACAAAAACCGGGGGCGTGCGCCCCAGTTAGGACCTCAGAAAATTAAACAAATTTCTTCCCAAAGAGAAATTCAAAATGATATCGCTAGGAACCCTGTTACCTTTGCTTCATCAACACGACTGGTTAGCCTCCTTGGACATGCAGGATGCTTACCAGCATATCCCTATTCACCCAAGGCATCACAAATACCTGAGGTTCGTGGCTTTGGGCCAGCATTATCAGTTCAGAGTCCTGCCCTTTGGGTCAAGGACATCATCACCGATTTGCAAGAGAAGGGGACGGCTCTGAAGTCAGTTGATTCCATGTACCGTCCCCATCAGCAGCAGCGCTGTCCCTTCGCATAGATGGAATCGCCAAGCGAAACTCCAGGGAAGGCCCGGGCCTGGCCGCCGGGCCCCATGCGCCCCCGGCCCAAAAAAGCGGCGGGTGCTTATGCTGCGGTGCTGCCCCACACCACCTGACTCCTTTCCTCTCCTCTTCCTCCGGACTCTCTGGAGGAACCTGTAGGAGGGAGGTTTTCCCTTCACCTTCCTGGATGGGAGAGGATAATCACAGATTCTTGGGTGCTCCAGCTCATAGCAGAAGGACACTCCATAGAGTTTCTTCAGAAACCACTCCGCCACCCCCCTCTGAAGTCATCTTATTCATGGGAATATCTTCTCTTGGTCCAGGAGGAAATCTCGGCTCTTCTGCTGAAACAAGCGATAGAGCCTGTCCCCCTTCATCTACAAGGGACGGGTTACTATTCCCATTTCTTCCTGGTCCCAAAGAAGACAGGAGATCTTAGACCAATTTTGGATCTCAGTTCCCTGAATCTTTACGTAGAGTACAAAAAGTTCAGGATGCTCTCTTTGCAGAGCCTTCTGCCCCTCCTCCGGCCGGGTCAATGGCTGTGTGCTCTGGATATGCAGGACGCTTATCTGCACATTCCCATTTGCCCATCTTATCGCAAATACCTTTGTTTCGCGTTCAAGGGGGACCACTACCAGTTCAAGGCGCTCCCGTTTGGTCTGTCCTCAGCCTCCCGAGTATTTACCAAATGCCTGGCAGTGGTGGTGGCCCACCTGCGTACCAAGGGAGTGTAGGTTTTCCCGTACCTGGACGACTGGCTCCTGGCAGCCTCGTCCAGGGAGGAACTCCTGTGTTTCTTCTCCCTTACCAAGCAGGTTTTTGCCTGCCTGGGTATTACCATCAACCATTCCAAGTCTCATCTGGACCCATCCCAGAGGCTACAGTTTATTGGGGCAATCCTCAATATGACCAATGGCAGGGCCTTCCTGCCTCCGGATAGGGCGGCCACCCTTCAGACCCAAATAAGTCTGTTGTCCGACCGCAGGATGGTCTCTGCGAGGTCGGTCCTTCGCCTTCTCGGCTCATGGCGGCTGCTATCCCGACGGAGCTCGCGCCGACTCCACATGAGGATCTCTCAGTGGACTCACGCTGTCAGTGGATCAGCTAGTGGGACGACCTAGATCACTCGTTCTGATCTCCTCACGATGATGCGAGACTTGCAATGGTGGATGGTTCGAGAGAACCTGTTTCGGGAGTGCCTTTCTTCATCCTCCCTCCCAGACTCTAACCACAGACGCCTCAGGCGGGTTAGGAGCCCATCTAGGCCCTCTCATCGGACCCAGGGCTCTTGGTCCAAGCTAGAACAAGCTCTCCACATCAATGTGCTCGAGCTTTGGGCAGTGTTGTCGCTCTCCAAGCCCTTCACCAATACATCCTTCCCGGCCACCTAGCCGTCCAGACAGACAACATGTGCGTGGTGTGGTATATCAACAAGCAGGGAGGGACTCGATCCTACCCTCTATGCAGGGAGGCAATGAGGGTTTGGGATTGGGCAACACAATACGACCTTCGCCTCATGGCGATTCACGTTCCGGGAGTCGACAACACCCTGGCAGACAAGCTAAGTCGCTCTTCTGCTCTGACTCACAAGTGGGAACTGGACCAAGGGGTCCTAGACGATATCTTCCAACTTTGGGGAACACCACAGGTCGACCTGTTTGCATCCCCCCAAATGCAGTACTTCCCATCTTCTGCTCGCTCATTCAAGAGCGAGGCGCTTTTTGGAGCGACGCCCTGTCTCTAGACTGGAAGGACAGATTTGTATATGCCTTTCCCCCAATTCCACTTATCCCACGAGTCTTGCAGAAACTAGCTTCAGAAGGAGCGAGAATGATTCTGATCGCTCCTTTCTGGCCCAGGCAAATCTGGTTCTCTCTTCTACAACAATATTCAGAGGATCCTCATCTTCCTCTTCCTCTATCTCGAGGTTTGTTGACCCAGGATCAGGGGACCCTGATACATCCAGGCCTCAAATCCCTTCAACTGCATGCATGGCTCCTGCAGACCTAGCCCAATCCCGTTTTGGAGTGTCTCCCAAAGGGGCGGAGATTTTAATGGAGGCCAGAAAACCCTCCACCAGATCCACTTATGCCATGAAGTGGAAAAGATTCACTATTTGGGCTGCTTCCAAGAACGTGGAACCTTTCTCCTGTTCAGCGGGCTTCTGCTGGAGTATCTCGTCATCTGTTTGACCTGGGTCTCAGCCATTCCTCTCTGAAGGTACACATGGCGGCCATTTCGGCCTATCATGTTCCCTTCGCAGACAAGTCTTTTGCTCAATTGGAGGTCTCCAAGACCTTTCTCAGAGGGGTCCTCCATCTGAGGCCCCCCATCCGTACTCCTGCTCCCCCTTGGGACTTGAACTTTGTTCTGAGAAACTTACTCTTCCTCCCTTCGAACCTGCAGCTTCTGTGGATTTGAAATTCCTTTTGTGGAAGACACTCTTCCTAGTGGCCATTACTTGGCTCAAGAATCTCCGAGCTCCAGGCCCTGATTGTAAAACTCTACTTGATTTTTCACGAGAACGAGTTGTTTCTATCGAATCCTAAGTTTCTACCTAAAGTGGCAGAGTCTACCTTAAATCAGTCCATAGAGTTACCTGCATTTTACGCAGTACTCTAATCAAGGGGAGTATTTACTTCATACTATGGATGTTCACCGGATTCTGAGATACTACACCAACAGGACGAAGGATCTCAGAAAGACTGATCAGTTGTTCGTCTCTTTTGCTTACAAAAGGGAAGGAAATGCTGTTTCCAAGCAATGCCTAAGTGGTTGGCTCATTGCATCACTTTCTATGACAATACAAGAAGACCCTCCCGGTCAAGTCAGAAGCCACTCCACAAGAGGAGTAGCTGCCTCATGCTTGTTTCAAGAATGTGTCTGTGGCAGACATCTGCGCTACACCACCTGGACTTCCGTCCATACCTTCATGAAACGCAACAGTTTGGATGTTGCTCTCCACAGAGCAGGGTCTTGGCTGTTTTGCAAGGCCTCCTATCTTGAGACTTGCACAACCAGAACTACCTTTTGGAGTAGTTTTCTCCCCGGTGCCTCTCTTTGTTCCAGACTGCTTGGGATTCAGTCCTATGTAATTACCTACTGCAAGAGCCCTCTCGAGGTTAGTACAGTTACATAAGAACTTACTGTAACAGTAGATCTTCAGAGAGGCTCTTGTAGGTACACCTTCCGCCTCCATCCCCTTAGGCTTTTTCAGCTCCTTTTCCATTGAGGGAAATATCTGCCCTCTCTCGTCCGGCCTCTTTTGGCCTGTGGCAGGAAAGAACTGAAGGCGGGGCGTCCAGGACTTCCCTTTATACTTTATCGCCGATCACCTGATGTGGGGGGCGGTCCTCGCCAGGGACTGCTAGCTAGAAATTTTCAGGTCCTAAGTACCTGCCGTGTCAGTCCTATATGTAATTACCTACTGCAAGAGCCTCTTCTTGAAGATCTACTATTACGGTAAGTTCTTACGTAACAGTACTTTTGAGATGATTGCAAAAAGCTATTGGGGAACTCAAGAGGTTAACCTGAGAGCAGTTTTTAAGCCCTTTTTCAGAAGCTGTGGAGAAGGGGCCTCAGTTCTGGGACATTGTGTTCCTGCTGCACCTGCATGAAATTAACAAGAACATTTTAGGAAAAAAACAGGGTGCTTGTTAAGAAGGAGGGTTGCAAAGACTTATGACAGACCTGAGCAGCAATGTTTTGGGAGAGACACACAGAGTAAGGAAAACTTGGATGGATCTTCTCTGTTTATTCTGCCTTTGTAAATAGTTATTCTGAATAAATTAATTTTTTATGTTACTACTAGTACTAATAAACACTTTTTGCAAATTCTACAACAGCTCCTGTTTTTTCCTATTCTTCCTGACCTGTGCCTCGACAACAGATGCCTACCTGCATATTGTGGTTTTTCCTCCACACAGGAGGTTCCTCTGCTTTGCTTTCCAAGGGAAACATTTCCAGTTAAAGGTTTTGCCCTTTGGCTTTTCCTCTGTACCATACATATTTACCAAATGCTTAGCAATGTTCCCAGCAGTCCTCAGAAGGGAGGGTCTGTACGTTTTCCCGTACCTGGACGACTGGTTTCTCAAAGCCCTGTCTAGGAAACAACTGCTAAGGTCCCTGGAGCGTACTTTCTGGTTGTTTCAGGCACTGGGCATAACGATCAACCTGCCCAAGTCTGTCCTCATACCGTCCCAAAGATTACAATATATTGCAGCAGTTCTTGACTCCAAACAGGGGAAAGCTTTCTTACCCCAGAACAGAGCAGAATCCATCATAGCTCAGGCCCAGGAAGTCTCAGGACCAGTACGTCCCTGCCAGACTGTACCTCTGGCTTTTGGGTCTGATGGGGACTGCCATTCCCACCATATCTGTGGCCAAGCTCCACATGCATACACTCCAGTGGACCCTAAGAGTGCAGTGGGACCAGTGTACAGATGAGCTGGACCAGTTAATCCTGGTTTCCTCCCCTGTTCGCAAAGTACTGCAGTGGTGGATGGACCCCTCGAGTCTTCAAGGGGTCCTTTTCCAGATCACCTTCTCGCAGCAGATCCTAACCACGGATGCTTCGGAGCTGGGCTGGGGAGCTCATCTGAGTCCCTTTCAAACTTGGGGCTCCTGCTCCCAGTGGGAAACCGCCCTTCATATCAGTGTCCTGGAAATGAGAACAGTGCTGTATGCCATGCAGGCCTTCCAAGACCATCCAGCTTTGGGCCAGCTGTTAGTGCAGTCAGACAGTCTGAGTGTGGTCTACTACATCAACAAGTGGGGGGAACCACTTGTACTCCCTTTGTAGGGAGGCTATGAAAGTGTGGCATTGGGCACTAGAACACAGCCTGACACTTTCAGCAGTCCATGTACCAGGGGTTCTCAGCTGCCTGGCAGACAGTCTAAGCAGGACTCAATCCAGCATGCACGAATGGGAGCTTCTCTCATCTGTAGCACAAAATCTGTTCGACAGATAGGGTCATCCAGAGTTGGACCTTTTTGCGTCCCCACACAAAGCAAAACTGCCCAATTTCTGCTCACTAGATCCAGGGTCTGGAGTTTTCTGGTGAGTCGCATTGTCCCTCTCCTGGAGCGGGAGGTTTCTGTATGCATTCCCTCCGTTTCCACTCATACAGAGGGTGCTGATCAAGCTACAGATGGAGGGAGCCACCATGATCCTGGTAGTCCCATTCTGGCTTCACCAGATATGGTTCCCTCTGCTTCAGCAGCTGGCGAAGGAACACCCCCGGTCCCCTGCAGGAATCTGCTGACCCAGAATCGGAAGACCCTGGTCCATCCCAATCCTTGGTCCCTCCATCTGCATGCATGGCCCCTGAGAACATAGCCGTCACCAGGTTTGGGGTCTCTAACAGGGTTGCGGACGTCTTAGTGGCCGCCCACAGGCCTTCCACCCGCGCTGCTTGCACCATGAAGTGGAAGCGGTTTGCCATCTGGGCTGCCAAGCATTCCCTAGACCCTTTCACATGTCCTGTGAAGCATGTCCTGGACTACCTGATTTCTTCGTCTGACTCGGGTCTCCAGTATTCCTCCCTCAAGGTCTGTCTTTCAGCCATATCTGCTTTTCATGATCCATGGGTGACCGCACGATTACTCAGCTGGATGTTTCCTGCACCTTTCTCAGGGGCATCCTGTATCTGAAGCCCACAATCCATTCCCCAGTCCTGGCTTGGACTTTAAATTTTGTTTTGGAAAAGTTGACCTTGTCACCTTTTGAACCAGTCACGACTTGCAATTTGTGCTCCCTCTCTTGGAAAGCACTCTTTTTAGTTGCACTTACATCTGCTCAAACAATTTCAGAGCTTCAGGCCCTCTGGTGCGAATAGCCTTATTTGATTTTTCACAAAGACAGGGTTTCTTTGTGTACAAATCCTAAGTCTCTCCCTAAGGTGGTTTCTGAGTTTACACTTAATCAGTCTGTCCACCTTCCTGTCTATTTTCCACAGCATGCCAATCCAGGGGAAGCACTGCTCCATACACTTGATGTGTGCAGAACGTTGAAGTATTACCTTCTCAGGACTAAGGAGTCCAGAAAGTCTAAGCAGTTATTTGTTTCAAACAACATGGTGTCTTGCTGTATACTGACTATATGCAGTTAGCCCAAGCACTTTAATTGCCCCAGAGAGTAAAGGGTTAACTCTATGCCAGAGCATTGAATGTTGAGCTCAAGCTCGGTTTTCAAACCTCTGTCCCTGGTACATTCTGATGTAACTGTCAGATTCTTTACTCCGCCTAACTGTGAAGTCGCTCCGGAGATTTCTCCTCGCTGCTTCGATTCAGTAGTAAAACACTGCCGGTATTTCCCAACCGTTTATTGTTTTCTTTTTTCAGTCATCAAATCTCTGTCTGTGGTACAGGTAGTGCAGTTAGATAGATAGTGGTAAGAAATTATTTCTTTAGGTTCTTCATCGGTCGGTCCGGTGTAGGACCAAATACTCTGTTGTGGTAAATTGTGGTGGCTGTTTAGTTTTGTGGATTCCGGTGTCTTTCGGTCTCAAAAGAGTTTTTTCTTCCCCCACGACCCTTCAACCGGTTGGTGACCGAAAGTTTCCTTGTGTTACTCGGCTTGAACGCCTTCATAGAGTAACTTTGTCAAAAAGCACAATGTCTCAGAAACCCAAGAAGAAAACTGGTTCCACTGGGTTACAGCACTGCACAGCTTGTGGGGAGGCTTTTGCTAAAGTTGATTCCCATCTCATGTGTGTCTGTTGTCTGGAGTTTGACCACCTAAAGTCAGACTGCCAAATTTGTGCAAATTTTCCCAAAGCCACACTGGAAAAGCGATTGAACTGGCCGAAGGAAAAAGCAGCCGAAAAATCCGCTGACCCGGATGGCCAGCCCGGTTCGGTTCCAACCAAACCTGAGGAGGTGCCTTCTGATCAGGGCGATACCTTCTCGGGCAAAAGGAAAGCAGATTCTGAGAAATCGGTTCCATCAAAAAGGAAAAGAAAATCGTCAGGTTTGGGTCTGAAACCACAGATCACAACTGCCAAGGAGATTGCGAAGGCAATAAAAATTGTGCAATCGCTGCAGTCTGTTACGACCGAACAGACTACTTCTTCCAGACGATCGGGTCGAGTCTGTTCAGGTGCTATCCGAATATGATCCAGAAGCCTTTTGTGAGTTGTCCTGGGAGGAGAAGAAGGAGGAGGAAGAAGAAGCAGATCTTGAAGGCCTAGATGAACCAGTGGAGCCTGACATCTCCCCAGACAGGCCTACTTCTGTCTCTCCTCCCAGACTTTGAGTCCCCTTCTCACTTTTTATTCTACAAAAATGTGGCAGAAACTCTTCTGCTTCCTACTGTGTAGCCTCTGAAGAGGAAGAGGAACCTGACTTTGTAGAAATGATGGATGTCCCAGAGTCTAAGAGACTGTCTATTCCCCTACATAAATCCTTGGGGAAAAGGACACAACGAATTCTGTAATTGCCTACTTCTATACCTCCTGTGGATAAGAAAATGGACAAGAAGTATATGCTGTCAGGTTCTGGGATGGAGTTCCTTTATAGTCATTGCAGCCATGTTGGGGTAGTGCAGGCTGCAGCCTGTGACAAGGCTTATATTCCCTTGGCTACACCCCCAGATAAGGAATCCAGGAAGGGGATGCTATGGCCAAAGCAATCAATAGTATCCTCTTTGGGGCTCAGGCAGATTTCCTTTATGGCTTACATAGGTAGGTACCAGAAATCTAGGTGGGATACTATCTTGGACTTAGCAAAGAATGCCAACCCTCCCCCACCCCACGCTGTCCAAGAAGCTGGAACAGGTGGCTGCAGATGGGATTGAGGCATCCAAAGTTGAGATCTTCCTGGACATAAAGTCTCCACCACTCATTCACACTAATGGGATCTGTGCCGGAGCCACTTGGGCCCAGCGGGAGCAAACTTTTTTGCTAGAGGGTCGGTGCCAGAGATGGAGCCATGAGGAGCGGCACTGCGAGCCCCAGCTCTTGCAGTATTGACTATCTCGGCATCGACCCTCCAGCTGCCTCAGTTCCTTTTTTCCCGCCGTCGAGTGCGCTTCAGTGACGACGTCACTCGCCTGCCGGGAGTCAAACTTCAAACTAGCAGCATAGTTTTCAGTTTTATTGTTTTGTAGTAATATCTCGAATAAAGTATCGCTTAGTTATTCTTTTTGAAGAAGAAATCTCAGCCTACATTGATGGAGTTGACCATGAGCGGGTCAGGTGACAATAGGGAGACTTCATATGAAAGCTGTTTAGTCAGCCGGGCTGGGTCCGTTCCGCTGCCCTCTCCGGAGGGGGAGTCTGATGATGGACAGTCCAGTGCCCGAGGGGGTGGGCAGTCCCCTCGAAAGCATAAAAGTAAACGGTCGCACTCCCAGCACCGTTTGGCCTCAAGCTCTTCTTCGGCCCACAGTTCAAAAGAGAGAAGGCGTCACTCGAGGTCACCCTCTGATATGTCTGTGCGTAGACGGTCAGTTATTGGGGCTAGTTGCTAGTCTCCTCCTTCAGAGTCGCCGAGTTTCTGTTCCTGGTAGCCGGCGTGCTTCAACATCAGAGCCCTACCCGCCCTCTGGTAGGCCTTCAGATGAACAGTTTCATCAGTGGGCTGTTGTTATGGAGCAATGGGCTCAGAGGTTGGTCCAAGCTACCTGGCCTGGTCACTCCAGGGCCTCGGGCTTTCACAGGAGATCAGGTAGGATGAAACTTCTAGTCGCACAGCACCGTCGACTCAGCCGATGTTCCCCCGCATGGCAGGCGCAGGGGCCACACTGATGCCTCAATCTCCTGGTATTCATCGTTCTTTTCCTCAAATCCTGTTTTTAGTCTTGGGATGTTTGACGCCCTCAGCGTCGATGGCACTCTGTCGGCGCCGTCCTCGGCGTCATTGAGTTTCTCGGCCTCATCAGCGCCATGCAGCTTCTCGGCGCTGTTTACAGCACCGTGCTCTTCGGCGCCAAGACCTATTATGGCATCATCCTGTCTTCAGGGCTCCTCTTCTTTGAATCCTTTTCCTTTCTCGTTTCCTTCTGATTTTCACTCCTTTCCTGTTCATACAGTCCCTCCTGGGCTGTCAGGAGATGACATTGAGCTTGACCCAGACCTTAGATTGGGTGACGATGTGGAAGGAACAGGATCTATTCCTGCTGCAGAGCCTGTGGTGAGGACCTGTCATTTAAGTCTCTGCTGAAAACTTGAATTCACTCTTTCTCTCAAACTACAGATATTGATCCTGGGAAACTGTTAAGACTTCAATACCTCCATGTTCCAGAGATCCCTATGGATTTGACTCCTCCGGTACAGCCCTCCTTTGAGACACTTTCTCAAATGGTATGGAATAATCCTGCTGCCATTTCCTTCTGTGGCTGAGTCCATAGATAGGAAATATGCCCTCAAGGATCGACCCATTTTGGCATCCCAGGCCTTTACGGATCCTATTTTAGTCTTGGCAGAGAATGATAAGGTCGTCCTTCCCCAAACAACTACAGCTCGACCTATTAACAAAGAATCTCGTAAGATAGACACTTTAGGTAAGAGAGTCTTTGCTGCTTCCACCCTAGGTATGCATATTGCCAGCTACCAAGGCCATTTCTCTCAGTATGAATATATCTTTGGCATTAGCTCAAACAAATGGTTGAAGCTCTGCCAGAATCAGACACTAATTCAGAGCTTCTTCAAACCATAACCAGGGTATAGAGTCCAACAACCAGCAGGTTAAAGCAGCTATGGATACCTTTGATACTGCCTCAGAAGTGGCAGGCATTTGTACCTGCCGTCATTCCTGGCTGCGCACTTCAGGTTACCACGAATGATGCCCAGCATCAGGTAATGAGTGTTGCCTTTCGATGGTGTGCATCTCTTTGGCCCTCAAGTAGAACAGACTCTAGAGCCACACGAGGCACTGGGTCAGCCATTAAATTGGAACGACCTCCTCCTGTCCCTCTGGGGGGTGTTAACAAGCGTCAATTTCAAACCGTCAGTTCTTTCGAGGCAAAGGCAGGGAAGTTTTAATAAAACCAAGCCCCCAGCCTCAAAGAAAAATGCAGCAGAAGGCGCAAGGACCCAAAGCACCTAGTACCCTTCTGAGTTGTTGGCCAAGTCCCACTTCAGTTGCCGAGGGCTCTTCCTCACTAGTGGGAGGTCATCTGACTCACTTCTACAATCAGTGGAAGTCCATAACCTCGGACAAATGGGTCCTCCGGATAATCTGCAAGGGGTATTCCCTCAATCTTTTGGAGACCCCTCCAGATTGTCCCCCCCAGACAACAGCCCAGGCTGTCAGTTCTTCAGTCAGAACTTCTCGCGTCAGAGATACAAGGCCTTCTGAACAACAGGGCAGTGGAAGTAGTTCCGCTGGATCAATGGAACACAGGGTTCTACTCCCATTACTTTCTGGTCCCAAAGAAGACCGGGGGCATGCGTCCCACTTTGGACCTCAGACAGTTGAACAAATTTCTTCCCAAGGAAAAGTTCAGAATGATATCACTAGGAACCCTGTTACCTTTGCTTCATCAACACGACTGGTTAGCCTCCCTGGACATGCGGGATGCTTACCAGCACATTCCTATACACCCAAAGCATCACAAATACCTAAGGTTGTGGCTTTGGGACAGCGATATCAGTTCAGAGTCCTGCCCTTTGGGCTGTCCGGCGCTACAAGTTTTTACAAAGTGTTGTGCAATTCTGTAGCGCATCTCAGAAGATCGGGTTCAAGTGTTCCCATATCTGACTGACTGGCTTCTGGCAAACCCTTCCAGGCAAGGCACTATCGATGCTGTAGCCACAGCCTCGGACCTTCTCCGTCCATGGGAGTCCTGCTAAATCTCAAGAAATCACAGCTGCAGCCCTTCAGAAGCTCCTTTTCATAGGAACTCTTCTGAACACCTCCTGTATAAGCTTTTCTACCAAGAGGACAGAAGGGCGATTTCTACAGATAGCCCGATACATCAGAGAACAGCTCGGTTGAGCTATCTCGATACAATAGATGCTCGTTTCTCATGGCATCCTCCATGTTCACTGTACTCCTAGCTCGCTTCCACATGAGAACCTCTCAGTGGTTGCTCAGTGGTCCCAACCACTCACCCTCAGTACTTTCTCATCAAGGTGACAGAACCTCTGAAGGGTCTCTCACTTGAGTGGGACTAAAGAGGACAGTCTTCTACAGGGATATCTCTTTGCTCCCTAGATCATCAGATTCCCATTACCACGGATGCGTCTCTAATGGGGTGGGGAGCTCATTGTCAGAATCTCCACTTCCAAGGTACGTGGACTCAGGACGAGTCCCAGCTTCACGTAAATGTCCTAGAAATAAGAGCCATCCTTTATGCAGTCCGAGCTTTGAAGGACATTCTCTGTCACAAGAACATTCTCCTTCAAGTGGACAACAAAGCGGTGATGTATTACATCAACAAGCATGGCAGTGCACACGCTTACCCTTTATGCAGGGAAGCAATCAGAGTGTGGGAATGGTGCCTGGAACACAAAGCTCTAATTCAGGCGGCCTACCTGCTGGGAGTGCAGAACGAACTGGCAGACCATCTCAGCAGAACAGAGACAGATCCTCACAAGTGGTCTCTAGACTCAACCGTAGTTCAGTCACTATTCGCAGAGTGGGGAACTCCAGACCTGGACCTTTTTGCATCCCCACTCAACACAAAACTGCCTCTCTTCTGCTCCAGAAATCCAGGGCCTGGCATTTTCTGTCAGGATGAGTTCAGGCCGCAGTGGATAAGACACTTTCTATACGCCTTTCCTCCTCTGCCACTAATTCAGAGGGTACTTCTCAGGTTCGAGTCCCAGGGGCACAAAATGATCCTCAATGCGCCCTTCTGGCCTCAACAGATATGGTTTGCATACTCAACAGTATGTCGGTAACCTCTCAGCGCTTCCCCTTCAGGCGAACCTTGTGACCCATGGGCCAGTGGTCCATCCCAATCTGACATCGCTTCACCTTCACACCTGGCTTCTGAAGAGATAGAGAACAGGTTCAGTGCCTCTCGGGAGTTTCAGATATTCTCTTGGCTGCGCGTAAGCCAGCCACTAGAGAAACTTACACAGCCAAATGTAAACGTTTTTCTCTCTGGTGTGCATGATCCTCTTTGAATCCTTTTTTCCTGCCCACCAAATAAGGTTCTAGAGTACCTTTTAGACCTCTCAAATTCGGGCCTGCAATACTCTACAGTGAAAGTTCACCTTTGCACATTTCAGCTTACCATGAGCCAGTACTCTCCTTGTTGCTGGCTCAGTTACCAATAGTTAAAAGTTTTCTTAAGAGTATTCTGCATACCAGACTCCTATCAGATGTCCAGTACGCAGCCTGGGACATTAACCTTAATGCTAGACATGCTCACTCAAAAGCCTTTTGAGCCTCTAGCAACCTGTGAGCTAACATTTCTCACTTGGAAAGCGGCCTTCCTGGTGGCCATTACCTCGGCTGTAGGGTCTTTGAAATACATGCATTGGTCACAGACCCTCCGTATACTGTGTTTCATGAGGACAGAGTAGTTCTTAGGACCCATCCTAAGTTTCTCCCTAAGGTTGTTTCAGAATTCCATCTAAACCAACCTTTAGTCCTTCCTACTTTTGCAAACTTCCAGAATGAGGGAGGCGTCCTTCATTCTTTGGATATCAAAGAGCTCTGCATTTCTATTTAAATAGAACAAAGAAATTTGCAAAGCTCAACAACTGTTTGTTTCCTTCAGTGAGACCGGCTGGGTCAGCCTTGTCGCTATCAGATGCATTTCTGCATGGCTGGTATGCCTCCGCCACTGTTATTCCATGGCGCAGGTTAAGCTGGAGGGCAGAGTGTATGCTCACTCTACTAGAGCAGTCTGGCATCCCTGGCGGAAATCATAACGTGCCCATTGCAGATATTTGCAATCGGCTACCTGGAGCTCAGTGCATACTTTCATCAAGCACTATGCCGTGGATGTCCATGCCAGGCAGCATCTCTCATTTGGCAGAACCATCCTGAATGGACTTCTGTCCTAAGATTGTGAGCTCTTGGTCTCTCCTGCCGCCTCCGGAGATTATTAGCTCAGTACTCTCCCAATAGTGTGAATGAGTGGTGGAGACTTTATGTCCAGGAAGATATAGATTACGTACCTACGTAATTGTTGATCTTCTTGGAAGAAGTCTCCCACTCATTCATATCCCACCAACCATCCCAGAGCTTACCTCTGTTGTTGGTCTTCACTCCCTCAATCTTTTAGGCTGTGAAGACTTCTTTGTTGACCCTTCTTATGCGGTCGCCCAGACTATCTTATGTCCGGTTTTGTTAGGCTATCCTTCTAGGTTAGTTATGCTGCACCTCCTCGGAAAAAGGTACTGGCGGTTGGAGGGTCGGCCTTGAGTAGTCATTGCCGCACACGAGCCGAGGCTATGGCCTACTCGCGGCTCCCATGTCCAGCGCCCCTCCTGCAAAAGTTTGTTCCCGCTGGGTCCTAGCGCCTCCAGCGTAGTCCCATCAGTGTGAATGAGTGGTGGAGACTTTGTCCAAGAAGATCAAGAATTACGGTAGGTACGTAATTTTCATTTTTGCTCACAGACCCCCCGTGTACTGTGTTTCACAAGGACAGAGGGGTTCTTAGGACTCATCGTAAGTTCCTCCCTAAGGTCATCTCAGAATTTCATCTGAATCAACCTTTAGTGCTTCCTACCTAGTTTGCTAATTTCCGGAATGAGGGAGAGCATACCCTTCATTCTCTGGTTGTAAAAAGAGCTTTGCATTTCTATCTGGACAGAATGAAAGAAATTCGCAAGACTCAACAACTGTTTGTCTCCTTCAGCATGACCCGGCTGGGTCAGCCTGTTGCTATCAGGTGCATTTCAGCATAGCTGGTGGCATGTCTTAGCCACTGCTACTCCATGACACAGGTCAAGCTGGAAGGCAGAGTGTCGCTCCACTCTACCAGAGTAGTCGTGGCATCTCTGCAAAATTCATAGTGTCCCCATTGCAGACATTTGCAATGCAGCCACCCTGGAGCTCAGTGCACACTTTTTTTGTTAGCACTCACTGCCTTGGGCGTCCATGCCAGACAGCATCAATCCTTTGGCAGGGCGAATCTTAATGGGCTTCTGACTCGCCTACGCCCATCTCAGGATTATTTTAGTTCGGTACTCTCCCATTATTGTAAATGAGTGGTGGAGACTTTATGTCCAGGAAGATATGGAATTACGTACCTACTGTAATTCTTGATCTTCTTGGACGCACCTCAACCACTCATTCACACACGCGCCCACCATCCCCCGAGCTCACGTCTCTGTTTATGGTCTTCACCCTTCAATCATTGGGCTGTGAAGACTGGGTTCTTTGACCCTTCTATACGGGTCATTTGGACATCTCATGTCTGATTTTAGGTTCGTCCTCTCTAGATTGGTTATGCTGAACCTCCTCGGAAAAAAAGGTACTGAGGCAGTTGGAGGGTTGACACCGAGATAGCCTATCCCCGTGAGCCTGGCTCATGGTCCCGCTTTCTTGGCACTGGCTTTCTGAAAAATTTGGCTCCCACTGGGTCCTAGCGCCCGCGCCTACTCCCATTAATGTGAATGAGTGGTGAAGACTTCGGTCCAAGAAGATCAAGAATTACGGTAGGTACGTAATTTCCATTTATTGGCTGGCACATGGCACCGATGAGGGGTGCTCAGGCGATATGCCAGTAGCTATAGCCAGTCCCCTGGCAAAACGTTGTCCTGCAGGATCCTAGTGCCTCGGTGCAGACCCATAAGTGGTAATCATTGGTGAAGATATTCTGAAGATAAACAGTTACATTAAGTACGTAACTGATTTTGCTCAGCCCTACCTCGTGCCAGTGGTTGACAACTTTGGAAGGGGGGCCTAAAAGGCATGTTGCTCAGGCAGGGGGCTGTGTTTGGCCACCATCACTGTCTGGGCATGTGCCCTTGTAGTCGGTAGTCTGGGTCCTGGAGGATGAGCAGTCCTCCGGGAGTCGCTAAAAGAAATGGTCCGGATCCCACACATGCTCTGCATTGGGATTTTGTTTTGAACCGGTCGGCCTTGCTCTCTTTCCACAAAAAACATAAGGGGAAGAAACTGCACTGTTCAAGTCACTGCACTGGTCAAGTCGTCTTCTAGACATTCTGCTCTGAAACACTTGACTTCTACAGGTCCAGGTGCCCCACCATTATCACTGACAACATCAGGGATGCCTGGGCCTGATCTTCCTGGACTAAGTCTCCATCACTCATTCACTCTAGTGGGATAGCGCCAGAGGCGCTAGGACCAGCGGGGAGCCAAAAATTTTCTGAAGGGTCAGCGCCGAGGTAGGACCGTGCATGCGCAGCACTACGAGACAGACTCGCTGCCGTGTGTAGGCTATCTCGGCGCCGACCCTCCAACCGCTTCAGTTCCTTTTCTCCCGCCATCGAGTGCGCTTGGATGTCGACGTCGCTCGTCTGCCAGAGTCATCGTTTTCATCTATACGACAACAGCTTTTAGTGTTTAACTGTTTAATTTAACTATTTAGTAGTAATTTCTTATTTTATGAACAAGAAAAGAATATTATGAAGAAAAAGAAATTCTTTCCTGCCATCAATGGAGTCGTCCTTAGACGGTAGCGGTGTCGGTAGGAAGACTTCATTTGAAAGTTGTTATGGCAGAGGGGCTGTGCCCAGTCCGCCACCCTTAATTAACGGGGGAGGGTCTGACTATGGACAGTCCTGTGCTTGGGGGTGAGGGGGCACAGTCCACCGAAGCACCAATCTGGCGGTGCCGGGGATCTGGCTCCGCTTAGCCTCGAGCTCTTCTTCCTCGTTTGGGGAAGAAGAATCGGTGCCGCTCGAGATTGCCCATTGGTACGTCTGCACAAGGATTGTTACGTTGGAAGGGGCAATAGGCCTAAACCGACTTCGTGGGTTCCCCTTGGCACCGCTCTAACAGCCGCATTCTCGACTCGGACTCCATCTCTGTCCTCGTTGGAGTTCCAGTGAGCAGTTTCATCTCTGGGCTGCTCCTGTGGAGCAGGGGTTTGACTTTCCTTTTTCCTGGCTGTGTTCCTGTTTTCAGGCCTCGGGCTGTTGGACGGGCGGGTCAGTTGGATCAGAATGAGCGCGGTGCCCTCTTGGTGCCTTTGCCATCGTGTTGACCCCTTTTGCCTACCCCCCCCCGCTTCCTTTTCCATGCTGGGGCTGGCACGGGCACCACCTTTCTTCTTCTCCATTGGCTTTTCCATGGTGTTTTTCTTGGCGCTGTGCCCCTACACCTTGCTGGCACCGCAGGTCCGGCGCCGTGACCACTGGTTTGGCATTGGTGCCATAGGCGGTGTCGCTGGTGTTTGGGTTGGCGCCGTGGATCGGCGCTGTGGGTGCTGTGATTGTTGCCTTCATTGCCGGCGGTGCTGTGGGTGTCTCACGGTGAAACGGATGCCCACGGGTGTTCGTGGGTGTTGCGGGCACCCACGGGTGCCTTGGGCGGCACCGGTGTCATGGGTGCCATGTTCCCATGGGTGCCCTCGGGTGCCATTGCTGCCATGGGTTTCTTGGGTGCCATGGTATCATGGGTGCCATGGGTGTTGGGGTTGCCCTTGCGTGCCATTGGTGCCGAGGATACCTGCTGGTTCCGCCGTGGGTGCCCTAGGGTGTCTCCCAGGTTGGCATAGGTACTGCTTGGTGGCCTCCTGTGCCGCTGGTGTGCCAGTTGGTGCTGTCCGACAGAACTTGGGAAAGATCTCCATTTGCGGACCTCTTCTTCCGCGGGACTTGTGGTGGGATGTTTCCACAGAATGAAGTCCTGTTCTGCGGATTATTTTTTCCACACATCTTAGTGGGTGGCGGTCTGCATCAGGTCTTGTCATCCAGCAGTTTTCCACTGATGGGACTCTTCTGTTCTGTTCTGCCAGCGGAATCTCTCATTCCGCTCAGCACTTTCTCAGCTCCCTATGTGGTGCCAAGCTCCTCGACACCCTTCCTGGTGGCAGAGTCTCTAGTGGCTCTGACTTAGACCTCATTTTGGGGTCATTCTGCCGTAGAAGGGCATCTAGATGAGTCTCTCCCTGTCCTTCTGGTCAGTGATACAGCGGATGAGTCATTTTATATACTGAAGGACACGCCCTCTCTATCATCAGAGTCTGTGATGGAAGCTCTTTTCAGTAATTCCACATTAATGTGGTCCACCATAGTGTTCAGACTGGATCTGGGGACCATACACCTCTGCGTCTAGACTCTTTCAGTCGTCAAGACAATTACACTCTGTGGAACATTCTAATTCAATGGTCTGGAGCCGCACAGACTGTTCCGCCTCTTTGATGGGGGTATGCAGCCCTCTTTTGATGCTGCCCCTCTGGTGGCTGCTTCGGCACAGGTGGTTAACATCTGTCTAGCTATTATTATTAGTCCAGTCAAGAGTTCAGTTATGGATCCTCAGGCTCCTCCTGCTCCTCAAAGGAATGACATCCTTGTCATTTCTGTATCTGGCAATCCTTGTGAAATAGCAGCCTGCAACCTTGTCAGGCTCGGACTAATGATAAAAAAAAAAAAAAAAAAAAGGTTAGAATTATCACAGCACAGGGCCTAGTTGGAATTTCCCGATACCACGCTTTGGATCTGGTCAGGTTCCGCCTCAACCCTGAGGCGGTCATCTCTAAACTTCGGTAAAGAGTACCTGATTTCTTCTACCCCTAGGGGCAGTCCGATCCAGCGGTGGTATAGCTCACCTCTTTTCTCTAGAGAGATTTCTCTTATTCCGAGATATTTCCAAAACCTAGGCGTCTAACCAGTCTGTTAGTCCCTTCTTTTTTTTAATCAGGCTTTCTTCTTTTGATCAGAGCCTCACAGCAACAGAAGTGACTCTTCAGCGAGTCGGAACTTAGATTCCTACTTCCATGCTTGCTTCAACTTAACAGATGACATACTCCTTTCTTGACCATAGGTCAAGTAGGACTTTTTCTGAGATAGCTTCTCAAATATTCACACCTTCAGTTCCTGTGCACTGGCTCGGTGCCAGTAGCTTTCAAAGCTATCCTCTCCGACTGCGTGACAGAGCGGTGATGTTTGTTTTTCAACAAAGCAGACTAGAGTCCTTTCTACTCCCTTCAGGGAAGCTGGAGTAAGTAGTGTCTCACAGCATTGAGCCACTTCTGCCGCTATTCGGTCACTTCAACGATTGGGTTAGCCCTAACTTGGTCCTGCTGTGTCCCTCCTCGACACACATCTGTCTCTATTTGCTTTACAAATCCAGCACCTTTTTTTTTTCTATCGAAATGTTTTTGTTCCACTGTGGACACGTCCTCCTGTACACTTCTTCCTTTCTTCCCTGAGTTCAGAGACTGCTAAACAGTTATACACACAGGGGCAGGATGATTCTTTTTTGGAATATGCAGTGACTAGGATTTGATTCTACTAGACCACCACAAGAGGCTTCTAAGTTGTGCTTCGCCTTCCATCAGGAAGGTTTCAGTGACTAAGTGAAAACCATTCCCCTTGATGGGTTAACCCCACCTGAACCTTCTTTTGCTCACCAAGTAAGGGGTTCAAGTGCTCCTGGACCTGTTGTTTTCAGGTCAGCCATACTTGGTAGTAGGGATTCCGTCTCCGCTTTTCGGTCTACCCTGAACCTGTAGACTTTACCTCCGGCTCTTGCAGTTCCTGAGGTCCTTTTACATTAGATTAGTACATGTCTTTGACACTATTAGTTTTGGTCCTATACCAAATTGTGAGTCCAGGTTTTCGCCACTCTCTCAGAGTGGTTGCGGCTTCCTGGCAGAGTTTCATTTTGTGCCCATTGCAGTCGTCTGCAAAGTGGTGAGTTACAACTCGAGCGCTTATCTTGTAAGCATCATGTTCTGGATGCTCTTTACAAGACAGCTCTTTTTATTAGCAGGACAGTCCTTGGCCGTCCTTTCTAGGCGAACCCTATCTCCTACCACCCTACTCAGGGTTGTGGGTTTTAGCTCTGTACTCTCCACTAGTGTGAATGAGTGATGGAGACTTAGTCCAGGAAGATATGGAAATTACGTACTTACCGTATTGTTGATCTTCTTGGACAGTCTCCATCACTCATTCTACTCCCTACCACATCCCTGGGTTCACTCGTTTTTCTTTCCTGGTCTTCATGGCCTGTGGTTGGACTGTGAAGACTTTGTTCTTTGACCTTTGTTACAAGGCCATCTGGGCCTCTCAGGCCCAGAAACTCAGAATGAGTTATTCTCATTAGTTACGCTGCACCTCCTTGGTCGAAAAGGTACTGAGGCAGTTGGAGGGTCGACGCCGAGATAGCCTACACAGGCGCGAGTCAGTTTCACGGTGCCGCACATGCGCGGTCCTACCTCGGTGCCGACCCTTCAGAAACTTTTTGGCTCCTGCTTGGTCCTAGCGCCTCCGGCACTATCCCACTAGTGTGAATGAGTGATGGAGACTGTCCAAGAAGATCAACAATAACGGTAAGTACGGAATTTCCGTTTCTTGAGGATATAATGTCCGCTCTCCTTCCTATAGAAGGGGGAGGGCATGGCTTCTTTTGCAGCCAACAGCCATCTCATGGCAAGCCCAGCACTAGGAGGCTTCCATCAACAGACCAAGACTAAGCCCTTCTATTAGCAGAAGCAAAAGCCATAGCAGAAGGCATAGGCAGTGAATGTCCCAAGAGTCTCCCTTCGAATGGATGCTATCCCCATGCCCATCCTGTTACTAGAGGTGGATCACTCTTTGCCGGTTGGAGATGACTGGCCCTGTTCTACCAATGTTGAGAGACCATCATCGTGAATCATTGGGACTTGGGAATAATCCGAAACGATTACTCTGTAGAAATGATAAATCAACCACCAGACCAGCTGCATCAGCTACACGGTCCTGAGGCCAAGCTGCTTTCCCTGGAGATTGCTGGGCTCCTTCAGTATAGTGCAGTAGAAAAGTACCAAAAGTCCGAGCAGGGCAAAGGCTTCTAGTCCAGGTTTTTTCCCTCATTCACAAAAGACAAGCAGCATGAGCCCAATGTTGGACCTCAGATCTCTAAACAGATACATAAAGCGCCAAGTTCAGGTGTTTCGGCCTGTCTTACTGCCATTTCCAAGACTCCAGCACAGTTTTGTTTCTGCTGGACATGCAGTTTCTAACCCCAGTAATACTCAGGTATTCATAATTTTCTGCAGCAAGCCTTCTAGGTAGGACTGCCTGGAGAGAATATAACACATGCAAACGATGGAATTCTTTGCACGTGACAACTTTTCAAATGCTGTCCTATACTAACTGCTAGTGTTCTAAACTCCTCAGATTTCACTCTCCGCCTGAAAAGTCTGGTCGCTCAGTGTTGCTCTCTTACCTTTTATCTACATGAAGAAACTTTCAAAAATATATGTAAGTATCTTTTTATTTTCATTTGCTGCCTTTTACTAAGTGTATTTTGTTATTAGACTTAGTTTAACGTACGTTGTGTTTTCCCAGTTCCTCTCGGTTTGGTATAGCCGTGGGGGGACCGGGTTAGTTTTATTGTTAGCTGGGGTTTTCTGACTAAAAACCCCTTAGTTTATAATTTTTATTTATTTAAAAATTTTTGTTTTATAACCGATAACTCTGGTTACTGAACCGCTAACACCAGTTCCCTTTTTCTTATCGGTTCAGTTCCAGAACCGACCATAAACCTCTATTTTTATTAAAAAGTTTTATTATTTGGTGGTTACTGATTTTTCTCTGTTTTTGACAGAATGTCAGAGAAACCTAAAAGAAAACTGATGAGCCTGGTTTACAAGAATTGTGCAGTGTGGGGACATTTTGCCAGACAGCAAGCACAGTTTGTCGTGACCTGTCTAGACCTTGAACATTTGAAAGAGAATATGCTATATGTAAAACATTCCCAGAGAAAACTGTTGAGAAACACCTGGAACAGCTGAAAAAGAGCCTTTGAAAAAGGATGGTTATCCGAAACGCGTCAGGCTGTTGCCTCATGAAATAAAATATTTATTTTAATTTATTCTGAGACTGGTGCCCTTGTTCTTATTGGGTTTGAGTGCTCTGCTTTGACTTTGTGGTTTTTGAGTTTCCTTTAAAGCATAGAAGCACCGTTTCTGTGTGCCCTCTCTGTATTGGTTTTGGCTAAAAAAAAAAAAAAAAATTTCAACCTAGGGGTCCCTCTGGATCTGACCAGCCAATACCCCCTGCTAATGTGGGTGAAACCACATCTGTTGTTGCCTCTACCCCTGAGACTGGGTGACAAGGGCAAAAAGAGAGCTATTGAACTGGCTGACTCCCCGGTTCCCTCAAAAAAAAAAAAAACACTGAACCCCTACGTCCCTAAACCGGGACTTCTGTGCCTGGCCTTACAATGCCTTTTGCCTGAGGAAATTGCCCAGGCATTTAAAATCATTCAGGCCTACATGGTATTACTGTTCCACCTCAGCCACCTGCCCCGACCCCGGTACCCAGGCTGGCACTACAGGAAAATCTTCTTTCCTAGAGGAAGAGTTATGGTGAATGTGAGATGGATGAAAGGGAACCTGTTGAACCCGAGGTGTCCCCTGAGCAGGAGTTTGCCTCTTCTCCAGGGTGTCTGAGGACTACTCTTTTCATTTCTTTTATTCGAAGATGGCTGATGCATTGGACATCACCACTTCAGAAGAGATTGAGGAGGAGGTGGAGTATATGGAGATGATGGGGTTAACCCCCACTAAAGCTCTCCTCCTCCTCCCTTTGAATAAGTGTTTTTTAGGAAGGATGCATTAAAACTCCTTCAGACTACCGATTCCATCCCTCCTCTTGACAAAAGGATGGACAAAAAATACTGACTGGAGAGGGAAGGGGCAGAGTTCCTCTTTTCCCATCCTGACCATCAGGG